>CM042900.1:21913976-23277309 GCA_023653625.1 Triadica sebifera
TGGAAAAAAATTGGTCAAGGATGCATTCGGAATTTTACAAATGCAAGTATAAAATATTAATAAGTTGACTTGGACTAAAGTCTCATTGGTTGATAAATATGTGGGTATGGTTAAATGAAGGACATGGTTGAATCCTAACCCTTTGTTTCATCATACAAAAGGGATAAGATGGGAAATAAGGTAAAAAGGAAAAAGGGACATATTTCTTTTCTTCTATTCATGTTTCTGCACACCCAGCTACCCCACTCTTCTTTTTCCTTCTTTTTGTTCATTTCCTTTCACACCCTAAAGCAAAAAGCCCAGTTGAAACTAAAAGGAAAGTACACTCTTTTGTTAGAGAACTGAAAATAGGTAAAAAAGGAAATTCATGCTAAAGGAAAAAGGAGATTTGTAAAGAAAAGAGAAAAAGGGAGTTGAAAATGGAAACCATGGCCAGATTTGATGAGATTCTTTGTAAGTGCGAAAATATCTTCTTCTGTTTTCCATTTTTATTTTGTAAACTTCGAAATCTAAATATAGATCTCTTTTGCACCATGTTAGTAAGCATTTTTCTAGTTAAGTTAGGGTTTTGATTAAGAAAACTCAGCTAATGTGTCTATAGAAAATGAGATCTTTGAAAGGTTTTAAAGTGAGAATAAAGTGAGAAAAACATTAATAAGCTTAAGTTATGAAACCTTAGGGTTTATATCTTAAAAAGAGACTGGTTATATGATTAAATGTAGCAAAAAGAGTAAAAATGGTGTTTTGATGCGTTAGAAACACCAAGTGAGGCAAGAGCAAATTCCAAGAGAGAGGAGAAATAGAAAGAGAGAGAGAGAGAGAGAGAGAGAGAGAGAGAGAGAGAGAGAGAGAGGGCTCTAAGAAGTGAGGTATGTACATAATGGCAACTTTAATGCATTCATGACATGATTTGAATGAAAACTAGTATGTTTTTCTTTGATAGTTTAATACTTTTTGAAATTGAGAAAAAGGCGTATTAAGTTGCTTAAAATGAGTTTAAAGATGTGTGATAGTCTTATAAGAGCTTTGATGTGTGAACTAAGATTTATGATGCATAAAATGCCTTATGATTATTGATGATTTATGGATGATGTGTTGTGAAAGTACAATAGTAGAATCAAATGATGTATGATTATTGATTCAAGGATTATTAGGCAACGAAAAATGGTAAAATTGATAGTGTTACACTTATTATGTAATGGTTTGAAAGAATGACAAGATTTGTATATGGATAGTGTGTTTGAATTGCAGAATATTGTGTTTCTGCGTTGTAATCGACATTATACCTCCCCTATCACGATCGTGCTACTACGTGGACTAACAAATAGAAGGATTTACGAGGAGTGGTGCAACAGTGATTTTAGTCACGAGAAGTCATTTGCAAACATGCTACCCCATTCGTGATTGCGCCACAAGGTAGCTTAAGTAATAAAAGAGATCACAGGGAGTATGGGTGTTCATAAATCTCCTAACCCATTTAAACTGAATCAATCCACAATCAAACTATGATTTTTCAAATGTGGTGGATTAGATTAGTTTGTATTTTTTTCAAACTGCATTTTGTGGATGAGATTGAATATTTTTTATTTCAATATGCAAACCAACTTGCAATATATATATATATTCATTTTTTGTACTAGTTATTTATATTCCATAATGCAAAATGGAAATTAGAAATTTTTCTTATATTTTTTAATATTTCCTAAATTCTAATATACCATAGTATATCATTACATTTATTATGAACTTATTAAAAAAATAAAAGATGGTAGTTTATATTTATTTATAAAAAGACAAATTGAATAATTAGAAAATTAAAAAATTATAAATTTATAATTCTTCTATTTTATAAATATAGAATCGTTGAAAATTTTAATTAATATAATTAAAGTAATATTTTTTTTCTAATATAATCTACGTCAATTAAGGCATAACAAGATATATTAAATAAATATATGATAAAAAAAATCTACCAGCATAAATGACTAATAATTTGAGAAAACTAGAAAGAAAAAAATGTGCTTATTATCTTTATGGACAAATTAATTAATTAAAAAGAAAAATGAACTCTAAATTAAAAAAAAAAAAGAAAAGAATATATACTAAGTAAAATATAAATATATAATTTGATAATAATTGGTCTAAAATATAATTCAATATATATTTTTTTCTAACAATTGGAAAAAAGTGCTTATTAAAACAATTAACAAACAATCCAATTCCTAAGTGAATTAATGAAAAAAAGTTGGCCCTACCCTTATACTAGTTTTGTTGCATTATGTCATTAAGCACAAAGTAAACACCATTTTTTGAATCAAATTGAATCTACTCATATTGCAATGGTAAAAATCATTTCTACTATTTTTATATTTAATTGAACTTTAAAAATCTGTATTTTCTATGATTATTTTTGTTGTAGGTTCTACTATTATTATCTCACTTATGGTATTGAATTCTTAATATTGTCAATTTTTGATTTTGAATTGAGTATTTTGATAATTTTCTCCTTTATTTTTTTTTATAAAATTTTTGCTGTAATTTTCATATTATAGTTTGCTATCAAGTAGTTTATGTAGTAAATTAAAAGGTTATAAATGTTTGTGAGTTTGTTAATCTAATTCTTGATTGTAAATCCTTGATTGGACAGAGACTTAAATTATTATTATTATTATTATTATTATTATTATTATTATTATATAAAATTAAACTGTAAATCGATCCAATCCGATTCGCAATTATGGTTTGGATTTGATTGTTTTTTTAACTCATGGATTGAATTGGATTGATAAATTTTCAATCCGCAAATTGTAGATTGAGTTGAATGTTATATCTAATCTGCACCAAATCAATTAGCAAACTTCCCTTGCGGGGAGTAGTGCAATCATGATCTTTTCATGACCGCAATTTGTGATCTATTTAAATTAATTGTATTGGCCTATAGAAAAGAAGGGTTTGCAGTCTTAAGCACGACTGCAAGAAGTAGTCCTAAAAAGGTATATTGCAACTGCAATTGGCAAGTAGCGAGTGATGTATCTCAAAGTACACTCATAAGTGCACAAACCAATGTAATATGGTAAGTTTACTTCTAAGGTCGATTTCTTAAGGAACTATGTGGTTCTAAATGCTTAATTAGTTTTAAATTACCAATAAACAGTAAAATAAAAACCTAAATACTCTAGCCAATTTTAAAAAGTTGATAAACAAGAGAAATTAATAACTGAGATTGTAATAAAAATGAATAAAAAATCAATGAGAATAGAAATAGAGACTTAGCTTGCAACTCCCAATTTGCATATCTTTTAATGAATAAAGCACTAATGAGTAAAGATTTTATGGCTATCACCTTTAAGTATTAATTAATCAAACCAATGAATTAACTAATGTTCAACCTAATTTTTAGGTTAAATTATAGATGATGTGTCTAATAATCTAGCCTTAATATATTCATTCAAAGTTAAATAATTGGTGATCAAACAACTATTAAACCAAAAACTTATGAAGCTCAATTGAAAGTGAAGAAATCACTCATTCATTAGAGATAAAAAGGAACAATACAAATTAGAATTGCTCACTACGCACCCATTAAAGAGTTTAGCCTAACATCATAATAACAATGATAATTTCTATTAAGATGACTAAATTAAACATAAAAGAAAAGATGAAAAGAAAACTTTCTGGAATACTGCCACAAAGTTCTTAACTTTCTTTATGTGTGGATACATATCTCCAATCGTAAAATAAAACTAGAATATATAAGCTAAGAAGTCATACTTAAACTCTAATTCTAAATATACAATTATTCCTATTTAAGAGATAATTTCCCCTATAGATAATCTTCAAATTGATATTTATCTTCAAAGTTTGGTCACCACTTTATCAGAAAAAGAATTGGAATTCGACACAAACTTTGCAGAGAAGGGTGAACATCACATGCTTGACACTTTTGTCAGCAATATTCCCTTCATGCTCATATTGATTTCTCTTGTGCGTAATAGGCACTTCAAAGTAGCGATGCTCTTGCAACCAAATACACATGCTCGTGACAAGAGGTTGAGCTCTAAGAACTTTGCGCTTGCGATAAAAACATTGCCATAACGGTAGGAACGAAGAAAAAAAGTCACCACGACCATGCACACTCTGCGTGCTCGTGACACAGGGTCACGTGCAGAAGGGTTCAAGCTTGTCATTTTTCCCTCACATGTGTGAGGCTTCCTCACATGTATGATAACTTGGCTTCTTTTCCTACACATCAAATCTTCTTCCTGCAATCATAAAATCAAAACAATTAAGTAGCTAAACATGATAAAATCCTATAATTAAATATGAAAAACAAAAACAAAAAGTAGAACAATTAAGAACACATCAAACTCCTCCACACTTAAACAATGTTTGCCTTTAAGCAATATCTAAACATAGAGAAATATCAAAAATACACTCATAGTAAAACAATTAATATGCATGATTCTAATCTTCATCATCCCCAAGTTTCACTAATATACCAATCTAATTTATATCAAATTCACATAGTTTAACTAAGCTCTAAATAATTTTAATATATATTCCATACTCAAAAATTAAATTAAAATAATTCAATTACATCATTGCCTCAACGTATATAGTGAAAACTATTCTAAACAAGCTATGGATGATCTTTTAACCAAAAACTTATATATTAAACCCCCACACTTATTGATTTGCTAGCTCTTTTAATTTTGCTTTTGATTTAATTTTCTTAGAGTTAATGATTCTTTCCTAAGTCATAGTGCATTTTTCTATTTGAACTTTGTTTGTTCTTTCTTTTTTTTTTTTAAAAAAAAAAAACTACACTCATATAGGGTGTTTTGCATACTCTTATCTTTGATAGGATAACGGAGTAGATAAAGCAAGTGCATTTTATACTCTATCTTATTATTTTTGTTAACTCTATACTTTAACTGAGCTATTTGATTACATATGGTGTTTAAGGACTTAATTTATGAGTTTAATAAATTTAATAATCCAAAGCTTAAGTAAATTATTTGTATTGTATATATGAGGCAATTACATAACTAAATTGAAATGATTTTAATTTCCAAAGTACGAAATTAATATTAAAACTATATTAAACTTAATCAAACTAAGCAAATTGAACATAAAATCAAGACCTAATATTCCTTCATTAACTTGCTTATGAGAAAACAAAGAAAAGAAATCAAACATATTATTTTTAGATTTGTATTTATTTTTTTCTCTTTTTTTAATAAAAACCCACAAAATTTAATACACAAATTTAAATAACTTTGAACCCTAGAAGATAGAATTCCTTCCCCCACACTTATTTTAGCCATTATCCTTAATGGCTAATAAAAAGAAGAAATAAAATAAGAAAAGAAAAAAAAAAGAACTTCCCACTGAGATGTATGAGGAAGATGCTCTAAAATTTGGTGCAAAAGTATGGTGTGCTAGACACTGGTGTGCTACAAACTATCCATACGATCTAAGTGTTGCATTACTTTTTGTACTACTGGTATCGAAGATTGTTCTAGGTCATTGGACTATGGTGAGGGTTGTTCAACTAACTCATCATTATTTTCTTGTTGTTAAGGCTCACTCATTTCACTTGGCAATACCAACCATCTAATAGTATCTCCTTCTCTGATAACCAGGTTAGATCTCTGCAAAGAAATCCTATCAAAATTTCTTTGGCTAGGAATTAATGTCACTGTGTTAACTGAAACATTGAAAACACAAAATGCCTACCAAAGGTAGTGATAATGTGGCCTAAGCCAAGTGTAGTCTTAGGGTGTCTAATGGTGTATAAAATATGCTTAAAAATAAATACAAATGTACAAACTCTTATTTTTGAATGCATACACCATAAAAGATATAACTCAATTTTAGAAACTTTGTCACTCTCAAATTTTCCAAAGATTGCATGACACATGAATTTATGAAATAGAGCAGCACATGAATCTTTAAAACTCATTATAAAAGCATTTTTAGGACTAAAATGAGGTTCTCCAGTTAGCACTTGCTAAAACTCATCAGCTTTAAAATCATCAGGCATTTCCTGTACTCCTTCAATAAAGAATTTAAAAATTCTTATCATAATTTTGTGGTTTACTAAACACCATATGCCTAATAATCTGAATTTTATTTGAGTACAGGCATTGTTAATCATTAAAGTGCTATAAAATTCTAATACTAGCTCTTTGAAACTAAGGCTAGTCATAGTAATAAATTCAATCCATCCTAGGCACCTAGCATAAGCTTTAATAATGTCTAGACTATTTAATTGCTCTAAGGTCTCAAAATCAAGGATTTTGCAAGCAACCATAGTTCTAGATATATAATGTTCATATTTATCACCTTTCTTAGTTGAATAAATTAGAAAGAGATGTTGATTTCCTCCTCTTCTTCAATTCCTTCATCATTGTCACGTGTTAGTTCTTCCTCCTCATACTCATGATGCCGTGGTAGTGAAGGGTTACACAGGTGATGTCTCTCTATGCCTTCGTGTCCTAGGCATGTTGATTTTTGATAACAATTGATTAATAGGGCCGAAATTCCTATGATTTTGTGAAATTTTGTGGTAATTTGGACTAAAAATGGGAAATCAATGGGTAATTAGGTGTTAGGGTTTGGAATTTTTGAGAGAAAAATGAAGAAGAAAAATTTGGTAATGGGAAAGCACAGTCGTGAGAGAGTTTTTATTTGCACATATAAATAGGGACGTGAGCAACTTGAAAGAGAAAAAATAGGGTGTCATGCACGTGAGAATTCCTCACGGGTGTGACACCTCTTCTTCCTCACGATCGTGTTTTCCTTATTTGTTTTGAGCATTTCAGTGCCTTTTTCTATAAATGCATTCCTAAATACAAATTAAAGTCAAAATTCAAGTAGAAACTTAAAAACTAATAACAAAGATGAAAGTTAAAGCTAATAAACTAAAAATAACAGAAAGAACATGGGTTGCCTCTCAAGAAGCACCACATTTATTATCTAGCCAAGATATTTTTAAACATGCTCCTTTAAGGAGGTTTGAAAGTAATTTGGAGTTTGTCATCCCCTCCTGCCCTATTCTCAACATCATTGCACTTAAACATCTCATAAGTTATTTTAGAAACAAATTTATCAACTAAAAAAATGGAAAAACATTGACTTGCAATAGTTGACAGATCACATACCTCAATTTCATTAGTTACACCCCCTATTGTCATGCTTAGTTTTCTGAGTTTAACATTAATTTGGGTGTCTGTTGTGGCTATAAAACCTCTACGAAGCAATATATTTGAACTTTTTTTTAAGCTTTTATTCCTAGCATCCATCACCATAAAATCAACAAGCACAGTTACCTTACCAATTTGAACTATAAGGTTTTCAACAATACCTAAGGGAAGTTTTATTGAGCCATCAGCTAACTGAAGTCCCATAGTAGTTGGCTTCAACTCTCCTAAATTCAGTTCGTTAAAAATGGAATAAGGCATCAGATTAATACTAGCACCTAATTCCAACATAGCTTTTGTTTTGTTCTCTTCACCTAAGGTAATATTGATAGTAAAAATCCTAGGGTCTTTCTTCTTCTCAAGTAATAGTGATGTATTTTTTAGATCATCCATCTTATTTTTCTTAACTAAATCATATTTTTGTATAGACTTTATAGATGGAGTTACTTTCCTGACATAAATAATTAAATGTAAGTTACTCTTACTTTGAAAAGATGTCTTACCCTTATTACTTTCCCTCTGTTTTAGAAAATGTGGCTTATAAGGGTCGGTTGATTTATGTAATTAACGTGTTGGATCCTCAGGCTTTTTGTTCTCTTCTTCTTCTTCAATTTCCAAAGATTTTAAGTATCGAGTTGCTTTCCTAACATAAATAATTAAATGTGAGTTACTCTTACTTTGAAAAGATGTCTTACCCTTATTACGTTACCTCTGTTTTAGAAAATGTGGCTTATATATAAGGCTTGGTTGATTTATGTAATTGAGGTGTTGGATCCTCAAGCTTTTTGTTCTCTTCTTCTGCTTCAATTTCTAGAGATTTTAAGTCTTGGAGTTGTATTTCACATATACCTATAAGAGAGTAGGGTTGCATGTTAGTTTCAAAAATTAATACATCATTATAGGGATTACCTTCCGTGGTTATAGACTTGGCTTATTCTATTTGACTTGGTAACTTCCTTTTTTATTCTTATGTACAACCTCTATGATCTGCCCAATTTAAATCTCTAGCCTTTTAAATGAAGCTTCTATTGAATCAAGCCTCTTATCCATTCTCTTTTTCTTGTCTTGAGGTGCTAGTATGAAGCTATTTAATGTTTCTTCTAATGATGATTTTCTAGATGTACTAGCATGTGAAATTTGGTTTAGATGTGGGTAGGACTGCTGATTTGAAGGCTTTTAGTAGTTGTACTATGGATTTTGATTTTGATTTCAGAGGAGTTGTTGATTTTGATTTTGCTTATAATTTCTCTATGAGAAATTTGAGTGGTTTCTCCAACTAGGTTTGTAGGTATTTGAATATGGATTGTTTTGTTGCCTTGGCTGGAAAGAGTTTAAAGCATTTTCTTGGTCTACATCATTCCCTATAAAGGAAGAACACATATTAGCTTCATGTCTATAAATACCACAAATACCACATACCTGATTTACATATGCTTGTTTTTTCTTAGTTAACATTCGAACTTGCTTTATAAGTTCAACAATCTATAAAGCCAACTCATTGCCCATGGAAACTTCGTGCACTATCATTTTCCTTCCTCTCACACTTTGTTGCTGAGAATTAGCTCCCAAAAGTTCAAATATGTCATAGACTTCGACTGTTGTCTTCTCTCTCATAGTCCCTCAAACTGCGTTATCAACCATGCACTGGTATTATTGGCTCAATTCATCATAAAAAGGACTGATTAGTTATTGGAAAAGGGTACCCATGGCGAAGGCATTGTAAAAGAAGCATTTTGAATGTATCCCAAGCATCATAGAATGTTGCAAAGTCTTTTTGGTAAAAATTGGTAATTTCAGCTCTTATGTTTTTTTATGGGAATAAAATTTTTCCATGATTTTGTGATACACTTCTATGTTGTTATTTAGAGAATTAAGAGATAACGTCATCAACCACACCTTAGCTATATTAATCCCATCCTCAATTGATTTTCATTAATCCCATTCAAAAAGAAAGTGTTGATTGTTGCATAAAATACCCTTTTGAATGTTAGAGGGTCTTCATTAGTTAACCCATAGAAAGATGGAAGCATAATCGAATATATACTTTTCAGCTCATAATTTCTAGTTCCTTCTCCTAATACAATGCAAAAGGTGTTGTTGCTACTATTGGTATGGCATAGTCCTTCATGGCTAATTGCCTTTGTTCACCAGCTGCTCTTGGAGGAATTGTCATTTCTTTGATTGTTACTTTTTCTAAATTTTCAAGATTTTCAAAAATCTCTTTTTTTAAGGGTTTGTTCTTCTTGTCTATGTGCTTTAGAATTTAATTTGTAATTCCTCTGAATGGATGTTTTTCTTGATTTTGTTCATTTACTTGTACTTGGTATAAAAACCAAAGTCAGTAACTAAAAAAATAGGAAAAGAAAGAAGTAGAATAAAAATTGCAGAAAATTATTTGAAATTATCTAAAAGACAAACATTGACAATTTAATTAATTAAGAATTTAACAAATAGTACTTTTTCGACAACAGCATAAAAAAACTTGATGTATCTCAATGTGTACTCGCGAGTGCATGAACCAATGTAATATGGAAAGTTTACTCCTAAGGTTGATCTCTCAAGGAACTATTTGGTTCCAAATGCTTAATTAGTTTTAAATTACCAATAAATAGTAAAATAAAAATCTAAACACTCTAGCCAATTTTAATAAGTTGATAAAGAAGAGAAATTAATAACTAAGATTGTAATAAAAAGGAATAAAGAAATCAAAGATAAAAGAAATAGGGACTTAGCTCACAACTCCCAATTTGCATTTTTTGTAATGAATTAAGCACCAATGAATGAAGATTTTATGACTCTCACCTTTAAGCATTAATTAATCAAACCAATGAATTATATAATATTCAATCCAATTTTTAGGTTAAATTACAGATGATATGCCTAATATCTAGACTTAGTATATCCATTCAAAGTTAAATAATTGGTGATCAAGCAACTATTAAACCAAACACTTATGAAGCTCAATTGAAATTGAAGAAATCATGCATTCATTAGAGATAAAAAAGCACAATACAAATTGGGGTTACTCACTAAGTACCCATTAAATATTTTAGCCTAACATCATAATAACAATGATCATGTCTATTAAGATGGCTAAATTAAACATAAATGAAAACTTCCTGGAATACTGTCATAGAGTTCTTAACTTTTTCTGTGTGTAAATATATATCTCCAATCGTAAAAGAAAACTAGAATATATAAGCTAAGAACTCTTACTTAAACTCTAATTCTAATGTTAGTGAATCTTACTATCAGGAAAGATTTCAATACTAATGTTATTCATGAAAGAAAGATGTAATGTGTCACATTCAGTCATTTAGGTCTTGACCGACATGCATGTTTTGTGATAAGACGATTTATACTGATAAAAAATCAAGCACATTTGTGATAAAAATAGAAGTGATATGACTAGAGTTTAAATTTGGACTATGTACAAATAAAAAATTGATCACGAACATAATATATTAAAATTTACATGAAAATTGAGGAAAAAGAGGTTAGACCGAAAATACACGATTTTTCCACTGTTAGTGAATCGCGGACTAATGACACCTGGATGTAGAGAACATTAAGATGAACTTATCGATATAATCTCGTATCAAAATTCCAATGTTTGAGGCGCGAAATTGAAAAAATAAAATTTAAGGTGTGGTTTTTTGATAATGATAAGAAATGTGATTTTTGCTCCAATGTACCAATCATAAAACCAAAAATACTAGTATCTAGAATAAAATATTTCGTGAATATCAGCGTACTTAATTGTAAGAAATTAAGTTGTTTTAGGCTTGTAATTGGAGGAATTAAAATCAGGGTGCAATTAATTATTGAAAAAAGATATGTTGAAAGACAAAATTATAAGTTTGACAAATAGTTATATTAATCATGAATAATGATGATAATTAAAGATTAATTATATATATATGTATATATATATATATTATGCATGTTATCTATGTGTCCCCCATGCTTTAAAGCCTATCCTAATCTTAAGTACAAAAGTCAAATGAAGATGGCACAATTTCATTATCTTTCACAATTTGCAAAATTTATTCTTTCTTCACTTTTACCCTAGCCATCCATAGCAATACCAAACTGAGATACATATCTTAAAATTTCCTCCATTTTCTCCATAATTCTTATCAAACAAACATTAAAGATAGCTAGGGTATTCAAGTTATGAAGCAAGAAATTTTCACTTTGGAACTAAAAAATGTTGAGACTTTGTGAAGGGAGAAAAGAGCCATTTAGGTTCAATTGAAGGTTTGCATGTAACATTTAAGTGATGAAGGAGTTTTGCATGAAAGGTTTAAGTGAAGGAAAGCCAAAAAAGGGACTTGAAAGTCACGGATTCAAAAAGAAAGTCACGAAAGGGGAGAAGAAAATTAAGATATAAATTGTTTAAGTAGCCAAGAGCCTATAAGCTCCTATATCATGTTTCTTTTACATTTTTGTCATTTTTTTATCATGTTCTTTTATTTTAATTAGTGGGATCTATGTCTAATTGCTTTCTTGTGTTATTTTTATTGGTAGGAAGTTTAAGATTAGGAAACCTTAATATGATTTGGCCAAAGTATATAAAGGACAAAATTGTGGCTTAGTTAAAAATTGATGAAATAATGGATTTGGAGGAAGAGAAAACCAAGAGCTAGGGAGTAAAATTTAGACCCAACAAAATTTTTAAATTATAATTTATAACTTGACTAATTAATGAGTTAATTAACAATTTGTTTAATTGTGATTAAGTAGGATTATACCTAATGGGTGGGTTAAATGAAATAAATTTGAGTTTTTGGTGGAGGACTTAAAAAAGCCGAAACACTTGAGGAGCATGTCCAAGTAATTGAACCGTGTTGAAGACTAAAACAAATAAGATATGACAATTTGAAGTAAAACCCGAGACTTTGAAGAGAGGAGATAATTTTTACTTGTCTGAGACATATAAAGATTATAGATGGTGATTTTGTAACGCCCGTAATTAGGGCCTATAATTTATGTTCTTGGTTAGTGAAAGTTGGGGATTAACTGAAGTTTTAGAAGTTGAGTGTTGCTAAAATCATATGTTTCACGCCTGTGACAATGGGTGTCATGGTCATGAATATCGAGTTTTAGTTGGCAGTTACGATGAGGTTTTTCATAACCGTGAAGAGTTTCTTCACGATCGTGAAGGAGTGGTTCACACCTATAAGAGAGGAGTCACGGTTGTGAAGCCTGAGCAGGTGAGACAATCATGTTTTTCTTTTTGCCATTCCCTTTAAATATGCTCCCATACCCCTATAACTGATCCAACACACCATATCTTCCTCTCTTTCACCACCGGAAACCTTTATCCTCAATTGATGAAGCTTTGAAGATAAAGTTTTGAGAGATTAAAGTGAGAGGGAAGAGTGAGAAAGGAAGCTTGTAAGCTTTGGGGTAAAGGGTAGGTCTTTGAGTTTTTCTAAGTTTTGGTCGATTTCCTGAGTCTAAAGAGCCATTTTTTCTTATGTCTCGGAGTCGGTAGAGGAGTTGGAAGTCCATCCCAAGGGAGAGGATAAACTTGAAGAGCTAGAACTTTGACTCACTTAATCCTAGGTGTAAAGTTTGTACATAAAAACATCAAAGGCTTTTATTTTCATATTTCTATATTAACTGCATTAAATACATAATATAAATGATCAGTAAATAAATAAATGTTATAATGTGAGTTGATATGCATGATGAGAAGATATATGTGAACAGGTTAGATTGTGGTGTTAAATGAATTAATTTGGTTAATATGGATAATTAGAAAGTATATGTTTGTGACAAATGGCCAAAATTCATGCTGGAGTGTTGATAGGGTAGTTAACATTGGTCAACCATAGAGAATATTGCATTAAGTTGTGATGCTCTATTTTTTGGAAAAATTTTCACATTCACGACTACAACTAAGGGTTCACGAGTGTGAATGTCGTGAAAATGAATTTTGTTACTGAGGTAGACTTGTTCACGGGCAGTTTCACAGTTAGATTTACGGTTTGGTTCATGCTCATGAAGGGATGATCACGGTCGTGAATGTATACTGATTCACGGCTTGGTTCATTGGTAAACTACCCATGAAAGGTTATTCACGGGTGTGAAGCTACTTAATTTGAAAATCTTTTATGCTTGCATGTGAATCAAAGTTGATTCATTGTGAGGTGAAGTACCTCTGTTGTATGATAATACAAGGTATGATAATACATGTCATGAATGTGATTATGAGATATCACAGTATATTTATATAAAATATGGAAAAATGAATAATATGGAAACATATGTGGTGCATGTTATGAAACGGTTAAGCCCAATACTTTAACTAGGACTAGAGTTAGCATAAATGGCATGCCATTGAGGGGAATCAGTACCGAATGACCTAGGTTGGTCATATTTTTGAAGGCTCAGAGGTTAGTAATGAGAGCTTCCTTGGTGGGTTATATTTGAAGGCTTAGAGGTTAGCAATGAGAGTTTTCTCGGTAGGTTATATTTGAAGGCCCAAAGGTAAGCAATGAGAGCTTCCTTGGTGGGTTAAGTTACCCATATCCATTTTAGTCTAGTTATGAGTAAGGCGGGCAAAAAGGGAAGAAAAATGATTATGTTTATGTGTGATGTATACTTGTATGTATCCTATGGGGTGTTTGGTATACCATGTACGATGTGTGTTGGATGCATGAGTATGATGATATTTCATATAGAGTATAAAATGATACAGGTGTGGGCTTTGAGGTAAGTTGCCATGGTAGGTTGGTAGGCATGTCTTGAATATTAAATATGTTTTGTTATATGCCTTGCATGTTGTTATGTACCACTAGGCACAAGTTGCTTAACGTATGAGCTTTCCATGCATAAGGTCAGAGCTTAGAGTTTAAGCGACAAAGGAGGATACCTAATGATCATAGTCAAAGGAATATACTTGGGGTGGGTGATACAATCATTGTATATTTTTGGTTATTTTGTTGGGTTAGGTAGTTATAGATTTATATGCTTTTATGTCAGAGACATGTAGTTTTATAACTACTCGTTTGTAAAACCTTGAGCTTGTGTATGCCCATTTGATTTATGTATTTAACATTATTTTTATTTAAGCTTGTAATGATGTTTTTAATTTTCTTTAAGTCATTATGGCCATGGTGCAACAAAAATTTAAAATTTATAGCATTTTAAAAATCATGTGCATCGTAACACCATTTGGTATAATTAGGTTTATTCTTAATTATATCGGAGGGTGTTACATTTAGTCGTATCAGAGCCTAAGTTTAGGTAGTTTTGAACCTAAGTAGGATGGGTGTATCATGTGTGCGAATGTTATCCTATATGACTCTGATGTGGGCTATTCTCTGTTGATATGTAGGCTAAAGAGCAAGTATAAAGATCAAACAACATGATGCAGCTGAGAGTAGCATTACTCTAGATATAGAGGCTCAGAATCATCCAAGCCAAACTAGTGCTCAAGGATCGACTGGCGCACCTCCTTTACAGCAGTCAATGGCTAGTTAAAAGGATCATGATCAGGATCCTTTGATGCAAAACTTAGCTGCTCTATTATAGCAGTTGGTATAGGCTATGCTGTTGCCACCTCCTCCACCACCACCACCTCCACCGTTTCCTCCTTGACCCTTGAGGCAAAGATCAAATATTGACAGAATTTGTATGTATAAGGCCATTGATTTTATAGGCAAAAAGGATGATGACCCTGAGGCTACAAAATACTAGTTGGAGAGGACTGAAAGGGTGTTTGAAAAGCTTGAGTATGCCAAGGAGAATAAGGTTAGGTATGTTGTTTCACTTCTCCAAGAGCATGCCTACGATTGGTGGAAGTTTGTTCTTCAAAAGCATCAGACTTCAAAGCCACCTACATAGGTTTTCTCTATGGCTGAATTCAAAAAATACTATATGTATCGAGAGTGTACATTGACAAGAAGATGAAAGAGTTCTCGAACCTACCACAAGGGAATATGACTGTGGTAGTGTATGAGAAAGAGTTAACTAAATTGAGGAGGTATTCATTTGGAATTTTAGGGAATGAGGAAGATAAATGTCGTCGATTTAAGGATGGCCTGAGATATGAGATTGGCATTCAAATTCTTTCACTATAGCTGGAAAACTTTTTGAAGCTGGTATCTACTTTCATCCTTATTGAGAAGAGAATGAAGCTGAAAAGATAATTTGAGTTATTTAAGAGAGACTTCAAGGGATCATCCTACAGTGCTGCATAGACATCGAGCAAGAAGGCTTGCACTAGTTTTGTATCCTTCCAATTTAAAGGACAGGGACAGGGTTAGGATCAGTCAGGGTATACCAGGCAGGCAACATCATCAAGAACAGTTTTGGGAGCTGCCAGAAGTCAACCTCAAACAAGGAGAAAGGCAGCACCAGAGTATGCATCATATGGTGGCAAACAACAAGGAGAGTGTTGGGTAAACATAGGAGCTTGTTATAGGTGTGAGTCTCAAAACCACTATAGGAAATATTGTCTTTTATAGATGGTTGAGGCTCCCACTCAAAGTCAAGGTTCAGAGCCAACACGCACTAGAGGATAAAGACAGGTCAGTTCAGGCAAAAGTGGATCTAAACCAACCATATCAAAGATAGTGAACAGGTCAGGACCGAGTATATCACCAGTGAGAGCCTATGCTATGAGGGCTAGAGAGGATTTGAGTGCATGAGATGTGGTTGTTGGTACATATTTTCTCTTTGACTCATTTTAATTGCTTTGATAGATTCGGGCTCCACACATTCCTATATATGTACCAACTTAGCAGAGCGGTATAACATATTAGTAGAAAGATTAGATTCTGAGATAGAGGTGACTAGCCCTTTGGGGCATAACACAATGGTAAACCGAGTGTATTTTTGTGGTTCAAAGGAAAGAGTTCAAGGCATATTTGATTGAATTACCCTTTCACGAGTATGGTATTATCCAGGGTATGGATTGGCTCTCTTAGTAGGGTGCAGTAGTGGATTGCAGGATGAAGACAATTGAATTGAGAATGTCGAAAGGTGACATAGTAGTTATTCAAAGTGAGAGATCCTCACAACAAACGAGGATCATCTTCATGATGAAAGCATATAAGATTATTAGAAAGGGGTGTGAGGCCTATTTGGCTCACGTAATTGATAGTAGAAGGGAGAGTCAATATCTTAGGGATATTCCGGCAAAAGAGGAATTCCTAGATATGTTTCTAGATGAATTACCAGGGCTACCTCTAGAAAGAGAGATAAAGTTTTCAATTGAGCTTATTCCGAATACAACTTATATATTAGCGGCACCATATCGGATGGATCCATTAGAGATGAAAGAGTTAAAGGCACAGTTACATGAATTATTAGATAAGGGCTTCATCAGACCAAGTGTATCTCCATAGAATGCACCGATGTTGTTCGTCAAGAAGAGAGATGAGTCTATGAGGTTGTGCATAAAGTACAAGCAATTAAACAAGGTGACTATTAAGAATAGGTACCGTTACCACAGATTGATGATCTCTTCAACCATTTGAGAGGTGCAGAGGTATTTTCTAAGATTGATTTGAGATCGGGATACCATTAGTTGAGAATCATGGTTGATGATGTAAAGAAGACAACTTTCAGAACCAAATATGGTCATTACAAGTTCTTAGTTATGCCCTTTCGATTGACCAATGCTCTGACAGCTTTTATGGATCTGATGAACTGAATCTTCAGACCATTTTTAGACCAATTTGTTGTAGTTTTCATAGATGATATTTTAGTGTATTCGAGAAGCAAGAATGAACATGAGCAACACTTGAAAACATTTTTGTAGACTCTTAGGGAGTAGAAGTTCTATGTTAAACTTTATAAGTGTGAGTTTTGGCTAGATGAGGTTGCCTTTCTTAGGCATGTGATATCGGTTTATGGGATTGGAGTGGATCCAAGCAAGATCCAATCGATATTGGATTGGAAACTACTGTGAAATATGACCAAAATCAGGAGGTTTCTTAGCTTTGCAGGATACTACAGAAGGTTTATTAAGGGATTTTCTATGATAGCTTCTATTTTGACTAAGTTGTTATGGAAAGATATCAAGTTCAAATGGATAGACAAGTGCCAGAACAATTTCGATCAACTTAAAAGCTTGTTGATAGAAGCTTCAGTGTTGATACAACCGATTTCGGACCGGGAATATATGGTTTACAATGATGTTTCTCACAACGGATTGGGTTGCATTTTGATGCAAGAAGGAAAAGTTGTCGCTTATGCATCTAGGTAGTTAAAGCCTCACGAGAAGAATTATTCGACACACGATTTAGAGTTGGTAGCTATTGTCTTTGCATTGAAGATTTGGCATCATTATTTATACGAGGAGAAATGTCACATCTTCACAGATCACAAGAGTTTGAAGTATCCTTCCTATACAATGGGATTTGAATTTGAGGCAAAAAAGATGGTTAGAGTTAATAAAGGATTATGACTATGTGATTGATTATCATCCAGGAAAGACCAATGTGGTGGCTGATGCACTTTGTAGAAAGACTTTGCCTACCTCACACTGCTTTGCCTGCCTAGACTTCATGGCTGTGACTTCTCTCTTATGGATGAGAACCTCTCTTTCACGGTTGTGAAGAACCTCATCATAGCTGCTAACTAAAATTCGATATTCACGACTATGACGCTTACTGCCACGAGCATGAAACAGAAGATTTCAACAACTCTCAAACTTTCAAAACTCAACTTAACCTTCAACTCTCACTAATGAAGAACATAACACATAAGTCCCAATTATAGATGTTATATTTTTCTCCCCTTTAGGACATTTCATTCCTGAAATTACCTATCATGGCATTTCAGAACAACTGAGAATATTGTGCCCTCATCACTTCCTCGTTTTCACAAGTTGCTTCTTCAATAGTATGACTATTCCATAAACTTTTCACTAATGGTACTCGTTTGTTTCAGAGCTCCTTAACCTTTTGAGATAAGATCTTAACTGATTCCTCTTTATAAGACAAATTTGTTCTCAACTCTATGCTCTCAGTTGTGATGTTGTAAGAAATATGTTGCCCAAACAATGAACCAAAAAGGAGGGTTAAATTAGTTATGAAAATAAAATTTTCTTAACTTTAAATACGAAATAAAATTAAATAGAGTAGGGATGAAGTGATATCACACATGAGATTTATAGAGGTTCAGGTATTAACAAACCTTACGCCTCTCCCTAATATCAATTGAGAGTTTTACTAACACACTAAGTGTTACAATGGAGTTTTTACAAGCTCACTTCCAGCTATGGTGTTTCTCTCAATGTCTAACACCTAACCCAAAAATTCCCTTATGTTTTAATGGCTCACATAATAAACCAATTGCTTGTGTTTTATGGCTCACACAATAAAACAATTCCTTGTGTTTTATGGCTCACACAATAAACCATTACAAGAGTTTCAATCTTAACCCAATATACCCAAACTCACTTGAGTAATAGATTACAATGAAAACACTCGCCAACCTATAATGCTCAAAAATTATGAGCAATTAGGTTTTTACAAAGAATAAAGGTTTTGTTGAAAATAATTAATGTATAATGGCTACAACAAGATTAAAGATTCAAAGTAATTGTATTCTTCTTGTTAGAATACATAAGTGACTTGCATTTATACTTCCTCAGCGAATTATAGCCATTTGGGTGCATTTAATGCGAAAATAGCCGTTGAACCAACTTTTAACTTCGCGCCTTATATGTTTCTTTGTCCTTATTCACGGGCGTGATTATATGTGTCACGGTCGTGAATGTTCTTCCAAGTCGTGGTCCAAGTGGTGACTCTGACCGTGAAGCTTTCTGGAAGAACTTGAAGTGTTTGATCACGGGCGTGACTTTATACTTTCACGGGCATGAAAATTCTTCCAAGCCATAGTCCAAGTGGTGACTCTGGCTGTGAAGCTCTTTAGAAGAACTTGACATGTTATTTCACGGGCGTGTCTTTCTTTCACGGCATTACTAATTTGATCATTCACGGTTGGTATGATCCTTCATGGTTATGAACTTTAAATGTTGGAGAGTTGGCGCTAAGCTATATCACAGATGTGACATAAGTAGTCATGGGCGTGAACATGCTATTTCTTCTTATTTTGATTTTCAAAGGTTGTCTTTCATTCTTGCATCATATTTTATTCAAGATATATCTTGTTCAACAAACTTAGAACACAAACATTGTTAAATACATTATTGCTATTTTATTTGTTAGTATCAAAATGATGGAAATACATCACAAGGTCCTCAAGGTTAAAAAATCTCCCCTTTTTGATGGTGAAAAATAATCTATTAATATGTGTTTTTGAGAAGTCTCCCCCTCAAAAGATGCTTAAGACAAAAATAATATAGTGCAATAATTGAACGACGTATAACATGGATCTTTGCTAACTAGTTAGTTATATTCAAAGTATATGTTAGATATATCAAAGTTGTTTTTTTAACTAGTTAAGTATATGTGAAGTATATCAAAATTGTTTGCTTAACTAGTTAAGTATATGCTAAGTATATTCAAAGTATATGCTATACAACATATTTGCCTTTTACTACACATTTGCATATATTGCTAGGTTATCCCCTTTTTGTCATCAACAAAACAAACCATAAAAATGATAATGAGATAATTTTATTAAAATAAGGAGAAGGATTACAAAGTTTAAAAATATAAATTTAAAGTCCTACACCCTTAAGAATAAAAAACTAGTACATAAAAAAGGTACATGATAAAAACTAGGACTCTAATTAGGCTTCAAGCCTGACAGACCATCTCTAAGGCGTGCTACCTCTACCTCGAGGCTATCCATATGAGATTCCATGAAGTCATTGAGGTTTTCCAACCTCTCATTGATGGAAGCTTGTAATAGGTCAAAGCAAGGTGCTAAAAGATTAGCAACCTACTGCGCCAAGCTAGGTGTGGTAGAAGTCGATGATTGACCAATCTCTTGCTCAACCTCTAGGGTCGCTATTTCAACTCGGGCTCATTTTTATTGTTGGATACCCTGGAGGCCAACTTTGAAATCACCAGAATCCTAGTCTTCCCAATCAATTTCACCAGCTGGAGTGGTGAAATGGTAATAGACATTATTCTCGTAAATTATGGGAACAACTGCTCCCATCTTTACAAAAGACTTGACATCTAACCAGTCTCGAGGATGTGCTGTAATGAGTTGAAATTGTGCTCATTGAGCTTTAGATACCCAAGCTCAATTGCAAGGTGAGTCACATACCCACCAATCAAGATATCTCCCGATGGTTTTATTGCAATTGAGAAAAGATGATTTTAGACCTCTTCGTGCCATCTCCAGTAGGAAAAGCTCTGATTTTTGGATTGTCCCATTGCTATCTCCTCTAGTAAAGATACTATAGGTAAGAAATCTATGTAAATATTTATGCACAAGAGACCGAAGATGAGTACTATTTTTCTTCTTCACATCCCAGTTACAATCCAACCCAAAACGTGTCCATCCTGGATTGACATATAATTCCACTTCACTCTCATTGATAATGCCATCTGAAGGAAGTTTGAAGATAGTGCCAAACTCCGCTGCTGTGAGAGTGTTCTGATGCTTATAGAGTTGGATTTTGATTGTTTCGGTGGGAGAGACTTGCAAAATGCTAAGGAACTTAAGAGTTGGTTCCCTTAGCATTGGCCGATGAATGTCTACAAATTCCTTGAGGTGATAAGCTTGCAATTATTCTATCATACTTGTCTCAAGATTGAGAGTCTTGACAACACTCCACTCGAAGGAACAAGACGAAAGTAAGGGCCTTTTCTTAAAAACAACATATCTTGGATGACAATACTCCGGAATAATGTTGAGAAAGTAGTCCGTGTGGCATTTCGGAGCATGTGATTTCTTCCTTGTGCCTTTTGATGAGCCGGGTTCCATTGATAATCTCGGAAAAGGATTTTGGAGAGTGATTTTTTTGACCAAGGATTTGAGAACAACCTTGAGATTGTTATGATTCTTCAAAGAGAATGAGTTTTGAAAGATTTTATAGATGGAAAAGGATATGAGGAGGCCAAATTTTGTGAGAAATAATGAATGAGAGCTTTAATTGAGAGAATTTTTAAAGTTGAAAGTGAGAAAAAAAAAGATGGTAGAATCTTGTATTATAGTCGATAGATTCACGGCCGTGAATCGTCCATCAGGGCGTGAATAATCGTGGTCACGGTTTGTTGAAGAGGTGCTCTAGCCATGATAAAGGATACATATCGGTTCACGATCATGACATTAAATAGTCACGGGTGCTACTTATGAATTTCATGGTGGTGACAAAAGGAGTTATGGTTGTGAAGTGCAATCTTCACTACTTCTAACCGTGAGGCAACGAGTGAAACAAAACGTGAATGGTTATGTAACTATTTGATGTTAATATTCACGGTTGCGAAAAAGTACCATAGGCATGAATGAAGAGTTTCATGGGAGTGAAAGAAAAGAGTTAAGGGCGTGATACATAGTCTTCATTACCTTCAACCATGAAGGATGTCGTGAAGCAAGGCGTGAAAGCTACTGGAACTTTTGGCGATTATGATCACGATCGTGAATACATGTCACGGGCATGAATTTCCTTAAATATTCAATAAATAAAACTAAGTCTAAAATAAGACTAAAGATTTCTAAGATGCTTCTATGCCTTATAATATATATTCCTATCATGTTAACCACTTCATACCTTAAAAGATTAGATAAGAAAAAACAACATATGAAGGAAATTAACATTCAAGGTTTGACAATTTCGACAATCATGCTTAAGATAAGGTTAATCCATCAAGCATACCAAGCTATGTTCTTATGAAGTTAAGTCTTTCTTCATTAAGAGCCTTGGTGAAAATATCTGTCAATTGATTGTTTGTATCGATAAATTATAATTCAACATCTCCATATTGAACATGATCTCTAAGAAAATGATGTCTTATGTCAATATGCTTACTTCTAAAGTGTTGAATGGGATTCTTAGATAGGTTTATGACACTTGTATTGTCACACTTGATAGGTAAATGATCCAAACTATGACCATAATCCTTAAGTTGTTGTCTCATCCATAGGATTTGAGTACAACAACATCCTGCTACCACATATTCCGCTTCAGTCGTAGAAAGAGCAACTGGCTTGTTTCTTGCTAAACCAAGAAACTAAGCATTCACCAATAAAATGAAAAGTGCCTGAAGTACTCTTTCTATCCAAGAAAATACCGGCATAGTCTGCATCTAAATATCTTATGATATGAAATGATGAATTTCTAGGATACCATAAACTAAGATGCAATGTGTCATTTAAATATTTTAAGATTCTTTTCACATCATTCAAATGTGATTCTTTAGGACATAATTGAAATCTAGGACATAAGCATACACTATACATTATATCGGGCCTAGAGGCAGTAAGATATAAGAGTGATCCGATCATACCTCTATAGAGCTTTTTATTAATGCTCTTACCTTTTTCATCTTTGTCCAATTTTGTTGATGTGCTCATTGGAGTCTTGGAATTTTTGCATCCTTCAATTCCAAATTTCTTAATTAAGTCTTTGGCATACTTGGATTGGTTGATGAATATGCCCTCATTGCTTTATTTTATTTGTAGACCAAGGAATAACTTAAGCTCACCCATCATGCTCATTTCAAATTCCCTAGTCATACATTTAGTAAATTCTTGGCAAAGCAATTCATTAGTAGACCCAAATATGATGTCATCAACATAAATTTGATAATTAGAATATCATGCTTATGTTATTTAGTAAATAATGTTATGTCAACATTTCCCTTTGAAAAATTATTTTCTAAAAGGAAAGAACTTAGTCTTTCATACCAAGCTTTTGGAGTTTGTTTCAAACCATACAAAGCTTTTGAAAGTTTAAAAACATGATTAGGCAAATTATGGCTTTCAAAACCCAGTGGTTGTTCTACATAAACTTCTTCTTCTATAAAACCATTTAAGAAAGCACTTTTGACATCCATTTGAAAGAGTTTAAAATTCATATGGCATGCAAATGCTAAAAGAATTCTTATGGCTTCTAATCTAGCTACTGGAGCATAGGTCTCATCATAATATATTCCTTCTTCTTGATTATAACCATCTGCAACTAACCTAACCTTATTCATTTTTTATGGAGCCATCTAATATGGTACTGTTGATATAGGAGTTGTACCTAGAGTAAGCTCAATTGAGAACTCTATCTCTTTTTCTGAAGGTAGCCCTGGTAACTTATCTAGAAATACATCTGGGAACTCTTACACTGTTGGAATATCCTTAAGATTTGGGCTCTCCCACCTGCTGTCAATCACATGAGCCAAATAAGCTTCACACCCTTTTATGATCATCTTCTGTGCTTTCATCATGGAAATGATCCTCGTTTGTTGTAAGGATCTCTCCCCCTGAACAACCATTGTCTCATCTTCCGACATTCTGAATTCAACCATCTTCATCCTGGAGTCCACTACTTCACCCTATTGAGAGAGCCTATCCATACCCCGGATAACATCATACTTATGAAAAGGTGACTCAATCAAGTCTACTGTTAACTCTTTCCCTCGAACCATAATTGGACAATTCTTATGCACCTGGTTTACCATTGTGTTATACCCCAAAAGGCTAGTCACCTCTATCTCATAATCTAATCTTTCTGCTAACATATTATACCTCTTAGCTATATTTGTACATATATAAGAATGTGTAGAACCCAAATCTATTAAAAAAATTAAAATTGAGTAAAAAAAAAAAGAAATATACCAATAACCACATTCAATGCACTCGAATCCTTTTTGGCCTTCATAGCATAGGCCATCGCTGGTGCTCTACTAGGTCCTAGCATGTCCACTATCTCTAATACAGTCGATCTAGATCCACCTTTACCCGAACTGGTTTGTCCCCATCTCCTGGTCTGTGTCGGCACTAAACTTTGAGTTTGAGTAGGAGTCTCACCCATTTGTAAAGGACAATCTCTCTTATAGTAGTCTTAATACCCATACATGTAGCAAGACCCTATGCGTCCCCAACACTCTCCTATAAGGATTCTTCTACACACTGTACAATGGGGTACTGCCTCTCTCTGTGTCTAAGTCTGACTACTGACAGTCGTAGAAACAACTCCTAATGACGGTACCTGTCTGGTGTACCTCGACTAGCCCCGACCCTATTCCTATCCTCTAGACTGGAAGGTGTGAGCCTTTTTGCATGATGACTGTGCGACACTGTAAGCTAATCCTCTAAAGTCTCTCTTGGATGACTCCTTTACTTTGTTCAGCTTTACCCTATTCTCTATTGTAATAGAAGAAGATACCAACCTTGTGAAGTCCTCATACTACTGTGAGATCACATGAAACCCGATATCATCTCTCAAATCATCCTCAAACCGGTGACACTTGTTCGTCTCGTCCCCAATGATACCGGTTGCATACCTACTCAATCAAGTAAACTCTCTCTCATGCACAGTCCCTGTCATGTTTTCCTATCGCAAGTTCAGAAACTCTCATTTCTTTTCATCTATATACGCTCTCAACACATACTTTTTCTTGAACTTGGCAATAAAAAAATCCTAAGTAATCTGCAGAACCGACTTCCACCAATCATAGGCATGCTCTTGGAGAAGTGAAACAACATACCTAACCTTGTGCTCCTTGGCACAATCCAACTCCTCAAAGACCTTCTCGGTCCTCTCTAACCAAAACTCAGTAGCTACCGGATCATCCTCAATATTTCTTGTGAAGTTCGTAGCTCAATACTTCCTCAATTTATGAATCTAAACCCTACATCTTGGTGGCGACTAAGGAGGTGGTGAAAGAGGTGGTGGCATCGCATGTACCAACCACTGCAGTAGAGCAACAAGATTTTGCATCAGAGGATTTTATGCCTGATCTGCTTGACTAGCCATCGACTGCTATAAATGAGGTGCGCCAACCGACCCTTGTACACTAGTTTGGCTTGGCTGATTCTGAGTATCAACATCTGGAGGACTAATTCTCTCGACCGTGTCATGTAGTTTGACCTCCATACTCACTCTTTTGCATACACATCATTAGAGAATAGCCCATATCAGCGTCATAAAGGATAACACTCGCACACATGATACACCCATCCACCTAGGTTGAGAATAGCCTAAACCAAGGCTCTGATACCACTAAATGTAACACCCTTCGATATAATTAAAAATAATCTCAATTACACTAAAAGATATTACGATGCACATGAGTTATAAATGTTATAAATTTAAAACTTTGATGTACCATGGCCATAATGACTTAAATAAAATAAAACATCATTAAAAGCTTGAATGAAATTGAAGTTAAATACATAAATCAAATGAGTAGCACTAGCCCAAAGTTTATACAAAATGAGTAGTTACAAAACTACATGTCTCTGACATAAATGTAAATCTATAATTATCCAACCCAACAAAATAACCAAAAAGGACAATCGTGTATCACTCACCCCAAGTTTATATCCAAGGCTCTGTTCACTGGGCATCCTCCTTTGTCAATCATCTCTTAAGCTCTAAACATACGCATGGAAAGTCCATACACTAAGCAACTCATGCCTAGTGGTACGTAACAATATGCAAGGCATACAACCAAACATATATAATATGCATGATATACTCACCGAGCTACTACAATAACTTACCTCGAAGTCCACATATGCACTAGCTTGCATACTACATGACATATCATTAGGATTTTATATGTATATATATAATGCACACCACTACATGGCATATCAAACAATCACCCAGTATCATACAAGTACATACCACACATGATATAAGTAATTAATTATCTTACCTTTGCTAACCTTACTCACAATTAGACTAAAATAGATATAAGTACTCTACCGCTCTCGCTAGAGCAAAAAATAACCCACCAAGGAAACTCTTACTGCTTACCTCTAGGCCTTCAAGTATAACCATTAAGAAAGCTCTCATTGCTAATCTATGGGCCTTCAAATATAACCCACTGAAGAAGCTCCCATTGCTAACCTTTGGGCCTTCAAATATATCAACATAAATCAACAAAAGAAAAATGAGTGCATGAAATAGCTACGAGGGAAGCCCACCTGGCTAGATCCCGAGCCTTCTAAACATCTCATTATTCTTCAAAAATATCTTAATCGTGACCAATATATGTCATTCGGTACCGATCTCTCCCTTTAATGGCATGTCATCCATCCTAGCTCTAGTCATAGTCAGAGTATTGGTCTTAAAATTTTACAACACGTACCATATATGTTTCCATATTAACCATTTTTCATATTTTACAAATATACCATGATTCCCACAATCATTTCCACAACATGTATTTCCATATCAAGCTATAAGTGTACAACTGAGGACTACCACCTCATAACGAATCGATCTTGATTCACAAATAACTATACAAGTTTTTGAACATTAACAGCTTCACCCCCGTGACTAACCATTCACGGCCATGAAGCACTACTTCACGGGTAGTCTCTGTATAAACCAAACCATGATTCAACCTATGAATCAAGACATATTCATGGCTGTGATCACCCCTTCATGGGCATGAACTAAATCATGAATCCAACTGTGAAGCGATCTGTGAATGGGTTTGTTTCAGCAACAAAAATTTATTTTCACAACCTTCATTGGTTGACCAATGTCAGCTACCCTATCAACATTCCAGCATGCATTTAAGTCATCTATCACAACCATATACTTCCCAACCATCAATATGAACCAAAATAACTCATTAAACATCTCAATCTAACCATACGCATACAATTTTTCATCATGCATATCAACCCTACATTTTATCATTTAACTACTCACTGATCATTTACATCGTTTATTTAAAGAAAATAATACAGAAACATCAATTAATTGCCTTAAGTGTTGTTATGTACAAACTTTACACCTAGGATGGAGATTAGCTAAAGTTTGAGTTCTTCATGCTTATCCTCTCATTTGATATGGACTTCCAGCTCCTTTTCCAAATCCTAGTATGATGAAAAATGTCCTCTTAGCCTCTAGAACTCGAACCAAATTCTAAAACTATGAAAATCCGGCTCTTCTCCCAAAACTCACAGAATCCCTCTCTCACTTTAACCTCAAGAAAACTTGATCTTCCAAGCTTCCACAATGGATGAAAATGGAGTCTGAAGGAAGAAGAAGATGAAAATTGCATGTTTGGTTGGTTAATAGGGAATGGGGAGCAGATTTAAAGAAATGACAAGAAGGAAAACATGACTACCTCACCTATTCTACCTGCCCAAGCTTCATGGTCATGACTTCTCTCTCACGGGCATGAACCTCTCCTTCATGGTCATGAATAACCTCATCATAGCTTCTAACTAAAACCTGATATTCACAGGCATGAAACAATAGATTTCCGCAACTCTTAAACTTCCAAAATTCCACTTAACCCCCAACTCTCACTAACCAATAACATAACTTATAAGCCCTAATTATGGGTGTTACATGACATGTTAGTATGTAAAATTTTTATGCATATATGTACTACTAAGTATTAGGTTGCTTAGCATGTGAGTGTTTACCTGCACAAAGGTTTGGAGTTGATAGATAGAAGTTGAATGAAGGGTAACAAGCCCATACAAAGATCAGCCAGAGCAAACCTA
This sequence comes from Triadica sebifera, assembly GCA_023653625.1. Lineage (NCBI taxonomy): Eukaryota > Viridiplantae > Streptophyta > Magnoliopsida > Malpighiales > Euphorbiaceae > Triadica > Triadica sebifera. The sequence continues at coordinate 21,941,756 of CM042900.1, forward strand.
TATTGGGTTGGTTTTTACATGGAATATCTTAACTCTTTTTGTACACATGATGGGTTATGGAACAATTATGTATATGTCTTTTATTTTAAGAACAAGTAATCAATTATAATATATTTTGTAATATAAGGCTTGTAATGACCCAAATACCTGGTTAGTCGTAAATTGTAGTTTCCGAAATTGATCAGTATACCCGGGGGTCAAAAATACACCCGTGGTTGAAAAATATTTTATTTGATCATTGAAAAATATAGGTTATGACTAGTCTGAGGGTAAAATTTGGAGTGAAAATGGGGTCAAATAAGTCATCAAAAGTCAAAATTAAGAAAAAAAGGGATCCGGTTTAATTAAATAGTTGATTGACCGTAATTTGACCGGGCTATGAAAAATAGCAAACGACATCCAAAAATTTATTTTAAGATATGGATAGACTCTAAATAATATTTAGGATTATTTGACAGTGAAAACGAAATTTTACTGTGACACCGAAAATTGAATTATCTCTCTGATTTAAGTGAGCTGGACAGAAAATGAACTCCGATTGAGTTGAAATTTTTTGTGTAGACATATAAAAATATTTTAAGAATTATGGAATTAAATTTAGGTGAAATTAAGCTTGGAAAGTGAGAAAAATAATTTATAGTGCATAATTGGGCCTAAATGGGTTGGGCTTTGTTTAGCCCAAGCCCATCCAAACTTCCCCACTATATAAGACCCAGAATTGCAGAATTCTCTAGATAAAATTCTGATTAATCTTCTTCCTCTTTCTTTCCCTTGCTTTGTCGTGCCACTCCTCCATTCATTTCCTTCAAAATTTCTTCATTTTCCTTCAATTCTCACACCAAAATCAACCATCCAAAATTAATTTCAACCTCTCTAATAGCTAATAGAAGTTTTTAATCTTCATTTGGGAGCCTAAAGTGGAAGGAAATCAAAGGAGAAAGTTTAGAAAACTATTTTGAGGTAAGCAAAATTTATGGTTTTAAATTAATTTAATAGTTCAAATAGGTAGTTTAAGATATGTAGATAATAAATATGAAGTTTATTTGAGCTTAGGAAGTAAATTAATGGTGGATTAATGAAGGAAAAATTTTGTCCATGGTAGGTACAAGAGAAGGAGAAAGTGCTTCCTAAGGAAAGGAGAAGGAGAAGGAAGATTAGAAAGACTTAAACAAGCAATTAAGGTTAGTGATTCCATAATCTAATTATTTTCATTAATTAAGTATGATTTAGGGTTATGAAAATTTAGAAAATTGTGTGTTTTGCATATAATTGTTAATTAATGCTTAAAACATAATTAATGGATTATGAAAAGTGAATTAGAATGATTAATTTCAATTTAAAAAAAATTAATTAGTAGAAATTGTAAAATGTGACCTTATTAGGTGAAAAATGAATATTAAGGAATAAATATATTTTAGTGTAATATTATGATATATATGGAATAATGTATGTATTAATTAGTGAAATGAATAATTAGAAAGTGAAAGAAAAATTTTAATGATGAAAATTAAATATAGGCAAAAAAAATTAATATTTTCTTTGCTAATTAAATGAATATTTAGTCATGAAATGCAAGAAAATATGATTTATGTGTGTAGAAATTTATTGAAAATTTTTAAATTTAATATTGAATATTTTTCTATTTATTGATGATTATGTGTATGAAATGAAAAATAATGAATAAAATGTATTTAGTGAGTTTTTAACTTAATTGATTATCCATAATGAAATATTGATATATTAGAATGAAAAAAAAATATGAAAAATTTTGGTAGTGATAAAATTGTTATAAAAGAATAAATTATTAAGTGATTAATAATGTAAAAATAATGGAATTTATGATTTTAATAGAAGTGGAATTAAAGAAATAAAATAATGTCCTTAGTTATTTTTCTGATAGTTAAATCTAGCCCATGATATAATTGGCTAGCCATAGGGACACCATTACCGCGGTGCGGATCATGGCGACTCGCTTATGTAGGCCAATGATGGTCTATTTCAATGATTGTAACTCAGTGATTCAGTGTACAGTGTAGTGCTCGGGTGATCCTTCAGGATTACTCTTCAGTGTAGTGGACTCTTGGGGTCCACGTCCCATGTATCCGGTCCGAAGATTTTTCTATCGGATTGAATCTAGGGGCAAATAAAAAAATATGAATGAAATGATAAATGTGAATGAAATGATAAAAGTGACAATTGTGAATGAAAAATGAGAAAAATGATTAAAATGAAAAATATGAAAAATATGAAGTAAGTGAAAAATATGAGAAAAATAATAAAAATGGCATAAGTGATAAATTTGGTAAATATGATAAAAGTGAATATTTTAACAAGAGATAAAAAAAATATATAAAATTGAAAAATGAAAAATAAGTGAAGATAAATATTAAATTGTGTAGAAAAAAAATAATAAATAAAAAAAATAAATGAAAAATAAAAATATTAGTGGCAAAAGTGGAAATAATATATAGTTAGTGGTATAATTGTAAATAAATGAAAATTTAATAATTAAAGTGAAATTGAAGCTAATGAAATAAATAAATAAATAAGAATGAAGAATAAAAAAAACAAAGTAAAAACGGACTAAATTGAAAGAATTTGAAAGTTCAGAAAAAAAAAAGAGAAATAAATATATTAAACAGTGAATTAAGAGTAAATAAAAAAAACGTATGGATAAAAAATATATATATATATTAAAAAGAAAATTGAATAGTATATTAAAAATAAAATTGCATTAAAATATAATTAGTGGAAATTTTTAGATTAGTAGTCACCACTGAGCATAATAATGCTCAGCACGTAGTTATTTGACTGCGTGCAGGTAGTAGCGGTAAAGGCAGGACCAAGTATGCGAATTTTGGGAGCTGACGGAAGAACAAAATTGTAATATGATATTACTAATAATGGCATGTATATATATATATACATAGATATGGAGTTGTAAGAATGAAGTTTATACATATTATGACAAAATGGTATTTGTAAAATATTTTTGTATTATATATGAATTGTTGTGCCCAAAAATGGGTTGTGAATTGTTTGCTTTGCAGGTAGGTGTGTTAGTTTATAGCTGTTATGCTGCCGAAATTTTTTTGGAAAAATAGAAAGAATTAATTAAGTATTGATAATATTGTAGTCATTAAATTAAGATGAGAAGAAAAATTTTTTTTTGGCATACATCGGCTATAATCGTATTTACCCACGTAACGTACGTATAGAGTAAGTGTTATAAGGGTGTTACAAGGCTAGTGTAAGCCTAAATGGTTTTTTTAATATGATGCATGATTGTTTATGTTTGAAATACATTTGGTATAAAAAGGGTTTTAATTAAGTTTATATTTTAATAAGATGAAAATAATTTTTAATTCAACCGAATTTTTAGAAAAACATTCGTAGCATTCTCCTATATAGTTGAGTTCTTCATGACTATATCGGCAGGTGTTACAATTTTTCTAGGCTATTCACTAGTCATAAGGCATACACAGTTTATGACATACAAAATTATATTATGCTTATTTCTAGAAATGTTTTGTTTTATGAACATTGTTTTCCTTTTCTTGATTCTATCGCAGATAATATATCATCTTATGTTCCTTTACCTATTTCTAATTCTATTGATTGTATTGATCATGTTATTGCCATTTTACAATTTACTATTAATATTGATAACTCTAAATCCACTTTTCTTCCACAAATCCACACATATTAAATTTAAAAAAAGTTTCAAAACTAGGCACCCATCACTTTAGTTACAAGATTATGTCTATAACATAGATGGTATTGATGCAATTACTGCATTTATGGTTTCACCATCATAATATCTATATACCCCTAAGACCCATCTTTACATTACATCACCAGTTTGCTCACCTATATATATGGTTTTATGGCAAAGGTATCTCCTATTTAAGAATCTATTACTTACAAACAGGCAACATTGTCAGATAAATGGGTACAAGCCATGAACAAAAAGCTTTCTACTCTAAAAGAGAATGGAACTTGAACTCTTACCTATCTTCCTAAAGGCAAGAAAGCAATAGGGAGCAAATGGGTTTATAAAATTAAATATTTACCTAATGGATCTATTGATAGATAACTAATGGCTAATTATGTTTGGAGGGCTAGGACTATTTTGATAGTTTCTTTCTAATGGAAAAGTTAGTTATAGTTAGAGTATTTTTGGCTCTTGCAACTACTAAGTCTTGGTTTATACATTAGTTGGATATTTACAATGTCTTTTTGCATAGATATCTCAATGAAGAAGTTTATCTTTTGCCTCTTAAAGGTTATACCAAAGCAGAACCAAGTCAAGTTTGCAAATTCAAAAGGTCTTTATATGGGCTCAAATAGTTAATTTTATTGATGGTCACTTGACTTTTTATCACTAAGCCGCAAAATAACTATTGACCTTTTTGTCCCAAAAAAATAACTAAACTATTTTTTTCTAAAAAAATTATTATCGGCCATTTTTGTTGACTTAACACCCATAACATTGGCATGATTGCTGACATGGTGCCAAATTTTTACCACATCATACCATGTCAAATAACATGTAAGCACAAATCATAACTTCAATTATTAGGTTAGATGTACAAGTGGTATTTCCACGTGGAGAGATTAATTTCATCTGCAATCATTAAATTTATATCTTAATTGTATTTCAGTCATAAAAGAAATTTTATTTTTCAATTTCTCTTTATTTTACTCAAAATATTTAGGTATTTTTTCATTCAATATTCATTTGAAAAAGAATTGAAAAAAATATTTCAAAGTTTTGAGTACAATGAAAAGATAAACCCATCCACCTATATTTATTCATTTTCGTAATTTTTCCCTCTTGATCGATTTTTAGTCCAAGTTGCCCCTTATATTTTGTTTTTTATTCATTTTTTCCTTAAAAATTCATTTTTTCGTCATATTATACTACTCGTCATATCAAAGAATAGAACATGCACTTCACACATTAATGAGTTTTTTCGGTATGTCACATCATCAAATAGTGGTTGTGTCTGTCATGTTTTTGAAATATGAAGTGGCAAATTGGACCAAATATAAAATATAAGGAGCAGCTTAGACCAAAAACCGATTAAGATGACAAAATAAAAATAAAGAAATATAGATGAATGAGTATGTCTTTTGCTATAAATTTTTTTTATGTCTATGTATACCTTATGCCTTTTTATGACTGAAATATAATTAGAATATAAGTTCAATGACTACAGTTAAAATTAATCTTGTCCAAGTAGCAATGTTTGTGAACATCTTACGTGACAATTGAAGTTATAACTTGTACTTACGTGTCATCTGATATGACATAACGTGACAAAGATTAAGCACTACATCAGCCTTCTATTTAATAGTTATTTTGGATAAGTGGTATAAAATCTAGTAACCATCAATAAAATTAATTCAGCTCAAGCGAGCATCTCAATAGGATTTTTAAATTTGCCACACAATTACTTGCTTATAGCCTTGAGCAATCTCAAAATGATCATTCTTTGTTTGTTAAAGCAACCACTGCTTATTTTTTATTCTTATTGTCCATGTGTATAATGTTTTAGTGATGGCAGCTTTAAATCAAAGATTATTGCAGTTAAGAAGTAAAACAGGTGCAAATTTTTCATTGAGGTTTTAGTATAGAGTCATAGAAGTTAAATTTTTGGTTAGCTACATAATTGTAGAAGCATGTAAAGTGTAGAACTTTTAAATGAGTCATTATCGGGTCAACAACCCATCAGAAGGGAAAAAAAAGTTTCTTATACCGATTTAGTCTAAAAATAAAAATTAAATTCAACTTTTTTTGTCCAAATTTTTTTTTAAAAAAAATGCTGAACTAAAATAAAAATAAACGTGAAAGGGTCACTTCCTGTAAATTTAACCAAACTGGATGAGAAAATCATATTATAAAAATGGTGGACACCAACCATACATTGCACCAAACATGCTCTCAACTCTGAATCCTGTTTCTAACTCTTGTCTACTGGATGCTCCTTTTTGTCCTCAAAATGCCATCAACGCCTCACTTTGCCTTCTTCCAATATAAATTTGTGGTGGGGGGGAGTGGTGAGAGGGGAATGTGTGTTGGGGGAAATGTACAGAATGACATATTTTGGTAATTAAAATTAAAATTTGTATAATTAAATATTTATTTAGTTGATTATATTAAGTATTAATTTTAAATTAATTTAAACTTTCAATAAATGTTAATCTTTAGGGAAAAGCTATTTGTACCAAAAAAAAAATCGTACAATGTACAAAATCACACTTTTGATAATGTAAAATAATTTATTTATTCTTCGGTAAAAATTTTAGAATTTAATTTTTTTTGTAATTAGATAAAATTAATTAATCTTTTTCCTTTCTCAATACAAATTTAATTGATAAATTAATTTTAGAGATAATTACTATTTATCCAAGTGGTTTGACATATTATATTAGTATTTTCTGAGATTTTAAAATTATATTATTTATCATTTCTATTTTATCATATTATACTAATAAGTTATTCAATTAGATTTTTCATTATAAAAATATTAAAATTTTAATAAATGAAAAAATAGTCATTTTAAGAAAAAATTACTATTTACCCATTGAGTTTTGATATATTATTCTAGTACTCTCAAGTTTTAAAATTATATTATTTGTCTTTTCTATTTTATTTCTGTTAAACTATATAATACTTTTATTAATTTTTAATAGTTTTATCGTTAATATTAGAGTTAGATAATTAATAAATGATATAACTATTTTTTAATCTACTTTTTTTGTAAAATATTAAAATAAAAAATAGTAAAATGTGTTTTTTTTTCCTTATCTCTTTATAATCTAATTAGAGAGATTTATTTTTTTGATAATAGAGAGAAAAAAATTTAAGCTACTACTTATTAATAAATAAGTCATTTTCTATTTTACAACGTGAGTTTGTAATTTTTTCTTTCTTTCTTGAGTTCGTACATTTTATACAAATAAATTTGTGCAATAATAACTTGGTAAGCCAAGAACTTCTATCCCAAGCAGCATATAAACTTTTACTCCTGATGAAAGATTTTGAATTCGAGATCCAATCTCACTAGTAGATGGACTAACAATCCTCCAATAAAAATAATAACTCCCTAATCTTTAACCTTTAAAAAATGAAAAACGTTGGAATTGGACGATTTGAAAGAGACTTAGAAGATTGAGAAAGATCCTTAAAATTTTGAGGATCTTGACCATTTGTCTACTACTTTAAATTATAATCATCCTGGAAAATCTCGAGGCAGACATTGATCATGACTAAGACCAACGAATAAAGATACTAATGATGATTTTTGAAATTAATTTCTTTCATTAAACTCTCATAGATATTGCAGCACTTGAATTGACATAAATCTTTGATAGATATTCCAACAAAGATTTGAAAAGTTAAATAATTAGCCATCTTTTCCGCTTAATTATGGCTGAATATATAATTATTTAACTACTTAATTTGTGGATATTACTGTTGTTTTATCTTTTTATTTTTTGGGTAATAACTGTTGAATTATTTTATTGTTTAAATCGTTCAGGATTAGTAGTAATAACCAAACATAAATTCACATACGGATATACTGAAAATCTACTTAAAACAAGAGAGAAAACCGTCAAAAGCTCGTAACATAACGAAAATTAAATATAAAAAATATATAATTTTACCTAATTAAAGTGTTAAACAAAGTACATGAGGATGTGAATGAATTGATACAGAACTATTTCAATTTAACCGGATGTCTTGAATTCAAACTCCTAATATACAATTATCTTAAAATTTTTGTCGTCTTTCGAGATTCTATTTGGCACGAATATAATTAGTTTCAGTTCGTTAACATATAAACTAAAAAGACATGTAATTTTACACCAAAAAAATTAAAAAAAAACTACAGGAAAACAACCCCACATTCACCAATATAATAAAGATTTATAATTGCTTTATTAAGCCAATACCACAAACATCAGATTTGAACTCAAATCATTAGTCCTTGAAAAATATTAATTTGGCTTGATAAAATTTTATAGACGTATGACAAATACAGAGAAAAACATAAAGTATTTGTATATGTAAATTTAATTGTTTGTCAAACTGGGTTTTCAATTATTTGTCCCAGAAAAAAAATCATGATTAAATTAACTTTGGTTAAACTAGGTGACCGTATATATATATATATATATATATATATATATATATATATATATATATATATATATATATATATATGTGCCCCTGCTTTACTTCTCCCCCAGCCCAAACAACCCCATGAGTAAATTTTTTGAATCATCATATGTAATTTTGAACTAGCAATTATGTGACTTGTAGTATTGCAGATGAAGAGTTTAATAAGTATATTACCTTTTGCATTTAGCGAGTTTCTAAATATATGGTTTCTAAACAAGACTTATAATTAATCTTTATTTCTTGTGATACAAATAAAAACTAATTAGTTAATTTCATTTAAAAATGGATGAGATAAAAAGGAAAAAATAAAAATAAGAATATATTTTTTGTTTTAATCATCCAATATCCTACAACTTAGTTGCAAACTAATATGAATTCAAGTGGTGCAAACACAGGAAAAAGATAACTTTTTAATAATATCATATTATTTGTTTTCCATAGATTAAATATGGTGCAAATACATTCTATTTGTTCAAGAAATTATAATATTGATGTTATTCCTGTGCCATACTCATGAATAATATTAAGTGACTAGAAATCTTAAAACTGGCTGCCTAATTATTAATTGTAAACTATGACGCATATGGGAGGAAGATCAATTGAGATCCTAAGGGACAATTGATCACCATTTTCTTTGCTTGAAGAAGAAGATCATGATGACAAGCCTGACCCTACCTGATGAATATAATGATCTGCTGTTGTATGTGGAATCCCATTAATCTCCATTTTCTGATCGCCATTGTTATTTATGTTAACTTCAAGATTATATGGCATTTTATCACATCCATTCGATCCAAGCTCCAGCCTTAAACACTCTGACACTCCATTATAGGCATAAAGAGAAGCTGACAACTTACGTTCATACTTCATCCTTCTAATGATCTCTCGCACCATTGAATGTTCATGATGATCCCCATAAAAATACTGATAATAATAAGAAGAATCTTGCTCCATCATCTGCTCCATCATCTCTTGTGTTATCTCAAATGGAGAACAACGATTACAAGATTCTTCACCATCCTTAATCTGAAAATTTATCAGCCTCATGTCAATCACTTCTTCCTTTTGTTGGAAATAAAACACTCACACAATCAACTATTATTCAAACTCAAACAAATATTACAAAACACTCTCACTCAACAAGCAAGATATTATAACTCACTCTTATAAAACTTTGCTTCTTCACTCACTTATAAGCTTTTAATTTTTTCTTGATGTATAAACTAAAATGTAGAGGGGTATTTATACTACTTAAGAATAATTCTACACCATACAAATAAACTAATCCAAAATTATAATAACTATACACCTCATTCTTCTCCATTCTTCTCCATCCTTCTAATAATATTTTAAGTTACCAAATGATTCACATACATAATTACCGCACTCTAGAAGATTATAGGTGGATGGCTTGTAGTTTTGGACCTTTATTATGGACTTGAACTCCAATTTGATTGGATTTGGGTTTGGGCTCCCATAATGGATCAAGTTTATGATCCAACACCCCCCTTAAACTTGATCTTGTGACTCCTAGTAAGTTTTTTAATCTTATGAAGTCTTCACTTGTTAGTGGCTTGGTAAAAATATCGGTAACTTGATCTTGTAACTTCACATATTCAACTTGCTCATCCTTTCTTGCAACACACTTTCTTATATAGTGGTAGCGAATATCAATGTGTTTGCTTCGATTATGGAATACTGGATTCTTTGCTAAGGCAATGACTGACTTGTTGTCGACACAAACCTTGGTTGGCTCTTCTTGTATTAAACCTATCTCCTTCAGTAGATTTCTAAGCCAAATTGCATGACAAACGCATGAGGTAGCAGCAACGTATTCCGCTGACAATCGGTTGTTTCTTTGATATCCATGTGAAAGCAGTATCTCCCATAAAAAATATGGATCCAGTAGTACTTCTTCGATCATCTATGTCTCCACCCCAATCACTATCGCTATATCCAACAAGATTATAATTATTAGAAACTAAATAGAACAAGCCAAAATCAATTGTACCCTTCATATAGCGAAGAATTCTCTTTGCAGCTTTAAAATGGGTGGTTGTTGGAGATTCCATGTAGCGACTAACCAATCCAACTATATGAAAAATATTAGGACTCGTGTAAGTTAGATAGCGTAGACTTCCCACCAAACTTTTGAAGAATATTGGATCTACACTTTCGCCTTTTTCATGTTTGGACATCTTGATTCCGTATTCCGTTGGTGTGCTTATCGGCTTACAGTTCTCCATCTTGAACTTCTTCAGGATCTCTTTTGCATAGCTTTCCTGTGAAATGAAGATTCCATCCTTTTGTTGCTTAACTTCAATGCCAAAGTAGTACGCCATGAACCCCATGTATGTCATCTTGAATTCTTTCATCATCACTTCTTTAAATTCATGAACATGCTTGGGTTGTTTCCGGTGAAGATCAAATCGTCCACGTAGAGGCACACAATCAAAATATCTCCATCTTTGATCTTAATATATAAAGCGTGCTAGTAGGGACATTTGTTGAAGTCATTATCTTGGAAGTACTTATCGATTCGGCTATTCTTAGTGCTTGTTTTAGCCCGTAAAGAGCCTTCTTCAACTTCAATACCTTGTCTTCGTGGCCTTTGACTTCATAACCTGATGGTTGCTGAATGTAGACTTCCTATTCAAAAATCCATTTAGGAAGGCAGACTTTACATCCATTTGATGTATCTTCCACTTGTTTTGAGCTGCCAAAGAAATGATTAGTCTAATAGTCTCCAATCGAGCAACATGAGCAAATATCTCATCATAGTCAATTCCAGCCTTTTAACTATATCCTTTAGCAACTAGCCTCGCCTTATGCCTTTCAATCTCTCTTTTAGCGTCTTGCTTTGTTTTGTACACCCATTTGACACCTATCGTCTTATGTCCCTTGGGAAGTGAGGTGAGTTCCCATGTGTCATTCTTTTCGATGGCCTTGATTTCTTCGTCCATTGCATCTCTCCACTTCTTCTCTTGTACTGCTTCTTGAAAGCTCACTGGTTCACAATCGACAAACAGACAATATAATGTAAGGTTATCTTGTCGTTCAGTTACCTCATAGAGATCTCTAAGACTTCGTGTGCATGACACAACTCTTTCACTTGATGATGACGAAGGTGATGAGTTTCCTTGAGTGGTTGGTGAAGTGGGTGGAGTTGTTGTCTCTTGTTGGGCTTCTCCAGGTTGTTCTATTGGTGTTAGCTCATCTTCTTCAAACCGAGGAAAGAAACTGAAGTCATCTGTATGAGAGCTAAAATCCCATTTTCCTTCTTCATTGAATACCACATCTCGACTAATCACAATTTTCTTATTGTCTGGATTGTACAGCTTGTAGCCCTTTGAATTAGCATCATAGCCGATGAAGATAAAATTCTCGCTTTTATCATCAAGCTTAGTTCTTCTCTCATCTGGTACATGAACATGGGCTATACTTCCAAAGATTCTCAGGTAGGAAATGTCAGGCTTTCTTCCACTCCATGCCTCTTCTGGTGTCTTTCCCCATACATTTCTTATTAGAGATTGGTTTAACAAGTAAACTGCACACGCCACTGCTTCTGCCCAAAATTCCTTAGGTAATTTCTTGCTTTTGAGCATGCTTCGTGTCATGTCGAGAATTGTTCTGTTTTTTCTTTCTGCCACACCATTTTACTGGGGGATCTAGGAACTGTCATTGGTCACCGAATTCTATTTGCTTCATAGAACTCTTGAAACTCCCTGGAAGTAAATTCTCCACCTCAGTTGAATCTCATGGCTTTAATTTTTCTACCGTTTTCTCTCTCCACTGCAACTTTGAACTTTTTGAAAACTTCAAAAACTTCTGACTTCTGTTTCAAGAAGTATACCCATGTTTTTCTTGAAAAATCATCAGTGAAGAGAAGAAAATAGCTACTATTACCGAGAGAGCTTGGCTTGATCGGACCACACATATCGGTATGGATGAGCTCGAGTGGCTTCTTGGCTATTGGCTCTGACTCCTTTGAAAAAATTTTCCTGAATTGCTTCCCGACTAGACACCCTTCACAAAGCTAGTCAGGATGGTTGATGCGAGGCAGTCCCTTTACCATCTCCTTCTTAGATAGCAGCTCTAGACCTCCAAAATTTAGATGCCCAAATCAAAGATGCCAAAGCCATGATGCATCTTTGTAGTAAGCTTTCAGACACTTTGCAACATCATTTTGTATCTTGATCAAAAACATTCTATTCTTTGACATCGACACTTTAGCAATGAAGTTATTTTTATCATCTTTTATAGAAAGATTATAATCTTTCATATGAATATCATAACCTTTCTCTAACAGTTGTCCTAAACTCAAGATGTTACTTTTCATATTGGGCACATAGTAGACATTGGAAATAAACTGATGTCTCTCATCTTTTAAACGAATAAAGATGTTACCTCTTCCTTTCACTGCTATTGTTGAATCATCTCCAAACGAAACATTTCCGTTTACTGACTCATCTAGCTCCACGAACATGTCTTTCCTTCCACACATATGATTGCTTGCACCACTGTCAAGATACCAGGAATTTGCTTGGCCACCATCAGTTTCCTTTCGTGCTAAAACAAGAGTTTCTTTTCCATCTGTCTTTTCCTCCATGTAGTTAGCCTTTTCCACAATTTTGCTGTTGGGAGCTCTACATTTTAAAGCATAATGCCCAAACTTCTGACAATTATAGCATCGAACTTGAGATTTGTCATACCTTGAGTTTGGATTGATTCTTCCACGCCCTCGTGTTGAGCTTTCTCCTTTCTCATAGTTGTTGTTGTTGAAATTGTTGTTGTGGTAATTCCAACCTCGTCCACGACCGCCACTTTCACCTCATCCATGGCCTCTACCTCTACCTCGACCACGTTGGTTTCTATCATTGCCTTGACTTTCATGCATATCCTTGAGTTGCAGCTTGAGGAGTTGCTCAGTAAATCCTTGCTTCTTCTTATGCTTCTCTTCGTATGCTTGCAATGATCCTTGGAGTTGCTCGATCGTCATTTCTTCCAAGTCTTTAGTTTATTCAATCGTCACAACGATGTGCTCAAATTTGGGATCCAACGAACGAAGTATCTTCTCTATTATCCTCACATCTTCTAACTTTTCACCATTTCTTTTTAATTGATTAGAAACAGCTACTACTCTTGAGAAATAATCCGAAATAGACTCAGATACTTTCATATGTAAGGATTCAAATTCACCTCTTAATATTTGGAGACGAACCTTCTTCACTTGCTCGGATCCTTTGTAAGAGGTTTGCAGCTTCTCCCACACTTCCTTAGTAGAGCTTGCACTCAAAATCATTTCAAAGCCATCATCATTTAATGCTTGATAGATGAGGTAGAGAGCCTTATTGTCTCTCTTTCTTGAATCCTTCAAACTTGTCTTTTGATCTTGTGTAAGAGTAGCAAAGGAAACATCATTTGCAGGCTCATTGTAGCCTTTCTTTACGATATCCCACACATCTTGTGATCCAAAAAGTTCCTTCATTTTGATACTTCAATTGTCGTAGTTGTTGTTGTTGAGTGTCGAGACTTGGAATGATGTCATACCATTTTCCATATCTCTCAATATAATAAGAATTTTAAAAATCCAATTGCACAGTCGAAAAACTTTAGAAGGGACAGCTCGGTCAACTCGGCTCAACTTTGTGAGTCAACTTAGTTTTCTGGTAGCACTATTCCGGCGGTGCGTTCCAACTCCGATTGGGGCAATTCTAACGGTATCAAATTCCTCTTGTCGAGACATCCAATTTGATATGCAATAGTGTATATTTTCCAACTAGCTCTGATACCACTTTGTTGGAAATAAAACACTCACACAAACAACTATTATTCAAACTCAAACAAATATTACAAAAGCACTCTCACTCAATAAGCAAGATACTACAACTCACTCTTATAAAACTTTGCTTCTTCACTCACTTAAAAGCTTTTAATTTTTTCTTGATGTCTAAACTAAAATGAATAGGGGTATTTATACTACTTAAGAACAATTCTACACCACACAAATAAACTAATCCAAAATTATAATAACCATACACCTCATTCTTCTCCATTCTTCTCCATCCTTCTAATAATATTTTAAGTTACCAAATGATTCACATACATAATTACTACACTCTAGAAGATTCTAGGTAGATGGCTTGTAGTTTTGGACCGTTATTATGGACTTGGACTCCAATTTAATTGGATTTGGGTTTGGGCTCCCATAATGGATCAAGTTTATGATTCAACACTTTTTTCATTTCCTCCATTTTCTCTCCTCCTACCTTTGATATAGAAGAATTATTAGATTCAAAATACCCATTAGTATCTCTATTTTCAAATGCATTATTGCAACCCCCAGGAAAATCAAAGAAATTATCAAACTGGGTTTCTTCTATTTTTCCATCTTACTCATGTAGGGTAACAGCGGGCGAAGAAGTAGTGGCAGCTGTCGAGGGTGAAACGTTGGCTTTTCATGCTTTCAGCCTATTTAAGAGAAGATTAGTGATATTGGAAGGAAAGGCTGGCTTGGAATTTGAAGAAGGAGAAGCAGACCAAAAATGTATTCTAGTATTAACACCACGAAGCAAGCAAGCAGCCTTATCATAAGCTTTTGCAGCTTCTTCAGCAGTATCGTATGTGCCTAACCATACTCTAATCTTTTGTATAGTGTCTTTAATCTCCGCCATCCACCGCCTGGACGGACGCTGCCGGACTCCCACATATCGTTTTCGAGCTCTCCATACTCCGCCCAATGCGGCCGCCTCTTCCATCACTTGGCCCCATGGCATTCTTTCATCACAGCAGCTGCCTTCCTTGTGTTATTCATAATGATCATCACCACCTGCCTTTCTTTCTCTCATAATTAATTAATGGTCTAGTATAGTCTTCTACTTTCATTCACATACTTAGAGTGTTATAATTAGAGTTGATGATAGTGAATGAGTACTTTGTATGTTATGGTGTTTATTATTCGATATATGGTTGTACATAAAAATATATATAAGAAAGAAGACATTTTTAGGAAAGGGATATGAGAGAGTTTAGTGATTGCCATCACATCTTTGTTTGGATCCATGGATCGGCCTTTTTATGATCTAATTAAGTTTATAGTGAAGGAGAATTCAAGATGGAAATTATTTTTATTATTTTTATTGATTTCCATATTCACTTTAAGAAGATCACGGGGGAAGCAAATTATAATTCTATTTCTGAAAAATGGGACAAATTTGGATTTGGTTGAGGAAAATTTTTAGATGTACCTTGTGATTTATAAACTAATCCAATTATATTAAATGTTGAATTCACATCAACTAATGTAATTAAAACAATAAAATACGTGTCATTATATAATTAGATTAGTTTACAAATAATATAAAAAAAACTGAATTTATCTAAAAATTTATCAAATTGAGATGATAATGTAAAATAATACAACTGAAGTAAAGTATTTATGAGTACTAGTACGAATAAAGTAAGCCTTAATGAATAATAATATAATTGAATGAAAATGTATTTACTTTTGTAACCCATATATGAATATCATTTTTCATTTCTCTTCATGATTGGAATATATAATTTTATTATTTTTTTAGAGCTAGAATTATAAAGAAAGCAAAAAGATTTTAAAATGAATTATTCAGTTAACGCCTTTATATTTTATCAATTTTTTTAACACATATCATTCAAAAAATTAATACTAATTTTTATTTTTAGAAATTTATAATTCATATATATAGTTTTAAAAAGAATCAAATTTAGATTATATACTACATCAAACAGATAAAATAAATAATCATTTAAATTTCAAAGCTCGAACAAAGCAGTTTCTAAGAATAAAAAAACAACTTCCCTGCTCAATTTATTGGTATTCTTCAAAATATTATAAATTTTTAATTTATTGACATTATATAATGTGTAGTTACACAATGAGCACAAAGTTACTGAATGATTGCCCTATAAAAAAAATTGAGTAAAATATATCATAATTTAGAGCAAAGTCAGAACTGGCCCAATTTATATCTTTAACTGCAAATATTTTCTTAATATGTACTGATAAATTTTATCATTAATATGCAGGAATGTAAGGATTAATGATGTCACATTCTAAATAATTTATAGCCAACCAATTTCCCTCTCTATTTTTGCTTGCTAGTAATGCAATGATGAGTGTGTTAAATTTTCGCAATCTCCCAATCCCACATCGGAAGTGGGAGAGGGAGGAAGAAAAATATTAGCCTATAAAAAGGCTTCTTCCCCCTTTTAACAATTCATCCCAAACATCAATCCTCTACTTCTAAGATTGGTTGTATTTTCTCTCTATTAATATTTCACTTTATAATATTTCTTTGAAATAGTCGAATATTATTTTAGTAGTATCCGAGGACATAGGCATAATTGGCCGAACCTCGTTCAATTCTGGTGTTCTCTTTATTGTCTATTTAATAGCTGTTGTTGGGTCATTTTTTTAGTGATATTTTGTGCTTTAAATTATCTAAGAAAAATTCTATCACCAAGACTCTAAGAGTCTAAGGAAGTTGATTTTTAAGGGAGACCATTTGTGATTCCATCAACTACCTGAGAATTTTTCTCTGTCTTAATTTTTGACAGAATTATTCATTTTGGTGGAAACTAATCCAATTTCCACAACAATTGGTATTAGAGCCAAGGTTACGGAGTTATATATTCTGTGGTTGCGGCGTAAGCTGATCTTCCACATCAAAAAGGTTTCCTTGGATTATTGGGTATTCCGCATTTGAAAACTATTAAATAGTCTTAAAGAAGAAATGGCAAGAGACAGACAAAAATCCATGATGGACACAACAACTTCTACTTCATCAATTTTGGCGAGAACTGTTGTGGCAAATACGAGAATTGCAATGGAGATTTTTGATGGTACAAGCCACTTCGGCATGTGGTAAGGTGAAGTTTTAGACGCCTTATTTCAGCAAGGCTTAGACATTGCCATTGAGGGAGAAAATCCAGAAGGTACAGATGAGAAGGAATGGAAGACAAAAAATCGTTTGACATATGGCACAATTCGATCATGTCTGTCCAGAGAGCATAAGTATGCTTTTTGTAAAAAAAAAAAAAAACTTCTGCAAGTAAATTGTGGAAGGTACTAGAGGAAAAATTCTTGAAAAAGAGCAGTCAAAATAAGCTTCATATGAAGAAAAGGCTATTCAGATTCACATATGTTCCTGGTACCACGATGAATGATCACATCACCAATTTCAATCAATTGTAGCAGATTTGATGAATTTGGATGTGACTTTTGAAGATGAAGATCTGGCCCTAATGTTGTTAGGATCCCTTCCTGATGAGTTTGAGTTTCTAGAAACTACTTCATTCCATGGGAAAGCTAAGGTGTCTCTTAGTGAAGTATGTGCTACACTATACAGCTATGAATTGAGGAGAAAAGACAAGAAGGATAGCACAAGTGGAGCAGCATAAGCTTTGATAGTAAGAGGCCGTTCGAAAAATAAGAACAGGGGAAAGAAAGACAGATCAAAGTCCAAAGTGGCCAAAGATGAATGTGCCTTTTATCGAGAAAAAAGGCACTGGAAGAAAAATTGTCCTAAGTTGAGAAGCAAATCTGGCAAAAGCAAGGCTGTTGTAGATTCAAATGTAGTTGAATGTGATGATTCAGAATTTTCATTAGCATTGATGCCATCAATAAATAGTTTGACTTCTTGGATCCTGGATTCAGGGTGTAGCCACCACGTGTGTCCCAATCTAGAATGGTTTTTCGATTTTAAAGAAATCGAAGGTGGAGTTATCTATACAGCAAATGACGGTCCTCGCAAAACAACTGGAATTGGTTCAGTCCAGTTGAGGAATCGTGATGGATCAATCAAAACTCTTACAAACATAAGATATGTGCCTAGTCTGACGAAAAACCCATTTCTATGGGAATCCTTGGGAGAAAAGGGTTTCACTATAGTTATTAAAAATGAAGTAATGAAGGTTATATCTGGAGCACTTGTGGTGATGAAAGGAGTTCAAAAGAGCAACAACTTGTATTATTATGAACTCAATACAGTCGTTGGAACAACAACAGCAGTTTCTAGTGACGACCAGGAGGTAGAAACAATCAAATTGTGGCATATGCGCTTGAGGCATGCAGGTGAAAAATTCTTGAAACTTCTGACCAATCAAGGATTATTACAAGGAGTACGAACCTACAAATTAGACTTATGTGAGCATTTCATTAAAGGGAAGCAGACGAGAGTGAAGTTTGGCACTGCAATCCATGATACCAAGGGTATTCTGGATTATGTTCACTCAGATGTATGGGGTCCTTCCAAAACTACTTCAATGGAAGGTAAACACTACTATGTTACCTTTGTTGATGATTGTTCAAGAAGAGTATGGGTGTATACAATGAAGACAAAGGATGAAGTGTTGGGAGTTTTTCTCATATGGAAAAAGATGGTAGAAACTCAGACGGGCAGAAAGATCAAGTTTCTTCGAATAGACAATGACGAAGAGTATACAAGTGATTCCTTCATGAAAGTTTGTAGAAATGAAGGAATTGTTTGACATTTCATTGTCAAAAATACACAACACAATGAGGTGGCTGAACACATGAACCGAACTCTACTAGAAAAAGTTTGGTGTATGTTGTCTAATGCTAGATTAGGCAAACAGTTTTGGGCTGAGGCTATAACATACGCATGTCATCTCATTAATCGTTTGCCATCAACTGTTATCAATGGAAAAACACCTTTGGAGGTGTGGTATGAAAAATCTGCTACAGATTATAATTTCTTACATGTGTTTGGTTCCATTGCATGCTATCATGTTAAGGAATCAAAGTTAGATCCAAGGGCAAAGAAAGCTATCTTTATGGGGATATCCTCTGGTATCAAAGGATATTGATTATGGTGCCCAGAGATGAAAAAAATAATCTTTAGTAGAGATGTTACCTTTGATGAGTCTACCATGTTAAAAAAGGTAAAAAAGGAGCAGAAATATGGTTCTCCACAACAGGTGGGGGAAACTCCCAAACAAGTGGAGTTTGATAGAAGAAGAATTGTTGATCTAGCAATTGTAAAGTTTGATAAAATTACTCCTACGACAGAAGATGAGATAATGGTAGAAAATGGATCAGATGAGGAAGCAGAGGTTTCAGCACAAGAACCTTCTCAGCAACTTGAGCCAATTACACTACGAAAGCCAAAAATGAATATTAAGAAACCTGCTCGACTTGAAGATATGACTAATTATACATCTTCAATAGATGATGAGATTCCTTCCACTTATTGTGAAGTTATTCAAAGCTCATAAGAAGAAAAGTGGAGAAAGGCTATGGAAGAAGAGATGCAGTCCCTTGAAAAGAATTAGACATGGAAGCTAGCAAGTCTGCCAAAGGGAAAGAAAGCGATTGGCTACAAATGGGTTTATGCAAAGAAAGAAGGATTTCCTGACAAGAATGTATCCGCTAGAAGGCATGATTGGTAGCTAAAGGCTACGCTCAAAAAGAGGAAATTGATTATAATGAAGTATTTTCTCCAATTGTAAAACATTCATCCATTAGAATACTTTTGGCCTTGGTAGCACAATTGGATTTGGAACTAGTTCAGCTGGATGTAAAAACTGCATTTTTACATGGAGACTTAAAAGAAGAAATCTACATGACTCAGCCATAAGGATTTAAAGTTGCTGGAAAAGAAAATTTGGTATGCAAGTCGAAAAAATCGTTGTATGGATTGAAGCAATCTCCAAGACAGTGGTACAAATGATTTGACAAGTTTATGATAAGGCAAAAATACACAAGAAGCAAATATGATCATTGTGTATATTTGCACAAGCTACAGGATGGTTCCTTTATCTATCTTCTCCTTTATGTTGATGATATGTTGATAGCTTCGAAAGATGAATGAGAAATTCAGAAGTTAAAAGCTCAACTAAATCAGGAATTTGAAATGAATGATTTAGGAGAAGATAAGAAGATTCTCGGTATGGAGATATGCAGAGATAGAAAATTGGAGAGACTTTGTTTGACTCAAAAACAATATCTGAGAAAGGTACTAAAATGTTTTAGGGATCAATGAGAAGACAAAACCAGTTAGTACTCCACTTGCTCCTCATTTTAAGCTCAGTGCATCTTTATCTCTGAAAAGTGATGAAGAACGAGAATATATGTCAATGGTTCCATATGCAAATACTGTTGGTAGCTTGATGTATGTAATGGTGTGTACGAGGCCTGACATTTCACAAACAGTTGGAGTTGTGAGTAGGTACATGCATGATTCTGGTAAAGGACATTGGCAAGCTGTGAAATGGATTCTACGGTATATTCAGAATACTGTAGATGTTGGTATAATATTTAAGCGAGATGAGAAAAGTGGTCAGTATATAGTTGGATATTGTGATTCCGACTATGCAGGTGATTTAGACAAATGTCGATCTACTACCGGTTATGTGTTCACACTTGCAAAGGCACCGGTTAGTTGGAAGTTCACCTTACAGTCAACAGTTGCTTTGTCTACAATAGAGGCATAGTACATGGCGGTTTCAAAAGCTGTTAAGGAGGCAATTTAGATTCAAGGGTTACTGAATGACTTGAAAATTGGTCAGAAGCATGTCAAAGTACATTGTGATAGTCAAAGTGCTATTTATTTAGCAAAGAATCAAATTTATCATACAAGGACGAAATACATCGATGTTCGATATCATTTTGTACGGAAAATTCTTGAAGATGTTCAGAAGATTTTGACTGCTGAAAATCCCGCAGATATGGCAATAAAAGTTGTGACAGCTGTCAAGTTCTAACATTGTTTGGACTTGATAAATGTTCTCATAATTTGAAATTGAGCGTTTCGAAACGCATTTGAAAACATTACTGAAATTTGTAAAATAAGAGTTTAGAGAATATTTGTTTGGAATTGTGAGATCGCCAAGGTGGAGATTTGTTGAATTTTGGCAATCTCCCAATCCCACATCGGAAGTGGAAAAGGGAGGAAGAAAAATATTAGCTTATAAAAAGGCTTCATCCCCCTCTTAACAATTCATCCCAAACACCAATCCCCTACTTCTAAGATTGATTGTATTTTCTCTCTCTATTAATATTTAACTTTGTAATATTTATTTGAAATAGTGGAATATTATTTTAGTAGTGTCCGAAGACATAAGTATAATTGGCCGAATCTCGTTAAATTCTGGTATTCTCTTTATTGTCTATTTAATAGTTATTGTCGATTCATTTCTTTCAGTGATATATTGTGCTTTAAATTATTTGAAAAAAATTCTGTCACCAAGACTCTAAGGGTTTAAGAAAGTTGGTTTTTAAGGAACACCATTTACGACTCTACCAACTACCTGGAAATTTTTTTTGTCTTAATTTTTGGCACAATTATTCATTTTGGTAGAAACTAACCCGATTTCCACAACAGGGTGATAGTGATATTTCGTCTGTTTTGAAAATTAATTTAATTATTTAGTAATTTTGAGCATTGTAATAAAAAAAAACCCAGTCTGGTTAAAGGGACACATATGATATTGTATAAATTGTGTTTGTTAATTACAATGCATAACTTATTGATCATCATTATTTTCGACTTAAATAAGATGTTTCTTTCTCAGAGGAATGCTAAGGATATTTTTTTTAAGACACTTTTCAACACTTATCTCTTAATTTATTGGAGATAAGAGAGAAAAATATAAAAATAAGATTGAGAAAAGTTTTTCACTCCTTACCAATTAAACAGGAGGTGAATGTTAAAAAATGTATTAAAATTGAGAGTATTTTTAGCATTCATTTTCTTCCCAATGAGATAAGCAAAATTTAAATTACAGTAAACTAAAATAAAAATATACTAGTAGTGGGATTATAGTTGAGAGATGACAAAGATGCTGTATTTTTTGTTTTTTTGTTTCCAATTTCTAACCTCCCACAGGATTGATATCCCATATTTTGATGAACTTAAGGTTTACGCACATTGTTCCTTAACGGGAAAAAAAAATGCTATATAATTCAATAAGAGAGAAGTTTATATAGTTGAAATCTTCTGTGGGCGAGGCTCTACTCCCATAAAAATCCCATCTAATATTAAAAGAGAAAATTTTTAAACATGGGTTAAATAACAAATTTTTCCTCTCTGTTTTCTTAAAAGAAAAATGTTAAAATTTCACATTGGCTAATTTTATGAAATAAGTGCTCCTTTTAATAACAGTGACAATGCTTTTCCTTGAGCTAATTTTTTGAGGCGAGCCAGGTTTAAGTTTATTATATCACCTCATGAATGTTAGGCCACTTGTGGTTGTTCATTATTCTTTTTATTCCTTGATAAAAATAGTTGTTTGTGTCCAGTCCTATTATCTTTACGTTTCATATTGTTTATATGTATAAGACCCTAGATGCAAGAAAATATATTAAAATTTCATGTCCACTAGTTATTAATATCCAGGTTTGGACAATTATCGGATGAGTTAAATTTAAAATTCATTTTCAACAAGATTTGAAAGCTTGCGAGGGCGTGAAATAAGATGCAGCAGATCGCCAAAACCAGGGAAGTGTTGACCACGAAAGGGCTGCAGGATGAAACGAAGCAGCCCATTGCTGAAATGTTAGTGTTGTTTTCTTATACTTCCTAGAGATCAACACCCATGAAATAAGATTAAACCCAATGATTTCCATTATTATTACCTCTGCAAATGGACAGAAAAAGGCCACTTGTTTTAAAGCCCACCAGTGCCATTAGAGGCAGATACCGAAACTGTTGCTTGCTTTGTTGCTATTGTAATTATTTTTGGTGATCATTAGATTGGAACGCTGCAGCTAGAGATGAGAGGCCTTTCAAGTAACTATTATTTCTGAAATTTTGATGGTCAGAAATTAGTAAATTACAATTGTCATTTGTCATATGCCGACATTTATATGAGTGGAAAAAAAAAAGAACTTTTTGCCCTAAAATTTTTAGTTTATACATTCAATCCTCAAATTATTATTTTCATTTACATATAGTCCCCATTTAACATTAATTTTTTTACTATAAAGTAATAATATCCGTTAAAAGAAATTAATAGAAAAAAAAATACTTTTGTTGCCATCATGGAAAATGATATGGTGAAACATAATTTTATGCAAAGAAAAAAATTATGAATATTATATAAGACGAGTTTCATGGTAAGAACTATAAGTCCACCAATTTGTAAGAGAAGCTTTGGCAGAAAAAAATTGACTCAATTCAAATCAAAAAGATGCATCGAAAAATACCTATCTGGTCAGTAAAACAAAACGTTTCTACACTAATATTGCATTGAAATACTTCCACTTATGTGCATCATGAAGTGAGGGCCCCAACCGTGCCCCACAAATCAAACAATCACAATATAACTGCAGAAATCTAACAATCTTATACCAAATTCTCTTTTCCTGACATAGGTACCTATTCTCATGCTTGCATTAATCATCTCCGGGTTAATTTACACGCCAATTTACAGTTTAAAATAAAGAACCATAAAAAATTGGATATGCATGTACATCCTGACATGTATTTCATTTGTATGGGAAACGCATTCTCGGTAAGATACAAGCTCATGGTTGAAGAGAAAAAAAAAATAAAATAAGAAAACTCGTAAAAAATGGCAGTAAATAATATAAACGACCATTATTAGTTACTCAGCACAAAATAAATTTCGTCAAACCTTCTATTCAATTATCAGCAGAAGATATAAGGGGACTATGAAGACTGTCACTGTTTGTAGAGTACTGAATTGGCATTAGAGCCGGGTCTTGATAGGCAGTAACCAATTTATCAAAAAATTCACCCATTTCAGGGTCTCTCTCCTCCTCCCTGTCCTTTTTTATTAGAACCTAAAAAAAACTCGCCTCAGTTAACAACAAGGTGAAATCTTAAGCCATCAGACGGAAGGAATCTATTATTCCTTAAATAAAGGAGCGTATGAACCTACCTCAGCAGGGTAAGCAATAAAATTGGGTAGAAAGCGTTTCCGGCAATACTCATTGAAGAGCAGTGTTAGAACTGGAAGAGGAAAAATTAAGGATGATGCTGTGGGAAGCTTCTTCAGTGTGAAAATACCTATTGCGATGGCATGCATGAGTACCAGAGAGAATATTGTCGAATTGTGCACAATAGGCCAAAACTTCCCCGCTGTGTCATACTTGGGTGCATATACGTTGATGAACTGTATGTACATTTTCAGAGGATCAAATATAAAGATCTTTAGAAATAAAGTGGAGCAAGGTAGAGATGACCTGAGTAAAAATATTAATAGGCTTACTAATGCAAGCACATGTTTGCACACATGACAACACAATCAGCAGATCCTTAACCATTTTCCAACATATGTTTCCAATAGGAGTGAACTAAGACAGTGGTGGATTTTGTGAAATGTGCATCTCCATGACGATGCATGCACTATATATAGAACTGTTATGTTGCATTCATATTTTTCCTATTTCCGTGTTATTATAGCATTTGGAAGATAGATTAAGCTATGCACGTTGCATTTTCAGCCATTGTAGATGACCAGCTTTCCAACTGGTAACATTTGTCTAGTAAAATTGATACAGAACCATGCTAAGATTCTAACCATAAGTGCAAAATAACAGCATGACAGAAGATGATGTATGATGCATTTTTAATGTACAAAACTATAAGTGGCAACCCAAAAATGGGAAATCTGCAAAGATTCTAACCTGATTACGGAAGATGATGTACGCAAGAAACAGGTATACCAGAAGGAAGGGCAAAATTAGTGGAGCTAGGAAAAAATATGTAATACCGAGAAGTCCAAAGAAAAGAATTCTTGGGATGTCCCTATGATAAGGAATAGATGGAACTTCAAGTTCATCATCTGGACTCTTACAACATCTTGTTAGTAGAGAGCAAATGAGAGGGATTATGCGAAAGAGTTCTGATGAAGTGCTCGTCCATCCAGATGTAACAACATAAGCAATGAAAAAAGATGCCTACAAACAAAAAGTTAACATGTCATAGAAACAAGTAAAATAAACCTATTTTATAATAACGTCTTCATATACACACAATATGTCCTTTCATGGAAACAGACCTGTGCAGGAACAGCAACAGCCAGCTTTGAAGGAATATTCTTGGGATCAAGAAAAATGTTAACCTGATATAACACTGACCCAGAAAACACAGTTGCAAAAAAAATGTTCCATATAGTAAACCAAAGAACTTTGTTACATGCACTCTTCTCTATATCACTATGAGAAATATATCCTTGAATGGAGGAAAGGAATTCCATGATTGGAGGTACAATCTTGAGAAACAACTGAAGAATTAGACTGGGAAGGTATCCTGTGATTACTTGACTAACAAAAGTTCTGCAAACAATATACACAAAGTTTAGTATTTTTTATCACTATGGGGAGAAATAAAATTATAATAAGAAAATCAGTTTTCTCTTTTCTGAAAGATTTTGTTTGATTGTTGACACTTGATGAGCTACAACGTAAATTGTTGCTACATTATAGATATTTCTGTAAAACCATAAAATGAATTACCTATGCAAGTGTTTTCGAACAACAATAACACTCAATTGATCCAGATAAACAAAACAAAATTCAAATGAGAAAGAGAAAAAAAATGGACTATTACTATTTACCCCCTGAGATCTGATATATTACACTAGTACTCCTCTGATGTTTTAAAATTATGTTATTTGCCTTTACTACTTTATCACATTATACTAATATGTCATTCCGTTAACTTTTCTATTAAAAAATGTTAAATTTTTAACAAATGACAAAATAGCCCTTTTAAGGGAAAATTACTATTTATCCCCTCCCCCCTCCCCCCCCCCCCAAAAAAAAAAAGGTTTGACATATATTACACTAGTATTCCCTGAGGTTTTAAAATTATACTATTTGTCACATCTATTTTATTTTCATTGAACTATATAGTTTTTTTGTCAATTTTTAATTTATAAATTAGTCCTAAAAATATAATTTTGAACTATAAATGTCATAATTCAATTCTTGAAATTAATTTTAAAGTATGAGATATTCATTTAATTATTTCATACAAAACATTAAAATTGTAAATTGATTTCATTCTATACATGTTAAATAATACTTCACTAGAAATCATTAATTATTAGTACAAAAATATCCAATTAATTTATAAATTTATTCTAATTTTTAGGAAGATAGAAAGATATGAGAAAAAGAAAAGCACTTTATTATTTCCGACTTTAATAAGTAGGGGGCAGTTCTACCATTTGTTAATTATCTAGCTCTGATATTAAGGATAAACCATTAACATTTGATAAAAATACTATATAGTTTAACGAAAATAAAATAAATGAGGAAAATAGTATAATTTTAAAATCTCAGAAGGGGTACTAGTGTAATATGTCAAATCTCAACGGAAAATAGTAATTTTTCTTTAAATGGGTTATTTTGTCATTGTTAAAATTTAACATTTTTTTAACAGAATGACCTATTAGTATAATATGATAAAATAACATAAACAAATAGCATAATTTTAAGACCTCAGCCACTTGTGTAATACGTCAAATCTCAAGGGATAAAACGTAATTCTCCCTAAAATACTCATTTCTGTTTGGTTTCATGCATCATCTCATGATATGGTTATAGTATTTCATGATAACTTCTGCCTTTAAATATAAAATGAGTGCTCTGTCCACGCATTTTGAATGAGATGAAATGAAGAACATACAAAAGTACAAAAAATGAGAACTTAAAGTACCACCTATTGGTGAATATTGGTATGAAATGGCGCCCAATGTCACAATTGTCAGTCAAAGAGGCACTAAATCAAAAATACAGGTTCACCAAAATTATCATTCTTTCCATCAACAATCAACTACAGACTCCTGTTTAATAATGATCCTCATATTTTATATAACAAGGATCCATTGTAATCCTAGCTCATCTTTCAGATAATGGATAAACTAGATGCGAATACCTTAATAGTACTCATAACCATCTAATTAGCTAGTAGCCTAGTAATTTCGTATGGCAACTTTAATTACTGGCAGAAAACTGTGTACGCCATAACAAAAAAGATGAAATCAGTAAAACAGCAATGTTAAGATGACAACTCACATTGTTAGAATGCTTTTCAAAAATGGAAACCAAACCTCCAACTGAGCCAAGTTAGTAAGGCCTTGCACAACTATAACAGGGATGAGGAATAAGATTGTTAGAAGAATACAAGTAACTACAACCACAAGCCTCGAAATCCATCTTCGCATGAATGATGAAGAAAAAAATGGCCAATAAACATCATCAGGTTCAGGGGCTTGCTCTGTCACCCACTGAGTGGGATTGATTGATTGTTGTAAGTTGAAGGCAACAGCAGCACCATATCGAGATTTGAAGGACACAAAGGCAGCTCGAGTTTCCTTTTGCACAGAGTAGCAACTCAAATTAAATAATATAAAAGATAAAGTTAATCAAATGATAAATGATGAACTTAAAACACAGAAAGCTATAAGAAGAGACAAATGTTATGGGCATAAGCTTTGAGTATATTTTAATGCCATGCTATGCCTGAGATTAATAAGCTAGTAAACAAGAACTTTCTAATCACTGCACGCCAACTACATCAGAATAAAAGCATTCTACAGAAACTTATATCTATTATTCTAATTATTCTTAATATTATAATGCTACAAAAAATGAAGTCCTGAACAAAAACATCCAGAAGGTCAGAAGCAAGCACTCTATAAAAACATGGATGTTTGTATCTAGATGGAAAAAGGTGAATCAAAGATACAAATGCATGAACAAGTTTCCATTTATCATAAAAGCTATGAAATTGTTGAAGCATCGAGAATACAATTACCCTAAAATAAACGTCAATGCATTATGTAATTGTATGTTACTAAATTTGATGCAAGTGTAATTCACACAAAAACTATACAAGATTCAAAACTTCATGAATATTTCTTTCAATTGTTGGATGAGGTCTAAAACAAAGATTAGAGAAAATAATGGAAAAATATTACTGAAAGGAATGAAGTGAAAGAGCAGCACGTACTTCCACCAATGACGCATCAGACTGCTCCAGTCTCACATTCTGCTCTATGTCTTCTAACTTCTTCTCATAATGATCCATAAGGTCAACCTTTTGTCCAAATAATCCAATACGTCTGTACTTATGCTGAGAGGATTCTGATTGCAAGTGAAGAAGCCTTTTATACAACTTATTTGCGTCATTCTACATAAAGAAAAAAAAACAAAACAGGGAAAAGACGGATAAGAAACAATTTAAAGAAACATGTATTCAGCATTTTCTGATATTTATGATATTGCGATTCCAGATAAGTTCATCAAATGAACCAAAATTTGGCATGTTCAGTGTTTCCTACAAAGAAGGAAATCCATCAAGTTCAGATGTCAATGCCTACTGTTGGTCATTATTATCATATTCTGAACCAGGTAATTTAGGGGCCTACTTTTCTACAACCATGGAAATATAATAACCCATGTTTAAAGAAATTTACAATCTTTAATGTCTTGAATTTCAATTTCAATTTTTTATTTTTTATTTTTTTTATTTTTTTAGCCCTCGTAAGACATTAATGTAGAAAAATATTTTTAGGGTTATGTTAGAGAATAATTAGTGAATATTCTAGAAATAAAAATACTGGACACTTGGAAGGGCTAGGTTTTAGTATTCTATTATAAATAGGTAGTGGAGCAGAGGAAATGGGGAAAAAAAAGGAAATTGGTTGGAACTTTTGGGTCTTCAAGCTTGCTTGGAGAAGGGGGATTTCCCTGGGCTCTGTGTTTCTGCACAGAGAGTATTTTCTTCTTCTTTTAACTTTATCTTTTCATTATCACTATCTGTTCTTGCTCTGTAGTGGAGATATTGTAGTTGATATATTGAAAGACAGCTAATACACAAAACTTCCTCCATTATCCATTGTTGTGCGTGTTTTGGGTTTGTGTTCTCTATTTGTTTTTTGTAGGAGAAACTTTGGGTTTTTATCATTGGTCCGACCTACCATTTCAACGGGGAAATCAGATGGTTCCATGGAGACCAGGACCCAAGCCTGTTTAGATGCACAGGAGGATCAAATCCGACATATCACCAACTAACTAGAAGTTTTGCACCAGCAAATCACTGCTGCCCATCAGAGTCAAGAAAGACACTAGCTGATGCTCCAAGAAAACCAGGAAAAATTTCAGGGCAGGGTAATGCAATGGATGAAAAGGATGGAAAAGCAACAGGTAGATGCACCAGAGAAAGGAAGCCCTGATCATTCTACTCAATCTGATCTGGGTATCATAACTCCTACTGCTCCTGCTCACCATGTTCATCCAGATGGTTATCCACATGGGTTTGACCATCCCACTCAGTTAGCGGATCCCTCCCATATAGCTAAGAAGGTGAAGTTGCTAACATTTACAGGTATGGATCCTCGAGGATGGCTCACTCGAGCTGAGACATACTTCCAAATCCATGGCACACTTGAGCAAGAACGGATTTCATGGGCCCATATTTGTATGGAAGGCGTTATCGTCCATTGGTTCTCCATCCTCCGAGAAACAAAGAGCAATCTGACCTGGGATGTCTTCAAAAGAGTGTTGATGAACTGATTTGGGGTATCACCAATCTCAGCCCCTACGAACAGCTAGCGGCGTTCTGGCAAAAGGGAAGTATAGATGATTACATTGATAATTTTGAGTTGGTGGCTTCCATGATACCGAGTGAGAATGAAGCACTGTATTTAGGCTATTTTATGAACGGTCTGTGGGAAGAAATCAAGAACTGGGTGAGAATAATGGGTTCTGAAACTCGACTTGCTGCCTTCAATATAGCAAGAAATGTGGAACTTACTCTGGGTAAAAAGTGAGGACAGGGAAGTAACATGCGTGCCAAACCAGAAGGAGGTCACGTGCTGGGCACCACCTCTTTAAAATACATGGGGCTGGGCTCACGACCCACTTCTTCAAACCCACCATCTGATTTTTGGCTTGCTCCCTCCAATTTAAAGACAACCCAGTCTAATCCCAATCAACCAGCTCCACTGTTTTCTCCAAAGCTTTGTGACTGAGGGGTGAATCGCCTTTCTAGGACGGAAATGGAATATTGTTCGCGCAAAAGACTCTGCTTCAAGTGTGCGCAGCCCTATAGTCCACAACACAAGTGCCCAGCGGATCAGCTTAGGGTTTTGCTCCTTAGTGATGATGAAGACATGGATGGGGGAGGCAAGATAGGGGTAATGTTAGAGAATAGTTAGTGAATATTCTAGAAATAAAAATAGTGGACATGTGGAAGGGCTAGGTTTTAGAATTATGTTATAAATAGGTAGTGGAGCAGAGGAAATGGGGAAAACAAAAAAGGAAATTGGTTGGAACTTTTGGGTCTTCAAGCTTGCTTGGAGAAGGGGGATTTCCCTGGGCTCTGTGTTTTTGCTCATAGAGTATTTTCTTCTTCTTTTAACTCTATCTTTTCATTATCACTATCTGTTCTTGCTCTATAGTGAAGATATTGTAGTTGATATATTGAAAGACAGCTAATACACGAAACTTCCTCCATTATCCATTGTTGTGCTAGTTTTGGGTTTGTGTTCTCTGTTTGTTTTTTGTAGGAGAAACTTTGGGTTTCTATCAGGTTACTAGCTAGGGTATGAAATTGATTCTTGATCTAAGTTCAGATTCCCGCAATTGCTAACAAAATGAAATTGAAAATCAGAGTTCTCTCTACAGTCACATGTTTATATACGCGCGTGTGTTGAGATTCATTCTTCTGTGCATAATTACATTCTAGAAGTGTTATGGTCTACTATGATCTTGGACAATCAATATGTTAGGATAAGTAGTTGCAGGTGTTAGGATAACTAGTAAGGAATAACTTTTGTAATTATCTTCATCTTTTCCTATCTAATTCTCCTGTGTATATGGCCTACACGGCATTTATATCATCTTCTTGTAGTATAAAACTAACAATATCAATGATTAGTTAAGCAACTATTTTCTCATATCCCAAGTTTACATGGTATCAAAGTTGACTCTTGGCTGATTTAATAACTTTGTTCAATTAAAACAAGGATACGGCTTCTTCCTCTTCATCCCCCAGTTTCTCTCTCATACAGCTGCTCATCATTTGTTCTCTACCAAATTGAACTCACCCAATTATCTTCTATGGAAAACCCACCACTCTTAAACAATCAAAATCTGCAAGGGTTTGTTGACGGTTCTTTATTAATACCACAACAAACTATTCCTTCCAACAAAAATTCTAACAATTTTGATACCTAACCTTGCATACAATAGTTGGTTTCAAAATGATCATGCCTACGCTCTAATTATCACCCTTTGGCCCCTCAATATTTGACCTGATCCTATACCTTCTCACGAACTTCATGTCAATGTCTTTCTCATGAAATTCTTATGAAGTCTATCCAAAAACCCGTCCTCACAAATGTTGTAACCCAGGGAAACTTTTCCACAAGCATGACATCCTCTTAAGGGTTGACCCATTTAATTTCAGAATAATCAATTCTCTTCCAGGTGCCGAGATCCATATAAATCTACAATATGAAAAATCATGGCATATTCCTATATGCCCACGACAAACGTCCAAAATCAATTCATCCCATGTACCCAGACACGAGCATCTCATCATATAGTTCCTGATTTAACCGGTCTTAGCATCTTTTTGAGTACAAAGGCAAAGATCAGCTCCTTGTCAGAATGGAGGATGCAAAAAGGTGTTCAACTCCAATGGCAAACATATGGCTCAATTATTTGAAGATGCTGAATTGTACAGACAATATGCCACTTATACATACAGTAAATAAGCTATATCAGTTCATGCAAGTCCACTGCGATACATCAAAGCCACCAGTCACTTTTGCTTGCTGTGTGAAAAATCTATTCTTGCACTTCAATGTTTCTTTGAGGCTGACTGATGTTTTCATTCCACTTCCACAAATTGCTGTGCTGTATACTAGGCAACAATGTAATCTAATGGAAAGCCAAGAATCAGTTCACCATAGCTCATTTGTCCACCGAGAGCAAATACAAGGCCATAGAAATGCCATCACTGAAATGTTACAGTTACAATTCTGAATATTAGGGCTACATCCTTTATTCAAGAAGCAGCACATGTCTCTTCCCTCTCCTCAATTTCTCTAGTGTGATAATATTGGTATTTTCTATATAACTCATAATCCTACTGTTCATACACAAACTAAGCATATTCACTTTGTTTAGAAGCAAGTCAAAAGGAAAAATTTAATTGTCAAGATTATTTCCCATTACAATCAAGTGGCTGCTTTACCAAGCTATTACCTCCTCTCTCTTGGAAAAATTGAAAGAGTAGCTTGGACTACATTCTGTCCACCAAAATTGAGAGAGGATGTTAGGATAAGTAGTTAGAAGTAACAGTTTGTAGATTCTGTGCTTATTTTATATCTCCCTATCTAATTCTCACGTGTAAATGTCTACCCTACATGTGTATCTTCATCTTGTTGTATTGTATAAACCACAAACATATTAATAAGAAAATTAAGCAATTACTTTCCCAAGTTTAATGCAAATGGTTTTAAATAACGTCCGTTACGTAACGTAACGGCTGTTATATAACAGAAAAATACTCTCCCGTTGCCGTTGCAGCCGTTCTATAACGGCGAATTTTTGCAATAAAAACACCATAACGGCGATAACGGGCAACGAATTAAGTAACGGCATTATTGTCCTCTATATAATTTGAAATCCAGAATCTATAGTGGCTGTCTAACAAAACCTTATCCAGCTCTAAATTGTTTTCATCAGTAAAATCATACTAAAATCATATTTGTTAAGAGAATCAAGAACCAAACAGATCTACAAGGAAACTAACTTGCTTCTTGCGATGGAAGAGATTTGGACATTTGAGTGTCTCTGATTTAGACCTGAAATTGCTGGTTTCGAGCTAGTAGGGGCGTGATTCGTGAAGATCATTATGTGGACGGTGTTAG
Source organism: Triadica sebifera (assembly GCA_023653625.1). NCBI lineage: Eukaryota > Viridiplantae > Streptophyta > Magnoliopsida > Malpighiales > Euphorbiaceae > Triadica > Triadica sebifera. The sequence continues at coordinate 21,974,865 of CM042900.1, forward strand.
AATCAGCATCACTATTCTCAGTCAATGATTTTTTTTTCTTTTTCCTCTAGATCTGTTGATTCTTCTCTAGATCTACTCATTCTCTTGTGTTTTAGTTGCTACTGAGTTTGAGCTAACACTTGCACGAGTGATTTTATGTTTTTTTACGTTTACCGTGAGTTGGAGAGAAGTTGAAGAAGAAGACATTGTGCCGAGGAGAGAAGGAAAAAGGAGGGGCTCCGAAATCTGATAATCTTGTTGTATTAAAAGTTTAAACTTTAATTAATTTGTAATTTTTTATTATAAAAAATGCTTTTTTGTTTGCTGAAAATTTTCGGGAATGGGCTATAATCCTAACAATAGAGAAGGGTCTTGCTTATTATTGGTTTCAAACTAGAGAAGGAAAGGGCCTTGCTTTAATAAGTTTCCATTCAATTCAATTTCTACTGGTAGCATAAATGAATATCAGAACAAAAAATTCAATGTTTGCCAATTCCTTCAATTTTTCAATTCATTTTTTTTCCTACCGGGATTGCAATTAATGGGTCTTCTCCTTTGTTTTGGCTTTCATTTTTATTATTTTTACTTCAATAATGATTTTCATAAAAAAAAAAATTATTTTTGGAGGGAATAAAAATTGAGTAATATAAAAACATATTAATTATAATATTAATTTATTGATTTACACTTTTTCATTTACACAAAAACAAATAAAAAAAAATTTGCTGATAATAAATTCCAAATCACAATGTCAAATATATTTATAAAAATAAGACCAAAAAATTCAATGTATGCCTATGCCATCAATTTTTTTTCATCCGGATTGCAATTAATGGGTCTTTTTCTTTGTTTTAGCTTTCCTTTCTATTATTTTTACTTCAAGAATGATTTTCATAAAAAAAATTGTATTTTTGGAGGGAGTAAAAATTGAAAGTAATACAAAAAAAAAAACATTAATTATAATCTTAATTTATTGATTTACACTTTTTCATTTACACAAAAACAAATAAAAAAATAGAAGTGCTTATAATAAATTCAAAATCACAATGTCAAATATATTTGTGTATGCCTATGCCATCAATTTTTTTCTATCGGGATTGCAATAAATGGGTCTTGTCATTTGTTTTGACTTTCCTTTCCATTATTTTTACTTCAAGAATGATTTTATAAAGAAAAATTGTATTTTTAGAGGGAGTAAAAACTGAGAGTAATACAAAAAAAAACATATTAATTATAATTTATTTATTTAAACTTTTTTTATTTACACAATAAATAAAAAATTAAAAGTTGCTGATAATAAATTCCAAATGTCAAATAAACATAATTAAATAATATATATAATATACTCGTAGTAAATTAAAAAAATCTTAAAATTAAATTAATGTTTAAGTGGTGATTTTTTTATAACTTACTAATTAATAATTTATTAATTTGTATTTTATTACAATAGGTAGAAAAATGTCTCGAGCACACAATACTAAATCGGGTTCGAAGCCTAGTGATGACATCGGATGGAACTTTGCCACTTCAACAGGAAATAAATGAGAAATGAACTGTAATTTTTGCGGTAGAAAAATAACTAGTGGAATAACTCGACTCAAGCAACACTTAGCTCATGTATCAGGTCAAATTAGCTCTTGTCCTAAAGTTCCAACATAAGTGAGAAAAGATATGCAAAAAATTATTGAAGAATTTCAATTAGCTAAAAAAGATAAAAATAAAAATAAAATAAAATAAAAGAGCTTGAGGAAGAAATAATGGGGGAGAGGATGATGATGAGGAAGATGTAGAACTTGAATATGCAAGACGTGAAAACTTAAAACAATTTGATGAAGATGCATTTAAAAGAAGTAGAGGAGCTCAATATGATACTGGTGGCAGTAGTCAACATCAAGAGAAACGCAAAATACTTAGTCGTTCATTTACAGTACGTGAAAAGGGCACAATGTATGCTCCTACATCAACACCTTACTCTACATTGAATGCAATTGAAATTGAGCTAGAGAAAGAAAAACTTCAAAGCAAGCAACCAAAACTTAACACCAAATGTTTTAAGCAACAAAAGGCAAAATTATTGAAAGCTTTTGGGAACTTTGTGGTGCACAATAGATTGCCTTTTTCAATTGCTGATTCACCTTGAACAAGGTTGTTGCTTAGAACTGCTGCTGAAGTTGGACCTAATATACCTCCACCTACTCCTTATGAGATTGAAGAAGTATTTCTACCAAATGAGTATAGATTAATGAAAGAATATATTGCATCTTTTAATAGTATATGGAAAGAACGAGGTGTCACTATCATGTGTGATGGATGGAGTGGATCAACTAGGATGCATATCATCAATTTTTCGGTTTATTCAAACTCTAGAACAATTTTCCATAAGTTAATTGATGTGTCACTCGTTTCAAGAGATGCAAACTACTTTGGACTTATGAAAGGTGTTGTGAACGAAATAGGTCCTGAAAAAGTAGTACAAATTGTGACTGATAATGAGGTTGCAATGAAAGTTGGTGGAAAGAAACTAATTGATGAATTCCCTCATTTGTATTGGACAGCTTGTAGTGTCCATTGCATTGATTTGATATTGGAGGACATTGGAAAAAGAAAAAAAATTGCTAAGGTGGTAGAATAAGCAAGGCTCATTACCCAATTTACTTAAATCATAATTGGGTTTGTAACCACATGAAGAAATTCACTAATGGTAGAGATCTCCTTCGACCCGGTGTCACTAGATTTGCCACAAATTTCATTGCTTTGGAAAGCATTGTGCAACACATAATTGGGTTAAGGAACATGTTTGAGTCCGAATGATGGTTAGCTAGTAAGTTTGGCAAGGCTACTAGTGGCCCAGCATTTGAGGTTAAAAGAATTATACTTGGGTTGTCTAATGAGAGTAGAAAATTTTGGGAGAAAGCAAATGAAGTGATTTCAATTGAAAAGTTTCTGCTGAAAGTGTTAAGATTAGTGGATGGTGATGAAAAACCAACTATGGGTTTCATTTATGAAGCAATGGAAAGAGCAAAGTTGGCAATAAAATAAAATAAAATTGTAGGAGCTACGTAAATTATTGGAGAATCATTGATCAAAGATGGAACTTCCAATTGCACCAAGATTTGCATGCCCCAGGTAAGTTATTTAATAAAAAAAATACTAGAAATATTTAATAAAGTATATTCAATTAATATTTTGAACAATCAACAATTTAATTATCAATTTAAATTTACATTTTTAGGATACTTTCTCAATCCTCAATTTCAATATGAGGCACATGATGTTGGAAATGACAAAGAAGTCATGCTTGGATTGAAAAAAGTTATTCAGAAGTTAGAGCCAAATTTGGATAATCAAGCAAAAACATTGAACCAAGTAAGTTATTTTAATTTTTTAAAACATGTAAAATTTATTGTGTAGTATTGTCTACTTGAATATTTATCACCTTAATGCTATGAAACTTATAAAAATTCTAATCAATTAATTCTACACACTATAAAATTGTTTGCATTTGATAGGTAATGAATTTTCGATCATAAGATGGAAAGTTTTGGTTCAGCATTGGCACAAAAAGTCATTAAGTTTACCAATCCAAGTAATAATCATATAAGCAATCATACTAAGTTTATTTAATTTCATTACTAATATCGTACTTATGCGTCTTTAGTTAATCTATTATCCTAAACATAATGCAACTGAATGGTGGATTCAATATGGTGAAAGTGCTCATGAACTTCAAGCAATTGCAATTAAAGTTTTGAGCCAAACAACTTTTGCATCAAATTGCGAAAGAAATTAGAGCGCATTTTCACTCATACATACAACGACAAGAAACAGATTGAGATATCAAAAGTTACATTCCCTAGTCTTTGTGCATTATAATATGAGGCTCAAAATTAGAAATACAACCAGAAAAAGTAGAGAAGGGTTGGAGAAAAGTTATAATCCAATTAATTTGGATCACATATTTGAAGAAGATGATCCTTTGTCTCCTTGGCTGGAAGAAAGAGAAAGTCCATTGCTAGATGGTCAAGACAATGCATGGTTGTTAGATGATGAAGAAATTCATGCATCTCAATCTCAAGCTCAATGACAAGAAACTAGTGAAGTTGGTCATGAAAGTCCTACTGATGATGATGATGATGGTAGCGATGATGATGGTCCTTCATCAAATATACGTGGAGGTGGTATTGGGTCAACTTATCATGAAAAGTTGAATAATTTTAATCAGAGTGATGATCCTCATCATCATCATTTAACTCACCGCACTTATCAACGCTCGAGGCCAAAGCAGTGGAGATAATCAATCTAATAGTGGTATTGGTGGTGATACATTTGAAAAAGAAAAAGATATTGCAGATGCATTTTTTGAGGCATATTCTTATGATCCAAATGCATATGGTGGTTATGGTTATTGGCCCCCTAGCATGAGGTATACTCATTCACTAGCTAAAGGTAGTTCTACATCATCCACTATTAATTATGGATATGACAGATCTGGATTAACTTACTATGGATCACATTCATCTTTTTCTCATATGAATACAGAAAACTCTTCATACTCTCACGAGTCTCAAGATCAAAGCCAACTAGAAGATAATCAATATCAAGACCCTCCTAGACACTCACTTTGGTGATATACTATGTAGGAAATATAATTATATAATTAACATAAATTCCAAACAGTGCTTTGTACTAACTATAATACTTATGATGTAATAATGATTTACATTTTTAAATTTTAAACTAAATGTCTTTCCCTTTTGAATTTATGTTAATTATATAATTATATTTCCTAATTGTAGTGAATTCTTTTAAAATACATTAATTTCATGAGTTTTGCAATTTTTACAAAAAAATTTGTGCCGTGACAATCCGTTGCCGTTATATTATGCAGTTATAAATATATTTCGGTTACATGCAACCTCGTCCGTGATCACAGCCGTTACTGTGATTTAAATCCATGCGGCCAGCCTAACTCGATTGCTAGGTACACCTAAAACCTATTGTACCAAGTGACAAAAAAAAAAACTGTATTTCAGCACTACTTAAAAAAATGTCAAAGGAATTTTATAATTTCTAAAATGAAATTGAATATAATAAAATAACCTACGATTATGCTATTAAATGTTTCTGCAAGTAAGCTATCAATTCTTTTCACAACATATATTCCTATATCAGTGATACAATGGTCAAATAAGAATATAATACCTGAATGGTGTTAAGTTTGATGCGTCAAAGTAGCCACATTATTTTTAAAAAAAAGGAAAATTAAGAAAGAAAAGAAAGAAATAAACAAAAAAGGAACCAACAAGAACACGTTTGGTGCTCTTTCCATTAAAATTCTTTTCCTATACAATTTGAACCCTGATTTTCATAGTTCATATCAATTCAACCCCTCCATTAGATTTCCATCCATTTTTGGATGTAAATCTAACATGTCATGCTCATTTCAGAGAACCTTTTGCACTTTCTTTCTACCTTCACTTCTTTGTCTCTCTATCCCTTCTCTCTCTTCTACCTCATCTTTTTCCTCTCCATTTTCGCGGTAGGCGCAAGAAGAGAGGAGAAGGCGGAAAGAGAGATAAGGAGAGGGTGAAAGAGAAGCTCTGAAAGGTGTGTTCTAACAGCACGTCCACATCAAATTTCTATCCATTTCAATTGTAAAGAGAGCAAAAAAAAGAAAGAGAATAGGGTTTTAATGATAATAGTAATACAGGATAAATTGGACTGGCTCAGGACTTTCTTTCATAAACCCTAATTCAGTGAGACAGTAAGCTTTTCATAAACCCCAATTCAATGAGACTGTAATAGATTACTGACCTTTTTCCTAGGCATTGCTTTTCTAAATTGGCCCATAAACCCACTCTCAAATTCCTAACATTACTCTTCTTCAAACTCTATGCTGCGAGCCAAGAATGGCTAGTGGCCTTTTCCAGCTAGTGGTTTTCTAAATTAGCCTTATGATCAATGCACATAAACTCTACTTCTACAAAGAGCTAAACTCACTTTTACCACATTAACAAGCATGCTAGTGCCTTTCTAAACCAGCCTTATGATCAATGCACATAAATTCTACATGTACAAAGAGCTAAACACTCATTAGCACATTAACAGTCATCCAACCACCATTGCATCACAAGACAGCCCATGCAAATTAAGCTTTAATATAAAACAAGGCCAAGAAGAAAACAGAAGTCATGCATAATAGCCTTGAAAAATGGATGAAAAAGATATGTAACATACTATGAGACTCCGAAGTTTGCTAGTCCGATGAATAACCATATGTGAGAGATATGTAGCAGGGTAATACTCTGTGAAGAAGCTCTCAACACTTTCACCGACGTTGCTGCCAACAGAAACAGGGATACCACGAACTAAGATGGTGAACTGATGTGGCTGAGGTTTGGATGAATAAAAATATGCAATCCTTTTTGAAGATATATATTTATATTCCTGCATAGCCAAATATCACTTAGAACCATTTCATATGTCCAGCAATTTCAAAAGAAAATATTCATTTGCTCCAACATATAACTTCTTTCCACCACAACAAAAATAGATTTACAACTGAAATAGATGTAATTTAACTTGGTCATATAAAAGGTAAACTTACAATCCTATAAACAGGCAAAAAAAAAAGGAGCTACAGATAATCAAATACTGCTGAAACATGTATAAAAAGATATAAGATACAGGTTCTCACTTACATAATAAAGTAGCCAGCAGACAAATATAGTGACAATATAGACAGCAGAGAAGTGAATCCATAAGCTGCCAACAAAGGTATTATAAATAAATAGTATTAGCACAGTTCATTGTTCTAAAGCAAATTGACAGTAAATCCCATGTGATATTAAAATCCAGTTATGGAAGTGGTGATACCATTTTGAGCCACCATTTACATTTGAAATGGTAAAAACATCCAAAGAATTATTTGACAAATCTGCAAAGTCAATTTCATGAAGCTGAGTTCCCATGCTGTTCACTGGAAGAAGAACAAAGATCCCTATTATCCCAGCGAGTGAAAATACTTTCAAACTGCAGCATTAACATAAGAACAAGCAAAAATGATGTTGAGGTGAAACCAGAAAATAAGCACAAGAAAGAATGGAATTAAATTATATAAAAAAATGCAGGATAAACACATTGTGATGTATCCAAATCAAAGAAAACAATATATATGCACACACATAATTGTGCACACACATGCACAAACATATATATGACAGACAATGATGATATTTCAGAGCAGCAAAATATTAGCTCATTGGTGGCACGATGACGTTGTGGACTGTGACCATGTCCCACAAATTGTAAGCTTAAAAACATGCATATATATATATATATATATATATATATATATATATATAATTTTTTTTTTCAGAACACCAAAATATTAGCTTATTGTTGGCACCATGACGTTGTAGATTGTGAGCATGTCCCACAAATTGTAAGCTTAAACTGAACAAGTGCATGCCTGTATTCAATGCTCCCAAATAGGCAAATGAATACAATGGAAAATAATTATAAAGCTGGACTTTAGTTTCCTTGAATATTCTAGTAACTTATTTGCCAAACTAATTCATAACAATTGATGACACATAAGTTTTCCCTTAAGAACTCATGATCTATCAAATGAAAGAGCCAAGAAACAGAGGAGTGACAAAACACATCTTATCTCTCTCCTTAAGCTCTTTTTGTCTGCCATCATCTATGTTTCCTTCACCTTAAAATTCATCACCAATAGTCGTCTCTTCCAACCAAAAACTATTTGCTTTTATTCTTCTTATGTATAATGCTATTTCTAAATGAATCCAAATGAATTAGAGTGGAACAAACACACAACATCCACAAGAACATCTAAGTACCAGCCAATGCGACATTGTCATTTTGTTGTTCACAATGTATTTTATATCATGATAAGCACATAGAGTTGTCATATATCATATATGGCAGATGAATATTCTTAGAAGTTATCTGGAGATATATTCAAGGATCAGTTGCTTGTCATGTAACTACCTCCACCAGGTCATGCAAAACTAGAAAGCAAAAACAAATCAGTTAACCATGTCAATGAAACTTTGATGAAAAAATGAATCAGGTGAATGCAGCCAATACTTAACTCGATAATGAAATGAATTCTTTGCCTAATTCCAAGAGCAATGATATAGAAACATCCAAATATTTTACAACTAGAATTTGCACATCTGCACTGATAATCTTACTTTCCAGTCTAAAGAAAAGGGAGAAAATGCCAATCGAAAATTTAAGCCTCTGTTTTATTTGACAAAGGAAACACTTCTTCAGGGATTTAAATTACCTGAAGGTAATAACGCGCATAAAAACCACCGCATCCAAGCCAGCAGATGATAATATGTCCTCTTCAGACAGCTTCCATGCTCTTGTAACCCAACCAGCAGAAGGGATTAGCCTTTCTAGGTTGAATCGACTTCTCCTTTTAGAGTTCCCTTCAGCAAGCAAGCGCGGTATATAAACTTCATAATTACTGGGTTGCTTCTTCAGTATAGAATACAGTACAAAGAACAGAACACATAAACCAGAATTTATTCCTACAGAGGTTAGAAGAGCTGAGAGAAGCATTTTGTCAAAGCAATCACAACACTAAGAAAGATGACCATCCAACTCCTCAACTGCACCCAAACATAAGGCAATTACTTAAGAATCTTGGAATAGAAATTGTGAATATACAAAAATATAAAGACATAAAAAGCATTTGAGAGTACAACACCCTTCAAAACCTTAAAAACAAACACAAGCATGCGTTACATGTGAGGAAAGGAAAGCTTTACAATACCAAAATTCAATCTGAAAAACTAGAAGAATGAAAAATAATTATACCAAAAAATGAATTGTTACCATTATTGCTCTAGGAATGATAAAAGGGGTTTTAAAAGCACAGTATTAGCATTCAATGATGAGAAGTCAAAGTAGTTTCGTATCATGTCAATCATTTGAAATGATTCATTTCCTTGAATGATAAAATATATAATTCCTACCAATGACCTTTGGCCTAATGATACTAGGCAGGTTACTACTTACAATACCATTCAGGAACCTTTGGTTTTCCTTCAGAAAGGAAATGGATTTCGTGGTCACAATCTAATTTTATTTATGAAATTAAAAAGAATTTTACTGGAAACTTGTAATCATGCTCTAAAGGTGACGAATTTCTATCTAAAGCCAACTTATTCCAATACAAAAATATGACAAATACTTGAAATTCTTGTGTACCAAACAATAAAATGGAATCCTATTTGAATAGTTGATCCCTTCCCATTCCTTGAGCAAACCAAAAGTGGCCTTAGCATGAATAAACAAAAAAATAAATCCGATCACCAAAAATTAAACAAAAAACATATTTTAACTAAAATTATAACAAAAAACTAAAACAAGACCGCAGTTTAATCAAATGCTTGAAACAATCAATCCCCAGAATACACTCAATATCACGACTAGAACATGCTAATCATTTCACAATTCCCCTCCAAATGACAACTGAATGCGGTTTCCAGGGTTTCTGTCACCTAAACAAAGCTACAAAACTCACGTCAATTGTCAGAACAATGCTTAATTTTATTCTTTTCACCTAATTATATGCTCAACAATCTAAGAGACACAGAAAAAGAAAACCCTAGACAGAAACCAGTGAAAGAAACCACAAAATCAAGAGGCAAGAAACTTATCAAAATTGCTAGATATATAAATTAAAATAGAGCGAGAGAAGCACGAATCAAAATCAAACCTTGCGGTGTTTCGATCTTGCTAGTGATGAAAACCCGATTCTTCGATAAAAATCAAAGAATTTAACGTATAATTTGATAGTAGAAACAGATTTTGGCATTTGGAAATGTATCGTGTGAGATTAGTTAGCAGTGTAGTGGCAAGTAAATGCGAAGCTTGCTTGTTGCTGTTGCTTGCTGCTTAATTTAATTACCGGTATTACCCCTTTAACTTCATCTTTGCTAAGTAACTACTTGATTCTTGAACGTGTAGAGGGTAACCGTTAAAGACCAAATGGCGGATTTTTATTGGCAGAAAGAAGGGACATTTTGGAGATTTGCAAGAAAAGAAATGCTAATTGCAAGTCAACGGCTCCTAAAGCTCTGTGGTCGGCTACCTACTAGTCAATCAGACTGCCACCGTCGCCATCCTCCTTTCGAGATTGCGAGCTACTAGCCAAGGTGTTCCTTTCATTTTATTTTTAAATAAAAAATTACAAAAAAAAAACTATTTCATTGAAATCCTATTCTGTTTTTTTGTATAATCCCAACCATAATTTTTACAGTTTATTTCAATTGAATCCATTTATTAGCTTTCATCTATTTTTAGATGAACAATTGACGTGAATATGCGGCTAAAATTTACATTTCTAAGTTTTTCTTTGTCTCTCCTTCTCCATCTTTCCATCTATAATATATCATAAAAATACGAATCCAAATATTATATTCACGTCAAAAAGTAACAATGTGAATCATGCAACAAAAAAAAAAAGATCTTCGTAGTATACGTTACAAAATGTCAAACATCGTAAATTCATTCAAAAATATGTATAAAGCTAATAGATTAATTTAATTGAATAAAGGTAAATATGAAAAAAATATATACAATTTTATTTAAATGTTTTATAATATTTTTGGGTGTAATTTTCTATATCACCATAAAAAAATAGTCAAATAGTCAAAACAATAAGTGATAACAAACTTATAGTCTCTAAATAGTTATGAAATAGAAACCACATTGCGACTGCTAAAAAACTAAATTTTTATTTGTTATAATAATTATCTTATTGCGACAACAGACGTACGGACCACAAAGCATGATCATAGAAGTTGCAACGAGGAGGACTGGAACCAAATTTCACCCTTTCCATCCTCCGCTCCGATTATGAATATATGTTCACGTCCATGCTCTATATACTGACAAAAAAATATATTTAATTTTCATCTCCGCTTCAAACAAAGTCGGCTATCCTCAAATGGAGTAGGTATTCCTGATGTATTTGTTTTCTAAATTTATATCTAATATTATTTTTATCCATTTAGATTATCAAATTCATTTAATGAAAATAAATTTGATTACTTGTTTTAAACTTCAATTGATTAAATAGAAATTGATTAATTAAATTTAACTGGATTAAATGTTGATTAAACTAAAATTGAATTGAATTTCAATTAAATAAATTAGTATTGATTGATTGATTAATTAAACTTCAATTGAATAAATTGAAATTGATTAATTGAGTTTCAATTGACTTCAATTATTAGATTATAGTTCAATGATTCCCTCTAAGATTAAACAATTTCATCGAATTGAGTACAATTATATGTGTGATAACATTTACTATACCAAGAATATCAATGACCCCATTATTGAAATTCTTCAAAATACCCTTTTTTAGCTTCTAAAATTTATTCTTAATTCAAAATCTCTCTTACTAACTGGAAACAAAGAATGGGAGATTTGATTCATTATGAATTCTTTAATTCGAAATGAAAGGGTTTGTTTTGATCATTAAGAGTAGGTAACTCATTCCATATGTCTTTCTTTCTATTACATTATATCTCATCATATCACATTCTATTTTGTGATATTTGAACCTAAAAAAGTATAAGGGCCCAACAAAAATTACTTGTTTTTCGAGATCCCACTATAAGTTTTATCCATATACATTTTAATCACCAACTCATACTAGATCCTACCCAATAGAAGTTCAGATTTTGATTAATATGTACTCGTTGAACCAATGACTATTCACGGTTCTTTAATCGAATCAATTACATACTAGTTTAAAACTTAAGTAAGATTGATGAGATTGATATTCAAAAATTTCTTCTTAGAACGTATTGATTTAATCTCATAGGCGGGACCACCACCCCGTTGAGCAAGAATGAAAGTTGGCCATCATACCAGATGACTCACATGTCATATACGGTAGCATGAATTTTGAATTAATGAATATAAAAATTCTATTATATACAATTAATACTACTTATTCAATAAATTCAATTGATAGGTACAAGTAGATTTTCTGTTACGATAAATTGACAATCAATTCCTTTGAGTTTTATTATTGCAAATGTACTCCCTAAGCAGGATACTTAACACGTTAGCTATAACACTGCACCAATTGATACTCACAGCACCTAGTATCCATCAGTTACAGCTAGGACTACCGAGGTATCTAATCCCATTTGCTTTATAGCTTTCGTCTCTTAGTGTAAGTGTTACACTACAACCCAACAAAAAGCAAAAATATAGCTATAGCAGAACAAATGATGTCAAGCCGGAAGCACCCACATTCCTTTAATTCCTATATATTATTGTTATATAATACTATTTAAGTATAAGGTATAACAATATTTTTAGGGTATAGGTATAATAGGGTGGATGTAAGAATCCATAATCGATTGTATCGTTCAAGTCGTACGTTGCTTTCTACCACATCATTTCAAATGAAGTTTTACCATAACATTCCTTGAAATTTCCCTAAAGAGGGAGGGAGGCAATTGGGGCATGGACACAAAAGGTCTTTATGATACAATCAACAAATCGTTTTATTTTCAATTAGGCCTTGCTCTAGCTTCTTTAGTGATTAAACCAGTCATTTATCATTATGATAGGTGTCAAGTGGAAGTGTAATGATGTATACAGTTGAGGTATCCTAACAAATTAGTCAACTTAAACCATGTTCTTACATAACCTAATCATTTATCATCTAGTTCTTTACCATATTCATTTCTAATTCTTGGTTTTATTGAGATTTGTGAGCAATATGGATTAATATTTAAGGATATATATGTCAGAGCGGATTTGGGGCAAGACACGAAGCAAGAATCCGAGAGTATAGGTCCAATTATCATTCTTACGTAGTCACTAGTTCTCGTGCCTTTTTATGTGCAATATATAGTGATGAAATTGCGACCACTTTTGTGGTCATTAAATAGTGACCATATATAATGGTCACTAAATATGAAGTATGTTGGATAAAAATGGTAGCCTTTGGAGCTATTTACGTTTAGATCAAAACGGTAGCCTTTGGAGTTATTTAAGTTCTTGGTCAACAACCACAGTCAAAATGGTCGCTAGTTAAATACGTAATGACCACAGACAAAGTGATTGCTAACTGGCAGTAAGAGAAACAATAGTAATTATGCCGTTTTTCCTACTCATGCTTAGCAACCACTATGTAAATGGTCGCTATATGAATGTAGTTGCTATAGGACAATTAGAGAAATGATAGTAATTTTATAGTTTCGCCTACTTATATTCAGCATGTAACAACCACTTATAATGTGATAACTAGTTAGTGATCATATTATTTATGGTCACTCATTTTCAATAGGTGAAAATGCCATAAGACTGTCATTTCAATTTAAGGTAACTAATTTAGCGATCATTTAGAGATCATACTCTGTAGTCACTAAAACTGGGTAGAGAATCTCCCAATTCCTTTCCCTTTTTCCATTTCACAATCCCTAACTTTGTGTCTCTTTCTCTGTATACAACATTTACAGTCGTTTGTCATCATTAGTTGTTAAGCACTGACATTTGCCATCGTCCGTCACTGCTAACATTTGTTGTCACCAGAAAATCTCTTTTGGAATTTTTAATTCATTTTGTTTGAGCTTAAAGCTTCAAATTTGTTCTTGAGCTTCAAGTTTTGATTTCTCTTTATATGCTCTCTATTTCCTAGTGAATTTTATGGTTTCTTGATTTGGATTTTTGAATTTAGCTTATTACTGGATGTTATAATTTATTTTATTTCTATGATGACATTCTTTTTAACCAATCTAATATAAAACTTTAGAATGAATGAATTTGATTAACAATGAGATCGAATTTAGATTAGATGTTCTTTGGCTAGATTTATTTTTGTATTTTTATTTCCAGTCTGTTGGCTTATTCATTTCTCACTTTTACATCTCAATTAAATAAATATAAATGAACATATTTATTTTTATAGATAAGTAAAGGAGGTGTTAAATTGAAATAAAACTCAATAAAATAAAACCATATTAGTACAGTCTCGAAGGCACCATAAATAAGAGAATATCAGTAGCTTTCTCTCTAACTCATTAAAATTGATCTCAACCAAGCCAAAGATCTAGAAAAGATAAGATTTATAGAAAGGGCAAAAAGCAATATTAAAACTCCAAAATAGGAGAAACAAAATCCAAACACACCAAAAAAATACAAGAAATATAGAAATGTAGATTACTTGCATTATCATTAACAAGTTAAAAGTTTAATAAATAATTAAATGACTAAAATTTTATTTTTAAGAGATAAAAAAATAATTGGTAGTTAAGATTTAAAAGACAAATGGGTTAATTAGTTAGCAAAACCAAAAAAAATTAATCACATTTCTTTTTTTAATCTCTAAGAATTAAAAAAAAAAACTTGTCTTTTTCATCTTTCTCACTGATTTTTTTCTCTATCTCATGGCTTTCTCCTTGCATTAGACAGTAAATGAAATCCCAAAATTTATTTTTTAGTTTATCTCATCTTCCTTCATTATAAGGATCTATAAGCTAAAAAAATTCAAATAATTATTTCAAGTTTGAAGGTTGTATTGATTTTATACCTTTTCTTAACAAAATTTCTTATTTGCATCCTGAGATTAATAATTATTTACGAAGTGAAATGATTCAAACACATATCCACATGGTAGATTTGTACATTTCCACAAGGATTTTCGGTTGTTTTTGTTTCTATTAAATCCAAGCATGAGAAAAATATTTGTCTTCTTCTTCTTCTTTTTCCCATATTCGTGTTGTCTTTTTCTTTGTTCAACTAACAATGAATTAGTATTCTTTGGAACATGTTTTTTTCTATAGATGTGAATAATTTTATAATTTAATTTAATTATAAATATGTTAGGAATAATTTTATATTCAATTATTGAATTTTGTATCTTATAATCTATTCTTGTTAAAAATCAGTTTGCAAAGGTAAAGTTCTAAAGCTTCAATTTGCTTTCAACATTCATCATTTTGCCTAAAAAAATCAATTTGCTAATTACCTTTTAATTTTTGAACAAGTATGTAGAATTCTTTGAAATTGTGAATGTGATTTACATTTTTATTTAGTCGATAAAGTAATGCTAGATATCCTTTGGCAAGATATAGTTCATTATACATTTATACTATTTTTCTTAATAAATGAAAGAAAGACATTTTTTACTTAAAAATCATTAGCATGGCTGCAGAAGTGGTATGATGAATAATTGTAACACCCCCTTACTCTACTAATAGTAGCAAAGTAAATGAGTGTTACAGTACTCTTGATTTTCTGTCTAACTTGCTTATATAATTCTTTTGTATATTCTCATTTTAAAATATCTGAATGTAAATCTAAAATGTAGTCTCCCATTTTTTTCCATACACATATACTTTATACCAATTTATATAATTCATTCATAATAAATTATTTTATTTTCTAAAAGATTACATACCAAGTTCTACTAATTAATATTTTATTTACAGACCCAAATATGAGTATCACATAATATGAAAATAAAACTTGCTAATATGTTTTACAAAAAGTAATACATTGAAACAAAAAGATCTTCAAATGTTGTTATCCACTATCTGGTGTTCTTCTCTTTCTGACAGCTTCATCCTTTATTTACTAACTACTTGAGTACCTACGCGTGGAAAAACCACACGCGCTAAGCTACTAGCTTAGTGGTGCTTTATATGACAAAAGCTTAATATGCAAATTTCTAAAATTTCACACATTCATACATTTAGAAATCAAATAAAAGAAATATCATAAATTCATCAGCAATAAATTAATATGCAAGTTAATTGTTACTACACAAAATTCCTTTTACACATGATAATTATGTTAATTGCATAATATCATTGGATAATATTATTTTTAATATCACCATAATTTCCCTCATTTTATTATTCAATAATTATTCACAATAAGTCAATTTTATCATATCTTATGTTGTCTTGTTTATTCAAATTTATTTCCAACACCAATAACTAGAACTATCAGCTAAGATACGGGTCATTTTGCGCCGACAAATTTTAACTTGGCGCATGTCGCCTACATAATTTAACTCGGCACAATATGGTGCATACATAAATTAACTCAGCACATTTAGTGCCTACATCAATCAACTCGGCACATGTAGTGCCTACATAAATCAACTCGGTACATATAGTGCCTACATCAATCAACTCGCCACATTTAATGCCTACATCAATCAACTCGGCGTTTTACGCCTACATATCCTACCCCTTATTGGCATGTCAATCTATCCTTTACCTTAGTTTCCAGCGAGGTATTTTAGTGCTTAATTATTTCATCTCAATTTATTCAAGTAATAATTTCATTATGGTCAAAATATACACCAAACAATTATTTCATAGTTTTATTTTCTCAATAAATTTTTATGAACTCAATGGCTTATCACATAATAATCACTCATATCAACATCATTAATCTCATATCATAAGACCCAAATCAATTTACATGTAAAGCTCTCACTTTTTTCAACAGCTCTGTTCTAGACAGATTTCGGGCTCTGTCTTAGATCTCAATTTTGATGCTGTTACTGCCCGAATTTAATTAAGTGGTCTTCTAATAAATTTTAGCAACAGATCTTATCTTTAATTTCCATTTTGAATTAACTAATTATGATCTCAGTAGACAAAGTTATGACTGATTGAGTACTGACTGCTCAGCTAAAATCTGCCCAGGAAATTCCGAGACGGATTTCAAGGCTCATATTTGTGTCAATTTTTAACATAGCTTCATTCATAATTAGATCTTATGCCCTTAATGAAAGTTTTAGATATATGTCTTAAGTTTCCAAAACATCAAAGAACACCGAATTTAGAGTTTCATAACCTAAGTTATCGAATTTTTAATGCATGCTGCTCCATGATAAAATTTTCAGCAACACATATAACAACACAACCACTCATTAATCATGCAATTAACACAAGATTTAACAATAAATTCAACATATTAAAATTTTGTCATACAATCACATACCTTATTAATCTCTTCTCCCTTTTCTAGGATTTTTCCTTTCCTTTCCCTTCCTCAAGATTGCTTCTACCTTTGTCTTTGGTTTGCCCTCAAACCATCAAACATATCTCATATCATCAAACCAATTTCTTTTTGTTTCAACCCACCATCACCTAGACAGACCCTTCTTCCTCATTTATAACCTTAATTATCATCACTTTAATCTCAATTAATAAGGAAAAGCAAGAGGATTGAAGAAGAACTCACCTTGACAAAATTTCTCTCTCTGTTTCTTTCTTATTTTTCTTCCTTTCTTCTACCTTTCAAATTGATTTTTCCTTTGCTCTCTTGAGTTTTCTATCACTTGGTTTATTCTTTCCTCTCTTTTACTAGCTAAAATTGGAATAAAAATGGTGGAGAATGGTGGAGAAGGTGGACGACAATGGAAGGTGAGGAAGAGGAGATTTTGTTTTTGTTAAGTTTAATGCCTCATTAATGAAAGAATTCTAGAATGGTGACAAGGCATGTGATTCATCAATGCCTCATTAATGAAAGAATTCTAGAATGGTGACAAGGATTAGAAGATAAGTTTTAGGATAAGGCTCATTAATGAAGAGAATTCTAGAATGGGTGATTAGGCATATGATTCATCAATTCTAATTAATGGGCATTCATGGAAAGATAAAGATTAGGTTATAAATGTAAAAAAAATTCTAGATTTATTTCCTATTGGTCAATTTGATTAATTAATCATAATAAATTTTTAATCTTTAAATAATACATCATTTAACTCATAATTCTTTGTACAAAATAATCTCAAACCATTCCATAAATTCTCATTTAATCCAAAGAGAAATTTTATTTCAACTAATTTTGGCACTAAACCTTTAAATTCCCAATTAATAATGTCCTTAATATATCTCCCTTAAATATTATTATTTTTCTGTGCATCCGGATTTAGACTTTGATCGACCCGATGTGCATTGACTTTGTCACATACGATCAGTGTCTAAATAACCAGACGTTACAATTCTCTCCCCTTTAAGAAAATTTCATCCTCGAAATTTACCTGATTAGTTGATGCTGAATAATTGAGTATATTGGGCCTTCATTACTTTTTCACTTTCCCATGTGGCTTCTTCCGTAGAATGGTTGTGCCATTGGATTTTCACCAGAGGTACTCGTTTGTTCCGCAATTCTTTAACTTCCCTTGTTAAAATTGCCACTGGTTCTTCCTTATAAGTCAAATCTGGTTGCACTTCTATGGTTTCAATAGGTATTATGTGTGATGGATCCGACCTATATTTCCTCAGCATTGATACATGAAATACATTATGGATTCTTTCTAACTCTGGTGGTAATGCTAATTTGTATGCCACTGGGCCCACACGTTCAAACACTTCATACGGCCCAATAAATCGAGGACTTAGCTTTCCCTTCCTGCCAAACCTGAGGATTTTCTTCCAAGGTGAGACTTTCAAGAATACTTTATCACCGCATATTCTATGTCTTTTCTCTTCAAATCTGCATAGGACTTTTGTTTATCAGCTGCTGCTTTTAGTCTATCCTTTATCACTCTCACCTTTTTTTCTGTCTGTTGAACTAATTCCGGCCCCACTAGTTTCCTTTCATCAAGCTCTATCTAACAAAGAGGTGTCTTACATTTCCTCCCATACAAAGCTTCATACGGTGCCATCCCAATACTTGCTTGATAACTATTGTTATATGCAAACTCTATTAATGGAAGATATTTATCCCAACTACCTTCAAACTCAATTACACAACTTCTTAGCATATCTTCCAATATTTGAATAACCCGTTCTGATTGACCATCGGTCTGTGGGTGGAATGTTGTACTAAAGTTGAGTCGAGTACCTAAGGCTTGCTGCAAACTTTTCCAAAACTGTGATGTAAATCGTGGATCTTGATCAGAAATTATAAAAACTGGGACACCATGAAGTCGAACTATCTCATTAATGTATAATTCTGCCAGTCGAGCAAGTGAGTAGTCCATCCTAACTGGTAGGAAATGAGCTGATTTAGTAAGTTTGTCTACTATTACCCATGCTGCATCATGCTTTTTCTGTGTCAATGGCAAGCCAGATACAAAGTCCATTGTAATTCTCTCCCATTTCCATTATGGAATAGAAATTGGCTGTAACAAACTGGATGGCATTTGATGCTCTGCCTTCACTTGCTGGCACGTCAGACATCTAGTGGTATATTCTGTGATGTCCCTTTTCATTCTAGGCCACCAATAACACGTCTTTAAATCTTGATACATTTTATTGCTTCCTGGATGCATCGTATAAGTAGTATTATGCGCTTCTCTCAAAATTTCTTGCTTTAACTCTTGGATATCTGGTACACACAACCTGCCTTTGTAGCTTAGACTTCCATCAACCCCACTGGTAAACTCTGACCTCTTCCCCTTTTTCACCAACTCGGAGATTTCTGCCAGTTTCAAATCTTGCTTCTGAGTTTCTTTCACTTGTTGAATCAAAGTGGGTTGAACTTGCAATGTTGTCATTGTTTTCCTACTTAAAGCATCAGCCATTACATTGGCTTTGCCTGGCTGGTAATCAATGATGCAATTGTAATCTTTGATTAATTCCAACCATCGCCTTTGTCTTAAGTTGAGTTCTTTTTGCATGGGCAGATACTTCAAACTTTTATGATCCGTATAGATGTAGCATCTCTCGCCATATAATTAGTGCCTCCATATTTTCAGAGCAAATACAATGGCTGCTAGTTCTAAGTCATGAGTAGGATAATTCTTCTCATGTGGCTTTAATTGTCTAGAGGCATATGCAATTACTTTACCCTCCTGCATTAATACACAACCTAACCCATTATGTGAAGCATCACTATATACCACATAATCCTTTCCTGGAGTTGGTTGTGCTAACACAGGTGCTTCAGTTAACATGGCCTTCAATTTATCGAAGCTAGTCTGACACTGTTCTGTCCATTCAAACTTAGTGTCCTTACTAACGAGTTTTGTCAATGGTGAGGCTATCATTGAAAATCCCTTCACAAATCTCCTATAATATCCTGCCAAGCCAAGGAAACTTCTCACTTCCGTCATATTTCGGGGTGGTTTCCAATTAAGGATCGCCTCTATCTTACTAGAATCCACTCTAATTCCCTCTACTGATACAATATGTCCCAGAAAAGCCACCTCACTTAGCCAAAAAGCACATTTTGATAACTTTGCATATAATTTCTTCTCCCTCAATGTCTGAAGCACTATTCGAAGATGTTGATCATCCTCCTTTTTATTCTTGGAGTATACCAAAATGTCATCGATAAATACCACCACAAACTGATCTAAATAAGGTCTGAAGACCCTATTCATCATATCCATAAAAGCTGTTGGGGCATTAGTCAAACCAAATGGCATAACTAAGAACTCATAGTGGTCATACCGAGTCCTAAATGTTGTTTTAGGAACATCTGACTTCTTAATTTTTAATTGATGATGCCCCGATCTGAGTTCAATTTTGGAGGAAACCCCGACCCCTTTTTAATTGATCGAACAAATCATCTATTCTGAGTAGGGGATATTTATTCTTGATCGTCACCTTATTCAGCTGTCGATAATCAATATAGAGTCGTAAGGTGTCATCTTTCTTCTTCATAAATAACACTGGAGCACCCCAAGGTGACACACTGGGTCTAATGAACCCCTTATCCAACAGTTCTTGTAGTTGCACCTTCAATTCCTTCAATTCTGTGGGTGCCATTCTGTAGGGGGTAATAGATATTGGAGTCGTACCTGGAATAACCTCTATGTCAAATTCTATTTCTCTATTTGGTGGCAATCCTGGCAAATCATCTGGAAAAACATCTAGGAATTCACATACTGTAGGTATGTTCCTGAGATCAGGACTCCCTTTCCCAACATCCACTACATGTGCTAGATACGCCTCACATCCTTTCCTTATAAGTTTTCTAGCTTTCGTAACAGAAATGACATGAGTTAGGTATGGTCGATTCTCACCCTGAATCATTATGTCATCTTGCCCCGGAATTGTAAATATCACTATTCTGGATCGGCAATCAACAATTGCTCTATGTCGAGTCAACCAATCCATCCTCAAAATAGCATCAAATTCATGAAAAGGTAATTCAATTAAGTCCGCTAGGAACTCTCTACCCAGAATTTTCACCGGACAATTTTTATACACTCTATTAACTATAACACTATGGCCCAAAGGATTTGTCACCACTATATCATACTCTAATTTTTCTGCTATCATCTTGCCCTGACTAGGTGGTGGTGTGCATAAATAGGAATGAGTAGATCCTGGATCAATCAAAGCAAATAAATCAGTATCAAAGAGAGAAAATTTACCAACAATCACATCTGGGGCATTCTGCTCTTCACGAGCTCTCATAGCATAGGCACAGGCTGACACTCTACCTCCCTCCGGTCTGTCAACTGGTTCTGATGCTCTATGACTCGACTCTGCTCGGCCTCCTCTCATCTGACCACGACCTCTGCCTCTGCCCTGGCCTGAAACTCCGGTCTGAACTGGTGTTGTGCTGTCTATACCCCTACCAGTAATCCATCGTGGACAGTCTTTCTGCTTATGATCTGTAGCTCCATATTTTAAACAAGCCCCTGTCAGCCACCAACACTCTCCTGCATGTGTCCTTCCACAATGTGGACAAATTTCTGGAGCTGATCTCCTAGAACTGAGTGTAGGTGCACTGGTTATGGATACTGCAGGTCTCTGTTGCTGATTTCCCCTTAAAGTAGAAGCTCTACCAATAATTACTATTCGTGGTCGGCTCCCAGCTAACCTAGCCCTCTTACTACCAGATGGGCCTGCACTGAATTGTGATAAAGGTCTTTTAAAACCCTTCTCAGTTGTTACCTGCTGCTGATCTACTAATGCTTCCTCCACACTCTCCGCTGCAGACACTAGTCTTGAAAAGTCTTCGATCTGTGAGGCTGCCACTCTATCTCTAATGGGATGTCTAAGACCCCGCTCAAATCGTCTACATTGATCAATCTCATCCGATATAATACCCTCCGCATACTTACACAGACGAGTAAACTCTTTTTCATATTCAGTTACAGTCAGAGTGTTTTGTTTCAGATCTAAGAATTCCTGTTTCTTCTTATATCTGTATGATCTGGGAACATATTTGGCCCAGAACTGTTTCAAAAAGAAATTCCACGTGGGAGGATTTGGTGTTTATGGCCTTTGTAGAATGGTTTTCCACCAATCATATGCATTTTCTTGCAAAAGAGATAATGTGTACTGATATTTCTGATTAGGAGTACACTCCAGTTGCTCAAACATCCTTTCATTTCTCTCCAACCAGTACTCTGCTGCTGCTGCATCTTCTTCTTTATGACCATAAAAAGTCGGTAGCACCGTACTTTCGGAGATTGTCAAACCATAGACTCGAAGTGGTAGGTCTAGCAGCTTGTCGGATCAGTTCCACTACATTCTCTAATAAATCCCCTTGATCTACACCTCTAGTTTCAAAATGACCATGAGATAAGATAGATTCACTAGCTTTAGCAGCTCTCCGATGTTGCCTTGAATGAGATGATACTTCAGTGTCAGATGGATCATTACTTTCAGCGCTTACTCTCACAGTTCGTTGTGAACTCGATTCCATAACTGTCTAATGCCAGAAAGAAGAACCATTCTTATAAGACAGCAACATATATATGTAAGATGCATATGCATGAGACACACTTTATTTAGTTACCCACTTAAATTAGAATCGCCCTAAACCGGGCTCTGATACCAAAAATTGTAACACCCCCTTACTCTACTAATAGTAGCAAAGTAAATGAGTGCTACAGTACTCTTGATTTTCTATCTAACTTGCTTATATAATTGTTTTGTATATTCTCATTTTAAAATATCTGAATGTAAATCTAAAATGTAGTCTCCCATTTTTTTCTCCATACACATATACTTTATACCAATTTATATAATTCATTCATAATAAATTATTTCATTTTCTAAAAGATTACATACCAAGTTCTACTAATTAATATTTTATTTACAGACCCAAATATGAGTATCACACAATATGAAAATAAAACTTGCTAATATGTTTTACAAAAAGTAATACATTGAAACAAAAAGATCTTCAAATGCTGCTATCCACTATTTGGTGTTCTTCTCTTTCTGGCAGCTTCATCCTTTATTTACTAACTACTTGAGTACCTATTGTCACGTACCGCAAGAGGTTCTTCTACAATCCTCCACTAAAATCAAGAAGCATGTGGAATGTGCTAGAATTCTTCTAGAACCTTGTAGAATTGTGTACATAAATCTAGATATTTCTTTATGTATGTAGAATTGAGTAGAATAATCTAGAAGATTAATGTACACCGTAGGATCAAATCGATCTTGGCCGTCCATTGGGGAGGTGGAGGCCTATAAATAGCTTAGTTGAGCTCATTTGTAACCATCAAAGAGTTTTGTGCAATACAAGCATTCTAAGCTTTCCTTAGCATTCTCCAAGTTCTTCTCCTTTCTTAAAGTTCTTTTGCATCTTTGCTTACTTGCTAGTTTCATCTAGCATTCGTAGGAGAGGCTGACTAGCATCCAATTGAGGAAAGTTTGCTAGGGCCGCACGGTCGTTGGCATCAAAAGACCAAGCCCATGATAGTTGGTATCAGAGCCTGGTTCAAGCAAAGATGGCGGGATCAAGTGAAATCACAAAGGTGGCAACCGATGAGAGCAACCAATCCAAAAGGGGGAGATCAAGGTCGAGAGATGTTTTGGTCGACATGAATGCAAGGCTCGCGAAAGTGGAGCTTGCTATCGTTGAAGGGCAAGAGAAGTTCGAGGAGGCGGACCAACGCATCATGGAGCTTGAAACGGGGAGAGATGAGCTCCAAGGCGAAATGCAAGGTGCCGTGAACATCGCCCTAACGACATGTCAAGACCAAGTTAGGGCCTTGGAAGAAACCCTCCAAGCCGAGATTGTGAATCTCAAAGAGGAGCTTGCAAGGGTAATAGCCGAACTTGTTGAGACAAGGGAGGATTTAACCCTTTGCAAAAAGGCCGTTGCTCAAAGCGGGAGTGTTGCCAACCCTATGGTCGTCACCGCTCCTTCGAATGTCGATGTTCCTAGGCCAAATGCGTATAATGGTTCAAGGAACGCAAAGGAGATTGATAACTTTTTCTGGAGCTTGGAGCAGTACTTCAAGGCACTTAGCCGTGATAAGGGAAAGAAAGTCGATCATGCCTCGCTATACCTTGTGGACACCGCAATGGTATGGCGGAGGAGGCGATGCGGCGATATAGAGAAAGGGACTTGCACAATCGATACGTTGGATGAGTTCAAGAAAGAACTCAAACGACAATTCTATCCCGAGAATGCCGAACACGAAGCCAGAGCCAAGCTTAGGCGTCTTACACAAAAGGGGAGCATACAAGAATATGTAAAGGAATTTTCCGAAGTGCTCTTGGAAATTCCTGATTATCCCGATAAGGAAGCCCTCTTTTCTTTTATGGATGGCCTACAACATTGGGCCAAGCTCGAGATTGAAAGGCGTGGTGCGCAAGATCTCGCCACTGCGATTTCCATTGTCGAATCTTTGATAGAGTTCAAAAAGAGTGAGAAGCCAAAGTCTTTCAAAGACAAGGGTGGCAAAGGAAAGAGTGGGGGAGACTACCACCAACCCAAAGAGAGCTTCCATAAACATGATAAAGGTAAGAGCACCAAGGATGACAAGGGTGGTAGCAAGTTCACAATCAAATGCTTCTTTTGTGATGGGCCGCACAAGGCAAGGGAATGCCCGAAGAAGGCCAAGCTATCCGCCCTAGTTGAAGAAAGGGAGGAACATCATCAACGTGAGGAGATGAGGGTGGGATCCCTACAACTCCTTAATGCCATCAAAGCTAAAGTCGAAGTGCCTAAATCCGAAAAGAAAGGCTGACTATTTGTGGAAGCCAAAGTAGGCATGCATACAGTGAAAGCATTGGTGGACACGGGAGCAAGCCACAACTTCCTTGAAGTAAAGGAAGCCGATCGATTGGGCATCAAGTACTCCAAGGAGAGAGGATGGCTTAAGGCAGTTAATTCGGAAGCCAAGTCTACCTTCGGAATTGCACGTGGCGTGGAGGTAAGTTTGGGAGAATGGCATGGTTTTGTAGACTTTTCCGTTGTTCCTATGGATGATTATGCCATTGTGTTGGGCATGGAGTTCATGGACCAAGTCAAGGCCGTGCCCATTCCTTGTGCCAACACAATGTGCATATTGGAAGAAGGCAATGCTTGCATGGTGCCTTTAGCGAGGGAAGCAAGTCTACAAGCCAAGCAAATTTCGGCCATGCAACTATCCAAAGGAGTAAAGAAGGCACAACCCACCTTCCTAGCCACATTGATGGAGGAAGATGACATGCCAAAAGATGATGTACCTAAGGAAGTCTCCCATGTCCTTGAAGAGTTCAAGGATGTCATGCCCCCCGAGTTGCCAAAGAAGCTCCCACCTAAGAGAGAGGTGGATCACAAGATCGAGCTGGTCCCTGGTGCAAGCCCACCAGCCGCAGTTCCCTATCGAATGGCGCCTCCCGAGCTTGAAGAATTGAGGAGGCAATTGAAAGAATTGTTGGATACTGGATATATCCAAACTTCAAAGGCCCCATATGGCGCACCGGTGCTATTCCAAAAGAAGCACGACGGGTCACTTCGTTTATGCATCGACTATAGGGCACTTAACAAGATCACCATAAAGAACAAGTATCCCATTCCATTGATCACGGACTTGTTCGATCAACTTGGTGAGGCGAGATGGTTTTCAAAGCTTGATTTGAGATCCGGCTATTATCAAGTGCGGATTGCCAAGGGTGATGAGCCAAAGACAACATGTGTTACAAGGTATGGCTCCTTTGAATTTCTAGTCATGCCCTTTGGACTCACAAATGCCCCGCCACATTTTGCACCCTTATGAACCGAGTCTTCCAACCCTTCTTGGACAAGTTTGTGGTGGTATACTTGGATGACATAGTCATTTATAGCAAGACATTGAAGCAACACGTGGATCATTTGCGACAAGTCTTCCAAGTACTAAAGGAGAATGAATTGTATGTCAAGAAGGAGAAATGTGCCTTTGCGCAACATGAAGTTATGTTCTTGGGGCACATCGTGGGCGGAGGCAAATTGCGTATGGACAAGTCCAAAGTGCAAGCTATCATCGATTGGGAGCCACCCAAGAAGGTAACCGAACTACGCTCATTCCTTGGCCTTGTCAACTATTATCGAAGATTCATTATTGGCTATTCTTCCATCGCCGCACCCCTCACCGACTTGTTAAAGAAGAACAAAGCATGGAATTGGGATGAGAAGTGCCAAAGAGCATTTGAAATGCTTAAGGAAAAAGTGACTGAGGAACCCGTCTTGGCCCTTCCCGACCACACCAAGCCATATGAAATTCATACGGATGCTTCCGACTTTGCACTTGGTGGGGTTTTGATGCAAGAAAGCCACCCAATTGCCTACGAAAGCCGAAAGCTAAACGATGCCGAGAGACGCTACATAGTCCAAGAAAAAGAGATGACTGCGGTAGTGCATTGCTTACGGACTTGGAGGCATTATCTGTTGGGGTCTAAGTTCATAGTAAAAACCAACAATGTTGCCACAAGCTATTTCCTTAAGCAGAAGAAATTGACACCAAAGCAAGTAAGGTGGCAAGCTTTCTTAGCAGAATTCGACTTTGTGATGGAGTACAAGCCGGACAAGGCAAACTTGGTGGCCGATGCACTTAGTAGAAAGGCCGTCGTAGCTGCCATCACAAGTCCAACATTTCCATTGGTGGACCAAATTAAGGGGGGACTTGAGCAAGACCCACAAGCCAAGAGTTTGGTGAATTTGGCAAGTCAAGGGAAGACACGCCAATTTTGGCTACGAGATGGGGTGTTCACCACTAAAGGAGATCGTGTATATGTGCCAAAGTGGCAAGGCTTGAGGAAGCAAATCATTAAGGAGTGTCATGATTCGCAATGGGCGGGTCACCCTGGAGTTAGGCGCACGTTGGCACTTGTGGAGCGTGCCTATTATTGGCCCCAAATGAGGGACGACATCGAGCTATATGTGAAAACTTATCTTGTATGCCAACAAGACAAGGTGGATCAACATCAACCGGCAGGCCTATTGGAGCCATTGCCCATTCCGGAGAGACCTTGGGAAAGCATCTCCATGGATTTCATCACATGTTTGCCAAAGTCCGATGGTTGTAGCAACATTATGGTGGTGGTTGATCAATTTAGCAAGTATGGGGTGTTCATCCCCGTGCCTACAAAGTTCATCGCCGAAGATGCTGCACGTTTGTTTTTCAAGCATGTGGTGAAGTATTGGGGCATACCAAAGACAATTGTGAGTGATCGATACACCTGTTTCACCGATAGATTTTGGATGGAGCTGTTCAAGCTAATGGGGTCCGAACTTAACTTCTCCACAAGTTTTCATCCCCAAACCGATGGACAAACGAAAAGGGTGAATGCCTTGTTGGAGTTGTATTTGAGGCACTATGTGAGCGCCAACTAAAGAGATTGGGCAAAGTTGCTTGACATAGCCCAATTTTCGTACAACTTACAAAAGAGCGAGTCGACAGGGGCTAGTCCATTTGAGATAGCAACGGGGCAACAACCAATGACTCCTCATACATTGGCCATTGGCTATAAGGGTCCTAGTCCATCCGCATTCAAGTTTGCCAAAGGATGACATGAGAAGGCCGACATGGCACGTGCCTATCTAACAAAGGCCTCGAAGAGAATGAAGAAGTGGGCTGATGTGAAGAGAAGGCACTTAGAGTTTGAGGAAGGAGACTTAGTGATGGTGAAGCTCCTTCCACATCAAAATCGAAGATTTGCTAAGGTCCATAAAGGCCTAGTGAGGCGCTATGAGGGCCCATTTCCAATCGAGAGGCGTATTGGCAAGCTAGCTTATCGCTTGACCTTGCCCTCACATTTGGAAATGCATCCGGTGTTCCATGTAAGCTTGTTAAGGCCATTTCATTCCGACAAGGAGGAACCAAACCGAAGCGAGTCAAAGAGAGCGCCTACGGCCATCACAACATCTCCCGAACGTGAAGTTGAGGAGATATTAGCCCATCGAGCTATTCTAAGAAGAGGCTCCCATCCAAGCTACATTGAGTACTTTGTCAAATGGAAGGGATTACCCGATAGCGAGGCAAGTTAGGAGCATGAACTTTCACTTTGGGCTTACAAGGATGTGATCGAAGCATACAAGGGGGACGCGACGAGGACGTCGCCAAATTGAGTGGGGGAGAATGTCACGCACCGCAAGAGGTTCTTCTACAATCCTCCACTAAAATCAAGAAGCATGTGGAATGTTCTAGAACCTTGTAGAATTGTGTACATAAATCTAGATATTTCTTTATGTATGTAGAATTGAGTAGAATAATCTAGAAGATTAATGTACACCGTAGGATCAAATCGATCTTGGTCGTCCATTGGGGAGGTGGAGGCCTATAAATAGCTTAGTTGAGCTCATTTGTAACCATCCAAGAGTTTTGTGCAATACAAGCATTCTAAGCTTTCCTTAGCATTCTCCAAGTTCTTCTCCTTTCATAAAGTTCTTTTGCATCTTTGCTTACTTGCTAGTTTCATCTAGCATTCATAGGAGAGGCTGACTAGCATCCAATTAAGGAAAGTTTGCTAGGGCCGCATGGTCGTTGGCATCAAAAGACCAAGCCCGTGACACTATGCATGGGAAAACCACACGCGCTAAGCTACTAGCTTAGTGGTGCTTTATATGACAAAAGCTTAATATGCAAATTTATAAAATTTCACACATTCATACATTTAGAAATCAAATAAAAGAAATATCATAAATTCATCAGCAATAAATTAATTTGCAAGTTAATTGTTACTACACAAAATTCCTTTTACACATGATAATTATGTTAATTGCATAATATCATTGGATAATATTATTTTTAATGTCACCATAATTTCTCTCATTTTATTATTCAATAATTATTCACAATAAGTCAATTTTATCATATCTTATGTTGTCTTGTTTATTCAAATTTATGTCCAACACCAATAACTAGAACTATCAGCTACGATACGGGGCATTTTGCGCCGGCAAATTTTAACTTGGCGCATGTCGCCTACATAATTTAACTCGGCACAATATGATGCATACATAAATTAACTCAGCACATTTAGTGACCACATCAATCAACTCGGCACATGTAGTGCCTACATAAATCAACTCGGTACATTTAGTGCCTACATCAATCAACTCGGCACATTTAGTGCCTACATCAATCAACTCGGCATTTTACGCCTACATATCCTACCCCTTATTGGCATGTCAATCTATCCGTTGCCCTAGTTCCCAGCTAGGTGTTTTAGAGCTTAATTATTTCATCTCAATTTATTCAAGTAATAATTTCATTATGGTCAAAATATACACCAAACAATTATTTCATAGTTTTATTTTCTCAATAAATTTTTATGAACTCAATGGCTTATCACATAATAATCACTCATATCAACATCATTAATCTCATATCATAAGACCCAAATCAATTTACATGTAAAAATCTCACTTTTTTCAACAGCCCTGTTCTGGATAGATTTCGGACTCTGTCTTTGATCTCAATTTTGATGCTGTTAATGCCCGAATTTAATTAAGTGGTCTTCTAGTAAATTTTAGCAACAGATCTTATCTTTAATTTTCATTTTGAATTAACTAATTATGATCTCTGTAGAAAAAGTTATGACTGATTGAGTACTGACTGTTCTGCTAAAATCTGCCCAGGAAATTCCGAAACGGATTTCAAGGCTCGTATTTGTGTCAATTTTTAACATAGCTTCATTTATAATTAGATCTTATTCCCTTAATGAAAGTTTTAGATATATGTCTTAATTTTCCAAAACATCAAAGAACACCGAATTTAGAGTTTCATAACCTAAGTTATTGAATTTTTAATGCATGCTGCTCCATGATAAAATTTCCAGCAACACATATAACAACACAACCACTCATTAATCATGCAATTAACACAAGATTTAACAATAAATTCAACATATTAAATTTTTGTCATACAAGCACATACCTTATTAATCTCTTCTCCCTTTTCTAGGATTTTTCCTTTCCTTTCCCTTCCTCAAGATTGCTTCTACCTTTGTCTTTGGTTTGCCCTCAAACCATCAAACATATCTCATATCATCAAACCAATTTCTTTTTGTTTCAACCCACCATCACCTAGACAGCCCCTTCTTCCTCATTTCTAACCTTAATTATCATCACTTTAATCTCAAATAATAAGGAAAAGCAAGAGGATTGAAGAAGAACTCACCTTGACAAAATTTCTCTCTTTGTTTCTTTCTTATTTCTCTTCCTTTCTTCTACCTTTCAAATTGATTTTTCCTTTACTCTCTTGAGTTTTCTATCACTTGGATTATTCTTTCCTCTCTTTTACTAGCTAAAATTGGAATAAAAATGGTGGAGAATGGTGGAGAAGGTGGACGACAATGGAAGGTGAGGAAGAGGAGATTTTGTTTTTGTTAAGTTTAATGCCTTATTAATGAAAGAATTCTAGAATGGTGACAAGGCATGTGATTCATCAATGCCTCATTAATGAAAGAATTCTAGAATGGTGACAAGGATTAGAAGATAAGTTTTAGGATAAGGCTCATTAATGAAGAGAATTCTAGAATGGGTGATTAGGCATATGATTCATCAATTCTAATTAATGGGCATTCATGGAAAGATAAAGATTAGGTTATAAATATAAAAAAAAAATTCTAGATTTATTTTCTATTGGTCAATTTGATTAATTAATCATAATAAATTTTTAATCTTTAAATAATACATCATTTAACTCATAATCTCCTCTTTGTACAAAATAATCCCAAACCATTCCATAAATCCTCATTTAATCCAAAGAGAAATTTTATTTCAACTAATTTTGGCACTAAACCTTTAAATTCTCAATTAATAATGTCCTTAATAAATCTCTCTTAAATATTATTATTTTTCTGTGCATCCGGATTTAGACTCCGATCGACCCGGTGTGCATTGACTTTGTCACATACGATCAGTGTCTAAATAACCGGATGTTACAATAATAGTTTGGAAAATTGCAAGAATTGTTAAGGATTGGGTACAGGATAAATATGGAAGTGAAAGGGTATCTATTAGTGTAAATGCAATTTTATTACATTGAGCAAAACATATGATAAATGGGTTAATGGCTTTCAATCATGTTATATGTAATCCAAGTTTTTATGACACTCTCAGTTGTTTGTTATGTTCTAATGTCTTCGTGTTGATTATTGAATTCGTGATTTTCCATATTACGGGTATCATTAGATTTTGACTCCATGGGATATGTAGGTAATTATGATGTTTAAAAAGATTTTTTTTATGATATTATCTATTTATACTTTATGAGCTGTCAAATGCAGCATAATATTAGATTAAATATCTTGTTATCATTTTCCTGGTATGGCTTGTGATTTATGATGCATGAATTGGATCAAATATAAATGTTCCTATGAGGTATGTCCTTAACAATTTAGGTTATTGAGCATTATATGATAATTAGGGGATTACTCATCCTTTTTTCAGTTGGACTTATGTATTTAAAACAATTAATGCTTCAAACTTAGTGGGTTGTTTCATAAAGGGGTGTCTAAGAGACATAAATCTATTTTTGAGACTTTGGTTCTAATTCTTTTAACAATCACTTTATTAAATTCAATATTTAATGTAAAGTGAAGTTATTGCAAATAATTATAGAATAAGTAATGACTTGTGTTATCTATCACTTAACTTCTTCATTAATTTCCTTATTTCTTTAATTATAAATGAAAAAAAATCATAGGACAATAATTAATTTGTATATGGGTCTCATTTCTTAATCTATGTTGCAGATCCCTATAATAAGAGGAAGGGAGTTGGACTTGCATATGCTCTTTCTGGAGGTAACTTCACGTGGAGGGCTTGAGAAGGTAAGTCATATATTTACAAATTACTTCACTTTTTTTCCTTAATAAGCTTTAAGCTTTTGCACTAATGGGAGTCTTTATATTTATGTCTTATCTGTGATGCCTTCTGAATTGATAATTGTATAATTGTTACAAACATAACTTTAATTGTTACACTATGTGCAATGTTCGCTAATTTGGGCCTATATAACATTTTGAAAAATTAAGGAGGTAGTTAAGAAGATAATTATAAGAGAAAGAATAAATCAAAGAATATGTACACTTTAGAAATCGCCAAATTTACATCTGTGAATATTGAGTCATGGTTGTGAATCCTATTGTCACTAGGATATTTTTGAATTACATTTTCTCTCTCACCCATTCTAATCCTCTGAAAAACCCACTCATTTCTCTCTCACACATTTTCCTGCCTCCACACCCTTTCATTCCTCTATTAACATATTCTTCCCATAACCTAAATCTAAGACCCTAAAAAAATCCATACCTCAAACTAGAAAACAAAGGAAAACAAAAATAAGATATGATTCTTAAGACAAGAAAAAGGCAATTTTGAGAGAGAAAAAAAAAAAGAATGGAGCTAGACTTGAAGATTTTGACCAATCTTTTTGAGAAAGGGTTTTGGTGAGTTGTAACCTTTATTACTCTTCTTTTTTCCTTTTATTTTCTTCCATTTTCATTTTTGAAAACTAAACCCTTAGAAAAGTTGAATATTTATAACAAGTTAGGGGTTTAATCTTTAGGTTAAGGTTTTGGTTGAAGAAATCCAACTCTCATACCCATTCGATTAATAAAAAATGAACCTTGAATTAGATTCTAAAAAATGAAAATATTGGATTAGAGACAAAGTTTAATTATTAAAGTGATATTTTGTAATATAGTGGTGATTTAGTGTTTGGGTATGGTGTTTATGGTGTTAGGATCACCTAGAAAGGCTAGGAGTAATCTCCAAGAGGGAGGAGGAACTTGAAATAGTTAACAATGGTGATTTTTGGTGAAAGTTCTATAAGATGTTAGTACCCAATGGCAAACTCTTCTCTTTTATTATGTTATGCATTGTTTAGTATCCCTAATTACTATATTATGGCATTAAACATTTAATAATTGAGGAAATAAATAAATTGTATTATTAATACTTTTTGAGTTATAATTGAGAAATTTGAATATAGATTGGGATGTGTAAGATTTGGAAATGTGTTATAAATTATGTAAAGGAATGAATTAGTGTTATGGGTATACTTGTGTATTGATAGGAGTGATTGACATTAACCAATCTTAGAAAATTTATGTGTGAACTTAGGATGTTTTGCTTTAGGCACGATATGAAAGGCTGAAATTTTTAAATTCATGCCCATGAACCTGGTGTCACAGTTGTGAATCTATATAACATGATTTTAGAGTTTAGGCAGAAGCATTCACACCTATAGTCACAACTAAAGTCATATTCAAGAAGTCATGAAGGTATGGCTTCACACCCAAGAAAGACTTAGTCATATCCGTGAATGTAGTTTTTAAATTATAGTTTGGGATCAGTAGCTCTTACGGGTAGAGTCAGGACTAGATTCACGAGTTGCAATTCGTAATGGTCATCTCAATGCCTATGAACTCGAGTGTCATAGCCATGAACCTTGTTATATTAAGATGTAAAAAGGTTTCACATGAGACCTAAATAGGGTACTATGTTATTTAATTTCCAAAACGAAAACATTATAATGCTAAAAAATATCTGATCAATTAAGTGTATGCTAATAAAACCATGTTTTTCGATGATGAAGACATTGATACATTATGATATGAACATACTATAACACCTCCACATATAGCTAGGAAACTTCCAACTATATAGGGATATTTTACCCGACTGCATGTTTGTACCAAAATAAAAAGAACTCTTAGAAACATTTTTAATACATTATGGATATGATGACTATATTTTAAAATCCATAAATATGAATGTTATGACCAATATATTAGATAAGAGTTTGGGCTTTCAATATCCCTGAGAGTTTACAAAAATATCATCAATTAGAAATATATGTTTTTGCTCAGAAGAGCCATAAAATACAAATCCCAATGTTCTAAATATGATAGACAAATATGAAGACTTTAAAAAGGTCACCAACATGACGTATACCTAATATTCTCTATAGACTTTGTATATTGCTAGCTCTTTATCTTCTGTTACTATTATAGCTTTTACACTCCACTTGCATGAGAGACACAAAGAACTCCCACACTAAGCATATTGCTTAGAGGTATACAGTGACAATAATGAATAACGAGCATACAATCATTTCATTATCATATAACATGTAAATTCAAGTCCTTGAACTATCTTTATATGAATATAAATATAAGATGTTTTAAACCAATACTTTCATAGCATGACATTCATTAACTTTATTTTTGATAACAAGCAATTACTCATCATATGTGCCTCATTCAACATATAACACATTTATCACAACAAGGTAATGTTTCACACTAAGCATCTTAATTTGCCCCATAACATCCTGAACTCAGACTGAATAGGATACAGGTTGGTTGTTGTAGCCTACGAGTTTATCGGTCGCTAGCTAGAATAATAATGATAGAATCATAAGTTGTATTTTGTCAGTCGCTAGCTAGATAAATGTAGGTTAAGTCGCCAAAATATCATATGAATTCTTTTTCCTACTGTACCTTTTATACCCTTAATGGTATGTCATATGTCTTGACTCTGTAATTAAAGAATGGGTTTTCAAATATTTTTTTTGTGTTATCACTTGTGCTCTATGAACTTACTACAAGTTCAATTATTATAGCATACATTATTATAACTATCTCATTCTTAACTTAATACACATTACCAACTATCATGCTAAGGATTTTAAAGTAGTTAAATGATGTTACCAGTTCGTTACATTTTATCTAGCTCTTTAATTCGAGTTCCAAATGATGTCTAGTATCTTTGTGTCATTACTTGCAAATGTTCATTAATCATACAACATATTTAATATGCATTTACTCCATATTATATTTCATTGATAAGAATAATCATTCACACATTTAGAAATCTAATAATATGTTATAATACTTTATTAACATATACTTAACTTTACTTTCATGATAGTAATCTCATTCACACTTTTAAAAATTAAGAAACATACTATTATAAATTGATTTCAACTCAAGTTACTTTAATTTGATCTTTAAATTCTAGTTTTAACAATCTTCATGGGCATGGAGATGGCCTTCATGAGTTGCCACCCATAAAAGCTAATGGACATGAACTACCATATGAGTTTTACATTCATGGTGAGCGTGAAGCCATGCCTTCGTGACTTTCCAGGCCGTGAAATAGGTGGTGACCTTAAGTGTGAAAGCTCCTACCCAAAACTTGTAATAATGTGAAATCCTTATTCAGAGTTATGAACATCCAATCAAGCTTGTGAATTTGGAAATTCCAACACTTCCATTTCATGGCTAAAATAGAGTACTCAACAAACCACACACAAAGTCTCTATAATTGGCCAATGCCAATTACCCCTATAAATATATATTCACACATTTATCTCAAGTTCATGCCTTTATACCATTTAACACATTTTTAACACTTATTCATTCTAAAAATCAATATCAACTTTTACTTCTTCAACAAAAAAAGCATTTATAATATCACTTACTATTCTCATTTAATACTGAGTATCTAACTCATCCATTTAGCATTTAATAATATACAAATCATCTTTATTCATAGATTACTCAACCATTATAGTATTAAGAAATCATTTATGAAACACAAACATATAAACATACCTAAAGGTGAAAACATTGTCATTGTATGCAAACCTTATATAGGGCTTTACCCAAAATCACTCTTTTCCACAAGTTTAAGCCTATTCTCATTCTTGGATGTTGTCTCTAGCCTCTTAAGGGATTTCCAACATAAAAAGCAAACATTTTTACACACTTATGCTTATATACATTATAGAACTTCCTCTTAAATCCTAGTCTCCATTGCAAGTCCTTGTTCTTATTCTTTAACATAGTTCAAAACTTCCTTTTTACTAGTTAAGCAAGTCATGAGGTTGGGTTTTTTCACTAAAAACCCTAATTAGGTTAGATAACTCAACTTTTCTTAGGATCTTAACTTTTAAATGAAAATGGAAAAGAAAAAATAAGTAAAAGAAGAGAAGGAGATGGATTTTAACTCACCAAAGCTTTTCTTTGAAGGGCTAGATGTAACCATTAGAATCCAACTCTAAATCTTCCTTTTGTCTTCTCAAATCTTTCCCCTCTAGCTTCAAATCTTATTTTTTTCTTTTTGTTCTCCTTTAATTTTAAGCAACACTTTCAAGATTCAAACTTAGGTTTTTGTGATTGAAAGAAGGAAAAGATAGAGGAATGAAGAAGACAATTGATAAATAGTGATTTGGCCGAATACATCATTGTAGAAACGATCCGAGAAGTTTTGCGCTAAAATCTTCTCTCGTTTTCTAACTCAAGAGTGATGGAATTCTTTTTCCTTCTCATTTCCTTATCCTCTATCCTTCCTTATATAGAGGAGCTTAATGATTAGAGTTAGCAACAAGAGAGACTTAGTTCACCGACATATAATAATTATGGGTTATCCATCATACCCATTTTATTATCTGAGCCCACATTAAATCTCCCACACTTAATTAATAAATGAAGTCTTACCTAAATAAAGAATTGATTAAATTCTTAAGGCCCTTTTATTCAGTAGTAAAAAGTATGGGAGATGGAGTGGGTTTTGTAGACTTTAGGGATGAGAGAGAGAGAGAGAAAAAAAGCTTATCTTTAAATTTCTGATGGTTGACCAATATTCACAGCTGTGATATGATCTTCACGGGCGTGAATCATCATACCATATGATTTACAGTCGTGACAATCCCTTTCTCGGGTGTGAACCCTTATACCAAACTATTCATAACCATAAGAACTCAGTCACGGGCATGAATCCTAGAATAGCCCAACATACATGTAAAGCCCACAAGTTAGGATTTAGAAATAATATATAAAAGGTATATGGGAAGTATATGTGTGGATAAGAGTTTTGAATCATAAAAATAATTAAAAAGATATGAAAAAAGGAGTTTCTAGTGTTCAAACCCGAGACAAACAAAATCACGGCCGTGAATGTCATAAAATTCATATTCTAAAGATGAAGATATTTACGGTCGTGACACATGTGTTCATGCCCATGAAGTCTTGCAATTTAAATTAGACAGTTTCATATTTTTAATATAAACTCATAAATTTTCAATCCAAAACCCTAGCCACCAGTTTCTCTGAATCCCAGAAATGATTTGTGTCTAATTCCTTTGATCCTAGCTTTGATTATACAAAACCAACCCTTTAAACTAGATTAAAACGGATTGGAAACAAGGATTTCATTAAGATAATTAAAGTCAAACACAATTTTGAATCCTAGAATCAATCTGTAATCATCGAAATAGAGGTAAAGAATTATGGTTTTCATTATTATTTCAATGGTTTAGTTCGATTTTGAAAGGGTTATGAGTTTTAAAGGTTTAAGTTAGGATTTTATATTGATAATGACATATATAACAAGAATTGCAGAAATCAATTATAATGAGTTTTTTGTTATCGTGTTAGGAACCGAAACAGAGGGTGAAGAATCCCACTAGAGTCAATAGACTCAAGAGAGTTAAGTTTAGGGCTCCATTATTAAGGTTTATACATATATTCTTTTTAATTTAAAAAATGGTATGTTTGAGTGATGAATTATATAAGTGTGATGGTATTTGGTTCATATGGTTATATAGTAATTGTTGGAACTAAAATAGATGGCATAATTGAATCTGAATTGAATATGAAAGATTCATATATGAAGTTTAATAATGTGGTAATATTGAAAATGGTTGTATGAATTTAATTATACGATGGTAATTGATGAATTACATGATTTATAGTTTTGGTTTGATGATAGATGCTTGGAAGTGATGATAAGAGAGGCTAACATTGGTTAGATTTAGTATCAATGCATGTTGCGTGTGAAATTGGCTTAGATCAATGCTGAAAAATTGTTACAAATTGATGTTTCATGACAGTGAAGATAGTCTTCATACTTGTGAATGTATAGCACGCCCGTAAATTTTTGCATATAATAAGTTTACGCATGTGAACCAAGGTTCACACCAGTGAATGTCCATACAAAGCCAGTCATGGGTAGATAACCCGTGATAGAAGATTTCATGCCTATGAATTTTCCATTCATGCCCGTGAATGCCCTATATCCAGAATTTGCAATTTGAATTAAATGATGAAACTACATAAGTATGTTATGTACACACACTTGACATGATTAATTGATATAGTATACAGTATGATACATGACTATAAACAATGATTATGCACTAGGTGCTCTATATTATAAAGTGTTATGTAATGGACATGTTGAACCATGAATGACTTATAAATGATACAGATAACCATAGTATGATTATATATATCCATTCTCTATTCAAAGACTAGCTTAGGATAATGGCATGTCATTGAGGGGGTAATGATACCGTAAAATATTATTACGTTTAAATCAGAGTGACTTAAGCTTAGGTCAAAACATTTCTTATTATTTAAGGACAAGGTGGCTAAAGCTCATATTAGAGCACTCTTGTACCCATATGCATGCAGATATTATATTTACTCATCAGGGTGTCATAAGCTCGGGTTAAAGCACTCCTAATTTGAGAAGCTCGGTAGTAACGATACATACATATAGTTAGTGACCAAGGTGGCTTAAGCTCAAGTTAGAGCATTCCTATTTCACAACTTGTATCCAGGTAGTTTGGGTCTAAAGTATTGGGCAAGCAAACAAACAGTGAATTATTATGATATAAAATATAGTAAATTGTAATGCAGTACACAATTATATCATAAACTAGTGATATAGAAAGTAAATTAAAATTATGAAAAAAGGATGAGAAAACTAGTAATCAGATATGCAGAATAAGAAGTTAAATAATTGCAATATATGATGAAGTTCACTATGATTATGATGATATAGAAATTCTATAAATAAAATGTATTATGATTATGATGACATAAATTCACTTATGTGATGTATGCTATGAATGTGTTGAAATCAAATCAATTCAAAATAAATAAAGTGATATGTGGATATGTATATGAATGTATATGGTGATATGGTCAAGCACCCAAGTATGTTTATGAATATGAATGTTATGTTAATATATGAATGTATGCTAAAATTTTAATGCTTATATGTACCACTAAACTTTCAAAAGCTTAGCATGTGGGTTTCCCTGCACCTAGGTTTAGAGACGATGGATACTTGAGTTGACTTGAAGAGAAGAAAGAGTTGACCTGAATTGGGTCTTTTCATTTATTTCATTCATTTGTTATTTATCATGATATGGAATAGAGACAAATATTTAAAACATATCTTAATAAGGAAATATAATTGAGTTTGTTTAATATTAATAAAAAAGGATTTTGTAATAAGGGTGAAATACTGCCCAAACTATTTATTGATTATATTTATGGTTAGTATTTAGATACAAATGAGTATTTGTGTAGTAAATAAGACAAGATTATTATAAAGATGCATGTTATACAGATACGGTGATATAAGTTAGAAAAAATTTTAATTCATAACAGGATTATATAGATTCAGTCATATGACATTCATCTGTATAATGGAGT
Source organism: Triadica sebifera (assembly GCA_023653625.1). Taxonomy (NCBI): domain Eukaryota; kingdom Viridiplantae; phylum Streptophyta; class Magnoliopsida; order Malpighiales; family Euphorbiaceae; genus Triadica; species Triadica sebifera. Next base: position 22,014,509 of record CM042900.1, read on the forward strand.
TTGCTATGTTGTACAAAGAGTGTTACATTTAGTAGTATTAGAGCTTAAGTTTAGACGGTTCTATACCTAAGTGGATTATGGGGTTATCATGCATGCATATAAGTGTCTTGTCTGACTTTGACTTAGGCTACTTCTCTATCAACTTATGGAACTAGAGTAAGGGTTATAGAGACAATATCATATGATGCTGCCGAGAGTAATAGGTTTTTTGGACACTAGGACCAGGATCAACCAGTGTTACTAGTATATAAGGTTTGGGTGTGCTTATGCAGGAACTAGATCTACACCTAGACAACATAACATGGTTAGTGAGAATCTTGAGTATGAAATTGATGTTATAAACCCCTTAGGATACAGTATGATAATGAACCAAATTTATAAAGTATGTCCTTTAATTGGACATGGGAAAGAATTCCCAGTAGACTTGATTGAGTTGTCGTTTCATGAATTTCATGTCATATTAGGTATAGATTGACTTTCACAATATGAGGTAGGAGTTGACTGCAAGGTAAAATTTGTGAGGCTTAAAACACATGAACATGGAGATGTAAAAGTGGAAGGTAAGTTGTTTCCACAACTTCTACGGGTTATTTCAATGATGAAAGCCAAGAGAATGATGAGAAAATGATGTGAAGCCCATCTGGCTCATGCTGCTGACACTAGAAAGGGAAGTCCAAATCTTAAGAATATCCTTATAGTGAATGAATTTCTAGATATTTTTTCCGAAGATATATCGGGTTACCACCTAATAAAGAGGTTGTGTTCTCTATAGGGCTTGCCTCAAGCACAACACCTATATCAATAGTGCCATATAGAATGGCACCATTTGAATTTAAAGAACTTAAGGCTCAATTGTAGGATTTGTTAGATAAGGGGTATATCAAGGCGAGTGTATCTCCATAGGGTGCATCAGTGTTATTTGTGAAAAAAAGATGGGTCTATAAGACTATACATAAATTACAAGGAATTGAATAAGGTGACAATTAGGAATAGATAAACCTGTTTGATCAATTGAAAAGTGCATGTGTGTTTTTGAATATTGATTTGAGATTAGAGTATCACCAATTGAGAGTTAGGGCAGAAGATGTAGCCAAGACAACATTCAGAACTAGATACGGGCATTATGAGTTTGTGGTTATGATTTTGGTTTGACCCATGCTCCAATAGTTTTTAATGGACTAGATAAAGAAGGTATTCAAACCTTATCTAGACTAATGTGTTGTGGTCTTTATTGATGATATTCTAGTGTATTCTAAGACACTTGAAGAGCATGATCGACACCTGAGAATGGTGTTACAAACACTTAGAGAGCAGAAGTTGTATGCCAAGTTCTCAAGTTCTGAATTTTGGCTTGATGAGGAGGCTTTTCTAAGACACATTATGTCAACTGATGGTACAAAGGTTAATCCTAGCAAGGTAGAGGTTGTTACGAGTTGGAAGCCTCCCCACAATGTGACTGAAATTAGAAGTTTTTTTAGATTAGCTGGTTATTACAGGAGATTTGTTAAGGGCTTTTCAATTGTTGCTTTTCATTTAAGTATCCTATTAAGGAAATATGTGAAGTTTGAGTGGATAGTTAAATGCCAAAATAGTTTTGATAGTCTGAAGAAGATGTTAACAGAGGCTCCAGTTTTGACACTGTCAGTTCCTGATAAAAAAGTATGTCATTTACAATTATGCTTCTCATAATAGACTAGGATATGTACTGATGTAAGAGGGTAAAGTAGTATCATATGCCTTTAGACAGTTGAAAATACATGAGAAAAAAATATCCCACACTTGACTTAGAGTTGGCAACCATTATTTTTTCATTGCAGATATGACATCACTATCTTTACTAGGAGAAATGTCTTATCTATATAGATCATAAGAGTCTGAAGTATCTTCCTACATAGAGGGATCTTAACTAGAGACAGAGGCAGTGGTTAGAACTGATAAAAGATTATAAATGTATTATTGATTACCACTCAAGAAATGTCAATGTAGTGGTTGATGCTTTGTGTAGGAAGATGGTGGCAGAGTTGCACATCCAGCCTACACTTAACCAGGAGATCATAGATGCATAAAGATAGGATGGTAAGCTGGTTGAGACAACCGAGTTTGTGACATCCCACCTATATAATAGGAATAATCTCATTACATAAGTGGAATGACACAGACAATCTAAATGAACTAGCCTGAATTTAAAATTTTCATTTAATAACTAAATTGACATTTTTTTAAATATTCGAATATACATATGGATTCAATTATCAAATGTATCATCATGTTATAAAAATATTATACTTCATTATAACTATCAAAATTAATGACTTTTACCTTACATCTAACTATATAGATATAATACTAAAATATAAAATATATTCTTAACTATATATAAGACATGTCTAACAAACCCCTATGCATGATAATAAAGAAAATGCAAAAATTAATGGCTTTTACCTTACATCTACTTGCAAGCTCCAGTTCCTGTGCGGGAAAAATCCACGCTAAGCCATTTCTAGCTTAGTGGTACATATAAGCATTTAAGTTTTCCCATGCAATCACACAAACGTAGGTCATAATAATCATTATATAATTTAAATAAATCATTGCATAAAATTTAGAAAATATTATAATAAAATAAAATTTATGTTCCATTATATTATCATTATATTTGTATCAGGACATGAACTGTATATATTCAATCATATGTAATATATAAAATATTAAGCATTTCCTCTCATGTTTCCATAACTCATTTTAATTTAATTGATTTCCCTAAAATTATGATTGTTTAATTAACTCAAATCTCAATCCATATAAGCATAAATATTTTAACATACATTATACAGGGACAACCACATGATTATACAATATTACCAAATTCATTAATAATATATATATATATATATATATAACTCAATTATAAATTTAGCTTACCTTAATAAATATTTATAATTCATGCTATTTCACACATTTTATCTTTCAACGTATACATGTATATCTTTTAATTAATTTATATATAATATTTTAATATAAATAACCCAAATCTCATTCCCAGATTGTCCAGATATAGAGCGTGTAGTAGAGCCGCTCGCAGAGCTTAAGCACCCTACTCACTATAGTCTCAAGTCAAGAGCGCTCATGGAGCTTAAGCCTCATGACTGAGTATAATTACATCATCTATGTACAATTGGGACAGGGGTGCTCTCGGAGCTAATACCACCCTGTTCCTAAACCATATCAATATCAGTACCGTAATGCCCCTGCAATGGTGCACCATCTATCTCTAATTAGTCCACAGGTTGAGAACTGGGCAATTAAGGTTATTACTTATTTATTTTCTTTATATATTAATTTGCTGGAATCAATATTCCCTTTACATTTATAATGAAAATATGATTATAAATTTTAAAATCATATATTCATATGATATTCCATTATATATAACCATTTAAATAATATTGGCATACTTTAATTAGTTCTCTATACAATCAAATCCAACAAATCTTTTAATACAAAACTAAAATTTATAATAACTTTATGAGTCCAAGTATGCCATATAACCTCTCTTTTCATATCAAATACATATGTCATATATGACTTTCTAACTTCACTCTTTATTTTCCTAATTCTTCAATAATTACCATTAATAATTATCACATTTTTAATCAACCATATACTAATCCATATTGAAAAATATATTATGCTACATATTCTACATTCATACCCCTTAACACACATTTACAATCTTAAACTAAAATTTCCTACATTTTATCAATCAATTATTCATCCATATTTCTATACATGCATTAACATGAAGTTTCATTAATTAAGCACTCAATTCATTTCATATTTACACATTTTAATAAATTATTCAAATATGCAACTTAATCAATTAACACACAAGCATGCAACAAGGCAAACTAAAATGCATGTATGTACAAATCTCAATGGAGCTTTTTCTAAAATCTAAAATTTGGAGCTTGTCTACTTTTATTGCTCTTCTTCTTGTTGAGATCCTAATTCAAAAATATAAATAATTAATATATTGATAAAATATTTATTCTTAATATAGTTTAAATAAATAACTACAATTTCTTATAAGCTGGAACAGAACCTCTTAGGACTGTTGGATCAATAACTTTTTCTAAAATTATCCAATTTATATGATTATTAATCCTAATTACATTTAACATTTAAAACTAAAACATAATAAAATTTCAGAATTTTTAAACCATTACACGATTTTTGGTATAATTTTAAATATTGCTCTCTTCTCTGCCCTTAGGAAGTTTCGGGGTACCACATTTAAAAATTCATATCTTTCAATGTGTAGCTTCAATTATTATGAAACTTTTTATACAGTTATATAAGTTAATTTGGAAATTTTTCATGTTTACCTCATTTCTAGATTCGGTCTTTAAGGTTCTCAAATACTAGAGGATCTATAACTAGTTTAACATAGAGTATCAACCCGACTAGTTCAATTATTCAGCTCATAACTCACAAAATACATGACATTTTAAGGTGAGACTTTCACAGAAATTTAGATAAAATATAGAAATAAAACTTTTATGTTTTGAACTTTGGCTAATTCGATCTAAAAAGAGGTCAAATATAAGGATGAATTTATTGGAGCTGCATAGGTATATGAAACTAGCTCAATCAAGGAACAATCATAGTTCATTTCAGTATAACTCAACCTACACAAGAGAGATTTGTACAAACTTTTGTATTAAATAATACATATACCTACAACTTTCATGTTTTATAAAAGCTCAGATTCAGCCATTAAGATGATCAATTTAAACAAATCTATAGGTTATTTAGTTGATATGTCTCCCTTAACCAGTTTCACTCTAATGACCATTTCTCTTCATATACTCAAAATTATTCAATAACATTTGACATACAGATACATAAGACATATATAAACAACTTTTATGTTTTACACCTCATCAAATTCGATTTATATGGTGCTCAAAAAAATGAATGAAGTACACTGTAGAATATAATATTAAAAACTCTAATAACACAATAATAAGGGAAAAGATATTATTTACCAAGATCATATTTATTTGGAGTGAATTTTCAAAATCATGAAGGAGAGGATGAATATTTTGGGGCTATAATATGGAGGAAGGAAAGGGATGAAGAAGAAAAAGAAGAGAGGTGTAGTTTGGAAGAAATGGGGTAAAGTCTTAATTGACTTCCCCTCCCTTCCCTTATTCCCGATTTTAGTCTTCCTTTTTTCTTTTTTCTGTTGTCCCTTGTATTGTTCACTTTTCTGTGTTTTTAATTTAATTTTCTTCTCATCGTCATCATCATCATCATCATCATCATCATCATTATTATTATTATTATTATTATTATCTTCATATATTTACTTATATCTAGTCCTTTTTTCTTTTTTCTGTTGTCTCTTGTATTGTTCACTTTTCTGTGTTTTTAATTTAATTTTCTTCTTCTTATCATCATCATCATCATCATCATCATCATTATCATCATCATCATCATGATCATCATCATCATCATCATCATCATCATCATCATCATCATCATCATCATCATCATCATCATCATCATCATCATGATTATTATTATTATTATTATTATTATTATTATTATTATTATTATTATTATTATTATTATTATTATTATTATTATTATTATTATTATTATTATTATTATTATTATTATTATTATTATTATTATTATTATTATTATTATCTTCGTATATTTACTTATATCTAGTCCTTTTAAATTTTTACCAAAAAAATACAATTTAATTATGTAGTCTAATTTAATAAAATTTATATTGTCTATTAATTTAATTTATTTTAATTTCTAATTTAATTAACGATTTTATCTATTTTAATCTCTATTATCTATCATATTTTTTTCCTACTTACACCACATATTTATTCTAATTAAACTCTAATTAATGGGTGTTACAGAGTTAGTCTCTAAGGGGGAGAGACCTGATTATGCAATTGAGACATATGGTGGGTTATACCACCAGGGTCATTTATGCATGCTAATGTTGGTGAACTGAGACATATGATATTATAGGAAACAAATGAAACCAGGTATATGATGCACCTAAGAAGTACTAAGATTTATCATGACCTAAAGAGTAAGTACTGGTGGACAGGCATGAAAAGAGATAGCACCGAGTATACAACCGGATGCATGTCAGCAAGTGAAGGCCAAACATCAAGTACCATCAAGATTACTGTAGCCTATCATAGTATTGGAATGAAAATGGGAGTGGATTACTATAGACTTCATGATTGGGTTACCAATGATTCCTCAGAAATATGATATCGTAAGAGTTATTATAGACAAGCTTACGAAGTCATCTCACTTTTTGCCTATCAGGAGGGATTACCCTCTAAACAGGATAGTAGAGATGTATGTTAACGAGATAGTGTGAGTTTATGGAACAATCTCCATTATTTCAGATAGGAACCACAGGTTTGCTTCTTAGTTTTTAGGTAGTTTACAGAGAGATTTGGGTATTAAACTCAGTTTCAGTATAACTTTTCATCCTCAGACAAACGGTTAGTCCAAAAAGGTGATACAAATTCTAGAACATATGATGAAAGGTTATGTGATTGAATTCGAAGGTAGATGGGACAAATATCTTCCATTAGTGGAATTTTCTTACAATAATAGTTATTCATCCAGTATCAAGATAGATTCATATGAGGCATTATATGGTAGGAACTGTTGAACACCCCTTTGTTAGACATAACTTAGTGAGAGAAAGCTAGTGGGACTAGACTTGGTACAAGAGACAAAGAAAAATGTATGGATGATCCAAAATAGATTAAAGGCAGTCTTAAACAATTAGAAATCATATGTAGATCTCAAAATGAGAGATATAGAGTATGCAGTGGAAGACAAAGTTTTTCTCAAAGTTTCTCCATGGAAGAAGGTCTTGAAATTTAGGAAGAAATGCAAGTTGAGCCCGAGATTGATTGGAACTTATGAGATTCTAGTGAAAGTGGGACCAGTTGCTTATAGGCTCGCTCTACTACCAGAGTTAAGCAAGATTAATGATGTATTCCACATCTTTATATTGAGGAGATATATTAGATCCTTCTTATGTTGTTCCAATTGAGAACATTAAGGTGATACTGGATTTAACATATGATGAAGAACCGATACAAATTTTACCTTGAGAAATTAAGGAACTTAGGAACAAACGAGTACTTTTAGTCAAGATCTTATGGAGAAATCATACAACGGAATAGGTTATGTAAGAAATGAAGAAGTGATAGAAACCCAGTATCCACAACTATTTAGAGACATTACATTAGGTAATTTTGAGGATGAAATTCTTTAAGGAGGAGAAAAATATAACACCCGTAAGTTAGGGCCTAGAAATAATGTATTAATAAAGGTATATAAAGAGTATATAGGAAGTATATGTGTGGCTATGGGTTTGGAATCAAGAAAATAATTAAAAAGATATGAAAAAAAGAGTTTCCAGTGTTCACACCTATGATAGACAAAATCACGACCGTGAATGTCGTGAAATTCATATTTTGAAGTTGAGGATCTTCACAGCCGTGATACATGAGTTCATGCTTATGAAGCCCACCAATTTCTCTGAACCCCAAAAATGATTTGCATCCAATTCATTTGATCCTAGCTTTGATTATATGAAACCAACCCTTAAAACTATATTAAAATGGATTGGAAACAAAGATTTCATTAAAATAATTGAAGACAGAACCAAAGAGCATAAGAACATGATTTTGAATCCTAGAATCAATTTGTAATTGTTGCTCTGATTAGAGCACTCCTATTTCACAACCTATATCTAGATAGTCTGAATCTAGAGTATTATGCAAGCAAACAAACAGTGAATTATTGTGATACAGAATACAATAAATTGTAATACAGTAAACAGTAGTAATACATAAAGTAAATCAAATTTATGAAATTAAAATAAAGTTATATCCTGGAAAAGGGATGAGGAAACCGGTAATTAGATATACAAAATAAGAAGTTAGATAGTTGTAATATATGATGAGATTCACTATGATTATGATGATATAGAAATTTTATAAATGAAATGTATTATGACTATGATGAGATAGATTCACTTATGCGATGTATGCTATGAATATGTTGAAATCAAATCAATTCAGAATAAATGAGATAATATGTGGATATGTCTACGGTGATATGGTCAAATACCCAGGTATGTTTATGAATATGAATGTTATGTTAATGTGTGAATGTATGTTAGAATTTTAATACTTATATATACCATTAAGCTTTTAAAAGCTTAGCATGTGGGTTTTCCTACATGCAGGTTTGGAGATGAAGGATAGTTGAGTTGACTCAAAGAGAAGACCAAGTCAGTCAGAATTGACTTGAGTTGGGTTTATTCATTTATTTCATTCATTATGATATGGGATAGAGATAGATGTTTAGAACATATCTTAATAAAGACATGTAATTGAGTTTATTTAATATTAATAAAGATGGATTTTGTAATCAAGGCAGGAATGTTGTCCAAACTAGTTATTGATTCTGTTTATAGTTAGTATTCAGATACAAATGAGTATTTGTGCAGTAAATAAGAAATGGTTATTATAAATATGAATGTTATATAGATACGGTGATATAAGTTAGAAAAAATTCAAAACAAGATTATATAGATTTAGTCATGTGGCATCTATTTGTATAGTGGAATTTACTATATTGTACAAAAGGTGTTACAATACATGTTTTTAATCTTCTTTCTTATACCAATACCCCTATCATATACTCACATCTTTATATTCAACATATCGTATATGCCCTAATTAGTGGGCATTATATTTCTCTTCCCCTTAAGAAATTTTGTCCTCGAAATTTTCCACAATGAGTTTACTTTAGTCAGTTCTCATATTTTCTTTGTTGTTTTACCTCCTCATTCTGTGAGTGTTCACTCAATACTAAATTGTGTTAATGTGAACTTCTTTTTCTTGTGTAACTATAAGGCATTTCTTGTTTATCCTATTTACTATGATACTACACCCTACAAAGGTTTATCGTTGCCTTATCATATAACTATAAGGGTTATGTTGTTTAATTTAGGGAAATGGTGCATAAAAAATAGACGATACTAAGGTATTTTAAGCAATTAAAACCAAGGTAGAAATGGAATTATACCAAATTTTATGTCAGCTGCTTCTAGATTTTCTTTAGCTCTCATGGCATATGTTCTAGCTAATGTTTGGCTATAGGCGATTCTATTGATCGATTTGAATACAACCTAACTCCCTAGGTCCGATCATGCATCATATTCAATCTCTGTGTCTGTGCCAAAGTGACATTGTTCATCCTCAGGTAGTCTCTTTTTTTATGGTTCTTAGCCCCACATAGTAAGAATACTCTAGTCATCCTCTAGCACTCTCTTTGGTGGGATTTACTACAGTGTGTACAGACAATAGGCATAAACTTCTTCATGCTAGTTGCTTGCTTGCTAATTGCATCTCAATGTGACCTTAAGGCTGACCCTAGTGTCATAAACACTGTGTGACTTTAGGCCTATCTTTGATCTCTATTTTGAAAGTTCCCTAAACTGTATCGAGCTTTCTTATTCAAAGTCTGGTTAGCACTAGCCAAATGCCCTTTAACATCTCATCTAGATTGTTCTCTCATCTCCCTAGCTCTTTTTATCTTCTCTATGTTGAGACCAATAGAAACTAAGACTGCAAAATTCACATGCTAATGATAGGCTATTAAATACCTAAAGTCTCCATTGAAGTCATCTTCAAACTTCTTCCATTGATCAATTTCATCTCCCATAATACCTGTTGCATATTTGCTAAGTCTGGTGAACTCTCTTTCATATTTCACCAATTTTATATCTTTTTGATGGAGATTAAGGAATTCCATCTTTATAAGGTCAATATAGAATCGAAGTACATATTTCTTGCGAAAATTCTGCTAGGAAGAATTTCCAAGTAGGCAGTTTAGGACTCTGAGGTCTTCTCATGATTGCATTCTACCACTCATAAACATGTTTGTGTAGTAGAGAGATCGCACACTAAATCTTTTATTCCGTTATATACTCAAGCTGTTCAAAGACCTTTTCTGTGTTCTTTAACTAGAATTCTACAGCTACTGGGTCATCATCTCTCTTTCCTAGGAAGTTAGTATATCCATATTTTCTTAGTTTATCAAATAACAGTTTCGGCTGAGGAGGCAATGGTGGTGCCTGAGATATCCTCAAAAAAAGGTTTGCCTTTACTAAATGAATGACATCTGAACTTGATGTGCTGGTTTAGGATTTCCCTGCAATAGGGCAAGAGCAACACTAGGTCTAGCTACGCTTGCCACACTTGGCTAGTTCAGCTCGCTTGAGCCCACTAGACTGTTGCTCTCATACGAATCTCTAGGTTCATAAAGATCCATGTATGACCTATATAACAAAAGACATAGCCCTTGTCAGATTTACATAGAGTATTATGTCAACACTAATAACATATTTAAAGTCACATAGGTCCATAACCACCTAAACCTAAGCTTTAATACTAATAAATGTAACACCTCCTAATATAGCTAGGAAATTTCCAATTATATAGGGATATGTTACCCGACTGCATGTTTGTAACAAAATGAAATGAACTCTTGGAAATTATTTTTAATGCATCATGGCCATAATGATTATATTTTAAAATCCAAATAAAACATGAATGTTATGACCAATATATCATATAAGAGTTTGGGCTTTCACTAACCCTAAGAGTTTACGACAATATCATCAATTACAAAATAAGCTTTTGTTTGAAAGAACTAAAAAAATACAAATCCCAATATTCTAAATATGATATGGACAAATATGAAGACTTTACAAAAGGTCATCAATGTGACGTATACCCAATATTCTTTATAAACACTATATATTGTGGAATTTTTGTCTTATGTGACTCTTCTAGCTTTTACACTCCACCTACATGAAAGACACAAAGAACTTTCATACTAAGCATATTATTTAGTGGTATATAATGGCAATAATGAATAACAATCATATAATCATTTCATTATCATATAGAATGTAAATTCATGTCCTTGGACTATCTTTATATGAATTATAAATATAAGATGTTTCAAACTAATGCTTGCATAGTATGACATTAATTCACTCTATTTTTTATAACAAGCAATTACTCATCATATGTGTTTAATTCAACATATAACACATTAATCATAACAAGGTGATGTTTCACACAAGACATCTTAATTTGCCTTATAACATCTTAAACCTAGACTGACTAGGATATAGATTGGTTGTCATAGCCCAAGAGTTTACCAATCGCCGATTAGAATAATAATGATAGAATTATAAGCTATATTTTTTCAGTCATCGACTAGATAGAAATGTTTGTTGCAAGTTAGGTGCCAAAATATCACATGAATTTCTTTTTCTTATGGCACTATTTATACCTTTAATAGTATGTTATATATCCTGACTCTATTGCTAAGTTAGACGTCACAGGTAATTAAAAACTAAGTTCTCAAAACTTTTTTTGTGTTATCACTTATGCTCCGCAAGTTTACTACAAGTTCAATTATTATAGCATACATCATTATAACATGTTTTACTATCTCATTCTTAGCTTAATACACATTACCAACTATCATGCTAAAGATTTCAAAGTAGTTGAATGATGATATAGGTTCATTACATTTTTCCTTGATCTTTATTTTGAGTTTAGAATGATGTCTAGCATATTTGTGTCATTACTTCCAAATGTTCATCAACAATGCAACATATTTAATGTGCAGTTACTCTATATTATATTTCATTGATAAGCATAATCATTCACACATTTAGAAATTTAATAACATGTAACCACACTTCATTAATGTCATGTTCGTAATCTGAACCCTGACCGTGAATATATATTGCGGTCATCTGTACTCCATTATAAAAAATATACCGATCAAAGTCTAAATATGAAAAAATAAGTATGAAAAATCTATTTTCATATGATAATAAGATGTCTAATATGAATATTGAATTGAATTGATGAATCATTGCTATTTTGTTTTATGCACACAAATCAATGTGATAGACCAAGTTAGATGTAATGCTCGTATACAGGGTCTATAAGTTGTAATAATGATTGGTGAGATTTAGGAGTTAAGAAAAGTATTTAAAGTTTTAAAGTTATTGATTTTGTTGTTTCACGCCCGTGATAAGTGGTGTGATGTCATGAATGTCTGGTCTTCAGTAAACAAACCGTGAAGATTAATCACGATTATGAATGAGTGGTTCACACCCGTGAAGGTTGAGTCACAACCGTGAATCCTAAGCAGACAAAGCAGGTGAGATAACCATGATTTTCTCTATTGTCATCCTTTTAAAATTCAATGTCCGCTCCCTATTAACTAACCAAACACCCACCTCTATTCCCTTTTATTATCAAAAACCCTACTTCTCCATTTTTGGAGCTTCAAATACCTAGTTTTATGAAAGTAAAGTTAGAGAGAAGAATGAGAAAGAGAGGGTTGTGAGTTGCAAGTAAAGAGTTGGTTTTGGTGTTCTTACTTTTATTTCCATTTCCAGAATGCTTAAGGAGATGATTTCTTATTGGTAGGAGTTGGTAAAGATGTTGAAAGTCTATCTCAAGGGAGAGGACAAACTTAGAGAGCTAGAACTTTGGTTAGGCTCTATTCTAGGTGAAAGTTTTGTACAAAACCACATTCAAAGACTTGAATTGCATAAATATGTGTTATTTTCCTTAAATGCATGCTATTAGTGGTCAATATGGTGTTAAATGGCATGATTCAGATTGATTTTCATGTTGGGGGTGTAACTCCCGTAATTAGGGCTTATAAGTTATATTATTGGTTGACGAGAGTTGGGGGTTAAATAAAGTTTTACAAGTTTGAGAGTTACTAAAATCAGTTGTTTCACGCCTGTGACAATAGGTGTGTCATGGCCGTGAATATCTTATTTTAGTTAGACGATGCGATGAGGTTCTTCACAACCGTGAAGAGTTTCTTCATGCCCATGAAAGATGAGTCTCGGTCTTGAAGCTTAGATAGTTTAGGAAGGTGAGGCAACCATATTTTTCTACCTGTCATCCCTTTAAATCCGTTTCCCACTTCTTATTAACCAACCAAATGCGCTAGTTAAATCTTCTTCTTCCTCCATTGTTGAGGTTTGAAGATACCTTGTTTCAATAGAGAAAGTGAGAGAGAAGAGTGAGAGAAGAAGCGTGTGAGCTTTGAGGGAAAAGCTCAGTTTTTATGTTTTTGGGTTTTGGTTCGAGTTCCAAAGGCTAAAAGGATGTTTTTCATCTTGCTAGGATCTGGTAAAGGAGCTCTAAATCCATCTCAATTGAGAGGACAAGTTTAAAGAACTCAAGCTTTAGCTAATCTCCATCATAAGTGTAAGGTTTGTACATAACCACATTCAAATTTTATTTTGTGCATGTGTATGCTAGTGTGACTTGCATACACGTTTGAGTGTTTGTGAGTTATTAAAAATCTATGATTTTGGGTTGAAATGCATGTTGGAATGTTGAAAGGGTGATTAACATTGGTTAATCATAGAAAGATAGCATGAAAATGATTGTGCTCTGTTTTGGTATGAAATCTGGAAAATTCGTGAAAATAAATTTTGTTGCTGAAACAAACCCATTCACAAGCAACTTTAAAGTTGGATCCACAGTGTGGCTCACTCCCATGAAAGGGTAATCACGGGCAGAAACATGTGTTGATTCACATGTTGAATCACGGTATGGTTCACGGGTTAGCTACCCATGAAGAGATTTTTTACGACCGTGAAAAAGGTGTTAACGGGGGTGAAGCTGCTTAACCTGAGAAATTTGTATGCTTGCATGTGAATCAAGATTGATTTGTGTTTTGAGGCAGAGTACCTCTGTTGTATGTTAAAACATGGTATGATAATACATGTTATGGTTGTGTTTTATGAGAAATCATGGTTATGAATGATATGACATATATATGGCATGTGTTGTGAAATTGCAAGGCCAATACTCTGACTATGACTAGAGCTAGGATAGATGACATGTCATTGAGGGAGAGATCGGTACCGGGTGACCTAGATTGGTCACATTGAGATACTTTGAAGGCCTAGATGTAATCAATGAGATCTTCCACGGTTGGGTAATATTGAGATACTTTAAAAGCCTAGGGGTAAGCAATGAGAGCTTCATCGATTGGATTATATTGAGACACTTTAAAGGCCTAGGGGTAAGCAATGAGAGCTTCCCCAGTTGGGTTATATGTGAGATATTTTAAAGGCTCAGGGTTAAGCTAGGTGGGCTTTGCTCTGTAGCTATTTTGTGCTCTCGTATTCCTCAGACTTGTGTTTTTGAAAGCTCAGACAAATATCCTGAGAGCTCTAATGAGAGTCGTAGAGTACTCATATCCATTTTAGTCTAATTATAAGTATAGTGGGTAGCGGAATGGTAAAAAATACTTTTAAGTATGGTATATATTTATATGATTCTAGTTGGTTGTTTGATATACCATGTTTAATGTGTGCATTATATATGAGATTTTTATGGTATGTCATGTAGTATGTGAGCTAGTGCACCTACGAACTTCGAGGTAAGTTGTTATAGTAGATTGGTGAGTATATCATGCATATTATTTATATGACATGTGTGTGTGCTTTGCATGTTGTTATGTACCACTAAGCATTAGTTTACTTAACATATGAGCTTCCCATGCATAGGTTCGAAGCCCAGAAGTTGATCCTCAAAGGAGAATGACCAAGGATTATAGTCAAGGATACATGAGTGAGGTGGATAATACAACTGTTGTACTTTTGCTTTTGTTGAGTTTTGTTGGGTTGGGTAGTTATAGTTTTACATGCTTGTATTTCAGAGACAAGTAGTTTTATAACTACTCATTTTGTAAAATCTTTGGGCTAGTGTTTTCGTTTGATTAATGTATTTAACTTTATCATATCAAACCTATTAATGATGTTTTATTTTTATTTAAGTCATCACGACTATAGTGCATGAAATTTTTAAATTATCTCATTTTAACTCATGTGCATCATAACATCCTTTCATATAGTTGGATTTATTCTTAATTATATCAAAGGGTGTTACATTTAGTGGTGTTAGATCTTGGGTTTAGGTGGTTCTGAACCTAGGTGGGAATGGTTGTATCACATGTATGAGTGTTATCATATATGACTCTGATATAGGCTATTCTCTATCGATGTGTAGGCTAAAGAGCCAGTATGGAGATCGAACCGCATGACACAACAAAAAGTAACAGTCCTCCAGAGATAGAGGCTCATAATCAGTGGAGCAAAACTAGTGTGCAAGGGCTGGCTGGCGCACCTTCTCTACAACAGTTGATGACTAGTCAAACAGATCAGGCTAAAGATCCTTTGATACAAAATCTTATTGCTATGCTGTAGTAGTCGGTACAAGCTATGCCGCTGCCACCTACTCCACCACAGTTGACACCTGCACCACCTCCTCAGTTGCCATTGAGGCATAAAGTTCAGATTGATAGGTTAGGGAAGTATGAAGCTATGGACTTCATAAGCAATATTGAAGATGATCCGACAATTGTTAAATTTTGGTGAGAGAAGATTCAGAGGGTGATCAAGGAGCTAGATTGTGTCAAGTAGCATAGGGCTAGGCATGCTATTTTACTTTTCCAGGAGCATGTCGATGATTAGTGGAAATTGGTTCTATAGTAGCCGCATATCCCAGCCGCTTAGTTGGGATTTCTTTTCAGCTAAGTTTAAGAAACAGTATGTGTCGAGAGCATATACAAATGAGAATAAATGAGAGTTTCTAAACTTACAGTAGGAAAACATGATAGTGATCGTTTATGAGAAAGAGTTTACCCTATTGAGCAAGTATGGGATTAGTATCATTGAGGATGAGGCAGACAAGTGTGGTTGGTTTGAGGATGGTCCGAGATATGAGATCGGGTTCCATATGATCTCACAACAGTATGAAGATTTCGCAAAGTTGGTATCTTCTTCTATTACGATAAAAAAGAGGATAAAGTTGAAAAGAGTAAATGAGTCATCTAGGAGAGACTTCAGAGGTTCAAATTTCAGTGCTATATAGATATCGAGTAAAAAGACTCGCACCAGTTCTAGACCTTTCCAATCTAGAGGATGGGAATAAAGTTAGGGACAGTTGGGGTACACCAGACAGGTACCATCATTAGGAGTCATTTTTTACAGTTGTCAGTAGTTAGGCTTAGACACTGAGAAAGGTAGTACCCTAGTGTGCAGTATGTGAGAGGATCCATAGATGAGAGTGCTGGGGATGCATAGGGTCCTATTATAGGTGTGGGTCTCGAGACCACTACTAGACAGATTGTCCATTGCAGACAATTGAGGCACCATGCCAGGCTCAGAGTTCAGTGTCAACTTAAAGTAGGGGGTAGGGACAAACCCATGAGAGTAGAGGTAGACTTAGACAGGCGGTATCTGAATCAGTGAACATGCCAAGAGTTAGCAGAGCACCAGTAAGGGCTTAAGCTATGAAGGCCAAAGAGTTTATGAGTGCTTCAGATATGGTTATTAGTAATTTCTTATCTTTGACTCTATTTTAATTCCTTTGATTGATTTGGGCTCTACGCATTCTTATATATGTACCAACATAGTTGAGTAGTATAGCATGTTAGCTAAAAGATTAGATTATGAGATCAAGGTGACTAGCCCTCTAGGATATAACACTGTGGTGAACTGAGTATACCGAGATTGTCCCATTATAGTATAAAGAAAAGAGTTTTCGGCAGACCTGATCAAATTACCTTTCCACAAGTATGACGCTATCCTGGGTATGGATTGGTTATGTCGACAAGGTGCAGTGGTAGACTACAGAAGGAAGACGGTGGATTTAAGAACAAGTATCCACTACCATGGATTGACGGTCTCTTTGATCAATTGAAAAGTGTTGAGGTGTTCTCTAAGATTGACTTGAAATTGAGGTACCATCAATTGAGAATCAAGGTGGGCAATGTAGAAAAAACAGCTTTTAGAACCAAATATGATCGCTACAAGTTTTGGGTTATACCCTTTGGGTTGACCAACACTTCAGTAACTTTTATAAATCTAATGAACCGAGTCTTCAGACCATTTTTGGACCAGTTTGTTGTGGTTTTCATAGATAATATCTTAGTGTATTTGAGAAGCAAGAATGAAAATGAGCAGCACTTAAGAACAATTTTGCAAACTCTTAGGGAGCAAAAGCTATATGCCAAGCTTTTTAAGTGTGAGCTTTGGCTAGATGAGGTTGCCTTTCTTAGGCTTGTGATATTGTCTGACGGGATTATAGTGGATCCAGGCAAGGTCGAGGCAATCTTGAATTGGAAACCCTTGTGAAATATGATAGAAATCAAGAGTTTTCTCGGTTTAGCAGGATATTACTGAAGGTTCGTTAAGGGGTTTTCTATGATAGCTTCTTTGTTGACTAGGTTGTTACAAAAAGAAGGCAAGTTTGATTGGACAGACAAGTGTTAGAACAGTTTTGACCAACTTAAGAGTCTTATGCAGAAAGTCGAGTTTTGACACGGCTAATTCCAAACAGAGAATATGTCATTTACAGTGACACTTCTCACAATGGATAAGGTTGCATTCATATGCAAAAAAGGGAAGTCATCGCCTATGCCTTTATATAGTTAAAGCCTTACGATAAGAATTACTCGAAGCATGATCTAGAGTTAGCGACCATTGTCTTTGCATTGAAGATATGACACCATTATCTATACGGAGAGAAATGTTACATTTACATCGATCACAAGAGTCTAAAGTATCTTCATATACAGCGGGATTTAAATTTGAGACAGAGAAGATGGTTAGAGTTGATAAAGAATTATAACTGTGTGATCGATTATCATCTAGGAAAGAACAATGTGGTGGCCAATGCGCTTAGTAGAAAGACTTTGGCAGAATTGCACATCCAACTAACCTCAGGTCAAAAGATTAGAGATGCATAAAAGCATGATGGCAAGCTAGTGGAGTTAGTCGTTTTGGTTTCTAAGAAAGAGAGACTGGGTTTTTTTAGTTGAGCCAGATGGTAGTTTACACTATCAAGGCAGGTTATATATGTCAGATATCTTAGAATTGAGACAAAAGATTATGAGAGAGGCCCATGAGATGAGATTTGTAATGCACCCATGGAGTAACAACATTTATCAAAACTTAAATGAGTTGCATTGGTGGTCAGATATGAATAAAGACATGATATAGTTCACGACAAGATGTCTTACATGTTAAAAGGTAAAGGTTTAACATCAGGTACCTTCAGGTTTGTTACCGCCAATCACAATTCCAGAATGGAAATCGAAGAGAATCATTATGGATTTTGATATTGGATTGCCTTTGACATCGAGAAAGTATGAAGCCGTACGGGTGATTGTGGACAGGTTAACAAAGTCGAGTCACTTCTTACCTATTCGGAGAGACGATCCTTTGAACCTATTAATAGAGTTGTATGTGAATGAGATAGTACGTCTTCATAGAGTTCCAGTCTCTATTATTTTAGATCAAGATTTGTGATTCACATCTTAGTTTTGGGGTAGTTTACAGTGAGCTTTAAGTATCAAGCCCAATTTTAGCATGACTTTCTACATAAGATATCTCCGTGGAAGAAGGTTGCAGGTTTGGAAAAAAGGGCAAGTTGAGCCCAAGGTTCATTAGACCCTATGAGATCCTAGAGAGGATCAGACCAGTAGCATACATACTTGTTTTGCCTCTAGGGTTGAGTAGGATACACAATGTCATGTTAAGAAGGTATCGATCAGATCATTCTCACATCATCACAGCCGAGAGCATAGAGTTGAGATTGGACTTAACTTACGAAGAGGAACGAGTTGAGATCTTAGCTCAAGGGGTTAAGGAGCTTAAGAAAAATTGAGTACCACTAATGAAAGTTTTATAGAAGAGCCATACAGCTGAAGAAGCA
This sequence comes from Triadica sebifera, assembly GCA_023653625.1. NCBI lineage: Eukaryota > Viridiplantae > Streptophyta > Magnoliopsida > Malpighiales > Euphorbiaceae > Triadica > Triadica sebifera. The sequence goes on from CM042900.1 coordinate 22,033,429, forward strand.
ACGTAGAAAAATGAGGAAGTGATAAAGGCACAATACCCTCAGTTGTTCCGATATGTTATGATAGGTAATTTTTAAGATAAAATATCCTAAGGGGGAAAGAAATGCAATGCCTATAATTAGGGTATATAAGTTATATTTTTAGTAAGTGAGAGTTGGGGGTCAAATGAAGATTTGAAAGTTTGAGAGTTATTAAAATAAGTTGTTTCACACCCGTGACAATGGGTGTCATGATCGTGAATATTAGGTTTTAGTTAACAGTTGTGATGAGGTTCTTCACGATTGTGAATAGTTTTTTCATGCATGTAACGGAGTGGTTCTCGCCTATGAAAGATGAGTCACAACCGAAAAGCCTAAACAGTTTGGGTAGGTGAGGCAGCCACATTTTCCTATTTGTCATTCCTTTAAATCCACTTTTCACGCTAGTTAACCAATCAGACACGCCAATTGAATCTTCTTCTTCCTCTATAGTCCTTCTTCATCCATTGTTGAAGCTTAGAGAGACCTTGTTTCAATGGAGAAAGTGAGAGAGAATAGTGAGAGAAAAAACTTGTGAGCTTTGAGAGAAATGCTCAGTTTTTATGTTTTCGGATTTTGGTTCAATTTCTAGAGGTTAAGAGGACATTTTTCATCTTATTAGGATCTGGTATAGGAGCTGGGAGTCCATCTCAAGGAAGAGGACAAGGTTGAAGAGCTCAAAATTTATCTAATCTCCATCCTAGGTATAAGGTTTGTACATAACCACATTCAAGGCTTATTTTGTGCATGTGTATGTTAGTGTGACTTGAATGCACATTTGGGAGTCTTTGGGTTATTGAAAACCTATGATTTTAGGTTGAAATGAATGTTGAGATATTGTTATGCTTCATTGAGTTTAAGATAGATTTTGATTTGTTTAAATCAATATGTTGTGATGTTAGAAGCAGTAGATAACTTGTGGGATGTCTCAAATGCATGTTGGAATGTTGATAGGAAGATTAATATAGGTTAATCATAGAAATATTGTATGAAAATGGTTATGCTCTATTTTGGTATGAAATCTGGACAATTTCCAGTTTTACGGCTGTGAATGGAAAGTTTACGGGCATGAATGTCATCACAATGAATTTTGTTGTTGAAGCAGACCCATTCACAATCAGCTTCACGGTGTGGTTCACGCTTGTGAAGGGATAATCATAGGTGTGAATGTATGCTAATTCACAAGATGAATCACAATATGGTTCGTGGGTAAGCTACCCGTGAAAAGGTTCTTCACAATTGTCAAAAATGTGTTCACATGCATGAAGCTGCTTAACTTGGAAAATTGTATGCTTCATGTGAATCAAGATTGATTCATTTTGAGACGGAGTACCTCTGTTGTATGTTGTAACATGGTATGATAATACATGTTATGGTTGTGTTTTATGAGAATTCATGGTTTTAAATAATATGAAACATATATGGCACATGTTGTGAAATTGTAAGCCTAACGCTTTGACTAGGACTAGAGCTATGATAGATGGCATGCCATTGAGGAGGGAGATTGGTACCGAGTTACCTAGATTAGTCAAGTTGAGATATTTTGAAGGTCGAAGGATAAGCAATGAGGGCTTCCTCAATTAGGTTATGTTGATATACTTTGAAGGCCTAGGGGTAAGCAATGAGAGCTTCCTTGGTTAGGTTATGTTGAGACACTTTGAAAGCCCATATGTAAGCAATGAAAGCTTCCTCGGTTGGATTATATATGAGATGTTTTGAAGGCTCAAGGTTAAGCAAAGTGGGCTTCCTTCTGTAGTTGTTCTATGCTTTCATTTTCCTCAGACAGGTGTTCTACAAAGCTCAAACAAGTGTTTTAGAAAGCTCAAGCAAGTGTCCTGAGGGCTATAATGAGAGTCATAGAGTACCTGTATCCATTTTAGTCTAGTTATAAGTATAGCAAGCAACATAATGGTAAGTAAATACTTCTAAGTGTGGTATACACTTGTATGATTCTAGTTTGGTTGTTTGATATACCATGTTTGATGTGTGCATTATATATGAGATCTTTATGGTATGTCATATAGTATGTGAGCTAGTGCATGTGCGGACTTTGAGGTAAGTCATTATAGTAGCTCGATGAGTATATCATGCATATTATATATATAACATATGTGTGTGCTTTTATGTTATTGTGTACCACTGAGTATTAGTTTGCTTAGTGTATAAGCTTCCTATGTGCAGGTTCAGAGTCCAGAAGTTGATCGCTAAAGGATGACGCTTAAGGATCAAAGTCAAGGATACATGAGTGGGGTAGGTGATACAACTATTGTAATTTTGCTTTTGTTGAGTTTTGTTGAGTTAGGTAGTTATAATTTCACATGCTTGTATTTCAGAGACATGTGGTTTTATAACTACTCATTTTGTAAAAACCATTAGGCTAGTGTTGCAGTTTGATTAATGTATTTAACTTTATCTTATCAAGCCTTTTAATGATGTTTTATTTTTATTTAAGTCATCATGGCCATGGTGTATGAAAGTTTTAAATTATCTCATTTTAACTCATGTGCATCGTAGCATCCTTTGGTATAATTGGATTTATTCTTAATTATATCGAAGGGTGTTACAGGGTTTTTTTATGCTACTATATGAGTATAATAGTTTTGAAATGTTATATGGTTCAATGTTTATGTTTTGAGAATTAATGGAATGTTGGTTGATATAAGGTACATTTTGGAATGTTAATAGGCTGATTAATATTGGTTAATCATAGAAAAATGCTTATGGATTGCTATGCTCTATTTTAGGTTGGAAATTTAGAAAATTTCCAGATTCACAGATGTGAACTGGTAGTTCACGGGCATGAATGTTGTGAATATAAGTTTTATTGCTGAAGTAGACATTTTCACAATTGGGATCACGGTTTGGTTCACGTTCGTAAAAGATGGATCATGGTTGTGAACATATAGTTGATTCATAACTAAATCATGGTTTGATTCATGGGTAAACTACCCGTGAAGAGGTTCTTCACAACCATTAAAATGTGTTCACGAGCATGAAGTTGCTCAATCTTGAAAAGTTTTTTGTTTGCATGTGAATTAAGTTTGATTCAGTTTAAGGAAAAGTACCTATGTTTTATGGTTATAGCATGTTATAAGAATGCATGTTATGGTTATGAGTATGAGAAGCATGGATGAAGTATGTTATGAAAATGGTATGTAATGTGATAAATGGTTAAGCCTAAGACTCTGACTAGGACTAGAGTTAGGAGAGATGGCATGTCATTGAGGTGAGACTGGTACCAAATGACCTAGGTTTTACACGTTTGAGATTCTTTGAGGCTAGGGATAAGCCAAGTGTGTTTCCCTCGATGCTTCATATATGCACACTTTTTTTCCTTAAACAGGTATTTCAGAAATCTCAGACAGGTGTCCTGAGGGCTCGAGTAAGAGCCAAAGATTATTCGTATCCAATTTAGTCTATTAAAGTAAAGTGAGCAAGAAAAAAGATAATTAATAATTTCTGTGTTGTATATACTTTTATATTTGATGGTTGTTTATATTGTTATGCCATGCATATTCGTGTATTGCGTTGAGAACATTGAGGTATGATATCATAAATACATGGTATGTTATATGTGCAGATGACATGGTAAGTCATATTGGTATGACGATAAGTGTATCATATATTTTGTATATATATGTTGTCATTGCTTGTTGTTAATTATCACTAAGCATTAGGTTATTTGGCATGTGAATATTCCTATACATAGGTTCGGAGCCTAGGTCTTGATCAACAGAGGAGGATGCCCAAGAGCAGAGTCAAGGATATGTACTTAGGGTGGGTGATACAATTGTTATATTTTGTTATTTTTGTTGGATTTGGATAGTTATAAATATACATGCTTTTATTTTCAGAGACATGTAATTTTATAACTGTCCATTTTGTTAGTGATTTTCCCATTTGTTTATTGTATTATATCTTTTATTGTATCTAAGTCATCATTGACATGGTGCACCAATGTTTTAATTTATGGCATTTTGAAATCATATGCATCGTAATATTCTTTGATATAACTGGATTTATTCTTAATTATATTGAATGGTGTTACATTTAGTGGTATCACAACTTAGGTTTAGATAGTTCTAAACCTAGGTTGGAAAGGTTGTATCATATGTGCGAATGTTATTATATATGACTCTAATGTGAGCTATTCTCTGTCGATGTGTAGGTTAGAGATCAGTTATGAAAACTAAACCTCACGATATTGTTGGAAGTAATAGTCCTCTCAATGTAGAGGTTCAAAATCCATAGAGCCGACCTAGTGTTTACAGGTTTGATATTGGTCCTTCTCTATAGCAGCCAATGGTTCGTCTAATGGATCTGGCTCAAGATCCTTTGATGCAAAACCTAACAACTCTTTTGCATCAGTTGGTACAAGCTATTCCACCACTATTGCCACCTCCACCTTTTCCTCTCTCACCACCGAAGCTTAGGGTTTAGATTGACAAGTTGAGAAAGTATGGAGCCACTAGTTTCATAAGCAAGTTTGAGGATGACTTAGTAGCCACAGAGTTTTGGTTGGAGAAGACCACAAGGGTCTTCGAGGAGCTGAATTGTGCTGAGGAGCATAGGGCTAAGTATGTTGTATCACTCCTCTAAGAGCATGCCTACAATTGGTGGAAGTTGGTTTTGCAGAAACCTTAGATTCCAAAGCCATTTACCTGGAATTTCTTCATAGCTGAATTCAAGAAACAGTATATGTGGAGGGCATATATAGATGAGAAGAAATGAGAGTTTCTAAATTTACGACAAGGGATCATGACCGCGATGATGTATGAGAGAGAGTTTACTTGATTGAGCAAGTATGCGACCGATATTATTGGGGATGAGGCGGACAAATGTCACCAGTTTGAATATGATATAAGAGATGATATTAGGTTTCACGTGATTTCACTGCAGCTTAAGGACTTTGTAAAGTTGGTATCTACTGCTATTACGATAGAAAAAAGGTTTAATCTGAAAAGATCAAAGGAGTCATCAAGGAGAGACTTTAGATGCCCATCTTTCAATGCTACACAAACCTTGAGAAAGAAGGCTCATCCAGTTCAGAGGGTAGGGACAGAGTCAAAGTCAGTCGGGATTTATTGGAAATGCACCACCATCTAGAGCCATTACCACAATTATTAGTAGTTAGACAAAGACACGAAGAGAGGCAACACCTGAGTGTGCATCATGTTTTTGAAAGCACAAAGGAGAACGTTAGGGACCTTTAGGGACTTGCTATAGGTGAGGGTCTCGAAACCATTACATGAGAGATTATCCTTTGTAAACAATGGAGGCTCCCACTCATACACAGAGTTCAATGCCGACTCAGGCTAAGGGACAAGGTCATACCCATTTTGACAAAGGTGGATCAAATCAAGTCATTTCTGAGATGGTGGAAATGTCAGGATTAAGCAGGGTGCCGAAAAGAGCCTACATCATGAGAGCCATAGAAGATCAAGAGCCTACAAACACTTATGATGATACATATCTCTTCATGGTTACATTTTTTCTAGTTATTCAACTCGAATAATTGAGTAAATTTCACGGACAAAATTTCTTTTAGGGGAAAAAAATGTAACGCCCGTATATAGGGTTTATAAGTTATGTTAATGGTTGGTGAAATTTAGAAGTTAAGAAGAGTATTAAAAGGTTTTAAACTTACTAATTTTATTGTTTTACACCCGTGACAAGTGGTGTCACAGTCGTGAATATCGAGTCTTCAGTAAACAAATCATGAAGGTTAATCACGATCGTGAATGACTTGTTCACGCCTATGAAAGATGAGTCATGATTGTGAATCCTGACCAAATAGGATAGGTGAGACAACCGCAATTTTCTCTACTACCATCCCCTTAAAATTCGCTCCTCACTCCCTATTAACCAACCAAACATGCCACCTCCATTCCTTTTTATCATAAAAAAACCCTCATTCTCCATTTTTGGAGCTTCAAAGACCTAGTTTTATGAGAGTAAAATTAGAGAGAAAAGTGAGAAAGCTAGGGTTGTGAATTGCAAGGAAAGAGTTGGTTTTGGTGTTTTTTCTTTTTGTCTCAATTAAAGAAAGCTTAAAGAGATTTTTTTGTTGTTGTTAGGAGCTGATAGAGGTGCTGAAAGTCTATCTCAAGGGAGAGGACAAGCTTAGAGAGCTAAAGCTTTGGTTAGGCTACATCCTAGGTGAAAGGTTTGTATATAACCACATTTAAAGACTTAAGTTGCATAAATATATGTTATTTGCCTTAAATGTATGTTGCTAGTGGTCAATAGGGTGTTAAATGGCATGATTCATATTGATTTGCATATTGGGAGTTTTTATGCTATTATATGAGTATAATAGTTTTGAAAATGTTATATGGTTCAAAGTTGATGGTTTGAGAATTAATGGTATACTGGTGTTGATATGAGATATATTTTGGAATGTTGGTAGGGTGATTAACATTGGTTGATCATAGAGAAATGCATATGGATTGCTATGTTATGTTTTAGGTTAGAAATATGAAAATTTTCCAAATTTATGATCATAAATTGGTAGTTCAGGTGCGTAAATGTCGTGAATATAAATTTTATTGCTGAATCAGACTCATTCACGGGCAGCTTCACAGTTGGAATTATTGTTTGGTCTACGTCCATGAAGAATAGATCATGGTCGTGAATATATTATTTTTTCACAGGTGAATCATAATTTGATTCATGGGTAAACTACCCATGAAGAGGTTCTTCACAGCTGTAAAAGTGTGTTCACAGGTATGAAGTTGCTTAATCTTGAAAATTTGTATGTTTGCATGTGAATTGAGTTTGATTTAGTTTGAGATGGAGTACCTCTATTTTATGGTCATAGCATGTTATGAGAATGCATGTTATGGTTATAATTATGAGAATCATGGATGATGTACATTATGAAAATGGTATGTGATGTGATAAATAGTTAAGCCCAATACTTTGACTATGACTAAAGCTAGAAGAGATGGCATGCCATTGAGGGGAGACTGGTACCAAGTGACTTAGGTTGGTCATGTTCGAGATTCTTTGAGGCCAGGGTTAAGCCAGGTGTACTTCTCTTAATGCTTGATATGTGCACACTCTTTTTTCTCATACAGATATTTTGAGAAGCTCATACAGGTATCCTAAGGGCTTGGGTGAGAGTCATAGATTAATTGTATCCAATTTAGTCTAGTTAAGAGTAAAACAAGCTAGGAAAAAAAGTAATTAATAATTTCTGTGTTGTATACACTTGTATATTTGATGGTTGTTTATAGTGTTATGTCATGCATACTTGAGTATTGTGTTGAGAACATTGAAACATGACATCATAAATACATGATATGTTGTATGTGCGAACAGTGAGGTAAGTTATATTAGTATGACGGTAAGTATATCATATATTTTGTATATGTATGTTGTACTATGCATATTGTTATGTACCACTAAGTATTAGGTTGCCTTGCATATTGTTGTATGAGTGTTCCCATGCGCAGGTTCAAAGCCAAGGTCTTGATCGATAGGGAAGGACGCCCAAGAGCAGAGTCAAAGATACATACTTGGGGTGGGTGATACAACTATTATATTTTGTTGGGTTGGGTAGTTATAGATATACATATTTTTATTTTTAAAGGATATGTAATTTTGTAACTATCCATTTTGTAAAACCGTTGGGCTAGTAATTTGTCCGTTTATTTATTGTATTAAATCTTTTATTGTATCTAAGTCTTGTAATGACATTTTATGATTTTAACAAGTCATCATGATAATAGTATATCAACATCTTAATTTAGGGCGTTTTGAAATCATATGCATCACAATGTTATTTGGTATAATTTGATTTATTCTAATTATATCAAAGGATGTTACATCAGAAATACGGAATTTTCGTCCGACAATGAAAATATAATTTAAGCATATCAAAATGTAGAGAATATTATTTTAAGGCATTAGTAGAGCTATAAATACGGTATCGAATGTGGGGTTATGACCTGATCTTCTGATCGGAAATTAGAGAGATGTGTTCACGATTGCAAAGGTATCGATGTGATAGCAATTGAATTATAAGATTTTTAAAACTGATAATTTAAAAATTGAATGGTAGATGAATTTTTAAGAACCTGATTAAGACAAATTACTACATTGCAAAAAATGTGATTTTCATACTAGATATCGATTTGAGAAATCGAAAAAACCATTTTGAAGAGAAAATTATTTTGTAATTTTTAGTATATTTCATTTAATAGAATTAAATTATTTAAAGGTTAGATTTTGAAGAAATAAATTAAATCATGAATTATTTTGGAGAAAATTTGTAATTGGTAAAATTTAGCTTAAGTCAAATGTGATTAGTATGTGATTGGGTCATTTTTCAACTTTATGTATTAATTAAAATTTTAAATGGCCAATTGAGTGAGAGATTAAGAATTAATAAAGATTAATTAAATTAATTTGGGGTATAAACGAGAATTTTCCCTAATATTCTAGAATTTCCTACAAAAAAATAAAAAAAATTCTTATTCTTCTTCTCTCTTGGCCTGGTACCATTGATGAACTTTTGGAGTTTTCCTTTCATCCATTTTCACAATGAATTTATTATTCAAGTTATGGGACGCAAGAAAAATTAATTGGGAGGAAAAAGAAGATAATTTTGAGGAAAATCAATTGTTAGCTAAAAATTCCAAAAAATTGGAGGTGATATTTTTTTCACTTTTCTTTCAAATTTATATGGTTTAAAGTTGGATTTGATGATTGTTTGAAGTAGATTTAGGATTTTGTACTGAAATAAAAAGTGAATTTTAAAAGAAAACAAATTAGGATTTAGTGGAGAAAATTGAGAAAATTAGATAAAAATGAAAAATGAATAGACTGAGATTTGATGATGATTGATATTATGAAAATTTGATATGAATAATTTTTAGAAATTTTTATGGAACTTTTTAGAAATTTTTCATAACTATGGCCAAATTTTTGAGAAATTATTTTAAAGGATTTGTATCTTAAAATGAAGATAATTGAATTATATAGAGTGTTTGGAAGTGGAAAATAATTTTTGGTTTGGAAGAAATAATTAATATAATTTTTAGTAAATTTTTTGATTTTTAGCCTAATTATTGAAAATTATTTTAGTGAATTGATGATGGAAAATGAAAAAAATGAGTTAAAGTAATTATAAAAATTTATTTGAAATTTTTAGAGTATTTATTGAATTAATAAGAATTTTTGAGTTGAAAGTAGATTTTTCGAGAAAAATAGAAATTATAAGAAAAACGGATATAAATTGAAAAAAATAGTTATGCAGGAGGAAAAAACAAGAAAAATTATATATTATATAAATAAATAACTTTAGAATTTTTTATTGCACCAAAAAACGTGTTAGGCGATAATAGTATAGGGTTACGCGTTGAATGAGTGTAATAAGAAATAATACTGATATGAGATTTATATATATGAGAGTGTAAAAAATGATGAGGGGGCTTTATTTTCTATGCAATATATGTTTAATGTGGTTCTGTAGTAAATTGAAAATTTAATTGTTATTCAGATATACCGTCAAAACAGACACCAAGATCTGATAAAGGGAAGAAGTCGGCAACTTTCGGCAACCTCCGGCAAACTACAATAAATGTTTGTACATTAACTTATAATATAGGTCATTTGTAATTTAAATTGAATTTATATACATTTTGGAATGAAATATTTTTTATAAGGAATTGGCTATTATTGTATTTGTTAATATATATATATATATATATATATATATATATATATATATATATATATATATATATATATATATATATATATATATATATATATAATATTTATAAAAATTGGAAAGTTATTTGAAATATATTTCATAATAAAAATAAAATATTTTGGTAAAGAAATTTTATTGGTGAAATATATATTTTAATGCAGTATATATGATGTTATGCTCATATATTAGTTTAGATATTGAGCTAGAAAATTATTGACATATCAATAGGGTAGGAACTTTATGATTTGTTGTTATATTGGTCATGAGAGGTATTGTATGACTCATATGATTATCTTGAACTATACATATTATTTATTTACCGATTCTATGGTTATCGAAACTGGTCTTATGGTTATCTTATATCATTGAACCTGGTTTTGTAATTATCTTAGATTCTGAGATTTCTGTTGATTGACGGTACCCCTTATTTCCCTAGAAATAGGTCTATGACATCTTAATATATAAGTTAGATGTAATTTTTATTTAGCAAATGGATGTATTTTTTATGTTTTGGATTGTATGTTAGTTTTATGTGCAATAGTGGTTTTAGCTTTGAAAAAAAATATCGTTAATACATTCGTTTACTGAAAATAGTTTTTATGTCTATTTTAGTATAAAATACAACAAATTTTATTGGTGGTTTTGATTTATGGAAAAATACATTTTTTTTGTTCGGAACTCCATGAATTTTTAATATATTTTCGCATTTAAATTGACATTCATTATAAATTTTTTTACCACTGAGTTTTATATTCAGTGCATGAGTTTATCTTCTATCGCATAGGTTTTAACAGAACTAAGCGGTAACAAATGTGTAAATAGAAGTCGTCGATATAATCAGTGGACCCTATCGATTGAACCAAGTAACAATGGTAGTCACCCGATAAGGGTGAATTTTGTTACATGTATTTTATATATTTTGCTTTGTTATATTTTAGTGTATACAAACTACGATACATGGGCACGTATTGTAAATTAAATATATGGAATGAGAATAGTGAGAGTAACAAAAATATTTTTTTTGTTTATATGACATAATATAATATTTTTATCTGTATTTTTTTTTTATGTTATCATATTTATATCTAGTAGTATTCTTTATTTGACCGTATATGGTGGTGTATATGGAAGGGTAAAGGAGTGTTACAATTAACATATACTCAACTTTACTTCCATGATACTAATCTCATTCACAATTTGGAAATTAAGAAACATACTATTATACATTGATTTCAAATTCAAGTTACTTTAATTGAATTTTTAAATTATAGTATTGACAATCTTCATGGTTGTGAACCAAGAGTTCACAGGCGTGAAGATGACCTTCACGAGTTACTACCCGTGAAATTCATTCTAGTTTTGCCTGTGAAAGCTATTGCACTTAAACTACCATCTGAGTTTTATATTCACGGTGGTGAAAGGTACTTCACGGGTATGAAGTCATGCCTTCACGACCTTCTAAATTGTGAAATTGGTGTTGACCATGGGCATGAAATTTCCTGCACAAAACTTGCAATAATATTAAATCTTTATTCACGATCGTGAACATCCAGTCATGGGTATGAATCTGAAAATTCCAGCACTTCCATTTCATGTCTAAAATATGATACTCAACAAACCACACACAAAGTCTCTTCAATTAGCCAACGCTTACCCCTATCAACATATATTCATACACTTATCTTAACTTCTTTCCTTTATACTATTTAACATTTATTCATACTAAAACCCAAGATCAATCTTTACTTTTTCAACACAAAAGCATTCATAACATCACTTACCATTCTCATTTAATATTGAGCATCTAACTCATCCATTTAGCATTTAATAAGATACAAATCATTTATATTCATTGATTACTCATCATTTATAACATCAAGAAAAGTATTTGTGAAACACAAATATATAAACACATCCAAAGGTCAACAAACTACCGTTGTATGCAAACCTTATATGGAGCTTTACTTAAAATCACTCTTTTCCTCAAGTTTAAGCCTATCATTCCTAACATAAAAAAAAAAAAAGCAACCATTTTTACACACTTATCCTTACTGTTGCCCAGATATTAAGCCAAGAAGGGGGGGTTGAATTGGAGTTTTAAAAATTTAACTTTGAAGTGTGGAAATAAAAATTAATTTTAGGAGGGATAGAAAAATTTGACATAAGAATTTTTATAGAGGTTCGGGTGTTAACAAACCCTACTCCTCTCCCCAATCGCAATTGGGAGTTTCACTAACACACTAAGTGTTACAATAGAGTTTTACAAGCTCACACCTAACCTAGAAATCCCTTGTGTTTTAATGGCTCACACAATAACCAATTCCTTGTGTTTTATAGGCTCACACAAACAACCTTTATCTTGTGTTTTACAGGCTCACACAAATAACCTTTACTTTGTGTTTGTACAGGCTCACACAAACAACCTTTACTTTCTGTTTTAAAGGCTCACACAACTAACCCTTACTTTGTGTTTTAAAAGCTCACACAACTAACCTTTACAAGTATTCTACTCTTAATCTAGAAATATCCAAAACTCACTTGAGTAATAAATGATTACAGAAAGAAACACTTACAAATATTTATTGCTCAATAAATGGTGAGCAAAAAGATTTTCACAGAGAATAGATATTGGTTAAGAAAGTATTAAATGTACAAATAGCTTGTAATAAGATTTTGATTCAAAGTATTTGCTATCCTCTTGTACTGAATGCATAAATGACTTGCATTTATACTCTCATGGCTAATTATAGCCGTTAGAGTGCATTTAATACGAAACTAGCCATTGTACCAACCCAAATAATCGCGCTTGATATTTTTCTCTTTCATCTTTCACGGGCATGACTATGTTTGTCACGGGCGTGACTGTTCTTCCAAGCTGTGACTGAAGTGGTGACCTTGGTCGTGAAGCTCTCTGGAAGGTTTTGAAACATTGGATCACGGGCGTGACATACATATTCACGGGCGTGACAAACTTCCCAGCCGTGATCCAAATGGTGACTTTGGTTGTGAAGCTCTCTGGATGAAATTGTCATGAAGGTTCACGGGCGTGACATTTAATTCACGGGCATGACTTAAATGTGCATTTCACGGTTTGTTGTCTTCCTTCATGGCTGTGAACTTCAAATGTTGGTTTTGGTGACGGTTAGCTTTTTCACGGGCATGACACATAGGGTTACGGGCGTGAACATGCTACTTCCTTAATTTTATCTTTCAAGGATTAATCTTCCATTTTCCATTTTTTCTATTTTATTCCATACCCTGTTTGATAGACTTAGAAAACAAGTATGTTAAATATAATAATACTATTTTATTTGTTATCATCAAAATGACAGAAATACCCCTCAAGGTTTAACAATCTCCCCCTTTTTGATGGTGACAAATAATCTAGCAATATATGCTTTTGAGAAGTCTCCCCCTCAAAAGATACTTAGGATAAAAATTGATGAAATGCAAGAATTGTAAAGAATGATGTAGCATTGAAATAAATTTTCTAGATTTAAGTATATGCAAAGTATATCCAATATATACCAAAATTCTCTTTAAGTCATGAAGTATATGTAAGGTATATTTAGAGTATATCAAGGCATATTCATTTATGTAACTTGCATTAAGGTATATGCAAAGTATACTTAAGATATATCTAATGTGTATAAAGCTCAATTTCATACTTGCATATTCATTTTGATTCAAATTTTAAGTATTGCATTTAAACTCAAAATATTCCTATTTAACTCAATATATTTGTAGGTTCTTCATTTTGATTCAAAATTAAGTATTATCTTAATATATTGCTAGTTTCTCCCCCTTTTGTCATCAACAAAAAGAATATAGAGATAAAATCACAACAGAAAAACAAAGCAAATATATTAATATTTAAAGAGAAGTACAAACCAAAGTAAATAAAAGTCAAAAAGGAAATTTAAAATTTCCTAAAAACAAAACAAACAAAACAAACGAAACAATCATATTAAGGCTACCATCTAGCCTAACACCTAACCGGACATCCTATCCCTAAGTCGAGCAACCTCTGCCTTAAGGTTGTCCATCCAAGACTCCATGAAGTCTTTGAAGTTCTCCAACCTCTCGTCCATCGAAGCCTGCAGCTGCTCAAATCGTGGTGCCAAGAGGTTAACCACCTGCTGCTCCAAATTCGGTGTGGAAGCCAAGGATTGTCCGATGTCCGACTCAGCCACTGAAGGTGCTTCCTTAACCCGAGCCCTTTTCTTCTGCTGGATCCCTTGGAGGCTGGCCTTGAAGTCCTCTGAATCATTATCTTCCCAAATTATTTCACCAGCAGTGTCTGTGAAGCGGTAGTAAATATTGTTCTCATGAACAATTCTGATAGTCGCTCCCATCTTAATGAAGGACTCGACATCCAATTGATCTCGAGGATGACCTGGGATGAGATTGAAGTGATGGTCATCCAGCTTCAAATAGCCAAGCTTTAAGGCCATATGGGTGACATATCCACCAATGAGTATATCTCCGGAGGGCTTGGTGGCAATGGACAGAAGATGGTTTGCAAACCATCGAGAGAGCACCACAGTGAGAGCTCGTCGGGATATCTCAAAGAGAAATAGCTCTGACTTCCTAATGGTGCCATTACTGTCTCCCTGAGCAAATATGCTATAGGTTAGAAACCTATGCAAATATTTATGCACTGGGGACCGGAGATGAGTGCTCTTGGTCTTCTTGACATCCCAGCTGCAATCCGTGCCAAAATGAGTCCATGCTCGAGTTACGAAGAATTCCACTTTGCTATCATTGAGGATGCCTTCCAAGGGTAGACTGAATAAGTCCTCGAATTTTGTGGCATTGAAGGTGTTCGGATTGCTGCAAAGTTGGAATTTTACGACTCAAGTAGGAGACACTTGCAAAGTGCTCAGAAATTCTAAGGTTGGCTCCCTTAAAGTGGGTTGTTGAATATCCACGAATTCTTTCAAATGATAGACCTGGAGTTGCTCTATCATTTCTGTCTCAAGCCCGAGAATGTGTACGGTTTTCCATTCAAAGGACCTTGATGAAATGAGAGGCCTTTGCTTTAAGGTTAAGTACCGAAGATGGCAATGCTCTGGGATTATGTTCATGATGTAGTCTGAGTACCTTCTGGCCGTATGAGACTTCTTCCTAGTACCCTTTGATGAGCCAGTTTCCATTTGGATTTAAGAAATGAACTTTATAGAGTTTGGAAAATTTTGACAGAAAATTTGAGGAAACCCTAAAGAAGGATGATTTTTGATGAAGGAAGGGACTTTTGATGGTATTTATAGCAAAATTTTGTGACTTGGGGGCCGGAATCTTCAATGCACCATTCAATGTATGTAAATGAGAGCGGTTTTAAGGAGTTGAAAGGTTGAAATGTGAAGAATTACCGGCTGATTTCTTATATACCCGATGCATTCACGGGCGTGAAATATGTGTTCACGGTCGTGAAGAGTCGTGTTCACGGTTTGCTGAAGGGGTGCTCTACCCATGAATAAAGGCGTGAAAAGGTTCACGGTCGTGACATTTGAATGTCACGGGCGTGAATGATGAACTGTCATGGTGGTGAAAGAATAGTCATGGGCGTGAATGGTTGAATTTCACTACTTATGCCCGTGAAACAAAGCATGAACGTCTCTGTGAGTTTTGCGTAAAAATGCGTCACGGGCATGAATAAGGCTTTTCACGGGAGTGAATGAAGTCGTGAACAAAAGCTTCATTACTTGAAGCCATGAACGATGTCGTGAATCAAGTCGTGAAAGACATTGCCTCTTTTGGCTATTTAATTCACGGGCGTGAACATATGTCACGGGCGTGAATTGCCTAAAATTTCCATCAAATAAAATTACGTCCTAAAACAAGACTAAATTATTTTTATGAAGATTCTATCCCTTTTAACATAAAATTTTCATCAAATTTACTACCTTATATCTAGTGATATGATACAATCAAGATTATCACTTAAGATTTGATAATTTAGCAATCACAAGGTTAATCCATCAATCATACCAAGTTCTCTTCTAATGAAATTAAATCTTTCCTCATTTAGAGACTTAGTAAAAATATCTGCCAATTGATTTTCTGTGCTTATAAATTCTAATGCAACATCTCCATATTGAACATGATCTCTAATAAAGTGGTGTCTAATGTCAATATGCTTACTTCTAGAGTGTTGAATGAGATTCTTTGAAAGATTTATAGCACTTGTATTGTCACGTTTAATAGGTATATGACCATAATCCTTAACTTGTTGTTTCATCCAAAGAATTTGAGTACAACAATATCCTACTGCTACATACTCTGCTTCAGTAGTTGAAAGAGCAACTGAAACTTGTTTCTTGCTAAACTAAGAAACTAAGCACTCTCCAATAAAGTGACAAGTACCTGAAGTACTTTTTATATCTAAAAGACTACTTGCATAGTCTGCATTTGAATATCCTATAATATAAAAGGATGAATTTCTAGGATACAATAAACCTAGATGCAATGATCTATGTAAATATCTTAGAATTCTTTTTGCTGCATGTAAATGAGATTCTTTTGGACATGATTGAAATCGTGCACAGAAGCAAACACTATACATTATATTGAGACTAGAAGTAGTAAGATATAAAAGTGATCCGATCATACCTCTATAGAGCTTTTCATTAATGCTCTTACCTTTTTCATCCTTGTCCAATTTTGTTGATGAGCTCATAGGAGTCTTGGCAGTCCTTTTACTAGTTTTCCTATACTGAGGTATTAAGTCTATGTTAGCATGACCAAACCTTCTATGCCACAGCCAAGATTCATCACTAGTGGTCACAAGACACTTAGAGGAATGGTTAGATAATTCATGGAAGTCTATTATGTATGTGTTGACATCTCTATTTCCTTTAAATATCTCTTGACCATCGATAAAGATCACAAGACATTCATTGGAAGTAAAGATTACTTTGTTTCCTTTATCACATAATTGACTAACACTCAACAAGTTATGTTTCAAACCATCAACAAGTAAGACATCTTTAATAAAAGTAGTACCATTAATACCAATAGAACCAATGCCAATTACCTTACCCTTAGCATTGTTTCCAAAGGTAACTTTACCTCCATCAATACTTTTGATTTTATTGAAGAGATCTTTATCTCCTATCATATACCTTGAGCATCCACTGTCTACTAGCCAAGCATTTTTGTTTATTGTGGACTTGAGGCATACCTATAGAATCACAGTTTAAGTATGATTTTTAGGTACCCAAATGAGCTTGGGTCCTTGGGGGTTAGCACATGAAGGTTCCCAATGAGCCTTCCTTATCCAACAATGTTTATTTATGTGACCAATTTTCATACAATAATTACATTGTTTCAGTCTAAACTTGCTAATTTGGTCTTACAATATATTTGAATGTCATATTTCTATTTAACTGATTTTGAGAACAATGACATGAACAGTCATGATTAATTGATGCTTTTCTATATGCATGCTTCTTATACATAAAGGCATGATTATTCTTTTTATGTATAGAAGGTTTAATATGCTTATTTCTTGGTGTTGTCCCAACAAGTGTGGAGATGTGAGGCTCACTAGACTTAACAAATATGGTTTTGTAAGAAGATGATGATGTGTCCTTAAATCCTAGACCATATCTAATTAAGGGTGGTCTTTGAGACACAATGAGAGTATCTAAACTCTCTTTACCTTTGTGAAATTTAGAAATGGAATTTCTAAGTTCCTCAACTTCATTTTTCAAAGTGTTATTTTCTTTAAGCAAGGAAGCAGTTGAGGGTTTTGATGAATATTCATCTAATGACTTTTGGAGAGATTCATTATATGATTTAAACTTTATGTTCTCCTTTTCTAAAATATCTATTTTATTTTTTAAATTAGAGATGTTATTCCTATAAGTACTGAATTTAGTCCTATATTTCTCTAGTTCTAAATTTAATTCTTCTATAAGGCTTTGCTCATCATCATCATCATCACTATTACTATCATTATCATTATCACTACTATCATTATTTAAAGAGTATGAGTATAGTGATCTTACCTTATTCGAGACGTGATCCTCAATAGCCATGAAGCATAGGTTGACCTTTTCCCTTTCATTATCATCTCTTTCACTTGAAGAGCTTTCGTCATCCCATGTGGCTTTGTGACCTTTCTCCCCATTGTCTCTTTGGTATTTGCTCTTATGCTTCTTGAGCCTTGGACATTCTGGTTTGATATGTCCTTTCTTTCCACACTCATAGCACTTTACCTCTTCCTTACTTCTTTGTGCATCATTAGAAGTTTGTTTGAGGTTTCTTTGCCTGAATTTTCTGGAGTTGCTCATTTTCTTCTCAATGATTCTTTTCAGTCTTCTTGAAAGCATAGCAACGTCTTCATTTTCATCATCACTCATTTCTTCATCATCTTCACTTTCTTCTTGAGATTTTGAAGTAGAGGCTTTGAGTGCTAAAGGCTTTCTTTTCTCTGGCTCTGCTTCAAGCTCTCTATCTCTTTTCACTGCCATTTCATGTGTGAGAAGTTTACCAATCAGCACATCAGTATTCATGATGCTCATGTCTTCATTTGCTTTTTCTATGCCAGCAACTCTTGAGCCATAGTCTTTAAGAGGAAGACTTCTTAGGATTTTGTTGTTTACATCTTCCAGGCTCAGATGCTTCCCAAGTTTCCTCATTCTATTTATAATGGCTAGAAGACGGTTGGTCATGTCAGTGATTAACTCATTGGATTTCATCTTGAAGAGCTCATATTCTGAGGTAAGAAGTTGAACCTTCTTGGATTTGACTTGCTTAGTTCCTTCATGATAATTTTCCAATGTCTTCCACATACTGTAGGCTGTTGGGCAGTGTTGTATTCTTCCACATTCTTCAATAGATAATGAGCTTGAGAGGATTGTCATTGCCTTCTTGTTTTTGAAATTTGCTATTCTTTAAGGCTCTGTCCAATTATCTCTTGATATGATTTCTTCTTCACCATCAGCCCCTCTTCTAGTTGGTGGTGTCCATTCTTTTCGTACACTATCCCAGACTTCAATTCCTTCACTATCCAAGTATATCTCCATCTGAAACTTCTAATGGGCATAATTTACTCCATCAAAGTAAGGTTTGAGACTTTGGAATCCTTCACTGGCCATATCTTAATCTTTACTAACGTTTTTTAAGCTTAGATGCTAGACAAGGCTCTGATACCAATTGTTGCCCAGATATTAAGCCAAGAAGGGGGGTTGAATTGGAGTTTTAAAAATTTAACTTTAAAGTGCAGAAATAAAAATTAATTTTATGAGGGATAGAGAAATTTGACACAAGGATTTTTATAGAGGTTCGGGTGTTAACAAACCATACTCCTCTCCCCAATCGCAATTGAGAGTTTCACTAACACACTAAGTGTTACAATGGAATTTTACAAGCTCACTCCCAACTATGGTGTTTCTCACAATAGCTCACACCTAACCTAGAAATCCCTTGTGTTTTAATGGCTCACACAATAACTAATTCCTTGTGTTTTACAGGCTCACACAAACAACCTTTATCTTGTGTTTTACAGGCTCACACAAACAACCTTTACTTTGTGTTTTTACAGGCTCACACAAACAACCTTTACTTTGTGTTTTAAAGGCTCACACAACTAACCCTTACTTTATGTTTTAAAGGCTCACACAACTAACCCTTACAAGTGTTCTACTCTTAACCCAAAAATACCCAAAACTCACTTGAGTAATAAATGATTACAGAGAGAAACACTTACAAATCTTTATTGCTCAATAAATGATGAGCAAAAAGATTTTCACAGAGAATAGATATTGGTTATGAAAGTATTAAATGTACAAATAGCTTGTAATAAGATTTTGATTCAAAGTATTTGCTATCCTCTTGTACTGAATGCATAAATGACTTGCATTTATACTCCCATGGCTAATTATAGCCGTTAAAGTGCATTTAATACGAAACTAGCCGTTGTACCAACCCAAATAATCGCGTCTGACATTTTTCTCTTTCATGTTTCACGGGTGTGACTGTTCTTCCAAGCCGTGACTGAAGTGGTGACCTTGGTCGTGAAGCTCTCTGGAAGGTTTTGAAACATTGGGTCATGGGCATGACATATATATTCACGGGAGTGACAAACTTCCCAGTCGTGATCCAAGTGGTGACTTTGGTCGTGAAGCTCTCTGGATGAAATTGTCATGAAGGTTCACGAGCATGACATTTAATTCACGGGCGTGACTTAAATGTGCATTTCACAGTTTGTTGTCTTCCTTCATAGCCGTGAACTTCAAATGTTGGTTTTGGTGACGGTTAGCTTTTTCACGGGCGTCACACATAGGGTCACGGGCGTGAACATGCTAATTCCTTAATTTTATCTTTCAAGGATTAATCTTTCATTCTCCATTCTTACTATTTTATTCCATACCCTGTTTAATAGACTTAGAAAACAAGTATGTTAAATATAATATTGCTATTTTATTTGTTATCATCAAAATGACAAAAATACCCCTCAAGGTTTAACACTTACCAACATATTAGAACTTCCTCTTAAATTGTCAGTTCCAATCCAAATTCTAGTTCTTATCCTTTAACATAGTTCAACACTACTTTTTTACAGTTAAATGGATCATGGGGTTGGGTTTCTTCACTAAAAATCCTAACTACGTTGGATAACTCAGCAAAAATGAAAAAGAAAAAGAAGTAAAGGAGGAGAAATAGAGGGATTTTAACTCATCAAAACTCTTCTTTTAAGGGCTAAATGTACCCACTGAAATCCAACTTTAAATCGTATTTTTTTCTTCTTAAATCTTTCCCCTTTAGCTTCAAATCTCAATTTTTTTCTTCTTGTTCTCCTTCAATTCTTAGCAACACTTTTAAGATTCAAACTTAATTTTTTGTGATTGAAAGAAGGAAAAGATAGAGGAATGGAGAAGATAAGGGTTTGGTAGCAAAAATTGTGGAAGAGTGAGTGGGTTTTACAGACTTTAGGGATAGAAGAGAGAAATTTGTGTCTTTAAATTTCCCGTGGTTGACTAGTATTCATGGCAATGACATGATCTTCATGGGTGTGAATGATCATACAATGTGATTCACAACTGTGGTAATCCCTTTCACGAGCATGAACCCTTATACCATATTATAATCTTCTTTCTTATAGCAATACTCCTATCATATACTCACTTCTCTACATTCAACATATCGTATAGACCCTAATTAACAAACGTTACACATATCGTGGCATTATGCATTCTACATATTCAAAAGATTAAGCAAAAAGGATATGAACCCACAACGTAATCTGTAGGACTTGTGTTAGAATAGATAGCATGTCATTAAGAGTGTATATGGTATAATGGAAATGAGGTTATTAATGATGATTGGCACCTTAACCTGTAATCAAGTACAACTACATATCTGATGACTCGACACTTATAGATAAATGATAACTCATATGACAACAAAATCAAACCTGATATCATGTATTATAACTCAGCCTCACCCTTATCCTAATTAGTCCAATAGAATGTTACGAGACAAATATTTTAAAAAATGAAGTTCATTATGTGACAAAATTGAATAATGCTATATGATTAAAGGCCATTGTGTATGATTCATGAATATATTGACTTATTATTTTTTTATGTAGCTTAAGTTTATAAATGCTATTTATGTATGCTATATAGATTGTGAAGCTTTATTATGATAATAAACATGTGAAATACTATACCAATGAGGTATGATTATTAAGGCATGGACATATAAGGGAAAAAGTAGAATGTGTTTTTAGCTCGGGTGAGCACACATTGTTATGATTATGATTCGTATATAAAAAAAGGAAACTAGATTTGTTTAGTCTATGGCATCCAACCTAGGTCTAGTAATGACATAGTTAGCAAATGTGATATAGGGTAAAACAAATGGTTTAAATCATTAGCCTGCGATAGACATATCTATCCCAACCGACAATCTAATAAATCATTAGCCTGTGAAAAACATATCTTTCTTAACTAAACCAATAAATCATTTGCCTACAACAAACATATCTATCTTAGCTAGCAGTTTGGTAAACCATAAGTTATGATAGTCAATTCATATCCTAGTTAGGCCATTTAGGATATTATGGGGAAAATAAGTAAAGTACCAACATGGTTATTTTATAATATTTGAAATAAGCTTCAAATTAAGGAGAGTAAATATGAATTATATGCTTTCAAATATATGAAGAGTGTTAATATGTTTGTATGATGAAAATAACGAATAAAATGATAAAGACATATGTAATCATATTGCTCTACTAGTATTTATAGGATAAGTGAACAAGACGTAGATATGCTTTCTATTTTATGTTGATACTTTGAACATGAAAATGAAGTGAGCCATTGCATGTCAGTGAATTAACCTACACACAACATAACATGTAAGAGAGGTTCTTCTTACCACAAAGGGATAATAAATCACATATTGATTGGTATCTGTATATAGAAGTTGTAGTAACATTCTTAATAAACATTGTAATTGAATTATGAACATACAACTATAGTAAACAGAAGATGCTTGTATGTTGAAACCTAAATCCTATAAACGTGGCATGATCGACAATGTGGTTTAAGATAATAAAGAAACTTGCTATCATTAGGAATATATGTACCCTATAAGGAAATGTGGGTGTAATAATGCCCAATTTTAGACTTTGAATGCTATACCATTGATAAAATGATGGGATAAGTTAATAAATTAGTAAATATTTAAAAGTTGAATTTTAGGTGGCAAATATCTAACGTGACATTGAACAACCTTATACTTGAAATTTGGAAGATTATGTCATCATGCTCATAATAAAGTACAAAATGTGTTGTAGATGAATAATGACAATTAAAGTTGTTAAGTTTGCTTTTGGAAATATTAATTTGTAAGCACTTGTTTATCAAATGAATATTTAATTGTCATATGTAGCACCTTTTACCCTCTATATATACCGTTGTATATCTGACAGATAAAGAGTATTACAGTTCTGTAAATTTTTTTTAACTTATACATAATAATAATGATAATAATATTAATAAATTTGAAATATACATACAAACTAAAATTTATTAGCAAGTAGTAAGTATATAAAATTCTCACACTTACGCACCCATTTATGCAATATATGATACATCCCACATGACTTGTGAAAACTTATTTACATAAAATTAATTCCAGATAGTAAAATATGATTAAAATAATCAACCCGCTCGGGGGTGACTTCCATTGTTACTTGTCTCCATACTGTGAGGCCCACTTTTAGCGACACTATATTTACAAAACTTGTCGCTTTATCTTCACTTCAAATCTACGCAAGAGGAAAACAAACTCCCGTACTGAGTTATACAACTCAGTGGTACAGTAATTTACAATAACAATCATTCATAGGTAACAGAAATTATAAATTCATTTATCAAGATCAAACCATAATATCATATAAAATTCATTTCATTAATATTATTGTATTCTCATAAAAATTTATTGTCATGTTTATATATTAAATCACCATATACTGATCTCAGGGAAACAAGTGGTACATATCATCTCATGATTTCAAAAAATCCACCGGATCAAAGAAAAATAATGTGAATAAATCATTTTGCTCAGTCCTAGAAAACTCACCAGACCGACTATATGTATCATACTACCACAGGAAATCCACCAGACCGTAAAACATATTATTTGATAACAAGAAACCCACTAGGTCAATAAACCCTATTAACATGTCAATAGCTCCCTAAATCATTGTCTATGCTAATATAAGGGCTAAAATATCAAATACAATTTTCATATGCTTATTCAAAATATCATATCGATCAAATTTTCAATAAAACATATAAAAATGTCATACTAAAATTTCTTTCATAAAACATGTCATAACAAGTATTCCAAAAATAATTTCTTGTTATCGAAAATTCCACACTTATCATATAAATTAATTTGAATAAAAACTTATTTAAAATCACACTTTAAGTATTTAATAGCTAAAATTATAAAATATTGTACAGACCTTAACTAACGTTTGTCGGTATCCGCCGGCTCTTTTCTCCGGTCCGGCCTTGGCGACGATTCTGCTGTCATTCCTGAACAACATATAATTTCTAATTAAATATAAAACTATACTTAATTTACATTCTATTAAAAACAAAGCTCCACGATCATTTTCTGTTTTCACGCATACCAAAAATTACTATTATAGTCAAACCTCGTTATGCGCAATTCGAGACTTCAGTCGCTCGATACGCTTTTCAATGTGACAAAAAAATTTCAATATTATTATTTTTTAATATTTTATTTTACTTATTTTTCCTCCTCCATAACTATTTTTCTCCATTGATTTCTATTTTTCATCTTAAAAATTCATATTAATCCAACAAATGCTTCAAAGAAATTTCAAATATATTCCTATAATCATTTTAACTCATCTCAATATAATTTAATACTATTCAAGTCTCCAAATATATAATATACCCGATCCACATATAAAATAACTTCATAATTAATAATCCTCGATTATTAATTTAATTATTTAATATATTAATATTCTAACTTAACTAATAATCACCTCCACTTAATAATATAAAATCCAATTATTCACCAAATAAACTCCAATAATTATGCAATTAATCATGTAATTCATTTAAATTAATTAATCACCTTAATAATATAAAAAATAATATATTTAAACATCACAAATAAATTCATATCTCACTATCTAAAAACAACTAGGAGGTGTGGTGGCTTCAGCGAGAGAATCTAGCTCTGATCAGTGGTCGCCAGACTCCGGTGACTGGAAAATTTTTGATGACGACGAATTGACGATCAAATAGTACCAAAAGAAAGTATGAGTTGTGAGGAGTCCAAATATATAAGTTTCATGGCTTGAAAGTGGCTGGAAACATTTAGATCTACAAAAATTTGTGGTGGCTTCAGCGAGAGAATCTAGCTCTGATCAGCCCTCAAACCGCGGTTTTCGGAGCTCAAATTACACAGATCATGGTTTTTCAACGTTCTTAGTCCATTTCCAGTGTCAGATTTGAGAAAATAAGTGGGAAAATATGAGAAATGGAAGGACAACCCCGAAATTCGAATTTTTCCTTGTGGAGAACAACTTCTGGTTTGAATTTGGCGAATATCATATATTGTTTGATTAATGAACAAATATGGTAATGGTGTAGGGAGAATGAGAAAGAAAATAAATTTTATCACTTTGATATCTGAAATCTATATATATATATACTCGGGGGCAATTTTGTAATTTTCTACAAATTTCAGATTTTTAATAAAATTTTACTCAGATAAAATTATTAAGCTACAAAATAAATTAAGAAAAATCTTAATTGAGCAAAATTAAAAAAGTATGGGGTATTATAGTCATATATATATATATATATATATATATATATATATATATATATATATATATATATATATATATATATATATAACAAGCATGTTTAGCTTAACATGTGGATTGTTTTCTCACACGTAGGTTCAGAATAGCATTTTGGTGCATGATAGAGAAGAGAGTAGCCACAAAGTCAAACTAAAAGTTTATGCCACATGTGGGGTTAAGTGAAACTATTATGGAGTTCATATCTTTAAGCATGATTTATTTAAGTTTGTAATAATTATCTAACCACTTTTTAAGAAGCTTTAATTTCATTAGATTTTTTATTATAAAGTTTTGTAATACTCGCTTATATAATTGGAATTATTCTGATTGTATGAAAGGATATTACATTTAATAGTTTTAGAGTCTGATTTAGGCATTTATATACCTAAGCGGGTTAAGAGTACCATCATGCATACATATAGAATTCAGTATGACTCTGGCGGTGGCTCTTCCCTGTCAAATGTAAGTATCATATGGACATAAGACCTAGAAAGTTTAATGGAATATGAGAGTAACAACCTAGTTGATATAGAGACATAGAAGTAGTTGAGTTAGGATGATATCAGTATGTATAGGTATATACCTGTTCTGCAACAATGTTGTTATGGAACCAATAGGGCAAGCTTAGTTATCTTCATGTAAGTGTTGTCAAACATTTCCAAGAAAGGACTTGAGTGATCTCGCCCAAACCACAGTATAATAAGTTACAAAAGTACTAAAGCTCTAAGCTCTAGAGCCATAAAGAAGATAATTCAAGTATTATCAAATAGTAATTGGTAAAAGTTGAGTAACTAGTCTAATAGCTATAATGCTCATTAGAAAAAAAGTATGATTGTACAGTTTCTTTCTTTAGAAGCACGTTTTTAATATATGCAGGATAATGTTATTGGACTCCAAAGGGTCACTCCACCCTTATAGGAGCTTTCACAATTGAACTCTACGATGAAGATGGGCCTTATACAATAACCATAAGAAATAAAAGACATTAGGTCCATGATTTTATATATGTATATGTATTTTTAGTTGAAGTATGACATTTTGTTTATGAACCATTCTAAAACATATTGCTACAAGTGATTAAATGTTTACAGAGATTACTAGATAGTGATACAAGAAAAGAGTTCTAGCTAGCATAATGGAATTGTTGATTCAAGTGTAAAATCCCCTATTAAGAATGGATTGGCTCACCATCTGAGACAATAGTCTAGTGTCGATAAAAGGAAGCTAATCATAGAATCTCCAAACCGAAGAATGGTATAGTTCATGGTAAAAGATTCCTTGACTATTCGTTGTCATTTATCCTATGGAAATAGAGAATTTAGAACCCAATGAGGTAGACTAAACATAAAGGGGCATATCTATAGATAGTATGATATATGGATGTATTGATAAAGGTACCCTAGACAGATGCACAGGGTTTAATCTGGGCACAATCCTGATTCTCATTGCATCTCACAAAGATAATTTGTAACACCTCCTTACCCTCCTACATCATAGTCAAATAAGGCGGTGTCTCTAACTAACTAACTTATATGTTTGTGCTAGACTTATAGACATGCAATACATATCAACTAATTCAGAACTTATGATAAGACTAAAAAATGTATTTTCACATACTATGAATTG
This sequence comes from Triadica sebifera, assembly GCA_023653625.1. Taxonomy (NCBI): domain Eukaryota; kingdom Viridiplantae; phylum Streptophyta; class Magnoliopsida; order Malpighiales; family Euphorbiaceae; genus Triadica; species Triadica sebifera. Next base: position 22,060,164 of record CM042900.1, read on the forward strand.
GTCATGTTTTATTTACATATATGTATTTATTTTAAAATATATATATAGTGAATGTAAAAATTTCCTTATGAGTATGACATGACTACCACTGTTTTTGTTACTGCCACTGCTGCACTCTTTTGACGGAATCACTGGATTTGCAACTCTTTCGATTTGTGCATTGGTATTTATTTCCAATTTACTATCTATGCGAGAGAAAAATAACTCATACGTTGAATATTAATTTAGTGGTGTAAGCTTTATAAAAATAGTCAAATTTTAATTAATTTAAATTCTCATTTATAATATTAACATACTTCCTTTTAAAAAACAATATATATATCACATAACATATTGTCACATCAGCATCATCAAACACATTTCAAGTTGCTTATTTATTGTGCCTATAAATCGATTACCTAGATTTGTTTATAGGAAGAAACAAGGAGTAACCGTATGAAAAAAGTCATTTGTATATATGGATGTCAAGCATCCCCATATCCATATGTTTCGACCAAGTTAGATGTAACTGTATATTCCAGTTGAGCTAAATAATTTATTTGTATCTATATGACCCTATTGGTATGCCAATAAAAATACCCTATTCTAGGCCAGACTCATTTATGGGCTTATGTCATATATGTCTATATAAGTCATATCATGCATAACATCACATCAAGTTTTTTTATCTGTATTATCTTTTCTGTTTTTGGCTTTTCGATACTTATCATTTCTGTAACCATTACACCCTTATTACATCATATCAGTCACGTATTCACATACCTCACATATACCACACATATACCTCATATATTTCATACATATACCATATATGTCACGTATATACCTCACATATACCATGCATCTATCACATATTTCACTCATATACCCATATTAATTATCATATCATTTTATTTTTATCATATTGATAATTTTACTTTAATGGTTATTGCCATAAATCTTGCATAAACCTGGTTCTTGACTTTCTAATATTGGTTAGAATCCTACCCTTGATTCAATCGAACTCCGTTAGCATCAGTGTGCTTGACATAAAAATTCCTAAATGCTTAGCCAACAGAATTCATTTATTCACTGCATATATACCTCACTTTCGTATACATAATTCAAAGTTCTTGTGACTTAAATTAGGATTCATAGGTTATATTTCTACGTTCATATGTTCATCCTTTCTCTAACAAGATTCTTAAAGCAGTCTTTAAATTTTCACATTATACTAATGGCCCTGAAATTCTTTTGCTTTCCCTACCAAATTTATTTAATTCTTGAGACCTTGTTAATTGTCATGTGTCTTCATACTCCTTCCCATTATCTCAACACTATTTTCCAAACCCCTTTTAATAATTTCTTTTATAGTTTATGGTCCCTAATATTCACAGTTTCTTACATGATTTTCTATTCTAATGATTTTAACACCTGTTTTCGGCCTTTTCTCGCTATATATCACAATAGTATCTCATATGTTTAACTTCAGCTTAAAGAAAATGTGGCCTTAAGCTCATCATTTAGTAGCAGTTTTGAAGGCCTTTTCTTTTCACACTTATCCTAATACCTTAAACTTAATCTCTTCATCACTGTATGTAAAATTTTACGGGTTTAACTCAATTTTAGTCCAACTCATTTATCAAATCCATGCATTTTGGGTTCCTTTGCACAATAATTTGGTAGAACTTTGATTTTAACTTGTTGCATGTCTTAGACCTAAGTTAGTTTTAAGATATTTCCATGACTTATTTATTTATTTTTATTTTTAATACCAAACATAACTATTTCTTTCATTTATGATCGCGTTAAGTTTCTATTTGATCCTTGTTTGATTATTCATGTCAAATATAGTCCAAATCATAGTCTTAAAATTCATTTTTAGATCTTCAATACCTCTCGAACAGATTTCATGTTTACCCCACTTACTTTTTTTCACTATTATAATCTTGGCTAAGTTCTATTTTGGTGCCTTTGCTTTCCTAATAACACATTGAGTTCAAATTTTGGCTTATAAATCCATGTTATGTCCTTTTTGCTATCGAGTTAAAGAAATTTAAGGTCCCAAAAGGTCCAACAATGAACAATAACTTAAAAGTCACTTTAGATGTCTCAGATTATCAACCATTTAAAATCCTTCATACGTCTTTAGTATATTATAAACATCAAACTAATATTTTTCTTCCTTGTGGTGCTTTGGTTCACATGTCTTGTACAACTTTCTTCCTTTTTTTTCACTATTTTCACAACTTCCAAAATTCAATTTCTTAATCTAACTTATAACCATGATTCAACTCCTTTTGCATGTCTAAAAATCTCGGATTTTTATACCCTAATGACAGGTTCTAGCTTCATTGAACAAACCCAACAAAAAATAACAAGATAATATAGGTTTAGACTTAGATTATCACTTAAGCATAAAAAGAGATATAGATGGGAGAAAAATCAAACTCTTAAAAAGGAACAAATTCATGGTTAAGAGTATATTACACTTACCTTAGACTTTATGTGTAGAACCGTGATTTCTAAAAGTTTATTCTCTCATCTCTTGCCTTATATCAACATGCAAGACCATCTCCTCCTTTACCTCACACATGCAAGTCCTCCCTTTATTTTATCAAGGCAAGGTCAAGCCTCGAAATGACTCTTTTTCAATTTTGGTGTCTCGGTCAACATTTGAAACTGCATAAGAGCTCTTCTCTTCAAGACTCTTATATTCATACTTCAATGTGATATTTGTAAAATAAAAAGAAGTAAGAAAAATCAAGAGAACAAATGGTGGTGTTGTCCCGATTTGGAGGAGTGAAGGTGGACAACACAGAGAACAAATGATGCAAAAAAAAGAAATGGGTCTTTTTCTTTTTTTAAAAAAAAATTGTGGTCTTACCCTTTGAGTAAGATAAGACCTAGCTTTTATACATTAGTTAAAGGAAAGGTTAATTGCATGCAAGACAAGTGGGCTTCATGCGAGCTAGGATTAAGTTAATGATGTGTAATTAACTTAACTCATTTTACTTAGCACTAATCTTGTCAAACATGCTAAAAAGTCCTCAAAGTTTTCTCTTTTCAATTTAATCCAGTCCCAAATTTCAATTCCTTCAATTCCAAGCTTTAAACAAACAAATTCCTTACAACTAAACATATAATTATCACAATATAATAAAAATTCTATGTCATGGCATTCTCGATTTCGCAATTGATACACTGAAGCAAAAATCTTGTTTTCCAGTATTCTCATAGTACCGCATCTTAAATTTTATTTCTTCAATTTCAGATCCTAAACATAGAAATTTTGACATATAATTATACTAACATACTCATCTCACTGTACCCTATGTCTCGATGCTCTAAATTCTTGAATCGGTGATATATCTAAAATTGCAAAATTTTCAGTTTAGTCCATTTTATTGGTTTCCATAAAAAAATTTATTACATAATCATAATTAATTTTTCTCAGTCATATGTGGTCTGAATTCAAACAACGAAAGTATGGCCACTATTTTGATCATGAACACTTCTAGTTTCAAATCAATTTGACTCATTCGGTTATGAAATGTGCGTGTCAGTCGGGGCTTAATCTAGTGAGCATGACCTAATTTCTATTAGGTCAAATAAGATAAAGGTGTAGCTTCAAGATCTAGATTAATCAACTTATGATTAGAAAAACATATTAGCTAAGATGATAGTAAATAAGATGTGATGTTATCATGGTTGTATGTGGATAATATAAAGAGGTTGTGGTCTTTTTCCTTCATAATTGAGTTGAACTCAAAACAAAAGAAATGGTTGTAATAGGTTTAAGGCTATAGTTGCATTATGAATCAGATCCGAAGTAACTCAAGAGATTAAAGGAACACAAAAATAGGATGATAAGGTAGTAAGAGAGCCAAATTAATCCTTTAAGGAGAAAGACCTGAATATACTACAAAATTTTATTAAAGTTTATATTATAAGGACAAACATTGTATACCAAACATTAAGGTATGAGAAAGGGAACTTTTTAGAAAGAGATGCAATAACATGAGTAATATACCCAGATGTAAGGAATTGTATTGAGCTTAAAAGATTAAAAACTGGTAGTCTTGAACGAAGGACATTATAAAAAATATCACTAGGTACTTGTCATATCGATGAGTAAAAACATAATATGAAGTCCTATTTGGTTTCTTATAGCATATTTCAATCTTGGAATAAGAATGGAAAAGTAAAACCGTAGACTTTGTGATAATCTCCTAATAAGATAAAGGAATATGATATAGTATAAGGGTTTGTGGACGGACCCACCAAACTATTTACTCTTTGAAATAGGGGTAAGTGTTTGACACCTCAGTTATTACTAATCAACTAACTGAACAAATTTTGAAGACAAAATTTCTTAAGGGGGATAAAAATATAGTGTCCATTAATTCAGGCCTATATAAAATTTTTGAATATCAAGGAGGCAGTTAAAATTATAAAAAAAATTAATCAAAGAATATGTACATTTTAGAAATCACCAAATTCACACTTGTGAATATTGAGTCACACCCATGAATCCTACTATCACAAGGATATTTTTAAGACCCATTTTCTCTTTCACCCATTCTTATCCTCTAAAAAACCCACTCCTCTCTCTCTTATGTTTTCCTACCTCCACACCTTTTCTCTCATCTATCAAAATCTTCTTCCATAACCTAGATTTAAGACCTAAAAAAAGCCTTGCCTTAAACTAGAAAACAAAAAAAAACAATAAGGAGATCCGATTCTTAAGATAAGAAAGAGGTGACTTTGAGAGAAAAAAGAAGAATTGGGGAGATAAACTTGAAGATTTCAGCTTCCCCGTTTCAGATAGGGTTTTGGTGAGTTGTAACCTTCATTCTTCTTTTCTTTTCCTTATATTTTATTCCATTTTCATTTTTGCAAACTAAACCCTTATAAAAGTTGAGGTTTATAAACAAATTAGGGATGTAATCTTTGGGTTAAGGTTTTGGATGAAAAAACCTAACTCTCATACCCATATGACTAATAAAAGAGGAACCTTAAACTAGAGTAAGCTATAAAAATGAAATCTTAGGTAACCATAAAGTTTAAGTATTCAAGTGAAATGGTTATTTAGTGTTTGGGCATAATGTTTATGGTGTTAAGATAACCGAGAGTGGCTAAGAGCAATCTCCAAGAGAGAGAATGAACTTAAGATAGCCAAAAAAAGGTAATTTTTGGTGAAAGTTCTACAAGAGGTTAGTACACAAATACAAACTCTTCACTTTTGCTATGTTAGGCATTGTTTAGTATCCCTATTACTCTATTGTGGTATTAAGCATTTAATTGTTAAGGAAATAAATGAATGTTGTTATTAATACTCTTTGAGTCGTAGTTGAGAAAATTAAATATGGAATCGGATGTTTAAGATTTGGAAATGTGTTATAAGTCATATAAAGGAATGAATAAGTGTTATAGGTGTGTTTGTATATTGATATGAGTGATTGGCATTAGCCAATCTTAGAGAATTTATGTGTGAACTTGGGATTTCGGCACGAACTGGAATGCAATAATTTCCAGATTCACACCTGTGAACCTGGTGTCATAGCCGTGAATCTATATAACACAATTTGAGACTTTGGGCAGAAGCATTCATGCCTAAAGTTACATATAAAGTCATGTTCAAGAAATTGTGAAAGTATGGCTTTATGCTTCTGAAAAACTTAGTCACATTTGTAAATGTAATTTTTAAATTGTGGTTTGTGATCAGTAGCTCTCATGGGTAGAGTCAGGACCAAATTCATGAATTGTAACTCATGAAGGTCATCTTCATGCTCGTGAACTCAAGTGTCACGACCGTGAAACCTATTATATTAAGATGTAAAAATGTTTCACATGAGACATAAAAAGGATACTATGTTATTTAATTTCCAAAATAGGAACATTATAATGCTAAGAAATGTGTGATCAATTAAGTGTATGCTAATAAGAATATGTTTCACAATGATGTAGACATTGATAAACTATGATATGAATATATTGTGGCATTATACATTCTACATATTTAAAAGATAAAGTAAGAGGGATATGATCCCATAACACCTTTTGTAGGACTTGTGTTAGCATAGATGACATGCCAATAAGGGTATATATGATTTGGTAGAAAATAGGTTATTAATCATGATTGGCACCTTGACTTGTAATCAAGTACAACTACATAGCCGGTGACTTGACACTTATAGATAAATGATAGCTCATGTGATAACAAAATCATGCTTGCAATCAAACATCGTAACTCTGATTCACTCATATCTTGATTAGTCCAATAAAATGTTAGGGGACAAATATTATAAACGATGAAGTTCATTATGTGACAAGATTGAATAATATTATATGATTGAAGGTCATTGTATATTATTCATGAATATATTGACTTATTATTTTTTATGCAGCTTAATTTTAAGAATTTATAATGATGTATGCTATATAGATTCTGAAGATTTATCATTATAATAAACATATGAAATACTATGGCAATGAGGTATGATTACTAATGCATAGACATAGAAGAGAAAAGGTAGAATATATTTTTTAGCTTGGGTGAGCACCCATTGTTATGATTATCATTCCCTTATAAGAAGAAGGAAACCAGATGTGTATAGTCTATAAAGTCCAACCTAGGGAAAATAGTGAGATAGTCGACAATTGTGATATAGGGTGGAACATATGGTTTAAATCATTAGCCCATTACATGTATATCTATCTTAGCCGGAAATCTAATAAATCATTAGCCTGCGATAAACATATTTATATTAGCTAGTGATCCAGTGAACCATAGACTGCGACGACCAATTCATATCCTTATTAGTCCATTTAAGATATTATGGGGCAAATAAGTACCAACCTGATGAAATAAGCTTCAAATTAAGAAGAGTAAATATGAATTAGATTTTTTAATTATATGAAGAGTGTCAATATGCTTGTATGATGAAAAGAATGAATAGCATGATAAAGACATATGTAATCGTACTGTTCTACTAGTATCAAATAAAAATTTTCAAGATAAAGAAGCAGGTATGCTTTCTATTTTATTTTGATACTTTGAACATGAGATCATTTCATGTTAGTGAATTGACCTACACATAACATATCATGTAAGAAAGTTTCTCCTTACCACAAAGGGGTAATAAAATGCATATTGATTAGTATTTGTACATAAAAGTTGTAACATTCTTAATGAACATCATAATTGAATTATCAACATACAATAATAGTAAACAAAACATGCTCATATGTTGAAACCTAAGTCCTAGGAAACATAGCATGATCAATGATGTGGTATAACATAATAATGGAACCTGCTCTTTTTAGAAGTATCTTTAATGCCTACTAATTAGGGCTTATTAGATATATTGGTATTAGAGATGTGGGTATGTGATTAAGGGTAGTGTTAAGCATGAAAGAAGATTAAAATAAGATGAACAAAGATAAGAAATGGGGATGCCACAGGATTCACACCCGTAAATGGTTGGTCATGGCCATGAATAGCGTGGTTTGAGTGTTCACACCCGTAAATGGTTTATCACGGTCATGAATCTTGTGATATTGTGATTTATGCCCATGAAGGCCAAGTCACAATTGTGAATTCTAATTAGACAAACAGGTAAGAAAGTTGCACTTTTTTCTCTATTCCATTCCTAATCATTGCCAAACCTGCTCTCTACTCCTTATTAACCATCCTAACACACCACCATCATCTCTTTCACCTTCTCTACCTCCTCTTCCTCCATAGACATGAGATTTCAAATCTTGGAAATTTAGAGAAAACTTGAAAACTAAGATGGAATGGGAAATTCTTAAAAGAGTGAGATAGACCTCGATTTAGACTGGCTCTTAAGTTAGTTTTTTTTATATAAGGATCTAAGAAGATGCTTTTGGCATATTTAGGAGTTGGAAGAGGGCTTAAAGATGCATCCCAATGGGGAAGACAAGCTTAAAAAGCTTAGAGATTTGTTTAGGCTCCATTTTCAATGAAGGTATGCACATAATAACATTCAAAGTCCTTTTTATTTCATTGGTATGATTGGTGTGCCTTAAATGCATCTAGAAAAGGTTATTGGTATGGTTTATTGCATGACTTAAGGTTATTGGTATCATTATTTTTTTGTTAGAACATTAAATGCTAAGTTGGGATTTATGGGTGGTTGAATGATAATATGGAAATTTTGGGGTCTAATAATGTTTATGTGAGTTAATGGCATGATAAATTAATTGAAATGTGTATTGGAGTATTGATAGGTGTGATTGATATTGGTCAATTTTAGAAATTTGCACGTGGAATGGGTATGCTCAGTTTTAGCATTGAATCTATTGAGTTTTCTAGAAGGCTACAGATGTTATTACTTGTACATCTTCTTTTCTTAGTTACATATCCCTAGTTGTTCAACTCGAACAACTAAGTAAATTTTGTTGACATAATTTTTTTAAGGGGTGAAGAAATGTAATGCTCGAATTTTAGAGTCTATAAGTTAAGATGATTTTACAAATGAGTTTGGATATATTAAGAGGTTGAAAATGGTTAGAAAAAGAGGTTTCATGGTCATGAATGAGGTTTCACGGTCATGAATGTTGTCGTTTGGTTTCACACCCGTTCATGGTCTATCATAACTATGACAGAATGTTCACACCTATGAATGATATTCAATGAAGTAGATGAGCAGAGCCATATTTTTTTCTTTCTTTTATGTTTTTTCTGCTATCTTCAGCTACTCCACCCTATAAACCATACATGCCACACTTATCTTCTTCACCATCTTTATCTCTTTAAACACCCAAAACTCCATTATTAATCCTTATTGAAACTTAAACCTAAGAGAAAAAGGTGAGTTCTTGAGGTTGAGTTAAAATCCAATATAAGTGAGGGTTTATGTCCATTTTTCCTAGTTAGAGAATCTAAGAAATACATTTTTATGTTGATAAGAGCTAGAAGCAGTGGTAAGGATCATCGAAGAGGGATAAGGCTATATTGCTTAGAGGTATGTACATATTGACATTTTAATTCAACCTTTGCATTTTGGCATGTTTTGCATGATGAAATGATGTGAATATGTGATAAATTATTTAAAGCATGATAATAAGGTTAATGGCATGATTTTAGCAAGTTTTGAATGTTTGATAGTTAGGAATCAAGTAATAAAGTTAATGAGTTTTGGTTGGATTTTTGGTACGATTTGTGTTTTAAATGTGTGTTATGCGATTAAAGGCATATTGTTTGAATGAGATATAACTGCAATATTGATAGGAGTTATTGAGATTGGTCAATCTTAAAGCCATAAATGTGTTGAAAGTTGCGTTCTATTTTTAGGTTTATTTCTATTCTTAAAAATCCAAAATTCACGATTGTGATATAAGGTTCATAGTTGTGAATGATCAAACTAGAACAAGGTTCACACCCATGAATAATTAGCCACGGCTGTGAACATCGAGACCTAGTTGTTCATGTTTTAACCCAAATTTGTATGGTTTGTTTCATGGCTAGGAAGCTGTGAAATACGGTGTCACGGCCGTGAAGAAATATTTCACACCCGTGAATGATACATTTTTCCAACCATAAGTGTTCATGCCTTATTTCACTGGTAAACCACCATGAAGGACACCTTCATAGCTGTGAATTGGAATTCACGCTCGTGAAACACAATGAGTGAAAAATAAGCAGTTTTTATTTACAATGTTATGTGATGGGTTTAATTAATCACATGATATGAGTTGTATATATGCATGAATATTTACATGTCGTTGTTTTAATGTGTCAATGAATGGGTATGAAATGTTATACATAAGTTATGGTCATATTGACATATATGATTGGGAAAAATGATGAGGTTATGATTACGATAAATGCTTCTGAGCATGGATGTAACAATGACAATTAATAAGGTAAAAGATATGGAATTCAAAAGGAAATGAGATAAAGGATTAAAATGTGTGTCTCTACTTTAGGACTTGACATAGGATAAATGGCATACCATTAAGGGGGTTGTGGTACTACAAATTATTTCTCTTATTCAATCAAAGTGGCTTAAGTTTGAGTTATGAACACTCCTAATTTGAGGTACTCGATTGAGCATATCTAGGTAAATGACATTGTGGCTTAAGCTCGGGTTGTGAGTGCCTTTGATCCTATTTTATTTCTCAGTCAAAGTGGATTAAGCTTAGATTGTGAGTGCTCTTGACTTGAAAAGCTCATATGAGCATATACAGACAGTGACAGGGTGGCTTAAGCTCGGGTTGTGAGTGCCCCTATATCGCAACTCACATCTGGATAGTCTGGTTTCAAGTTTTGGGAAAGTAAAAGGAATCAATAATTTGGATAATCATATATGATCAAAATATATGTAGTAATTGTGACTTTTTTGGTATTGATCTTGGTTATGAACATGTTTAGATGGTATAAATGTATAAATGGCAGTGAACTTGAATTAAATCGGTAAGTAAAATATGATAATATGAATGCATGCGAACATGACAATTAAGGTAAGAACCACAATGAATGTATGCCCTATTGCATGAACTTTAAATAATATGATGAATGTGTTAATTGTGATGTTATGGCATATCATGAATGTATGTAGAATTTCAATGCACATATGCACCATTAAGTTTTAAGTTGCTTAACAAATTTGGAGCCTAAAGGATAGCAAGAGTTGACTCAAGAGAAGAAGTGCCCACACAAAGAGTCAGTGTCAACCTTCAAGGGTTTGGTTTCATGTCATCTTTTGATTCTTTTGTACAAGACATGGGTTTTAGGTTTAATGTTTGTATAAGTTGTTAAAAACATGTATTTACTCTAAATGTCATATTTAACCAGCGGGCCCAGTTAGGACAAGTATGGTTTTTATATAGAAGTGATCCTATGGGATCAATGTTTATGCATGTTATACGACTTTAAATGTTAAGTTTTATTTTGTAATATGATTTGAAATAAAGTTTTACAAATAAAAAAAGGTTTTAAATTTAATAAGTTTTCATAAAATAGTATCTAGTAACATCCGCCCATTTAGACTAGATGAAATCCTGATTAGTTGGGTGAATGTTACATTTTGATATCAGAGCTTAGGTTTAGGCATTTCTTACCTAAGTGGGATAAAAGGATTTGTCATGCATGCATCGTACACCTCATTTGACTCTAACATGGGTTATTTATCGGTCAACTTATAAGTTTAGAGAGAGAGTATAAATGGAGATAGAATTGCATGATGTTGTTAAGAGCAATAGTCCTATGGACTTTAGGGCTCAGGCTCAGTCCATTGTTATAAGTGTTCATAGTCCAGGTGTTGTTCTAGTTCCTCTACAGCAGTGGATGGTTGGTTTAGCAAATCAAGCTCAAGATCCTTTGATCAAAATCTAGCAGCTCTTTTAAAGAGGTTGGCTCAGGCAAAACCATAAGCAGCTCCACCTCCACTGTCACCACCACAAGAGAGACCCAGGGTTTAGATTCACAATCTCTAGAAGTATGGGGCTACAGATTTTCTTGGCAAGGATGAGGATGACTTATTGTTGCTGAGTATTGGTTAGAGAATATTGATAAAGTCTTTGATGAATTCGAGTGGTCGAGGATCACAAGGCTAGATATATTGTTTTTCTTCTATAGGAAGATGCCTACGACTAGTGGAAGACAGTTCTGTTAAAGCTAGAGGTTCTTCAATCATTGACTTTAGATTTTTTTATGGCCGAGTTCAAGGATCAGTATGTCCCTAAAATGTACATCGATGAGAAAAAGAGAAAGTTCTTAAACCTCAAGTAGGAAAGGATGACGATCATTGACAACCAGAGAGAATTTACTCGCCTGAGTAAATATGCATTCAATTTAACCATAGAAAAGATTGACAAGTGTCATATATTTAAAGATGGCCTTAATGCAGAGACTGAGAATTTTGTGACTATGCTCCAGTTTGTGAGTTTCTCGAAGCTGGTATCCTCCACCATTAGCGTGGAGAAGAGGAAGAGGAAGAGAGTAATGAAAGCTATCAAGAAGCCATCAGATTTAGTGGCCTAAACATCAGAAGACATATGTTGTTTCTCTTTAGAACACTCACAAAGTAAGGGATCAAGATAGGGCCATTCTCAGTCAAGTTCATTCCGAATGGGACTATGATCTAGGACCATATCAGCCATAACTAGTACACTAACTGTTAAGGATGTTGCTCCAGTTTGTAGGACATGCTGCAAGAGTCATATGGAAGAGTGTTGGACAATTACAAGGGTATGTTATAGGTGTGAGGTATGAGATCATTTCAAGAGAGACTAACCCTTACAGTTCAGTGAGGCTTCTACACAAACTCACCAAAGCCAACATAGGCCAGAGACAGGGTCAGGCTAGAAGTGTATTTTGTAACCAACCAGCCCAGTTAGGCTAAGTATGATTTTTAGATAGAAGTGATCTTATGGGATCAATTTTTATGCATGTTGTACAAATTTAAATGTTAAGTTTTATTTCAGTAATATGATTTGAGATAAAGTTTTACAAAGAAAAGAAAAAGTTTTTAAATTTGACAAGTTTTCATAAAATAGTATCCAGTAGCATCTACCCATTTAGTTTTGATAAAATTTTGATTAGTTGGGTGTGTCTTACACTTCATTCCTCATTCTCTCTTTTTCACGTTAACATCACTCTTCCTTCTCCATCTCTATTCTTTTCCTTATCTTCACCTATTCATAACCAAATCTCAAGTTTAAAATTACTCGTTTTGCTAAGAAACCAAAAAAAAAAAAGAAATGAAGACAAGGTTTGAGTTTTAGGGGGAGTGAAGAAGAAGAAGAATAAGAAAGGAAGAAGTTGGGTTTCTGGTGGCACATGACTAGTCCTAAGAAAAAAAGAGCTTTGGTGAGTTTAACTCTCTATTTCTCATCTTCTTTTCTCTCTTTCTTTCCCCTTTTTTTTTAACATACCAATTTTAAATGGGTTGACTGTAAAGTTTAAGCTAGGGTTTTAAGTGTTAGAACCCCTCCATTAAACCTTTATTTTAATAAAAGTCAAACCTTAAAGGGGGATTATAGCTTAAAGGAGAGATCTTAATGTTTAACCTAGGATTTAAGTATAAAAGAGTTAGTTTTTTTTAATGATTAAAATGAGTTAAAAGGATTTAAAAGAGTATTTAGATGTTATAGGAGACCCTAGAAAGGGTGGAGTACAATCCCAAAAAGGAGAACAAGTTTGAAGAGATTTAACAAACTTCTTGATAAAGGTTAATACATATGAGCATTGAAACTCCTTGTATGTTATTAGTAATTTGTGTGATGTTTCCATGACTTTGAAATGCATATTTAGTGTGTTAAATGTTTGATGGATGGATGAATTTAATGAGGTATGTTATAAATGCATCTTGAGTCGTGATTAATGAGTTTGGGATGTGAAATAGCATGATTGAGGCTTTAAAAGTGTTGAAAATGGTATAATGGCATAAAATTGATGTTATAGGTTCACTTTTGTATGATAAAAGAGGTTGGCATTGATCAATTTAGAGTTGTATGTGTTAAATGGGGAATGCCCTGTTATATCACATTTTTTGCATAAAATTTTACCTAGATTCACTCGCATGAAAAGGAATTCATAATCATGAAGGCACAATTTACGGTCGTTAATCCTATCTCACGGCTTTGTAGAATTTGGACAGACCCATTCACGATTTGTTTCATATTTATCTCAAGAGCATAAGCCATGAAGTTATGCTTGATGCTTGTGAAGGACTTATTTACGCCTGTGAACCATATGGCTCACAACATTGCACAAATTTGATGACTATGAATGATTTGCCTATGTAATTTGAGTTTGACAGGAGCCTTCATGAGTACAGTCACCATTTGGTTCACGAGTATCAACCCGTGAAAGCCATATTCACGGCTGTAAAAAGATCTTTCACATCCGTGAATTAGAGTACTTATAAGATAATGATTAATTTGAGTTACATGCTTTTAATTTGGTTTGAATCCTAATATGTCATGACATCTACCATGATGAAAAACATATTATGAGTAAGAATGCACAAGAATGAGAAATGTTAATGATTATATGGTTTGACAACCATGCACTCAAGTCACATTACTAGTTATATTGAATATGATAATACGATATCGATCAGTGAATATGATACGAAATATGGATTGTGTGGTGAGAATATAAGCCCATTACTTTAACCTAGGACTAGAAATAGAATAAATGGCTTGCCATTGAGGGGTAATACGATATCGTAGGATAAAGATAACAAATGAAAGGATTATGACATAAGGAAAAAAGGTCTTAAGCTTGTGTGAATGTCATTGATCCATGTATGCATGCAATATGATTATATAATTATACTTAGTTAGGGGGTCTTAAGCTTGTGTGAGCGTTCCTAACTTGAGAAATTTGTTTGAGCATAAACGGAGGTGGATAAGGAGTTTTAAGCTTGTGTGACCACTTATAATCTTTAACCCTTATCCAAATCATCCAGTTTAGAGTATTTTGGGCAAAATAACCAGATTAATGTTTATGGGATATGTGCTTATAAAATATAGTTATAAGTTGATGTTTATTCATGGATATTATCTGATATGATGTGATATATGCCTATCTATGTTTGGGATTTTGCCATGGTTAAGAATATTTACATATGCACACAAATATTTAATAAACTAAAATGTTATATGTAACATCCTTGACTTTTCCCATATGTATTTCTGCAGCATCTCATTTGCGCATATGCATTTTGCATATATAATACTTGAACACATACATAATATGCATTTTTATTTAAATATATTCATGACATACAATTAGTTTAATTTCAAGTATTTTACAATTGTGTAGAAATGCATATGTTTGTTTTATAATATAGATGAAAATGACATAAAATTAATATATAAGTGAATAAAGAGACTAGATTGAATTAATAAAAATTTGACATGATTAATTTAATTAAATTAAAATAAGTGATTAAATTATATATTTTTATTATTATTGGTTAGTAAAATTGGTTAAATATTTATATGTATACATGAATGTATGTATATGTATGTATGTATATATGATAATAATAATAATAATAATAATAATAATAATAATAATAATAATAATAATAATAATAATAATAATAATAATAATAATAAAATTAAAAAAAAAAAAAGCATACAGCAAAAGAAGAGAAAAAGAAAAGTAAAAAAAAAAGAGTCAAAAAAAGGAAGAAGAAAAAGGGACGGATGAAGAAAAAAGAAAGGGAGACAAATTTTTTTAACTTATTAGGCAAAGTCTTCTTCTTCTTCTTCCTTCTCCTCTTCTTCTTCTTCTTTGCTTCATTCCTTCCGCCTATTTCTTTAAAATTCCAGCAATATTTTCTTCTCTTTTCACTCTAGAAATTACAGCAATAAGATTAGCCAAGGGTGATTATAGGTGAGTAAACAATTATTTTGTGTTAAGCTTGATTATAGTGTTTAGGGTTCATAAATATGCAGTATTTTTTGTCATAGTTTTGATGATCTTAGAGATCGAATCTGAAAAAGCTTAAAACAAAAATGTTGTTCCTATATGTCTTAAATTTATGGATATGTAAATATTTTTGCAAGATGTGGTGTATAGAATGAGATATCCTCTATGTACTGAAACTGGTCTGGATGTGAACCCTAAGTAAGTTAGCAACTGTGTTTGTTAGTTTTGAATAGATAAAGCCATTATTTGAAGTATCTCAAAACATAAACGTTGCAAATATATGTGTTATATATCTGTATACCAAATTTTAGGTTCATATGTTCTGTAAATTTGAAGTTATTGTGAATAGAACCATGACTATTCCATAGTTTGAACTGCCTACTGAGTATCCTATACAGGTCCAGAAACTTGTTTAATTATTGTGAGCTTCTTACAGATTGATTCTGTAAATTATCAAAGCATAAAAGTTATAGGTATATGTCGTATCTAAATTGGGGTACTAATTTCATCTTAATATGTTATGTATAGAGTAATTTATGGCTGTTACAAGTCATACTATCCTGAAAACCAACTATATTCTATAGCAGTAAAATGTTGCCTATAATTTGAGAGCCTTAGATATATAATTGATAAAAGTTGTAAACATGAAAAATGTTACATTTGCACCCATATAAGTTTTTGTAAATTTTCATTGCAATATGAGTTATATATCATAATTTATAGGGAGATAAAATTGGTACCCTGAAACTGCCTAAAGGCAGAAAACAGGGCAGAAAGCAGAACACGATTAGAAATTCTACTAAAAATTATACAGTGATCCAATTGGTATGATATTTTAATATGTTATATAATTATATGTTAATTTTAATTAGGAATAAGAATTAGATTAATTGGTTAGGTACAGAAAAAGTTATAGTCAAAACATTCCCATAAGGTCACACTGCCTCATAGGAAAAATTTTAATTATTGATATGAATAATGTATATTAATTTGTTTAAGCCACATTAAGTTTCTCTAGTCATAAATTAACCAATTATATTTCAATACTAGGCTCAAGACAAATTGGAGATACACAAGAAGGGGGTAGACAATAAGTTAAGGGTTGGAATCAAAGGAAAAAGATGAGTCTAATTATCAATTGAATTCTTTAGTGCATATGAATGTTGTTTGCTATGTGATTCATATGATTGTGATGATTCTTCCTTGATAATATGACGATGAATAATTGTGACATTTGTGGTACAAGTTTGTATACTTGTGGTATATTTGAGGTATATGTTTGACATATGATATATATACATGGTATATGTATAGTATATGCAATGTATATGTGTTGGCATATGAGGTATATATGTGGTATATGTATGATATATGTGATAAGATACAATGGTTGATGAATATGTAAGTACAAGTACATATGTATAATGACTTAAAAGGCATTGTGACTAGTTAATCGACATTGCAAAGCAAAAGAAGAGGCATGTGGCCCAACAAATGTGCAAATGAAACAAATGATCAAGCTAGCTAGCAAATGCAAATGCAAATGCAAATGTTCACAAGGAAACCCGGGGCAATGCTTGTTTAACCTGGTCACGATTTTATCTATATTTATATGTTATTGACTGATGAAATGGAGTATAAAGTATGTATTAATTATACTTGTTATTTGCTATTATGAAATGCTTGGTGCTTTAGAACTCATTTGATGGTTATTTTCACTGAGTCGCAACTCACCAAATTGCATCATTTTTCAGGTAGAGAAGAGTAGTAGTTCATATTGAGGTGCATATAAAAGTCATGGATCAAAGGTCACCGGTCGAGCCTCCTCACTTTCTCTCCTTGCATTCCACATAAGCATAAGAACATATCATTTATATTTGGGGGTTGAATACTTGCATATGTATAATTACAATGAATGTGTACTAATATATATATATATATATATATATATATATATATATATATATATATATATAAATGGATTCAACTTGCAAATTTACTAACTTTTAAATGTAATGTTTAAGTTATTAATATATGTGATGTTATATGATATAATTAAAGTTTTCGTATTGATTGTGAAATTATTGTTGATAATATAAGATGAGTTAAAAAAAATTTACTCTCGCTGTAAACATGAATTTTATTTTATTCTTGTTTCATATGTGATAATTTAATATAAAAACAACATATGCAGTATATAGATGTATAAGGTGTTAGGTGTTACATTTTTAGTATCAGAGCAGGCATAGGTTCCAAGTCAACATGCATATGCATATAAGCATGATAACATATGCATAATATGTGTTGAACATTATGTAGTGACATAATTTCATTTATTTTAGGGTCATCATAAGACATGATTCACCAAGGAGAGAGAGGCTGGTCGAAATGCATCCTCATGAGGTATCACCTCATTTGCATAGAGATCAACTAGCACCAGGAGCTAGAGCTCCCGTGCATGCATCCCAATCATCACATGCAAAAATGTCATATGAAAACCCATAACAAGAAGTACACTGGCCTGAAATGCATAGAGAAAGGTGTTACGATAAGTTAAGAAAATAGGGTGCAGTTGATTTCTATGGCTCGACTGATCCAAGTGAAGCAGAAACATGGCTTAAAAGGACACAGAGGGTATTGAATATGATGAGATGCACTCCAGAGGATAAATTTGATTATGCAGTATCTTTGCTTCAAGGTAATGCCTATGAATGGTGGGAGACAGTCCCAGGTAGTGATGCACAACCTCCAGTTCTAACATGGAATGATTTTCTTAGAGAATTTCAAAATAACTATATGCCTAAAGCATATAAAGATGAGAAGAGGAAGGAATTCCTAAATCTAAAACAAGGAAACATGTCAGTTGCGGAGTATGAGGTGCAGTTCAATAAACTTTCCCATTATGCCACCTTTATGGTCTCTACTGAAAGAGACAAATGCAGAAAGTTTTAAGAGGGCCTCAAGTATGAGATCAGAAATAGAATCACAATTACTGATCTTGATAGTTATACCAGACTCAGAGCTGTTGCAATTAGAGCTGAAAAGTTAATGAAAGAAGTTGTAGAACAACAAGTAAAAAGGGTGACACGAGAGTTTACTGGAGAGTCTAGTAGAGGATATGGAAAGAAAGCTAGATATATGCCGAGCCAGTCTGGCAACAAAAGTGGGTACTCCAGTTCTAGAGGTTGAGGCATGACTTTCTCTTATCCAGGCAGAGGACAAAGTCAGTATACAGAACAGAGGCCTAATTTCATTTATGTATGCAAATGCTTTGCTAATTTCATTTTGTTGTGACCAAGTCAAACAGACATTGTCTCGGGTTTCCATGTGAACATTTATATTTGCTAGCTAGCTTGATCATTGTTTCATTTGCACATTTGTTAGGCCATAAGCCTCTTCTTTTGCTTTACAATATCGATTAACTAGTCACAATTCCTTTTAAGTCTTTATCGCATATACCATACATATATCACATATATACCACATATGCCATGCATATACTTCACATATACTATACATAAATCATGTATATGTCATGTATGCCAAACATGTATCTCAAATATACCATATATTTACCACTTATATATCACAAATTATCCACCGTCTCATTAAAAAAGTCAAGTAATGAAAACCATATGAATCACATAACCATAAATCATCTCAGATATCACATAGTAAGCAATATTCATATGTACTAAAGAAATCGTTTGATAACTATACTCACCTTTCTCCTTTGATTTCGATCCTTAACTTATTGTCTATCCCCTCCTTATGGGTCTCTAATATATTTTGAGCCTAATATAGAAATATAATCGATTAATATATGATTAAAGAAACTTAATTTGGCTTAAACAAATCAATATGCATAGTGCATATACATAGTTAGGCTTTTTCCTATAAGGCAGTGTGATCTTATGAGACTTATTAGCCTATAAATTTTTTTATACTTGACTAATTAATATTATTCTTACATCTAATTAAATATAACATATAATTACATAACATATTCAAATTTCAAATAAATTGGAGCATTGTACAATTTTTGGTGGAATTTCTAATTGTGTTCTGTTTTCTGCACTATTTCTACCCTTTGGTAGTTTTAGGGTACCAAATTTGGTCCATCATATCTTACAATATATAAGTTAGATTATAATTAAACTTGGTAAACACATAGAGAGATTAAAATGGAACATTTTACATTTTATAACTTTTATCAATTATGTCTCTAAGATCCTCAAATTATAAGAAACATTTCACTAGTTCAAAATAGAGTTGTCTTCCTGACCAGTATGACTTGTGAAGGCTTTATCTCACTCTATGCATAACATATTAAGATGATATTTATACCCACATTTAGATAATACATAGACCTATAGCTTTAATGTTTTTATAATTTACATAATCCTTCTCGAAGAAGCTCAAAATAGCGAAACAAATATATGTATTTGCCCAGGGCACTAAGCAGGCAATTCAAACTATGAAATAGTCATGATTTCATTCACTATAACTCAACATTCACAAGACATATGAAATTGAAATTTGGTATAAAAATATATAACACATATATCTACAACTTTAATGTTTTGATCTTCCTAAAATACTGGCTCTATCATATTGAAAACCAATGAGCACAGTAGCTAACTCAGCTAGGATTTGCACTCAAACCAGTTTCAATAAGATACCAATATATTTTTATATACAACAAATATTGAAACAATATTTATATATCCATAAATCTAAGACATAAAGAAAAAATTTTCATGCTTTAAAATTGTCCATAATCGGTTTCTATTGGTATCAAAATTGAGGTGCAAAACACTAATACAATATAACCCTAACAGCTCAAACAACACTAGAACAATGGAGAGAATGTTACTTACCAAGAACGAACTTTAAAAGGATCAATTTGCTACAAAACTTAAGTGAAATAAGGAATAAAATAAGGCTGAAATGGTGGAAGAAAGAGAAGAAACGAAATTGGGGTGAGAGAAGCAGATTAGTGAGGAGGAAGATAAGGTCTACCTCCCACCTCCTCACTTTTGTCCTTTTCCCATTTTGTTTCTTCCTTTCTTTTCTTTTTCCTTTTGCTTTGTTTCTTTTCATTTTCACATTATTAGTTCAATCTAATAATTTTATTCACATAAATTTCAATTTCATGTCACCGTCAACTAAATTATAAAATGGACACGTGCAATTCAGCACAATTGCAAAATACTCAAAACGTAGCTAGTTCGTGTCGTGAACTTGTCCCTATCAAAATACATATCAAATGCACATGTTCAAGTGAAATATATGCAAATGCATATGTCCAAATGAAATGCATGCTCAAATGCATATATTGAAAGTCAAGGATATTACATGTTATGAAATTGTAAGCCCAATACTCTGACTATGACTAGAGCTAGGATAGATGACTTGCCATTAAGGGGGGAGATTGGTATCAAATGACATATATTGTTCACAATTGAGATATTTTGAAAGCCCAACGGTAAGCAATGAAAGCTTGCTCAATTGCATTATATAAGAGATATTTTGAAGGCTTGGGGGTTAAACAAGATGGGCTTCCCTCAGTAGCTATTCTATGCTCTAGTTTTACCTCGGACATGTATTCTAGAAAGTTCAAGCAGGTGTCCTGAGGGATCTAATGAGAGTCGAAGAGTACTCATATCCATTTTAGTCTAATTATGAGTATGGTGGGCAGCGGAATGGTAAGTAATGGTATGGTCGGTTGTTTGATATTCCATGTTCAATGTGTGCAATATATATGAGATATTTATGGTATGTCATCAAGTATTCGAGTTAGTGCATGCGCAGACTTTGAGATAAGTCGCTATAGTAGCTCAGTGAGTATATCATGCATATTATATACATGACATGTATGTGTACTTTGCATGTTGTTATGTACTACTAGGCACTAGTTGCTTAGCGTATGAGCTTTTCATGTGCAGGTTTGGAGCCTAGGATTTAATCGCCAAAGAAGGACACCCAAGAATCGGAGTTAAGGACACACGAGTGGGGTGGTGATACAACTGTTGTACTTTTTGCTTTTGTTGAGTTTTGTTGGGCTAGGTAGTTATAGTTTTATATGTTGTATTTCATATATATATAGTTTTATAACTACTCATTTTGTATAAACTTTGGGCACGTGATTGTCCGTTTGATATTGTATTTAAATCTTTTATTTCAGTTAAGTCATTTATGATTTTTTAATTTTTAATTAAGTCATCATAGTTATAGTGCATGAAAATTTTAAATTATGACATTTTAATTTATGTGCATCGTAGCATCTTTTGGTATAATTGAGATTATTGTTAATTATATGGAAGAGTATAATTTGCAACTTAATTTATTATTCTTATATAAAATATTCTTTATTTAATAAACATATGCTATTAAATGATTTTATTAAATAATATCTTTTAAATTATCTAGTAAATAATAATTTTTAAAATACTTGAGGATGGGGATATAAACTATCATCATTCTCATTATATACTCACTCATATTAAGAGTACCTATATAACTACTTATACACAATAAGATAGGTGGTTAGATAAAATCAGAAAGGCAATATGCAATGAGTAGCTATCTTTCAAGTGGAGATCAAATAAGTATAATTTTCTGAGGATATGAGATTATACACTGTGTTTTGCATAACCATAATATACACACATCATCATATTTTTGGGCTTTGATGCATAAGCTTATTTTGAGTTGTGATATATTTATTTTTATTGATACTAGCCTTACCAATCACAAGTCATTAATATTAATGATGATTATCACGGGCCAATGTGTGACCAAGAGATTGGGATTAATCTCATTGTATTATAAAAGTGTTTATGCTTTGTTTTAAACATGTTGAAAAATTTTGGGATGTCCATATTTTAGGGGAGATGATGCTGAAATTTCTCTAGAATTTTCAAAGGTTAAAGAGAATCTTTTTATTTAGTGAAAATTTAAAAAGATGAAAAACATTTACTTAGTTTTTGTATATTTGATTTGATTTTGTAATTCTCTGAAAACATGGTTATTTGATTTGATTTTGTAATTCTCTGAAAACATGGTTATACTTTATTATGATTAACTAATAGTTTATCCTTTTCATCCCAATTTGATAAATTTATAAAAAAAATTATCCTTTTGTAAATAAATTGAGAAGCGATTTGTAAAATTTATCCTTTTCATCCCAATTTGATAAATTTATTTTTATTTTCACATAAATTAAAAAAAATGTAGTTAATATGATTAAAAATATACATTTTTTCTAATATAATCCTACATTATTTAGAAATATTATTGATAAATTAAGAAAATACTAACTCATATTTATTAATAACAAAACATATGATATAGAGATATATTAGAGAATTAACGTATAATTATATTTTTTAGAATAGAATGTGAATTATATTTTTGCAACAAATAAAAAAAATTATCAAATTGGATTGGAAAGAGTAATAAAATTTATGGTTATTTATGTTCAATTTTACATAATTCTAATTATGAAATTAAATTTCTTATTTTGCTTTTACTTTCAAACACAAAAAATTTAGATTAAGAAGCGAATGAGATAGTATTAGGGAAAGTGAATAGGCCAGGACCTAGTAGAGCACTAGCAAGGGTCTATGCTATGAGGGCCAGAGAAGACCCGAGTGCATCGGACGTGGTTATTGGTATATTTCTTTTATTTGACTCGGCTTTAATTTCTTTAATAGATCTGGGTTCTACACATTCTTATATATATCCCCATATAGCTAAGCGGTATAATATGTTAACAGAGAGCTTAGATTATGAGATAGAGGTGACTAGCCCTTTGGAGCATAACACAGTGGTAAATCGGGTGTATAAGAATTGTTCGATTATGGTTCGGGGGATAAAGTTTGTGGCATATTTGATAGAGTTGCCCTTTTATGAGTATGACGCTATCCTGGGTATAGATTGGCTATTTCGACATGGTGCAATAATGGACTGCATAATGAAGATGGTAGAGTTGAAAACGTCGGAAGATGATATAATAGTTGTTTAGAGGGAGTGATCCTCACGGAAAATGAGGATCATCTCCATGAGGAAAATGCAGAAGATGATCAGAAAGGGGTGTGAAGCTTATTTGGCTCACACGATAGACAGCAGGAGGGAGAGCCCAGATCTTAGGGATATTCCAACAGTGGATAAATTCCCAAATGTGTTTCCAGATGAGTTACCAGGGCCACCTCTGGAAAGAGAGATAGAGTTCTCAATTAAGTTTACTTTGGGTACAACTCTTATATCAACGGTACCATATTGGATGGCTCCATCAGAGATGAAGGAGTTAAAGACATAGTTACAGGAATTGCTAGATAAAGGATTCATCAAACTGAGTGTATCTTCATAGGGTGCACCGATATTGTTTGTCAAGAAGAAAGATGGGTATATGAGGTTATGCATATATTACAGACAATTGAACAGGGTGACCATTAAGAATAGGCATTCGTTACCATGGATTGATGATCTTTTTGATCAATTGAGAGGTATAAGGATATTCTCTAAAATTAATTTGAGATCGGGGGTACCATCAGTTGAGAATCAAGGTGGGTGATGTAGAGAATTACGAGTTTTTAGTTATGCCCTTCAGGTTGACTAATGCTCAAGTAGCTTTTATGGATCTAATGAACTGGATCTTCAGACCATTTATGGATCAGTTTGTCATGGTGTTTATAGATGACATCTTGGTGTATTCAAGAAATAGGAATGAATATGAGCAACAATTAAAACAGTTTTGCAGACTTTTAGGGAGCATAAACTATATGTCAAGCTCTCTAAGTGTGAGTTTTGGCTAGATGAAGTTGTCTTCCTCGGGCATGTGATATCGGCCAATGGAATTAGACTAGATTAGGGCAAGGTCGAAGTGATCTTGGATTGGAAACCCCCATGGAATGTTATCGAGATTAAGAGTTTTCTCAGCTTATCAGGTTACTATAGAAAGGTTTGTCAAAGGTTTTTCCATGATTGCTTCTCTATTGACTAGGTTGTTGTGGAAGGATATCAAGTTTGACTGGATGGACAAGTGCCAGAATAGTTTTGACCAGCTTAAGAGTCTTCTGACAGAAGCTCCAGTATTGACATAGTTGATTCCGAACAAGGAATATATGGTTTACAATGACGCATCAGACAACAGATTGGGTTGCGTATTAATGCAATAAGGGAAAGTGGTCGTATATGCCTCCAGATAGTTAAAACCTCATGAGAAGAACTACCTGATGTATGATATAAAATTAGAGGTCATTATCTTTATATTGAAGATATGGCATCATTATCTATATGGAGCAAAGTGTTACATCTACACTGATCACAAGAGTATGAAGTATCTTTCTACACATCAAGATTTAAATTTGAGATAAAGAAGATGGTTATAGTTGATAAAAGATTACGACTATGTAATTGATTATCATCTAAGGAAGACCAATGTGGTGGCCGATGCGCTCAGTAGGAAGACCGTGGTGGAGTAACACATCCGATCAACCTTGAGTCAAGAGATTATAGATGCACAGAAGCTTGATGTCAAGCTAGTGGGATTGGTCATTTTGGTCTCTAAGGGGGAGAGACCAGGGTTCTCAGTTAAGCCAGATGGTAGTTTACACTACCAGGGTAAGTTATGTGTACCAGAGGTCTCAGAGTTGAGTCAAAGGATTATGAGAGAGGCCCATGAGATGAAATTTTCAATGCACCCAAATAGTAACAAAATGTATCAGAACTTAAAAGGGGTGTATTGGTGGTCAGAGATGAAGAAAGACATCACAGAGTTCATAACTAGATGTCTTACATGTCAGCAGGTAAAGGCCTAACATCAGGTACCTTCAAGATTATTACAGCAAATCACAATTCTGAAATAGAAATAGGAGAGAATCACTATGGATTTTATGATTGGATTTCCATTAACGTCAAAGAAATACGATGCAGTGTGGGTGATCGTGGATAGGCTTATGAAGTCAACTCACTTCTTACCTATTCGGAGAGACTATTCTTTGAACTAGTTGATAGAATTATATGTGAATGAGATAGTGCGACTACATGGAGTTCCAATCTCCATCATTTCTAATAGAGATCCGCGGTTCACATCTCAGTTTTAGGGTAATCTACAGTGAGCTTTGGGTACCAAGCTCAATTTCAACATGAATTTTCATCCTCAGAAAGATGGTCATTCAAAGAAAGTTATCTGAATCCTGGAAGATATGATGAGGTGTTGTGTGATCGAATTTGAGGGAAGCTAGGATAGATATCTATCGTTGATGGAGTTCACCTACAACAATAGTTATCAATCCAGTATTCAGATGGCTTCGTATGAGGTGCTTTATGGTAGAAAATGTCAAACACTGTTGTGTTTGGCTGAGCTCAGTGAGAAAAAGTTAGTGGGGCCAGATCTAGTACAAGAGACAAGAAAAAATGAAGATCATTAGAGATCGACTGAAAGCAACTTCCAATAAATAGAAATCCTATGTGGACCTCAAGAGAAAGGACATGGAGTACTTAGTGGGAGAGAAGGTGTTTCTCAAGGTATCGTCGTGGAAGAAGGTTCTTAGATTTGGAAAAAAGGGCAAGTTGAGCCCTAAGTTCATTGGATCTTATGAGATCCTAAAGAGGATCGGACTAGTGGCGTACAGACTTGCGTTGCCACCAAAGTTGAGTACGATATACAATATTTTTTATGTATCCATATTGAGGAGGTATCGATGAGATCCTTCTGACATCATCATAGCTGAGAGCATAGAGTTAAGGACATATTTGTCTTATGAAGAGGAACTAGTTGAGATTTTATCTCATAAGGTAAAGGAGCTTAAGAACAAGTGAGTTATGTTGGTGAAAGTGTTATGGAAGAGCCATACAACTGAAGAAGCAATATGGAAAAGTGAGGAAGTGATGAGAGTACAATACCCTCAGTTGTTCTGAGACGTCATGATAGGTAATTTCGATGACAAAATATCCTAAGGAGGAGAGAAATGTAATGCCCGTGATTAAGGTCTATATGTTATGTTATTGGTTAGTGAGAAATGAGGGATTAAATGGAGTTTTAAGGTGTTGAGAGTGGATGAAATTAGATGTTTCATGCCTGTGACAATGGGTGTCACGACCGTGAATATCAGATTTTAGGGCATAACCATGATGAGATTCTTCACAACCCGTGAAAGAGGAGTTACAGCCGTGAAGCCTGGGTGGACGGAGTTGGTGAGACAGTCACATTTTTCTCTCTGTCATTCCCTTTAAATCTATTTTCCACTCCCTGTTAACCAATAAAACACATAATTTCATCTTCTTCTTCTTCCATACTCCATCTTCTTCCATTGGAAAATCTTGAAAGATTAGTGATTCTTGAGAAAAAAGTGAGAAAAAATAGAGAGAAGAGAGAGGTTGAGAGTTTAAAGAAAAGCTTAGTTTTTCCTTTTTAGGTGTTGGTTGCTTTCCAAAAGCTAAGAGAACATTTCTCCATCTTGCTAAGACCTAGAGGGAGTGTTAGAAGTCCATGTCAAGGGAGAGAATAAGCTTAAAGAGATCAAGCTTTAGTCAATCTCCATCCTAGGTGTAAGATTTTTACATAACAACATTTAAGGTCATAACTTTGTATTTTTTGTGTTATTTGCTTTAAAGGCATGTTTTAGATGACCAATGTGTAGTTAAATGGCAAAATATGGGGTTGATATGCATGATGGAAATTGATATGAATATGGTTAAATTGACATGTTTAAGGAACAATTCTAATTATTATTGATGACTAGAGATGATATAGTCATGTTAGATAACTTGACTGCATGCTGGAATGTTGATAGGGTGGTTGACAATGGTTAGTCATAGTGAGTGTTGCATATGGTATTGGCATGATTTGTGATGCTCTGTTTTTCTAGAAAAAAATTTCACATTCACGATCGTGAAAGGTGGGTTCACAGGTGTGAATGTCGTGAGGTGTATTCTTGTTGCCTAAGCAGACCCATTCACGGGTAGCTTCATGCTTGGGTTCATGCCTGTGAAAGGGTCAACATGTGCTGATTCACCAGTTGAATCATGGCTTGAGTCACGGGAGGGACTACCCATGAAATGGTGTTTCACGGCTATGAAAGGTTATAGACAAGCATGAAACTATTTTTGATGAAACTATTGATGATATGTTTGGGTTGAATAAAATTTGATTCGTTAGGAGGTGATAGGCCTTATATGCATAATATTTGCATGGTATGGGAATGTATGACTGTAGAAATCACAAGATTTATATAAAATATGGTAATGAATAATATGAATGTATGTATGATAATAATGTAAGCCCAATACTCTGACTAGGACTAGAGCTATGATAGATGACATGTCATTAAGAGGAGAGTTTGGTACCGAGTGACCTAGGTTAGTCATATATATTTCAAAAGCCCAGAAGTTAGCAGACCAGACCACTTCAGTGGGTTATATATTTGAAGGCTTAGAGGTTTGTGAACTAGAATACCTCAGTAGGTTATATATTGAAGGCCTAGAGATTAGCGGACTGGAGCACCTCGATGGGTTATATATATTTTACAGCCAAAGGTTAGCGAACTAGAGCGCCTCAGTGGGCTAAGTTACCCATATCTATTTTAATCTAGTTATAAGTAGGTGGACAAAGAAAAGATAATAAATAAATTGTTATGCATGAGAAAACACGTGTATGACATTGACAAATTGTTTGAGTTGTCATATAGTATTGTGCATTATATATATATATATATATATATATATATATATATATATATATAGATAACATGTCATGCAGTATACGAGCTAGTGTATATGTAGATTTTTAGGTAAGTAATCCTAGTAGCTCGGTGAATATATCATGCATATTATTTATATTTGTTGAATGTCTTGCACATTGTTATGTACCACGAGGCACGAGTTGCTTAGCATATGGATTTTCCATGCGCAGGATTGGAGTTGTGGAGAGGACCGACAGAGGAGGACGTCTAATGATAAGAGTCGAGGATATTTCATTCAGGGTGGGTGATACACCATTATACCTTATTTTTGTTGTTTTGCTATGGGTTGGGTATTTATAGTTTTACATGTTGTATTTTTAGAGACATATAATTTTATAACTACTCATTTTGTAAAACTTTGGGTTGATGTATGCCCGTATATTTTGTATGAAACTTTTATTTTATTGAAATCGCTTTCATATTTTAAGAATACTTTTATTTTGTTAAGTCATCATGGTCATAGTGCATGAAAATTTTGACGTTTTAACTCATGTGCATTGTAGCATCTTTTTGTATAATTGGATTTAGTATTAATTATATCGAAAGGTGTTATATGGGGTTTATGCCCAAATTACAATATTCAAGCAGTCATCTCAGCTGGATGGAGGCTTTAAGCAGTTTACCTTTGTCACCCTCCATAGTTGGCCTTTTCACCTTTATTATCCTTGCAAATTATATCATTGACTTATATCTATAATACATTATATATCTTTTATTTATAAGGTAACGTTTTTCTCTATGGTATTAATATTTCACAAGTATTCTATTTATTTACAAGACAATGTTTTTTACTGTTACGTGTTCTATTTCATCATATTCTTCTTTTTTCACAAAGAGAAAAAAATATATGTATATTCTAAGTATGTTTTAGAGAGAATTTTTTTTTAATTTGCATATTTATTTTATTTTTAGTATTTTTTGAATATTTTAATGATTGTTATTATTATTAATGATAAAATATTAATTTTGTGAAAAAAATGGTTGAAAATGAATATATTTGAATTAAAAATGAGTAATATAGAAAAAAAAATTGAGTTGCTGGAAGTTGAAGATAATGAATTGATAAAAATGATGAATCTAAAAGTGATGAAACTACAAGTTGTCAACAATGAACCAACAAGTTTTAAATGATGAATTTGTAGCTTCTATATGATAAATCTGAAAGTTTAAAATGATGAATCTGAAAGATCTATATGATGAACCTGTAATTTATAAACGATGAACATATATATTCTAATTAATGAACCTGAATGTTCAAAATAAGGAACCTGCATATTGTAAACGATGAACCTGTAACTTCTAAATAATGAACTTGTAAGTTCATACTGATGAAGCTCTAAGTTCCAAATGATGAATCTGCGAGTTATAACTGATGAACATATAAATCCAAAACGATTAACTCAAAAGTTATAACTAATGAACATATTTTATATTCATTAGTTCACTGAAATCTAATTCCAGAAAAGTCCGCATTTTGTTTTATTTTCCACATGTGAAAAAAAAAAGATTCATAATGCAACATGGATCTTGATTTTTGATATAACAACTCTATCATCCCAAGCATAGAGCCAAACAAAGCAAACCATTTGATCTATATTCCTCTATCTCCTCCCCCATAAGTCATAACATATTTCTTTTCCTTTCTCTATTCATTATTTTATCTCTCGTAATTCTTTTATCGTCTTTTTATTCCATATTTTCAATTTGAAATTTGCTTACTTTTGAATCCAATATGGTGAGAGGTACTTGATAGGTTATGATTTTTGTAGTCTTGATTCGTTTTGTTAGCTAGCACATAGATTAAGGAATTTTCATTATATTTGGCCTTCAAATTTTAGGAACAAGACATCGTGTTATCATTGTTGACTTAGAAATGTTGCCTTTATTTATGTTAATTGTGATTATTATGGTGTTAATATACCAAGTTCGAAATGGAAAAGGATTCTATAATGTAGGTTGTTTTGAAAAAAAATTCGATTGCATGCTATTTATTTCAATTTATTATAAGCTAGTGTAGATCATACGAGTCAGTGTGATGGTTAGATTTAGGGAATATAGTACAGAATGGGCATAGTTTAATGACTTTTATGCTATTATATGAAACTTAGTCTAATAGCAATTTTGTGTTATTTACATGTTGATAGTAGCATTTAATTAGTAGTTTAAATTGAAAGAGGTTTCGACAAATGAAAAAAAAAAAGTGTTTGTTTTGTTTTTCCATCAGTTATTAGGTGTTAACCCAACATGTTTGCACCAAGCTATTAGGTGCAATGCTCTATTGCTAAGGTGACAATCAAACCATAGACAACTGAGGTTGGGACATACTGCTCTTGATATTCCTTCCAGCATATTGATGTTATTTGCAGTAAATGTAATTGAGTATTATATGCAATAATAGCTCTGAATAGCTTTATATTGGCCAGTTTGCTCCCTATGTTGCTGAAGATATTCAATTTGAGTATTTTGAACAATCAATATCAATTGAATAATTATTTATTACAATATTGGGTTTAATAACATATTCATTAACTTAGACATTAGTATTTTTTGTTAAGGACCTCTATTATTGCATATGAAAATTTTAAAAATGGAGTGAAGTGGAGAATTGAGGGAACTACAAATTTTTTTTTACATAATTGTTGGTCAAACTACATATGCATCAGAAATAAATGACAATAAAGATGGACGGTGCATCTTTTGTTGACAAAATATTTGGTAGGTAAGATGGTAGTTGAAGATTAATCTTGACCATCCATTTGGTGGGTGGGGATTAATCTTGACCATTTATTTGGTTGGTAAGATGGTAAGTGAAGATTAATCTTGACCATTCATTTGGTGGGTGGGATTAATCTTGACCATCTATTTGGTAGGTAAGATGGTAAGTAAGAAATGATCTCAACCATTCATCAAAGTAGGTGAAAATTAATCTTGGTCGTCCATTGAGAAGGTGTAAAACTATATATAGCCTTAGGAATTCATTTGTAAGGTATTCCATCCAAAAGTGAGAGAGAAGCTTTAGTGAGAAGTTGTGAGTTGTGAGTGTTTGTAAACATTTTGTGAATTTCTCTTCCTTCAGTAAAAGATCTGCAATAGTCCGGAGATGTAGGCATAATTGGCCAAACTCTGTTATCAACTTGTCTTATTATTCCTCATTTTTTTGTTTTCTTATAAATTTGATTATAGAAAAATTGGCATTATTTTCCAATAACTGGTATCAGAGCATTGGTTGTATTTTTTTGTCTTTTTTCGAGCAATTACTATTCACATGAGGTGTTTTAATACACGGTGGTTTGCAGGAATTATGAAAAACGATCCAGAGGAAGTCAGATTCGAGTGGGATGGCCGCAGACAAAGGAAAGGTAAAAATTGAGAAGTTTGATGGAGCAGACTTTGGCTTTTAAAAAATGCAAATAGAAGATTATTTGTATCAAAGAAATCTATATCAACCTCTCTTAGGGAAGAAGCCAGAGGCTATGAAGGAAGAAGAATGGAGTCTTCTCGATAGACAACCTCTCGGAATTATCCGATTGACGTTATCCCGCAATGTTGCTTTCAACATAGCAAAGGAATATACCACGACAGGTCTTATGACGGCTCTCTCTAGTATGTATGAGAAGCCTTCAGCCTCAAACAAAGTGAACCCCATGAGGCGCTTGTTCAACTTGCAAATGACAGAAGACACATCGGTAGCTCAATATCTCAATGAACTAAATACAATCATAACCCAATTGAGTTCATTTGGAATTGAATTTGATGAAGAAATACGAGCATTAATACTTTTGTCTTCTCTACCAGAAAGCTAGAATGCTACTGTCATGGCTGTGAGTAGCTCATCGGGAAGTACTAAGTTGAAATTTGATGATGTTCGTGATTTGGTTCTTAGTGAAGAGATCTGACGGAGAGAGTCGGGTGAATCATCAACTTCTTCAGTTTTGCATACAGAGTCAAGAGGAAGAAATTCAACCAGAGGCAATGGACGAGGCAAGTCAAACTACCGAGGTAAATCAAAGGATAGGAGTTCCAAATCCAGGAATCCCAGTAATTTCCATAGTTTGAAAGCTGTCGAATGTTGGAATTGTGAGAAGACTGGGCACTACAAAAATCAATACAAGAGTGCACCGAAGAACCATGAAGCAAAGGTAGAGGCAAATATTACATCCACCTCTAGAGGCAATGACGCATTGATATGCTATTTGGAAAGCAATGAGGAGTCTTGGGTGTTAGACTCTGGAGCATCATTTCATGCTACTTCACAGAAAGAATTATTCGAGAGGTATGTCCCTGGAAACCTTGGAAAGGTATATCTTAGTGATGATCAACCTTACGCTATTATTGGTAAAGGTGTAGTGAAGATTAAGTTAAACGGGTCTGTTTGGAAGCTGAAAGATGTCAGACATATTCCCGACCTGAGAAAAAACTTAATCTCAGTAGGGCAGTTGGCTAGCAAAGGCTACACTACGATCTTCCAGGGTGATGATTGGAAGATTTCAAAGGGCGTAATGACGGTTGCTCGAGGCAAAAAGAGTGTCACTCTTTATATGACAGCAGGAGCATGCTGTTCAATCATAGTTGCAGCTAGCAATGAAAATCCCAATATATGGCACCATAAAATGGGCCATATGAGTGAAAAAGGAATGAAGATTATGCATTCGAAGGGAAAACTTCCAGGTCTACAGTCAGTGGAGATAGACACATGCAAAGATTGCATACTTGGAAAGCAGAAAAGGGTCAGCTTTTATATAAGTGGCAGAACCCCAAAGAAAGAAAGGTTAGAGCTCATTCACTCTGATGTTTGGGGACCAATGACCATCTCATCCATTGGTGGAAAACACTACTTCGTGACTTTCATCGATGATCACTCTCGGAAGGTATGAGTTTACTTTCTAAAACATAAGTCTGAAGTGTTTGAGGCTTTCAGAAGATGGAAAGCTATGGTTGAAAATGAGACAGGTCTGAAAATTAAAAAGCTCAGAACCAACAATGGTGGTGAATATGAAGACACCAGATTCAAGAAGTTTTGCTATGAGCATGGTATCAGAATGGAGAGAACCGTGCCAGGCATACCTCAGCACAATGGTGTAGTTGAATGTATGAACCGAATATTGACAGAAAAAGCCAGAAGTATTCGTATACAGTCAGGTCTACCGAAGCAGTTCTGGGCAGAAACAATCAACATAGCTACTTACTTAATCAATCGAGGACCATCGGTTCCATTGGAGCAAAGAATACTAGAGGAGGTATTGAGCCAAAAAGAGATAAATCTGTCACATCTAAAAGTTTTTGGATGTGTAGCATATGTGCATATCAGTGATCAAGGAAGGAATAAGCTTGATCCCAAATCCAAGAAATGCACTCTCATCGGCTATGGTGAAGATGAGTTTGGCTACCATATTTGGGATGACAAAAACAAAAAGGTCATCCGTAGCAGAGATGTAATTTTTGACGAAAGGGTGATGTACAAAGACATACATAAAACAGTCACTAGCAACTTAGAACAGAATGAGTCAGTATTTGCAGATGCAGATGATGTCCCAGTTAGTTCTATGATAGAACTCATTGTAGCAAGTTCTCAGCCAGAGGAACTTGTTGGACCAAGCAGTGCGCATCAATCTGACACACCACAGCCTCCTACTTCATCTCCTGTATTAAGAAGGTCTTATCGGCCTCATGTGCCTAACAGGAGATATATGAACTATCTCTTGTTGACTGATGGAGGGGAGCCGGAATGCTATGATGAAGCTTGTCAAACTGGAGATGCTAGTAAGTGGGAGTTTGCCATGAAAGACGAATTGAAGTCTCTGATCTCCAACCAGACATAGGAACTAGCTGAGTTACCCATAGGGAAGAAGGCACTTCATAACAAATGGGTGTATCGGGTAAAAGAAGAGCATGATGGTTGCAAGAGATATAACTAGTTCTATGACAGAACCCATTGTAGCAAGTTATCAACCAGAGGAACTTGTTGGACCAAGCAGTGCGCATCAATCTGACACACCACAGCCTCCTACTTCATCTCCTGTATTAAGAAGGTCTTCTCGACCTCATGTGCCTAACAGGAGATATATGAACTATCTCTTGTTGACTGATGGAAAGGAGCTGGAATGCTATGATGAAGCTTGTCAGACTGGAGATGCTAGTAAGTGGGATTTTGCCATGAAAGACGAATTGAAGTCTCTGATCTCCAACCAGACATGGGAACTAGCTGAGTTACCCATAGGGAAGAAGGCACTTCATAACAAATGGGTGTATCGGGTAAAAAAAGAGCATGATGATTGCAAGAGATATAAAGCCCGACTAGTTGTCAAAGGATTCCAGCAGAAGGAAGGAGTTGACTATACCGATACTTTTGCTCCCGTTGTGAAGCTCAATACTATCAGAACAGTATTAAGTATTGTGGCTATTGAAGATCTCCATCTTGAACAGTTAGACATGAAAACTGCATTTCTTCACAGAGACTTAGATGAAGAAATATACATGCATCAGCCAGAAGGTTTCTCAAAAAAAGGGAAGAAGAACATGGTGTGCAGACTTAAGAAAAGTTTGTATGGCTTGAAACAAGCCCCAAGACAATGGTACAAAAAGTTTGACAGTTTCATGCACAAGGAAGATTTCCAGAAGTGCAATACCGACCACTGTTGCTACTTCAAGAGATATAAGTCCAGTTATATCATTTTGCTACTTTATGTCGATGATATGTTAGTAGAAGATTCAAATATGGATGATATCAGACGGTTGAAGCAGCAATTGTCAAAAGAGTTTGACATGAAAGACTTGGGTCCAGTAAAGAAGATTCTTGGAATGCAAATCACAAAAGATAAACAGAAAGGGTTCTTGCAGTTATCTCAAGCAGAGTACATCAACCGTGTTTTGTAGAGATTCAACATGAACAATGCCAAGCCAGTTAGCACACCATTGGCCAGTCACTTTCGCCTATCCAATAATCAATCCCCTCAAATGGAGAAATAGAGAGAATTTAGGGCTAAGGTTCCTTATGCCTCAGCTATTGGGAGTTTGATGTATGCAATGGTCTGTACTAGACCAGATATTGGTCATGTAGTCAGAGTTGTTAGCAGATTTATGTCAAATCCAGGAAAAGCTCATTGTGAAGTAGTCAAGTGGATTTTGAGGTATCTACAAGGCACCACAGAGAAGTGTTTGTACTTTAGTAATGGAGAGTTAAAAGTACAAGGCTACATAGATACAGATTTTGGAAGAGAAATCGATCACCGAAGAAGCACCACTGGTTATATATTCACTGTTGGAACTACAGCTGTTAGTTGGATGTCACAAATATAGAAGATTGTCACTTTATCCACTACAGAAGCTGAGTATGTAGCAGTGACTGAAACTAGTAAAGAGATGATATGACTTCAAGGTTTGTTAACTGAGTTGGAATTCAAATAGGAGAAGAATATTTTGCATAGTGATAGTCAGAGTGCGATACACTTGGCGAAAAATTCAGCATTTCATTCCAGAACCAATCATATTGGGCTTCGTTATCACTTCATTAGATCTTTATTGGATGATGTGTTAGTACTGGAGAAGATTCAATGAAGCAAGAATCCAGCAGATATGTTGACAAAGGTGGTGATTATCGACAAACTAAAGTTGTGCTCAACTTCAGTTGGTCTGCTAGAAAAACAAGACCAGAAAGGCTGCTGCATTGATCGAGGTGTGAAGACAGATTGAAACCAGTTTTCAAGTGGGAGATTGTTGGTCAAACTACACATGCATCAGAAATAAATGACAATAAAGATGGACAGTGCATCTTTTGTTGACAAAATATTTGATAGGTAAGATGGTAGTTGAAGATTAATTTTGACCATCCATTTGGTGGGTGAGGATTAATCTTGACCATTTATTTGGTTGGTAAGATGGTAGGTGAAAATTAATCTTGACCATTCATTTGGTAGGTGAGAATTAATCTTGACCATCCATTTGGTAGGTAAGATGGTAAGTGAGAAATGATCTCAACCATTCATCAAAGTAGGTAAGAATAAATCTTGGTCGTCCATTGAGAAAGTGTAAGCTTATATATATCTTTAGGAATTCATTTGTAAGGTATTACATCCAAAAGTGAGAGAGAAACTTTAGTGAGAGGTTGTGAGTTGTAAGTGTTTGTAAACACTTTGTGAATTTCTCTTCCTTCAGTAAAAGATCTACAGCAATCTGGAGACGTAGGCATAATTGGCCGAACTCCGTTATCAACTTATGTTTTATTATTCTGCATTTTATTCGTTTTCTTATAAATCTGATTATAGAGAAATTGACGTTATTTCCCAACAATAATATCATAATAAAATTTTTTATAACATACAAATATTATTAAAATTTTATTAAAAAAAATAACAAGAGACAAATGAACAGTAAAAATAATGAGCAATTGCCAATAACTAGCAAACTTGTATCATTATAGTTAGATAATTAATGTATGTAAATTGATTATTATAAGTATACTAAAAATTATATAATTTACGTTTTACGTTAATAGCATAGATATATAATCAATCTGACTTTCTTTTTTCTTGATAAAAAAATTACAAGTAACTTAAAAAATTAAATTGCTGCATAAATAAAAGAGATTATTCAAATATAGTAAAAGCAAAAATAAGCATAAAAGAAGCATAAATATGTTTAAAAACATACCATTTTGTTAATTTATTCAGAGTATGTTTGATATTTAAATTCCATTTAGTATAAAAAGTTTATAATAAATACTGCATTTTATAAACTAATAAACTGGCACAACCAAGAACTGATGTTAACCCGATTCATATTCTATTAATAGTAAACACCATACAATATCTTTAGAAATGACAAATAAGTGCAAAACACAAGTGATTGCTCATATATGACAACCTAAATTCAAATAAAAAAAACCCAGAATAAATAGCATAACGTACAATTAAATTAACTGACCCACAAAAATTTTACATATCAGAAAATTAAAAGACATAGAACGTAATAGGTTTAAAATAAATGAAAGATCATCAATATAAGCATGGCCAGTTGGGTTAGTTAAACTGACCCAGTCCAACTTAGATTGGATTGGATTATACCGGTTCTCAGTCTAGTCCGATAGAAAAATAGTTCGATCTAGTCTTTTCTTTTGGAATAAAAAATCGTTAGTTTTGTGATTCAAACTCAAAAGATTAAAAATATAACAATTTTTTAAATATTAACTGTCATAAGACCGTTACCTCTCCCCTTTGTGCACAACTTAGCAAACTCCCCCTCCCCAATTTGTTTTTTTTATTATTTTAATTTATTTAAAATTATTAAAATATAAATAAATAAAAAGACAAAAATACTCCTTACAACATAAAAATAATAACTATATTTAAGAGTTTTTTTGAAATTTCAATTTTAATTTTTTTTCTCTATATATATCAAATTCCTTTCAATTTTTTTCACTTCCTATACATTCTCAATTCTTAATTTTTCTACAATTCAATCTCAATTTTCTCTACATATATTCCTAATTTCTCCCTAATTATACTCTCAATTATTTTTTTCTCTCTAATTTCTTTCTAATTATACTCTCTATATAATCTCAATTTATCCTTAAATCCTTTAATTCTCTCTAATTCTCAAATTTTTTCATCCTATAATTATTTCTAATTATATTTCTCTTTTTTTAATATTCTCCAATTTTTTTCACAATATTTAATCATAAAAAATGACTAGCAATAGTGGAATGAACAATTTTTTTTGTAAAAATGTTGTTTATTTGAAAAATTTTTGTTGACAATTTGGATAAGAAGATTGAATTTGAAATTCCAATTGAAGAAAGTAAAAAAAAAATAGAAATGATGAACAACTGGATCCGACGGCATCATCAAATCTAACTCAAGGGTTGGAAGCAAAAATTTGAACATTAAATATTTTTTAAATTCATTTCAAGAAATTTCAAAAAAAATAAAATTTCAAAAAAAATTATGGATAATTTGATATTATGTATAATTATTATGTACAAATATACAAATATAAAATTGTATATGGTTATGACACATTTCGAAATTACTTACAAAATAAACATGTTGCTCGAATTAGAATTAAGAAAAAAACAAACTCAAAATTTTGAATATGCAATATTTTTTTTCTACTTTTCAATTATTTCAATATAATAATGAAAAAATAAAAAAAAATAAAAGCAAAAATGATAAGTATGAAACATTTATCTTTTAGTTTTTGTGAAAAAATTAGATTTTATTAATTATTATAAAATGTATCAAATTCGTTTGGTAAACGTGTACCTAGAAATACTCTTAAATGTGTTTTATTTAATTTATATAAAGAAAATAAAAAAGAATTGTACAAAATATTTATTTTTTGAATAGACATATTTGCTTTGTAGTAATATTTGAAGTAATTATTGATAATTATATTTTGAACATTTCTTATATGTTATCGGATTGATAGTGAATAACAATTGCAAAAAAAAAAATTACTTGTATTTAGAATTTTTCATAATCGGCAAACCGTCAATTATATTTTTAAAATGATAAAAAAAATATTGAAAAAATATGAATTAGTTAATATAATTTTTTCAATTTCTTTTGATAATGCAGTGATAAATATCATATCAATTCAATACATTCAAGAATTATGTCAATTTAACATCGAAAATAGATTTTTTTCATATTAGATGTGCATATCATATTTTGAATTTATATGTTCAAAATGATTTGAAGTATTTAAATGATATAATTGTTCCAATCAAATAAGCAATTTTATATTTATGGTTACATCCACAAATAATGAAATCATAAGTTTGATTTTGTTGTGAAAATGAAAAAAAAAACCTAAAAGATTTTCAAAAAATATTATCACTGATTGGAATTTGACTTATGAATTACTTAATGAGTCATATGAATATAAAAAATTATTATGCAAACTTATTTTCAATAATATTCCACAAATTAATTTATATTCACAACAATGGAATGTTTGTCAACAACTTTTAGATATTTAAAATTTTTTAATGATGCAACATGTATTTTAAATGATGTTTATTATCAACA
This sequence comes from Triadica sebifera, assembly GCA_023653625.1. Classification (NCBI taxonomy): domain Eukaryota; kingdom Viridiplantae; phylum Streptophyta; class Magnoliopsida; order Malpighiales; family Euphorbiaceae; genus Triadica; species Triadica sebifera. Next base: position 22,099,334 of record CM042900.1, read on the forward strand.
TGTCATTTATTATTGTGTGAATATATTAATATTGTTAATTCATTTCAAGAATATATTAATTATCCAAATTTTCATGATTCTATTTATATAATGAAAAATAAATAGATGAATTATTTTAAATTTATTCATTTGATTAATCTTATATATTGTGTTTTTAATTCTAAATATAAAATAAATAGTTTATATGATTATATGAATCTTCATTATTCATATTTTGATTTAGTTAATGATGTTAGTATTGATGTTATAATTAATGATATAAAAAAATAACTAGTAATTTATTTATAAAATTTAGTATGATTTATAATATTCATACTACTAGTAATAATAACACTACCACTCAAGTTGAGAGTGAATTGACTAAAATTAGAGAGGGGTGATTATTTGATGTTGCAAATACACAAAATTAAGATTATCATCCAGTTTACCTGAATTTGAAATTTATTTAATAATTATGTTTGAATTTGGCAATAATAAGATTTGTAAAAATTTTTAGTTATTAATTGATGGAGTCGACATCAAAATACTTATTCGGTTATCTCTCAAATTTTAAAATAAATATTTTCAAGTCTAGTATTAGCTATTGCCGCTGAACTAGTTTTTAGTGCATGAGTTAATATTTTAGATGAAACGCAATATAACTTAGCTCCTAAATTGCTAAAAACTCAAACATATATTAATTATTAGATCAAAACGACATTAAGACAATAAGAAATGGAGAAAAATATAAAAATGAGAACTTGTATGACTTCATAACTGAATGAATTACTGACACATCCGGTACCGACGGTTCCGATTAGAAAAAGATAAAAATGGATGATCAATAATTAAAATTTAAAAGGTAAAAAAACTGCATGAGTTTTAATTCATCTAAATCCCACAAGAATACTCAAACAACTTAATTAATAATAAAAAATTAAGTTCAAGTCTAATTATTATTATTAAATATAAATTCAAATTTTTACAATTAAATATTTTTTAAAATAAAAATATGAAATTGATTTGATTTTTAGCCTAATTATAGTTTTTAATTTATTACTTTATAAAATAAAAAGAATTGTTTCTAAATTTTAATTTATAATTTATGAAAATAGAATTTTCAATTTAGTCCTGATATCATCAAATCAATGTAGACAAATGCAAATTATAAAATACATTTATTTTTCACAGAAGAAACAATTTGTTCAATTTCAATTTCAACTTTAATTTTCTTTTCAATGCACAAGTCACAACAAAGTACACCTTGGCTTTTCTCGCCTTGTGCGTCTCTCTCTCTCTCCGTCTTCGCCCTCTGTCACGGAAGAGAGGGAGAGCTCATTTTATATATCGCACTCTCTCGATCCATAAACAGTAAGTCATTGTTGTCGATCTCGCAATTGCTTCGCTTCAATTCCCTCTCTAACTTCATTTTTCCGTGCTTAATGCGTGTCATTCCCGCGACATTTCTTCCTCCATTGTGTTTTCTTTTCGTTTATGCTAATTGGCTTTTTGGTTCTCGGCATTTAATACCTGTTTGGCTGCCTAGTAACTCTGTACAAGAAGGTGTTCTTGTGTAATTCATGAATTTCTTTCCATTTCGTTTAGCAATAGGAGATGTCTCCTTTTAAGTGAAAATTCTGGACTCTGTGCAGTTATTCTTTTTGTTTCCCAATTGATTTTGTTTTTCTCTGGTTTCTTATTTTATTGAATCTTGATTTCTCTTGTCTCTTTTAATTAGATCTGGTATATTCAGTTTCTTAGTTCACTGTTGATTGATCTATTGTTTTATCCACTCTTCTAATTTATTATGTGATACACAGTCCGTTGATTGTGTTTAGTGTTATGGTTCCGTCTTGTGTCTCTGTGGAATGTATTTGGTAGTGCTCCGTTTCAGTAAACTGTGATTGGAATTGTTATTTACTATTAGATTAGGGTTTTCTAAGAGTTTTGATTAAGGTTTTGCGTGTCGATCAACTGATTCTACGTTTGAATAATTATACTTTTACCTTTCTTTCAAACGAAAATTCTTAAATTAATTGAGAAATGATGAATTATGTCAATGCTATTTTAATAATCCAGATCGGTCGAGCTTCAGCTCAATGTGCATGCTCACATATATGATACTGCTAGCATTAGCACAGAATCATTTTAGTTTCTCATGTTGCTTTTGGTGTAATTCACACTTATTTCCTTGTTTATGGCTAATGGGCATTTGTTCTTTATTTTTTGTGAATTACTAAGGGTATGCTTCACTCAAGTTATCTTGACTTCTCTGTTTAGCAGCTGGTAGATAGTGATAGCAATTGGGTTGCAATTAAAGAATATACAGATATGGGTCGCTTGAAGCTGCAATCCGGAATTAAGGCAATTGAGGAGGAACCTGAGGATTGTGACTCTTCCTATTCCAACAAAGCTACTTTAGCATGCATGATTAATGCAGAAGTTGGTGCTGTATTGGCAGTCATGAGGAGAAATGTAAGATGGGGAGGTCGCTATATATCTGGTGATGATCAGCTAGAGCATTCTTTGATTCAATCCTTGAAGGCATTGAGGAAACAAATCTTCTCATGGCAGCATCCATGGCATACAATCAACCCTGCTGTGTATCTCCAGCCATTTTTGGATGTGATTCGATCGGATGAAACTGGTGCCCCAATCACTGGGATTGCTTTGTCATCTGTTTACAAGATTTTAACACTAGATGTGATTGATCAAAATACAGTTAATGTGGAAGATGCTATGCACTTGGTAGTTGATGCTGTCACAACTTGCCGATTTGAGGTGACAGATCCTTCATCAGAAGAAGTGGTGTTGATGAAGATACTTCAGGTTCTTCAGGCTTGTATGAAAAGTAAGGCATCTGTCACACTGAGTAATCAGCATGTCTGTACCATTGTGAACACTTGTTTCCGCGTAGTTCACCAAGCAGGAACCAAGGGCGAGGTGTTACAGCGGATAGCTCGACAAACAATGCATGAACTTGTTAGGTGCATTTTTTCGCACTTACCAGATGTTGACAACACCGAACGTGCACTTGTCAACGGAGTTAGTCCTGTCAAACAGGAGGTATAATTGCTCATTTTCATTTTTGTTCATAATTGAAATTGCCCCTCTCTTCCTGGTCTCTTATTAGTTGCTGTGATTTAAAAATAAAAGAAGCTTGCAGGAACTCCCAAAATAAGAAAAAACTTCACTCATTGAAAAGGATTTGGTTAAACAAACTAAAATTGGTTGTTTATTAAGGTTACTGGTTTGTTAAAATTTAGGGGGACAAAAAACCTTCTGTCTAATCTTCTTTCTCTATACTTTTAGATTTTTGTATTACAGATTAGAAAATGTGATTCTTGTCCTATTTTTCATGGTTGAAAAGTGATGAAAAGGTGAGGGAAAATTTGCAATAGTTTTAAATTCAAGTAAATGGCTGATAAAGGTAACTTAGCCAACTGATTTTGGCATAAACTAAAATATGAGGGCTATCTTAATGCCCTTAGCTTGAGATTGACCCTGTGTTGAATTTTTCTTGTCTTTTAGCTCTCATTATTAATGAGAAAGGCTTGGGACTATTCAGAGTTCTATGATCTGGCACCTTACTCACAAGTCCAGACAGTCTCCATTTGGTATCTAGTAATCTAGTGCCTGGAAAATTGGATATTAATTGTTAGTAACTTGATTTTATCTAGTGAAGCACCACGTGGAATGTAGCACGGAGATGATTTATTGCCGTTCTTCTTTACAACTATAATATTTGTATATATCAGCAGAGAATAATTTGCTTTTGTATTAGATGAGTTATAAGCTAATTTTCCATTTTTCCTCTGAAAATATGTAAAAGCCTACATTCTTTTGCAGCTTGGTGGTCTAGATCCTGATTACACTTTTGGGAGCAAACAAATGGAAAATGGAGGTCGTAGCTCTGAACTAGATTGCCAAACATCCTTTGTAAGCTTTGGTTCCAGCACTTCCACAGGTCTGGTGGGAAATGTTCTGGAAGAAAATACCATTGGCAGTGGTAGCAGGAAGGATGCCCTTCCATACGATTTGCACCTGATGACAGAGCCATATGGTGTTCCTTGCATGGTGGAGATATTCCATTTTTTATGTTCTTTATTAAATGTTGTTGAGCATATGGGGATGGGTCCTAGATCTAATACAATAGCATTTGATGAAGATGTACCCCTTTTTGCATTGGGTTTAATTAATTCAGCTATAGAATTGGGTGGATCTTCTATTCGTTCTCACCCCAGGTTATTGAGTTTGATTCAGGATGAATTATTTCGTAATCTGATGCAGTTTGGCTTGTCAGTGAGCCCACTTATTCTCTCAATGGTTTGTAGTGCTGTTCTCAACCTATATCACCATCTTCATACTGAACTTAAGTTACAGCTTGAGGCTTTCTTTTCTTGTGTGATTCTAAGACTTGCGCAAAGCAGATTTGGTGCTTCATACCAGCAACAAGAAGTTGCCATGGAGGCTCTAGTTGACTTCTGCAGGCAGAAAACATTTATGGTGGAGATGTATGCTAACTTAGATTGTGATATAACATGCAGTAATGTGTTTGAAGACCTAGCTAATTTATTGTCAAAGAGTGCATTCCCAGTGAACTGCCCTTTGTCTGCAATGCACATACTTGCTTTGGATGGTCTTATAGCTGTTATTCAGGGGATGGCTGAAAGGATAGGCAACGGATCACGTGGTTCAGACCACGCTCCACTGAACCTTGAGGAGTATACACCCTTCTGGATGGTGAAGTGTGACAACTACAGTGATCCTAATCACTGGGTTCCATTTGCCCGCCGGAGAAAGTACATTAAGAGAAGATTAATGATTGGAGCTGATCACTTTAACCGTGACCCAAAGAAAGGCCTAGAATTTCTTCAAGGAACACATCTCTTACCAGACAAACTTGACCCTCAAAGTGTTGCCTGCTTTTTCCGGTATACTGCTGGGTTAGATAAGAACCTTGTTGGGGATTTCTTGGGAAATCATGATGAGTTTTGTGTTCAAGTACTTCATGAATTTGCTGGGACATTTGATTTCCAAGGTATGAATCTGGATACTGCTTTACGGCTGTTCTTGGAAACTTTTAGGCTGCCTGGAGAATCTCAAAAAATACAAAGGGTGCTTGAGGCTTTTTCTGGGAGATACTATGAGCAATCACCACAGATCTTAGCTAACAAGGATGCTTCTCTTTTGTTGTCTTATTCACTTATAATGCTTAACACAGATCAGCACAATGTACAGGTTAAAAAGAAGATGACGGAGGAGGATTTTATTCGGAATAATAGGCACATTAATGGAGGGAATGATTTACCTCGAGAATTCTTGTCAGAATTATACCACTCAATTTGTAAGAATGAGATCCGCACAACTCCAGAACAAGGAGCTGGTTTCCCTGAAATGACCCCAAGCCGTTGGATTGATCTAATGCATAAATCCAGGAAAACTGCTCCATTCATTGTATCTGATTCTAAAGCCTACCTTGACCATGATATGTTTGCAATAATGTCTGGCCCGACGATTGCTGCTATCTCTGTTGTGTTTGATCATGCAGATCATGAAGATGTTTACCAGACATGTATTGATGGATTCTTAGCGGTTGCAAAAATTTCAGCATGTCATCATCTTGAAGATGTATTGGATGATCTGGTTGTGTCTCTATGTAAATTCACAACCCTCTTGAATCCGTCTTCTGTCGAGGAACCTGTTCTTGCATTTGGTGATGACGCAAAGGCCAGGATGGCAACTGTGACAGTTTTCACTATTGCAAATAGGTATGGTGATTTTATTCGTACAGGTTGGAGAAATATTCTGGATTGTATTTTACGATTGCACAAACTTGGTCTTCTTCCAGCACGTGTGGCCAGTGATGCTGCTGATGAATCAGAGCTTTCTGCTGATCCTGGGCATGGGAAACCTATTACAAATTCTTTATCTTCAGTTCATATGCAATCCATGGGAACTCCCAGGAGATCTTCTGGATTAATGGGTCGGTTTAGTCAGCTCTTATCTCTTGACACAGAGGAGCCTAGATCACAACCCACTGAACAACAACTGGCTGCTCATCAACGCACCCTTCAGACTATCCAAAAATGCCACGTGGACAGCATATTTACTGAGAGTAAGTTCTTGCAAGCTGAATCTTTATTACAGCTTGCACGAGCACTAATCTGGGCAGCAGGCCGGCCCCAAAAAGGGAACAGCTCTCCTGAGGATGAAGATACTGCAGTTTTCTGCCTGGAGTTGCTCATTGCAATTACTCTGAACAACCGAGACAGGATTGTGTTATTGTGGCAGGGTGTTTATGAGCACATAGCTAATATTGTTCAATCAACTGTAATGCCTTGTGCCTTAGTGGAAAAGGCTGTATTTGGACTCCTCCGAATTTGCCATCGGCTGTTGCCATACAAAGAGAACCTTGCTGATGAACTTTTGAGGTCGTTGCAACTTGTTTTGAAACTTGATGCTCGTGTTGCTGATGCTTATTGTGAACAAATTACACAGGAAGTGGGTCGGCTTGTGAAAGCAAATGCTACACATATCAGGTCTCTAATGGGATGGCGTACAATTACATCCCTACTTTCTATCACAGCTCAGCACCCTGAAGCTTCTGAAGCTGGATTTGATGCACTGTTGTTCATTATGAGTGATGGAGCTCACTTGTTGCCAGCCAATTATGTACTCTGTGTTGATGCAGCAAGGCAGTTTGCAGAATCTCGTGTAGCTCAGGCAGAAAGGTCTGTGCGTGCACTGGATCTTATGGCAGGTTCTGTTGACTGTTTGGCTCGGTGGTCAAATGAGGCTAAGGAAGCAATGGGTGAGGAGGAAGCTGCAAAATTGTCACAGGATATTGGGGAGATGTGGCTGAGGCTTGTACAGGGACTGAGAAAAGTTTGTTTGGATCAGAGAGAAGAGGTTCGAAACCATGCGCTTTTATCATTGCAGAAGTGCTTAACAGGAGTGGACGGGATCAATCTTCCACATGGTTTGTGGTTGCAGTGTTTTGATCTGGTAATCTTTACAATGCTTGATGATTTGCTTGAAATTGCTCAAGGACACTCCCAAAAAGATTACCGAAATATGGATGGCACACTAATCATTTCTGTGAAACTCCTGTCAAAAGTGTTTTTACAGTTACTTCATGACCTTGCACAGTTGACGACTTTCTGTAAACTATGGCTGGGAGTGCTCAGCCGAATGGAAAAATATCTTAAGGTTAAAGTACGAGGGAAGAAGAGTGAGAAACTTCAGGAAGTAGTGCCTGAGCTTCTGAAGAACACCTTGATTGTAATGAAGACCAAGGGAGTGCTCGTACAGAGGAGTGCTTTAGGTGGGGATAGCTTGTGGGAACTAACATGGCTACATGTGAACAACATTGCTCCATCCTTGCAGTCTGACGTGTTCCCTGATCAGGACTGGGAGCAGTCACAGCATATGCAGTGTGAAACAGGTGGAAATCTGGTTTCTGATGAGACAATTTCTCTTCCTTCAAATGGATCAGCGGCTTCTGAAGGTTAACGTTTGCAGTGTTTCATTGTTCTGCATTATTCTGTTAATACATGTTGCTGAGTGCACAACATAGCAAGCACTGAAATGATATATTTGCATGTACAAACACCCGAACTAACTGCGGTAATGGTGGAGATTCAGCAAGTCATTGAATTGGCTAATGCTGCTGGGATCCATGTTGTTCATAAGAAAAAAGTCAATTCAGTGACGCCCATGTTTAGAGATGTACAAGGGGTTGGCCACTTGCTCTTCCTCTATCAGTGCTCTTCAGCCTTTGCCTTCACGAGATCAAAACAGGGGTTGACATTATCAAAATGTGGATTTTGCTGAAGATTTTATTTAGTTCACTAGGATCATGTAGTATGATTCTCCAGATGACAGATTCAACCATATGATTTTGTAGTTTGAAAATCTGGATTGGAAGAATTGTCTCGTCAACTGTATTACATAACTCAAGCTTATAATTTCTTCTGGCTTGCTTACTGATGTACAGAATTAAAAATTTAGGATATTTTCTGTTTCGAGTAGGTATATTTGAGTATGACAATGAAATGGCACTAATTATGCTTTTACATTAGATAACGTGTTGATTGATATACGACTAAATGGAATCAATCGTGAAGTTTTCTGACCAATCTGCGTAACTGCAAAGTGGAGGCATTTTTATCATGCACTTGAGGCTTTCTAGAGAATTGTTATCTATTTATGTTTAGCCTACTCTCGTTTCTTTAATCCATAGAAACCTGAAAGAGAGAGGAAGCAAAAAAAGAAAAGCCTTGGTAGCATATAATCACAGTATATATTTGTAATGAAAAAGGCATCTCTACATTTACAATTCTACCGAGAGGGAAAAGAAAAAATAGAAGAAGAAGAAGCATCTTCATTTGCTAGTGAGACTCTCCATCCAACAACGCAGAGGAAAAACAGAAAACAAAGAAACATCGTCATTTGCTAATGATAGTCTCCATCCAGCCAGAAACCAGTATGGGTAAAAACCTTGAACGTTATAAAAATTGCTTTATTTTGTTTTTATAATGATTTGGCTTTTTGGCTGTTATCTTTTTCATAAGTCATGTTCCCATGGTATAATATTAGAAATGAAATGAATTTCATTTTGAGATAAAAGGTAAAAATATCCCTAACATTTTGAGTAATTCTCAAATTTATCCATAAAAAAATTTTTAGACCCATTTATCTGTCCTCACAAAAAGCCTAATTGGACCATTTTCTTAACATTAAGGTTTTTTTTAACGTATACCCTCTCTCTTTATAAATCATACTGGTATTAGAAATCAATAAAACTAGTAGTTTATTTTTGCCGCACAAATCTAATTTCGGTGGTGATAAATTTAATTTAATAGGTAATAAATTCAAAATATATAAAAACAATTGATATATTAAAAATATAAATTTTTGATTACCTATGTATGTTTTAATATAAAAAATTTATATTTATAATAATACAATAATATAAATTTTAAATTATTACAATTTTTTTTAATATTAATATTTTTATACATTTGTATGATTTTTTTACTATTACTGGAAAAAGATAGTTGAAATTTGTTGAAAATATTTTCAAAAATAAATATGAGAAATATCGGGAACAGAAATTGTAGGAACTAAAACGCAGCGTTTTAATGCCAGTGGTAATGCCGTCTTCAGGCTGAAGTCAAAAGAGAGGAAAGCAGCTGTCAGAAATGATGGTCATTTCTCTCGGCTCTTAAGTGTCACTTGTCTTTCTCTCAAAGATCCAATTCTACTATCTTCTTTTCCGGCAATTATGAGTGATGTATTTGAAGGATACGAGCGCCAGTACTGCGAGCTCTCTGTAAATCTCTCCCGTAAATGCAACTCTACTTCTCTTCTTCTCGATGGAGGTACTCATCTCTCCATATTCTTCAATTTTCCATTTTTTTTCTTCTTTTTTAAAAAAAATTTTTTTTTGAATCAAGTCTAGCAAAACTCCCTATTGCAGACGAGAAGAGCCAGATGATCTCCAGCATAAAATCTGGATTGGATGATTGCGATGTGTTGGTAAGTCTTGGAATGTTAGGTTTCTTTCTTTAATTCAATGTCGGATTTGTGGTTTTTTACTTTTCCTTCTTTTTGGTGGTTTTTCTTTTCCAGATTCGGAAAATGGATCTCGAGGCGAGAAGTCTGCAGCCGAGTGTTAAGGCCATGCTTCTTGCTAAATTAAGGGAATATAAGTCTGATATAAATAATTTGAAGAGAGAATTTAAGAGAATTACTTTAGGTAATGCTAATCAGTCTGCACGTGAAGAGTTGCTGGAGGCTGGAATGGCGGATATCCACGCGGTAGAATGTTTTCCCTGATTTTATGTGTTGTAGAATTTTGTTTATAGTTTCTTTTAGAATTTCTGAGTGCTTTCTTCTAACTGGGGGTTCCTGTTTATTTATTAAACCTTTGATTGGGTAGAATATAGTTTAGTACAGAGTAGAAAACAACTTGATGAAATTCCTATTAGTCAGCAAGTTACTAATAACTTTCAGTCTACATATGCAACAATCCTTTTCTTTGACATCTCTCTTTTACTATTTTGTTTTGCTCGTGTAATGAAAATTTGCTCAATTTTGGTTGTGAAACTTTGTTGCTGCTCAATGCATGGCCTAGGTTTCTGCGGATCAAAGAGAGAGATTGTCTTTGTCAGTAGAGAGAGTAAACCAGTCAGGTGATAGGATTAAGGAAAGTAGAAGAACCATGCTGGATACGGAACAGCTTGGTGTTTCAATTCTTGAAGATTTGCATCAACAACGCCAAACTCTCCTGCATTCTCGCAACAAGGTATTTTCTCTCTTTGCCCCTCCATCAGCTGTTGGGTAGAAGCAAAGGGGGTTCATGTGCAAAAATGTGAATATTGTGATGTCTATTCAATTCATGTTTTCCTCTTCTTGTCATTGCTTCCAGTTATTTCTGATTTGTATGGTGTGAATCAGTGATGCCGTTCTCTGATAATTCAACAAAATGTTTCGCTGTAAAGCCTGTAATCTTCACCCAAGTTATGATTTCACACATAGTAGAAGTATTTCGCTGTTGCATAAAGATTTAATTTTATTTCCTTTCTTTTGTTTCCCTTTTTCAGCTTCACGGAGTAGATGATGCTATTGACAAGAGTAGGAAAGTCTTGACCGCTATGTCAAGAAGAATAACCAAAAACAAGTGGATTATTGGCTCAGTAATCGTTGCTCTTGTGGTTGCAATTGTGTTCATCATCTTATTTAAAATTTCCCATCACTAAGTATCACTTGGAATTATTTGGCACCTGCTATTCTAAGTTATTTTGTGTATTTTGTATATAGAATTATCTGTCATCAGCTGGACATCGCCATTTGCAAATAATTTAACTTTGGGAAAGAATAAGGGGGCCTTAATGTGTTATCACAGCCTTTTAGTCGTTGGAGCCACTAAGAAGATGATAGCATTGAACCAATCTTTCGTTCTCTTCACTGATTTCCATCAATTATTATGCATATTTTTCCTCCGATTTACAGAACAAGTGACAGAGGCCAAAAAAAATTCTATTGCGGAGATGTATAATCCATTGGGCTGGAAATTATTTTTGTTTGGTTCATTGTGAGTCTAGAGCACATATACAAATCCACAATGCGTGGATAATAGGCGGCCTGATCAAGTTTGTGTTAGTAAATTAATAAAGCTCACCTTTTTGTAGGCTTGAAGTTTGACACGTCTGTTTTGTGGACCCTAGTATACTGATGCCAAATAAAAAAAAAATTATAAATACTAAAATCTATGCCTATATATAAAAAACGAAAAAAAAAAAACTGTTCTTTTAACAATATTCTTCCAAATTCGCCCCTATTATTAAAACGACATCGTGTTTTTTTCATTTTTCTTCTTGCCAAATTACAAAACGGGTGGGTGCATGACTTTCTTATGCTTTATCTCTGATATTGTACTTACTATTTTGCTATTATGTCCTCATCTTTTTAATGTATAGATTTCTCACACCAAATTTATTATGTTCTTTTGTCTTTGAACAACACCAGTGTCTTCTTGATCTTCAAACAAATCCCTAACGCACGAAACCCTTTTATCTTTTAAACATTTAGTCATCTCCTCTACCCACATACAATCCCACTCGCCGTATCTCTTCCATCTAGATTTGCCGGCCCCTGTGGATTTTCTACTGCTCATCAAATTATGTCTGTCTCATGGTTCACACATATCTGTTCCCTTATTTTCGCCGATGAGACTTCCCTAGATTTACATTCTATCATTATCTTCTCTGCCTTCATGCAAAACCATTTGCGCTGTTTTGCCCAGATCTAAAGGTCCCCTCACGAATCTTTGCGGCATCTGGAACTGTGTTAGTGCCTCATGGTTCCCACATTGATGTGTCATTCTCTCAACTGTTGAAATATATATATATATATATATATATATATATATATATATATATATATATATATATTTTTTTTTTTATTATTTTTTTTTTTTTTTTGCTTATAGGTCAGTTGCTTATACTCAACTGAAAGCATTTCATCTAGATCTGTTGGCCTAATATTTCTGGCTATATTTTTATGTAATAAAAATAATATTTCTCAATATCTTATATGTTTTTACTTACACGATTTTTATATTTTTCAAAAAGGTCTTTGTTGATTAAAATATCATGGAATGATCCGGTTTTGATCTGAATAATGCTCTGTTCCCTCTTATTTTGTTACACTTCTAATATTGTATTATCCACATACTTATTTTTATTTGTGGTGGTGGTGTTTTATTTTTTCAACATATTTTGTTTGTTCTATTAAAAATATTACTTATTTGCTTATTGATATGTTTTCTATATAAATATAAGATTGTAAACGAACTAAACCGAGTTGAATATTAGTAAGTTCGAATTCGAGTTTCACTTGTTTAAATTTATCACAAACTAGAATTCAATTCAAATTTTATACTTGAGATTGATCTCGGCTTATTTGCAAATTATTAAATTTACGAGCGGCTCAAACGCGATTCGTAAAAAATTCATTTATTATATTTAACAAGTTTAGTTTGAATTCAATCCGTTAACTAATAATAAAAAAAATTTGAGTTCGACTCATTAATTAATAATTACAAAAGTTTGAATTCAGTTCGTTAATTAATAATGACAAAAGCTTAAGTTCGATAATAAAATACAATATAAATAAATATTAAGCAAATATATTTGTGAGCTTTTAAACGAACACTAAGGGTGTGTTTGGAATTACTGTTAGGTGTTAAAAAAGCAGATTTAGAATTTTTTTGATTTAATTAACTGATTTTTTTAATTTTTTGTAAACTGCTTTTTCCAAATCTGTTTCTGACAAAAACATCTATTTACCTGCTTCTGTTCAAAATCATTTTTCAAAACTCAAAAAACTTAAAAATAAAAATTTTTTCTCTAAAAACGTTTTTGTTAAACTCAATGTCAAACATATCCTAAATACGTTTACTAGTTTTTGAAAGAATATATTCGCGAACATGTTCATAAGCTCGTAAATAAATATGTTCGCAAATTAACGAACTAGATATTATTAAATTCTAGCTTGAATTCGATTCGTTAACAGTAATAAACAATTTTAAATAGATTTTTTTGAATCGAAACTTCAATGGTTTATTATATGCTTTTATTTGTTTAGATTGTTTTTCACAATTTATTTATTATTATTATTATTTTTTTGTATATACTGTTGATTTGCTTATTTCATGTTTACTATATAAAGTTAAATTATTTTTTTCTCAATTTGCTTATTTTGTTTTTTACTGTTTTTTATCGTCTTTCTATTTGGAATGTTGAATCCATTTGTGGAATGGACCTGCATTTGAATGTTAGATGTGTTAGTTGTTTATTATTTTAGCTACTAATTATTATTGTTATTATTAATTTTTTTAAACGTTTATTTTTCGAAGTGCTTTTGGATCCTCCAACCTAAAATGCTGATGGGTTGTTTTATTTACTGGGTCAATTAGTCTGGTAATGGGTACCTGTTCAATAATGGACCCTAAATCTAAGTGAACTTGATTTCATTTCAGTATTGCATTCATGGATTGAATAACAGTGTGTACTTTTATATTTTATTAAAATATATTGTACTTACATGCTTTGTCCTCTAAAACATAATGTAACTGCTATAATTATTCTGTAAGTTTTACCTTCTTCATATTTCTTTAGCTATTAATTTAATTTAATTTTTTTATGTTTATTCGGTCTACTTTCTTTTTTTCAATTTTTCCGTTTTTCAATTTTTATTTTTTAGGTATTGATTTTATTTTTGCATGTATTTATAATTTAATATTTTAAAAGTTCACCTTCGAAAATTGAATTTTTAAGATGATTCCATTAATTTCTAGCTATTTAACCTTATATATATATATATATATATATATATATATATATATATATATATATATATATATATATATATATATATTAAGCATTACTTTTATTATTCAATTTATACTTGTCAAAAGTACCATGCTCTCCTTTTTTTATTTTATTGTTTTTTACTTCCTTTTACTATATCAGCTCCTAATTCACTGTCCAAATATAAGCCGACGATTTTTTTTTTTTTCTGTTTTCATACTAATTTACTTAATTTACATTTGAGTTGTTATGTGTCATGCGCAGAGACTTCTTATCAAAATTATTATTAACCTACTGTTTCATTAAATTTAATTTGGATTTGTCTTTTTAGGTTTTAATAGAGTTTGAAATTATTGTTGTATGTTTAAAAAATATATTTAAATTTTTTTTAATTTAATTGGTTAATTTTTTATAAACTGATTTTTTCAAATTTATTTCTGAAAAAATTTTTATTTATCTGTTTCTTTCCAAAAATAATTTTCAAAACTCAAAAAAATTAAAAATAAATTTTTTTTTCAAAAACCGATTTTTCCAAATGGAATGTCAAACGAGTCTAAATAGTCACTGTCCAGATTTTTACATGATAATCCAACCACTAATTTAAATTCAACATCTGAAACTGGATTAATGTCAGAAATATGTCTTATATTATAGGTTTTTTGTTATTTTTTTTAAATATATTGTAATCTTCTACAAATATCTTATTTTATTCGGTACATTATTACCTTTGTAACTAAACCGATATTTTTTAGTTTAATTATTTACTTTCTTGTTCCAATTGGTTCTCAAAATTCTTACATGTGCAAACTGACTGCCACTCTATAAATAACAGCCTTCCAGCCGTGATATGCATTTATTTTCTATTTGCTTGCACTCTAAAAATGTTAGATAACATGAGATTCATACTTTATTATATTAGATTTTAATGGATTAACCCAACTTCTCTCAAAAAAGTTTTTATTGATATGTTGGAATCTATAGTTGAATCTTCATCATCTTTTCACTTATTTTTTTTATCCCTATTTATTTTATTGCATTCTTTCTAGAAATTGGATTCCCCTTTGAGTTTATAAAGTATTTTAATTGTATACACTATTATTATGTTAGTTCGATAGCATTTTTTTTTTTACCCATCATGCATCTTCTGTTTTATATTGTCAACCTATTGATATTATTTATTATTTTTATTTGTTGTTACAAGTAGTCTCAGCCACGGTTCAGAACCGGTTACTTCCGAAATCCTATAAATATGGGACCGTACCGAAACTAGGGAGGAGACGGCTCCAATATTTTTTAAAAAAAATTATGCAATTATATAATTAATATAATAAATAAATACAATAAAAATTATTAAAATTTAGAAATTAAACTTAATTATTAAGTGAATTTGAAGCAAATCAATTAATTTAATTTATCAATTTATTTATAAATGAAGCAAAAAAAAATTAAGTTAGAAATAAGTGAAAAAAAATTAGAGAATAAATTAGTTAAAAAGAATGAGAATTTTGAGAAATAAATATTAACTTATGAAATATTGATTTGTATAAATTATAAATTTTTACAACTAATAAGTTATAAAAAAATTGAAAACTTTGAAAAAAAAATTAATTTATTGAATATTAATTTGTGATTTTGTATAATAAGTTATATTATTATAAAAAAAAAGAGGAATTTGATTTTGAGAAATTATGAGTTGGAATTTAGAAAAAAATTATTTTTATTTGATAAATTAATAAATTATAAAAATTATTACTAGGCTAAAAATCTAATTAATTTATCTTTTTATTTTAAAAATAATTTAATTATAAAAGTTTGAATTTATATTTAAAAAATTATAATATTAATAATTAAGTTTGAATTTAATTTTTTTACCATTAATTAAGTTGTCTACGTATCCTTTTTGGAATTTTGAGAAATCAAAGTCTAGTTAGTTTTTTTTATATATTTTAAATTTTAATTGTTGATCCTTTTATTTTTTTTTAATTAGAACTGTCGGTGCTAAATGTGTTAGTCATTTCTTCGATAGTAAAATTATATTAGTTTTCAAATTGATTTTATCTATTTTGTGTTGTCTTAATGCCGTTTTGGTTCAATTATCAACACATGTTTAAGCTTTTAGCAATTTGAGAGTTAAATTATATCGCATTTTATCTAAAATATTACTTCTCACACCATAAACTTGTTTAACTGCAACTTTACACTGGATTTGAAAAAAATTATTTTGCAATTTGAGAGAGTACTAGATAAGTATTTTGATGTCGATCCCACCAATTAATGACTGAAAAAACTTTATTTATCTTATTATCATCAAACTCAAATATAATTATTAGATAAATATCTTCAGTTTTGGTGAACTGAAGAATGATAGTAGTTTTTATATCTTTTTTGCATTTTCAAATGATCACTTCTTATAACTTTTATTGATTCACTTGAAACTTGACTAATAGTGCTACTACTAGTAGTAGTAGAAATATTATAAATCAAACTAAATTTCATAAATAAATTACAAGTTAATTTTTTTACATAATTAATAATAGAATTAGCACTAATATCATCACTTAAAATCTAACAATAAATAATAAAAATTCAAATAATTGTATAAACTATTTATTTTATATCTAGGATCAAAAATATAATCTATAAAATTAATTAAAAGAATAAATTTAAAATAATTCAACTATTTATTTTTTATCATACAAATAGAATTATGCAAAATTAGATCATTAATATAATTTTGAAATGTATTAACAATATTAATACATCTACACAATAATAAAATGACATATTGGATAATAAACACAACTTAAAATATATATTGCATCATTAAACTTTTAAAATATCTAAAAGTTATTTGACAAATATCACAATATTGTGGATATATATTAATTTGTGCTACATTATTGAAAATAAATATGCACAATAATACTTTATATCCATATGACTCGTTAAATAATTCATAAGTTAAATTCTAATTAGTAGGAATATTCTTTGGAAATCTTTTAGATTTTTTGTCACTTTCAAAATAAAATTGAGTCCATAATTTTATTTTTTGTGGATGTAACCATAAAAATGAAACTACTACTTTAATTAAATCAATTATACCACTTAGATATTTTAAAAAATTTTGAACACAAATTTAACACATGATATTCATATCTAATATGAAAAAAATCTACTTTCAATATTAGGTTGACATGATACTTGAAGGTTTTAAATTGAGACGATATTTATCACTGCATTATTAAAAGAAATTGAAAAAAATTATAAATTAATCCATATTTTTCCAAAACATTTTTTATCATTTTAAAAATATTATTGGCGGTATACTGATCATTAAAACTCTCAATGCAAGTAATTTTTTTTGTAAGTATCATTTATCATTAATCCAATGACATATAAGACTCATGTAAGAATGTATTTGCCAATGATTATTCCAAAAATCAATAAAAATACAAATACGTTCATTCAAAAAAAGAAATATTTTGAGCAATTCTTTTTTATCTTTTTTATATAAATTACATAAAATATATTTAAAGATATTTCTAGGTACACGTTTAACAAATGAATTTAATGCATTTTAACAATAATTAACAAAATCTACATTTTCACTAAAACTAAAAGATAAATATTTCATATTTATCATTTTTGTCAATTCTTTTTTTTCATCATTATATTGAAATAAATGAGAAGTAAAAAAAAATATTACGTACTCAGAAATTTGACTGTTTTTTCTCTATTCCAATTTGAGCAATATATTTATTTTATAAGTGCTTTTGAAATGTATCATATTACCTCCAATTTTAAATTTGTATATTTGTGCACAATAATTGCTCACACATCAAATGACCTATTATTTGTTTTGAATTTTCTTGAAATGAATTTAAAAAATATTAGATGTTTAAATTTTTACTTCAGATAATGTTGCCGCCACCGGATCCAGACATCGTTGTTCATCACCTTTATTTCTTTGATTTTCTTTAGTTGGAATTTTGAACTTTCCCTCCTCAAAATTTCAATAAAAATTTCCAAATTAATATTATTTTCACAAAAAAATTTGCTCCTTCCATTGTGACTTGTCATTATTTGTGATTAAATTTTGTGAAAAAAATTAGAGAATATTAAAAAAATTATAGAAAAAGATAATGAAAAATAATTATAGAATTAAGAAAAAAATTGAAAATTAGAGAGAATTAAAAAATTTAAGAAAAAATTGAGATTATGTAAAAGTATAATTAGAAAAAGATTATAAAGAAAAAATAATTGAGAGTGTAATTATAGAGAAATTAGGAATATATGTAGAGATAATTAAGATTAAATTGTAGTGAAATTGAGAGAAATTAAAAATTGATTGAGAATAAGATTGTGTAGGAAATTAAAAAAAATTTAGTATTTATAGAGAAAAAATTGAAAATTTAAATTTCAATAATATCGCTAAAATATAACTGTTATTTTTATGTTATAAGAGGTATTTTGTATTTTAATTATATTTATATTTTAATATATTTAATTATTTTAAAAAATGTGCATGTGTGCATTGCACAAGTGGGAGGGGATATAATGGTCCCATGATCATGGCCTTTTTTTAAAAAAAATTGAATTTTTTTCTGGGTTGGAACCAACAGTTTCCGATTCCTAGGGTAAGGGCTCAGACCCCCTACTAGGCCACAGTGCAAGCTGCACCCTACACCGGTCTAGCCCAGTCTGATCCGGATTGGACTTAACCAGTTCTATAGGCCCAATCGACCTGTTACCAACCTTAATTACAAGCACATCAAAACTTGCTTATCCATTTGATTTTTTTCCTTTTTTACCCATACTTATTTTGCATGTTTCATCCATAGATAGTACATATTGTATTCATATATATACACATATCAGTATAAATTAGAATAATAAAATTTGAACTCAACTTTCAACCATTTAGACATAATAAGCATGATTAGGAACTTTTGTCCTAAGTTTTTAATAAAATGTTATGTTGCTTAATGGTTAGTAGATTAAAGTTAGAAAAATAAATCTTCTAAACATTCATATACTACAACTATGTATTTTAAATGTTGAGGTTGACTGTCTTTCTTATATATGTTTTTCTGTTTGCAGGTGTTCATTCACATTCCCCTTGAACTGGCCTTAGAAGTTGTTTTTAACTATATAGGTATGCCTTCAACAACCTATGAATTAATTGCAAATGATGGAATATACACATGTAAAGTATATTATGCATACCCAGATAATGATGGACATAACTACATTTCATTTTCTATTGGTTTTAATACAAATAGTTTCAAAGAAGCCAAAAATATGGCCATTGTAGGTGTCATAGACCACCTTAAGACGTTTTATATGCTTGATATTTTGGACTACAATTATAGGGATATGATGATTTATAAATTGAACTATGAATGCATAATTAATAATGATGTTAATGTTTTGTATTGTGCATATAAACAGTTAGTTGACACTTATATTTTCTTTCAAAAGTAGTATAGGAAAGTCTTGAAGATATTAAAGAAAATGAAGAATGTATTCCAATTGGTTGTGCACTTGCTATGATAGTTTACTGCCTTAAAGTTACCTGTACGGTTGTGTTTTTTTTTTGCTGCTTTTTTTTTATTACTAAACTGCAATTATATGTTAACTGGACGGTCGCTCTTTTTTCTTCTTTTTGTCGCTAGGCTTATATGTTCTTAGTCGTCTTTGAACTCTTTAGCTATTTAGCATTTGTGTTAACTATATATAAAAAATGAAGTAATATGTTTTTATTTAGTCCTCTATATAACATATATTGTTGTATTAGTTTTATTTTATATATCAATATTCATATAATAATTGTTTAAATCATTAAGGTAGATATAAAATACTGTAAAATCATATAGCAATATGTTTTAAAATGAAACAATTTTAAGGAAAAAAAGTCATTTGTTTCCAATACTAAAAATTGAGCCACTTAAATATTTGAATTTAATCGTATTGTCTATCTATATTGTTGTAATGAAAGGAATTATTTTTCATGAATTCATATAATGATTTTATATATTTTACCAAAAAACAAATAGTCGTACTTAGATATCCTGTAAACCAAACGATGAATGTACATTGTGTCCCATTTCATATTGTTGTAGGCTTTGAGTGAGACAATACCTATTGTTGTAGGCTTTGAGTGTCTACTGAAAGCGAAGATAACATGGCTGAGCTAAATGAGTAAAATGGTTCATGAGTTGGGTAACCTAAGAATTCTGCGATGGTTTTTGTGTTTGAGTCCCCATTGAGTGTGCTAAAATTACAAATAATGAACAAAAGAAAAGAAGATAAGAGCAAGAACAAAATAAATTCCTTAGAGATATGATTGTCCCAAATTTGTTTATATGCAATATGAGTGATAATTAACAGTTGTTAGTTTGATGAAATATCATAAATTTAAATCACATGATAATACACCTTAGAAACTGCTAAATATTTACAAATTATATTATGAATATATTACTGTATATTGTGGTTTCGATTTCAAAACAACAATGAATTATTTAATGATTCATACGTATGACTTGTTTTGTGTCTAATGCGTATTTTTTTTATCATTATTCTCTTTCTTTTTTTTTTCTTCTTTTTATTTCTCTATCTATTTTTTTGAAAAAAAATTTAGTATATTTTAGATTTTTTTTATGAGATAAAATTTTAAATTTGCATATTTGATTTTATTTTTAGTGTTTTTTTAATATTTTAGGTATTTTTATTATTATTTTGGATGAAAAATATTAGTTTTGATATATTTATGGAATAAATAATTGAAAATAAAGATATTTGAACTAAAAATGAGAAATATTGAGAGAGAAAATTGAGTTGTTAGAGGTTGAAAACGATGAATTTTGGTAAAAATAATAAATCTGTGAGTGATGAATTTGCAAATTTGTAAACAATTAATTTATAAGTGATAAACCTATAAATTTTAAATAATGAATATATAGATTTTAAACAATAAACGTGCAAGTTGTAACGATGAACCTGTAAATGATGAACTTGTAAGATCTAAACAATAAATATATAAGTTCTAAAATGGTGAACTTGAAAGTTTTAAATAATGAACTTTTAATTTTTAAATGATGAATGTGTAAGTTGTAAATGATGAACTTGTAAGTTATGAAATAACAAGTTCTAAATAATGAACTTGTATTTTCAAAACGATGAATTTGTAAGTTCAAAATGATAAACATGTAAATGATGAATCTATAAGTGATAAAACAACAAATTATAAATGATAAACCTATAAATTATAAATGATGAACCTGCAAATTGTAAACGATAAACCTATAAATGATAAAACAACAAATTGTAAATGAGAAACATATAGTTTTTTTAAATAATAAATCTCTAAATTAAAATTATGAACATATAAATTATAATTGATAAATATATTTTATATTAATTAGTTTACCAAAATTTAATTTCGGAAAAATGTCTATTTTATTATTTCACATGTTTGAATGAAGGGGTACATAATGCAAATAGATCTGAGTTCATGACATAAAAACTTCCAAATATTATTAAGAATATAATCTCATGAAATTGGTAGCCTAATATATTGATAAGCTCACTTATGGCCTACCTAATTTATGGGCCCAACTAGATTTGTGATGTTAATCAAACAAAATATTTTGGGCTCGGGCGAGGACAATTATTAAGGGCTAAAATTGGTTTGTGCCCATAATAAATGGTATTGTTTCAGCCAATCATTCACTTAATTTCCAAATTTTTATATTCATTTTTACTACTCTATCGTTTTATTATTTAATCTTTGATCTGATTATAAAAATATCGAATATTTTCTAATTAGTATGAACCGTTAAAAATCATTGTTATTAATTACTAAAACTTTAATTATTAGTTGTCGAATCTAATCATTTCACAAAATTTCACACAACTATATACTAAATAACCATTAACTACTATCTTACATATAACAATTTTTCTATATCTTTTTGGTGATTTTTTTTTTATTTTTAATGCAACTTAATATAAAATTTTATCAATTTTATTTTTAATGCAACTTAATATGAAATTTTATCATTCTGAGCGCAAGAAAATTGATAGCTTCAACTACATAGTCACACATTCCAATTTTTTAAAAGGTATTTTTTTATAGCATCTAACATGTCAAATGTATTTTTATTCACCTTATTTACTTAGTTTAAAAATACAATACAAATATTAGATCTATGACGTGGAATAGACGTCTTGCATTCGTCGATAATTTTATATAGGAATTTTTTGACACAACAAATGCACGGACTTGCAATGGTACTCACTAACTACTTTACACATTACTAATATATTTTGTAATAAATATTTATTTTTTTACCTATAAAAATAATTGTGCTATTTCATATGCCTTTTTTAGATGGTTCACGACCTTATAAGATGATTCACATGGTTGAACACCATTTATCTGTGTCATTCGAAGATAATTCACATGACCAAATTACATCACATGGTAAATCGCACAATAAAAGTACATTTTCTTAACTAATTATTAACACATAAATTAAAATTTTAAAATTTTATTTTAAATTCTCTTACATGTTCTAATATGGTTTTTTTAAATAATATATTTAGAAAAATATCTATCGAAGTCAGATTTAGGTATACCTAATAACAAGTGTCCACATTGTGGGGTCCTATTTTGTCTTGATGAATGTATAAAAAAAACTTACTAAACAAGATAAAACTGTATATACTCTTTACTATAAACAGGGTAAAATAAAATTACCTCTATTAAAACAAACTCTTAAATTTTTAGATAAATTACTAGGCAATGATAGTAGTCATATTTCTTCAAAATTCAAAGATAACATAAGATTTTATAACTCCATGTTTGCATTTTCTTCAATTGGAGGAAAAATTGATTATGAAATTAATAAAAAACCAAACCACCTTATTGGTTCTCTTTTGCCTATTGAAAATAAAAAAATCTAAATTTGCACAACTTTATGTTTATGACACAAAAAATAATATACGTAATAAAATTAACTATTTTCTTGATAATGACACAAGTAAATCTATTAATAAAATAATTGTTAATTGCTTAATTAAAATGTTTGATACATTTAATGAACTAACAAAATTATTTAGAATGGTCGGAGACATGTATAAAAACATTGAATTTTTACTATTAAAATTAAAAATGTAACGCTTGTAAAATAGGGTCTATAAATTATATATTTGTTTAGAGTGAGAAAAGATGGAGTTTAAAATGTGTTAAAGTTTAAGTTAAATTTTTTTAAAGAGGAAAGCTTTCACGCCCGTGAATATTTGTTCACACTCATGAAAGGTCATGTTATGGTTCAAATAACAGATTTTTTGACATAGCAAGAGTATTTGAGAAGAGAGAACTTTCACGCCTATAAATGGTTTAGTAACGACCATGAAAGGCGTTTCACGCCAGTAAAATGCAGGTTGGTTGGCCATGACTAATCGCACTTTTCTCTTTCCTCTGTACCAGATCCTGCTTTAAAACCATTTCCACTGCCCCCTTATCACTTCTACTCTAGGAAAACTTAGTCATCTTTCCTGGCCTTGAAAACCCTAAACACCATTATTGAAGTTTGGAAACTTGAGAAACATAGAGTTTTGCCAAAGTTGAGGTAGAACTCGGTTATTAGGATTTGTTTTAGGTTGTTTATAATTATAAGATTCTAATAAGAACATGTTTGTGATGTTAGGTTCAACTAGATGGCAAAGGAACACATCACAAAGAGGAAATCAAGCTTGAAAGGATAGTTAATGCTCCATTTTGGTAAAAAGTATAAACATATAGGCATATTAATTCGATTTTCATGCATATTAATGTATGTTGTGTTTCTGAAAATGTGAATGAATGGAAAAAAGACATGTTATGGTTAACAAATAACATGGATGTATGGATTATGTGTTAAAATGGAAAATATGTTATGTGATGACTTGATATGACCTTATACTAGATTTGATAAGTTAAACATGGTTTAAATGTGTTGCAAACGTGGTATGCATATGTAAGTGTTGATAATAGTGATTAAAACTAGTTAATCTTAGATATTTGTCATGAAATACATGATGACTCTGTTTTGAGTTTGTTGAAAATGCATGATTCACAGTTGTGAATAAGAGTGTCACGACTGTGAATGTTGAGCTGGTATGAATTGTATGAACCCAGGATTTCATAGGTTGGTGTCACGGTTGGAAAGCCATAATAATATGATTTCACAACCGTGAATAAGTAATTAACATCCGTGATGATTATGTGGCGATTCACGTGATGGTTCGCAGGTAAGGTAACCGTGAAATGTTCCTTCACGATCATGAATAAATAGTTCACACCCATAAAGCTATTTGAATGTAAAATATGTACAATTTATATTATGACTTATGGTGATAGGTTGGCTAAATGCATGTTTTAAATGTATGTATACATGGTAAATAACGTGTGAATGACATGATATGATATTTATGTATTGGATATGATAATGTATAAATGGAAAAGTAAATGTTGGTATTGGCATGTGATAAAGTGAATGTTGGTAATAACATGTATCTTAAAATGAATTGAAAAATAAATGGTTATAAGATAAAAAGCCTAGTTTTCTAGGCTTGGACTTGACATGGGATATATAATATACAATTGAGGGAGGTAAATGATAACATATGAAATTCTTTTATTAGAGGACAAAGTGACTCGGACATGTATGCCAAACTCTCTAAATGTGAGTTTTGGTTAGATGAGATGACATTCCTCGGACATATTGTATCAACATATGGAGTTATAGTGGATCTCAGTAAAATTAAGGCGATATTTGATTGGAAGCCTCCAAAGAACGTGATAGAAACTGGGAGTTTTCTTAGTTTAGCAGGCTACTACAAGAGATTTGTTAAGAGATTCTCCATGATAACTTCTCTGTTGACCAGATATCATTAATGCATCATTAACGAGATCACTTTTATGGAGATTTTTTAAAAGTTTATAAACTCAAAAACAATATGTGTTTGTCAACTATTTCCAGTAATTCAAATTATATGACTGATTTGTCTGTATTTACAGAATGAATATTATCAGTCGGTGATAGAAAAATACCAATTAAGCAAATAAATAAATTTGACAATGAAACTAATTGGATTAAAATTTCTAACAATATTTTAGTTAAAAATTACAATAATCTAATAGATTAGATTATTATAGAAACATATCATTCATTTGTTAATAAATATGTTGACTCTACTTATATAAAAAAACGAGCTATAATAACATCTACAAATAAAATTATTAATATAATTAATCAAAAAATACTTGAATTATTGTCAGACAAAGAAAAAATATATATTATAACTCTAACTCTATATGTAAAATATCTAACAATATTGCTGAGCTAGAGATCCTTTATCCTGTTGAATTTTTAAATTCTTTAAATTTTAATAGATTTCCTCAACATGAATTAAAGTTAAAAAAAATATTTAAATTATGTTATTCCATAATATCAATCCAAACGTAGGTTTATATAATGGTATATGGTTACTAATAACTGATTTGGAAAAAAAAAAGTATTGAGGCTCAAATACTTATAGATTTGCATTATGGTCAAAGAATATATATTTCTCAAATTGTTATTTCAATTAATGAAGGAAAATGACTTTTTATTTTAAAAAAAATTAATTTCCAATAAGGATATGTTATTGTATGACAATTAATAACAGTTAAGGTCAAACTTTAAAACGAATTGGTATTTATTTATATGATCACGTATTCAACTATGAACAATTATACATTATACTTTTTAAAGTTATATTACACGAAACTTTACGTGTAACTATAAATAATAAAAATTATTTGGATAATCATAATATTTCAAATTATACTAAAAATATTATTTTTCCAAAAATATTTTCAAACATTTCCAATTGATTTCCAGTTATTTGCAATGTATTGTCTAATTTACAATGATTACTTTTATTATATGCAAAACATTATATTATATTGCAGTTAATATTTATCTTTTATATTTAAATATTATTTACAAACAAATTTCAAATGATTATCTTAGCAACTAAAAATGAATTATACACCAATATATGACCTCAACATAACAAAAATATTCGCATTAAAGTTTGCATCACATGAGTTTGGGATTTTGTAAATATCTACAATCATAATGAACTGTTCAGTATTGAATTTCTTATGCATGATGAAAATGTATGTTTTCTATATTGATATATTAAATAAGGTTTTAACTATTATATATAATTCATAATTACTATAAATAAGTTATGTACTTTTATTAATCCCGATTTCTAAATTTTTACTTATAGGGTGACACCATACGAGGTACTATTTCAAACTAATGTGCAGACAACTTTAGACCATTGTAGATAAAAGGAAATATCTTTTATATTTTTGGATTTATTGTTATTCCTGCACAAGCAAACTACAAAAATAGTAGCCACCAATTTCGTATCAAGTTACCAAAAAATGCATTTATTAAAGTTTTGGATGAAGATGATTTTCTATTCTATTTGATAGATTTAATTTTTTAGAATTTCAAGATGTTAAAAGTAAAGTATGAGACAAATCATATTTAATTGGTACATATTTAGTCACTTCCTTAGTGTTTCATTTTTTCAAAATCAAATTTATTGAACTCTTAATTATTTATATTTTTTTATAGATATCATTGGATAAGTTGTTACGGTTAAAGGTATTGAAGAAGTAAGTATACTTGGTAGGATTGGCAGCAAAAGACGCATTCAAATTAAAAATGAACTATATGAATATTTTTCGTTATTCGTATTTACATGTTTTATTTTATCATATTTGCATTTTTTTAATTAATTTAATTTAATATTTATATAGTTTGAAAAAACTGGATATCATTCTGTGAGATAAAGTTGTTAGAGAATTTCTGGATGCTAAAATTTTTTATGAAGAAACAAATGGTGTCGTCATTGTTGTATTCATTGCAACGATAGAACAAAAATATTATAGTATCCAACTACACTCAATTATACTCATCATAACCACATTTGTTAGTTGAATTTAATTTCAATAGATATGTTATTTTTTTTAAAAAAATATGACATTACATATTTGATATTTATTTACTTTACTCTTATGTCATTTATGCATTACTTGTTACATTTTTTTTATAGATGCTTTGTCCATCAATAGCTTGCAAGTACAAAGATTTATGTTAATCTTGCAATGTCAGAAGTTATGACTTTAAGGCAAAGGGATGATGATTTTTGTTTTATTTCTTCTCTTTTCCAATTTTTGACCAACTATATTACCATGCTTCAAAAACCCAATTGAAAAAATTGTTTGATTGCGAGTGGAAAAACATCTACAAGATATTAAATTAGAAAAAAAATATAAACAAAAAAACTATTTTAGAGTTGATATCTCTAGATATTCTTATTGATAAGGTAAATATTTCACCTATTTGCATATAATTATACAATTAATTATAACTATATTAGTATATTAAGCATTAACCATTTTTTTTCTCTTAAAATTTCATGTGTAGGACAATGTTTATTTGCCAGACTATTATTTGTTATGTTGATCCCTTAATTGGGTAGTGGTATAAAATATGTTCTCAATGCAAAAACCGTCTTCAACGTTATAGTGAACAAATATGATGCAACGACTGCAATATCCTTGAAGATTCGCTTACCTACTAGTATATTACAATTTTATTCCATCCACAAGTTATTCATATATTATTTCAATTTTATCAATATTATTGTTTTTCAAGTACAAATTGAATGTTATAGTTGAAGATTCAATTGGATCTGCAACATTTGTTATATTTAGTTGTAGGACCCTCTCGATTAACCAGAATATATCCGATTAATTAAGTTGACATTACAAAAATAGTTAAGCAGAAAATCTGTGAAAATTTAAAACTTTTTTTTGCATCATGACCATGATAATTTGTATAAAAATATAGCAAAAAAAAAATGTTTGACTTAATATTTAAATTTCATTTCATAAATAAAACATGTTAACTCTTGACTAGAGTTTTATAAAAATGTCTTTAATAAAGAATTATATAATTCTTCAATATTGACATATATTGTGACACCCTATTAACAATCGTTCTATATGTACATTACGTGAGTTAATATAATTATAACCTATATATGCCAAAAAAAATTTCTTACTTCTTAATTTAATTTAATGATCATTCTATTATTATCACTTAATTAATTTTTTTTTTTCAAAAAATTGGTACTATAACAACTATAAATCAACTACTCCACCTGCAATGCAAATAATTCACAGTCCATTTTTGGGCACAATAATACACATATCATACAAAATAGTTTTCATTCAACCATAAGTCAACCTTTCATTCTTCACATATATAATAATTTACAAATACTATTTATCAGAACATATACATAATTTTAAACCTATAACTTTATATCTATACATATATACATGTCATTTCTAATACTAACTTACTATTTTTTATTCTTCCGTCAGCTTCCAAAACTTTTACGCTTGCTTCTGCCTTTTTCGCAACTATCTGCATACAGTCAAATAACTACATGCTGAGCATTAATATGTCCAGTGATGATTACTAATTTAAAAATTTTCATCGCCTTTAATTTTCATGCATACATACATGCAATAAATTTTTTAATACACTATTAAATTTTTTTATTTAATATATATTTTTTATTCTTTTATCAATATTTTACTCTTAATTCATTATTTAATATCTTTATTCAATTAACAATATTTCTCATTTTATTTTATATTTTTTTTTTCAATTCCTCTCAATTTAATCAATTTTCACTTTACTTCTTTAATTAATCATTCTTTTCAATTTTTCATTTAATTAGCTACAAAATTCACTTTAATTCTAAAATTTCTATTTATTTACAATTCTATAACTACTTTATTTTTTATTTACACTTTTTTCACTAATTAATTTTATTTTTCATTTATTTACCTTTTTCACTACATAATTTAACATTTTATTTCATTTTCTTCCACTTATTTTTTATTTTTCAATTTTTTTAATTTTTGTCATAATTATCACTTTTATCATTATTGTTATACCATTTTTTCTTTATCACTTTTATCATATTTATCGAATTTGTCACTTATATAATTTTTATCATATTTTTTATTTTTATTATTTTTCTCATATTTTTCTCTTTATTCATTTTTATCATATTTTTCACATTTATCATTTTTATTATATTTTTTACATTTATTTTTTTTTCATATTTTTCACTTTTATCATTTTTGCTACTTTTATTTAAATTTGCCCATAGTTTTCATCTAATAGAAAATTTTCAGACCAGACATATGAGACGTGGAGCTAAAAGTCCACTACACTAAAGAGTAATCCAGAAGAATCACTCGAACACTGCACTGTACACTGAATCAATATCACTGTATTGGACTATCATTGACCTACATAAACGAGTCACCATAATTCACACCACTGTAATGGTGTCCTTATGGCTAGTCAATTATATCCTGGGCTATATTTAACTATTAGAAAATAACTAAAAACATTATTTTACTCATTTAATTCAAATTCCATTCAATTCATAAATTTCATTTTTTTTACATTATTACTCACTTAATATTTTATTCATCCACACTTTTCATTTTAATATCTCAATATTTCATTATGAATAATCAATTAAGTTATTAAGCATCACTAAACATACTTTAATTATTATTTTTTTATTTCATAGATAATATATTCAATAAATAGAAAATATTCAATATATCATTTAAAAATTCTCAATACACACTCAAAATCACATTTTCTTGCATTTCATGACCAAATTTTTATTTAATTATCAAGCAAAATATTAAATTTTCCTTTGTCATATTTCAGCCTATAATTAATTTTCATCATTAAAATTTTTCTTTCACATTCTAATTATTCATCACTAATTTATAAATTTATTATTCCATATGTATCATAATATTACACTAAAATGTATTTATTCCTTAATATTCATTTTTCACATAATAAGTTCATATTTTCCAATTTCCACTAATTAATTTTTTAATTAAAATTAACTATTCTAATTCACTTTTCATAATTCCTTAATCATGTTTTAAGCACTAATTAGCAATTATATGCAAAACACACAAATTTCTAAATTTTATAACCCTAAATCACGTTTAATTAATACAAATAAGTAGATTTTGGAGTCACTAACCTTAATTTCTTGCTTTGGCTTTCCTAGGCTTCATTTTTCTTAGCATTTCCCTTGCAAGCACCTTCACCTTCTATTAAACCTACCATGGCCAAAAAAATTTCTTCATTAATCCGCCATTATTTTGCTTCATTAACTCAAATAAACTTCATACTTATCATCTACATACCTTAAACTATCTATTTAAACCATTAAACTAATTTAAAACTATAAATTTCACTTACCTCAAATTGGTATCCTAACTTTTCTCTTTTGATTTTCTTCCACTCTAGCCCTCCAATTGAAGATTAAAAACCTTTATTAGCTACTAGAGATGCTGAACTTATTTTTGGGAGGTTGATTTTGGTGTAAAAAGTGAAGAAATTGGAAGAAAATTGGAAGAGAAAGATGGGAGAGATGGTTTGGCCAAGCTAAGTGATTTGGGGAAGAAGAAGTTGCAAAATTCTCTCTAAACAATTCTGATACTTGAGGGTATTTATAGTGTTTTAATTTGGATGAGCTTGAGCTAAATAAAACCCAACTCATTTAGACCCAATTATGCACTATAAGTTAATTTTCTTACTTTCTAAGCTCAATTTTACCCAAATTTAAATCCATAATTCTCAGAATATTTTTATATATCTACAATTTTTTTAACTCAATCGAAGTTCATTTTTTGTCCAACTCTCTAAAATCGGACTGATAATTCAATTTTCGGTGTTACCGTAAAATTTCTTTTTCAATGTAAAGTAATCTTAAATATTATTTAGAGTCTATTCATGTCTTAAAATAAATTTTTGGATGTCTTTTGCTATTTTTCATAGTCCGATCAAAGTATGGTCAACCAACTATTTAATTAAATCGGGTCATATTTTTTCTTAATTTTGACTTTTGAGAACTTATTTGATCTTATTTTCACTCCAAATTTTACTATCGGACTATTCATAACCTATATTTTTCCGATGATCAAATAAAATATTTTTTATCAACGGATACATTTTTAACTCTCGGGTATATAAATCAATTTCGGAAACTACAGTTTACAATTAACCCGGTATTTGGGACATTATATGTATATAAGTAAACAATCCCCTTAATATGATATGTATACAAAATACAAAAGTACAACATGTGTTGTCATCGACCCGCGTAGGGTCTGATCTAATGTCTGAGCTACTTTTCTTGTTCAACTTCTATTTATCTATAAGGTTTTGACTTGTGTGGAGAAAACACCTACACGCTAAGCTACTGAAAGGTTAGTAGTACATATATGCATATAAATTCACTTACAATTATACATTATAAGTATTTCATGGCATCATGTAAGAATATTATGGTATAACAATAGAATCATAATATCATATAGACTATTTTACCTTGTGAAATTATAATTAATTGAACATATATAATGATAACTATAACATGTAACATTTCACTATATGCATAAACTTACTTGCATACTTATGCATTTGCATTCATTTCATGTTACTATATTCTTTACTTTAACATATTTGATATTATTGCCTAACAACTCTCAACACCGACTATTTGAATACGGGTTGTGGATAAATGTACTCTCTGAGCTTAAGTCACCCTACCACTATCTGTAAATATGTGTCAGTCCAGGCTTTTTAAGTCAATGACACCAGTCCAGGCTAGCCATATTAATTGATAAACATATAGCTTTTGCATGTAATATTATTTGTAATAACGTGTGTCAGTCCAGACTTTTTAAGTCAATGGCGCTCTCTGAGGTTAAACCATATTGATTGGATAAACATATAACTATGGTACTGTAACTCCTTTAATAACATGTCATCTATCATACTACTACTCTTAATATCGAGTCTGAGTTTTATTTGTTCATATCCTTTATTAGTTCCATTATAGCATTTATATCTCAAGCATATACACTTTAATTCATGCATGCAAACTTATCATAGAACATTCATATACTAATATCCATAGAAATATACTTCAATATATCATCATTGAACATATTTACATAACCATTGCATAAAACATCATATTACCTTTAAAGTAGGCTTTACAGGCGTGAACTTTATGTTCATGGTTGTGAAAGTCCATTCACGGGTAACTTTACATGTGAATCAAAATGTGACTTTGATAGTGAACACTTATATCCACTTTGTGCATTTTTTTTATGGATGTGACTTTGTTCGTGAGATGAGATTCATAGTCGTAAACACTTAGTCATGGTGCGTGAATCTAGATTTTTCAGCAGTTGACAACATTAAAAATATGCATTCATTATAAGTTACATGCAAGACTCTAAGGATTGTCACATGTAAGACTCTAAGGATTGTCTTATGATTAAAATATGTTAAAAAATCATTCAATATACAAAAATCACTACACTAACCATTTTCTTATTCACCAACTATTTTTTTTCAAGCATTTATGCTTTCATATATATATATATATATATATATATATATATATATATTTAATCATTTCTTACTTACCTATTTCACCCATTAGACATCATCATTTATGATCTCATAAATGCTTATTAGACACATTTATTACATATACATTACAAATATAAAACATTTTTTATTCAAGGCATACTTACATTTATAACATTTCATACTCAAAATCTTATCACATGACATTAATTACCTCATTTGAACTCGACATTTAACATTTAAAGTATACAATTCAATCATTACTTAATTAACACCCAACATGTCATACTTGAAAATTTGAATGCATATATGTATATATCTCTAATAGAGTCTTACAAAACTAAGCTTTTCTCAAGTTTGCTTATCATTTTTGTGAATTTCACCACCTCACCTTTCAACTCCTATCACATGTAACATATCTTTATTAACATCAAAAACTCATATGTTTAGCCTTTAAAGCCATAAGGGTAAAAACCCTAACTTTAGCTCTTTCAACATCCTTAAACTCATATAACCCCTTATTAACACTTGTTATAACATTTAAACAACTTAAAGAGAGGTATTTAATCTTAATCTCTTAAGATTAAGCCTTAACCTAACCCATTTGGAAATTAGTCTCTACTATATTCGAACTATACATAATTAAAACTATGAAAACTTGTGAAAACTAAAGGAAAATGTGATTCCTTACCTTAATTGAAGGAAAACACAACGAGATGAAAGATTCAACTCATATTTTCCTTTTAGGGTTCAGACTTCCTCAATAGAATCACTTATTTATGCTCATCTTTTCCAAGAGCTCGTTGACACTTTGATCTTTTGCTTTAGCTTAGGTGTTTGAGAATGAAAATCCAAGAAAAACGTACGATTTTGGTCTCTGGTATGATGAAATCTCAAACTTTAGGGTTTCTTTTGATTCTTGTTCGTGAGAGAAAGGAAGAACACTATCATATTTTTATATCTAACCTGACAAGTCATGGGTGTGACCCAACAAGTCACAATCGTGATCAATATTTTTTTCATGGTCGTGACAATTAAGTCACAGGTATGAACTATGCACTCATCACTATCATCATCTTTCTTTAACTCTTTTTTTTCTTTAAACATATACTTGTATATTTTCTTAATTCATATTATTAACTAGACCTTAATTATGGGCGCTACATTAGTAGACAAACAGTGGAATTAGTAGGCATGTTTGCTACTAATTTAGCCTATAGTTCTAAAGATAGATTCACTCTTCCACCGCTAATTGCAAAAATTTATGGGACATAAAGTGCTTTCCAAATCGTTATCAACAACCGTGCTGAAAAATCCTTATAATTTGACTTTTAAAATAGTGCATATTTTTAAGAATCAAACTACATCAGTCTTTAAATGCAAACTAGTTGGAAAGACATATTCTTCATGTCCTGTATTGCTAAAAAACCCTTTTACAACAATACAAAATTTGGTATTACTTAATCAAAGTAGCAATGCATTGGATATTACACATGTTTCAAAATCATTTGTCCTACATAATGATGATCAATAAGAACTTATGGATGAATCATATGTCAAAAAAACATGTATTAGGTAAAAAAAATGCATTTAACATCATTTATTATATTTGATATCCAATAACACACATATATTAGATAACAATCAATTTTTTTTAATTATAGGACAAATTATTCTTCATTAGACAAAGAAAAAGTCGAATGAAGACATGTTTATACTGAAAAAGTTAGAGAAAAAAAATACAAAAAATACATATTCTTTTGTATTATTTAAAAAATTTATATATTCATATTAATTACTTAACTACACTGTTTTAGGTTTATTGATACTAGGCTGCTGCCCATAATCCTTGTTATTCAAGTTCACATTTTAGTTGCATTACTAAACTTTATAAGTATTTATAATTTAAATAAAACTTATTTTTATTTTGCTTAATATAAATCCATAATCCTTACTTTAATTGTATTGCTAAACTTTATAAATATTTGTAGTTTAAATAAAATTTCTTTATATTGTATTTAATATAAATCCATTATTTGAACTATTTCTTGAATGTTGTATTATTAGTTTCTTTCTATTTTTAAAGTTAAATCATGTATATGTTTTTAAAACTATATTTTTAGTTATCATAAAATATATGTTATTTATTATATTTATTGTCTAAAAGTTAATATCCCAACGAGAATTATTTATTAGTTTTAAGAATATAAGTCAAAAAATTATGCGACATTTTAAGAAAAAATTAAAAACTTGTCTCATCTTTTTAATTTATGACTTACTAAAATCGGTTAAATGTAATTTTTTATTTTATGAAACATATTAAGAATGCTCTTTTTTTAAAATAATTTCTAAAATTTATTTTTTAATTGGTTAGTGAATAAAAATAAGAAAAAAGAAAAAATTTATTTCTTTTTACCAACTAATTAGAAGACAATTATTGAAAAGTGTATTAAAAAGAAGAGTGTCCTTACAATTCTCAATACTTATTTGTTATAATTTTTTTCTCATTTAATTAAATTTTTTTTAGTTAGATTATAGGTATTAGTAAGTTAATTAGAATCACATATTAATACTAATTATACTCGTATTGCCATTAAAAATAGTAAAATATTTTTTTATGAATTTTAAAGTATGAAATTTCAAATTTAAGAATTCTTGTGGTGCCCGAACATTTGATCATGCACCCTTATGGGTCATTTAATTATAATTTAGTTTAGTACAAGTGAATGGGTATGAAATTAACCTGTGTTACCCATCCCTCCAAAAATATCCCATCTCGCAGATTCACCGAGACCCGATTTCCTCTGTTGCTTCTCCTGGCCGGATTACAGAGCCTTTCACGCAAATAATTTCTCTCTCTCTCTCTCTCTCTCTCTCTCTCTCTCACTTCCACATTCAGTCGTTCACACCACTTGTTCGACTATATTACTCACACAACGATTCAACAAACTCTCATAACTGAAAGTAAATTGATCTAATCCGGTTTCTCCAATAATCATGGATTCGCTAGCATCAGTCTCTCCTTCCATGGTCCTTCCTCCCACCAGTAACGCTCTCCATCTACGACGCCGTTCATTCTCTTCTACCTCTTCTTTCTGCATACGTAAGCACTGTCTTCTTCCCCGTCTTTCCTCTCTCCTCTACGTATCTTATTCTTCAGTCCCTTCCAGAAGGAGATCGAGGCGGGTTTCGTCTAAATTGAGCGATGATGCAGCTAAAAATCCGGATGAACAAGAAGCTGATGATGGTGGAGGAGAGGAAGTTGAGAGAGCGCTTCACTTGGACGGTACAATACCTGGGACCTCGAATGAGTTCGTCAAGCAGGTGTCTTCTCGTGCTTATGATATGCGAAGGCATCTTCAACAATCGTTTGATAGCAGCAGCTATGATGGTACAACCCTTACCATTCAATTCAACTATTCTCAATTTTATCCTTGCTTCTTATTGATTTTTTTTTTGTATTCACATTTTATGAAATGGACTCTGCTTGCCTGATGTTGTTGACCTTTTTGCCTTGCTTTTCAGTTTTGATTCTCTGCACAATTTTGCTTTTTAATCTCTAATTTGCTGCTTTTGTTTAGCCTACGTTTCCCAACGATCAGTTGTTTAAATTTGACTTCATCTTATATGTCACCAATCTCTCGAGGTTCTTGCAAGTTGGTCGATAGATATTTAAGTGGGAATAATCAACTTCTTTAACATCTTGACTTTTTAGAATTAAATTGCGGCTGCCAGCTGCTAATAGTTGTGATATACTTGATGCTCATACTTTTCAAGCTAATAACCAGTTCATATGTGTGATGTTATCGGATTTAATCTTTTGGACATTGTCTGAGTTCTTTTTTTTCCACACACCCAAACTGAACAGTCTGCACTGAGTGTATGTATTTATAATAGCATCAAGGCATTTTGCATTTCCTGAAGTTAGCTTGACTGATTTTCACTTCTGTCATCTTTTCAATTTTTGCCTTTGCCTCTCTTCCTCTGTGTACCTCTTGAGAAAGAGAGAGAAATAGTGCCATTGTTCATTTACACTCCTTGGAATTTGAGCATTTAGCATTTAATTATGTGGGTTACTCATTCATTATTTGAAAGATGTTTCATGGATGCATGAATAATGTCATATGTTTTGCTTTTTCTAGATCTGTGGTATTTTTTGTGTATCGCATCCTTGCTTGCTTTTTCCACAAAATTTCTCAAACTCTCTCCTTTTTATGTTGGTCAGTATTGGAGGCCAACCCATGGAGAGAAGCCACAAAGCCTTTATATGTACTAACACACAGAGAAAACCAGTTGTGCACAATGAAAACTCGAAGAAACCGCAGGTCTGAATTGTTTTTGGTGTTTTATCTTCCATCATATACTTGTTATTTTGCCACAGTCCGGGCTCAGGTTTGCTTTGGAAACAGTGAAGTTGAGAGGGAGCTTGGTATACTATTTTCCAAAGGAGGAAAATGGAGGTCTGGAATTGGAAATCAAGCTAAGCAGTCCAGAAAAGGGACAAAGTTCCAGATGCTTGTGGAGGATATAAGGGAGGGCGTGCTTGTAAGTCTTTATATCTACTGGTTACTGCTTTACTTGGATTTTCACATTAAAATTATACTTTGAGGTTGAATGCGTGAATAAAACAAACTTGTTAACTTGTGTGAGTGAGTATTGTAAATGAAAACGAACACTAAACTGGAAAGGACTTGTTTGGCATTGTTGTTGTATTTGCTATTGGAAAAACCATTTTTCTTGAATTTGTTAATTAAAAGGCAGTTGAAAATGGCTTTATGCTATGTTTGACATTTGGTCATAAAAACTTAAAAGCAATTTAAAAATAAAGTAGTTTCAAATTGCTTTTAAGCCACATCTTTTAAAAATAAGCTTATTGTCTTATTCAGAAAACAATTTCAACTTCAATTTGAAGCAGTATTACTCAATCTACTTGTTACTGAGAGACTTGTAGAAAATGTCTAGAATTCTTTTCACAGTTAGTCCACTCCCAAAAGCCCATGCATAGCTTCATTTTCTATGTTCCTAAAGATGCCATCTTAATCTACATTCATATCCTTGTAAATTCTGCCATTGCCCAGTTGACTTAATCCTGCCATTCTATTGTTATACATTTCACATGATTGAAGAGTTCTGATCCAAAGACTCTTGGCATGAGAAGAACTGGAAAAAAATGTAGTCTTTAGTCCCAGTAAAGCTACTTCAAATGACATATCAAGCCTCGATATTAACCTCTGCCATCCTAGTTCATCTGTCCATTTTTTTAGATTGTAGATAGTCTGTCAAATTGGTCGACTGAGAGATAAAGGATGTATACCTTGTGCAGAGAGGCCAAAATAAACCAGTTTAGTCCAATGAACCTTGTTAGCTTGTGGTCTTAAGGTATTATAAATGGTGGATCAATGAATCTTTCATATGATGTGGCAATCCAACTCATTGCATTTTTCATTCCGATAGAACAAAACACAAAAGTAACTGGCGCCCCCAATCTTGCTTCTGGAGTAATCTATTCACCATTGGAGGTCACCATTCATATGGAAACGCTGTATCAGAGAGTTTTACTACTGAAATGAATTAGTAGTGGACCTTGAGGATTTGAGTTATGATACTAGAGATAGGTGCTGTAATTTTCAATGCTATTAGCATGTTGGATAAATAGTTTAGTTAAATCTAGTTTTTCTAAGTTGTCCCTATCATATTCATTGTATTTGAAACATGAACTTCTAATATATGATGCGAACAGGGGCGAATCTAGGAGCTAATTTAAATGGAGGCAAAGTGTAGTCTCCACTGCCACATCAGTAAAACTTCAATTACACTTTCAACCACATTTTATCCCTGCAATTGATATCAATTTCAATTTGGGGGATCCTGTTTATATTTTAATATATTGTATTTATTATTAAAAATTAAAATGTTAATAATTATATGATAATACATAAGAAATAAAATATAGTTGGTAATAATTATATGAGAAACATAATAAAAATTATATAATTGCTAGATTATATATGAAATATGACATATAGTTACTAGTAATTATATAAAGTAGCATAGCAAAAATTGTACAATTATATGAAAGAATATAAAAATAACATATAACTGTCAACAATTATATGAGAATATAGTAAAAATTATAAAATTGCTAACAATTATATGATTAATGTATGAAATATGACATATAACTGCTAACAATTATATAAAAGAATATAACAAAATTTGTATAATTGACAAAAATTATATATAGGAACATAGAAATAACATATAATTGTCAGTAATTATATGAGAAACATAGTAAAAACCATATAATTAATTATATAAACTTAATTTTATATTTTATATTAATATATAAACTTAATTAGTTAATTATGTTAATTGTTAATTACACATTAATCAGTTAATTGAAGAAAATATTTGATATATTAAATATGTGGGGAAAAAAATAAATTTGAGTGTGGGAGCAAGAAATATATATAATATATAGTCTATTCTAAATTTTAATTGGCCAACGGGAGCAAGTGCCCTCCACTGCCCTCCATGTGGATCCACACCTGGATGCGAAGCTTTCTTCTGATTCTCTACCATGTGAAACAGTCACATGTGCATTTTCCAAATTTTGAATAATGTATTGGCTTAGATAGAAAGTCGTTGCTTGTGCAATATCTTTCAACTGAAATGACCTCGCATACATCCTTTTCTATGCTGCTGCAGGTTTTTGAAGACGAGAATGAAGCTGTAAGATATTGTGATTTACTGCAGGGAGGAGGTAAAGGTTGTGAAGGTGTTGCAGAAGTTGAAGCCTCATCAGTAAGAATCTGAGCAAACGTTTATTTACCTATCCTATTAACTGTAGTTTTATGATATAACTTCTTGTCCTTGCAGGTATTTGATCTTTGCAGTAAAATGAGGGCCCTTGCTGTTCTGTTCCGGAGAGGGAGGATACATCCTCTACCTCAAAGCCTTGAGCTTAACTTGAGAGCTCGCAAGCGGTCCCTAGAAGACCAAGAGGACTTGATATGATGTTCAAGTGATTGAGAACGAGTGGAAGCATCTGAAGTCTACACAAATGGATCAAAAAAAATACGAGTAAATAATGAAATTAAAATGATGTCAGTGAATTGTATGATATAAAGGAACATAAACAGAGAACTACTCATTTGCTTGTATATTCAATGGTCATGATATTTCTGCCATTTTCATAGAGGGGTTGAAATTCAATTGGATACGAGTGTATTTCCTTTTACGCCTTCTTGTGGTATCATTAGGGTTTTATAAACTGAAGCACCCAATGCCTTTTGCAAAGACTAAACTGTTGGGATAAGGATAGCGCGACAAGTTTTTTTTTTTTTTTTTAATGATCATAATGAGAATCGCTTTCTTGCGGCTGTTTGAAAGAATTAGAAATACTTACCATTTTTCCGAAATGGGAAAACGAAGGACGAGAGGACAAAATGTTGTCCATTTATATCTCCATAGAAAAAGAAGGGAATTACTTGTAGCAACCAACTGTAGGAGTTTCTGGAGCAATTGAAGTTCGAATAATATCCAATTTTTCAATATGTACTTGATTGGAAAAAGAAAAAAGAAAATGCAGAGATTTTGGCTCTATATAGCAATTCATTCTTAGGTGATGTCCGAGTGGACTAAATCTCAGTCATTCAATTAAATCACATATATATTTTTTAAGATCTCAGGCTATTAACTCTAAATGCCCAATTATTATTGTAAATTGTTTATGGAAAATTTGGTCTAATCTCAAGATTGTTATGGATGGGATATGATTAAGTTAGTTACAATCTGTCATGTATATAAAGTGATTATCATTTATATACATGATAAATTATGATTACTTTGATTTATAAATTGTTTTATGAATTAAGTTTAAATATGAAAAATCCATTATTCTAACCAAATTCGTGATATTATGAAAACATTTTAACAATAAAGTAAGATTTATTAGGGGAAAAATTTGGAAAAGCGGGAGAAGAAAACTGGAGGGAGAGTGAGAATCAGCTTTTATATTTCTGTTGAAAAAGTAAAAGTAAAATATAACGGATGCAATGCTCCAGTTCACGTCTGCCTCCGTTCCCATCTCCCCGTAATTGGAATTTTGTAATTCAATTTCCAATAAATCTTCCACTTATACTGACTCCCTCTTCGCAAGTAACCGGAACCATTTTTTTCTTCTGATCCGATCTGCTTTTTCATTGCCCATGAGCTCCGGTTCCACCTCTCCCAGCGGCGATGGCACGGCCGCTGGAAGCGCAGCTCCACCTTCTTCGGATAAGAAAAAGGAGAAGGCCAGGGTTAGCAGGACCTCTTTGATACTGTGGCACGCGCATCAAAATGACGCCGTGGCTGTGCGGAAGCTTCTTGAGGAAGATCCGTCGCTCGTCCATGCTAGGGATTACGACAGCCGCACACCTCTCCATGTGGCTTCGCTCCATGGATGGATCGACGTTGCTAAGTGCTTAATTGAGTTTGGCGCCGATGTCAACGCTCAGGATCGATGGAAGAATACGGTACCATTTCTTGTCA
Organism: Triadica sebifera; assembly: GCA_023653625.1. Classification (NCBI taxonomy): domain Eukaryota; kingdom Viridiplantae; phylum Streptophyta; class Magnoliopsida; order Malpighiales; family Euphorbiaceae; genus Triadica; species Triadica sebifera. The sequence goes on from CM042900.1 coordinate 22,140,348, forward strand.
TTTTCTGCTGATTTCTTTCCACTTTTTTTTTTCCCTTTCAGTTCTTCAATTCAAATAACACTGATTGTATAATGTGATTTATGATTTGGTTCTGCGCGTTTCTGATCAAATTTGAATTTATACACAGAAGGTGTGTTATGAGCTTTAGTAACTGGACATTCTCTTTGTCATGACAGCCTTTAGCTGATGCAGAAGGAGCTAAAAAGCATAACATGATTGAACTCTTAAAATCATATGGTGGCTTGTCCTATGTAAGTTCTGCGCTTTCTATCCTCTAATTGATATTGCCGTCGGCTTTCTTTTTCGGCAATGTTTGCCTATATTTGATATTTCCACTTCCACTGGCCTTGACTGTCTAATTTGGCAGTTTCACTTTACTGGCTGAAATTGTAGATTGATTAATTTTCATTTGTTGTAAATTATATCTCAGAATGATGCAAACTTGATGCTTAGAGATCGTTTATTCGAACATTGTTTCTTTAAACGTCAATTTTGCTTTGGGACAGGAAATAAAGAAATGAAGTTTATCTTATGTAATCACGAAGTTTATATGCTTCGTGCTAATGCTAGTTTGTCTCTTTGGTTTCTTGCTACATTTTGAATCTGAAAAAGGTTTTCCGCATGTAATACAGTGAAATGTTTTAGATTCTGTATGTTATGGATTAAGGGCATGCATGTTACCTTCAAAAACAAGAGGATTAAACTCAAGTATTGGCCTGCTTAGCAAGGTTCTGTTAAACTGAATTTGCTACAAATGGTTGACTTTTAAGGAGTTATAGCTAGTGTTGGTACTTGCTCTGAACTATTACATAGATAGACTCACAGTTGTTGCTATGATGTGTCGTTTTTAAGTTGGCAGTTATTTATGTGTGCTATTCATAGTGTTGGGTTTTTTCATGAGCATCCAATCATTGGGTTGGTTCTTACCATTTTTTGGATCTTTAAGTTCCCAGGGCCATTACCCTGTATTTTTCAATAACATATGTGATAGCTCTTTTCCTAAAGATTTCTTTGTTGATGAATTCCTGAATGCTAATGCTTATAGTTCTATGTTAGTCATCCATCAAAAGTTTGCTGACATTGTCCAAGATGTTTCCTTTTCCATATGTTGGAAGGTCAAAATGCTGTTCTTGTCTATATTTTTGTGTGGTGATGCTTCAATAAACAATATCAATTTCCCAGATAATAGAAATGATAAAGAACACTATTGTTTTAACTTTACATGAGTGTTTGCTTGATGCCCGTCATACAGTTGCTTTTATTCCTCTTCATTATGTTTTTGATTACTCATGTGAATTTGTCTTGGGACCTGCCTAAGTTTGTGATTTCAAAATGTAGGGCCAAAATGGAAGCCATTTTGAGCCAAAGCCTGTTCCACCACCTCTACCAAACAAGTGTGACTGGGAAATTGACCCATCTGAGCTTGACTTCTCAAACTCAGCAACTATTGGAAAGGTGTGGATTTATGTTTCCAAATTGCTGATTATGCATATTATTGTACATCCATTTGGCACATTGTTTTTGCAGGTTGTGTTTGAATCTTTTGAATTATAATTTCCTTCAAATATTCAGTTAAACATTATAAGTAATAATTGATGTCTTAAATTTGACTCTGCCACTGCCTCAAACACTTTTTGGCCTGAGTTAAAAATAGAACTTTTCTTTGTCTGTTAGCACAAGTATATAAATATAAAATGTTAATGGTATGTCATATCATTTTTTATTTTATTTTATGTTTTTGGGGTAGAGTACCTGTAATGTGCAAAATCATTAAGCTATATATTACTTTTTCGACATCATATATTACCCTCTTAATATTTGGTTACTACATGTATTAGAACATATTATATTGAGAGAGATTGCGTTATTATAAGATTCATTTCATACCAAGAATTAAATCTCTATTTTCTTCCACTTGTGGTTGATGTAAAGGCAATTAACTGCGGTTCAACTTGTGGTCGTCAGTTTTCAGGTCTCAATTCATATACAACTTTTACCGCTAATAGTAGCTTATGATGTTAGGGATCTTTCGGAGAAATATTGAAAGCCTATTGGCGTGGAACACCTGTAGCTGTTAAGCGCATTCTTCCATCCCTTTCAGATGATAGATTGGTGATGTGAGTCCTAGTTGAGTTGTTGTTGTTCAATTATGATGTTGATAATCATTTTAGTTATATTTTTTTAAATTGTAAATTCTAATCAACAATATCTTGGAATCAAAGATTTTCCTCACTCATCTTTCATCTTTACCTTTCTTGATTCAGTCAGGACTTCAGGCATGAGGTTAATTTGCTAGTGAAGCTTCGCCACCCCAATATAGTACAATTTTTAGGAGCTGTAACTGAAAAGAAGCCTCTGATGTTGATTACAGAGTATTTACGAGGGGTATGCAACTTAATCTCTCTCTCTCTCTCTCTCTCTCTCTCTTTTCTCCAAATTTCATATTTCCTCCACAAAAACTCTTTTTAGCGGCTGGAAAAACTTACCTGCAAAGCCAGACTTGCTTAATCATAGCATTTTTTTATTGTCATAGGGTGATCTACATCAGCACCTCAAGGAAAAGGGTTCACTTAGTCCTTCAACAGCCATCAATTTTGCATTGGATATTGCCAGGTACTTCAAATTTTGATTTCCTATCCTTGTCACTGAGGGCAAAATCTGGCGATTTTTACATGTATATTTGAAATGTTATAGATTGTCTATGTTTTTCTGGTGAAAATATATCATATAGACTAGACTAATTATGCTGGTTAATCTTAATTTTAGTATTCATTGCAAGAGATTCTAGATTTCTATTTTGATGCACACCAGCCAATGCACCTTCCATCCAGCATAACTCACACAGGGTTACATAAGTTGCCTTATGGTCCTTTCTAGTAAGGTCAAGTCCCATCTTATTTGTTATTCCATTAAGCTATGCTCAAAGCATTTTGTTTTTGAGCTAGGGGTTGTTTTTTCATTGGGAACATGTATCATATAGCTTTTCTTCTTGGTGTTTTGGCTGTTTTTTGGGGTGCTTTTTCTTGAATAGTTTCTGGTAATTCTGTCACATCTAAGGAAGAACATGAGAGAAAAAAAAAAAAAAAAAAGAATTTTACATTCATTGTTTTTCTTCTTTTTCCCCACTTTTCCTCGCCTGGTTGTTTTGTGAAATATCAAATATCTGCAAGCCATATAGCTTTGTGTGATATGACAATGCCATATTTCATTTTCTTGGAAGAAATGCATATGAGAAAATTTTAAACATTTTAGGTTCTTTTCCACACACATTTTTGCTTTCACAAGCTTTTGTTGTGTGATTAATATGCTAATCTGAATTTTTTAAACCCTATCTGACCAGAGGAATGGCATATCTTCACAATGAGCCAAATGTCATTATTCACAGAGATCTAAAACCGAGGTGAGCCCAATTTTATGTCAAATTATGCTGAAAAATAATCAATTTTGAAGCTAATCATTCTCTGATATAAGAATTTGTGTGGTTCATTAAATTTAGCATCATAATTTGCCGATATCTTGGAAAATACCTTTAACATTTCCAATAACATTAGATGCCCTTAATCATTATTTCTTTTCTTCTTGCTTACTGTATTCAGAATTTAGCTGATGGTTCCAGCTTTTTTTGTATGCATATTAAATGCGTTGTCCAAACCTTAGGAATGTTCTTTTGGTCAACTCCAATGCTGACCATTTGAAAGTTGGAGATTTTGGACTGAGCAAGCTCATCAAAGTTCAGAATTCTCACGATGTGTACAAAATGACTGGGGAGACAGGGAGCTGTGAGTATTTCTTGTAAAATTCTTATGAATGAAATATGCTCTTTTCTTATTCTTCTTTTTTTTTTTGAATAAAAAAAAGATCGCTATATGGCTCCTGAAGTTTTCAAGCACCGGAGATATGATAAGAAGGTTGATGTTTTCTCCTTTGCGATGATACTTTATGAGGTAATTTTTTCTCCTTTACAGTAGTACTCTATGAAATTTTTTTTTCTTTTCTCTTTTTCTGTTAGGGTTGTTAATCCATGGCACAAAGTACTTAAATGAGTTGCAATGCATTTTATTCTCCAATGCAGATGCTTGAAGGAGAGCCACCACTTGCAAATTATGAGCCTTATGAAGCAGCCAAGTTTGTGGCAGAGGGGCACAGGCCAACATTTCGTTCCAAAGGATTTACCCCAGAATTGAGAGAGTAAGTAATTTCGATATTTTTTCTGTTCATCCAATTTTCCAAAGGGTTGTACTTCTATTCATATATTGCATTTCCAGCTGAACTGAATTCATTTGGGTTGTATCCCCAAATTGAATGCCTAAGCTCCCTGAACTTTCTACTCCAATTTCAATGCAAAAAAAGGTGACACTGCTCTAGAGAACTTCCACAAAGAAAATACCTTTGACAAAGAGTATCGATATTTTTTCAATCAAAATTAAATTCAGCAAGTGCCACATCTGATTTTCAATCTTATTTGTTTATTATCTACTATTTATTTCTTAAACATGTTTCCAAAGCTTGAACCTTACACCCAAGATGCCCTTCTTCCCCAACATATATACATATAAACAAGGAAAAGAAAAAGAATTCCATCACTATGCTGTTAATTTCTATCTTTCAATGTTTTTAGATTAACGGATCAGTGTTGGGCTGCTGACATGAACAAAAGACCATCCTTTTTAGAAATTCTCAAGAGGCTTGAAAAAATTAAGGAAGTGTTGCCTGCAGATCACCATTGGAGCTTATTCAATGCCTAATGCTCAGGCCAATGATGCGGTCAAATATGGATCTATGTGCCACTCATGCCTATCATTTCCATTACCCACAAATATGCAGATGATGTTGAGATCGGATTTGAATGATTGAGATTGTGATTTTCCACCAAATGCACCAGATTTTTATCAGAGTAGGTATCCACTGGTCTTTTCATATTGATCTCTAGTCACCCTATCTGGTACTGTGATTCAATTAACATACATAAACAGATTCATTATCTGACCAAGTATTTTGCTTTGTTCTCCAATTGTAATTTGCTATGGATTATAAGAAAAGAGAGTAGGCAAATGTTATGTCCAAACCTTTGAAGTTCCTAGGAGTGTTTCTAGTATATGCTTGAATTAATTGATATTCATAAAAGTTCTTTTTTTTTTCGAGGATACTTTTAGTGTTGGACGATATGCACATGTAGAACAAATTATAGCTTCCTTTGGCACTTCTTTTCATGGGACACTTTAAAGAAAATAAATGGAAGTCTGTAGTTCATTATTAGGTGTAAAGAAAACAGATTTCGAATTTTTTTTTTCTGAATTTTTTTTTTTAAATTTATTTTTTTGTCAAAAAGCATTTTTTTCCGCGCATAAATGCCAAACAGAGCGTAAGCGGGCTATCACATTTGTTTTGGTCGGGAAACGGTAGAAATCATGTGCAGAATTAATTGAAAGTTGTGCCTCGCAGGCATCGCCACTTAAAAAGAGGCAACAAAATTTTCTCTGGCACAACCATGTTAATCCACAACCCATTGTTTTCTTTCTGGCACAACCATGTTAATCCACAACCCATTGTTGGGCAGCGATGCTATTTTTAGTATTCATATATGTCGCTTAAAGGCATTGGAGCAACCCATATAAGTCAGAGAGCATCTTAGCAACAGCAAATTTCATAAATTCAGTCCATCAAACGCAAAGGCAGTTCAAAACGATTTGTTACCCGCGTACCTTGAAAAACATTGAACATAAAAAGAAACAAAAAAAAATCCTGTTTTTAGCATTAGATTATCCTTTCACAAAGTATAATTTAAATGTAGAGCATTTTACAGGGCCAAAAAAAAGGATGAGAGAAAACTGAATTATATTAGCATGTTAAAATTACAATCAGATGAGCTTCTTTTTCTCAAAAAAGGTCTTCAGGTGCCATACTTGCAAACCCGCCACTGATAAACAAACAATAAGCGAGAGAAAACTTAACCAGCCCATTCTTGAGTTAGTAGATCGATTCATCTCTTGCATTTCTTCTTCTCTGATTTAGAATCAACAAGTTATAACTGTTAAAATCCAAATAAATATAACATTCTTCAAAAGAAGAAATTAATTTATCAACTTCCAAAAATGTTTGAGAAATGATAGCTCTCTTTACCTTTCACGAAGATAAAAGATCTCCTCCTGAATGGAGATAACAGTATCATGCAGCTTCTGCAGCTCTAATTCCATCACCTGGTATTTTAAAATTAAATACAAATGCATAAGAATCTATCCATATCTCTCTCATGAAATCTAAAAGGGGATTTGACAATTTGAATGCTGAAACTTTTTGAGATTTTCTATTTGAGTGGTAGTTTTATTCCTTTGGTGCATCAAATGTCTGAGATAAGTAAATAATTTGAAATCCAGTGCTTATGCACATTTCAGACAATAGTTAAAAACCAAAAAATGGTCTTAAGCATTCAAATGTCATTGTCTCAATTAACAATATAAGGTGTGTGCGAAAATTGTGAGATAAAAGTTCAAAAAATGGCAAAGAAGAATACTATACATGTCATAGCAAAAGGCCAAAAGAAACACACATCCTTTGATCACAGCACAAAATCCAAGTTGCCACATCATGAGCGAGCCCATAATTAAAATTTTGGGAAGTGGGGGAAAATCTTATTGATTTGAGATTTCTGTTAATTCATTAATCATCCTTTACAGCAACCAAGCAAAGGATGCCAAGTTCTGCAAGTTATCTTAACATCAGGTTGAAACTTCTAAGAGCTGCATGTCAGTTTTCATAGATTGTTTTACCCGAATTATGAAAATTATAAAGGAAGATATAGAGACCTTGGCAGCTGTCTCCTGATATGTGTGCTGTATAAATCCCACTCATCAACTAAAGGAAGATGCAGATGCTTAGGACCGATACCAAAAATATCCAGAATCCTTAATTACAATAGCCTCAATAGAAGCCATAGTAATAATGATAAGATAGGAAGTGATAAAATATGAGGAAAATAATGAGAAAATTGAAAAGAAAAAGAGAAGGCAAAGGTAAAATAGACCCTTGTAGTGCTGAGCCTGCCCTTAAGCAAGTTCCAATGCGGAGGGCTGATTCAGCTCAATCAACCTGAGGTTCAGCCACAGCAAAAAGAGAATGCTCCGCATGAAGGGCTCAGCAGAGGCGCTAGGGACTCTAGTGCCCAAAGCCACTTGGAAGAAACAAACAGTGCAATGCAAATATGGACCAACACCATAGTGGTTTGTCACCTGGAGCAAGCCCTGGTCATTTGAGTTGGATCTCACTAATGATTGGCTTGATCCTCCCATAGGTGCTAGCCGAACTGAGCAAAGGCCTTAGGTCTAGCTGGGTCCTGCTAAGCAAAGTACATGCTACTAGCATGATAATCGGGATGAGTGCCATCATTAAATGGCAAAAGGGCTGAGATTTAATCAATCTAGAAAACCAGGAGAGAATAACACCAAAAGGAGAAGAATGATGAAGATAGGGACAAGCTGGAGTGAGCGGTGAAAAACATTAGTACTAGGCCCACTGTGTAAAGATTAACAGTGCAATAGAAAGGAGTAAGAAATAGTGGAAAACTACTAAAAATAATGAAAAGGAGAGAAAAAGTGAGTTCTGAGAAAAGACGGAGAAATAAGGAAAAATAAATGAAGGAAAGCTGAGCGGGCTCTGTAAGATATCCTTTAGTGCTTACTGGATTTTCTCGTGGGAAGAAGTGGGCCCAGGTGATCTGTCTTCTTTATTGGTCCTTTACTCTCCGGGAGAGCACCTGCAAAAAGGAGCTGATTTTAATACTTTGCAGTTACTACATAGGGGCTTTCTTTGGGACCATTTCTGAGTAGACAAGGGACTTTTCTGGCCAAAGCTCTCCTGTTATTCTCTCCAGTATAATATTCCATTGGTCTTCAAAAGGCATGCAAACAATGTTCTTCTTCAAGACTTCTTTTTCTCTTCTTGATTTTTCCTTTTTTTTTGTTAATATGTCATGCACAAGTCGGGAGAACATCTTTTTTCTAGAATATTTCAGTCTGATCATTTATGGGACTGAGAATAAATGAACAACTACGATAAAAATAAGGGGAATGCTGGCTAGCTTCTCTATCCTTTTAGTAACACGTATCCTCTATTTTTTTCTGATGTGGATTCCATAACATAAAAAATACGATACATGTCATTCAAATGATGAAGAAGGTATTTAATATGCAGTACATATATTTGTGCATTATGGAAAATATTATGTGATAAATAATGATGACAATCATGATAATAAAATGAGTGAAAGGATTTGGGACCTCAAAATAAAATTAAGAAAAAGAAACTAAAAAAAATTAGATAATCAATGAAAGAAAGAAACAAAATTGAAAGGGAAGAAATTAAAGATAAAAGCAACAGATAGAGAAATGAAATAAAGGAGTATGATAATATTAGAAATGGTAGAAAATAAAGACAAAAAAATACCAAAATAATGGTGTAAATGAAAGTGATGAAAAACAGAGAAGAAAATTATGATAAATAAAAAATAGTTTAGAATAAATATCATGGAAAAGCTAAAGAGGCCAAGCCTTCTAAACTCAGGAAACAATAAAACCATTTCAGGAAGTTAAAGTTTTGAGAACATAAGTTAAACTGAGCACTCCAAATGAGAGAAGGCTCGTAAATTATTCTGGAAATATATTAAAAGGTAAAAGTTGAGCAAACTGAACACTATCCTATTAAGTGAGCCTTTACCAGACCGTGTTGGTCCAAGTCAAGTATGACTAAAAGTTAGCAAGCGAGCTAGGCATGGGATCACCAAGATCAAACCAGCACAATGATCATAATAAGTTGAACAGTATGCGGCCCCACTTCAGGCAAGCTGAGCAGCACCCTTCAACTAGGCTGAGTCCAACATCACAATGCTAAGCAATGTATGGGACCAATATTCAAAATGAAAAAAGAAGAAAACACATTTAAACAAAAGTAGATGAATGACAAAAGAAATGATAGGAATGAAATTGTTAAAAAAATGGAAAAATCATCTAAACATTAAAGTAATAAATCATCAAACATGAGTGCAGAACCAATTATAGGACGCCACAGCATGCCTAACACATTCCCTGTGCATACAATGACCCCTGAATCCGAAAGTTGAAAGCAAACCAGTCTTCCTAGTGATCAATCAAACCCAAGATGGTTGGTAGCAACTCCTTAAAGGTTTAAATTAAATCACATAATATGAGAAGAAAAGCTAGCTATAAAACCCAAAAACCCATAAATTAAAATAAAATCAAATACCCAGATAGCCAGTAAAGGGGAGCATGACCCCATCACCCCAGTGCAGCACTTAGCACTTGCTAATACAAGGTAACACATGGAATACTGTTCCAAATAATTGGTGAGCTATAGTAGGCCTTGGTTTCACTGAGAAAGAGGAGAGAGGGAGAGGGGAAAAAAAAAGGAAAGATGATAACTACCATTAACAGCAATGTGAAATATTACGAGGAAGGAGGAGCCATGGATCTTGCTCTTTGGTCTAGACCTTCTTCTTAAATTTTTTTTTCCCACAAAACATATTATAGGTCATCTAATTGATATCCTAATCTCTAGCTAATTTCTGAGGTTTGCAGTTGAAACTTACTCAAGTAAAACAATATTTAAAAGGCCATCTCTTTCTTACTATCCCTCCAACAACTTTAATGCATAACAGTCTTTTAAATGAAGGAAATCAAAAAACAGTTTTAGAATTGGAAATAATGTAACAGAATAGGGCTGAATTGGCCACCACTACTATGAATTTTTTCGAAAAATGCAAAATATGACTCAAACCAACAGAAAATTGAATTAAATATGTAGTATATTAATTTAAACATTTTATTCAATAATAAAAAAGTGATCTGGGAGTTAAATTATAATCAAAAACCTCTTTTGTTAAGATTATATTTTATGTAAATAAGAAAAAAAAAACCTATTTCTCTTGGACAATTTTTATTAAAAACCTCTTTCAAAACTTAGGCTATTAGAATAAAGCAAATCCATTTCGGGCATTAAGAATGAAAAGTCCATTTTGGTTTCAAAAGCAAAATATGAAAACAGGTATCTCCAGAATAGCACCACCTCATCTTATTTTTTTGTATTTAAAAAAATCAAAAAATAAATTAAAAAAACAAACATAAGAAAAATTGCACTGCTGGCTGCCGTCTTCACATTTGCTCCCAATCCCCTACTCTATCTCTCTCCCCCCTTCCCTCCCTCTTTTGCTTCTTCTTCTCCTCCCTATCTATCTGACAATATCTCTGCAGAATTGGCTGTTACCGGCCAAAGAAATAGTCTGTTACAAACATTATGAGCACAATTCATGGGAATGATAATTCAAGAGGACCAAAGGGTATTGCTCCCTCTATAATCCGATTCAAATGTATTGGGTAATATTAGAACCCAATTCATATCCTATCCTTCATCCATGCAGAAAAAAAAAAAGAAGCTATTCTGCATGCATCATTTGCGAAGCTTAGCTTCTAAATTCCCTGTTAATTTCATAGCAGAATTTATTTTAACCTTCCTTACCTATGACGCACAAATATTAGTATATTCTAAGAAGAATATGAGGTCTAGTTAAATTGTGACAATAATAGCCAACCACAGGTACAATTTTAATTCAGTAGAGCCACTTAATGTCCCTGCAACCTCTCATTCTTAGCACTAGTAGGGTTGGGGGCTGATAAATCTTTACGCCTACCTTAAATGGTTTCTTATGAACCTATGAGTATATTTGGCATAGCTATTTGAGTTACTGTTCTGAAAAGCTCGATTCTGAATCTGCAAAATAAAGTTACAAAAAAGATTCTTCCAAAATAATTGAAGAATAATTGCAAAATAACTGTTTTTTGTAATAACTTCTGGAATGGTGCTTTTTGAAATAGCAGTTTCAGACCTTATTTTCAAACAGACTGTATATAATTAACTAGTTAGGAGTAATATCCACTAGAAAAAAATTAAGATCCACATTTAATTGTCAGTATTTTTTTTTACACTTCTAGCAATCACACAACATTCATCAGCTAGAAGACCAACAGCAACAAACATGGGATACAGGCCTTCAGTGCAGAATAAGGATGTATTTTGCTCTGGCCCAGAGGTTGCCCTAGAGAACTATGTTAGATGGGTACAACCCAACCTAAATTAAAAATGGCTGGGGACAGGTAATGCCACACCCCTTTATATTATATATTATATGGTTACATTTAAATATATACATTATATTTCAAATTAACTATGATACATATACCATTTATTCACTTATAAATATGATGAGTAGTTTTTTAATAATATTTATACTTTTTTACAGAAGAAATTAATTAAGTATATCCTGCCAGACCAACTCCGCCCCAAATAAGATAGAGAGTGAACAGGCATGCTTAAACAGAACCCACAACTTACCTGTTGCCAATTTCCATTCATAATCCAAAGATCAAATTCACCTAGGCTCTTTTGACAATAATAACGAAACAAATGTCACACAACCTTGTAGAACATTCCTCAAATTAAGAATGGATTTTATACAACTACCATGCTTGAGCCAAGATGAAACCAACAGCATATGATACATGCTTAATGTGAATTACTATACGGAATTTATGATTTTCTAAAGTGTATATTCAAACTCTCCACAGCTTTAAAAGCCTAAACTATCGACCATCATTTTCACAATTTTCACTTCACTAGATGCCAATGCCATTATCATAATTTTACCTAAAAATTTTAGTGGGATCAAATTCATCAAACCCTTTTATCACTGCTCAATTCAAATTAAGCCCTATCCCAAAATGAACTCTTATATTATTATTAACAAAAAACTAAAATTAGTCTATGCTTTCCTCCAAAAAAAATTCTATGTTTTGAGAACCAAATTGCAAGCTTAAACTTAAGGTCAGCAGATTATAACATTATTTTCAATTTCAAACGAAACCAAAACAAAAATCCAAAGCTATAACAAAAACAGGCACATCACTAAACAAAAATGGGATCGAAAAAAACAACAATGAAAAAAAGACTTACGTCAATAGAGCCTTTCTTAGCAACATTTGTCCAATCTTTTGCAGCCACACCAGTTTTCCATTCGAAATCTACAGTCAACGTAACTGGAGGCTTATGAGCCACAGCCCAGAAGCAGGCCATGTAATCCCCTTCCTCGGCCGCCGTAAATGCGAACTGCCCCGATTGCACATGGTCCGCGTAGTGATAACTATTCCCAGCACTCGATGTTACCTACACAGCCAAACAAATACCCAAAATCAATAATTTATAAAAGAAACAAAATTGGAAACATGGGTTTTTCCTTCTCTTTTTTGGTCTCTATGAGTAATCAATCACTATTCACCCTGACTGTGAGGTTGTGCGACGCAGGCAAAGGCTGAACCTCGTTAGGGTTAACGACGCTGTACTTGCCAACAGTCATGGCATTAGTTCTGATATCTTCTGATATGCATTTAGTGTGGCCAGATTGTAGCTCAAAGCGAAGCGATTCTGATGTAGGCCATAAAAGCCCCAATATTGCAACAATAAGAGAAAGGTTCAATGAACCCATAATCAAGATTGGTGTTAATTAGCAGGAACAGAGAGAAATTGGGGCTTTCTGTAGCCTGATTAACTTGGAAGGAGAGTCCAATCGCAATTCGCGGAACTCAAAGATTGGATTGATTACAATAATGAAAGAAGGGAAAGGTAAGAGGGGGAGAAAAGGGGTTTTAGCCAGATTGGGGAACTTGATGGAAAATTACACCTTCAACTCGTTGAATAATAGTTTTTTTTTTTTTTATTAATTGTAAAAATACAATTCAGTATCTCTATGTGGTGGAAACAACATTTCCTTCAATGGGAAAATCCCCCCTTTTAAAAAAAAAATGAAAGCCAAAATGTGCAATTAAATCTCGGATTACATCCTTATAAAACAATGTTCAATCTAAGTCCCTAAAATTCAATTTCGGCCAATTACATCATCAAAACATTAACTAAATTTTAGCTTTTAAATAAGACTAAATAATAATTGTCAATGTGGTAAAAATAAAGCTCAATCAAGCTTTGAAGGTTCAATTTTTGGTCGAATACCTCCTTAAAACATTAATAAAAAAGGTTATTGATTCTGTAAATTATTAATACATAGCAATCCCAACTCTACATGAAGGAAAAAAATTGTACATAAACCAATTACTATCTATCCACCCCTTCTATCTTCATTTATCTCTCAAGTGAAGATGAAGATGCAAATGGAAGTGTGCTTCATAATTTATAGGCCTTTTCTTCGGAGATACCAAAAGAAGATTAAAAAAAAATCTTCACATGGGTATATTCTTCTAATTTGTTATATATATATAGTGGCGGACCCAGAATTTCAAGTTAGGGACAAATTTATATATATATATATATTTTAAAATTATATTATCCAATAAACTTATATAATAAATTTGTTATATCTAAATATAAGGAAAATAAAAATAAAAAGTAACAAATTAAAGAGCTATTGATCAAAATAAACATATTTAATTTTTGTTTTTTAAGGGTGTAACTTAAAGAAATTGGATTAAAAAATGGACTGAAAAAAAATTAGGGGAGATTATGGCCCCCTATCAGCCTCATGCAGATCTGCCACTGCATATATCCTCCTTACTCTCTTCACCCTTTCCACACTTAAGGAAAAAGAGAACAACTTTGTAAAATCCTCATGCTGGTGGAGTCTACTTGAAATCTAATATCTTCATTGAGGTTATATTTGAAACTCTTGCATTAGTTTGTTTCATCTCCCATGATGCCACCTATGTAATAGCTCAAAAATCTTTCTCACACTCTGACACAATCATGCCCATTTGTGTCAAGTTAAGGGATTCTCTCTTTTTCTCATCAATATCCTCAAGGGATATATTTCCTGTGGAACTCAGCAGTGAAGAACTCCTAGGTTGGTAGCTTGGGTGTCTAGGACTTCATCAGAGTCATTCGCCACCAGTTGTAGGCATGCTTCTGAAGAAGGGAGACGACATATAGAACGTTGTGCTCTTCTAAACATTGTAACTGCTCAAAGATCCATTCTGTCTTCTCTAACCAAAACTCTGTAGTGGCTAAGTCATCATCTTTCTTACCCACGAAGTATATGGCTCCATACTTCCTTATCTTGTCAAACTAAAGTTTAGGCTGAGGTGGTTATGATAGTGGCACTGCTTGTGCAATTTGATGTAGTAAATCAGTCATCTATTGTGTAACACCCCATACTTTTTTAATTTTACTCAATTAAAATTTTTTTAATTATTTTGGTGACTTAATAATTTTATTTGATTAAAATTTTATTATAAATTTGAGATTTGTAAGAAAGTACAAAATTACCCCTGAGTATATATATATATATATATATAGATTTCAAAGATTTAAGTAAAAAAAAATTCATTCTCTCTCATTCTCCCTACACGATCACCATCTCTGTTTATCAATCAAACGACATCTGATCTTCACCAAATTCGAACCAGAAGTAGTTCTCCACGTCCTTATCACTCCGGTAATATCTGATTTTCCAAAGGCTGACCGACTTTTTGGGATCAGAGCAGCAAAAATTGGATTTCAGGCTGCCCTTTCATTTCGCATATTTTCTGACTTCTTTTCTTAAATATGACACCAGAAATGGACTCAGAACGTCGAAAAACCTTAGTATGTATAATTTGAGCTCCGAGAACCGCGATTTAAGGGCTGATCGGAGCCAGAATTTCTCATCGGAGCCGTACAAACTTTTGTAGATCTACATGTTTTCAGCCACTTTCAAGCCACAAAACTTATATATTTGGACTCTTCACACCTCAAGCCTTCTTTTGGTACCAGCCGATCGTCAATCCGCCACCGTCGAAAATTTTCCAGTGACCGGAGTCCAGCGACCACTAATCAGGTATTTTGGACAGAATCTTCGACTCATTAAACCGAGTCATCTAGTATAAACCGCACCTCATAGTTATTTTTAGATAGTGATATATGAATTTATTTGTGAAGTTTAAGTATATTTTTATTATTAAAGTGATTAATTAATTTAGTTGAATTGCATAATTATTGGAGTTTATTGAAGATTATTTGGAGAATAATTGAATTTTATATTATTAAATGGAGGTGATTATTAGTTAAGTTAGAATACTAATATATTAGGTAAATAAATTAATAATCGATGATTATTAATTATGGAGTTAATTGAAGTGTTTAGAAGTAGAAAATAAATTTTGGGATGAAAGAAAAATTTAATAAGAAATTTGGGAAATTTTTAGATTTTTAGCCTAATTATGGAAAAATTTATTGGGAGTTTTGGAATATTATTTTGGTGAAATTGATAATGGAAAATGAAAGAAAATGAGTTAAAGTGATGATATGAATTTATTTAGAATTTTTAGAGTATTTATTTAATTAATGAGAATTGTTGAGTTGGAAATGGAATTAAAGGGAAATAAATTGAGAAAAATGGTTTTAGAGAAAAAATAAAGAAAATAAAATATTATTAAGAAAAATAATATTTGAAATTTTTGGTCACGTAGAAAAGCGTGTTGATGATCAAAACTGTGATGTATGCGTTAAACACAGTAATTAATAAAAATTTTCTATCTCTAGACTCGACGTGGGACCAGACGCCAGCCCGAGATAAAGGGAAAGAGTCAGCTGATACCGGCAGAATGTAAAAAAGTTAGTGCAATTATTCTTATAATATTAGTCATATATATATAAGTAAGTAATTAAAGAAAAGTATGAATTAATAAGAAAATTATTAGATTCAAATGATTTATAATATTACATAAAATATATTATATATTTTATGTGAAAATTTGAGTTTTTGCAATTATTGAGTTTGAAACATTTTATCTGTATTTCAAAAAAAATTAAAAGTTCGATATACTTTATGATGATATTTATTTTGATATGAAAATAATATTTATTGATTTTATATAAAATAATTGAGAAAATAGCAATAAAGTATTTTTACGGAAATTATTATTATGCTTTGAAATGAAAAAATAAAGTGAATTATGATTATAAGAAAATTTTTCATATGTTAGTCTAAACGTGAACTAGGGTATTGTTGGCATGCCAATAGGGTAGAAATTGTGGTACTATACATTTCTGTGAACCAATGAAATATTGTGATCTTATGCATTTATGTGGATCACCTGATACATTTTTCAGTCATGTGCATTTATATGGACTGAGTCATATTACGTTTGGATCATGTGCATTTCTGTGGATGCTAATTTGAAATGTAATATGATACCCCTTTGATTCCCAATGAGTAAGTCTAGGATGTTATAATATGTGGGTATATGAAAAAAAATATTATTAAGAAATGAGAGATATATTGAATTATGAATTAAATAGATTATAAAAATATTATATTATCGTCTTTACAAAAAGAAATTTGAATTTATCTTTTATTTTAATGACTATCATTATAAGAATTTTTGCACCACTGAGTTATATACTCAGCGCAGGAGTTTGTTTTCTCTCGTGTAGGTTACAAAAGTAGCAGACAACGTATGAACTTGTAAATAAGGGACGCTGACTTGAGACCCACAAAATGGAGAACAACAGTAGTAGTGGTAGCCACCCAGAGCGTGTTGGTTGTTTTTTTTGTTAGATGTTGATATGTATATATATATATATACAAGTTTTTTTTAAAAGTTCATTATGACATGTATATGCATATGTAAATAATAATAATGAAAAAAATGGTTGCAATTAGGGTGTGTATATTATATATATATATTAAATTTCTTATATTAGATATGTTTTAAAATTAAAAAAGTATTTTTGGAGAGTTTTTTTTCTGTAGCACCTCTTATCCGTCCTGTATACAGATGGGTGTACGGAATGGTAAGGGGTGTTACAATTTTATTGGTATTAGAGCGAGGTTTAGGCGATTCTAGGATAACGATGGGTAGAATCAAGATTGTTTGCTCATGCATTTATTTTTGAAAAAATAATTTGAATGTATAAATATAACTGATAATTCTTCCTTATGTGGGTCATTGTTGTGCTTTATAGGGTTATAGATTTCAAATGCGGAGGGTTAGAAAAGAAACCCCATATACTTATGATCCGCTTGACACTGATGCTTCATACCCTTCATCATGACGGAGGACAGTTGAGGGCAGTGTATTCACCCATGGATTGAATAGATCACATAGACATGAGAGACATGCGTCGGTCTCGGATTCAGCTAGAGAGGAGCTGTTAGAGGATATGGCTGAGATATTACGGCATTCTGCCATACCAGCCACTACTGAGATGGGATTTGAGAGACTTCGTAAATTGGGAGCTCCAGATTTCTATGGCTGCAGGGAGGATGACGCGGCAGCTGCAGAATATTGGTTGGAGAGGGAAGAGAGAGTGTTTTGATAGATGTATTGCACATCTCGAGACAAATATATATATGCAGAGTCTTTGCTGCAAGAGGGGGCTTATGACTGGTGGAAGACAATACTACATCGCCCTTAGACACCCATCCACCTTCCTGGAGGTTCTTTCTGGAACAGTTCAGAGAGAGGTATATTCCTCGGGCCTATACTGATCGAAAGAGACAAGAATTCCTAGACCTCAGACAAGGGGATATGACTATAGAAGAATACAAGAAGGAGTACACCCGCCTCAGCAAATATGCAGGGGGTATTATTGCTGATGAGGTTGATAGTTGTAGGAGGTTTGAGAAGGGACTGCGACCCCCTATTAGAGTTAGGTTAGCTAGAGCACAGATTAAGGAGTTTACTGCTTTGAGAACTGCTGCTGAGGCAGTTGAGGAGGCCGTGGCTGAGGAGATGACAGTAGTTTCAAGCCACCCCAAGAGACCATATTTTCAGTCGACTGCCAGTTCATCCGCTAGTAAGAAGACCAGGTTTTCTAGTAGCAGATTCCAGAGGGGATCTAGAGGTTCAGGCGTATCAGCCTAGCGAAGACAGCCTGCTAGGGCAGCACCATCAGTTGCCAGTACTCTAGGTTCAGTAAGGGGAAGATTTGTTATGTGCCCTCAATGTCAGCAGTGTAGCAGATATCATGCTGGTGAGTGTTGGCTGACATCCAGAGCCTATTTCATTTATGGGGCGATAGGCCACTTCAGGAGGGATTGCCTCTATAGACACCAGAGTGCAGAACCTACAGGGGAAAGACCGATTTCGACACAGGGATCAGTACCTGTTAAAGGCTGAGGCAGAGGTCAGGCTAGAGGAGGTTGTACTGGATCAGTGCAGGCCGAGTCGGAGACTATTAGTAGGCCAGGAGGTAGCCACACCGCACCTGTCCAAGCATATGCTATGAGAACATGAGAGGAGCGTGATGCCCCAGATGTTATCATTGGTAAATTATCTTCACTTGGTTATGATATATATGCTTTAATTGATCCCGAGTCTACATATTCCTACATATGCACTACACTATTGCCTGAGGAGCATTTAGAGGTTGAGAATTTATAATTTGATATAGTAGTGATGAATCCCCTGGGTCATAGTGCCAGGGTTAACAGAGTACACCAACAGTTACCATTAATGAGTCAGGGTGAGCTATATCCCTCAGATCTGATTCAATTACCATTTTATGAATATGATGTCATATTAGGGATGGATTGGTTAGCACGACATGGGGCAGTAGTAGATTGTGTCACCAGAAAGGTAATTTTTAAGAAGCCTGGGTGCAAGGATAGAGTGGTACAAGACATTAGAATGAAGATTCCATCTAATGTTATTTCTGCTTTGAAGACTCAGAGGTTGATTAGGAAGGGCAATGAAGCTTATTTGGCATATGTGGTGGGTACCAGGAAGAAGAGTCCGAGGCTTCAGGACATTCCTACAGTTTATGAGTTTCCTAATGTATTTCTTGAGGATTTACCAGGATTGCCTTTGGACAGAGAGATAGAATTTTCCATTGAATTGTTACCTGGTACTGCACCTATATCCATCACACCATACCGAATGGCACTAGCAGAGCTTAGAGAATTGAAAGTGCAGTTGTAAGAGTTTATGGATAAGGGGTTTATTAGACCCAGTGTATCACCTTGGGGTGCACATGTATTATTTGTGAAGAAAAAAGATGGCACCCTACGACTGTGCATTGATTATAGACAGTTAAATAAGGTGATAGTGAAGAACAGATACCCACTGCCACAGATAGATGACCTGCTTGATCAGTTGAAAGGTGCAGCGGTATTCTCCAAGATTGATTTGAGATCGGGATATCATCAATTAAAGGTCAAGGAGAGTGATGTGCCTTAGATTTCCTTTAGGACTCGGTATGGCCACTACGAGTTCTTAGTCATGCCATTTGGGCTAACGAACGCGCTAGCAGCATTTATGGATCTGATGAATAGGATATTCAGACCCTATTTAGATTAATTTATTGTATTTTTCATTGATGATATTCTGGTATATTCCAGGAATAGAGAGGACCATGATCAGCATCTTCGGATTGTACTTCAGACTTTGAGGGAGAAACAATTGTATGCTAAACTAGCGAAATGTGAGTTCTGGCTCAAGGAAGTTGGGTTTCTGGGTCATGTGGTATCAGCAGATGGGATCAAAGTTGACCCTAGTAAGATTGAAGTCATCCTTAATTGGAAGTCGCCTTGAAATATAACTAAGATACGAAGTTTTCATGGGTTAGCAGGCTACTATAGACAATTTGTGAAGAGTTTCTCTTCTATAGCCGTTCCCATAACATGATTACTTCGCAAGGATCTTAAATTTGAGTGTACAGATAAGTGTCAGTAAAGCTTTGATCAGTTGAAGACTATATTGACAGAGGCACCAGTTCTGACGGAACCTACGGCAGGAAAAGAGTTTGTGGTATACAATGATACTTCATTGAATGGATTAGGATGTGTACTGATTCAAGAGGGTAAAGTGATAGCGTATGCCTCTAGACAATTGAAGCCGCACAAGAGGAATTATTCTACGCATGATCTAGAGCTAGCAGCTATTGTTTTTGCCTTAAAAATTTGGAGACACTATTTGTACAGAGAGAAGTGTTACATCTATACAGATCATAAAAGTTTAAAGTATTTACCTTCACAGAAAGAGCTAAATTTGAGACAGAGGCAGTGGTTAGAGCTTATTAAAGACTACGATTGTGCTATTGATTATCAACCTGGAAAGGCCAATGTTGCGACTGACGCTTTGAGTCGAAAGACTCTAGCAAAGCTTCGGGTCCTACCTACATTAGTCTAATTGAAATAAGAGAATCCATTTCCAACGGGGAGAAACCGAAATACTCAGTTGAAGCTTGTTGCCCAGATATTGAGCCAAGAAGAGGGGTTGAATTGGAGTTTTTAAAAAATTTTAACTTTAAAGTGCGGAAATAAAAAGTTAAGTTTATGAGGGATAGAGAAATTTGACACAAGGATTTTTATAGAGGTTTGGGTGTTAACAAATCCTACTCCTCTTCCCAATCGCAATTGGGAGTTTCACTAACACACTAAGTGTTACAATGGAGTTTTACAAGCTCACTCCCAACTATGGTGTTTCTCACAATGGCTCACACCTAACCCAGAAATCCCTTGTGTTTTAATAGCTCACATAATAACCAATTCCTTGTGTTTTATAGGCTCACACAAACAACCTTTACCTTGTATTTTACAAGCTCACACAAACAACCTTTACCTTGTGTTTTACAGGCTCATACAAATAACCTTTCTTTGTGTTTTAAAGGCTCACACAACTAACTCTTACAAGTGTTCAACTCTTAACTCAGAAATACCCAAAACTCACTTGAGTAATAAATGATTACAGAGAGAAACACTTACAAATCTTTATTGCTCAATAAATGGTGAGCAAAAAGATTTTCACAGAGAATAGATATTTGTTTTGAAAGTATTAAATGTACAAATAGCTTACAATAAGATTTTGATTCAAAGTATTAGCTATCCTCTTGTACTGAATGCATAAATGACTTGCATTTATACTCTCATGGTGAATTATAGCCGTTAGAATGCATTTAATACGAAACTAGCCGTTGCACCAACCCAAATAATCGCACCTAACATTTTTCTCTTTCATTTTTCATGGGCGTGACTGTGTTTGTCATGATCATTACTGTTCTTCCAAGCCGTGACTGAAGTGATGACCTTGGTCGTGAAGCATTCTGAAAGGTTTTGAAATATTGGGTCACGAAAGTGACATATATCTTCACAGGCGTGACAAACTTCCAAGTTGTGATACAAGTGGTGACTTTAGTCGTGAAGCTCTCTGGAAGAATTTGTCATGAAGGTTCACAGGCGTGACTTAAATGTGCATTCACAGTTTGTTGTCTTCCTTTATGGCTGTGAACTTCAAATGTTGGTTTATTGGCAGTTAGCTTCATCACGGGCGTGACAAATAGGGTCGCGGGCATGAACATGTTACTTCTTTAATTTTATCTTTCAAGGATTAATCTTCCATCCTCCATTCTTGCTATTTTATTCCATACCCTGTTTAATAGACTTAGAAAACAAGTATGTTAAATACATTATTGCTATTTTATTTGTTATCATCAAAATGACAGAAATACCCCTTAAGGTTCTACAATCTCCCCCTTTTTGATGGTGACAAATAATCTAGCAATATGTGCTTTTGAGAAGTCTCCCCCTCAAAAGATGCTTAGGATAAAAATTAATGAAATGCAAGAATTGTAAAGAATGATGAAGTGTAACATTGAAATAAACTTTCTAGATTTAAGTATATGCAAGTTATATGCAAAGTATATCCAATATATACCAAAATTCTCTTTAAGTCATGAAGTATATGTAAGGTATATTTAGAGTATATCAAGTGCATATTCATTTATGTAACTTGCATCAAGGTATATGCAAAGTATACTTAAGATATATTTAATGTGTATAAAGCTCAATTGCATACTTGCATATTTATTTTGAATCGAATTTTAAGTATGCACTTAAACTCAAAATATTGCTATTTTCTCCCTACTTAACTCAATATATTTGTAGGTTCTTCATTTTGATTCAAAATTAAGTATTGCTTGCATTTATCTTAATATATTGCTAGTTTCTCCCCCTTTTGTCATCAACAAAAAGAATAAAGATTAATCATATTAGAAAAATAAAGAAATTATATTAATATTGAAAGAGAAGTACAAACCAAAGTAAATAAAAATCAGAAAGGAAATTTAAAATTTCCTAAAAGCAAACAAGCAAACAAATATAGCAAGGCTAATAGAAACATCTAGCCTATCATCTAGCCGGACATTCTATCCCTAAGACGAGCAACTTCAGCCTCAAGGCTGTCCATCCTAGACTTCATGAAGTCCTTGAGGTTCTCCAACCTCTCATCCATGGAAGCCTGCAGCTGCTCAAATCGTGGTGCTAGGAGGTCAACCACCTGCTGCGCCAAATTCGGTGTGGAAGCCAAGAATTATCCGATGTCCTGCTCAACCGCTGGAGGTGCCTCCTTATTCTAAGCCATTTTTCTCTGCTGGATTCCTTGGAGGCCGGCTTTGAAGTCCTCCGAGTCATTGTCTTCCCATATGATTTTGCCAACAATGTCAGTGAAGCGGTAGTAAATGTTGTTCTTATGGACAATTCAAACAGTCGTTCCCATCTTGATGAAGGACTCTACATCCAATCGATCTCGAGGATGCCCTGGGATGAGATTAAAGTGATGGTCATCCAGCTTCAGATATCCAAGCTTCAAGGCTATGTGGGTTACATACCCAGCAATAAGTATGTCTCCGGAGGGCTTGGTGGCAATGGATAGGAGATGGTTTGCAAACCATCAAGAAAGTGCCATTGTGAGGCCTCTTTGGGCCATCTCCAAGAGAAAAAGCTCAGACTTCCGAATGGTGCCATTGCTATCTCCTCGGGAAAATATGCTATAGGTTAGAAATTTTTGTAGATATTTGTGCACTGGGGACCGAAGATGAGTGCTCTTTGTCTTCTTTATATCCCAGCTGCAATCCGTACCAAAGTGAGTCCATGCTCGAGTTGCATAGAACTCCACTTTACTGTCGTTGAGGATGCCTTCTGAGGGTAGATTGAATAAATCCCTGAATTCTATGGTAGAGAGAGTGTTCGAATTGCTGCACAGTTGAAATTTCACTACTCCAGTGGGAGACACTTGCAAAGTGCTCAAGAATTCCAAGGTTGGCTCCCTCAAGGTGGGCTGATGAATGTCCATAAACTCCTTCAAATGACAGGCCTGGAGTTACTCTGTCATCATTGTCTCAAGCTAGAGAGTGCGTACCGTTTGCCACTCAAAAGATCTTGATGAAATGAAAGGCCTTTTCTTCAGGGTTGAGTACCTAGGATGACAATGCTTCGGGATTCTGTTCATTAGGTAGTCTGAGTACCTCTTGGGAGTTTGAGATTTCTTCCTAGTACCCTTTGATGAGCCGATTTCTATGTTGATTTGAAGAAATGAACTTTGAAGAGTTTGGAAAAATTTGACAGAATTTGTGAGGAAACCCTAAGGAAAGATGATTTTTGATGATATAAGGGATTTTTTATGGTATTTATAGCAGAAATTTGTGACTAGGGGGCTGGAATCTTCAATGTACCATTCAATGTGTGTAAATGACAGCAGTTTCAAGAAGTTGAAAGGTTGAAATGTGAAAAATAACCGGCAAAAATGTTATATAGCTGATACCTTTATGGGCGTGAATTATGTAGTCATGGGCGTGAAGTGTCGTGTTCACAGTTTACTGAAGGGGTGCTCTACCCATGAATAAAGGCATAAAATGGTTCACGGTCGTGACATTTGAATGTCATGGGCGTGAATGATGAACTATCACGGTGGTGAAAAAGGAGTCACGGGTGTGAAGTGTTGAATTTCACTACTTATGCCCGTGAAACAAAGCGTGACTCAAAGCATGACTCAAAGTGTGAATGTCTCTGTGAGTTTTAGGTGAAAATATTCACGGGCGTGAACAAGGATTTTCACGGGAGTGAATGAAGTAGTGAACATAGGCTTCACTAATTGAAGCCGTGAAACATATCATGAATCAAGTCGTGAAAGCTACTGGATCTATTGGCTATTTAATTCACAGGCGTGAACGTATGTCACAGGCGTGAAATGCCTAAAATTTTCATCAAATAAAATTAAGTCCTAAAACAAGACTAAATCATTTCCAAGAAGATTATATCCATTATAACATAAATTGCCATCAAATTTACTACCTTATCTCTAGTGATATGAAACAAAAGCAAGATTATCACTTAAGGTTTGACAATTTGACAATCACAAGGTTAATCCATCAATCATACCAAGTTCTTTTCTAATGAAATTAAATATTTCCTCATTTAGAGACTTAGTGAATATATGTGCCAATTGATTTTTTGTGCTTATAAATTCCAATGCAACATCTTCATATTGAACATGATCTCTAAGAAAGTGGTGTCTAATGTCAATATGCTTACTTCTAGAATGTTGAATGGGATTTTTTGAAAGATTTATAGCACTTGTATTGTCACATTTAATAGGTATATGGTTCATATCATGACCATAGTCCTTAAGTTGTTGTTTCATCCAAAGGATTTGAGTACAACAACATCCTGCTACTATATACTCTACTTCAGCAGTTGAAAGAGCAACTGAAACTTGTTTCTTGCTAAACCAAGAAACTAAGCACTCTCTAATAAAGTGACATGTACCTGAAGTGCTTTTTCTATCTAAAAGACTACCAGCATAATCTGCATCTGAATATCCTACAATATAAAATGATGAATTTCTAGGATACCACAAACCTAGATGCAATGATCCATGTAAATATCTTAGAATTCTTTTTACTGCATGTAAATGAGATTCTTTTGGACATGATTGAAATCGTGCACACAAGCAAACACTAAGAAATATGATGGAAAATTATGTCATCCTGTAGATTCTCCACAGTGGAGAACAATTGATGAAACATTCCCTGATTTTGGTTGTGAAGTTAGGAATCTAAAGTTTGGCCTTTGTACAAATGGAATCAACCCTCATGACACACTCAATAGTCAACATAGCATATGGCTAGTGCTTTTTGTGGTTTACAAACTACCTCTTTGGTTGACTATGAAGCGTAAGTATATTATGTTGTCATTGTTGATATCAAGACCCAAACAACCTGAAAATGATATTAATGTTTATCTTACACCACTTATTGATGATTTAAAATTATTGTGGGATGAAGGTGTAACTATATATGGTGCATACAGTGAAAGCATGTTTACCTTACATGCTATGATATTTTGCACTATAAATGATTTTCTAGCTTATGGTAACTTATCTGGGTACACCGTGAAATGAGCAAAAGTGTGTCTGATTTGTGAAGACAATACAATGGACTAACATTTAAATCATAGCCATAAAAATGTGTATATGAGTCATCAGACATTTCTCCCTCCTAATCACCCTTATCGTAAGAAAAAAAAAAGCATTTCAACATACATATAGAGATGCAAGTAGCTCGTTTACAGTTAACTGGAAATGAGGTTTATGAATAGGTTAGAGATATTGATAATGCATTTGTAAAACTTTTCATCCTTCTCAAAAAGGTCATTGGAAAAAGAGATCTATATTTTAGGATCTTCCATATTGGGAACACTTACTGGTTCGTCATTGTATTGATATGATGTACGTGGAGAAAAATATTTGTGATGCTTTAATTGGGACATTATTGAACAAATCGGGAAAAATAAAAGTTGGTATCAAAATTAGAAAGGACATATTAGAAATGGGCATACGATTGGAGTTAGCACTACAAGATACGAGAAAGCGAACATATCTTCCCCCTGCTTATTATACATTGTCTAAAAAAAAGAAGAAAACAAGCTTTTGTGAATGTCTTTATAGGGGCAAAGTTCCACATGGATTTTTATCAAATATAAAAAGTCTTGTGTCAATGAAAGAATTGAATTTGGTAGGTATGAGTCTCATAATTGTCATGTTTTGATGCAACAATTCTTATTGATTACAATTCGAGGCATACTACCAAATCATGTGAGGAATGTTATAATAAGACTTTATTTTTTCTTCAATGCAAATTGTTGTAAGGTGGTTGATCTAGAGAATTTGGATGAGTTGTAAGCTAATGTTGTTACTTTATGCTAACTTGAAATGTATTTTCCACCCTTATTTTTTAACATAATAATGCATTTGATTGTTTATCTTATGAGAGAGATTAAATTATATGGTCTGGTGTATCTGAGGTATATATATCCTTTTAAGAGATTCATGACTATCTTAAAAGGGTACGTGAGAAACCGATATCAACCAAAAGGTAGTATCATTGAAGGTTACTCAGTTGAGGAGAGTATTGAATTTTGCACTAAATACTTATCAGGTGTTAAACCTATTGGCATTCCTAAGACTCGTGACAAGGGAAGACTCAGAGGTAAATGAACAATTGGATTTCAAATGGTATTACCTAGTGCTCAAATGCATGAGAAAACACACCTCCTTATGTTGCACCACCTTACAGAGGTTCATCCTTATTTAGAAGAGCACAATTTAAGGCATTTGAATCCATCTAAAGGTGAAATATGGCTGAAAATGAACACAATCGTTCTTTTATTTAATGGTTTAAAGACCGAGTGATGCGTTAGTTGTCAAAAGTACTAAAGGATGTAACTGATACCATAAAATGGTTAGCTTATGGCCTTGGGGGTTAAATACACAGTTTTATGAAGGATATGACATTAATGGATATACCTTTTACACTAAACGTCAAGATGACAAAAACACAATGCAAAATAGTGAAGTTACTTTGATAGCTTCATCAAGTGAATTCACTAGTACTAAAAACACTATGTCAATAGATGCTACGATGTCATATTATGGTGTAATTGAAGACATATGGGAGCTTGATTACAAGGAATTCAAGATTCCTCTCCTACGATGTAAATGGATTGAAAATCGATTCGGTGTTCGAGTGGACGAGTTAGGAATCACTTTGGTCAATTTTAGTCGGTTCGGTTATCAAGATGATCCATTCATTCTTGCTTCATAAGCCAAACAAGTCTTTTACATTATTGACCCTAACAATAGTAAGTGGTCTATTTTTCTTCAAAGTAAGAGGAATATTGTTGGTATCAATGATGTGGTAGATGAGGAAGAGTATGATCAGTTTGATGAAAATCCTCCATTTTCTATAGGTTTACCTATGCCAGATGGAGAAGATATTTTAGATTCAAATTACATGCATGCTGATCATATTGAAGGCTTATGGATCGATAATTGCCAATAATTGATGCACATGTGTCCATGGTATGTTTATAATTAAATATGTAATATAATTAATGTGGTTTATACTCATAATTATCAACTTTTATGATTGTTTATCAAATAAATATTTTGTTTTTATTTCCTATTAAAATAAATTGTTATTATTGTAGATTGAACTAATATGTTTCTTTGTTATGCTTATGTTACAGGAAATTATGTTGAATGAACAATAAGATTTGGAGCCATCAAATAACAACATAAAAAGAAAGACTAGGGGAGCTACCACATGCAAGAAAATGAAGAAAAAAGTAGATGAACAAAAGACAATAGAGTTCGATGAGTTTGATCGCCCAGTAGGAACATACACCGATATATTTAGTTCATACGTCGACCTTGTAGCATGTTTCCATGTGAACATCACAATAAAAAGCTAGGATATGGTTTATAAGGTTCTTAAGGATACAATTTGGGAATATATCAAGGTAACTTTCTTTCAAAATTATTAACAAACTTGATATAAATAATTAATTTGTGATTAAAACTAATGAATCTAAATTATTAATACGCAGAAAGAGTTCAACATTCTTGATGATAGGAAGAAGATTGTACTAAAAACGATTGGAATGTGATGAAAGCATTTTAAGTACCAATTGGTGATTAAGTACATAAAGAATAAATATGAGCATAAGTCACCATTGGAATTATATGACTTCATCAAAAAAAAAATATTGGGAGGAGTTTAAATATGCATATGAATAGAAGAGTATGAGGTATTAATTATTAAGTATAATGCAATTTACATTCACATTTATGTAAGACATGATAATTACTTTTTTATTATTTTTGTTTTTTAACAGCAAATTAGTGCCAAGGAGAAGGCGAAACAAGCAAAGAATATGCACTCACATTTTTTGGGTCGTATAGGATATGCTGGAGAAAATGTCCAGTGGATTATTGAAGATCTCATCTCTTCTTTTTCATCATCAGAATTTACGAGTTTTGTTGTTACCTTTTCATATGATTGAAGTCTCAATTGGTTAAGAGCTAGAACAAAAAAGATAGAGGAAGAAAAGTATATAATCTCGTTGGAAAAGACAAAAGAGGTGGCAAAAAAACGATAAGTATAACTTGCTAAACAAATATTAATTGCAACTACCTTTGTTTATCGATGATTGCTTATTAACATATTGTTTATTTGGTGAACAAGAAACATTACAAAAAGAAGTCGCCCAAGGTAGCTGGGTACTAGAGAGTCATGATGACATATTGTCTCATGCGCTTAAAAAATCCAAACATTTTGGTTTTGTGAGGGGTGTTAGACGTGTTGTGGCCATTAAGAAATTTTATAGGAATATTGGAAAAGGGAAACTATCAACATCCGTCTCGTGAAGTTATATAAGAGCTCAAAAATAAAATAGAGCTCAAATTATTTACCAGATTCTCCTCATATATCGCTTATCTTGAGAGCATGATAGAGCAGAGGACTAGCAAGACATCTCAATTTACCCCTGAAATGGAGTGGAGATGGGTCTTACATATGCTCGCCCAAATCCTAGTAGTTTCCACTATATGGACCCATTGTCACTTCCACTTTAATCTAGCCAATATTGATTTCTTTTGTTTTTATAGATACATATATCATGTAAACTTGCTACTATTAATGAAGGTCGGCAGATGATTATGGCAAAATGGATGGTTTATCCATCATTTAATGATACTATGGTGCACAACTGACCTATCATGTCCATTCACATCAATGTGTATGTAGATAAAGTATTTTCAAGCTGCCACAAAACCCAACTTCATGTACCTACTGAATACCTCATTATAGTTGGGGAAACAAAGGGTTGCTTTATTCAGTGGCCACAACATCTCGTGGTTTTTGGAAAGGTAACAATTCTTAAACTTATAAAATAATAAAATTCAAATTTTTGCCTTTCATATATCATAATATATGTCACAATATATTATGAATTGATAGAAAACCAAATCTAACCTATTAAAGAAAGCTCTAAAGAATAAATAAGGTAGCGGTTTATCAAATGAATTAGCTATAAAGAAACATGAGCCTTTAGTTAATTAGAAATTTTTGACAAGTTTGAGTAGTGACATAAGGTTGATGCATAACATGGTTGCTAAATTGCCTACTGGGTACATTTTTGAAGTTTCTGCAGACATTACAGTGTTTAAGAATGCAACATATGATCTTAAGATTCATGTCGGTATGAAAGACATCACTCAACTCCTGTCCATGGAATGACTCAATGTCTCAGTCATTTGTATATTTATGATGTAAGATTATATTGTTTATTACTAATATTATAAGATCGATCTTCCATATTGGAAAATAATAATTTATATATGTATATTTTGTAATTCATGCATGAAGGTACCTTCATAATTTGTGCAGTACATTCTTTATATCGTCAATCGGATTTCTTTGTATAGCAATGCTTCGTTTGATGTTCACAGAGACTGATGCTGCAGAAAGATATATTATAAAAGCTATGAAGGAATAGAGAGACAAATAATTCATTATACTACCATATTTTCAAGAATAAGAAAATATTTACATTCATGTTTGCTTAATTTTTATTTTCAACATTTTTACTAACTTCAACATATTTGTATATATCTAGTAACCATTGGATGTTGATTTTATTTTACTATGAATGGAGTGAGATATTTTTTATAGATTCTCTAGCCCATCGTAGCCACGATATAAGTCTAAAATCTTATCTTAACATGTAATTTATATTACTATTAGCTAATAGTTTCTACAGTATTTGTAGAGCTTTCAATATTAATATTCATTTTGATACTTATTTTTTAGAGCTTATAGAACTTATACTATCAAAGGTGGAAAAAATAAAGATGTTAGATTAAAATGAAGTGACATTTCAGTAAAAATTTTATATTCCTAATTATTAGTTAGATTGATGTTCTTATGATTTTATAATCTTTTATTTGACTTTTTCTTTGTCTTTTTTTTTAAAAAAAAAATTTTGAGTGCCCTCAACAATAAAGAGGTGTAAAATGTGGATATTACGTCATGAGATATACATACGAAATTGTCGTATATCATAACAATAATACAACATTGTTTAAGGTATGTTCTTTCAAATACTAGCTAGTTAATTTATATTACAAGTAAGCTAGCTATTAGTTTATTAATTTTTAACATATTTTCTACTCTTTTTGAATTTGTTTTGTAGGAATTGAATATAGATCATATAGTCAATATCGAATTGATGAAATTCGACATATATGATCCAATTACTTTATAAGAGAGTATATATAAGAGATCAAACGGATCATATTGTCTTTAAATTGTTTTAGGCATGTTATGATAGACCATGTTGGTCATAGGTTATGTTAGTCCAATTGTTTTGATTACTTGAATTTTTTTCATTTGTTTTGTATTATGAATATATATTTTGTGAATTGTTAATTGTCCAATGTATTTATGACTTGTGTATTAGATAATTATTATTGTGTCTTGTGACTTGTGTGTTGGATGTTTATTGTAGCTTGCAATATTAATATTGAAGCAGATTATAAATTTTGAAATAGATTTTAAATGGTTGTTGCATATAATTTGAGATCAATTTAAAAAAAATACAATAGGTGTCTGTCGTTTATTTTTGACAGACACGTATAACTGGATTATACATGTTCATCATTAACTAATAACAGACACGTATAATCAAGTTATACATGTATGTTTTTAATTAAAACCAGACGTGTCTGTTGTTAACTAAAATCAAGTTATACGCGTCTGTTGTTAACTAAAATCAAGTTATACACGTCTGTTGTTAACTGGATTATATACGTCCATCATTAACTAATAACAGATGCGTATTACTTGATTATACTTGTCTGTCATTAACTAAAACCAGACGTGTATAATTTGATTATACGTATCTGTTGTTAACTAATAACTAACGTGTATAACTTGATTAAATGCGTATATTTTTACTTAATGAAAAACACGTATAATTAAGTATATGTGTCTTTCAAAATGACAGACACTTAAAATCCATTTCATATACGTCTCTTGCATATGCGTTTACAATTTAACAAACGCATAAAATATAAAACAACAAATACATATAACCCTTTTTTTGTACTAGTGAATATAACTTGTATCAACACATTATGACATAATGGTTATCCAAGCATATTATCATATATATATATATATATATATATATATATATATCATTCATATCCATATTTACTCAGCATGATTTTAGACATATTAGGCATTATATCGAGTCATATTTGAAATTATATCCAAAATGATACTTTAGCATTATTCATATTTTTCTTTCATTCATGCCCATGAATACCATCTTCATGTGTTGCTACCCATGAACTATATATATATATATATATATATATATATATATATATATATATATATATATATCATATTTACTCAGCATGTTTTTAGACATATTAGGCATTATATCGAGTCATATTTGAAATTATATCCAACATGAAACTTTAGCATTATTCATATTTTTCTTTCATTCATGCCCGTGAATACCATTTTCATGTGTTGCTACCCATGAACCATACTATGACTTTGCTCGTGAAGGATTCTGGACATACAAAACGTGCAATCATTCATTCATTCAAGTTGTGAAGATACCTTCATGGTTATGAAGCCATGTTTCATGACTTGTCTAGTTGTGAAATTGACCATGACCCTAGACATGAACAAATTTGCCAAAAATAAAAAGTTTGTGCAATATGATTTACGGTTATGACATAATATTTCACGAGTGTGAATCTATGCTTCACAACTTTATTGGTTGTGAAGCATGTAATGTTCGATAATTTAGACCACGGTCGCAATTGACCAAAATTCGGTGCGTTGAACCGATCGGGGTCTAAATTTGGACATGAAAGAAAAAAATTAAAATGATAATAAAATATGAGAAAAAGATTTTGGATATTATTAATTTAGAATTTTGAAGTTTTGAATTAAAATTTAGAAAAAAATAATTTTTCGTTGAAGGAAATTGGAAATTGCAGT
Organism: Triadica sebifera; assembly: GCA_023653625.1. NCBI lineage: Eukaryota > Viridiplantae > Streptophyta > Magnoliopsida > Malpighiales > Euphorbiaceae > Triadica > Triadica sebifera. The sequence goes on from CM042900.1 coordinate 22,172,532, forward strand.
GTTTTTGTCACATATATTTTAAAAAGACATAAAATGGAATATTCTTTATCTAAGAAGATGAATATTCTTTATCTAAGAAAATGAATATTCTTTTGATTAAAATAAAGTAAGAGTGATTTAAATTAATGGACCAATAAGGGACAATATTATCTAATTAATCCTAACCACCCACCTAATCCAATTATAAAAGTTAACTTTCACTTTTTACCTTTATTCTTTTTCTTCTTCCTCATCTTAATCAAACCCATTTTCCTCCCTTTTTCTTTCCTTTTGCAATGACCTTCCTCTTACCCATTTATTCTTTTTTTGTTTTATTCAATCAAGCTAAGATTAGATGGAAAAAAAAAGTGGAATTAAGGCAAGATCATCAAAGAAGTGAAGTTAAGTGAGCAAAACCAAGGAATCGGAAAAAGAAGGAAGATAAAAAGAGAAAAAAGACTTTGGTCATTTTGAAGATCATCAAAGGTGAGTTTAGATTTTCCATCTTCTCGCTTTTCTTTTTTTTTTCTTTTCTTTGAATTGGGGTTAGTTGCCATAAAATTTAACGATTGGATCTACTGGAATTCGGGTCTCAGCCCATTGCCACAGTAGTCCACCCGCCGTCTCACTGAGACCAACGGGCTGCTGGGGTCCATGGCCCAATACCTCAAACCCATTACTGGAATCGCACTCAAGGTGTTTGCCACAATAGGTTGTTGGAGGCAAGAGTCGAACCCTTGACCTTCCTTTAGCCTCAGTAAGAGACTACCAATGGTACAATTGGTAGTCTCTCACTTAGGCTAAAGGGAGGTTGAGGGTTCGATCCCTGCCTCCAACAACCTACTGTGGCAAACACCTTGAGTGCGATTCCAGTGATGGGTTGGAGATATTGGGCCATGGACCCCGGCAGCCCATTGGTATCAGTGAGACGACGGGTGGGCTTACTGTGGCAAATGGCAGAGACCGCGATTCCAGTGGGACCCAACCGTTACATAAAAGCTAGTAATTTAGGGTTATTATTGTGTTAATAGTGATTAAAGATGGATTAGGGTGATTAATACTTGATTAGTGTAAAATGTTTTGTTAGAAAAAAAGGTGAACAATTTTTGAACCATAATCAAAGAGGAAGTAAAGGCAAAGAGAAAGCTAGTTAGGAAGAAGAGAAAAGTGAAGAGAAGTAAAATTTTGAGGTATTTACATTTGACAAAAGTTCAATGTAGAAAAATGTTGATTTTGATTTTATGATGTTTGTGAAATTGTGTATAAATTGGTGACAAAATGATTCCATGAATGTAAAAATAAAAATTATAATATGAGGTTGATGCATGAAAATGGAAATTGTAGGAATTAATTGAAGTGCTGAAAAATTCATCTTATGAACAATATTTAGTTTTCTGGTCATAACTTGAGTTCTAGAAATGTTTTTTAATTGATTTTTATTGGGTTAGAAATTTAAGACACAGGGCATAAACTTTCATTTATACCATTAGACCTGAATATACCTGGAATTAGGTGAAAAATAGACTCAAAATTTGAACTAGAAATCTATCCAGAATAGGGCTGATTGCAGTGAACATATCTTAGAAAAAATTCATAACTTTTGCTAAACAATTTGATTTAATGTGATTCTAATTGGAAATTAAAAATAAGACATGTACCTACATTTTGTTAGTTTATCACTTGTCCAATTTTCATCTAAAAATAGATGAAAAATCTAGAGAAATATAAGACAGAAATCTGTCTAGTAAAATACTGGGCAGATTGGAATGAACGTAGTTTAGAAGAAAATTCATAACTTTTTCTAAAAAAATTCATTTTATTGTCATTCCAGTTAAAAAATAAAGAAATACTTGTGCCTACATTTTGTTAGTTGATCACTTTTCCAAATTTCATCTAAAAATAGATGAAAAATACAGGAAAAAATAAGGCAGAAATGCTGTCCAGAATATGACAGCTTGTAAATATGTGTTGATTGTGAAATTTTATGATAGAAAATATATTAATTGATTTTTCTTATAGTTATAATGATTAAATGAGCAAGTATGAGATTGTAAAATATTTAACGGGAATTATTGCATTTATATGAAATTTATATAAATGTTACCTACATAATTTATGTAAATAATAATAAAATTAATAAATATAATTAAGCCCTATAACATCTAGTTGAGAACTAGAAATTAGAATAAGTTGGCATGCCAATAAAAGGGTAGAAATGTAGGCACTAAGAAATAGTACTGAGTTCGAAATTACGTAGGTACAAAAAAGGTGTTAAGTTGTTATTGAAAATCTAGGCGTTAAACGGTGAGTTCTAAAATAATTATGTAGGCACTGAGTATACTGCCGGAGAGCAGAAACTCTATATCCAATGCTTAGTTTCGGTCTACGATGTCGTGGGCTATCAAATAAATAACAGAAAAAAATGTAAATTATTAAATTGATAGCTCAAATTGTATATCTAGTATTGTTAAAATTTCAAGCATGTTTAATGAATGAAATGTCATAATTGATGAATTAAATATTTTTGCATGACGAAAATAGTTTTACAATTAATTGAATATTTGACATGCTTAATAAATTAATTGTAGTTTCTAGAATTTTATTTTAGAAATATTTATATAATTATTGGATAGTTGTCAAACGTATTACTAAGCTAGTAGCTTAGCGCGTGTGTTTCACGTGTAGATAAATAAACATAGCTGTTACATTAGGGCAACTGAAGATAAGGGAACCCCAAGATCAGATTGCAACAGCCTAGTTTCTTTTTGTATGTTTTGAAAATTATATTATAAAAAATTAAATTTTAAAAATTTCTTTTAATATAAATTTGTAGCATGTAATATTTATAAGGAATGAATTTAGTAATTTTATATATCTAGTATTATTTGTAAATATATTTCCAAATATTATAGTTTAATTGAATGAGTTCTTTTAAATCAAATTATTCATATCACTAGTTGCATATTTTTTTTTAAAATATAGTAATAAATATTCCGCTAATAATAAACTCAAAAATTAAAATAAAAATATTTATACAATAAATTGAGCATTGATTTTAAAACAAATGAGTTTAGTAGCACTTCTATATCCTATTAACGATTAATAGAGTAAAGGAGCGCTACAAAGCTGGTCGTGACTTTGGGTGTGAACGAATCTGCTCAAAACCCACAACCTATGTGTTGCAATTCACAACCGTGACATATCATTCACAAGCATGAATCAAAGAAATTTTAGTGTAGAAATCAACAAAAAGTATAACATGTCATACCATTCACTCAAAATCTATATTGGTCAATATCAATTACTCCTATCAACATACAATAGTATATAAATCATAAACTCAAGCCATAACACCAATTTAATACATTAAATACCACAATCTTGTCATTTTTCATCATCAAATCCATTAAACAAATTTGAGAGCATTTAAGACTTACCGCATTTTAATCCACCCAATTTCTCATAATTTCACATGCCAATATTGCATTTTAAAGATCATAACGCAATTCATAACATACAATGAATACATGAAGGGTTTGAATGCATATATGTACTAATATTTCAAAATGGAGCCTCTAACCTCTTCAAGCTTGTTTTAAGCTTAATCTCCTCTTCGGGGTTATTTCTCTTAGTCTTTACCTCCTCATAATACATAAAAACACTTTCTTTAAACTGTGAAAACATTAAAGCTAGATTTCTAGTTACAACCCTTACTTAAGGCTCAAAACTCTTACTTTCCCATTGAGTGACTTTATCCCATAAAAAAAGAGCAAGAAAGAGGAGAAAGAAGCGAAGAAGGTGAGTGAATCATTCACTTACCTCAAACCACAAAAAACCAGAAAATATTTCTCTAACAAGCTTGATCTTCTTCTTTTTTTTCCCTCAAGAATGCCCCTCCCTTTAGATGTTCTTTTTTTTCTTTTTGATTTTCTAGCTTGAATGTAAGATTTTCACTTAGTTTTAGCTAGGTATTGGCATGATGAGATGAAAAAATTGGAAGAGGGAGAAGAAAGAAGATAAGTGATGTGTAAAAATGGTGAATAATGGATGGATTGTGCAGAGAAGTGAGGAGGGAGAAAAAAAAGTTATCCCTTTTTGAAACTATCTCCACATTTTTCACAACCATGAATGCTTCTTCATAAGCTGGAATGTACTCTTAACTAAAAATTCAAATTTAACCATGAATCCACCCTTTTTAGACCTAGTGTAATTCATGGTCATGAATATATCTTCATGTCATGCGCGCCGTTAAGGCACTTTCATCAACTTTTTCCACTTTTAGGTGAAGTACCCCTTTTATTAATTAATTATTAACATATCTTTTAAGCCCAAATTACTAGGTATTACATTAAATTAAAATCTATCCTTTTTTTGTCAATAAAGTTTTATTAACCTATTAAGATTGTCCTTAGGTCCTTACTTATTCTTAGTTCTTGGTTCATACCCTCATTAATTGTTCCACTTTTTATTAGAGTGTATTAGATTCTTTTTGAGAATAAAAATTGCGCGCAATTTACTTTTTGTGTAATGTTGTATCTACCCTCCATTTATTTTATAATTTAAACTTATGCTTCTATTTATAAGATAAAAACTAACAATTTTATTTTTATTCAATTTTTTTATATATGACATTTTTTCTTAAAAATAATAATATATATATTTCTTTTATTAGAATTCAACAACTAATTTTATTGCTACAAATTATAAGAAAATTCTGACTAGAAATAAAAAATTTTAAAAAACTTTAAAATTATGAAAAAAATAAATAAGAAAGATGTTATTTCCTACTTATAGAGAACACTACATCAGCATTATGGAAAAATCTCCATAATTTGATAGAAATAATTTATCAATTTATTGTTTGTTTTAAATTATTTGTAGTAAATTATTTGACATTATTATCATAGTAAGATGGAAAGTTATCAAATAATTTCTATGAATATAGGATGGAGAGAAGAATTAATATAATATTAACAATAATTTTATGAATCATATTATAATCAAGAGAGATTATGTTGAGATTACAAAACAATAAAAATAAAAATATTTAAATTTAACTTAAAGTCTAGCTTTTTTTGCCAATAAAGTTTTATTTTCCTGTTGAGATTGCTTTTAGTACCCCTCATTTTTAGTTTTTAGTTCATACCCTCTTAGGTAAATTATTCCACTTTTTATTAAACAATATGAGATTCTCTCTGAAAATAAAAATTGTGTGCAATTATACTTTTTATGTGATATTGTATTTACCCACCATTTATTTTATAATTTAAATTTATGCTCCTAGTTTTAAGGTAAAAACTAACAATTTTATTTGATAAATAAAAAAAATATTATTTTCTTTTCATTGAAAATGTCATATCAATATCTCTTGAATTTGCTTTATATTATTAATAATATTATAACAATAAGCATATATTTTTTAATGGGAAGACATACAAAGGGATAAATTTTATAGACTATCTTTCAACTTAATAATATTTTCTAACTTTAATTTGGAAGACTAATATTTCCTAATTTTAATTTATATAACAAAAATATTATTATTACCTAATCTAATCGGTTTTTTCAGATTATTTTAATAATTAAATACTATGTTACCGCCTACATAAAATTCAGTCGATAACTAGGTGCCACTTATCACCTAATGAAATTTATTTTTTTTAAAAAAATTGTGCTTAAATAGATTTTTTATGTTTATAAAATTGTATTTAGATGAATTTTTTCTTGGTATTGTGAGATTGCATCTAATTGTTTTTCTTGGTATTGTGAGAATGCATCTAATTGTTTTTCTTGGTATTGTGAGAATGCAAAGTATAATCATATCAAAATTATTGAAGCAAAAAAAATTTATTTAAACATTAGTGTTTATTAATGCTAATTTTGAGAAAGGGTATATGAAATCCATATTAAGTTGTAAAATCGTGGGAGTATTAGTGTCACGGGGCCATTACTCTCTCTCTAAAATACCGATCTGTCAGGGTGCGCAACGCCTTTCGCTTAGGTGGACCCATGAGCCAGGTGGACCTTTACCCTCTCCCCACCCTGAGGTGTGCAGCGCGCCAATTAGGCTCTGATACCATTTTTGTTACAAGACCATTACTCTCTCCCCAAAAACTGATCTTTTAGGGTGCGCAACGTCTTCCGCTTAGGTGGGCCCATGAGCTAGGTGGGCCATTACCCTCTCTCCACCCTGGGATGTGCAGTGCGCCAACCAGGCTCTAATACCATTTTTGTCACGGAGTCATTACTCTCTCCCCAAAAGATCGATATGTCAGGGTGCGCAGTGCTCCCCTTAGGTGGGTCCATGAGACAGGTGGGTCATTACCCTCTCCCCACCCTGGGGTGTATAGCGCGCCAACCAGGCTCTGATACCAACTGTCACGGGCTTGATCTTTTGCTACCAACGACCGCACGACACTAGAAGACTTCTTCGTAATAATGCTAGTCAGTCTCCCATACGAACGCTAGATATAACTAGCAAATGAGTAAATATGCTAAGAATACAAAGAAAAGAAGAGAGAACTTGGAGAATACTTAAAAATTGCTTATATTGTTTGAAATGCTTGGATGATTTGGATGATTACAAATGAACTATATAAGGTATATATAGGTCTCTACCTCCTCAATAGATGACCAAGATCAATTCTCACCTACCAGATGGATGGTTAGGATCAACTCCCACCTACTAAAATGGATGACTAGGATTGATCCTCACCTACCAAATGGAGGATTAAGATTAATTCCTACCTATCAAAATGGACGATCAAGATCCATTTAATCTAACGGTGTATAATAACTTTCTAGAATATTATATATATGTGGGAAAATGTACATATGCAGAAAATTCCGTATGAACCTTCGCGGTGCGTGACAATTAGACGTTGGGTATGTCAAAAAATGACCTAGAATCTTTTATTTGCCAACCAGCTAAACAGCTCCTTTTCACATTCTACACTGATTATTCCCAGTTCTCACTTTGCACAATAAAAAATAAAAAAAATAAAAATAAAAAAACAACAATTTTTATTTTTAAATTGACAAAGTAAAAAAATACCCATCTTCAGGAAAAGAAAATTTTGCAAAGAAGGAAAATAAGAAAAAAAAAAACGCTTCTGTTTGGTTGTTGAGAATCATTCCTTTTTTTCTATTATTTTTCTCTTTCCGTTTCTTATTTTCCCCCGTGAATTTACACGAACGCGCACTCTCTGGGTCTATTTCTTTCCCTGTGTGGGACTTCAAAAGATTGAAATATTTTTAGGATTAATCTTGATTCCAATATCGCTGAAAAAGCCTTTGCCTTTTACGAATTCGTAAAATCATACAATGCTGGCATTTTCTTGTATTTTCTGATCCCTAAAATCGATGTGGAGATCTTTTTTGATGAAGCGGCGATGATGAGGAGTGAAGGAGAGAAATGGAGATTAGATCGGAGAGTGTACAAGTAAGGTGCGATAAGGCAGGGTCTGCGGGTCCTCCAGGGATTGCAAGAACACGCTTACAGGTCTGGTTTATAAGGGTTTGCTCCAGTATTTTGTTATGGACTAGTTTGGTTCAGCTTGTCGCCGTTGCGGAGCTATGGCAACCGCGCTTTATAACCGATATTACCCATAAAATCTCCCAGATTACGCCGTTCCCTCTTCGCGTTCAAGTTATTTCTCCACCTCCGCCTCCGCCACTTCCTCCCGCAAGTGAGTTTTTTTTTTTCATGCTTAATATGATGCTTCTGCACTTGAGGATATATATTTTTCACTATTGAGTTTCAATTGAGTAATTTAGAAGGAAACGGCTGTGAAGCAGTTTTGGAATTAAATTACCAAGAATGGGTATATATGTTAAAAAATTTTAGTTGGGATTGAGGGGTTCCAGTTTCACTCAACAGTATTGGATCCTGGTCTATACAAAGATTGGAGTAGTTGGATTAACAAACTTTTAGAATTTTGTTCATTTATCTTATTTTGCTAAACCATTTGTTTTTTCCTTCTAATTTTTTTTAATAGTTAAAATGAGTGCACGTTCATTAAATATTTATTAGGTGCAATATGTGAATATTCTATTATAGAGTTTTCTTCAAGTTCCCTGAACTATGGGTGATTTGAATTGACTCTTTATCATTCTCGGGTACTCCACAAAATGCTGGTTTATAATATAAACTGTTGGATCTATCAGAAATCCATAATTTTTTAGTTATGCGGCACAATTAAATATTTTCAGTATCATATTTTTATGTTTCAGAAACGTAAAAGAACTCACTCTCTCTCTCACTCTCTCTCTCTCTCTCTCTCTCTCTCTTTTTGTTGCCCTTTGGCTTGACCTTGGCATCTAAGAATTCAAATATTAATGGTGAATGTGCAATTATTGCTTCCTTCTAGGTTCCTAGGAGTTATTAATTGTGATCAGAAGATTCTATCTTAGTCAGCATATGGCTAATTTCAACCTTCATTTGTGCCTGATATCTGGCTTATGCATCAAAGTTCATTGGATAATGGTTCTATATGTTCCCATGGAGGTGTTACCATATGAATGTTGAACAGTAGGACCTTTATATTGTTGAATTTTCAATGTATTTAAATTGAATCTCATAGGAGGAATTTGTTAAAAACCTGTTCCTTGCAAATACTAGGAGGAGAAGGCTCCTGTTAAGTTATAGGTTTAGTATACCTGTAGATAAGGTATTAACAGTAGCAGTGTTGCAGGAAACTATACAAGTAATGGCTATCTTAAGGTGTCCTGCAATGGGGGCTTGAATCAAATGCGCGCTGCAGTTTGTACTTCTTCCTTTTATTTTTTGGTTTTTTGTTTTTCCAATCATATCTCAGCTTAGAATCCAGTTATTCTGGCATATCAGATCTGTGACATGGTAGCTGTGGCTCGGCTTTTGAATCTCACTCTGGTTGTTCCTGAACTTGACAAGACATCTTTCTGGGCTGATCCTAGGTATATATGTCGTTATTTGCCAGTTATGACATACTTATGTTTTGCGGTTTCTATGGTTTTTAACTCAAGCTTTCAATATGCAGTAACTTTGAAGACATATTTGACGTGAAATATTTCATTGACTCCCTAAGAGATGAAGCTCGAATTGTAAGAAGGCTGCCAAAAAGATTTAACAGAAAATATGGATATAAAGTTTTGGAGATGGCTCCAGTTAGTTGGTCAAATGAAAAATACTACATGCAACAGGTGCAAATCCTTACTGCTAATTTATTTGGTTTTTAGTTTAAAGGATACCTAAAATCACACTCCATTATAGCAGTTTTTATACACAACAAATTGCAGTTTTGGCCCCAGTTTGGCTTGTATACTTTAATTAGTGAGGTGATTGATTGAACATCCTAATAAGTTAAACTTGAGTTATATGCTGATATAATTTCAGATTCTGTTGAAAAATATATATCTTAAGAAACAACTTTTGGTTTTTTTTTGCCTAAAAAGCTGGTATGAGATTTAGCTGTATGTGCTAGACATATTCATTCTTGTTTATACAACTTTCGGACTGTAGGGATCTTCTCTCTGCCCCTGCAGTGGTAAAAGGAGATGTCTAGATCTATTTTTTTTTATTGACATTATCATAAAAGGTGTCTAGCAAAAAAAAAAAGAACAAAAAAATTGTTGTCCAAGTGAGGGATGGTAATCTTTGAGGGGCACCAAAGTTAAAATGATGTGAGGATACAAATGCATTACTAAAATATTGTGTTCGTAGTTATAATTTTTGGTGGTGGGTTGGGGCATCAGTGTATCTTTAAAAATTAAACTAAAATTTTATGGTTACCATGTAAGTTCTCAAAAGCTCTAGGGATGGCTGTAACCTAGTAGATCTGTGTAGTTCCAGCCTGGTTGTCTCTTCTTAGTAGACAAAATGGAAGTAGTTGTCTCCTTTCTGTATGATATCAATACTTCAACTGCCTGCACCTTGCACCAATATGTACAACACTCCACATCACTTATAGATTGTACTTAAATGCCCTTGTGACTTGGGTTTTTTAACAGAAGCTAACAAGGTTGACTGTCAGTATTTCATCTGAAAGTTTATTTCTTGTTAGGCCTCCTATTAAATATTCCTCTCCTTCGAACAATCAATGTTGGAACATAGTGTTGCTCAATTAAAGTCACTCACAAACTTTTTTAGTTTTTTGATACTCGGTTCCTTGTTTCTGCATATAATGTTTTCTGCTCCTCCATAATGGTTTTGTTTTTATGGATGTGTTAATTTTAAGCTACCTTTTCTTTGTTGGTGCTAAGGTAGATTAACATAGCAAGCTTGTTCGTATTTGTTTCCTGTTGTATGATATATTTTTTCCCCTAATCCAGGCTGCATATGTGCCATGAATATTTTGTAAATGAGGATTTTTTTCAGAGTAATATAATTATGGAGGTTTGTAAAACTTCATATCATTAATTAAATTTGCATGTTCATTAGGGGGCCAAAGGCACTGAACAAAACATCACAGGCAAAAGTACAACCATATGTTTGCAGTAAACAATTGCTTTCTTTCTGCTTCATTATCGCTGTTGTCTGTTGCAGGCATTATACTTGCTCATTGAGAGTTGTCAATGTTGCTTTGGCAATATATGGGAAGTGAAGAAATTTTTTAATGTTCGTTTGGAAAATTGTAGACTGAAAGTGCATATGTATGATGAATTTTGTAGATAAGCAATAAGTCGCTGATCCATCTTAACTGTCATATGTTGGCAATTATATGCATGTTGAAGTTTTTTGGCACAAATAATGGGAACATTGATTTAGGCGATTTGGAAAATTAGCCCTTAAGCAATAAGTGAGGAAGAACACAGTGGCAATCGAAGGATATTGACAGAGAAATAATGAGGACAAATGGGTGATTCTAAGTGCGCTGATACTAATGTACTTTGGTATGCTGGGATTAAAATCTTTTTCCAATATGACTGGGGATGATGTCAATATTTAAAGTTTGGTATAAAGAAAACAAAACCCATAGGTGAATGTGTGACTTATGATATTAGTTCACTTTTCTGCAATAGAAGTCCTGATTAATCTGCTGATGCAGGTTTTGCCACTTTTCAACAAGTCAAAGGTGTTGCACTTCAACAAGACTGATGCTCGCTTGGCAAATAACGGGATCCCTCTTGATCTTCAGAAACTCAGGTGCCGTGTTAATTTTCGGGCACTGAAATTCACTCCACAGATAGAAAGTTTGGGGTACAAATTGGTCCGCATTCTTCAGGAAAGGGGGCCTTTTGTGGCCTTGCATCTAAGATATGAGATGGACATGTTGGCTTTCTCAGGCTGCACTCATGGCTGCACCGAGGAAGAAGCTGAGGAGCTTAAGCGGTTAAGGTTTGTTGTGCTTGAAAATTGACTTATTTTTTCAATTGGATATTTATTTTAAGATCTGAGCTGACAGATTATATTCATTGTCATGTCTGTGTATATCGAGTTTAGCCTGTAGATGATGTACCCTTATGCAATAACTGCTAGGAAATATGAAACTTGGTATTGTAGAACCTGTGTGATTGGCAATAATGACCAGAGATTAGAAAAATAACAACCCAATGTTGTCATATGCCAATATCCACACTTAGCAGAGATGAGAACTTTTTATTATCCATATTTGTTTCAGTGTGTCTATTCCTTTACTCTGTTTTCTCATATGGTCGAAGTGGCAGCATTCTGCCATATTTGAGAAGATGCATTATGTTTATAGTTTTACCTTGAACGTTTTATTCAGGTATGCATTTCCATGGTGGAGGGAGAAAGAGATAGTGTCTGAGGAAAGGAGATCACAGGGATTGTGTCCTTTAACTCCTGAGGAGACAGCATTAATTTTGCAAGCATTAGGTTTTGACAGGGAAACACAGATATATATTGCAGCTGGCGAGATATATGGCAGTGAGCAGAGACTTGCAGCACTAAGGGCTGCATTTCCAAGGATTGTAAGTTGTTAATTTTTCCACTTCTTGCCATATGTTTTTACTCTGAATCAGCAATTCTACATTAACAACTCTAGCCATAGGCTTACGGAGCATTCAAGCATATCTAGTTTAGTAGTCCAGGCTGGTCAGTGCTTGAAGCATGTTTGCCAAAGGGTCAAGGGTGCCTTTTGATTGGTTTGCCACTGGAATGACAAAACAGTTGAATTTTTTAGATTATTTTTCCAGTAATTAAGCTACAGAACTTCGAATAATTCAAGTCCCTATAAAATGATTGGATGTAATTCTAGAATATGCAACTCATTAATTAGCTCATTGTCATCTTTGTTTGTTTTATCCTGTTTGTTAATCTTATTTCCAGTAGACTTCACTCACAAAGGTTGTTCCAGGTGAAAAAGGAAATGCTGTTGGATCTGGAGGAGCTGCAGCAATTCCAGAATCATTCGTCTCAGATGGCTGCTTTAGATTTTATGGTCTCCGTAGCCAGTAATACTTTCATTCCCACATTCGATGGGAACATGGCAAAAGTCGTGGAAGGTCACCGCCGGTATGTATGCTGGTTTCACATTTGATTATTGTACAATGAAAATAGCTAATTTATTCTGAAGTAGTGGAGACTCATCTGATTAAATTTTATATAGGTATCTTGGGTTTAAAACGACAATCCTGCTACATCGAAAAAGACTTGTTGAGTTGCTGGATTTGCATCAAAATGGGACTATTACATGGAATGAGTTTGCAACTGCTGTTCAAAAAGCGCATGAGAAAAGGATGGGACAGCCTATACGTCGTAGGGTTATTGCAGATAAACCGAAGGAGGAAGATTACTTTTACGCAAACCCTCAAGAGTGCCTTTGTGAGGGAACAAATTGTGATGATTTGCCGGGCCCCAGTGACCACAGAATTCTAAGATGAAATTGAGATGGTTTCCCAGTTATTGAAAAGCTGGAGTGAACGGACCATGTTGTTTCCATCACACAGCCTAAAATGACTATTGTACGCACACACCTTAGAGTTTGTAAGAAATTGCGGAAAAAGAATCCTGGACTGTCGATTTAGGCTATCAGGTCATGTTCATTTTATTTTGTCAATATATTTATTTTATTTTTTCTACAAAGTCAAAGTTTGGTATTGATGTAATTCCAATATATATACATGTACCATTCACATTCTTTAATTCATATGGGAATACTTTATGAATTGCTGTGCGCCTGAGCCAATTGAAACTGTACCAGAAGTTGACTATCTTGTAAATCAGGGTTGGAAGTAGAGCAACTGGATCACAGGGGCAATCCAGTTCTTGGAATCTGGGAATTTTAACTTTACGGGTTCTGCATCATAATCTATTGAGTTGCTTGGTATAGGCATTAAATCACAGGAAAAAAAAATTACACAGGAAAAAAACATGTACACCAAGGTTCCACAACAATTTACGCAGGAACAAATTTCAGGCGTGAGCATGGAAATGCCAACTTTTTTCCTTACGCAAACTGCTATCATACAGATCGCAAATAGCTCAACCTATAATCACTTCTCTCCTGGTATGAATAGCAAGGCAAAATATGCACAGCAGAAAATAAACCGGGCAGATACAATGGTACCAAACTCTCTTAAGCATGTTTTCAAAGGGGAGTTTGTGATGGTTGCCTTTCTTTCCTTCCCTTCCCTTCCCTTCCCTTCCTTTTCCTTTCCTCAATTCGAACATCGTCAAAAAGGTTTTGCCTTCTTACAGCAATTGCCATAACTTAGATATTTGACACACTTTTCTATTTGGACTCCCAGAAGATAATCTCACCTTGCTCCCCAACTAGACCAAGATCTTTCAGCCTTCTTTCTTGGTAATATTCTAATTCATCCAATTCCGACTCCCTCTGCTTGAAAACCTCATCAATTTGCCGCAGCACCTTCTTTTCCCCTGCTCTTATTCCCACTGCAATCTCAAGTCTTGGGTTAAGATCAGCCTCTTCTAACTTTTCATCCTGTAAACATACATTTGTGTTTAGTCATCACAAACAAAAGACTGCTGAAGATTAAGAAAATATCTGTTTCACATTACAGTATGGAACAGTATAGTTTTGGGCCTAAGTGGTGATAATATATCCCTCTAAAACAACTAAGAATAGAACTATCTTTCTTGGCAGATGGTTTTGAAGGACCAGGGAGTTGAATCCGTACTAGTTGAGAAACAACCAATTCTGAAAATGGAACTTAAGCATAGTAATTGGTGATTAAACTATTTATATGGCCATATCAATAATTATCACCTATACAAATTACGGTTCTGGTGATGACTTGAATTTTTTTTTTTTTTCTTTCAAATTTAGAAAACCTTTTTACTTTACTTTTTTTTTATTTAATATCTTCAAAGAGAAAACAGTTGAGTTGCCCTACTCATCAATAACATGAGTTCATCTGATAAAAGAGTAGAGTATCTAAAGCAGCCTACAAACAAGTCTGTTACATACGAGATAACCATGTGATTATAGACTTGAGCACAATTAGAACACCTTATTTATGTGAACTAGAGTTAAAAGACCAAGTTCTCTAACTGATGCAGACACATAATGTGGAATATAAAGGACCACAACAATGGATGAGAATGTGCTCTTAAAATCAAAATGGACGATAAAGTTACCTCTTCTAAAGTGGTATGATATCCTGAAAGAGCAGATTTACAAGTATCTCGGACCACTCGGCATATGAGCTCCTCATTAGCATGACTTACTGGCAATTCGAGGTGGCCCCAAATGGTGTTTCTGAAAGGAGATTCTAAAAGAAAAGCATCAATACCCCCAAGTGCTACCAGCCGCAAATATGGAAGCATTGCTGGTGGAAGAGGACTGCCTAAAACAATATCAAAATCAGCAGTCTCACCCAAACCATTTGTTTCAGCAATGTCCAGCTTGTCCCCGAAAAATGGGTCTGTCTCAGATATCTGAAGTGTCAAGGTATATGTATTGCGGGAAGCCCTCTTTTCAATAAAGCCATAGTCCAGAGCCAACTCAGCGTTGCTCTTATTTAAATCATATTGGATCAGAACCTATTGAACAACCATCCAATTTAGTTACAATGAATTGTCGGTCACAGGATCACAAGTCAATTTATGCCTCCTCTCTAGACCAATTCATATCTAGTGTTTGTCTATGACACATCTCAATCCTCTATACGTGTTCATTCAAAATTTTATGCGATCTTTTCATATTTGAAGTTCCCTTAGATTTGAAACATTTACAATGTCCATATCAACTATCAAGCAGGCAAAAAGCATAAACATTTCAATAGAGCTGACAATTTTGAACATGACATAAATACGCCTAACATGTTATGACACAATTAGACATGTTTAAAAATATATAAAATATCTAATAATTAAAGTATTTAATTATATATTAATATTTTTAAATAAATGTATAAGTTTATATATTAATAAATTTACAATATATTCTATTAGAATTAATTAATAAAAATTAACAAATTAGTGATATAATTTGTATTAATATTAATAATGGCATAGATATGTTTAAATTTTATTATATTAATAAATTTTATTATGTGCACGTACATATATGTGTATATATATTTATATACATATTATACTATGTCAAATTATTAACACATTATAAAAATTAACATATACTTATAAAATATTAACTTTTGTTGGTTGTAGTTATATACGTGTGTATATATATTTATAAATGTGTTAAATGATTATATGACCCGAAATCACACGTTTATATCCTCATGAATCGTAACACGACACAATATGAATTGTCAGCTCTATATGTTAATATTCAGCAGTTATAAATATGTATCAAAACTGCTTAACATAAGATCAATATTTTTGAAGCTGCATTTTAGAACTGAAGAGCTAAGACACTTCACCTGTTCACCAGCCTTGACTGAAGTTGGTGACCGGAGAGAAAATAGAAGCTCTCTGGAGAAAAGACCACCTCCTTTAATCTCATATGCATAATCTTCTGTTGTTATGTTAGGACTGTGGTTGATCTGTCCATGAGCCAGGTAGGTAGAAATTTATATTTTAGATCAGATGGCAGTCATTAAAAGTAAAACGAACTTATTTGTCTAGATTGCAAATGTGAACTCAACGTAAGAATTTAACTATGTAATTCATTGTGTGTGTGTGGAAACACTTTCAGGGCAAGGCTCTTAGCAGCAAGATATACTCTTCCTTCATGTTCTATGGTTATTAATCATAAATGAATATGCCGTACTTAATTTGATCGCCATAAAATTTTCAAGCATATAGAAATTTCTGACAAAAAGTACATGCCATATATATAGTAAGTTAGCCCCATGAAAGTTTTATTTCTAACTTATTGACCTCTAAATGAAGCTGCAACTCTCATGGAATCGCAGATCAACAGGCAGACTAATTTTCTAGCAAATGGGACAAGGGGAAATAATTCCAGCCTATCTGGCTAATGGCCATGGGCAGAGACTTCCGTGTTATATCCAGCAAAATAAAAGAATGCAAGTCCCAAACGCAGTTTAAAAAGATGCACTTCAACTTGCTGCTGAAAATTGACCTAAAGAAAGAAAATCTCACCAAGTCTGCTAGGGGAATCAGAACAAGATCTTGCCCACGAAGATGAGAAAATGCTGTCGACCTTAGTAGCCCAAATGCCCAACAAAAGTCATCCAATGTTATTGGGGAAGGAAAGAGCTCCTTATGATTATCAAGGATTTCCTCTTCTACTTTCAGGAATTCACGATGCAAATATTGTTTTACACCTAATGTTGTCCTCAGAAATTGGGATCCTACTTGAATTCAAGAAAATCAGAATACTGTCTGACCAGAAAACAAAGCAATTCAAAATATGTGTTGGCAGCATAATCATTAAAGAGTCTAGGCAAACATAACAGAATGCAACAATCACTGCAATAAGGACATTGTGAATTCCACTACACTAGTCACTATAGGTAACAAAATCTCCATAAAGTGCATTTAACATTTTACGTGGAATGCTACATAATTGTATTTATGATATATGTTATTAACCTCATGCTATGCAATGCATTCGGAATTTAAGATGGACCAAAGTTTTAAAAAGAAAAAATTGCCACAGTTTTTCCAAATCATCTACAAGGACCAAAACCCTGTGATTTTGCTTAAACCATTCATAAATGCACAATGATGAAGCTAACCATGTTAGGAATTTTTTTTTATTCTTGGTTTCCAACCCCTAAATTCATATCAATTCAAGAATCGGATAATGCCGACTTAACACAAAGAACATACTAACCTTGAAGCTCGTCAAGCTCCTCTTCTGACCTGCACTGGAATCACCAAACCAGCACTTTATCAACCCCAGAATCATGAAGGATAAACAAAGGGGAAAATTACCAAAAAGAAAATGAAAAATGAAAAAGAAAACCAAGAAAAACCCACCAATAAATAGTGGAATTAGTAGTGACAGGAAGTATATCCAAATAGGGTCTCCAAGTAGAATCCTCCTTTAACTTCTCTCTGATCAAGAACAGAGCCACGGAAATCCATGGCTTAAGTCCATTACACTTATTCCCAATATCAGAAGCTGAAACTGCATCTGGGTTTATCCATAGTTTCTTGGGAATCCCCAAAACCACCTCATTTTTCGAAATGTCTCGCTCTGCTATCAGCCCCAGTCCTTCAGGGACGACAACAGGCCTCGCAGGGCACTTGGCCGATACAACGCCCCGAAAAATATATTTATATAATTATATATTTATATTATTTATATATATAATAATTATTTATATTTAATATAATTAATATTTTAAAAATAATAATAAAATAAAAATATAACAAGTAAAAAATATTTTTATTTAAAATATTATATAATTAACTAATTAATTAAAATTAAAAAAATTAAAAAAATAAATTTAATATTAAAAAAATAATAAAATTCGGGGATCAGGACGGAGTCGGGAATTCCTGTCCCCATGTGGTACGGGAATAGAGATTCAAAAAATTATACATCGGGGTTCGGGTACAGGGGTGGGGGTCAGGTCGGGGACGAAGATGGAAAACTCCACTCCGAACCTGTCCTATTGCCATCCCTAGATGAATCTTTATAGCTTTGAGGCCGGGGATGACTAGATATTGTTGTTTGGTTTTATTTATTCAAGGGGATGACTGGATATTGCAGCGCTTGGTCGATGGCTCATAATAAATAATTGAATTGTTATGATTAAAATAAAAAATGATGGATACCAGTATAATTTATTTTAAAAAATATTTTTTTATAATATATAAATAAATAAATAGATGAATAAAATAAAATAATTATTTAATATAATTGTATTTTTTATTAATTAAAATAATAATAAAAAAATATAATTAATTAAAAATTAAAAATTTTCTAAAGTATATCTATAATATATAAATATAATCCATTAATTTAATAAAATTTTAATAAAATTTATTTTATTTTGAAATGACTGACTTTGACGAAGTGTATTTTATTTTTAATAAAAATTTTCACAAATGATAGATTATATTTTAAAAATATTAATTTTATTATTTTATTCAGCAATTGGACGCATAATTGATTGATAATAATATTTGATAAAAATAATTAAATTGTTGTTGTTGAAATATAAAATTACTAATAGAGTTATAATTTCTTTTAAAAATATATATATTTTATGAAATATAAATAAAAAATATAATATAATATAATGATTATTTGATATAATTATCTATTTTACTAATTAAAATAATAAAATAATAGAATATATTAATTATAAAGAAAATTTTCATAAATGTAAATCTATATATAAAAAATACAATCAATTAATTTAATATATTTTATTTTAAGAGATATAAAAAATACAATCAATTAATTTAATATATTTTATTTTAAGAGACTAACTTTAAAGATGTGTGTTTTATTTTGAACTAATTATAGAAAATTCACCTAAAATTTTAATAAATTATAGTCATAAATAAATTTTTAAAAAACTAACAGTATATCTCATGTTTTTTGATATAATGTTTATTTATTTGATATTATATGAATTTTAAATATTACAATATAATATATCACATAATTTTTCTATATTTGAGATATTTTTGTGTGAATTTTTTTAGATTTCATGTAATGTTCAATGACCTCTTATAAAGGTTTATGACTTATATTCATTACTAACGACTGTAACTGCGGAGCAATCAAAACATTCAAATTATAGTCTTTCTAACTGTTATTTTAAACAATATTTTAATCAAATGACAGAGGGTAAACTGTTAATATTTTAAAAGTTTATTTATGATTGTAATTTGTTAAATCTCAAATAATTTTCTTTAATTAATTTTTTTTTATTTTTAATAAATATTCTTACAAATGATAAATTATATTTTATAGAGACTCATTTTATCATTATATTAGAAAAACTCTAACCATTTTAAAAAAGTTTTCTTAAATTTGGACTAAACTAGTCAGTTCAACCATTTGAGCTAGAACTAATATCCAATCTGGGTGGATTTGTTGCTGCAACCACTTGAACTAGAACCAATATCCAATCTGGGTGGATTTGTTGCTGCGGACCGGGTGTGCAATGAACTGGCCAAAATTGGAGCCGCTTGGATTTGAACCACCAACTGAATTGCATACGCAATTTGTTCGGATCTTACCAATTTTTAATATAAAGTATTATAATTTATATATCCAAAATATATTTAAGTAATTAACTCAAATTTACATATTAATATTTTTTATTATTAACAAATTTTATTAAAAAATTTTACATTGATTATTTTTATTTCTGTAAAAAATTCATTTTAATTGAAAAATAAATTCTATATAAATAAGGATATTTCTTGCTAAAGAAATTTAATATTAGTAATAAATATATATACTAATTTTAATTATGAGACATATATAATTGAACAAAAAATGGAAATTTTAATTATTTATGTTATCACAAAATTTTCATATAAATTATTTTTAAAACTATCATGATTTATTTCAAAAATAGTTTTTTAATTGACAAATAAATATTTAAAAATTATTGTATATTTTTTTTAAAAAAATTAAAATTATTAAAATTAATTAGTTTTATTATCATCAAAATAATAAATAAAATAAATATATTGATTATTATATTTAAGAAAATTCTGAAACATAGTTATATATTAATTCATAGCGATCTCTGATAACTACTATTGGTTGTCACATTATAAACAACATATATTCTAGCTACAACAGTCTTTCTCGGGCACCCAATGGATCTGCCTCTTAATCATTTACTTTGATACATTAATAGCATTATTCAAAAGCCAAAAATGATTTTAAGCTATGATTATTTAAAATATATTTTATATTTTATATTTTACTATATGGATATTGTTAAACATTATATTTTGAGATTTTGACCGGTTTGATTGTGGTTGAACCTCTAACCATTGACTCTCATTCTTTTCTAATTTATTGACTAGGCTGAATTTTAAAAAAAATCGCTTTTACTCGGTTGTTGGAGATTAAAAAGCTTTCAACTGTATCCAACAGCTGAACCAAATTCCCATAAATTTATTATTAAATATTCTTTTAGACAATATTCTTTGATACTCTTTCTTTTTTCACTATGTTATTCTTTGATTTTCCTCTCATTTTTTCCGTACTTTTCCGGGAAATTTTGGATTCATTGCTTTAGTTTCCATTTTTTTTTTTGTAGAATCTAGCACCTGTTAGAATAAATTTCAGCAACGTACAATACTGAAAAAGCTATTTATTATCAAAGCAATACATTCAGAGTGTATTTACTTAAAGACTTTTTTTTTGTTTTCATTTTCTAATTTTTAAAGAAAATAAAAACTTTTCATTTTTATAGAAAATTTGCAAAGCATATTTACTTACTATTATATAGAAAACTTCTTTTTTCTATTTGGATAACATTTTAATTTTAAAGGGAACACTTGGAATAAATGAAGTAAAAATTCTTGATTTTCATTTGAAAATAAATCAGATCATAAAGAAAAATATAAAAAAACATGTTAAAGTTTAATTATAATTTAAAAAATTTGGAAAACTGTTTTCTATTTCCATTTTAGAAAAATAGTACAAGTAAATACAAAATCATATTTTTTGTTTTTATTTTAAAAGTTATCTAGAAAACTAATATAGTTTTTTAAAAATAAACAAACTTTAAGGGTTTCTTACTTTTTTGTTTTCATAAGAAAACTAAAATTGGAAAAAAATGGAAAAATCAATCTACTAAAAAGGCTTAGATAGTGTGAGGAATTAACACTAACAAGCTTTCCTTTGAGCTTTCAAAGTTTGATGGTATAATTTAATTCATCGTTGCCCTTAAGGCAATTATAATTTTTTTTTCCATTTCAATTAATGCTAGAAAATGCATCAAATAATATTCAAATGCATCAAATGAACTATCATCATATGGTATTGACGAATATTGGAAAGCATCATCTACTACAAAATAATTGCTAAACAAATACCACAATTAGTGATCATAAAAATGGTCAGTAAATAACTACCAATTTGTGACCACATAGCTACCAGAGCAAACCAAATACTCATTTCAGAAAGTTATAAACACACAACGACCACTTTATGACCCTCTAGCGACTAAAAAAATAGAAACCACAAGTTATGGTTGCTAAATTTGGTGTCATACCTTGGTACGAGACTTTGTGACAATCTTAAGACTATATTTGGGTCGTAAAATAGTGACCACAAATAATATGATAGCTATTTAGAGACCACATACAGTGTAGTCGCTAAATAGAAACCACATTGGCCTTGGTCGTTGAGCCTGTATACATAAATGGAAAGAAATTTTATCATTTAAAGGAATTAAGCTTAGCGACCACATCAAATATCATTTCTATTTAGCAACCACATCAAATATCATTTCTATTTAGCAACCACAATGTGTGTGGTCTCTAAATAGTGATCACATCGGCTTTGGTCGTTGACCTTGAATATGATAAACAGTAGAAGATCTATTGTTTAAGGGAATTAAGAGTAGTGACCACAAACAATGCAGTCTCTAAATAATGACCACAATTTAGGTAGTCACTAAATAAACACCACATCATTTGTAGTCACTGTCGCTTTATATGATAAATTGCTGAAAATATGTTGTTTTAGGGATTTAAAATCAGCGACTATAGTTAATGTGGTATTTATTTAGCGATCACATAAAATATGGTTGTTATGTAACGACCACATTGACTGTGGTCGCTAATCTAATATAAGTGGAACGACATAATATCTGTCGTTTGAGAGTATAAAAATTAATTGTGGTCTCCAAATAGAGACCACATTTAATGTGGTCACAAAGTTTGCATTTTTGAAACGGTAGTATGAATGTCGTTTCACACCAAACTCATTAACATAGAAACCATGTTACGACCATTATTTATGGACGCTATTTGGGATTAATAAAACCCTAATTCTCCCTCTTTTTCTCCCCTCCTGTAACCCTAAAATGCAATTTTATGTCATTTTTAGCTTCTTCTTCTTGATAGCTCTGCCCTCACTATGGCATCCTCAAGCTCCGCCCTCCAATGACGAAGCTCAATTGTGCACAACCTTTGTGATACCTTTATAACAATCATTCTATACGTATGTTACGTGGGTTAATACGATGATAATCAATGTGTGCCAAAAAAAAATTTTAATTTAATTTAATGACTATAATATTATTAGCACTTATTAATCATTTTTATTTTTCCAAAAATTTTAGCAGTATAACGGGTATAAATTAACTACATTACCTGCAATTCAAACAATCCACAACCCATTTTTTAGACACAACAATACATATATAATATAATATTTTTCATTCAATCACAAGTTGACACTCCATTCTTTACATATAATAACTCACAAATGTTCTTTATCATAATATATATAATATTTTACTTCTACAACTTCATAACTAAACATATATATATATATATGTCATTATTGATACTAACTTACTATTTTTTATTTTTCCTTCAGCTCCCAAAATTTGTATGATTGCTTCTGTCTTTCCTGCCATTATCTGGACGCAGTCAAATAACTACGTGCTGAGCATTAATATACTCAGTTACGATTACTAATCTAAAAATTTCTATTAACCTATATTTTTATGCATACTTACATGCAATAATATTTTTAATACACTATTCAAATTTTATCAATACTTTATTTTTATTTATCCTTAATTCACTATTTAATATCTTAATTAATTTTAACAATTTTTTAGTCCATTTTCGCTTTATTTCTTTCATTAACCATTCATTTCTTTCTTCTTTATATTTTTCAATCCTTTATTTAATTAGTTACAAATTTCACTTTAGTTCCTAAATTTTTATTTATTTACAATCTTGCCATTACTTTACATTTATTTACACTCTTGCCACTAATATTTTTATTTTTCATTTATTTTTTAACTACATAATTTAACATTTTTCTTCCACTTAAATTTCATTTTTCAATTTTACTATTTTTGTCACATTTATCATTATTATTATTATACCATTTTTATCATCTTTATCACTTTTATCATATTTATGACTTATCTCATTTTTCTCACATTTTTCATATTTATTATATTTTTCATTTGTATCGTATTTTTTAATTTTATTATTTTTCTCAGATTTTTCACTTATTTCATTTTTATCATTTTTTACTTAAATCATTTTTATCATATTATTCATTTTTACTACTTTTATGCACATTTGCTACTTTTATCATTTTATTCGCATTTGTCATTTTTATCATTTCATTCACATTTGTCATTTTGATCATTTTTATTTTTATTTTTTATCATTTAATTCACATTTGCTATTTTTATCATTGTATTCACATTTGTCACTTTTATCATTTCATTCACATTTGCTACTTTTATCATATTTTTCACTTGCATATTTTCTTATCATATTTTTCACTTAAATCATTTGTACTCCTTTTATTCACATTTGTCCTTAGTTTCAATCCAATAGAAAATCTTCGGACCGGATACATGAAACGTGGACCTCAAGAGTCCACTACACTGAAAAGTAATTCCGAAAGATCACTCTAGTACTTCACTGTACACTAAATTACTGAATCACTATCACTGGAGTAGACCGTCATTCGCCTATATAAGCGAGTCACCATAACCTGCATCGCGGTAATGATGTCTCTATGGCTAGCCAATTATATCCTGGACTAGATTTAACCATCAGAAAAAATAACTAAGGATATTATTTTATTCATTTAATTCAATTGTTATTAAATTCATAAATTTTATTAATTTTATATTATTAATCACTTAACATTTTATTCATCCATATCAATTTTATCACTACCATAATTTTTTCATACTTTTTATTCTACTATAAACATACTTTATTCATTATTTTTCATTTAATGCATAATATAATCAATAATTAGGAAACATATTCAATACATATTGTAACATCCTCTTATATAGTTAGGAATAATCCCAACTATATAGGAGAATGTCACCTACCTATTACCTTAAAATTCATTTGAATTAAAGTTTCTTCCATTTTAGTTATTATATTTTCATATGTTAACTAATATTTTTTTTCATGATAGCAATATGTCATTCAATTCATGAATCTATCTTATATACGGAATTAACAAATCGTGACCACATTTTTTAAACATATGTTTGGGCTTTCATTATCCCCATGCTTACAAAATATATATAATCCAAATAAAATTTCATGTTCCCAATATAAAAAGATATGTAAAACTTTTGAAAACCATAATTATACTCATCACCCATGACATGTGGACAGGAACAAAATGCATGTCATGTAAAACACCAACCCTCTGATGTGGATTTACTTTATTTGACTATGTATGAGCTTGTTTCTCTTCCTGTCAACTTCTCTCTATAGGCTCCGAACCTGCGTATGGAAAAACACCCACACGCTAAGCAACCTAATGCTTAGTGGTACATATGTGCATAAATATTCATACATACACTTATGATATATCATAAAAATTTCATGTTCATATTATCCAATTTCGCATATAAATAATCATAAATAATAATCCATATATCACAATCCTTTTTATAGCAATATAAAAAAAGAAATAAATTTATCATATATCAATATGGAATATTGCATACCTGGTTTATTGGTTCAACACATATACATGCCATAATTTACAAAGGTAAATTCATATTCATACCTCATTTATGAATTCTATTTCCTTGTTTCATTTACCTGATAACTATTTTTTTTTCATATTTCTTTTTTTAAAATATTTTATATTTTATAGCTCCAAAACTCTAAATCCGGACTATTTGGATGCGGGTTGTGAAACAGGAGCGCTCTCATCCGAGTTTAAGCCACTCTGCTCACTATTTGTATCTATCTGTATAAGTGCTCAACCGAGCTTCTCAAGTCAAGAGCGCTCTCACCCGAGCTTAAGCCATCTTGACTGAGTAAAATAAATAATTGCATGCATTTAGGATCAAGGGCGCTCTCACCCGAGCTTAAGCCACCTTGTCTATATAATGAAAATTTTCATATCATCATAATTTCTACGGTACCGTAAACCCCTCAATGTCATGTCATCTATCCTATTTCTAGTCCTAAATTAGAGAATTGGGCTTAATTGATGTTATCATCTTATTGTTTACATAAATCATCAAAATTCACATATTCATAAAAATTTTCAGTTTACATGCCTTATACATATAAAAATTTCTCAATCTCATTTGAAATCTCAAATCACAACGCATCATATTAATTTAGTCAATACATAATAAGAATTTTAAATATAACTATTATCATATTATTTAAAATTAAAAGATATATATATATATATATATATATATATATATATATATATATATATATATATAATATATATATATATATCACCCATTATTTAAAATATCAAATTACTAAATTTTTATTTCTAGATAAATTCCTGCCCTGATTTTGGATTACACCTTTCACCTATTTTTGATTCGAATTTGACCTTATTTATTCTATGAATTTTTAGATTAATGTCTTATTTTTCATATATAAAAAGAATCATATAAATCTGAATTTTCTAGCTAAAGTTATGTCCAAATATCCGTATAGTGCTCATTAAAAATATGTCAAGTATTTTTCTGAATATTCTTAGGTCAGAGATTTTGCATCAAATTTTAAGACCAAAATAAATCATAACTAGCATTTATACTTTTCATAAAGTTTTTGTATCTATGTGTATACTTTAATTTTCAACTACTTTCATCCCGATCTAAATTCCAGAACAAAAGATATAACCAAAACACCATACAATGTTCAGAAAATAATTATCTAGAATATTTTGGGTACTTTCAAATATGAGATATTATAGAAATTTTTAGACCAACTTAGAATCAGATATAACATTTAAACTCTTTATAAAAGTTTTAGCTCTATGTGTCGAGTTTCATTTTCAACTAATTTCATTCGATCCAAGTTCCATAACAAAAGATATAATCAAACTACCATAGAATGTTCAGAAAATAACTACCTAGAATTTTCTAGGTACTTTTAAATCCGAAAATTTGTAGAAATTTTTAGACCAACTTATAGTTAGATATAACATTTATACTCTGTATAAAACTTTTAGGTCTATGTATCTAGTTTCATTTCCAACTGAGTTCATCCAGATCCAAGTTCCAGAACAAAAGATATAATCAAAATACCATAGAATGTTCAGAAAATAACTGCCCAGAATTTTCTGGATACTTTCAAATCCGAGATTTTGTAGAAATTTTTAGACCAACTTAGAATCAGATATAGTATTTACACTCTTCACAAAAGTTTTAGGTCTATGTGTCTATTTTCATTTTCAACTAATTTCATCCTAATCCAAGTTTCAGAACAAAAGATATGTTCAAATAAATCAAGTCTGTTCCAGACGAATTTTAACAAAACCATCAAACACAACAAGTTATTTGTTCACTCTTCCTTCAACATCAAACATCATTGTAATGCAAATAAAATGCACAAAGGAATAAATATGCTCATATGTACAAACCTTAACACAATGAAGTCTAAACCTTGGCACAATGAAGTCTTAACCTCTTCAAACCTTAAGCTATTATAGTTGTTTTATGTTTTTGAAGAGAGGAAGAGGAAGAAGAAGAAGAAGAAAATAGGTGAAAGAAGAGAGAATTTGTGTATGGAAGAGTGGGAGGGAGACTAGGGTTCTGAAATTTGGAAGAAGAAGAAGAAAATAACATTTTTATACTCATGGTAAATACCCTATTAGGTTCCCCCTTGTTTTTGCCAAATATCCACTTAAATCCTTGGTTTTTATCTTATTATTATTAACTTACCCAACCTTTCTATTTATTTTATTTAACACATATAACTTAATAAAAATTCACTTATAAATATTTTTATTATATTTTATTTCCAAATTTAGTCTCAAATAATTTTAATTACGATCATTAAATATGTTAATTATCCAAGCCTATATTGACGGGCGTTACACATATTTCAAAAGCTCTCAATAAATTTATACACACTCAATATCATATTTTCTCGCATTTCATGACTAAAGTTTCATTTAATTAGAAAGAAAATATTAATTTTTCCTTCTTCATATTTCGGCCTATAATTAATTTTCATCATTAATTTTTTTTTCACTTTCTAATTATTCATTTCACTAATTTATAAATTCATTATTTCATATATATCATAATATTACAATAAAATGTAATTATACCTTAATTTAAAATTTTCACATAATATGGTCATATTTTTCAATTTCTACTAATTACTTTTTTAATTGAAATTAAACATTCTAATTCACTTTTTATAATTCCTTAATAATGTTTTAAGCATCAATTATCAATTACATACAAAACACACAAAATTTATAATTTCCATAACCCAAGTCATGCTTAATCAACGAAAATAAGTAGATTTTGAAATCACTGACCTTATTTCTTTTCTTTAGCCTTCCTAGGCTTCATTTTCCTTATCTTTTTCCTTTGAAATTCCTTCTCTCCCTTGATTCCCTACCATACCTGAAATTATACAAAAATAAAATCACCATTAATTTTACTTCCATAATTCAATCTAATTTCGTAAATATAATCTACATATCTTAAACTTCCTATTAGAACCCTTAAATAAATTTAAAGCTCTCAAATTCTCTTACCTCAATTTTATACCCTTACTTGAATCCTTTAATTTCTTCCACCTCTAACCCTTCAATTGAAGATTGGAGATCTCAACTAACTAATAGAGGTGCTTAAATAATATTAGGGTGCTTAATTTTGGTGTAAGAATTAAAGAAAAGAAGAGAATTTTTGGTGGAGAATAATGAGAAACCCATTTGGCCAATGGGGAAGCATGAGAGGAAGAAGAAGGTGGTGAATTCTCTAGATAATTATGATATTTTGAGCATATATAGGTGGCTGAAATGGATTGGGCTTTGTCCAAGATGAGAGATCCAACCTCATTAGGCCATTTGTAAATTTAAGGCATATTTAGCTATTCTAAATTATTTTTATCACTTTTCAATTTCAATTTTCACCCAAATTTGATTCCATAATTCATAAAATATTTATATATGTCTACAAAATTTTTTTTAACTTAATCAGAGTCCGGTTTCTGTCCAGTTCACTCAAACTGGACTGATAATTAAATTTTCAGTGTTACTGTAAAATTTCTTTTACACTGTCAAATAATCCTAAATATTATTTAGAGTCTATCCATATCTTAAAATAAATTTTTAGATATCGTTAGATATTTTTTATAACCCAGTCAAAGTATAGTCAACTACTTTATTAATTAAACCAGGTCCCATTTTTTCTTAATTTTGACTTTTGAGGGCTTATTTGACCTCATTTTTACTCCAAAAATTATCTATGGACTAGTCATAACTTATATTTTCCGATGATTAAATAAAATATTTTTCATCCACGGATTTGTTTTCAACCTCCGGGTATGCTGATCAATTTTGAAAACTATAGTTTACGACTAATCCAATATTTGGGCCATTATAGCCTTACAACCAGAAGCTCAGTCATTGGAAGCTCGGCATTTTAGTAAAGTTAAGTCAAAAAAAATATTTTTTTGGCATTTCTGTATTTTGTATGGTATTTTTTTATAGTATCTTTTTTTATAATATGATTTGGTCAATTTATGATAATGCAGGAGTTTGTTGAAACTGATTTTATACTGTCAATTTTTAAACATGTCCTTATATTATATATCATGCCACAAGTATTTTGTATAATAAAATTAAAGTTCCAATATGGATAAACTCATAATTATGCATTTGGTGATTTTTGAATAGGTTGTGTGTATCTTCATGGTGAATTCTTATATTCTAAATCTATCAATGTCATACTTATGTTTCTACTTTTTGGATGATGCTATGCCATACCTCTTGAAAATTTTGAATGCTTATATCACTTTGTTTTCATGAATACATAGAATAATTCTTAATTTTATTTTCTTTTTTATATTCTTTTTTTTTTCTCCAAGTTCTAAGACTAGTCCATGCCCTGAGAAACAAAATACCATTTAATTTCCATCTCTAATTTGTACTCCTAATGGTTATCCTTAGATTATATTTTCTAGGAAATCTAAAAGTTTACATATAATTTGAAGGAACTCCCGCTGATTGTGCTTCTTTAGGAATCTCTACAACACTATTGCATTCAAATCCTGACCTGGTAGTTCTTTGGTTCTTATATTATTATAAATGTATTTAGAAATGTGTATCAACTCACTGTTAGATTGTGTTTATTTATTATCTTAATTTATTTACTCCCATTTTTGCATTTAGTTTGCTCTTTTTTTAGTCTGCCCCATTACTTTTTAATCTTTTCTTTGGTGCTTGATTTACAACCAACAATGATAAAGCAATATGATTCTTTATCTAGAGAGGTCTAAGTAGATATGTAAAACAAAAACCCATAATCCAATGACATAAATAAAAATACATAATATGCCATGAACACACACCCCAAACTTAGTGCACTATAATTAATCTCTGAGGGCTCACGACTCTTCCAGTCAACTCCTGTCTACTGGCTTTAAACCTGCACGTAAGGAACCCACACCTAAGAAAACTAATGCTTAGTGTACATTTGTGAATAAAAATTTTACATTTAAATAATGTCATACAATATCATATCATTCACCTTATGATCATTCCTAGAATCACATATTCTAGCCATTTCATGCTTTAATATCATACCAGCATGCCTATGTTACCATAGACATGCTATAATAATCTATGTACACCACACACATATACATATATCACGTTTCCAATGTAATGCCTATAATTATGACCTATAAGTTATGTTCTTGGTTAGTGAAAGTTCAGGTTTAAGTGAAGTTTTGAAAGTTAAGTGTTCCTGAAATAAGATGTTTCATGCCCGTGACAATGAGTGTCACAGTCATGAATATTGGATTTTAGTTAATAGCTACTGTTAAACATTGAGGAGTATTTCCGTCATTTTGATGATAACAAATAATATAGCAATATTGTATTTAACATACTTGTTTTTGTAAGTATATTATACAGGACATAAATTAAAATAGCAAGAATGGAGAATTGGAAGAATAATCCTTGAGAAACAAAATTCAAGTAGTAGCATGTTCACTACCGTGACTCTAGGAGTCACTCCCGTGAAGGAAGCTAACCGTTACCAAAACCAACATTTGAAGTTCACGGCCATGAAAAAAAAAACAAACCGTGAAGTAAGCATTTCAGTCACCCCCGTGAAGATTCATGCAATTTCATCCAGAGAGCTTCACGACCAGAGTCACCACTTGGATCACGGTTGGGAAGATTGTCACGCCCGTGAATTAGTATGTCACGCCCGTGACTCAATATGTCAAAACATTCCAGAGAGCTTTACGATCAAGGTCACCACTTCAGTCACGGCTTGGGAAGAACTGTCACCCCCGTGACAAGAATAGTCACACCCGTGAACAATGAAAGAGAAAAATGTTAGACGCGATTTTTGGTTGGTACAACGGCTAGTTTCTTATTTAATGCACCCCAATGGCTATATTCAGCCATAAGAGTATAAATGAAAGTCATTTATGCATTAAGGAACAAGAGAATGACAAGAAAAACAAAAGATTAGCATATACTTAAAATCACAAGCTATCTTGTACTTTCATACTTTGAGAACAAATCTATTCTCTGTAAAAATCTTTTTACTCCTCATATTTGAGCAATAAAGATTTATAAGTGATTCTCTCTGTAATCTTTACTCAAGTGAGCTTTGGGTAGTTTTGGGTTAAGAGTAGAACACTTGTAAGGGTTAGTTGTGTGAACCTCCAAAACACAAAGTGTAGGTTGTTTGTGTGAGCCTGTAAAACACAAAGTGTAGGTTGTTTGTGTGAGCCTGTAAAACACAAGGAATTGGTTATTGTGTGAAACATTAAAACACAAGAGATTTCTGGGTTAGGTGTGAGCCATTGTGAGAAACACCATAGTTGGGAGTGAGCTTGTAAAACTCTATTGTAACACTTAGTGTGTTAGTGAAACTCCCAATTGCGATTGGAGAGAGGAGTAGGGTTTGTTAACACCCGAACCTCTATAAATCTGTGTGTCAAATTTTTCTCTACCCTCTTAAAATTAATCTTTATTTCCGCACCTTATAATTTAATTTTTGAAACTCCAATTCAACCCCCCTTCTTGGTTTAATATCTGGGCAACAGCTACGATGAGGTTCTTCATGATCGTGAAGAGTTTGTTCATGACTGTGAATAAGTGGTTCACACCTGTGAAAGAAGAGTCACGGTCGTGTAGCACCCTCTCGATTAACCCAGATACATTCGATTAATTAAAGCTATTATTAAGAAAACAATTATGTAGAAAACCTATGAAAATTTAAAACTTTTATTTGCATTATAGCTATGATGACTTGCATAAAATATATAGTAAAAGAAATACTTGACTTAATATTTAAATTTTATTTCATAAATAAAATATGTTAACCCTTGAACAGGGGTTTACAAAATACATATCCTTAAGAAGGAATTACATAAATCTTCAACATTGACATGTATACAAGTAAACAACCCCTTTATTATGACATATACACAAAATGCAAAAGTGCAACGTATGCTATCACCGACCAGCGTAGGGTCTGATATGATGTCTCTAATGTCTAGGCTCCTTCTCTAGTTCAACTTATACTTATCTATAAGTCTCCGACATGTGTAGGGAAAATACCCACACGATAAGCTACAGAAAGCTTAGTGGTACATATATACATAGAAATTCACTTTCAATTATACATTATACATATTTCATAGCATCATGTAAGAATATCATGGCATGACAATATAATCATAATATCATATAGATTATCTTACCTTGCGGAAGTATAATTCGTTGAATATATATAGTGATAACTATAAAATGTAACATTTCACTATATGCATAAACTACTTGCATACTTATACATTCGCATTCATTTCATGTTATTGTATTTTTTACTTACTTTAACATATTGGATATTATTGTCCAACAACTCTCAACTTTGACTATTTGAATACGGGTTGTGGATAAGGGCGCCCTCCGAGCTTAAACTACCTTACTACTATCAGTAAACATGTGTCAGTCCAGGCTCCTCAAGTCAATGGCACCAGTCCAGGCTAGCCATATTGATTGAGTAAGCATATAACTTTTGCATGCAATATCATATGTAATAACATAGGCCAATCCAAGCTACTCAAGTCAATGGCACTCTCCGAGCTTAAACTACATTGACTGGGTAAACATATAACTACAGTACCGTAACCCCTTTAATGGTGCACCATCTATCCTACTACTAGTCTTAGTATTAAGTCTGGGCTTAACTTGTTCATATTGCCTTTATTACATTTCAATATAACATTCATATCATATATCATGTATACTTTGTTCATATGGAAATGCATTATGTAACATTCTTGTGCTGGAAATCATGTGAGCATACTTTAATTGTATCAATATGAAACATGTGCATAACCATTACATTGAAACAATTTGTAAATACCATTTAAAGCAAGTTTCACGGGCGTGAACTACATGTTCACAATTGTGAAGGTTCATTCATGGGCACCCCCACCTGTGAATCAAACTGTGAACTATGTTGTGAACGCTTCTATCCATTTTGTGCACTTTCATCACGAGTGTGACATTATATAGTCACGAGCATTACATTGTTCGTAAGATGAGATTCACGGTCATGAACACATAGTCACAGGCGTGAATTTGGGTTTCCCTGCAGTTGACAACATTAAAGACATGCATTCATTACAAGTCACATGCAAGACTCTAAGGATTATCCCATGACAACTTTTTCCTATCAACATTCTCATCATAAACATGCATTTAGAACATGTTTTAGCATTATATAAACACATAAAAGCATATTTCCATTTAACTTAACTTAACTTATCCTATCAATTCATTTAATACCTTTGTATGCATTTATAGTTCAATAACCTCTTCTCACCCTTCCATCATCATAACTTGTGCCCATTAATATCTCTTAAGATACACTCATATCATTTAGTAATAAAATTCCTTTCAAACATCTTTACCAAGGCAATTCTTGCCTAACTTAGCATTCATGGTCATATCATTCAATTAATTATGCAACACCCTCTTACCCCACTTTCGTTCAGCAAGGTAAATTAGTATTACACGTCTAACTGTTTCATAAAATTAATGAAATGAAGAATAATTTTTTTTATAAAAATATTGCAGACAGTAAAATAAAAATTAATATAAGCATAAATATTCAAAATTTTATTTATTTATAATGTACATTAATTTACATTATAATTCATGTCTATAATACATACTATAGAAAATAAAACCATAATTTAATTTATAGAATTTTTTTTATAAAATGTACCAAAAAGAAAACCCAAAACCTTTTGATGCTTTCTTCCGGGTACCCTTTTTCTTCTGACAATCAATTTTCTATGGCTACCCTTCTAAACCTGCGCGAGAGGAAACCACCCGCACTAAGCTAATAGTTTAATGGTGCTTCAATGATAAAATTTTTACATACATATATATATTTTTTACATATTAATTAACCATTTAATAAATAAAGCATAAAATAAGGAATTATATAAAATCAGTAAATTTCAGCAAATACTTAATATTTAACAAATTGAATTCATATAACATTTATAAAAATCACATACTTCGATATTATTATTATTATTATTATTATTATTATTATTATTATTATTATTATTATTATTATTATTATTATTATTATTATTATTATTATTATTATTATTATCTTGTGCCCATAGCACTTATAACCGAACTAAATAATAGAAAAAATGGGATTGTCATTTTCGGCTTTCATAATATTGTGCCGAGTGCTTCATAATAATGTCATTACCGACTTTTGTAATATTGTCATTATCGGCTTAATAATTTTGCGTCGAGCGCATTTATCAATTTGTCATTACCGGCTTTTATATTTGGTACCGATTGCCTAAAATCTCCTGATTGACATGCCAAACTATTCTCTATTCTAGTTCTAGATTAGGTATTTTTAGGCTTAACTATTTTTTTTATTAATTCACAATATTTCAAAAATGCCAATATTATTCAATTATCATAATTATGCTTATTTATCTTTGTTCTTTATTCCCATTATTATTGCACAAAAATCTCACACATCAATAATTTGTTAACATTATAATTATCATTAAAGTGAATATTCACATTAATTATTACATATAATTATCACAACACATACACAAGCCCAATATTTCATGTTTTTACCTATGACAGATTTTGGACCTATTTTTTGGATTCATTCTTAGCCCATTTATAATTTGAATCTAGAGTTATTGCCTTCTAACAATTTATAGATTATTGTCTTAGCTTTCAGATGCATAAAAATCACTTATATCCCATTTTGCTATCAAAAATTATGGTTAATTTAATACTGAATCATCACAGATATTTCTGCCCAGAATTTTCTGGACAGATTCTAGGTTTGAACTTCATGTATTTTTCTGGGCAAATATAGACATAATTAGATATTATGGTCTGAATAACAATTAAATCCTTGTGTCTTAGCTTTCATTACCAATAAAGAACATACAAAAAGGAGTTTCAGAACGCAAGTTATCATCAAAATAGTCAGGGTTGTTCCTAGAATTATGTACCCGAGTTATCAATTGACATCAATCCATATTTCAACCACATTTATCATTTGCATTCATTTTAATACTAAAATTTTCAGAATTACAACTACATGAATGTATCTCAATTATTTCACACAATTTGGTCTCATTTCCATATAAAATATCAAAAGTCATAACAAATCACATAATATATTACAAATACAACATATCAAATCTTAATATATATAATTCCATATATATTAACAACATGTAAGATTTTTATCAATGAAGCACATACCTAATCAGTCTTAGTTCTTCCCTTAAACTTTCTTTTTCTTCCCTTATTAGCTAGTTTTTTCCTTGCCTTTGTCACCCTCTTGAGGGCATCTCCCTTGTTCACTTGTTTTTCCTACACAACCATACCACATCTCAATTCTATTATCCATTTTCAATGCTTTTCATATCTACATAGTATGCTAATGCTCCTAATATGTCTTACACCTTAATTGAGCTAAAATGTACTAAGGTTAAACTTCCCTCTTATTATGTCATGGCTGCCCAAAAACTATATCCTAGTTCCCAATTCATTTTCTTCAATTCAACACTCAAATCATGCTTCACTTATCACCAATTGTTGTGCTTCTTGCTAATTTCAATTTTTCCCAAATTTCTTTAACTATGACAGCCCCTCTTTCATCCATTAACATCAAGTCCTTATAAACGGACTGCTCCTCTATGTGTTCCGAGACCCCACCCTTGCTCGAGGGAAGATGTGCGGTTCTCTGCTTCAGCCGCGGGCTGAACACAGGAATTCCAATTCGAAAAGTGCCAGCGATAACCAAACCCCTCGACCAGCCACTATGTATCTGTGGCCACTAGGGATGAGGAAGGGGCTACGGCAGCCTGTGGGTTTGTGGGTTAGACTGCCCTAAAGCGAGTAGGAGTTTACTCACATGCTTTATTTCAATTAAAAAGCAAGGACTAATATAGCACCCCACGGAACACCTATTTGATCCATCTAGCCTGGGCTCGGGCGCCGGCGTATTGGGCGCTGCTCTGCTATGCGCTATTCATGGTGCTACTGAATTGAGAGAGATATTGAGAGAGATCAAGAATTCTCACTATTTCTTAGATTCATGGACCCAATTCCTTCTAGAGGTAGGAAAATCATGATCGGGATAGCGGACATGGGCGAGGAGGGATTCGAACCCCCGACACCAAAAATATTATTAATATTAATTCAAAAATATTAATTAATTAATTAAATATTAATTATTTAATTAAAAAATATTAAATATTAATTAAATATTAATATAATTAAATAAAATATTAATATTAATATTAATTAAACATTCACAAAAAGAAAGTTGGCTTATAGCCATTCTTCCATTATTTATATATATATATATATATATATTCCATAAATAAAAAATATTTTTTATTTTAAAATTAGTGTTATATTTTTATTTTAATATTTTTAAATATTAATTATGTTAAAATATTTCTTTCTTGAACAAAAATCCATTTTTTGAGCGTTTCCACGTGGTAGAACCTCCTCAGGGAATATAAGGTTTTCACTAACATCAAATATCATTAATTCAAATTTTAACTATAACTTCATCAACTAATCACAAACTTAAATTTTTACTTCCAATCTTGCAATATAAGCTCAATCTACCAAACCTAATCACATCTATCATCATTATGGGTCTCAAATAGAAGGAAAAAGGTTGAATTTAAGAAGAATAAACTCACCTTAAGATCATTCCAAAGCTGGCCGAATTTCCCCTCAATTTTTCTCTTTTATTTCTCTTTTTTCTTCTTCCTTTCTTATTTCTTTACTCTACTTTGTAGTAAGAACTCTTTAATTCTGATTTTTCCTCTCTCAAAACTTATTTCTTTTATCAATTTTTCAAGCTTAATTTAAAGAGAAATGGAGGTTTTTGGGAGAGCTATGGTGGACGGAAAAGAGAGGAGAGAAGATGAGGGAAATAGGTTTTTAATTGGTGGAGAAAATGAGATTTATTTATTATTTTTTTAAAGGTGAGTATTTGGTGGTTCCATGACTACATTAAGTTCTTCATCCATTGGTCCAAAATAAAAATTAATTTTAATGCAATTTTAAACTTTAAGAAATTTTTTATTTGCCACATCTTCCTCCATATTTACACTTTTTCCCCAAACAATCTCTATAATACCGATTTTGTCCATAGAAATTTTTTTTTTCTAATTCTACAACTAATCTTTTTAATTCCTAAATAATAATACCCTTAATTATTTTTTCTTATTATTAGTCATTTTTTATGGGTTTAAATTTAGACTACGGTTATGCACAATCGGGGCCTAAATTACTGGATGTTACAATTCTCTCCCCCTTAAGAAAATTTCGTCCTCAAAATTTACCTGATTAGCTTGAGTCTAATAGCTGAGGATACTGAGCTCTCATCATTTCTTCACTCTCCCAAGTGGCTTCTTCTACTGCATGATTGCGCCATAGAACCTTTACCAATGGTACCTTTTTGTTCCGTAGTTCCTTGACTTCTCGAGCTAAGATTTTAACTGGCTCTTCAATATATGTTAGGTTTGGTTGTACCTCTATTGATTCCACATGTATTACATGTGCTGGATCCGATCTATATCTCCTTAACATTGAGACATGAAACACATTGTGGATCTTATCCAATTCTGAGGGTAAGGCCAACCGGTAAGCCACTGGAC
This sequence comes from Triadica sebifera, assembly GCA_023653625.1. Classification (NCBI taxonomy): domain Eukaryota; kingdom Viridiplantae; phylum Streptophyta; class Magnoliopsida; order Malpighiales; family Euphorbiaceae; genus Triadica; species Triadica sebifera. The sequence goes on from CM042900.1 coordinate 22,210,225, forward strand.
CCATACGTTCAAGTATTTCGTATGGTCCAATAAATCTAGGACTCAGTTTCCCCTTTCTACCAAAACGAAGTACTTTTTTCCGAGGTGAAACTTTCAAAAATACATTGTCTCCGACGGCATATTCAATGTCTTTTCTTTTCAAATCAGCGTAGGACTTTTATCGATCAGTTGCAACTTTTAATCGATCTTGGATTAATTTCACTTTCTCCTCTAACTGTTGCACTAATTCTGGCCCCATTAATTTCTTTTCACCATGTGCTATCCAGCATAACGGTGTCCTACATCTCCTTCCATACAAAGCTTCGTATGGTGTCATGCCGAGACTAGTTTGGTAGCTATTGTTATATGAAAATTCCATCAATGATAGGTACTTATCCCAGCTACCCTCAAAGTCAATTACATAACTTCGAAGCATATCTTCCAGCAATTGAATAACTCGTTTGGATTGCCTATCTGTTTGTGGGTGAAATGTTGTACTAAAAGTAAGTCGGGTTCCCAATGCTTGCTGTAGACTTTTCCAAACTTTTGATGTGAACCGTGGGTCTCGATAAGAAATAATAGATACTGGCACCTCATGCTGTCGAATTATCTCATTGACATATAATTCTGCTAACTGGCTCAATGAATAATCCATCCGAACTAGCAGAAAGTGAGCCGACTTGGTAAGCCTATCAATAATTACCCATACTGCATCATGCTTCTTTTGTGTCAAAGGCAAACCAGATACAAAATCCATTGTAATCCTTTCCCACTTCCATACTGGAATTGCAATAGGTTGCAACAATCCAGATGGTACCTGGTGCTCTGCTTTCACTTGTTGACATGTCAAGCATCTTGTAGTGTATTCGACGATATCTTTCTTCATTCCTGGCCACCAATAATGAGTCTTCAAGTTCTGATACATTTTATTGCTCCTTGGATGCATGGAATAAGTTGTATTATGTGCCTCTTTTAGAATTATTTGCTTTAATCCACTGTCATTTGGCACGTACAATCTTCCTTTGTAACTTATGCTTCCATCATCTTCAATCTTAAATTCAGGTCTCTCCCCCTTTTTCATTGTCTCAAAAATTATCATCAATTTCGGATCTTGCTTCTGAGCTTCCTTCACTTGTTGCCTCAAGGTAGGTTGGACCCGTAAATCTGCCAAAATAAATTGAGTCTAATTTTTAATTTATTATTAATTTGTATATATATTATATTATAATTGAGGAAATTTTTAAACTTCATCTGCCAGTGTTTTTCTACTTAAGGCATCTGCTACTACATTAGCTTTGTCTGGCTGATAATCAATAATATAATTATAATCCTTGATTAACTCCAACCAGCATCTTTGCCTTAAGTTCAATTCCTTTTGTGTGGGCAAATATTTGAGGCTCTTATGATCTGTATATATGTAGCACTGCTCACCATATAAATAATATCGCCATATTTTTAAATCAAACACTATTGCTGCCAACTCCAAATCATGTGTAGGATAATTTAGCTCATGAGGCTTCAATTGCCTAGATGCATAAGTAACTACTTTATCCTCTTGCATTAATACACAACCTAGCCCATTATGAGAGGTATCACTGTATATCACAAAATCTTTCCCTGGCGTAGGTTGGGTCAAAACAGGTGCTTCGGTTAACATGGCTTTTAGTTTTTCAAAGCTTGTCTGACACCGATCTGTCCACTCAAACTTAGTTTCTTTTCTGAGCAACTTGGTAAGTGGTGCAGCTATACTTGAAAATCCCTTCACAAACCTTCTGTAGTAGCCAGCTAATCCAAGGAAACTCCAGACTTCTGTTACATTGCGAGGCGGCTTCCAACTTAGAATTGCTTCTATTTTGTTAGGATCAACATGGATTCCTTCAACTGAAATAACATGTCCTAAGAATCCCATTTCTTCCAACCAGAACTCACATTTTAACAGCTTTGCATACAATTGATTTTTTCTCAAAGTCTACAGTACTATTCTGAGATGCTTGTCATGTTCTCCCTTGTCCCTCGAATACACCAGGATATCATCTATAAAAACTACCATAAAATGATCAAGATAAGGCCTAAAAATCCTGTTCATCATATCCATAAAAGGTAGTTGGTGCATTCGTTAAGCCAAACGTCATAACCAGGAATTCATAGTGGCCATATCGAGTCTTGAAAGCTGTTTTGGACTCATCTGATTCTTTGATTTTCAGTTGGTGATACCCGGATCTGAGATCAATCTTAGAGAATACTCCTGCTCCCTTTAATTGATCAAACAAATCATCAATTCTAGGTAGTGGATATTTATTTTTAATTGTCACCTTGTTTAATTGTCGGTAATCAATACATAATCGTAGGGTGTCATCCTTCTTTTTCACAAACAACATCGGAGCGCCCCATGGTGACACATTGGGCCTTATGAACCCTTTGTCGAGCAATTCCTGCAATTGAACCTTTAACTCTCTCAATTCTGCAGGTGTCATTCTATAAGGAATAATTAATATCGGGGCTATACCAGGAATCACATCAATAGGGCTCTATCTCCCTATATGGTGGTAACCCCGGCAAATCCTCAGAAAACACATATGGGAAATCACATACTGTGGGGATGTTCTTGAGTTCCGGGCTCCTCTTCCTAGTATCTATCACATTGGCCAAATATGCTTCACATCCTTTCCTAAAGTATTTTCGAGCTTTTAATGCAGAAATAACACTGGTCAAACATGTTTGACCTACACCTTGAATGATGGTGTCATCTTGCTCGGGAATTTTAAGTACAACTTTTCTAGATTGGCAGTCGACTATAGCTCCATACTTTGTCAACCAATCCATACCCAGAATAGCATCGAATTCATGAAAAGGTAATTCTATTAAGTCTGCTGGAAATTCTCTACCCTGAATTATTATTGAACTGTTTCTATCAATCTGATTCACTTTCACACTATATCCCAGCGGATTGGTCACATCTATCTCATATTCTAAGGTCTCAGGTATCATATTCCCTTGTTTAAGTGCAGTTGTGCTTATGTATGAATGCGAGGAACTAGGATCTATCAATGCATGTAAATCAAAATCAAATAAGGAAAGTTTACCAACTATGAAGTCTGGTGCATCCCGGTCCTCACGAGCTCTCATCACATATGCCTAAGCTGGAGCTCTATTACCTTTAGGTCTATCTACTGTCTCTGATACCCCCTGACTTGTCTAGTATGACCACCTCTAAACTGGCCTCAACCTCTACCACAGCTCTGTACCGGTGCCAAAGTCTATGCTGGTGCTGTACTGCCTGTACTAAGTCTGGGACAATCTCTCTTCATATGGTCAGTAGCTCCACATCTCAAACATGCCCCAGTTACCCACCAACACTCTCCTGTATGAGCTCTACCACAATGCTGACACATAACCGGAGCTGGTCTCTTGGGAAATGATGCTGGTGAACTAGCAGATGATGTTGTGGGTCTAAAATGCTAACCCTGCCTACCAGAAAATGTCTACACAGCAGCCCATGACTGAAAGGGTCTGGGTACTATTCGTCCTTTCCTACCCGATGTCTGGGCCACACTAGCTGTTGATTTCTTGGAGAACTCTTCTGTCTTTAGCTTTTTCCTCCTTTCAACACTAATAACATAGTACACTAATGTAGCAAAATCTGTATGCTGGTGGGAAGACACTAAATATCCAATCTCCTCATCGAGGCCATCTTCAAATCTACGATATTTATTAGCTTCATATCCAATAATTCCAGTAGCATACTTGCTCAGCCTAGTGAACTTCATCTCGTACTCAGCTACTATCATACCCCTCTGCTTTAGATTTAGAAATTCTCACTTTTTCTCATCCACATAAATTCTTGGCACATATTTCTTTTTAAACTTTGCCACAAAGAAATCCTACGTCTGAGGGTTTGGAGTCTGAGGTTTCGCTAGCACCAACTTCCACCAGTCATAGGCATGCTCTTGAAGAAGGGATACTGCATATCTAACCTTATACTCTTTCGGACATTGCAGCTCCTTAAAAACCCACTGTCTTTTCCAACCAAAATTCTGCTGCAGCTGGGTCATCCTCTTTCTTGCCCATAAAATCCATAGCCCCATATTTTCTTAATTTATTAATATGGGGTTTCGGTTGTGGTGGGGGAGGTGGTGAAGCTGGTGGTGGCACAACTTATGCTATCTGCTGTAACAAAGTAGCCATCTGTTGCATAAGGGGTACTTGACCCGGGTTAACCTATTCTTCAGCATGTTGTGGAGCTATCACACTGGGCTCCGAACCTCTAATTGATGTTGACTGCCAATGAGTAGCCGAATTAGCTATATTATCACCATCTTGTTCTTCGTGACTTTGTCTTGATTCTGTATCCATTAAAGCCTATATTGTCAAAAAGGGTCCCTTATTAGAACATAACAGCTTAAAACAATGCAAATACTGAAAATATTCACTTATATTCTCATACACACTAAATAAGAATTGTTAAAACCTATAGCTTTGATACCAAAAATTGTAACACCCTCTTACCCCACTTTCGTTCAACAAGGTAAGTGAGTATTACCTGTCTAACTGTTTCATAAAATTAATGAAATGAAGAAATTTTTTTTTACGAAAATATTGGAGACACTAAAATAAAAATTAATATAAGCATAAATATTCAAAATTTTATTTATTTATAAAGTACATTAATTTACATTATAATTCATGTCTATAATACATACTATAGGAAATAAAACCATAATTTAATTTACATAATTTGTTTTATAAAATGTACCAAAAAGAAAACCCAAAACCTTTTGATGCTTCCTTCCAGATACCCTTTTTCTTCTGACAATCAATTTTCTACGGCTACCCTTCTAAACCTACGCGAGAGGAAACCACCCGCGCTAAGCTAATAGCTTAATGATGCTTCAATGACAAAATTTTTACATACATATATATATATTTTTTCACATATTAATTAACCATTTAATAAATAAAGTATAAAATAAGGAATTATATAAAATCAGTAAATTTAAGCAAATACTCAATATTTAACAACTTCAATTCATATAACATTTATAAAAATCACATACTTCGATATTATTATTATTATTATTATTATTTTCTTGTGCCCATAACACCTATAACCGAACTAACTAATAGGAAAAATGGGGCTGTCATTTTCGGCTTTTATAATATTGCGCCGAACGATTCATAATAATGTCATTATCGGCTTTTGTAATATTGTCATTAAGAAATTTCTTATTTGCCACATCTTCCTCCATATTTACACTTTTTCCCCAAACAATCTCTATAATACCGATTTTGTCCATATAAAATTTTATTTTTTTCTAATTCTACCACTAATCTTTTTAATTCTCAAATAATAATACCCTTAATTATTTTTCCTTATTATTAGTCATTTTTTATGGGTTAAAATTTAGATTCTGATTAAATCTGCGCGCCTCACTACGGTCACGCGCAATCGGGACCTAAATTACTGGATGTTACAAATTACATTTATCATGACATTCATTACTACTTTTGATCTTATTATAGTAATCAACTAACATTTAAAGCTTGCAATTCATTTATCACATATTTAACACAACATGCTATATTTTGGAATTTAGATGCATATATGTATATACCTCTAATGGAGCCTTATAAAACCAAGCTTCTCTCAAGCTTACTTATCCTTTTTGGTGGATTTCACCACCTCCCCTTTCAACTCCTATCACATATAATATATCATTATCAACATCAAAAACTCATATGCTTAGCCTTTAAATCCATAAGGGTAAAAACCCTATTTTAGCCTTTTCAACATCTTTAAATACCAATAACCTTTACTAACACATGTTATAACTTTTCAATAACTTAAAGATGGGTCTTTAATCTTATTCTCTCAAGATTAAGCCTTAATCTAACCCATTTGGAAATGAGTCTATACCATATACGAATCATACATGATTAAAGCTATGAAAACTTGTAAAGAAGAAGGAGAAACGTGATTCCTTACCTTACTTGAAGGAAACACAGATGGAATGAAAGATTTAACTTATATCTTCCTCCTAGGGTTCGTCTTTCTCAAGAACACCATCTTTCTTGTGCTCTCTTTTCCCAAGAACTTGATGGAACCTTGATCTTTTACTTTAGTTTAGATATCTAGGATTGGAAATCAAACAGAAACATCAGTTATTGGCCTCTAGTATAAGAAAACCTTGAATTCTAGAATTCCATTTTGAGTTTTAAGTCGTGGATGGAAAAAAGAACAACTTATACTATTTTATATCTGATGATGTTCACAGTCGTGACAACCCTTGTCACGACCGTGAATATGTTAAATCCCAGAATTCCATCTCACAATGGTTCATGGTCGTGAAAGAGTGGTCACGGGCGTGAATCTTGTGACATTTCATTTTCTTGTTTCTTTCAACGTTTGTCCTATAACTTTTAAAATCATTATCTTTTCTAAATTCGTATAAATTACTAGGCCCTAATTATGGGCATTACATTTCTCTCATCCTTAAAAGTATTTTGTCCTCAAAATTACCTGTAGTGTCGTGTTGAAACAGTTGGGGGTACTGTGCTTTTATCACTTCTTTGCTTTCCTACATCGCCTCTTCCTTTGTATGATTCCTCTATAAAACTTTGACTAATTGTACTTGCTTGTTTCTAAGCTCTTTAATCACTAGAGCCAAAATCTCAATCAGTTTTTCCTCATATGTAAGGTCTGATTTGACCTCTATGTTTTCTGCTATGATGATATATGACAGATCTAACTTGTATCTCCTCAACATGGAGACATGAAAAACATTGTGAATCTTGCTTAACTTTGGAGGTAAAGCAATTTTATAAGTGACTGGCCCAAACCTTTCTAAAATCACATATGGTCCAATGAATCTAGGGCTTAACTTGCCCTTCTTTCCAAACCTTAGGACCTTCTACCATGGAGACACTTTGAGAAATACTTTGTCTCCCACTTCATATTATATATCTCTTCTCTTGAGATATTCGTACGATTTCTACTTATCTGAAGTATCCTTTAGCCTTTCTTGTATGATCTTCATATTTTTCTCTGTCTCTTGCACCAACTCTGGCCCCACTAATTTTTGCGCACTGAGCTCTATCCAACATAATGGTGTTCGACACTTCCTACCATATAGTGCCTTATAAAGAGCCATCTAAATGCTAGACCGGTAGGTGTTGTTATAGGTGAACTCCATTAATGTTAGGTATTTCTCCTAGTTATCTTTAAACTCGATAACACAATTTCTCATCATATCCTCTAGTATCTGTATCACCCTCTCCGAATGACCATCGGTATGTGGGTAAAAAGTTGTGCTGAAACTAAGCTTAGTACCTAAAACTTGCTGTAGACTTCCCCAAAACTAAGAGGTAAACTTTGGATCTCTATCCGATATGATAGAGACTAGAACTCTATGTAATCGTACTATCTCATTCACATATTATTCTGCTAGCTTGTTCAAGGAATAATATCTTTTGATAGGTAGAAAGTGTATCAATTTTGTTAACCTATTTATGACCACCCAAACGACATTAAATTTCCTTGGAGTCAAGGGTAACCCAATCACAAAATCCATTATGATTTGTTCCCATTTCCATTCCGGTATTGTAATCTGTTGCATCAAACTTGAAAGTACCTGATGTTATGTCTTAACCTACTAACATGTTAAATATCTTATTGTGAACTCTATGATGTCCTTTTTCATACCTGCCTACCAATATCTTCCTTTGAGATCATGGTACATTTTATTACTTCGTGGATGTATGGAAAACTTGGTTTCATGTGCTTCCTTTAAAATCCTTTACTTCAACTTTGTAACATTAGGCACACATAAGTGGCCTTGGTAAAATAAACTACCATCTGACTCAACTGCGTACTCCGGTCTTTCCCCCTTGGAGACCAAGTCAGTGATCTCAACTAGCTTAGGATCTTGCATTTGTGGTTGAATATACAACTCCGCTATAGTCTTCCTGCTTAAAGCGTCACCCATAATGTTGGCCTTGCCTGAATGATAGTCAATGATATAATTATAATCCTTGATCAATTATAACCATTGTCTCTACCTCAAGTTGAGTTCCTTCTGTGTTGGAAGATACTTTAAGCTTTTGTGTGTCAGTGTAGATATAACATTTTTTCCCATATAAGTAATGACACTATATCTTTATAACAAACACAATGGCTGCCAACTCACAGTCATATGTGGGATAATTCTTTTCATGCGACTTCAATTGTCTAGAAGCATAAGCAACGACATTTCCTTCTTACATCAAGACACACCCCAATCCGTTGTGAGAAGAGTCGCTATAGATAACGTACTCTTTATGAGGAACTGGTTGTATGAGAATTGGGGCTTCTATCAACATACACTTAAGCTTGTCGAAGCTAGCCTGACATTTGTTATTCCATTCAAACTTCACATCCTTTCTCAAAATTCTAGTCAATGGAGTAGCGATCAAAGAAAAAGCTTTCACAAACCTCACGTAGTAATTTGCCAATCTAAGAAAACTCTTGATTTTGGTCACATTTGGATAAGGCTGCCAATTCAAGATTGCCTCAACCTTATTAGAATCAACTTGATGCCTTCTGCTGACACGATGTGTCCAAGGAAAGCTATTTCATTAAGCCAAAAGTCAGATTTGGAGAGCTTGGCATAAAACTTCTAATCTCTTAGGATCTGCAATACTGTTCGCAAATGTTCGTTATGTCGTGCTTGGTTCTTTGAATACACCAAGATATTATCAATGAAAACAACTACAAACTGGACTAAATATGTCCTGAAGATCATATTCATCAAGTCCATAAAAGCTGCAGGAGCATTGGTCAAACCGAATGACATAACTAAAAACTCAAAGTGACCATATCTGGTCCTAAAAGCTGTATTAGCTATATCCTTTTCTTTTATCTTCAACTGGCGATAACCCAACCTCAAATCAATTTTGGAAAACACTTATGCACCCTTTAACTGATTGAAAAGATCATCAATCTGGGACAATGAATATCGGTTCTTTTTTAGTCACTTTATTTAATTGCTTGTAGTCTATGCACAACTTCATAGACCCATTTTTTTCTTTACAAACAAAACTGGTGCACCCCATGGAGATACACACAGCCTAATAAAACTCTTGTCTAACAACTCAAGCAACTGAGCTTTCAGCTCCTTCATATCTGAAAGCGCCATTATGTAAGGTGTTATGGATATTAGGTTTGTACCTAGTGTGAACTTTACAAAGAACTTGACATTTTTATTTGGTGGTAATCCTAACAGATCATTTGAAAAGACATCTGGGAACTCCCTCACTGTAGGGATATCTTAAAGATCCAAAACACCTCTATTGGTGTCAATCACCTGAGCTAAATAAGCCTCACATCCTTTTTGCTTCATATTTTATGCCTTAATCATGGAAACCATCTGTAGAGGATGTGGAACCCTTTCACCTTCAACAACCAATTTTTCTTGTTCTAAATTCTTAAGAATAATTGTCTTAGACCGACATATTATGCATGCATGAAAACCCTTAACCCACTTAGCTTCAAAAATACCTAAACCTAAGCTTTAGTACCACTAAATATAGCGCCCTCTCGATTAACCAGATAAATCCGATTAATTAAGTTGACACTACGAAAATAGTTATGTAGAAAACTTGTGAAAATTTAAAATTTTTCTGTGCATCATAGATATGATGACTTACATAAAACTTATAGTAAAAGAAATACTTGACTTAATATTTAAATTCCATTTCATAAATAAAACATGTTAACCCTTGACCAGGGGTTTACAAAAAGACATGACCTTAATAAGGAATTACATAATTCTTCAACATTGACATGTATACAAGTAAACAACCCCTTACTATGGCACGTACACAAAATGAAAAAGTACAACATATGCTATCATCGACCAATGTAAGGCCTGATCTAATGTCTCTAATGTCTGGGTTGCTTCTTTTGTTCAACTTATACTTATCTAAAGGCTCCGATCTGCATGGGAAAAATATTCACATGCTAAGCTACTGAAAACTTAGTGGTACATACATAGAAATTCACTTTCAATTATACATTATACATATTTCATAGCATCGTGTAAGAATATCATGGCATGACAATATAATCATAATATCATATAAATTATCTTACCTTGTGGAAGTATAATCCGTTGAATATATATAGTGATAACTATAACATGTAACATTTCACTATATGCATAAACTACTTGCATACTTATACATTTGCATTCATTTCATGTTATTGTATTATTTACTTACTTTAACATATTGGATATTATTGCCCAACTACTCTCAACATTGACTGCTTGAATACGGGTTGTGAACAGGGGCGCTCTCCGAGCTTAAGCCACCATGCCACTATCTGTAAACATGTGTCAGTCCAAGCTTTTCAAGTCTATAGCACCAATCCATGCTTGTTATATTGACTGAGTAAATATATATAATTTGCATGCAATATCATCTATAATAACATGTGCCAGTCCAAGCTCCTAAAGTTAATTGCGCTCTCCGAGCTTAAGCTACATTGACTGAGTAAATATATAACTATGATATCGTAACCCCGTTAATGGTGTACCATCTATATCCTACTACTAGTCTTAAGATTGATTCTGGGATTAACTTGTTCATATTGCCTTTATTACACTTTAATAACATTCATATCATATATCATGTATACTTTATTCATGTGGAAATGCATCATGTAACATTCTTATACTAGAAATCATGTGAGAATACTTTAATCGTATCATTATGAAACATGTGCATAGCTATTACATTGAAACAATTTGTAAATACCATTTAAAGCAAGCTTCACGGGCGTGAACTACATGTTCATGATCGTGAAGGTTCATTCACAGGCACCCCCGCTCGTGAACCAAACCGTAAACTAAGCCGTGAATGTTTATGTCCATTTTGTGAACTTTCTTCATAAACGTGACATTATATAGTCACGGGCATGACATTGTTGATAAGATGAGATTCACAGTCATGAACACCTAGTCACAGGCGTGAATCTGGGTTTTCCAGCAGTTGACAACATTAAAGACATGCATTCATTACAAGTCACATTAAAAGCTCTAAGGATTGTCCCATGAAAACCTTTTCCTATCAACATTCTCATCATAAACATGCATTTAAAACATGTTTGAGCATTATATAAACACATAAAAGCATATTTCCATTTAACTTAACTTAACTTATCCTATCAATTCGTTTAATACCTTTTATGCATTTATAGTTCAACAACCTTTTCTCACCCTTCCATCATCATAACTTGTGCTCATTAATACCTCTTAAGATACATTCATATCATTTAGTAATAAAATTCCTTTCAAACATCTTTACCAAGGCAATTCTTGCCTAACTTAGCATTCATGCTCATATCATTCAATTAATTACATTTATCATGACATTCATTACTAATTTTCATTTTATTATAGTAATCAACTAGCATTTGAAGCTTACAATTCATTTATCACATATTTAACACAACATGCCATATTTTGGAATTTAGATGTATATATGTACATACCTCTAATGGAGCCTCACAAAACCAAGCTTCTCTCAAGCTTGCTTATCGTTTTGGGTAGATTTCACCACCTCTTCTTTCAACTCCTATCACATATAACATATCTTTATCAACATCAAAATATTATATGCTTAGCCCTTAAAGCCATAAGGGTAAAAACCATAACTTTTGCCCTTTCAACATCCTTAAATTCCTATAACCCTTTACTAACACATGTTATAACTTTTAAACAACTTAAAAGAGGTGTCTTTAATCTTATTATCTCAAGATTAAGCCTTAATCTAACCTATTTAGAAATGGGCCTCTACCATATACGAATCATATATGATTAATGCTATGAATGCTTGTAGAGAAGGAGAAACGTGATTCCTAACCTTATTCGAAGGAAACACATATGGGATTGTAGATTCGACTTCTATCTTCCTCCTAGGATTCGTCCTCCTTAAGAACGCCACCTTTCTTGTGCTCTCTTTTCCTAAGAACTTGATGGAACCTTGATTTTTTACTTTAGTTTAGATATCTAGGGTTGGGAATCAAAGAGAAACATCAGCTATTGGCCTCCGGTATAAGAAAACCTTGAATTCTAGGGTTCTCTTTTGAGTTTTAGGTCATGGATGGAAGAAAGAACAACTGATACTATTTTATATCTAACGATATTCATAGGCGTGACAACCCTTGTCACGATCATGAATATGTTAAATCCTAGAATTCTATCTCGCGATGGTTCATGGTCGTGAAAGAATGGTCATGGGTGTGAACCCTGTGACATTTTATTTTTTTGTTTCTTCTCAACTTTTGTCTAATAAATTTTAAACATACTTATATTTTCTAAATCTCTATAAATTACTAGGCTCTAATTACGAACATTACAGGAAGTGATAAATGAATAATATATTATGGATGAGTCTGGACCTTCTTATCAAATCAACAAATACAAAATAATGGTTATGGATGTTGTTGGTCCTTCATTCAATCAAAATTATGAGTATGAAGAGAATCATAATCCATATGCGCAATAATTTTACAATATGCTAGACGTTGCCAAAAATCTACTATGCCCTGGGTGTGAAATTCAATCACAATTATCAGTGGTTGCCAAAATGTTGAATATCAATGTCGAACACTATCTATCTGAGTGTGCATATGATGCAATGACTCAAATTAAAGAGGTTACACTGGAGGAAAATCTAATCACTAAAAGCTTTTATGAAACAAAATGTATGGTCCGAGGTTTGGGTTTACCAGTTGAGAAAATACATTGTTGTCCTAATGGATGCATGATTTATTGGGGGGAAGATGTGAACATGACTCTGTGCAAATTCTATAATCATGCTCGTTTCAAGGGAAGTTGCATCACTTATAAGAGTGTGAGGAGAAAAACTGATGTGCCTTTCAAGAAAATGTATTACTTTCCATTAACACTGCAACTTCTCAGATTATATGCATCAAAAGTCACTCCTAATGATATGAGGTGACATGCAAAACATGAATTTGATGATGGTGCAATGCAACATCCTTCCAATTCAATTACTTCAAACCATTTCAATGATGTTCACCCTGAATTAGCAATGGAAATTAGAAACGTGCATCTCGGCCTATGCACGAATGGTTTTCAACCTTTTGGTAATTTTGGGCAACAATACTCGTGCTGGCGTAACTGTGTATAATCTACCTCATTGGCTGTGTATGAAGGACACATCCATATTCTTAACTGTTTTTGTTCTAGGACCTCAAAATCCTAGAGAAAAACTTGATGTGTACTTATCGCCTCTAATACATGAGTTGAAGATATTATGGGATTATGGGGTTGAATCATATGACATTTCTCGGAATCAAAATTTTTAGCTTTGAGCAGCATTAATGTGGACTATTGGTGACTTTTCTGCTTATGTAATGTTGTTTGGATGGTCAATTGCATGACAGTTGAGTTGTTCTTATTGCATAGATGACTCTTATGCATTCAAACTAAGTGGGAGTAGTAAGCAATCTTGGTTTGACAATCATAGAAAGTTCCTAGACCCTCATCATCCCTTTAGAAATAATAAGAATGCATTTATGAAAAATAAAATTGTAACAGATATCGCACCTCAAGTTAGATCAGATTCAAAGATATTAAACACAATTGATCAACTAAGATTGAAGAAAGTAACAGAAATCGATGTTGCTGAGATAAACAGAATGATTAGTCAATCATGTGGTTGGAGAAAATGCAACATATTCTGGAATTTGCCTTATTGGAGCTTAAATCTAATTTGGCACAACCCTGATGTTATGCACATTGAAAAAAAATTCGAAAACTTATTCAATACGGTATTGAATATTCCTGGTAAAACAAAAGACACACTTAAATCAAGGCAAGAGCTCAATGTGTATTGTCGGAGGCTTGAGCTTGATAAGTTGGATTCAACTGGAAAATACCCTAAGGCTTGCTGCACACTGGACAGTAGGGCTAAGAAAGTGTTGTTTGAATGGATAACAAAGTTGAAATTTCTTAATGGTTACGTATCAAACATGGGTAGATGTGTGGATAAACAAAGATTGAGGTTGTTTACATAAAAAGTCACGATTTTCATGTCTTTATGAAGAGGTTGATGCTAATTGCATTTTGGGGACTGCTACCTGCTAATGTGTGGAAGGCCATCACCGAGCTTAGCCTGCTTTTTAGAACTCTAAGTGCAACAGTAATTACAATTGAAGACATGGTGAGACTTGAATCAGACATCCTAATCATTTTATGTAAGTTGGAAAAAATATTTCCTCTGAGTTTTTTTGATTATATGGAACATCTTCCAGTTCACTTGCCTCATGAGGCACGCATTCCAGGCCTATGCAGTTCCGATGGATGTATCCATTTGAAAGGTTAGTAAAACATAACTTCTCAAACATAATGATGTAATAGCAAGTAATTATCGCATTTATCTTATTAATCATATCACTCTATAGGTATCTTCAGAATTTGAAGCTTAATGTTAGGAACAAAACACATGTGGAAAGCTAGATATGCAATGCATATGTAGTTAAGGAAGCATCAATTTTTTGTTCATATTATTTCGAGGATCACGTGCAAATGAAATCAAGATTTGTCCCTTAAAATTATGAAGATGGTGGTGATTATATTCCATTAGATGACCCTTTAAACCTATCCATTTTCAAATACAGAGGTAGGCCACTTGGTCATGCATGAACGAGACATATGACTCCTCAAGAATATAAGGTTGTTCATTCTTACATTTTGCTTAATTATGAAGAAGTTGAACCATATGTTAGGTTAGTACTATTCTGAATGGAATATCTCATTTTTATGATAATTTTTACAACTCAATAATATTTTAATTAATATGTGCATACCTCCATCAAATCGTAGGATTTACTTTGATATGTTGCAACACCTACATCCAAACATTACTAATGTAGAAATGAATTTTAAATTTGAGGTGGACTTTGCTATCTAGTTCAAAGCCTACATGAGCCTTCCTTTCTCAATATGTCAATTGAACTTATTATTCTTAACATGTGTAAAACAATATATCATTTTGATTCAGGCATATGATGCAAAATGTGATATTAACAACACCTTTTTCAAAAGGTGTTGTTAAGATCTTGCAAAAGGTCCTTTGGGAACTGTTATAACATTTAATGGCTATTTTGTCAACGGATATAAGTTTCACACATTTGGACATGGTGCAAGCACAATGTCAATGAACAATGGAGTTTACATAAAGGGCCAAAACTATAGCCATTATGTGAATGATTGGTATGGTTAGTTAAATGAAGTTGTGCAACTGGAATATCCTAACTAGCAAATTAACCGAACATTTCTCATTATATGTGATTGGTTTGATCCTACTCCTGAAGTGGGTACAAGGGCTCATGAGCAGTACAATATAGTTGAGGTAAACCATCGAATACCATATGGAAAATACAAACCATTTGTCCTATCAACGCAAATAGCTCAAGTGTACTATTGTTCGTACCCAAGCTTGCGAAGGAACAAATGTGATTGGTGGGTCATAACAAAATTCAAACCAAAAGGAGTTATTGAGATGCTAGAAAACTCTTCTTGGAGTACACGTGTGCATGAACCTCTTCCATTTCAAGAAGAGTCAATTGAAATCCACAATGTCGAGATTACTGAAGAGGATCAACAAAGGACATTGAATGATCCAATAGGTGACCCATAATATATTGCAGATGATGTTGATGATATTGAAGAAGAACAAGAAGAATCAAAATTACAAACATAAAGTTCGTATGATTCGGATGAAGAATTTGCTTTTAATGATAACAATGAAACTGACATTAAATAAAGGTAGCAATAGCTGGGTATTGTTTTCATATACGATCTAGTTAACTGCTAATTGTGCTTTGTTATATGATTTTTTTTGGTCCAGTGTGGAGATGGCTCCACTAGAGGTGGTAGAGGATAAGGCATCAAAGAGGTGTTATTTCATCCGCAATAGATTCTACTACGTTAGTATCATCTAGAGCCACCACTGCATTAGTTGGCACAGAGACAACTGACATATCCACAGTTATCCCATCTACATCAGCAGGCCTATCGACATTAGTAGACCCATCCTATCGTCTATTTGGTACTGCAAGACCATATATAGGGAGACTTAAGACATCACATTCTCCAGGAGCAGGCCTAGAGTCATAGCCATTATCCAGTTTTACTCAATCACATTTGCATACCCCTAATACTCTTGGTTCAGATACTGTTGTCGAGAGCAGTTATAGTGGCAGTCATAAGTGATTTCGACTGCATGATGGGAGGTGAGACATTGCATTCATGTTTATTTTACATTATGTAAAGTTGAGTTCATTGTATTATTTGTTTATTTATATATCTGACATGGTAAAATTTAATAATTGAAGGTTTGTTGAGTTCCATGACATGGTTGCTCGGATATCTCATATATTTCATGAGCAGTTACATCCAGAAGGATATAGGTGGAAGTCGTTACCACGAGAGCTGCATGATTTCTATAGGGGTGGAGTTCTAGGTAAAATTTATTGTCTTTTTGAACTACAATGTTGTAATAAAAAAAAGAAAACATATTGATTGATTGCTTTACATATTCACTTGGAATGTTGAGAATGATTTGAATGGTTGAAAATGGTTGAGAAATATAGATTGATTGGCTAAATGTCAAATAACTCATTGTGTGAAATGATTGGAATTGATAGATTTGCTTGGGATTTGTGAATTGATATTGAAAAATTTTACAGGTAAATTTTAGATTATGCCTTTTATAGAGGAGACTTTATTTGTTTTTTTAAACTCTTGTATATGGTTACTAAATTTGTCTAAAATGTATTTTTTTTTCAGAAAATACTATATTTAGGAAAGACGATGACTGTGATGATGAAGGTTGTATGGGAGTAGCTCACGAGTAAGAGATACATAATATGCTCCACCGCTGAAAATGACATGGATGACCCCCCTATGTGTCAGATGAGATTTGGGAGAGTTGGTAGCAAAAGTGGGTTGATCCCGGATTCTAGATGGTGAGAGATCGCTAGGAAAAAAACTGTCAGAGTGAAACTGGCGATCCAGGATCCTGCCCATCATGCCACACTTGTGGATCTATTTCCATTGTTGAGCATGCTAGATGAATTGTAAGAAATCTAACTTTTTAACACATCAATAAAATGTCACTTTTTCATATCTAATAATATATAATTTGTTTATTTTAAAGATGGCGAAGGGGGCCCCTCCTAGCAAGGCACATCTCTTCAATAAGATGCATATGTAGAGAGCTCCTGATGGATCCAAATAGTATGTGGATCAGCGTGCGAGAAAAGTTGGGATAAATGTTTCATTTGTCTTTAAATAGTAGTATAATTCATTGCTTTGATTATTTGACAAGATGTTTCATTGCAAGAACGAATTGATGAACTCATTGCTTAGGCATCCCAAGATGCATCTAGGAACCAGGTTGATCTGTCCCAAAAGGATCATGAATGGATATTTCTACAGGTTGTTGATGCTTCTTCGCAGAGTTGGTACTTATATGGGACAGGCTGGAACAAGTCCTATAGTTCTGCATCTAATGCATCGACATCCATACCCTAGCTTGAAGCGGCTCAGCAACATATTAGAGAGCTTGAGGCATCACAATCTAATTTGTAGCAGCAGGTGCATACGGTGGAGCATGCGATAGAGGAGAGGATGTGCCAAATGATAGAGCATGTAGAGCGTCTTATGGTGCAAAGTAGGTGCCCTCACCACCCTTCACACACAGACGCCAACAACCAGCCACCTCCTCATGATCAGCCACCTTCAGATGATCAGAAGCCATGATTTGTGCTTCTATTTTTTTTATTTCACTGTATTTTTTTTTCAAACAATACTTTTTTATATCACTAACATTTTATTGTATTTCAAAATTTATAGTAATATTACAATTTTATATAAAATAAATAAAATTTCTTTATTTATTAAATAATTTTAATTATAATATATTTTATAATTATTAATTAATCATATAATAATATAAATTATTATTATTATTTATAAATTTTATAAATTTAATAATATTAATAATAAAAAATAATGGGTCACTATTAGCGACCACAATTAAGTGGTCGTTATAAAAAGAGTGACCGCCAATTAGTAACCATATACATGTGATCTCTATTTAGCGACCACTAATATGGTCGCTAAACAAAGACCACATTAGCGACCTCAAATATGATATCTATTAACAACCACGTACATGTGGTCTCTATTTAACAACCGCAAATCTGGTCATTAAATAGCGACTACATGAATGACCACTTTTAAAGACCTGTTAAATGTTGTCTCTATACGGTCGCAATGTGGAACATTCGAAGAAAGCTTTATTGACCACTTTTGTGGTCGTTAAATAGATACCATAATTATATAGTCGCTAAATTGTGGTCGTTATTTAAAGATCACTAACCAATTGTGGTCGTTATATTTGGTTAGCGACTAGATTTTTGTCGACCACTATTTATGGTCGTTGTGTGGTCACTAAGTATGTTTAGCGATCAGTTAGA
Source organism: Triadica sebifera (assembly GCA_023653625.1). Taxonomy (NCBI): domain Eukaryota; kingdom Viridiplantae; phylum Streptophyta; class Magnoliopsida; order Malpighiales; family Euphorbiaceae; genus Triadica; species Triadica sebifera. Next base: position 22,228,754 of record CM042900.1, read on the forward strand.
GACTATATTTGGTTGTCGCTATTTAGTGTATTTTTTTTGTAGTGATCACAAGCCCATATATTGATTTCAATAATTCAAAACCCTGTCACCTTATTTCTTCCTACTCCTACTGTAGAGAATCAAAGAGGCAAATTGAAGAGCAAATTGTTAATTGCTACTTACCTTCAAAATGAAAGTAGAGTTGTACTCACAAGTCGCAAGCAAGAAGATAAACAAACTGATAATTAAATAGACAAGGCACTGTGGTGCTGAATCCCTAACTCTAATTTATTTTTTATTTCTGTGAAATTACCCAAATGTCATTCTATAGCGTAGATGCTGCTGCTATGCCCCTAGCTACTCTTTTCATATTGGGGATAGCTCTCTTCTGTCGTCGATCGTCCCATTTTTCGGCGTGCCTCTAGCACCATCGCTGCTACTAAACACTCCTCCTTCCCATTGGTCACCTTCCCTCTCCACTGCTCTCTACAAGGTCAACAGATAGGGAAATCCTTATCATCATCTTCATCTAAGCTTCAATTGTCATGGTCGAAGTAGGAAATTGAGAAGTATCATGCTTCGAATCCTAATTTCTCCCTCTAAAATGTTGTGTTTGATTGTTGATAAAATGAGTGAAAGTAAAAGCAAATGTGCTTTTATGTTGTCTCGTACATGGAATTTCTAGATAGATAATTTTGTGTTGACAAGTAAAATTTACATCAGCATTCCATTAGTTGAGCTAACAAAGCATGATGAAGAGGGTTTTTATTTATAAAACTGAAGTAAAAATGGTTTTTTATTATAAAAAATGTTATAGACATTGAGTCATTATAAGTCAAATATTTAGAATACTATCAATATAAATTATCCTTATATTGTTTGATTTAGTATATTTTTTGCATGTTCCCAATGAACTATAATTAATGCACTCTCATTTCACATTTTTTCTTTACTAAGAATATCACAATTAGAAGAATTTTAATTTTGCATTTATATAGAGGTGAATTTTTATAATTTTTTTTCTTTTGAATATGGGAATTTTATATGATATTGATTGACCGAAAGTTTGTTAATTTGATTTCATTTAAATGATAAGCTCATTTCGGTATATGATACGTTTTTGTGTTTTGATTATTAAATCTTTAAATTATGATCTCTTCACATTAAACACCTTAACGATTCATATTTTTAATATCAAGCCCTTTATTAAACCGCAAAAGTGAATATCATACTTAATTATTACATTGGGATCCGGATGGGAGTTTTAAATTGAATCAATATGCTTAAAATTTTTAATATATTTTTTTTGTCGTGTTATTTGCCTTTGAAAATTGTACCTAAATAGAAAATGGTTAAAATTGAAAAGAATAATATTATATACATTGCCTAACATAACCTATCTCTTTGCTCTGTATTATTAAAATTCATTCTCTTGTTGTTGTTCAATAAGAGTTTGATGCAGAAAATAATAATAGTTTACGGGCTCATTGTGATACAATCAAAATTTAAGGGTTTAATAGTAAAAGTATAAAAAATATCAGGATACAATTTATCTTTATAGTTTCTTTTACTTATTTGGATGGGCTCGGTGGACATTTAATTGCTAGTTACGAGTTAAATAAAATATAAGGGTTTAAATTAATTTTTTTACATGCAGGAAAATAGATGGAATAATACAAAAGATTTTCCAGTTGCACCTTAAATTTTCAACTATACAGGAAATGTAAGCGACATAGCAGTATATGCTCGAAATGCAACCAAGGTATTAACGATAAAGTACAGTGAAGAAGTTGAGATAGTTTTTGGTTTAATACATATATGAGCTCTAAATTTGGCAAAAAAGTCAATTGCACACATAAACTTATATAGTGCGCAAATTCAACTCTAAACTTGACATAAATGATATATTTGAACCCTTTTTGATATCTAACTTGCGAGTAAAAGAAAAAAAAAATTGAGTGTATAAGTGTGGTAAAATTTGTCATCTCAGATCAATTTGGTCCTTCTTCATTTTATTTTTCTTTTTTTTACCCAATTAAATTTATTTTCTTCTTTTTTACCCTCTTTTTCATCACACTCTCTTTTGTATTTGAGAATTTTTGTCACACCATCATATTTTTCCTCCTTTGTAGCACCACAAAGATAAAAATGAAGGAATAAATGAGATGAACCAAAGATGGTCTGATACCAAAGAGCAATCTTATATCATTATCTCCTACCCTTGCATGAGGCTATTTTCATATTTTAGAGTCTTGAGTTGTTTTCTTCACTATCTCAAGAAATTTTTTCATGAGAATCGAGTGAATTTTATTTAAAAAATTCTTGCCTATAAGCCAATTAAGTACAAATTATCAACGAAAAAACAGCTTCTAATTTGAAGCATAGAGCTTTAATTTTCATATTATGTAGTTTTTACATTATGTATCAGAATTTCCATTGGTAGGGTAATTTGGTATGATGTAATTATCTTTAGGGCTGGTAGGTTAATTTGGTAGTGATGTTTATCTTTAAGGCTAAAGGATTATTAACCCTTGATGTTGATGTAATCCATCACTTACTTGAAAGTAAAAAACGTGGATGTGAAAAAAGGTTTTACAATTCGCACGCGCATAGTAAAAGACTTCCATTATGAATTGGAAAATGATTTTTTTTTTTTTGAAGATAGTGAAAAATAAGGATTTTGATATGATCATTATCAGGAAAAAAAAAAATTGAAATACACAGTGCATGATAAAATAGGCTATAACTCTATCATTTATAATTAAAATAGTAAGAGAATTCAAGAACTACTTGATGGTTTAATAATAATAAAAAAAGGAACCACTTGATGGTTGGAACTAAATGAATATTTTGTTAGATTTCTTTTCCATACAAATTTCATCAAAATTTGAAATAACGAACATATATAAATTTATAAAATACTTTTAAACTGTATTAAACAAAAGTTATATTAGAAATATTTTTTTTACTTTCATAAATAAACCTATAATATTAATTATATCTAAACATAATATTTACGTTTTATTAATAATATCTATCTAAAAAAGTAAATTTTATTTCCTCCCATGTGCGCATTCAATTAGTTTAAACATAAAATAAAATTGCACAGGTCCTGATTGGATTTTTCTCATATCATATTTGTATAAAAATGAAAATGACGCCGTCATATATATTTTTGCAATATCTGTCATTTGTTTTTAATAAATCAATGAAAATTTTATTAAAAAAATAAAAAATTTTAATTTTAATTAAGACTCTAAAAATTGATTCTAATTTCAATCAGAGCTCTAAATTTATCTTTTAATGTTTAAAATTCACCCTATGTCTAGAGCTTTATGACAAATAAAGTTGATATTTCATGGCTTTGACGAAATTATGGTTGGTTTTATACATTTTTTCCTCGTCAAACTTTTGAGGGTTTTTTTTTGGGAGTTTTGCGAGCGTGTAGTTGTCATTTAATTTTCTTCTTTCTTTTTTTCTTTTTTTCTTTCAAAGTCAAGCAGGGGATGAAAAGAAAAAGAACAAACAATGCCCACGGGATCCAAAATGGGATGAGTCTCGGCCCCGCTTCTACTTTCATAACAATAATTAAAATTTTTATTAAAAAATTAAAATCCTAATTTTAGTATTATAAGCTGTTAGATGTGTTTTGTTTTTCTAATGAGTTTGTGATACACTATGACTCTGTTTTGAATTATGTTTAGAAAAAAAAAAGGAAGATTTCAGAACAAAGAATATTTTTTATTTTTTTTTTACTTTTGAAAAATATTTTTAATAACAAACATATAAATATATATATTTTTCAGAAACAAATTTAAAAAAACAGTTTATAAAAAATTAAAAAAAAATCAGTGAATTAAATAAAAAATTCTGAATTTTTTTTTAACACCCAATAATAATTTCAAACACTTTCGATATATATAGTGGCATTGACCGTAGTTTTGGTTTTAGAATTGCCTATTTTGATTCTAATAAATAGTAGAAACAAAATATAATTAGAACTGTAAATGAACCAAAACTCGAATAACTTATGAGCGGTTTGGTTCAAAAAAATTTCATTTGAAATCGTTTGTTACTATTAACGAGCCGAACTCTAGCTCAAATCGAACCTCGAAAACCTTATTGAGCTGGAGTTCCTATTTGATTCGTTAGCTCATGAACATATTTATTTATGAGCTCATGAACACGTTCGTGAATATGTTCGTTTACTAACTCGCGAACATATTCGTAAACATATTCATTTAAAAGATTGTCAACGTGTTTGTTTAAAAACTCACGAATATATTTATTTAAAAGATCGCAAACATGTTTGTTTAAAAATTACGAACATGTTTTTTAACACTCATTTATGTTATATTTTATTATCGAGTTTAAGTTTTTGTCATTATTAGTTAACAAACGGAACTCGAGCTAAATTCATTAAAGATAATAAACGAATTTTTTACGAGTCGAACTCGAACTGCTAGTGAACTTAATAATTTTCAAACGAGTCGAGCTCAAACTCAAATATAAAACCTTGAATCAGACTCCAGCTGTAATAAATTTAAATAAGTTGACCTCAAATTTGAACTTACCAATATTCAGTTGGACTTGGTTCGTTTATAGTTTTAAATATAATTGATCTTTTTAAGTGGTTGTTAAAAGATTTTGGTTCCGTTTTAATTAGAACTTATTATTTTCATTTATTTATTTAATGTAATTCGAGGGTTTTAAATTTGTAGCATGGATAAATAGGAAAAAAATTATAATATTCTCTCAACATTAATTTTAATAAATTGTAATTGTTAGTTCGACCTTGAGCTATCACATCCATTACTTATCAATTTCAAGAAATTAATTTTGAGAAAATGATATAGAATAAATCAAGTTTAACAGTTAAGATATTAAAAAATTAAATTCAAGAATTATAGTATGAAAAAAAAGTAAATTCAAAAATAATAAATTGGATAAGGGATTTTAAAATATAAAAAAATGAATAATTTAGTAAAGAATTTGGATTATGTGTAACACCCCTTAATCTAACAGAATATCTGTTAGATTAAGAGATGCCTCTGGCTGACTTACTGAAACGCTTGCGCAGGACTTACAACTATGTACTAATATATGCATTTATTCTAATTAGATATGCATACATAAAACTTTCATAAAAGTTATACAAAATACAAACATAAACTGTTTAGAAACAAAATGCAAATACTCAGGTTACTGTTGCTCTGCTCTGATGTGGGACCCACTAGTTCTGCGGTACTAGATATAACTTTTATTGCTCTACACCCTTCTATCTACAATCTGTGCGAGAGAAAAACACTCCCGCGCTGAGTAAAATCCTCAGTGGTACAAGCTTTATAATGATAGCCTCATAACATTTATATCAACTTATCTAATATTACAATATAACTTTATATATATATATATATATATATATATATATATATATATATATATATATATATATATATATATATATATATATAATTTAGTTACCAGAACATGTCTTTTTAAATCAATAAATTAAACATATTTAACATTATATTCATATACTATAAATTTAAATAACTAAAATAGTTCAACCTATATTTCTAGATGTCATATTTATACTTATCATAATAACATGTTAATATCATATTATTTTATCAGACATTTCAAGTTTTTACCCGTTGTGCCCATAAATTGATTACCTAGACTTAGTACTAGGGAGACACAAAGGGTATCCATATGAATAAGACGTCTATTCGTATGTAGATTCCAAGCATTTGAATAACCGTATGTTCCGACTGAGTCGGATGTAACTGTATATTCCAGAACAACATGATAATCCGTATGACCCTATTGGCATGCCAACAAGTCTACCCTATTCTAGTCCAGGTTCATTTATGGGCCTACATAGCATCCAGTTGTACATGTTATCTCACACATAATATCAAAATAAACATTCAACATATATACTAATCATACACCTTATGCATACCCACCATATACCTCATATAACCCCACCATATACCTTATATATACCTACCATATACCTCATATAAACCCATGTACTATGTCACATTTATACAAAATATATTCATCACATCAATAAAACAACCAATTTCATATTTTATATTAATTCACCACCATATTAGCATTCATAATACCATATTAATTATTATTTAATAGAAATCATATTATATTCCATATTTTATCATGACTATTATTATAAAACTTGTACAAACCTGTTTATGCCCTTTTTTAATCTATCGGATCCTTGCCCTTATCTATTCTTGGCGCCGACTTTATCGCAGTCTCTGGCAATAATTAAATTGCTAATTACTTATTCCTGTCAATAAATATTTATATTTATTTTAAAAATTAAATCTCCTAATAAAATTTTCCGGTTCCCACACACATTTAATGTGTAATTCACCATTTTCAGTCGTCCAATTCTTATTACAATGCGATCACTTGTTTCTTAATAATAACTCCCTTTTTCTCATCATTTTTTCCATATTATCATATACCTAACTCATTATCCAAACTTCCATCTTCAAAATTATATTTAATTAAATTTCCTTATTTTCCTTCTCCATAATTTCACTTAATTAACTTTTTTTCCTTCTTAATAATTATTATTTATATATTTATTTTCAATTTTCCACTCAAAAATGTTCAATAATTTATCAATTTCTCTAAAATTCTCCAAATAAATTCCTATAATTATTTCAATCCATAATCTTTAATTTCCAACTACTAATTTTACTTAATTAAGTCCAAATATTCAAGAATTAATTTTTCAAGAATTCAGCCATACTTTGAAAAATTCCCAAAATTTATTTCTTCACTCCTAAAAATTATTTCACACCTCTAAACATCCCAAACAACTCCAATTTTATCAAATCAAGCCATGGTTCACTCAATTTCTTCAACCAAATTTTTGGACATAATTATGGAAAATTTCTAAAAATTATTTTTACTCATTTCTCATCACTTCTCATCAATTCCATCTCTAAATTCCTCACTTTTCATTTTTATACAATTTTCATATTATTCCTCCTTCAAACCCTAATTCTCCATATTTCAAATCTAATACAATTTTTACAAACATCTTAAAAATCAATCCAAGACAATCACCCAATCAACTCAAATTCAACTAAAAAAAATCTAAAGAAAAAGTTAGAGAATCTCACCAATAAAAATTTATGAAATTTTGGCCAATAGAAATTTTTTCACCAAAAATTCTTCTCCTCTTTGATGCTCCTTTATGCTTGAATCATTAATTATTTGTAAGAAAATTGAATGAAAGCTTGAAAAATTCTTCCATGGTGGTTCGGCAAGGTGGGGAGGAAGATGGAAAATTTTTGGTTGATATTTTGGTAGAGAATTCTAGATTAGAAATGAGGATAAGCTCAATTGACTTTATATACCCATAATTAGTGACTAATAACCTTTATTAAGCTTAATTTCACTTTCTATTGGCTAATTAAAATGTTAATTAAGAGATAAGTTTGACAAATGGTCCAATTGCATTTAAATTTAATTTGACTTAGATATAGGTTGCATCAATCATATAATTCTCTTCAAATTAATTCAAGATATACTTTAATTCTCCAAAATTAAATCTCCAAACAATATAATTCCATTAAATTGAATATACCAAAAATTTTAAAATAATTTCCTCTTCGAAATGGTATTTTCAATTTTATGAAACGACATTCGGTGCTAAAATCGCATTTTTACAGTGTGGTCATTTTTCTTAATTCAGTCCGTAAAAATTTATTTACAATCCGATTTCTAAATTATTAGTGTTAAATATTTTAGAATTAATTTACTATCGTATCGATACTTTTACAATATTGAACATATATCTCTAACCTCCAATCAAGAAATCGGACCGTAAATCCATACCGGGTACTGTATATTGCAAATTGGAACCCTTAACTTTAAAATTTCTCCACATAACTTTACCAATGACCTTAAAATATTATTATCTATATTTTAGTGTGATTAAATCATATTTTTCTCATCAAGCAAAAATTATGTATTTTCCGCTCAGTATATCACATTGATTTGCGTGTCAAGCACGTAATCGCAATAATTTGCCCTTATTCTCTAATCTTCATACCGTTTATAACACTTCCAAATCAAATTATTATTTTTATGTCTATATGACCATATTTAAATTCGAATAATAATGTCCTGATACTGGTCAACCCTTGTTAACTGAATTGTGCCGCTCACAGAGCACACCCACTATATAAGGGTTAAATTTGTTGGTCGTGACATTATAAAAAAAATAAATTTAAGATTAGTGTAGAGTTGGAGAAAAATATTATAATTTTAAGAATTTAATAAGAGAGAAATCTCATATATATATATAATTTTTTATAATCACAAATCTAAACTGTGGTTTCATTTTTGGTTTGTTATGTACATAACCTAAATAAAATCTTGTGATAACACCAGTTTTCAATCTTAGCTCCTACAAGACTGAAGGAGATCAAAAAGATGTGTCTAGACTGCTTTTGTACAGTCACCCCAATACTTAAGTTAGAAAGAGAGGAAGGGAAGTTTAGAATAAGAAGACAAATAAAATTTTAAGAGTTCTAGGTTATTTTTAGAATGTACTATTTATACTTCATCATATTTTTTAGTAAATGTATGGTTTTATCAGTCAAAAAAAAGTGTGATCACATCAATCATGCTAGAGATTGATGAGACATATTTCGAATATTGTAAAAATTTAATATTATATTTTACTATACTCTGACATTAGTGTGATAGATATTTTGTTAATTATATATTAAATGAATTGTAAATTTTTTTTCTATCAATTTCATTAAATATACTATATTTGAATTCAAGATTGGTGATATCTCGTTTATCAAATCCATCAGCGTGATCTTCCATTTATCATGTCTACGAGTGTGATCTCTCATTTATAAAGTTTACTAGCACGATCTCCCATTTGTTAAATCTATTAGCGCGATCTCTCTTAAGTGGCGCTGCCACCTTGGGATGAAGATTTTGATTCCAATTTTAAAACTATGAACGATGATTCACTGCAAATTAAATCTGATTTAGATTCGATTCTGATTCATGCAGCAAGATAAGATTTTTTTTTTAAAAATTTTCTTTCCAAGATAGCAGGTAGAAATCTTAATTCAATAAACCAAATCATTTTTTGTTTGGTATAAATTTGAAATACACTCAAATTAATTAAAGGGGTCAAGGCCGGCTGCGAGAGAAGATGCATGAACCATGAAAAACAGCGAAAAGTGAAAAACCCAGGGTCCGCCCATTTGTTGTCAACCAGTGTACTTAATTTGATTTTTCAAAAAAGGACTCACTCACCAACTTATATTTCTTTATCCCAAAAAACAAATTTAACTTTACTTAATTGTTCTCTAATGACAAAAAGGTAAATTACTCCAAAACTAAACCTGAAAACATACTACTTTTAAATGATTAATATTTTCTCATTTGACAAAAAAAATTCAATATAATCTGTTACATCTTTAATTTTAAATCAAAATAATTTGACTTGTTTTTTATATAAAAATACCCAAATAAATATGGAATGGAAGCAATTTAATATTTGGACTAGGTAAAAGAAAATGAATTTTTATTAAGTTTTTCTTTAGTAATTAAATCAAGATGATACATATACGGTTTAATTATTGCAGGGATTAATCTTATTATCTATTTCATCAGTTATTCAATTAAACTGCATTCGTAATCCTTGAATTTTTATATAACAGAGTGCCCTTCAAATTTCATTTTGTAATAATAAAATGAAAATCCAAAAACTTAAAATAAATGCTAACCCAATAAAAAAGGGAAAATTCAAAATGCCGGTTGCAGGTAAAAATCCTACATGGCACAAATACTTTGCTCTTTTATCCTGACATTGAGTTTTATTTTCTGGTTCACTGTCACTTAGCCAAATAATTATTAAAGGGCCTAATAGAATATAATAAAAATTTGAGAATAAAATAATTGAGGGTCTAAAAGATACTCTATTTCCATTAATAATTAATATGGAAAGCACGTTGCAAGACCAAGTCAGTTTATTACCATGTATGCCTCTGATGAAGTAATAATTAAAAAAAGGAAAATTCTTTTTTTTTTTAAATAAAATAAAATAGTTTAAGACTATGAAATAAAATATATTACGGGATTCATTTGCACAAGTACTAATTATCTAAATATTGCATATTAACTACAGAATGATCAATATTTAATAGTAAACTTAAAAATTTCTTGAATGCTATCATTACCATTTTACCAAGTCGTTGTATGTACAACTTTTACGCTACCATTTTCTTATAAACAATCTTAATGTCTTACGACATAATATATCTTTGAAAATTAATGAATTTAATATAATTCAGTTTGAATGAATTTTTTTTTATATTATTCCTTCTTTCATCAGGATCAGCTGCTGCACACCTATAGTTTGAAGTATTCCTAAACAACTTGGTGAAAAGAAAGAAAAATATAAAAATGCGGAGAATTTTTTTTATTTATTTACTAATTAATTAGAAAGTTTAGTAAAGTAATTGCTGGAAAAAGTCTTAGAAAAAGAATGTCATTGCATTACACTTTTACCAATTCACAACTTGGACATATATAAAACAAAAATGGAGATAACAAGAAGGAAAAGAAGAGGAACAAATTTTTTTTGGGTCGACTAATTCTACTATGTTATTTTTTAGATTAATTTATTTAATTATACATATTTAATAATTTATTTATTTTAATTAATATAAATATAATAATTAATGAATTTATATATATATTATTGTATAATTGAATTAATCTATGAATAACGTGATGAAATAAATTTATTTAAATTTTTTTTAAGTAAATGACTGATTGGTAAATAATATAAATATGATAATATTGATCAATTATAAAATAAGTATATAAAATAGCATTAAAAATATATTTTAAAAAATGTTGCTAGCAATTTTTTCAAATAATATATGAGTTTTTTGTGTATGGTACATATATATGAGTTTTTTTTAATACCTCATAGTCGTATCTGACTGTTTTCCTTTTTACACCTAAAATAATGATTGAACCCAATCTGTGTCTCTTCTAGTCCACCACGCGTCTTGTTTTGTTTCTTTCTTCCCGTCAGAAATTTCTCGGCATGAACAATTCAACCAATCACACCATTTTTCAAATTTCATACTGTAATTAATTATATATATATACAGGCATTGCCTGCAGAAAAACTTATCATCAAAGGGTTGTTTTAAATTTTCATTTTCTTTGTTAATTTTCCTGTTCTTGATCCTGTTTCGCAATTAATTTAAACCAAAAGCAGCAGCTGAGCTGATCAGTACCATTCATTTTTTTTTTTTTTTGCTGCAAAAAGAGAAAAGAAAAATGAAGTTTGGTAAAGAATTCAGGGCACAAATGGTGCCTGAATGGGAAGATGCATACATGGATTACGATTTCTTAAAATCCCTTTTGAAAGAAATTCAAAGATTTAAGCTTAAAAACAAGCCACCACCAACCCCAGGTGGTCTCAAAAGAAAGCTAACACTCTACAGAGCTTTCAGCGGTCTAACACAGAGGCCTAAAACCCCTTCTTCGCCTTTATCAACTGACATTGAAAGCCAAGCCATTCTGGTTAATTCTGTCAACCGGGTCGATGGCTCGCAGAGCTACGAAACCACTTTCCTCATGTCTTGTGATGAAGGTGGAGAATATGAGCTTGTCTATTTCAGAAGACTAGATGATGAGCTGAATAAGGTGAACAAGTTTTACAAGAACAAAGTTGATGAGGTGATGAAGGAGGCTGATTTGCTGAACAAGCAGATGGATGCTTTAATTGCTTTCAGGATTAAAGTTGAGAATCCTACTGGTTGGTCTGATCGAGCTGCTGATATGACTCGTCTCGCTTCTGAAGTTGCTGCTTCTACCGCTGCATTGGCTGCTTCCACTCCTTCTGGAGCTAGAATGAATCGTAAGTCACCTCAATCATAGCAGTGGAGTATTTCATTGGTTTTTACTACGAGATTTTATGTACGACTTCTGTGATTTGCAGGAAAAATGCATGTTATGGATGTGATCGAAGAAGGACCTGGCATACTCGAGCAATCTGATGAATCAAGTCTTCATCACAACAGAGAGGATGATGACAGCGTACAAGTAGATCAGAAGCCAAAGAACATTAAAGGCAACAGACCGGCTCCATTAGAGATACTTAACCGTGTGAAGATTAATAACACACTTGAAACTCCTCGTTCCACCATAAAAGGAGTGCTCAAAGTGGACCAGAAGACTGAACTGAAATTCACAAGGGAAAATCTTAGGAGAGTTGAGGAGCAACTCAAGCGTGCTTTTGTCGAATTTCATCACAAGCTTCGCCTTCTTAAGAGTTTCGGGTTCTTGAATACCTTGGCATTTTCCAAGATCATGAAAAAGTATGATAAGATTACTTCAAGAAATGCATTAAAAGCTTACATGAAATCGGTTGACAACTCCTACCTCGGCAGTTCTGATGAAGTAATTATGCTTAATTACAATCTTTTCCATAAAATAGTTATCTTCAATTCCTTATTTAACTAGATTAATATGATACATATGTTTACTCTGACAGGTAAACAAACTGATGGAAAGAGTGGAGGCTACATTTATCAAGCATTTTGCGAATTCAAATCGGAGCAAAGGCATGAGCACCTTAAGACCAAAAGCAAAAAGAGAAAGACACAGGACGACTTTTTCAATGGGTGAGTTAAGTTCTCTCTTCTAATTTTAAACAGTCACTTGAAAAAGAAACAGTAGCTATGGGAACCGGTCTATTAAATCCCTTGTATTGGAAAATTGTGCAGGTTTTCTTTCTGGGTGCACAGCAGCTCTGATTATAGCTCTTATTTTGATCATACGAACACGAAAAATAATGAATCATCCAGGAAGAGAAAAATACATGACAACCATGTTTCCACTCTACAGCTTGTTTGGATTCATTGTCCTGCACATAATTATGTATGCTATCAATATATACTTCTGGAGGCGATACCGAGTGAATTATTCCTTCATTTTTGGGTTTAAACAAGGAACAGAATTAGGTTACAGACAAGTTCTTCTACTCGGTTTTGGAATTTCAACACTAGCACTGATCAGTGTGCTTGCTAATCTTGACATGGAAATGGACCCAAAAACCAAAGATTACAAGCAATTTACTGAACTTCTCCCTTTGAATGTTGTTATAGTAAGATTCTTCGTCTAATTAACTCAATCTTTTGCGTCATTTAGCTTCCAAATGTTGTTCCTGAATCTAATATATTTTTCATTTCTCCTGAAAGCTTCTGCTTGTGCTATTGTTCCTGCCATTCAATGTCCTATATCGCCCTGCTCGCTTCTTCTTTCTCACATGTATATTTCATTGTATAGCTGCTCCTCTATATAAGGTAAAGCATCAAAACAATTGGATGAAAATTTCAGAAATCTATCTTAGACTAATGGTTTTATAAATTTCTTCAATTTCAGGTCACACTCCCTGATTTCTTCTTGGCAGATCAACTAACAAGCCAGGTAATTAGCAAATTACCAACTAATTCTATGTACACTTTTATTTTTTTTTTTAATAAAGAAAAATAAGTTCTAACAAATTTGTTTGATACAGGTTCAAGCCTTCAGAAGTCTAGAGTTCTATGTGTGCTACTATGGTTGGGGTGACTATAAACTAAGAGAAAACACCTGCAAAGCAAGTGGTGTATACAACACCTTCTACTTCATTGTAGCAGTGATTCCATACTGGGCTCGTCTTCTTCAGTGCCTGAGGCGGCTCTTCGAAGAGAAAGATCCAATGCAAGGTTATAATGGGGTAAAATATTTTCTGACAATAGTAGCAGTCTGCCTCAGGACAGCTTACAGCCTAAACAAAAGGACTAGTTGGAGGGTATTTGCCTGGATATTCTCAGGAGCAGCAGCGATTGTTTCCACATATTGGGATCTGGTTTTCGATTGGGGACTTCTTCAGCGCCATTCGAAGAATCAATGGCTCAGAGACAAACTCCTTGTTCCTCAGAAAAGTGTTTACTTTGTAGCCATGGTTAGTAATCCTCACCAAATTCTTAGCATATATTCAGATATTTTTGTCGCTAATTTAACCTATGCATCCCTAATTTCGCGACGCATGTTGTATTTCAAGCGTCACAAAATATATGCAGGGAGGCTAGAAAGCGTCGGTAGATTTTATTTTCCTCTTTAACATTTATTTTTTTGATGGAATTAAAATAATGTACAGGGATTAAATGTGTTGCTGAGATTTGCATGGCTACAAACAGTGACGGGTTTAAAGATCTTTAGTTTGCACAACCAAACTACCATTACCCTGGTTGCTAGTCTTGAGATAATTCGTCGTGGCATATGGAATTTTTTCAGGTAATTCGATTTTCTTCTTAATATGGAGCTGTTCGAATATATTTGAAAGATTCTTAAGTACTAATTATGCATGAGACTTTTGAATGTTGATCAGGTTGGAGAATGAGCATTTGAATAATGTAGGAAAGTATCGTGCATTCAAAACAGTACCATTGCCTTTCAACTACGACGAAGATGATGACAAAGATGAATAGCCTTAGTTTTACTTATCAACCTTTGATAATTTATGCAGCAAAAATTTCATATTGTCAACCTTTTTCACAGATAAGAAAATAATTAAGGAAAAAAAACAACATTAGAGGTTGATTTAGTCCATAATTTACGTTAGCCAACTTTTTGACAAGTGAGGGATTCACATAATTATTCATATTGTACCTTCTATCCCTTTTTTTTGGTAAACGCATGCATAGTATTCTTTGTATTAATTTAAATGTTTAATTAATTATAACTAATAAATTTTAATTTAGTGGTAATGATCTTGAAAATAAAATTATGAAGTGAGTTCGGATTTCAGTCTCTTATAACAAAAAAATTAACATGTATGATTAATTATAATTCTACAACTCTTACCTCATGCTACCGTAAACCAGTTTGACAAAACAAATCAAAAGAAAAACCTATGCTCTCTACATTTATATTCTTTCGATCTTATAATCTTTAAAAATAATTATAGTATTACTCATGAATCAAAACTTTTTATTTGTTCAGGACAAAGAACCAAAACTTATCATTAAATAAACAAATACTTCGAGTTATGAAGATTGACCACCTCTGTAAATTTTTACTATCCTTGGTTGCTGGTTCAATATGATTATATTTTTTCAGATATTAAAAGAACAATGTTTCCATTATGGCAGTTGGAATATAGAGACGTAATATATAGTTAATATTCTGGTAAGGAAGCTTGTAATTTCTAGGAGTAAAATATTTTCCTGAAGAAATAAAAAGTTGAGGGATTAAAAAGAAATTAGAAAATGACTAGAAATAAAATTGAAAAGAAGACAAGATTGTCTTGTAGTGGAAAAAATATTTTTTGTGTAAATAATTTTGAAACATTAGTTTGGAAAATTTTTTATTTTTATGCAGACAATCAAAGAAAAAAGTACAATTTTATCAAGAAATTACAAGATATATCGTAATGCTTCTTATTTGTAGAACGAATGATGTATTTAATGCAGGCATGAATTTATAATTTATCTTCAGTTAGAGCAAACTTAATTTAATGGATAATAAATTAAAATTTATATAAAAATAACTGATGTATAAAAAAATATAAATTTTCAAGTGCTCATATATATTTTGATAAATAAAAAAAATATACATTCATAATGATATAATAATATGAATTCTAAATTATTACAATATTTTATTGGAATATTCATATTTTATACATTTACGCAATTTTTTCATTACAATGTCATTGAATACATCTTTCTCTTGAATTGACTTTATTCTTTTGAAGAATCTTTGACAATTTTTTTTTCTTTTGAAAAATCTATCCATAGCTAATTCACATTAAAATTCCAATTAGAATTAAAAATAATAACTTAAAGACAAGTATTCTACTCATTGAAATTAAAGTTAATTTTATTTCATAAAAAACTAATACTAATTTTGCAATTAAAAATTAAAAACTAAATTTGAGAAAATAATCCAAATTAAGTGCTAAATATTAATTCTCAAAGCATCAAATATTTATATTTCACATACTAATGAATAATAATTCTATTAGTTTATAAAATTACCAAACATCAAAGATTATGCAATTTCAACTTTATTTCATTAGAAACTAATACTAATTTCACAATTAAAAATAAGCACTAAATTTGAGAAAATAAACCAAATTAAAAGCTAAATATCAATCCTCAAATAATCAAATACTCACATTTCACATACTAATGAATAATAATGCTATCTATAAATATATGAAATCACCCAAACATCAAAGAATATGTATTTTCAATTTAAGAAATTTGGATACCAATAATACTATAAAATCTAATCAACTTTTATAATTGAGATAACTGAAAATATGTAAAAAAGAAAAAAGACTAAAATTTGAAAACCAACCTTACAAGTGAGAAGAGATAGACTTTCTATGTAATAAGTTTTTTTTTTTTTTGACAATTTGTCATTTTGATTGTTTGCGGTCCATCATTTGCCTTCTTCCAACACCAAATGATGAATTAGGGAAGGCGAAACTTATGGATTTGATACGCAGTAAAGAGAAGGAAAGTAAGAAAGAGAGAATAAAAGGTGGGCGAGGAAGAAGAAATGTTTAAGATAAAAGAGGAAAGTAAAAAAGAGAAAATAAAATATTAAAGAAAATTAGAAAGACCAAAAAGTAATATCTCTCTTTGTATTTTTTTTAATAATTTGCTACATAAAACAAATAAAATTAAGTTTAACTTTTTAAAGTGGGGGCAATATACTATATATATTAAAAAAAATAATTGTAGAGACTAAAAGGGATAGTAGAAATTTTAGATCCATCCTTGATTTAATGAAATATTTGCTCCCATTACCCCCACCCCAAATATGTCCTTGATTTAATGAAATATTGCACGCAATTTCATAATTGCATCAAATGAAGAAATTCAATGTCCTGGTTTTTATTTTGCGGCTTAAACAATTAACAATTCATGAAATTATATATATAACCAATATTGCACAAAAGATCATCATTGACAAAAACATGTTACCATAAGAAGATAATTTAGAGATATGATTGAGCCCAAACCGGAGCTGCAATTAAAAAAGGAATATTTTACCTGTTTGGAAATAATTAAATTAAGGTGAAAAGAAAAAATAACTTTTATTTTCTACCATCAAATAAGTTATTTTTCACCATCAAATGTGTGAATAGAAGCAAAATATGAAAAAAATGAAAATAAGGAAATATTTTTACTTTTATCTTGTTTGGTAAGGAAAGAAAATAAAGAGGAAAAATAAAATAATATTTATTTTTTATTCTTCACTTTTTCTCCATTGGAGAGAAAACATGAGAGATTGGATAAAAAAGTCATATTACTAGTAAAATCACTTTTTTAATAATTGATTATTATAATAAAATATTTATTATTTTATAAAATGATGTGCAAAACAGTAAATATATATTAATATAACTTCTTTTTTTCTCACAATAAAATTATAAAAATAAAAAAATAAGTCTTATTTTTTCCATCTCTCCTTTTATTTTACTTAAATTATTTCAATCCAAAATATGATGGAAAAAAATAGAAGAAAAATAAATTTATTTTTCTTCCATATTATTCCTTCTCAAGGAAAAATTGTCAAACATGATAGAGGAGAAAAAAATAAAAAAGCAAATAAATTTATTTTCTTTCTTTATTTTTCCTTCCCTAGGGGAGAATTCCCAAACAATGCCTTAGTGTTTAGTGTAATTATCATTTGTGTAATGTTTATAAGCCCTTGTTAGAGTTTAGCTCAAACACCATTTCATTTGTAATAGTTGTTGCATTAACATCATTGCTCGTTAGCGCTTCAAATGCAATCTAGAGTATTTATCAGAGCTATTATACTACCTCAATCGATCCAATCAATTTTCTCACTTGCCACAACATCAAGACTTGGCCCATAAAGTATAGTGCTGATCCATTTTGCCATCTATCATCTGATTCATTAAGGTTTAATCCGCTCATTCGGCCTTTCTGTTGATTCAAGTCCAATTTAGTTTTGCCTTAGAGTTTTTCCCTTATTAATTTGGACTTCTCAAATTTTTATATAACAGTTATATCCTTACATGATAACCTTGAAAACTGCAAAACAAAGGAAAAGAGAATGGTCAAATACATAAAGAAGATGAAATTAAGGTGGTTTGAGCTTAAGGATTTCATGAGCTAGCTGAAATTTGGACTTGGATTGAATAAACTTGACTTCGGGTTTTAGAGGAATAAGCTAAGTATCACCATCACCCAGAGGGTTGAAGTCTTGAATAAAATAAGATTCAACTCTAGTTTTATTGTTTGGTCTAAATGAAGTGATAAAATATAGGCCTTTAGCAATCAATGAAGTTGCTTAGGCATTCGTACAAGGGAAGATTTGACCGTTTTGATCATCAGCAAGAGATTGCTTGAATTTTCTCCATTCAGGACCAAACCTAACCGAGAATAGAGAATGGTTGCATTTGTTTAATTGATGTCTAATGGTATAAAGATAAGTAATAATCTCTTTCATCGACCAAATGGATTTATGCCATCTGTGGATGACCCAAGCGTGACAATTGAAAGATTTAGAGAATGCTAGAGTGTTGGTGAAAAAGAACTCAATAAGACAGACTCAAAGCCAAAATTGGACCATCCAAAGAAGACCTTCTGCATTCCTAAAAGTAGGACTTGTATTGATCGTCGGTAATGGAGTCCTCTAAATATGGTAGAAAGCCAATAAAGGGTTGAGGCTAGTTCATCTCATTGGGAAAGGCATATGCTAAGAAGTAGTACTCCTTAACCACTTTGATCGAGCACGAGCATAGGCTATATTTACACAACTAGTATAATAAAAAAAATCAATGTCTTTTTTGATTGGCCTTACTAATTAAGTTCATATTCTTTTTCAAGAAAGAACTAAAAGAAAACTTAGTCTTGCTTAGAACTAACTCGTCTAC
The DNA here is from genome assembly GCA_023653625.1 of Triadica sebifera. Lineage (NCBI taxonomy): Eukaryota > Viridiplantae > Streptophyta > Magnoliopsida > Malpighiales > Euphorbiaceae > Triadica > Triadica sebifera. Next base: position 22,247,736 of record CM042900.1, read on the forward strand.
TCATATGCTTTCTCAGAAGTTATGATATCTCCAACACTCGGAAGGCCAAATAAAATGGCTATATCATATGTAGTAATGGTGAAAACAACAAATTAAAAAAAAAAAAGCATTTGCAATCTTAGACCAAAACAATAAGCTACCATTGAAAAAGGGTATTGTCAAAGGGGATATCAACCATAGAAATTACAACATATTAGAAATTCTAACCCTTTTTCCAAGTTGAAGAAAAGGTTTCTTTCATACTGTTATACCATAATATAAATTGGCCATTAGGATAGGTAAGGTGCAAAAGAGTCAAAACAATTGTTAACAAAAATTTTGGGTGATCTAAAGGGAAAAGAAAGGTGCTTTTGGTATCTAAAAACCTTTAAGTATGGGTTGAGTAAAAAATATTTTTCTGGGAGCGGAATGAGAAGACAATACCTTAAACTCAATCATTGCCTTGGTCTCATTTTTTGACTAATCTTGAATCTTGCGAGGGATTTGCCTTTCAGAAAAGAATTGTGTGTTTGATTTTCCAACCATAGTTGAATAGAAAATTCTAGTATAAGGAATGACAAAAAATTTGACAGTATTAAGAGAAAATATAGAGGAAAAGATGTAAAATGCAAGATGGAGAAAACAACAGTAAAAGTAAAGGAAGAGGCAAAAATGGAGCATTTATAAAAGGATTATTTTTTGGGGATTTGTAACTACATTCGATAGTTAAAAAGGTTATTAAGAATTTAAAATAAATTTAGGGAATAAAAATTTTCGAAATAAATAATAATTATAGCCACAGATAGCAAAATGTGCATAAAAAGTAGAAAATATATTAAAATGTGGCAGAAAAAAAATAACTGACACAAAACATGTAATACCTGCCGATACAGCTAGAAAATCCTGAACCAATTGTACCGAGAAATACCACAGTGTCGTTTTGTAGAAAACTCATTAAATTAAAATTTTCACATTTAAAATCTCTTTAAATATCATAATGCAATTAATGCATAAAATCCATATAAACAAAATCTCGATCTAATGATTGATATCATAACATAAAATCTGTTTCTAGCTTCACCAGGCTGATATTATAAAAATACATTATAAGATATTATTACATGTTTTTAAAACAAAAAACATGTAAAATGCTATCCCAAAATATCCTATGATATAGACAAAAATATAAATATATCATGAATGATAATACACCCAAATATGACACTCTGACTGAACTCTGGTGGCTTGATACTCTTTTAGTCAACTCTTATCTACAGGCTCTAAATCTGCGTGCAGAAAACCCATATGCTAAACAAACTAATACTTAGTGGTACATATGTGCATAAAAATTTTATATTTAACTCGTGTCATACCATGTCATGCAATTCACCTTATGATCATTCATTGAATCATACATTCTAGTCGTTTCCTATCTCGATGCAAGTTCACATGCCTATTAATACTATAGACATTATATAATATCACTACATATATTATACACATATACATATATCACATTTCCAATATTATATCATTTTACTTGCTAATAGTATTTCATTATACATCTTTACAATACTATAATTTCCTTTTTATATTCATTTAACTTTTATTTTTATATCGTTCGATACTCTTTAAGCTTTCATTATTTCAACTGTTTCAGCCCCATAACTCTAAACTTTGACTATCTGGATGCGAGATATGAGTCATGAGTGCTCAACAACCTGAGCTTAAACCACCATGCTCATAATCTATACAGCTCATCCGAGCTCTCAAAGTTAATGACACTCATACAACCCTAGTTTAAACCACGTTGACTGAGAAACAATATCATGCTAGCATATCCAGCATCAAGAGCTCCTAGTCACTGAATCACTTTGTCCTCAGATAAAAATAGCTCATTACGATACCGTTTTCTTCTTCAATAGTATACCATTTATCCTATATCAAATCCAAAACTAGAGAATTGGGCATTTATCTTATAATCATTTATCTTTCGATTCTTTTAAACACATGTTATTTCCAACATTTACTTTTTCATTTATGCATTATCATATCCAATACATAAATGCCATATCTTGTCATCCACATGTTATTTACCATGTATTCATATATTCATAACATGCCATTAATCCATTTAGCAAATCGATCATAATTCAAAAATGTACATATTATACATACAAGCAGCTTCATAGGTGTGAACTACTTATTCACAGCCGTGAAGGTAAACTTTCACAATTACCTCACCTGTAAATCATTACATGAATAAAACATAACCATTATGAGTGTGAATTACTTATTCTCGATCGTGACACCATATCATCATGACTTCTCAAATTGCAACATAACCCGTAAAATTCTAGATTTATACAGTTCATACAAGCTCAACATTTACGGTCGTAACACCTTTATTCACATACATGAATCACGTATTTCCAATAAATTCATAAAACATGAATTTCCTGCAAAAACTCTAAGATTAACTAGTGTTAATCATTCCTATTAACACATAAGGTATATGACATATCCATAACATGTCTTAATACTTTTAAAACACATTAAAATCTACCAAACATGCCAAACATACCATTTTATCTCATTAATACCATAATATACATTTTACTCATTTAATCACGTTATTAATCACCATAAAATGCCATTTTTCATTTCATTTTACATCTCATATCATGTAAAATATATCAGATGCATGAAAACGAATTTAAATGTCCATATGTGCATACCTTTCACCAAAGAGAAGCCTTAACTATCCCTTCAAGCTTGATTTCCTCTTTGTGATGTGTTTCCTTATCCTCTAGCCGAACCTAACATCACAAATATATTCTTATTAGAACTTTATAACGTCAAACAAACTCATGGGCTTGAAACTCCATTCACGATCCTAACAACATTTTACCGGCATGAATGTTTTCTTTTCTCCAAACGATCTTGCTATGTTCAAAACTCTGCCGTTTAAACCATTAAATGACCTTTACGGGTATGAATATCCATTCAAGAGCGTGAAAGCTTTCATTTTTACAACACTTAAACTTTAAAACACATTAAACCCCTTATGGGCATTACATTTCTCTCCCTTTTAAAAAAATTTCGTCTCAAAATTTACCTGTTGTGTCGAGTTGAAACAAATGAGGATACTGAGTTCTCATAACATTCTCACTCTCTCATGTTGCCTATTTGGTAATATGACTCTGCCATAACATTTTGACTAGTGTTATCTATTTGTTCCTCAACTCTTTAACTTCTCGTGCTAAAATCTCAATTGGTTCTTCTTCATAAGATAAGTTTGATCGAACCTCGATGCTTTCGACTAGAATGACATGAGAATGATCTAATATGTACCTCTTCAACATAGATACATGGAACACATTATGCATCCTACTTAACTCTAGCGGTAACGCTCGTCTGTAAGCAACTGGTCCAATCTTTTTCAGGATCTCATAAGATCCAATGAACTTGGGACTCACCTTGTCCTTCTTTCTGAAATGAAGAACTTTCTTCCATAGAGAGACTTTAATAAATACTTTATCTCCTACGTTGGACTCAACTTCTCTTCTCTTTAAATCCATGTACGACCTTTGTCTATCTAAAGCTACCTTCAAATGATCCTGAATGATCTTTACTTTTTATTCTATCTCTTGCACTAATTCTAGCCCCACTAACTTTCTCTAGCTAAGTTCAGTCCAATATAATGGCATCCGATACCTTCTACCATAAAATGTCTCGTATGGAGTCATCTGAATGCTCTACTAGTTACTATTGTTGTAGGCAAATTCCATCAATGGTAGGTATCTTTCCTAACTACCCTCAAATTCAATAACACAACTTCTCATCATATCTTATAATATATGTATCACCCTTTCCATCTGACCGTCCGTTTGTGGATGAAAAGTTGTACTAAAGCTGAGCTTCGTACCTAAAGCTCATTGTAGACTTCCCCAAAATTGCAATGTCAACCTCGAATCTCTATTAGATATGATAAAAACTGGAACTCTATGAAATCTTACCACTTTAATCACATACAATTATGCTAATCTATTCAACTGATAATCTCTCTTGATAGGCAAAAAGTGAGATGATTTTGTTAACCTATCAATAATGATCCATATGACATCATACTTTCTCGGTCTCAAAGGTAAACCAATCACAAAGTCCATTGTGATCTTTTCCCATTTCTATTCCGAAATAGTGATCAGTTGTAGTAACCTTGATGATACTTGATGTTCTATCTTGACTTGCTGACATGTCAGACATCTTGTAGTAAATTATGTAATCTCATTCTTCATTTCTGATCGCCAATATCTTATTTTCAAATCTTGATACATCTTGTAACTTCCTGGATGCATCACATATCTCATATCATGTGCCTCCTTCAATATCCTTCGGTACACATAACCATTCTTAATAGTATAACCCATTATTTGACTCAACTGAAAACTCATATCTTTTCCCCTTAGAGACCAACTCGATTATCTCAACTAATATGGTATCTTGCCTCTGTGCACCTCTAATCTCTTGATTCAAAGTAGGTTGAATATGGAACTCTGTCATGACCTTTCTACTCAACGCATTGGTCATAACTCTGGTCTTGCCTGGATAATAATCAATTATGCAATTGTAATCCTTGATCAACTCCAACCATCTTCTTTATCTCAAATTCAACTCCCTCTGAGTAAGAAGATATTTCAAACTCTTGTGGTTCGTGTAGATGAAACATTTTTCTCCATATAGATAATGATGTCAAAACTTCAATGCAAAGACTATAACTGTCAATTTTATATCATGGGTTGGATAATTCTTCTCATGAGATTTTAATTTCCTGCAAGCATAAGTAACAATCTTTCCTTCTTGCATCAAAATGCATCCCAAACCATTGTGAGAAGCATCGCTATAAACGACATACTTCTTATCCGGAACTAGCTGTGTTAGAACTAGAGCTTTTGTTAACAATCCTTTTAACTGATCAAAACTGTGCTGACACTTGTCTAACAATTCAAACTTCATATTCTTTCTCAATAATCTGGTCAACGGAGAAGCTATCATGGAGAATCCCTTCACAAATCTCCTGTAGTAACCCACTAAACCAAAAAAACTTCTAACCTCTGTCACACTTTTTGGAGACTTCTAATCCAATATTACCTCAATCTTACTGGGATCCACTCTAACTCCATCTACTGATACAACATGTCCGAGGAATGTCACCTCATCTAACCAAAACTCACATTTAGAGAGTTTGGCATACAACTTCTGATCCTCGAGAATCTGTAACACTACCCTCAAATGCTAATCATGATCCTCCATCTCCTTGGAATAAACCAAGATGTCGTTAATTAAAAACACAATGCACTAATCTAAATATGGCCTGAAGATCTGATTCATCATATCTATAAAGGCTGTCGGAGCATTAGTCAACCCAAATTGCATGACTAAAAACTCATAGTGGCCATATCTAGTCCTAAAAGCTATCTTGGCAACATCGGTTGACTTAATCTTTAACTGATGGTACCCTGACCTGAGGTCTATCTTGGAGAAAACTCCTACACCCTTTAATTGATCAAATAGATCATCTATCTATGGCAATGGATATTTTTTCTTGATAGTGGCTTTGTTCAATTGCTTGTAGTCGACACACAACCTCATCAACCCATTCTTATTTTTAACGAACAACATTGGTGTGCCCTATAGGGATACACTTGGCCTGATAAAACCTTTATCTAGCAATTTTTGCTATTGTGCCTTCAACTCCTTTAACTCTAAAGGTGTCATCTTGTATAGTGTAACTAATATCGAAGTTGTACCTGGTGCAAGCTCTATAGAGAACTCTATCTTCCTATCTAGAGGTAATCCTGGTAAGTCATCTATAAATACTTCTAGATATTCCCTCACTATCAGGAAATCCTAAAGATCTGGTCATTTCCTCCTCATATCAATCACATGAGCTAAATGAGCCTGACATCCTTTTCTAATCATTTTTTGAGCCTTCATCATGGAAATGACTTGGGCTGGTTGTGGAAATCTCTCATCATCCACTATTATCTCTTCTTAATTTAGGGTTTTAAGAATCAACTTCTTAGACCTGCAGTTAACTACTACCTCATATCTAGAAAGTCAATCCATGCCCAAAATGGCATCGAACTTGTGGAAAGGTAACTCGATCAAGTATGCGGGAAACTCCCTCCCTTGTACAACTAATAGACAACCTTTATACACCCAATTCACAATCACACTATGACATAAAGGGTTCATGACTTCAATCTCATATTCTAAGCTCTCAACTATCATACTGTGTTGGCTAAGTGTTATCATGCAAATATAAGAGTGTATAGAGCTAAGATCTATCAAAGAATATAAACACAACCCATAGAAAGAAAATGTACCCACGATAACATTAGTGGCCTCGTGATCATCTTGTGCTCTTATAGCATATACTCTCACTGGAGTCCTACTGAGTCCTAGTCTATCGATTGTCACTGATGCAGTATGACTAGGTCTTGACTGACCTTTTCGGTTTTGCTATCAATTTTGTACCCAAGTCGATCCCACTATATGTGCAGGCTTTGTATTACCCAACAATGGACAATCCCTCTTCAGATGATCTCTGAACCCACATCTATAATAAGCCTTGTTGTTCACCCAACACTCACCCCTGTGGCTCTTGTTACAAATCTCATATACTGGTACAAATCCTTTCGTGTTCTGCAGTTGTGAACTAGAGGTGGCAAAAATAGCTCTGGAAGATGGTTCCCCTGAACTGTGATTGTCTGGAGAAAAAACGATCCTTCTTTTCTGAAGGTTATGCCATGCTAGCTTATGGATTCCTGGAAGACTCCTCTATCTTCTTCCTTTTTTTCTTCTTAACACTAATGGCTGCGAATACCAACTTCGCAAAGTCCTCCATCTAAATAGTTGTAACTTGATAACTAATATCCTCATGTAAACTATCCTCGAATCAGTGGCACTGATCTGCCTTGTCCCCAAAGATCCCAGCTAAATACTCACTTTAAAGAACTCTCGCTCAAACTCTGTAACAGTCAAATTTTCTTGCTATAGATCTTGAAATTCCCTATTTTTCTCGTTCACATACACTCGTGGCACATTTTTTTTTAAAAAAAATCTATCATAAAGAAAACCCATGTCGGTGGTTATGATGTCTATGACTTCAATAGAACTGTCTTTCACCAATCATATGCATGCTCTTGAAGCAAAGAAGCTACATATCTCACCTTGTGATCATCGACACACTCTATCTCTTCAAAGACTTTCTCGGTATTTTCTAACCAAAATTCAGCAATTGCAAGATCATCCTTGCTCTTACCAGCAAAATCAGTAACCCCATACTTTCTAAGCTTATCTATTTGTAGCCATGATCTTGATGGTGGAGATGATGGTACCAGTGATGGTATTGGCTGCAAAGCTGCCTGTGGCATACCTTGTACTGATTATTGCATCAAGTCTACTATCTGCTGCATAAACTTCATCTAGCCCTGCTCACCCTATCTTGTGATGTGCTATGAAGGTAGTGGAGCAGCACATCGAGACATATACATTAGCAACATTAGGCTGATCCTAAGCTCAAGCGTTGGTAGGATTGTTGTTTTTTCGAAACATCATGAGGATCCACCTCATTAATCTCCATAACCTCTCACTTAATCCTACACGTTGATAAAGTAACAGCCCACGTTAAAGTCAAATGAAACACAATAAATGTATAATTAAAAAAATCCCTTTACCTCACTTAGGTTCATAAATTCCTAAACCTAAGTTCTGATACCAATAAATGTAACACTCGCTGATATAGCTGAAAAACCCTTACCAACTATACCGATGGATGTTACAGTGTTATTTTGCGGAAAACTCATTAAATTAAAACTTTCACATTTAAAACATGTTTAAATATAATAATGCAATTAATGATAAAATTAACATAAATAAAATGTCGATCTAATGATTGATATCATAACATAAAATTTGTTTCTAAGTTCATTAGCCTCATATTATAAAAATACATTATAAGATATTATTATATGTTATTAAAACAAAAGACATGTAAAATGTTATCCCAAAACATCTCATGAAATAAACAAAATAAATATGCCATGAATAATAATAAACCCAAATAGGGCACTCTGACTGAACTCTGGTGGTTGCTACTCTTTCAGTCAACTCCTATTTACCAGCTCCAAATATGCGTGTAGGAAACTCACACGCTAAAGAAACTAATGCTTAGTGGTACATATGTGCATAAAAATTCTACATTTAACTCATGTCATACCATGTCATGCAATTCACCTCATGATCATTCCTAGAATCATACATTCTAGTTGTTTCATACCTTAATGCAAGTTCACATGCCTATTAATACCATAAACACCATATAATATTACCATGTATATTATACACATATAAATTTATGATATTACCAATATCATATCATTCTACTTGCTATTAGTGTTTCATTATACATCTTTACAATACCATAAATTCCTTTTTATATTCATTTAACTTCCATTTTTATATCGTTCGAGACTCTTTAAGCTTTCATTATTTCAACTGTTTCAGCCCCAGAACTTTAAACTTTGACTATTTAGATGTGGGACATGAAATAGGAGTGCTCAATAACCCGAGCTTAAGTCACCCTGCTCACAACTTGTATCAGCTCATCTGAGCCTCTCAAAGTCAATGGTGCTCATACAACCCGAGCTTAAACCATGTTGACTGAAAAATAATATCATGCTAACATATTTAAGATCAAGAGCTCTCAGTCCTCAAGTCACCTTGTCCTCATATAAAAATTAGCTCATTACGGTATCGTTTCCCCCCTTAATGATATACTATTGATCCTATATCAAGTCCAAGACTAGAGAACTAAGCTTTTTATCTCATAACCATTTATCTTTTGATTCATTTTAAACACATTATTTCTAGCTTTTACTTTCCCATTTATGCATTATCATATCATGTCATCCACATGTTATTTACCATGTATTCATACATTCATAACATGACATTAATCCATTTAGCAAATCGATCATAATTCAAAAATGTACATATTATACATTCAAGCAGCTTCATGGGTGTGAACTATTTATTCACAGCCGTAAAGGTAAACTTTCACAGTACATAAATAAAACATAACCATCATGCATTACTTATTCACGGTCCTGATACCATATCATTATGGATTCTCAAACCGTGACAACTTATAAAATTTTGGGTTCATGCAATTCATACAAGCTCGACATTCACGGATGTAATATCCTTGTTCACGGATGTGAATCGTACATTTCCAGCAAACTCAAAATAGAGCAAAACATGCATTTCATACAAAAACTCTAAGATTAACTAGTGTTAATCACTTCTATCAACAAACAAGGCATATATCACACCCATAACATGTCTTAATACTTTTAAAACACATTAAAATCTACCAAACATGCCAAACATACAATTTTCTCTCATTAATACCATAATATACATTTTACTCATGTAATCACATTATTAGTCACCATAACATGTCATTTTACATTTTATTTTACATCTCATAACATGTAAAACATACCAAATGCATGAAAACGAATTTAAATGCCCATATGTATATACCTTTCACCAAAAAGGAGCCTTAAATCCCTTCAAACTTTTCAAGCTTGATTTCTTCTTTGTGATGTGCTCCTTTACCCTCTAGCCGAACCTAACATCACAAATATGTTCTTATTAGAACCTTATAATGTCAAACAAACTCAAACAAATCTAAAAACTGAGTTCTACCTAAACATAGGAAAGAACTCTCTCAAACATCTATGTTTCTCAAACGGTCGTGACAATACTTCACGGGTGTGAATGTCCTTTTTCCTCCAAACGGTCATGTCATGTTCAAAACTTCGCTATTTGAACCATAGAACGACCTTCACGGGCGTGAATATCCATTCACAGGCATGAAAAACTTTCTTTTTTACAACACTTAAACTTTAAAATACTTTCAACCCCATTCTTTCCCGCTCTAAACACATATATAACTTATAGACCCTATTTTACGAGCATTACAAAATGTGATTAATTTCATCACATGATTAGTAATCTCAATTGGTCAAACATCAAACTGATTCAAGAAGAACATAAAAAGCTTAGAAAAGTCTAATTGATCAAAAACTAAGATCAATCTAAGGGTTGGTGATTACTAAAAGTTAAGCTTAATAACTCATTCAAATCAAAGGTTAAGAGAGCAAATGTTAATTCCTATCTAAAAGACCATGGGCTTGGGTCAAAAAAAGATAATTTAGAGATAGAATTGAGTCCATACTAGAGCTATAATTAAAAAAAAATGGTATTTTAGTTAATCAATGTAATATGTTTAGACAAATCCCATGTCAACAAAATACATGAAGGATTTTGGGCCAAATATAAGAACTTAAGCATGGAGAAATGTTAGTTTGATGTGCTAATTTCTTAATTTGACATTAGAAATTGATGAGAAAGGAAGAAATATTTATAAGTTTATATACCAACTACTAGTAATAACCTGAATTAACCAATTTTAGGTTATGTGGTTTTATCATTTGTAAGTTATTATAGAACAATTGGTTATGAGTCATTACATTCAAGGTGATATAGAAATACCCAACTGCATAATGACATGTGGATCATCTTTTTACTATAAAAGGACAAGTCATCAATGTACTAAGGACCTTTTAACATCCACAATACTTTTTCTTGTATCAGTTACTATCGTTTTGCTCTTTATTATTTTGACTTTACTACTTTTATTACTTTTCCTTAGCATTTAATAAAATTATCATTTATGTAATCTTTGTAAGCTTTTGCTAGAGTCTAGCTCAAGCGACATTTCACTTGTAATAGTTGTTGCATTAATATTCTCACTCGCTAGTGCTTTAGACATAGCCCAAAATGTTTATCAGAGTTTTTCCACCACCTCACTCAATCTCCATCAGTCTCCTAACTTGTCACAATAAGCACAATGTAGCTCGATTTTTTCAACTATCATTTGATTCATTAAGGTCCAACCCATTCACTCCACCTCTCTACAGATTCAAGTCTAGTTCAATGTTGTCTTGGAGTTGTTACTATATTACCAGACCACAAGTCCGACTTATTAATTTGGGCCTCACTAGAAGAATGAACACCTATAAATAAAAAGAAATACAATATGAGACTATTGTAATGTTGTTAGGACTTGTTCGGGGTAAATGAATTTTATAAAATTTTGTGGGATTCATTTACAAGCCCATAATTTGCATGTTTAGTTTAAATGAGAGTTCATTTGGAATTTTTATGAATCAATTCCATGTAATTGATTATAAGTAAACAAATTTCATAAAAATTGATATAATTTGCAAATGAACTTTAAATTCAAAAGCCCTTTCTTTTTTTTAAATAATTCTTGACTTATGCTCTCTCATTCTCACTATCTTTCCTCCTCTCTCGCCTCCCCTTTCTCTTTGTCATCTCCCCCCTCTCTTTTCTCTTTCTCTCTCTTATATGAGATACGAAAAATGCTAGTTAGCGATATATTTTTAATAAATTTCAAATATATATATATTTCTTGTCAATAATTATATTTTTATTCAAAAATTGTATTTATCTCACTCATTTTATCTTTTTCATTTTATTTTTTCTAGGTGGTGCAAACGAATTTCATATTTTTTATACATTAGAATTAATTCATTTGTGAATCTATTCTATCATGAAATTCATTTTGTAGAAGAAACAAATTCCTTAATGAAATTGAACTAAATAAGGGCTTATTGAAGCTTATGAATTATTTTAAAATTTTTATATTCTCTTAAAAGTTCATTTGTTTGTTAATTTTGTTTTCTTCCTAAGCTCAATATGATGTAAGAATTTGTTAATTTATAATTAACAAGCATAGTAATTGAGCAAGCAATACGGTTTCCTCATATCTCATCAATTAGTTAACCGATTTCACAATTACCTAAGGAAGATGATATTGATGCATTAATATTATCTGCATTCCCAATGCCTACTTCATAAAAATACACTTTTTCATTACTATTAACCACTTAATTAGCTAACATATTTTTTAAGCTCGTCGATTTCTTAATTAAAATAGAGCAGATAATTTCTTATTCAACTCTAAAAAGTGAATTAAACCGGCACATGATTTAAAGAAAAATTGAAAAATGACTTGCTCAATAATGATCAGAGCCTACCTCTAACTTGACTCTAAGACTTGTCCGAACCCGACTCGACACATATATATTAGCAAATTTTTTTGAAAAAAATATATTTTTATTGGTGGAAATAAGATAGACCGTTAGAAATATTACTTACCACTAAGACATTGTATTAATTTTGTTAATTGTAATGCACAAAACAAAAAAAAATATATCTAATTTATAATTGTAATTACTTATCTATAATTTAGGACAAATATAAATAAATATATTATATAAATGTTTATTATTAAAAATAAGTTCATATCAATGTATCAAGTATTTTAATATTTTCGTTGAACTTTAATTATGTAAAATATATAATGTTGCATATATATATATATAATTTAAATCAGGTCAAATCCATTTCAAATTTAGAAGACCTTTATGTTGTTTGGGTTCGGGTCGGGACTTCTGCTCACCCCTAGGTTCAACTGGTTCACTTGCTAAGTTGGGACTTAGCAAGTGAACGACACAAACTCTAACTGCAACAGTGTATGTAGCAGGCAAAGGTAAGATCGTTGGGCCACTGAACGATTTGTTTGTGGCAAGCAAATTCAGTCACTTTCAGTCAGTCACGTTAGCAAGCAAAAGCAAAAACATATTACACCACAAGAATAAAGCAAACTAAAGAATAAATGCTTGCCTATAGCTGTATATCTAAAGACCTGCCATCTTCATGGTGCAATTATAACTTTGGAACTCAAAAATATCCGTTAATTTTCTTTTCTTTTTAGCTAAACAAGAATCAAGTACAACTCGGAGTGCCATCCATATCAATAATATATAGGAACGCACAAAATTGAAGAATGACAAAACAATATGTTTAAAAGCAAAAGTGAACCAACCAGAGCTTTATTCTACCAATAATGTAAAATATGGAAAGCATCACTTTGTTTTTACATGGCTCTCCTGCTCACCTTTCTCATAGTAATTCCACAGATGGCAGAACAAATTGTGGGCAATGACTCCTCAGATCTTGCTGAGTTCTGTACTTAGATCAATCATATTCATGGGTTCAAGTATTTCTCCTCTTTGTAATGTTAATAAAGGATCCAGAATCAAAAGAAAAGCATCATGAGTCTGATCCAAGCTCTACTTCTATGTCAACTCAAGACTAGTCTTAATCAGGAAGCAGTATTTTCCAATTCATTTCTTAGTGCGAGACATCCGTACCCAATTGGCCTTGCACATTTTCACACTAAGCTCATGTTAGATATAAGTAAATTTCACATGTAGCATTCATTTATACAAGCTCTATATAACCTTTTTTTTTTTTAGTTTTTAGTTTTTCTGTCATGTAAATCTATAGATGTTATCAAGTCCCAAAAATCAAGAGGCCATACACATACAGGCAACAAAAACACAATGAACACAAAGGATGGCTCTACAAATTACTAGAATAGGGAGACATTACATTTGACACTCAATAGATTCCTTGAGGCAATAATATAATTGGCCAAGCTGATAAAAAAAATGAAGGAGAACAATTTCTAAATCTAACACTATTGAAGTTCGCCATTTTAGCTAGGAAATTCAACACGACCACAGCTTAAGAAAAGCAAGATATCGTGATCAAACAACCATAGCTGTAGTTTGGTGAAAGCATGTGACAAAAACATTGAAAGTGTAAAGGCATACACTTGAGTCAAAAGCAGAGTTCACATGATAATGGATAGTGAAAACTCTAAGCTAAAGCAGCATATATTCCTTCCACTCACTTTGCTCTCTCAACACATTTTCCCATCTTCAAATAAAAAATGTAAAACGTTGACACCAGAGTCTTCTTTCTTCCTCAGTAGAATCAATCCTTTCATGTCTAAACAATAATAGGAATTAACCTTTGTAAACCAAATCAAATGCGTAGGACCTTTCATTGAAGTTTTGAACAATCACATGGACAAAGCAAAAACTGAATGCATAAGAAACTAACAATGGGAAGCACAGATCAATATCTCTTCAAATGTAGCAAACTAATGTTTATTAAAAGGATCATGTGAACAACGCAGAAGGTTATGATTTTGATCAGGTTTCTCAAAACTACCTGCGTTTTTAAGCATGTTTCTAGCTAGAGATTTTAGCAACACTAGGCGCAAATCTTCTAATTCTCACAACAATCTCTTCCACACTGCTTCTAACCCAACATGGATTAGTAGTATTAATAGATACAAGGCAAGCCTCACAGAAGAAGAAAAAAGCCAGGACCGATATAAAGCATTCAGAAAAGTTGTAACAGAGAAATCTTAGTTTTGAGTACAAGCTTAGTCAGCATGTATCCAGAATCAGAAAGAAAAACAATGCAGTCTCATCTCATTAGCCAATAATGCCATAAACTATGAAGCATAGACACTCCAATTGCATAGTGTGTCGCATTTCTGACACCAATACAAAACATTATGGGTGCGTTTTGTAATTTTCTAAAAATTACAAATGCATTTCTTTAAGTTAAAAATGCATTTTACCCTTCTAGAAAACTTAATCTCTATGTGACACCAATCATTGCTTAATATATTTGATTTTATGTCATTTTTTGTTTAATTTTATATAAAAATAATAAAGTGCAATTATATCTCTTAAATTTAATTATTCATAAATTTATCCCTATATTTTTAATATTTACACATTTTTCCGCATGTTCGTGTCTTATGCTTTTTATAAATGTCGTTTTCTAGTGTCCGTGCCTATACTACATAGGCAATAAATCACATTAGAAAAACTCATAAACCACACTCCATTCTGATGTAAAAATATCATCAGCAATCCATCAGATATGTCAAGTAGTACAAGCAGATAGCAACAACTCAGATCGAGAACATTGCTTGAAAATTCTCTAAAACAAGTAAACCAAAAAGCACAAGTCATTCAACTTAAACGAACTAGTTGGCCAATACATTATAAGATATAGTTATGCGAATTCATGTGATCATTTATTTCTTCTGTAATCATCATCTTATATTAATCCGTATCCATATCCATAAAAGAAGTAAAATCTTAATTTCCTAATTTGCTCTATCATTTAATTAGCTCAATTTAGCATAAACAAACCGAATTTTAGTTTCAAGAAAGCCCAAAACAATCAATAATCATCTAACCTTCTCATTATCACTCTTGGAATCTTTGGAATCCACAACCTTCTCTTCCTTCTGGCCACCATTTGACTCTAATTCTTTTGAAGCTTTTTCCTTCTCCAATTCCTTCATGGCCTCCTCTTCTGCAGCCTTCTCTGCCCGCAAAATCGGTTCGTAATATTCAGCGTGAGCCTGCATACATTTCCTCAAAGCCGAAGTAGCCTCAAAACACCTGTTCACAACATCCTCCTCATTAAATTCTGCCTCTTTGACACAATTCTCCCAATCTATAAAAACATCTCTGCACCCACCCCCTTTCATGAACAAACAGAACCCACATTCTCCCTCCTCTTCATCCTCTCCCTCGCCTTCTTCTCCTTGAACTTTGTCTCCACTTTCCTTAGTGGGTTCCGTTGATTGAACCGGTTCTTGTGCGATTTGAGAGCCAATTGAGGAACTTGTGGCTTCTATCGACTTTCCATCCTCCGGAGTCACATTAGTAGCTAATTCTGGGGTTTTGGGATCAGAAAAGTTCATGGTAGGGTTCGATGAGTTAGAAGACGAATTGGGTCTGTCAGGATTTGTACGAATCGGTGAGTTCGGCATGTGAGAATCGGTACTCGTTGTCGTGTTTGAAGAGAAGACAGCGCCCATGTCTGATGAGATGTATAAAACCTCCTTAAAACCCTTTGACAACCATTTAATTTTCTCTCGTTTCCTTTTTATTTTTATTTTGTCAAAGAAAGGGAAAAAAAAAACTACATTCTTGCTTAACATATAAAAAATAAGCTGGGGAAAAGTACTAACAATTTGATTTAAAATAAATAAACTTTAGATTTTATTTGAATCACTTTTTTCACTCTTTAATTTTTTTATTAAAAAAAACTTCAATTTTTTATATGTGCTTCTTTTAAAACAATCATACCTACTTAAAAAAATGATAAAAATGTAATTCTAATCAAGGTTTCTCATTTTGAAAGGTGAAAATCATGTTTCATGGTGTATAATCTATATACTTTATTGCAGTTTATAAATGTGGTTTTGCTTTCTGAGCTTGATCTAGTTATTGTTTTTCAAGTGAACAAATTACATAAAATTTTTATGAGATTTAATAAATTATAGATAAAAATAAACTTTTAAAAAATTAATATTTTACCTTTTATAGTTTGAGACAATGTCAATTTATTTGATATTGTATGAATTTCAAATATTGTAATGCAATATACCATATAATTTTTCTCTATTTGAAATATTTTTGTATGAAATCTTTAGAATTTCATATATAATCTAATGACTTTTTGTAAATGTTTAGATTTTCTCCTCGTTACCAATAACTGCAGTTATAGAATAATCAATATATTCAAGTTATTCAAGTTACGATTTTTTAATTGTTATTACAAACAATATGTTTATCAAATGAATGAGAGTAAACATTTAGTTTTTTAAAATATTGTTTTTTGTTGTAATTTGTTTAATCTAAAATGAGTTTTTTATAATTTGTTCTTCTTAAGTATTTTTTTTTAAAAAATAATTATTCTAGGGATAAATAGGTTTTTTCCTCTGCATAACTCGGATCTACAAATTTTTATTCAAAAGGTGAAATTTCTAGATATATGAAGCTTTTAAGTAAGCTAACGGGAGTAAGATCACACTTTTGCTTGAATCTAGAGCCAAATGGGTCTAAGAAATCTATTAGGCCATTGATTGGAAGTTCCAGTTTGGAGCTGACAGTTCCAAAATTCTAGGAATAGACTGGAACTAGAGAGGCCCCTATTTGGAGTCAGTTCATGAATCGGTGGTTCGGTCAGTTTCAATAGTTTTTTATTTTAATTTTTTTATAAAAATTATATAATTATGTAATTAATACAATAAATAAATATAATTAAAATTAATAAGATTTATTTATAATTTTTATTCATAGAAATTAAACTTAATTGTTGAGTAAATTTGAAACTAAAAAATTAATTTAACTTTTTAATTTGTCTATAAATGAAGAAAAAAATATTAAGTTAGAAATAAGTAAAAAAAAAAAAGGGGAATAAGTTAGTTAGAAATAATGAGAAATTTGAGAAAGAAATATTAAGTTATGAAATATTAATTTGTCAATTATAAATTTGTAATATATAACAAGTTATATAAAAAATAAAAATTTTGAGAAAAAATAAATTAACTTATTAAATATTAATTTATGATTTTGTGTAATAAGTTAAATTGTTATAAAAAAAAATAAAGAGGAATTTGATTTTGAGAAAATATAAGTTGAAATTTAGAAAGAATTATTTTTATTTTATAAATTAATAAATTATAAAAATTATAATTGAGCTAAAAAAACTAATCAATTTAATTTTTTTATTTTAATAAATAATTTATTTATAAAAGTTTGAATAATAATAATAATAATAATTTTGCTTGAACTTAATTTTTTTTACTATAAATTAAGTTACTAGTGCATCTTCTTGGGGTTTGGAGGGATCATAGTCTACATATTTCTCTTATCTTTTAAATTTTAAATATTAACTCCCTTTTATTTATTTTTAATCGGAATTGTCGGTGTTGAATGTGTTAATCGTTCATTTGGTAGAGAAGCCATATAGGTCTTCATTTTCATATTTTATCTATTTCTTGTTGCCTTAATGTCGTTTTAGTCTAATCATCAATATATGTTTGAACTTCTAACAATTCGGTAACTAAGCTAAATCGCGTCTCATCCAAAATATTACCTCATGTACTAAAAATTTATTCAACCACAATAGCTGAAACTAAACTTAAAAAAAATTTGTTTTGCAATTTGAAATAGTATTAGAAAGTATTTTAATGTTAACTCCACCGAACAAGAACTAAAATTTTTTTACATATTTTACTATCACCAAACTTAAATATAGTTGTTAGATAAAATGTCAAGTTCGAGTGAATAAAATGATGATATTAGTTTTTTTGTATTTTTCCAATATAGAACGATCACTCTCTCTAATTTTTATCGATTAACCCTCAATAGTGAGATTTCTAGTAGTAGTAGAAATATTATAAATTAAATTAAATTTCATAAATAAATCATAAGTTAATTTTTTTACATAATTAAATATAGCATAAATACTAATATTATCACCTAAATCTAAATATGAATAATAAAAACTCAAATAATCATATAAATCATATATTTTATATTTAGGATAAAAAATGCAACATACAAAATTAATTTAAGGAATAAATTTAAAATAATTCAACCATTTATTTTTTTATCATACAAATAGAATCATGCAAAATTAGATCATTAATATATTATTGAAATGCATCAACAATATTAATATATTCATACAATAATAAATGACATATTAGATAATAAACACTACTTAAAATATATGTTGCATCATTAAAACTTTTAAAATATCTAAAAGTTATTTACAAATATTTTAATGTTATGGATATAAATTAATTTGTGGCATATTACTGAAAATAAATGTGCATAATAATTTTCTATATTCATATGACTCATTAACTAATTCATAAGTTGAATTCCAATGAGTGTGAATATCCCTTATAAATCTTTTAGATTTTTTGTCATTTTCACGATAAAATCAACATCATAATTTCATTAATTGTAAATGTGACTATAAATATGAAATTGTTCATTTAATTGAAACAATTATATAACTCAAAGATTTCAAAATCATCTTGGACATATAAATTTGACACATGACGTGCACATTTAATATGAAAAAAATTTACCTCCAATGTTAAGTTAGTATAATATTTGAAAGTCTTGAATTAAAGCAGTATTTATCACCAGATTATAACAAGAAATTAAAAAAATAAATGTTTTATATTTATCATTTTTGTCAATTTTTTTATCATCAATATATTGAAATAATTGAGAAATAAAAGAAGATGTTGCGTATCCGGAAATTTGAAATTGTCTTTTCTCAATTTCAATTTAAGCAGCATGTTTATTTTACAAGTGCCTTCAAAATATATCATAACCAACTTTACCTTTAAATTTGTATGTTTGTGCACAATAATTATACACAATATCAAATGACCTATTATTTTATTGAATTTTCTTGAAATAAATTTAAAAAATATCGGATACTCTAATTTTTACTTCCAACTATTGAGTTGGATTTGATGACACTGCCAAACTTAGACCTGGTTATTTATCATTCATATTTCTTTGCCTTTTTTTAGTTAAAATTTCGAACTTCATCTATTCATCCAAATTTCCAATAAAATTTTTCATATCAACAACGGCATTTTCACCAAAAAAATTGCTCCTTCCACTGTGGCGTGACATTTTTTATGATTAAATTATGTAAAAAATGGAGAATATTAAAAAAATTATAAAGAAATATAATTAAAAATAATTGTAGAATTACGGAAAAATTGAGAATTAGAGAAAATTAAAATATTTAAGGAAAATTTGAGAATACGTAGAAAGTATAATTAAAAATAAATTAAAGAGAAAATAATTGAGTGTAATTAGAGAGAAATTAGGAATATATGTAAAGAAAATTAAGATTGAATTGTAGAGAGATTGAGAGAAAATGAGAATTAAAAGTGTAAAAAGTGAAATAAATTGAAATAAATTTGGTATTTATAGTGAAAATTTTTGAAATTAAAATTTCAATAAGACCACTCAAATATAGTTGTTATTTTCCCATTATAAGGAGTATTCTTTTTTTAATTATTGTATTTATATTTAATATATTCAATTATTTTAATAAATTAAAATTTAAAAATAGGGGGTGTGCAATGTAGTAGACCGCTACATGCAGGGTGGTGGGGCTATGGGGGGAGAAGGGACAGCGGTCATAAAACTGTTACCCATATAAATTTTTTTTATTCGGGTCGGTTTTCGGTTCTTAGGGGAATGACCTAGACTGATTCACGGTTTAGGCTGGATCTAGAACCAATCAATCTAGCTTGGTCCAGTTTCGGTTGGACCAGACCATTTGCATAAGCCCAACCGACTCATGGCCAGGTTTAGAGCAAATCATTTTCTTTTCTCTATATGCTAATCGCAGTTGATGGAGTATAAGAGAAAAGATGCATTAGGATATCTGGAGCATAAATTGATATTTGTTACTAGTTGTAAAATTTATTTTGTTCTATTTTGTTTAACCATTGGTTCCTTATGCAGATCGTTTTGCATTTCTAATATATTTTAGATTAGAAATTTTAATATTTGACAAAAAAATGTAATGATAAAAATGTATCTAATCAGTAATACAATCTCATATTTCATATTATTTAATAATGACAATTATAAAAATAAATAATTGGAGAAAATATCCAAATTATAAAGAAATTATTATATAGATTGAATCTATGTAGACCAAATTAAAGAAGAAGTGTCATATAAATGATTTTATTTACGTAACATTCTCTCCATAAGCAAAAAATTTCTCTCTATGAGCAAACAATTTTCACTCGAAGCAGGCAAATCATATAAATAAAGAATTCGATGGATCAAAATTGTCAAAATTCTTCCACAAAGAGGCGATTGTCACCTCCAAAGTACACAGTCTAAGCTCTCACCCACCTTTCTCGACTCCAAGTCAGGAAATTTAGATCCAACAATATGAAAATCTTCAAGATCTTAGCAACCTCTTTAGTTGCTTTATCTGTCTTGTTTTCCCTCTGACATTCTCTTTTTGATCGGTCACAACGGTTTGCTCATGCCAGAATGCTTGAAACTATACCCCAACCTAATTTCATTATTTTCTCATCACTAGGACTTGGATCATATGAGTTTGCTCAATCAATATCTCTCTAATTTCATTAGTAATTTTCATACTTGTATGGAGTTGAGAATGTTTTTTTTATCATAATATGTGATCACATTTTGTTAAAACACTTTAAATTTTAATGAATTATGGCATTCTTTGAGGTTAGATATAGTGTAATAAAAATTTCATTTTTGATTCACCACAAATTTCATAACTATGAGATAATGGTATCAAGGTCGAATATATTAAAACTTTACTCTGCTTATGATAATTTTGGAATGGAAAATGAATGACTTGAAGAACTATTACTTCTAACAACTGATTGTAGAAGTAATCATTCGGACTTCTAATTCATAGATATGGAATTTGAACCTATGAATTGTATATCTCTGTGATAATAATCATCATCACTTAGGTTGAATCTTGTGTTTTCAAATAATTAGTTTCGGCAATACAATACAGTAAGGATGCAAGATCCTTTGGCATTTGTTGTTGTTGATGTGTTCATATTTATGATAGTTTTATGTATGGTTTTAGTGTTTGGATTGTGGTTTTCTATATGATTTTTGGTTTGATTTGGTACTTAGGTATTTTTTTTATAGGTCATAAGCGGTACTGATTGAAGATTGGACATGATTGAAGAGTAGAAAGACATATTTGGATATGATTGAAGATTGGTAGGGTGATTAGAGATGTTTCAGATGAAGTTCGTTGTGTGAAGGTGAGGATCATCACGAGCAAGTGAATAATAACAAAAGAGAAGCCCATTGTTGCATGTGCGAAGGTTATGTCACAAGCACACGATACTGGAGAACAAGAGAACACCCCATTATCGCATGCGTGACAGTCTCCTTGTGTGCACACAACACATTGAAGAAAGCATTTTGTTACGCGTGCAAAGATTCCTTGTGAGCTCGTGATGCACCCAATTTCAGCAAAATGCAAAAGTTGAATGGGTCTCTTCATTGTTTTTAAAAGGGAATTAATGTATTTTATAAAGTTTACATCAATTAGGATACTAGTTTAGTATTTATTCCAATTTTCAGTAGGATTTAAAAAAAACACATTCACTTTGTAACTTTTTATTTAGAATTCATTCTCTACACATTCAATATGCTTTTGGCTTGTAGACTTTAAATTTCAGCAGAGTTTGATCTTTAAGTGTGAAGCTATTTTGAATTCTTGATTTAAGTCGAGAAAATCACCAATTACAGTAAAAATATTTCAGTAATTTCTTTTTCAGTAGCAAACAATAAGAGAAATTCGTCTTCAATCTTGTTGTGATGTTCATTTTTATTTGTGTTAATTGCCGAAAAAAGATCATTTCATAGTAGTTGCAGAAACTTACAAAATAAGAATAAGAGCCACTGCTTTATATACAATAACATAAATCTCGGACTATAGCATAAATCTCAAACTATGTCATAATATAAATTTAGTAAATATATTGACACAAAATTGAGTATTATTATTTTTCTATCATGGACTAATTTTTTCCTTAAAAAACTAATTCTTTCAAAAGAATCACTATTGGTAATTTGTACATATTGAGAGATAATAGAACAAAAAAGAACATAACTTTTTACTTTAATAACTTTAAGCAAATACAAATTTAAAAACAATTAAATTGAAAAAAAATACTATAACTAAAATATAAGTAACCTTAAATCCCAAATTTTAAAAAAATTATAGAAAATAATTTCTGACAAATCACATGAATCTCACTTTAGGTGGTTGTGAAGAATTTTACACAATTTAGCTATAAAAAAAACGAAGAACTTCCCTGTGTGCTTGCCATCTCATAGCCATAGAGATACAGGTGGTGTATTATGACAGTAAATTTATTTTGTGAGTTAAAATTACAGTTAGAAATAAAGTTTTTAAAAATTAACATTTTATCCTTTTATAGTTTGAAATAATACTTATTCACTTAATATTATATGAATTTTAAATATTAAAATGTAATATATTATATAATTTTTCTATATTTAAAATATTTTTATATGTATTTTTTAAGGTTTCATATACAATGTAATGACTTTTTATAAGAGTTTTAGATTTATAATCGTTACCTACGACTGTAATTATAGAACAACCAGTATATTTAAATTACAGTCTTCGTAATTGTTATTTTAAATAATATTTTTATCAAATGATATAAGGATAAAATGTTAGTTTTTTAAAAATTTAGTTTTAGTTAGAATTTATTAAATCTTAAGAGAATTTTTTATAATTTGTTCTATTCTTTTTTTCTTTTATCATAATAAAAATTAGGGTAAATTTTAATTAAATATATTTGGGCTAAATTTAATTAAAAATAAAGTATAGATCTGTTCAACTTTGACTTTTAACAAAGGGGCTTTATTTAATTTGGGAAGAGCCAATTTTATGATACAAACCTGTCTAAAATAAATTAAAAAAATTGGGGAGGTCTTTCTTTGTCTTATTATGAATAAATATGGGTTATTATCTTAATGTCCCTAATTAATGTAGAGTTATGTTTGACAAAATGCATATTTTTAACCATATTAATTACATATATTAATCTCTTTGAAAATACAAACAAACCTATCAAAATGGGAGTAGCTTTATTTTCAGTTGAACGTTGCTCTTAAAGCTATAATGATTTTTTTTTTAATAAATTTTAGACTC
Organism: Triadica sebifera; assembly: GCA_023653625.1. NCBI lineage: Eukaryota > Viridiplantae > Streptophyta > Magnoliopsida > Malpighiales > Euphorbiaceae > Triadica > Triadica sebifera. The sequence goes on from CM042900.1 coordinate 22,271,358, forward strand.
TTTGACACCAAACCATACCAAACAGAAATCTTCACTAATCCAAGTAATATTTCAACAATTGTTTTCTCCTCCGTTCTCACTTCCCTACTAGCATTGCTAGTACATGCAATATTTGTTAAGATTGAGAGGAGTGATATGAAATTACCAGAATTAGATTGCATATATATACAAGCTCTTGGCAGTCCTATTTCTATTAGAATTAAACAAAACCATATTTAGAACTCCTGCAATCCTGCTCTTCGCTTTGATTTTTCTTAATAAGAACAAAGCACCCCATGAATATGTAAATTTCATCAATTGTCTCTCAACTTTTCATCTTTCATCTTTAATTTTTAATACAAAAATACTCAACTTTTATTGATTGATGTAACAAAAAAATTTCTCTACCCAGCTATAACATGTTTTATTGGTTAAAATGATAATTAGACACTAAAATGACACTTTTTTCAATAATAATAATAATAATAATAATATCATATTTTCTTAATTTCTTGCCCGCCTATATAATAATCAATTAATCGGTTTCCCCGATTGGTTATTTAGCGTATTCATGATCTTCCATTATTCATAACAGACAAAATTTATCTTGTGTTGTTGTTGTTGTTGTTATTATTATTATTATTATTATTATTATTATTATTATTATTATATCTTTCCTTAACCCTGACTGTTTTATATCTTTCATTAACGTTGAAAGATTTTATACAAAAAGATTAAAAATATCATTAGGGGTGGATTAGACCCATCAATTAGTCTGTAAGTAATTTTTCAAATCGAATCCATTGAATTTATTAAAATTGATTAATAGCTAATCGATTAAGCACTAATTTTTGTTCGATTAACTGCTAATTTTGATTTTTATCATTAAAATAAAAATGCATCTTTTTTTTTTTTTTTTTGAAAATCAAAATGCCCGTACATTAAGAAACAGAGGAGAAGAATAGGGTAAAATCAACTCTCTGTCCGAAACGATCTTATGCCTGGGCCCAATTGAGTCCATTAAAATGCCTGGCCCCAGTTTCTTAAGTTTTGCGACTCCTCAGACTACGACGCCGTTTCACAACTGAAGGGGATGACAAAATGAGCTGAACGAAGAAGGAAGCAAAGAAAGAAGGGGCAGCCAATAGCCATGTCGTTCATGAGAGGAGATCTGCTTTCGAGAACCAGAAAGCTCGTTAAGGGCATGGCCAAGGCTGAGCCTTCTTGGCTTAAAGCCATGGAGCAGTTAGTCTCTCTGTTTCTCTGGATAAAAGTTTCAATCTTTCTTTTTATTTTCCATCTTTAAACTTATATATCAAAATCCCTTTTCTAAGTGCTAATCTTCTCATATAATATCCATTTAATCGATCTTTGTTTATTGATATTTCTGGATTATGATTTAGCCACTTCATAATTCTTCATTTCCTTTCCTAATCTGTTTAATTGATTGGCATGATTCAGGGTACCACCGGCAACATTTTCTCGTTCTGATGGGAAAATTAAAAATATCACTCTTCCCGAGGATCCTTACATAAAGAAGTTCTATGCGAAGAATCCAGATTCCAAATATGAAGATGCCATCAAGTATTTTTTTTTTAAATTACTCTTGCTACTGATATGTCGTTAATTTCAGCACTTACTGCCATTGCTATGGATTTAAAAAAAAAAAATACTAATTATGCCCAAGTTTCACAGAGTATTGGAAACATTAGAGAGTACTGGCACAAGTTAAGCCTTCCATTGTGTTAAATGGTGATGAAATTTTGAAGCTTTAGTTTAATGTCAGTTATGATTTTGCCAATCAATATGCACTTTGCAGCATGGGAATGCTTATCAGATTATGAGCATTCGTGAAGTTATATATATCCATCTTCATGTCTTTTGCTTGTGCATTTGGATAATCATTGACTTTTGTGCTTCCTTTTTGGGGAATGATTGATGATGTTTTTGAGCTCTGCAACTTTATATTTATCATTTTGCTTCCTTATGATAATTTATTATAGTGAAATGCTGAGACTTGCTTGATTTTATGTTCCTTAAAAATATGTGAATAGTGCATTCTCATCATATAACATTTTGTACGTTTTGGAAGTCACATTGAGATTTTGGCTCTGGCTGCAAACTCCAAAGCAAAATGAAACAAAGAATGATCATGATCTCTGTAATATGAATGAAATGAGAACATCAAAAGAACTTTTCTTTTCAATTATGCTTTATTTTTGTACAGGATTTGTGGTTTTGATCCCCCTCCAGCCCGTGTATTTGGTTTACGGGTGCTTGAGTTGAAGGAGCAGGGAGTTAATGAGGAAGAAGCTGTGGCCTTTGCTGATGTATGTTTATCTGTATTCTGTATTTTTACTTGTCCCATAAACATACTGAATTCTGTCTCTTTTATCCTTTTTCCTAGTTTTTATCTGCATTGGTTTTTGGTGTGTAGATGGAATATAAAGCAGAGAAGGCAGCAAAAAAGAAGGCATTTGCTCGATTGAGACAAATTGCTCGTATTCAGGGTAAAAGGCCTCCACCAAATCCATACCCTAGTGCCATTAAGGAAATTCAAGCTGAAGAGAGGAAGTATGTTTGTGCCCGGTACTTTGATCCCAATATACGTCAAATTTTGAATAGGATGAAACAAGAGAGGACAGCTGAAATGCAGGACAGACAAAGAGGTGGCTGGTAATATGAGAGGTGTAACTGCTGCTTCCGTATAATTTATTGCTATATTAAGTTTAGCCAGCCAGCCATAAGAGTGATTGTGGTTTATTATCATTGAGATGACATGATCAGTCTGTTTAGATTCAGTCTCATACATATCATCTTCATCTTCATAAGGAGGCATGCGTTGAAATTTCATATTTGTGGTTTCTATTTTTTAGCCAGCCAACCATAAGAGTGATAGTGGTTTATTATCATTGAGATGACATGATCAAAGTCTATTTGTATTCAGTCTCATACATATCATCTTCATCTTCATAAGGAGGCATGCCTTGAAATTTCATATTTTTAGCTACTGTTTTTTAGCCAGCCAGCCATAAGAGTGATTGTGGTTTATTATCATTGAGATGACATGATCAAAGTCTGTTTAGATTCAGTCTCATACATATCATCTTCATCTTCATAAGGAGGCATGCCTTGAAATTTCATATTTTTGGTTTCTATTTTTTAGCCAGCCAGCCATAAGAGTGATAGTGAATTATTATCATTGAGATGACATGATCAAAGTCTATTTATATTCAGTCTCATACATATCATCTTCATCTTCATAAGGAGGCATGCCTTGAAATTTCATATTTTTAGTTACTGTTTTTTACCAGCCAGCCATAAGAGTGATTGTGGTTTATTATCATTGAGATGACATGATCAATGTCTGTTTAGATTCAATCTCATACATATCATCTTCATCTTCATAAGGAGGCATGCCTTGAAATTTCATATTTTTGGTTTCTATTTTTTGTCATAACCTTTTGTTCGGCATAAATTTATTTTCTTTCATTTAACAATGCAGTTTTATGTTTTCATAAATAAAATTGTCCGAGACACAAGCAAAATTAACTTGTCCCTGCACCAGTTCTCAAGATTTTTAAACACAGAATAAAGATATTCTGTTATTTTCCAATTCCATAGCCTAAATTATCATAAATTTTAAGTTCTTAGGGTTTTCCAGTAGGATCGATGGGCGTGGTTGTGATTCTTATCTATTACATTCTGCAACTCTTTTATTTGCTCGATTCAACCTCCAACATTCCCAGCCAGAACTTAGCAAAAGTAAGCATGGAAGTTGAAGTGCAGCTTTTGAGAGACATGACGTAGTGCATAACGCGATGTCAAACAGTTGAATTGTGTGCTTAAAATTTTATGAAATTTTGCAACTAATTGCACCATGGGCACATCCTGGCAACAAACTAGACTAGGATAACTAGAGCTTCCTATTTGTTACAAATCAGCAACTCTTACATTAGCTCACAATACTCTCAACCTGAATTTAGCATAAATGGAAATCATACTACCCTTCCGTTGGTACATGCCATATCTAGACCTCAAATATCAAATAATAATGCATTACATCTAAAGTTGTATTTAAAATTGTTCAACTAATGAAAGCATAACGGCAACTACAACTCGCCATGGCCGTCGACTACCTTTAAGCCCCAGCTCATGTCTTCACAGTGCCTCACATGAGGGACGAGGGCACGTTTATCAGTTCCTCTCTTTTAGCTTTGCAATCATAATAGGGAGGAGCATGAAAACATGGTTCCACTGACATTGCAAGGCAACAATGTGGATCAGGGGCTGTCTCATTTTCAGGCTTGTACAATATCCATGGCTTCAAAACTCCCAGTCCTTGTGCTACATAGCCAAAGGTTGACCATGAACTAGTTACCAATTTATCCGTCAAACTTAGGAGGTACATTTCAGCCCATGCCTTTCTGGTGTGTATATGCTTCTCCGTTTGTTGATACTGCTCATGACTTGGCTGGTAAACACCAACTACTTCCCCAGTCATAGTTGGATGTTCCCAGAAACAGTTCCTCAGATTCTCAGAGCACCTAGAATTTAGTGATGCCACTAAAACAGCTTTCAACTTCGGATTTTCAGGTAGAGTGACAACACAGTCTTGCATATCTACATGCAGGCAATAATTTCTCCTTCAGGGTGCAGGCTAAAATTAGATCCATCACATGTTTGAAGGGGCCAGGTCGTGTGTCAAAAACTCTTATTTGAATACCAATACGCTCATTTGCCTTGGCCAAGTAAGTTTGATAGTACCTGGTGATTAATCCCCACGCATGATCTGAAGGGTGGAAAAGGTAGTGTCCCAAATGGAGGAAAATGGTCCCTTTCTCAGTAAATAATCTGCTCAGTTCTTGCTCAAATGATGTAAGCAAGAAAAGAGATGGGACAAAGTAGTTATCAGTTTTTATAATCAACCAGGGAACTTTTGCAAGAAGAGATTGTTCTTCATCACACAAGAAAAGTTTATCATTGTCATCATAATCCTGAACCAGATGGAGGTATGCTATAGACTCTGCTGTCAGGGAGGCATTTATGGCATTATTCTTCAGCATGTTCCCATAAGAAAGAATATTTCTGATTAAAAATCCCAAATTTTTTGATGAAAGGAAAATCCATGGGTAGGAACCATGACTTCTCTAGAAATGGCTCACAGAAGAGATCAGCCATAGCTTTACCACGGTCAATAAGGACTCTATTTGTAAGAAGAGCATAAAGAAAGGTCGAAGCTAAGGCTAATATCCTGTTGCCCAAGCAGCTGAAAGATATCCACACAACATATTTACAGTCTGCAGAATCAATTCTTTGGCCAGAATTAAGTTGATCAAGAGCTTTGCTGTAGGATTCAGTATTTGGTCCACAACGTTTATGAAGACCCTTGTAACTCTTGAGTCGGGAAATGAGATATGAAGAAGGCTTATAGGGTGAAGTCTTTCGATATAGAAAAGACTGATCTACTGGTGCAAGAAGTTTCATCAAATCCAGAAGCAAGAAGGCCTCCAAGCAGTTTGTTAAAATTCTTGTCAGTTGGTTGTGCTAAAACATTTCAAGAGCCTGAATAGGATAATGAAAAAGAAAATCAATACATCATAAATGAAGGATACGAAAAACAAGAAAGTTTCATCTATAATGAGCTGAAATTCTTTAAGAACAAGCCAATGTATATTTCAATTTACTTGTATCATTCAATTTACCCATTTTCAAATTCAGCAGCTGATGTTAACAAATTTAAACTTGCAAGTGTAGGAATCACTGCAACATGACAACTTCACTCTTGAGATCGATATCACAAGAACTTGTTTAGCTTAAATTTTTAACTAATTTGATTAATCGCCAAATTAAAATACAAATTAAATCTAAACAGTCGTAAATCAATTAAGAGATTAATTATAGAACTAACTGATTTAATCTAAAAACTAGAAATAATAAACTTGTAATCTAAACCGATTAATTTAACCAATTATATGAGATAGGTATTTAGTTTCACTTCTCTAATTATGTATTTTCCTTTTTAATCAATAATGCACAATGAATAATAATTCTAAGGTGATCACCTATATTCATTAATTAAACAAACAAATGAATTAATTAGTGTCCAATCCAATTTTTAGGTCAAATTACATATGATTTATCTAATAATCCAACTTTAATATTTTCAAACTAAATAATTGGTGGTCAATCAATCATTCAACTTGAAATCATATAAAACACAATTGTAATGGAAAAAAATTATTCATTCATAAAAATATAAAAAGATCCTTACAAAATTGAGTAAATAACTAAATACCCTATACATGTTTAGCATAATATTGTTATCACAATGATCACGTTTATAATAATATCAAACTTAAACATATTACAGCAGAAAAGAGAAAAAAAAAACTATAAGTTCACCTGAATTTGATAACTTGAATCTTTTCGAAAGGTTAATCCCCAATTCTCCAAGGCTCCAAGCTAAATCAATCTTCAATAACCTAAAATAGCTCTATAATTAAAGATCAAACTCTACTACAATTTAAAATCTACATGCCAAAAACTCTTTTGAACGTATAGAGAATGAATTCTAGATAAAAAGTTACAAAGAGAATGTGTTTTTTAAAACCAACTAAAAATTGGAATAAATATTAAACTAGAGTTCTAATTGATATAAACTTCATAAAATATATTAATTCCCTTTTAAAAATAATGAAGAGACCCGTTTAGACTTGAATTTGCATGTTTGGAACATCATTTCGCATTTTGTTGAAATTGGTCGCGCACGCGACAATGGACTTCTCTTATGTTCTTCTCACTTGCACGTGATAAACTTCATTTGAAACATCTCCAATCACCCAACCAATATTCAATGAAGCCCAAATATATCTTTCTTGCCTCCAAATCACCTCTTTTATCGTTTTTTTACTGTTTATTATCTATAAACACAAAAAATACCTAAGTACCAAATCAAAATAAAAACTACATTGAAAATCACAATCCAAACACCAAAACCACACATAAAACTATCACAAATATGAACACATCAAACTCTTCTACACTTAGGTGTTGCTTCTCTCCAAGCAACACTTAAGCATAGAACCCAACACTAAATCTAAAGCATTCACAAGCTCAAATTAACACATAAAAAAATTAAACCAACCCATATATTCGAAATTTTTGAATTTGTTAGTCTCATAGTCTCACTAGTACTCCAAGAATGCAAACTTTTAAAATTACACAAATCAATTAAGCTCGGAATAAAGTTAATACTAATTTCAAATCTCAATTCACAAAACAAACAAATATAATCATATATTTGCCTCAAATATATAGAGATCAATGCTCTAGCTAAACTACTAATTCTCAAATATCAAAAACATGAAATAAATTTCTCTTCCTTCTATTTTTGTTCTTTCTTTAGGGTTACAATTATTCCCTAAGTCATAATGCAATTCCTACTTATAACTTTTTTTCTATGTGGGGAGTTTATTACACACATTTAGGATGTTTTGCTTACTCATATCCTTAGTTACAGGAAAACCAAAAATAGAAAAGTAGATCCTTGAATGTATTTTATGCTCCATCTCACTATTCTTGTAACCCTTTCAATTTTATTTTTTTAAGTGAGTGCATTTTATGCTCCATCTCACTAAGGACTTATTAAGCACAATGTATTTGATGTTTATTCATTAATAGCCTAACTATCATATTAACAACTACATCTCTAAAGCATATCAATTTTCATATTGAAAAGTTTTTTAAAACAAGTTATGTCATCAATATTAATACTATCCCAAACTAAACCAATTAAGTGCAATCATAAACAAATCATAACTTTGCACTCATTAATTGACTAAAAGAAGAACAAATCCAAATTCGAGCAAATGAGAAGATACTACTAATATACAAAAGACACAAAATAATCACTTCAAAATGTAAAAAAAAAAATGGACACATACTAAAAATAAGAACAAAACAAAAATTAAACATCCTAAAATACACTCTCAAGGCAAAAATTTCCTTTCCCACACTTAAACTTGACATTGTCCCCAATGTCAAATAAAAAGCACAAAAAAATCAAACATGAGGAAAAAGAATAATCCTCTGAGAGTAGCGAGCAAATCCTGGTATAGGTGATGAGCAAATCCATTTGCACAATGTCCTCTTGATATGGTTGTTAGGTGCATTGGAGGGTCCAACCTGATTTGGATTTGGAAAAGTAAGTTGATTATGAGGCTTAGCGTAATGAAATTGTGGGTTCAGGTTTTGGCTCATAAGGATCTGATGAGGGTTATGGTAAGAGTTTCTCCCAAAAAAATTAGGGTGATTCTCTCAGCCAGGGTTATAGATATTAGAGTATGGGCTATTCTATTGTTTAGGCTAGAAGAAATTCAAGGCATTGGCTTGTTCTAAGTCATTTATTGCACAAGAATCAAAAGAAGAATAAATGTTAGCCTCATGCCTATAAACACCATATACTTTGTTTATGGGTGTGTTTATGTTGTTGACCAACATTCTAACCTGCTTAGTCAACTCTATTATCTAAAAGGTTAGCTCGATCCCCCTAGAAACTTCATTCACTGACATTTTCTACCCCTTACACTCTTTTACTGAGAATTAACTCCTAATTATTAAAAAATGTCATTCAACTCCTCTATTTTTTTCCTCTCTCATGGCTCCCCTAGTTACATTATCTACCATACATTGATATTGTTGAATTAAGCCATCACAGAAGGATTGATTTATCCCTAAGAGAGGGTAACCATGATGATGGCATTGCAATAGAAGCATCTTGAATCTATCTCATGCCTTATAAAATGTTTTAAAGTCTTTATGATAAAAGTTAGTAATTTCAACTTTGAACTCCTTTGTCTTCTGGTGGGAATAGAATTTTGCCCATGAACATGTGATATACTTCATTCTAGGAACACATATAATTTGGTGGTAAAGTCATCAGCCACACATTGACTCTGTCCTTCAAAGTGTAAGGAAAGCATTTTATCCTTAATTGATCCTTATTAAGCCCATTAAGAGGGAATGCATCGATGGTTGCATAGAATTCCCTAATAAAAGTGAGATGATCCTCACTTGACATACTATAGAACGAGGGAAACATATTTAAGTGTATGCTTTTCAACTCATAGTTTCTTGTAGCTTCCCCTAAGACTATGCACAAAATAGTGTTGTCAATCACCGGTCTAGTATAATCTTTCATAGCTAACTTCCTTTGTGCATCGGCCTCACTAGGTGGAATTGTCATTAGTTCATTTACTTCCTCTCATTCTTCTTTTTCTACAAGCTCTAGATGTTGAGGTAATTTTTTTTCTTCAAAAGGCTGATTTTTAGATCTTATAGCTATTGATCTTAGCTCATATGGTCTCTAAGTGGATGAATCACCAGATTTCACATTCTTGCTAGTACCTAGCATAAAATGAGATAAGCAATCTAAACTAAAGGTAAAAATGCAAAACTAAAATAAAATAAAAGCAAAACATAGATAAAATAATCTAAATTAACTAAACACACGTCGACAACCTAATTAATCAAGAATATAATCAACAATTTTCTGGCAACACCACCAAAAACTTGTTGTTCACAAATTTAAACTCGCAAATGTACGAATCACTATAATATGATAAGTTCATTCCCGATTATGATCTCATAAGGACTTATTTAATTTAAACTACTAACTAATCTAATTAATTGCCAAATTAAAATACAAATTAAACTTAAATACTTGAAACCAATTAGGAGATTAATTATAGAACTAACTGAATTAATCTAAAAACGGGAAATAATAAACTTGCAATCTAAACCGATTAATATAACCAATTATATTAGATAGGTATTTAGCTTCACTTCCCTAATTCAATATTTTCCTTTTTAATTAATAATGTACAATGAGTAATAATTCTAAGGCAATCACCTATATTTACTAATAAAACAAACTAATGAATTAATTAGTGTTCAATCCAATTTTTAGGTCAAATTACATATAATTTGTCTGATAATCCAATGTTAATATTTTCAAACTAAATAATTGGTGGTTAATCAATCATTCAACTTGAAATCAAATAAAATACAATTGAAATGGAAAGAAAAATTAATCATTCATAAAAATATAAAAAGATGCTTACAAAATTGAGTAACTAACTAAATACCATATAAATGTTTAGCCTAACATTGTTATCACAATGATCATATTCACAACAATATCAAACTTAAACATATTACAACAAAAAAGAGAAAATAAAACTATAAGCTCCCCTGAAATTTGATAACTTGAATCTCTTTAAAAGATTGATCTCCAATTCCTTAAGGATCCAAGCTAAATCAATGCGTTCTATATTGATATATTATATATAGTACATAATAATATATTTTGAGCTTATTTTAGCAATGAATATGATTATGTTTCAAATAAATTTGTATTTTTTGTTTTTTTTCTTAAATTTCTATGACTAGTTGTATTTGGCCCCTATTACTTAATCTTGCGTCCGTCCTTGTAACAAGGCATATTGAATAGAAATATAATAGAGAATTAAATTGGTGGCCCCATTACTTAATCTTGTGTCCATCTCAAGATATATTAAATAAGAATATAATCGAGAATTAAACAAAACTATATTTTTAAAATAGGAAAGTGGACTATTTTTTGAACAAGTTAAAAAAGAAAAAATAAACTTTGATAGGAGGGAGGAAGTATTATATATTAGATTTAAAAGCAATGCTAAAGTTTTGTTTGTTTTTGAAAAATAATTTATTTTTGAAAAATATTTTTTAAAAATAAACAAATATAATATTTTTCTATATTTAGCTGTAACAATAAAAAAATAAAATGATACTTTATTTTTTTATATTTGATGAGTTTTGAAAGAAAATGAGAAGTTATTTTCTTTTGTTTTTCAAATATTTTTTATTGAGTTAAAAAATATATTTGTATATCAAATATTAAAAAATAAAAAAAATATTTTCCAAAAACAAATGAAGTCTAAGTCAATGATTTTGTTTTTAGCTCTGTGATCGCCAAAATAATGAATTTTTCTTCAAAAGTTTTGAATCATAACAAAATAAAAAATAATATTAACCATTGAATCTTATACTTGGGCCAACAACAATGTTAGTGCAAAAGACTCAACCATGGAATAAATTAAATGAGACTTAGGAGGTGATTGAGATTTTTATTGACTATCTAAAAAGCAGATTTAAAATTTTTTTATTTAATTGACTGATTTTTTAAAAAAATTTATAAACTGATTTTCTTAAATTGGCTTTTAGAAAACATATTTATTTACTTATTTTTTTAAAAACAGTTTTCAAAACTTAAAAAAATTAAAAATGATTTTTTTCTCAAAAAACGTTTTTTTTAAACACAATGACAAACAGAGTTTTAGTATTCTGGTAATACATGGGTCTGTTTGATATTGTGTTTGCCAAAAGTATTTTTGGAAAAAAAATTATTTTTAAATTTTTGAGTTTTGAAAACAGTTTTTGGAGAAAAACAGATAAATAGATATTTTTTCCAAAAATAGGTTTAAAAAAAATAATTCATAAAAAATTAAAAAAATCAGTAAATTAAATCAAAAAAATTCTAAAACTACTTTTTAAACATCTAACAGCAATCTCAATTACCCTTTGTCTCTCCTCTTGTAGAAAGAATAAATTGAAAACCTCAAAAAAAAAACAAAAACAATTACTTCATATTTCCATAAGCTATTAGCTACCTACCTTGAAGAACAAGTACATAGTCTTTATACGTCTTTCAATTTTCTTTTTGAACGGAAATACATGTAAAAAAAAAATCATTGCAATTGTCTCATCGTTTCTTTTTGAACTGCGCCCGATCTGAGATCTCCAGACAAAACTTCTGAAGCAATAATAGTTATAAAAATCAGGACATGAGAACCAGCAATTTGGGCAAGCGTACAAGACAGCCACTCTAAGCAGCAGAGTGAGCCACTTTAAGCAGCAGAGTGAGCCACTCTAAGCAGCATGTCGTTTAATCCAAGAGACGGACATGTTATTAATTTATCTGCCTAACCTCTTACAATCCGAAATAACAGTACCAAAATCTGAATAATTACAAGTCATATAAAACTATGTTTTATATAAATGAATTATATAAATTCAGTAATTTTTTTTTCAAAAAAAATCTTTGAAAATACAGTCTAAAAATTGATAATCTTTATCTTTTTTTTTTTTTACATTCATCATTTCTTTTTCCTTTCTAAAAATGTGAATGCAAGTGGGTTTCACCAATTCCGTGAGATTTATTTACACTTGAAACAAATTTCAACTGAGCAAATAGAAGAAAATAAAAATTTATAGTTAAGGGAGTTGAACAAAATTGATAGTAAAGAAAAGAGACTGAATAAATTTTTAACTGAAATATTTAGTTGTACAAATTTATAAAATTTAGAAATTGATATTTTTTTTCAAAAAGAAAAATTAAAAAAAAAAGTTGAAGCAAAATGCAGGCAGAAACAAAGCAGCAGCAAAGGTGAAAAAAGCCGCTATTGTGCATTTAGAAAATTAGAATAATGACCGTTTATAATTTGTATCACCTTATACCTCACGTCCAATCTTACTAATTTAAAAAAAAAAAAAGGGAAATTGACGAGAATGGAAAAACAAAGGGCCACAGAAATTTATCTCATGTGACAAAATCTGACAAAGAAATGCACACAAAAAAAATCTAACAAAGAAAAGAGGTGTCAGCATCTCTTTGGTCCTTATTCTTCTTCACAATCTCACCATTTCTCCCTATCCACTCTCCTCCTCGACACACAGCCATGGAAATTCCTGCAACTTCAGCACCAAAAGCCGCGTTTAATGTCCTTGCAACCCAAAGACTGGCTAACCCATTTGGCTTGATCCCGATCTGGCCTCCTAAAAATCCCATCTTTACCACTCTTTATGCTTCAAATCCCATCTCAAGAAACAACACTCTCTGTTGCTCCACAAAACCAGATACCAACACAAATTCCCGCACTGGCTCCAATCCCAGTGCAAATTCCCAGAACCCATCGACACCTGTTTCAAACAATTCGCTTTCCTCCTCCTCTTTTCCATCTCCATCATCATCTAGGGGATTGGTGTTTGATTTGGGTCCTTCGAATTCATGGGATTGTAAGGACATTGGGTCACCAGTAGTAAAAAGGTTCCTCAATGATGATGAAGAGAGATGGCATATGTGGTACCATGGGAATTCTGGAGAAAACCCAGGTTCTGATTCTATAGGATTAGCAGTTTCCAACAATGGGATTCACTGGGAAAGAGGTGTAGGACCTGTAAAATCAAGTGGGGATGTGGGTTTGGTGATGAAATGTGGTGAAGATTGGTGGGCATTTGATACCCTGAGCATTAGGCCTAGTGAAGTGGTTATTATGTCAAGTAGTAAAGTTAGAGCCTCAAGTGCTGTTTACTGGCTTTATTACTCTGGTTTTAGTTCTGAAAAGGTTGATTATGTTGGTGATGATTCTTTGGAATTCAAATTAGAAAACCCAGAAATGTTTTGCATTGATAATGAGAATCATGGCAGTGCCAAATTCTTCAGGTCCTTACCTGGTTTAGCCATAAGTCAGGATGGGAGACATTGGGCTAGAGTTGAAGGTGAGCATCATAGTGGAGCACTGTTTGATGTAGGGTCTGAAAGAGAATGGGATTCTTTGTTTATTGCTAACCCACAAGTTGTTTTTCATGCCAATGGTGATCTTAGAATGTATTATCACTCATATGACATGGAGAATAGGCAATTTGGAATTGGGATTGCAAGATCAAGAGATGGGATTAAGTGGGTGAAGTTGGGGAAGATAATGGGTGGAGGAAAGATTGGATCTTTTGATAAATTTGGTGTGCTGAATGCAAGTGTGGTTAGGAACAAGAAAAATGGGAATTATATGATGGCATATGAAGGTGTTGGTGCTGATGGAAAGGGAAGTATAGGATTGGCAGTATCAGCAGATGGATTAAAAGATTGGAGAAGGTATCAAGAAGATGAAGTTCTAAAACCCGAAAAGGATGGATGGGATATCAATGGAGTTGGATCTCCATGTTTGGTGCAAATAGAAGGTGATGTTGATGAGTGGAGACTGTACTATAGAGGAGTTGGCAGAGAAGGAAGAAGTGGGATTGGAATGGCACTTTGTTTAGGAAGTGATATCACTAGTTTCCAAAGATGGACTGGTTTCCTATTATAATATGATGTTAGAAGCATTTTTCTTGATTTTTTTTCTTCTTCTGTTTGCTCAGTTTAATCAAGAAACATTTGATTTTACAGAAAAATGTTATTTATTAATATATATATATATATATATATATATAATTCAATTTACTAATACAGCCTTCGTAATTCACCATATAGTATATTTTTAATAATAATAGAATAATAAAAACATTTAAATTAAAAATAAGAATTTTCAAAAAGAAAAAAAAAATTAACATCTAAATTCTCTCCTTCTAGTTATAGATCCAAACTAGAGAGTTATGGGATTAAACATCTGCAAGAGAAATCTTAAATTCTCAATTTCTTTTTAAGGGTTAAAATTATTTTCCACTAATTTCTCTGGACTAAAACATATAGGAAAAAACCTCATTTTTTTGGGTCAGTTTGAGGAATTCAATTTTCCCAATCTGATCCGTCTAAATTAAAATTAACACATAAAAAATCAACATTTTTTTTCTTATGCGACACAAATTTAGATAAAGTAATAGATATTATTTTATGACTGTTGCTGATAGGTCTGGGCCTATATACCCAGTGTGAGCCGAAAAGCCTACACGTTATTGGTATATTTAAGAGTAAATTACATCTTATTATACCTTTTTTTTATTAAAAAAATTACTCTCTTTCTTTTTTTTTATTTACATTTTTCCTCTTTGTAATTTTCAACTTTATTTTTTTTCCTTTTTACCTTGTATTTTATAATTTTGATGTTTTAATTTTAAATGAAAAAAAAAAGAAATTTGAATTCACAAAAAAATAAGCTTTGAAAAGAATATTTTTTAATAAAAATATCAAGTTTAATAGTAAATAAGATAATCATGTATTTTTTTTCGATATTTAACTTCTCATATACATAAGAGTTTACCTTTTGTCAAAACTTTATTAAATTAGCCTAAAATTCATTTGACTTGTATATTCTTTGAGTTGAGAATAGATTCTTAAAAAATGGTAAATATAGCTCCGGAATTGGATGTTTGTAATATTTTTGTCCTTAAATTTTAATTTATAACGAAAAATATTTAAACTTAGTATAAATGTAGTGTTAATATTTCATTAACAGGTTATAAACCATATTATTACATGAATTAGATATGACAATTTTTTTCTTTCTCACTCCTCTCTATTTTCTCTCTTAATTTAGCTAATTAACCAAAATTCATTTTACTTGTATATTCTTTGAGTTGAGAATAGATTCCTAACAAAACGAGAAAATATGCCAGTATTTTTAAGAATCAAATGCATACTTATGAATCACTTAATATCTAAATAATAGTAGTTTTAAGGACTCTATTAAACAAAATTTCA
Source organism: Triadica sebifera (assembly GCA_023653625.1). Taxonomy (NCBI): domain Eukaryota; kingdom Viridiplantae; phylum Streptophyta; class Magnoliopsida; order Malpighiales; family Euphorbiaceae; genus Triadica; species Triadica sebifera. The sequence goes on from CM042900.1 coordinate 22,286,854, forward strand.
GTTAGTTTCTATTTATAAAACACTTGACATCTAGTCAATGAGAGTTAAATAATATATTTTTAGCCGTTTGAATGAAATTGTTTAAAATTGATATTTAAGAATAGTTTAAAATTGGTATTTAAGAAAATTAATTGAATAAATTTCTCAATCGAGAGATTCAGAAAATTATACAAATGCGTAAAATTCAAACATCAAATATGTTTTTTCCTTTTTTTTTCATGAATTTTGATTGGACACTTGGAATAATAATGCAACTAAATGTATTCAATTTGAATTACAGGTTGAAGATAGTATACTTTCCGATCAATAATCATAAAACTGTTATCACGTCGTTTTGGTTGACTATTTGTTGGACAGGGACTAATGTGAAGAAAAATTTTAATGCAAGAAGGTTCTTTTCCATCATAAACAACTAAATCTTACAAAAATTATTAAGATTATCCATAAACTAATTTAATTATACAAATGACATATATGTAAATTTATTAATTGTCAATTAATATAAATAAAATAATTAAATATTTATTGCTGTATGATTAAATTAATTTACAGATAATGTAGTAGACTATCTAAAATTTGTAGAAATACCATTTTAATAAGTAAAATAATTTAAACAAGATGCCAACTTGTACGATGCCATATGATATCCTAATAATGAAGAGAGGAACTGTTTTAATATATTGGCACTAAGTCAAGAAATCAATATTTAAATTTTTTCGATCCTCCTATGATTTTGTTAGGATTTATTTTTTTAACGTTATACGAATTATCAAGCAACTATACAATATCATATTCCCATGACTTTCTAATAATCATTTCCAAATAATTGATCTATTCACCTTTCTATAAAAATAATTTGAGCTTACTGTCACGCCCCGCAAAGGTTCATGCGGAATTTCCCGCACATTTACATTTTGGCACACATATGTAATATTCTAGAAGGCCAATGTAAACCGTTAGATTAAATGGATCGTGGCCGTCCATTTCGGTAGGTAGGAATTAATCCTAGCCCTCCATTTGTTAGGTGGGAATCAATCCTAGCCATCCATTTTGGTAGGTGGGAGTTGATCTTAACCATTCATTTGGTAGGTGGGAATCAATCCTAGCCATTCATTTGGTAGGTGGGAGTTAATCCTAACCATCCATCTGTTAGGTGGGAATTGATCTCGGCCATCCATTGAGGAGGTGGAGACCTATATATACCTTATGTAAATTCATTTGTAATCATCCACTCAACTCACTCAATTCAATCAATTGAAGCATTTCAAGTAATACAAAGCTTTTCTCTCAAACTCTCTTGTGTTCTTGTCTTGCTATTGAATCTTCTCGATCTCTAAGTTCCGTTATATTCTCTTTGGAGTGCTTTTATCGGTTTGGAAGGCAGGCTTAGTGCAACGGACCGTGCTAAGTGCCGCACGATTGCTAGTTAAAAGTCTAGGGTCGTGACAGTTGGTATCAGAGCCAAGGTTCGAAGCTTTACTACCTTTGGCATAATGAAGGCTACTGCCCCAGCTACACCTAGCGTGGAAGTTCCATCAATGGAACGTGGTCGTGAGGAAGTTCGGAAACCATCTAAAGAATCTCGAGCCAAGTCGAAAGACATGATTTCTAGCTTGGAAGCACGTGTTGTGAGTGCTCAGGACAACTTGGGAGAGTTGTTCGACCGAGTAGACAACTTGGAGGAACGTTGCAGCGGCTTGGAGGCCGAGGATGCGGAGATCCATGCAGCAGTCAAGATGTCACTCAACGAGCTAGACGGTGGATTAAGGCAAGAGATTGATGGGCTGAAATCCGAACTTGTTAAGGTACGTGATCTCTTCCAAAGAGAAATTTCCAATGTGTTGCTTAGAGTTGAGGATATGGGTGGTGATCTAGCACTATGCAAACGGGCTATGGCTTCGGGAACCAATACAACCACTATCATTGAGGCCAAGAAAGTGGAAGTTCCTAAGCCAAAGACTTTCAATGGTGCTCGGAATGCTAGGGAAGTTGAGAACTTCCTATGGGGGCTGGATCAATACTTTGAGGCTACTGGCGTAACGGACCATGCCAGTAAAATCCGAACTACTGCCATGTACTTGACCGACACTGCTATGCTGTGGTGGAGACGAAGACATGGAGATGTGCAACGTGGGGTGTGCACAATTGATACATTTGAGGACTTCAAAAGGGAGTTCAAAAGCCAATTCTTCCCCGTAAATGCTGAGGAAGAGGCGAGAGGCCGGCTTCGACGACTAAAGCAGATGGGTAGCATAAGGGAGTATGTGAAGGAGTTCACAACCTTGCTGCTAGATGTCCCTGACACATCGGACAAGGATGCCTTATTCTTGTTCATGGATGGTCTCCAATCATGGGCTAACCTTGAACTCAAACGACGTGGTGTCCAAGACTTGTCTTCGGCCATTGCCGTTGCTGAAAGTCTTATTGATTACTCCTCAAACAAAGAAGGCCAGAGGCCAGCTGATAGAAAGTTTGTTGGAGCAAGGAATGGGGGAGGCCATGCCAAGAGTCAGAACCATAAAAATCACAAAGAAAGCTACTCATTCAAGCCCCGAGACAAGGGGAAGGAAAGGGACGAACGTGGTGCCTCAAAGCCCCGTGTGACGTGTTTCATATGCGACGGACCGCATTGGGCACGAGAATGTCCCAAAAGGAAGACATTGAATGCTTTAGTTGCCTCCACTCATGATAAAGAGAGAAGTGAGGCAGATGACGGTGCAAAGATGGGATCTATGCGGCTACTTAGTGCATTGCAAAGTGCCCCAAAGTCCCCCAAGGGACTCATGTTTGTGGATGCAACCATCAATGGGAAAGTCGCCAAAGCCCTAGTCGACACAGGTGCATCTCACAACTTTGTTTCGCTAGAGGAAGCCAAGAGACTTGGTCTCAAGGTTGCCAACGGAGGTGGCTCCCTCAAAGCAGTTAACTCGGCGGCACGACCTCTCCAAGGAATTGCCCGCGGAGTAAAGGTCAGTCTCGGTGCATGGACTGGCCAAGTGGATTTATCTGTGGCACCCATGGATGATTTCTCGGTGGTATTTGGCATGGAGTTCTTGGACCAGGTAAGAGCTTTCCTTGTTCCATGTTCAAACTCTATGTGCATTATGGATGGACCAAAGGCTTGTCTAGTACCGACGGAGAGGACCACCAAGCCTACTACCCAAGCTCTCTCAGCACTTCAATTCAAGAAAGGATTGAAGAGGGAAGAAGAGAGTTACTTGGCCATTCTAAAGGAGTATGATGATGATGAAGCATCACCACAACTAAACTTGCCGACGGAGGTGCAAGTTGTCTTGGATGAGTTCCAGGATGTGATGCCGGAGGCGTCGCCAAAACAGTTACCCCCAAGGAGGGAGGTGGACCATGAAATTGAGCTGGAGCCTGGCACAAGACCACCAGCCATGAGTCCTTACCGGATGGCAAACTCGGAGTTGGCAGAATTGCGGAAGCAACTCAACGAGCTGTTGGATGCTGGCTTCATTAGACCATCCAAAGCCCCATTTGGTGCCCCGGTACTTTTTCAGAAAAAGAAGGATGGTTCACTGAGAATGTGCATTGACTACCGTGCTCTAAACAAAATCACGGTAAAGAACAAGTATCCTATCCCACTCATTGCTGATTTGTTTGATCAATTGGGGAACGCAAGATACTTCTCAAAGTTGGACTTGCGATCGGGATACTACCAGGTGCGCATTGCAAAAGGGGATGAGCCGAAGACTACATGTGTAACAAGGTACGGTGCTTATGAGTTCCTTGTTATGCCCTTTGGTCTCACAAATGCACCTGCTACCTTTTGCACTCTCATGAATAAACTCTTCCATCCCTACCTCGATCGGTTCGTGGTAGTATATCTTGATGATATAGTAATATATAGCCGGACTATGGAAGAACATCTTGAGCATTTGAAGAAGGTGTTCGAGGTCCTCAGAGAAAATGAGCTATATGTTAAAAGGGAGAAATGTTCCTTTGCCCAAGATGAGGTGATGTTCTTGGGTCATGGGATAAAAGATGGGAAGCTGATGATGGATGGAGACAAAGTGAAAGCCATCCAAGAATGGGAACCTCTTACTAAGGTCCCCGAGTTACGGTCTTTCCTTGGACTTGTGAATTACTACCGGAGATTCATCAAGTCATATTCAGCAAGAGCAGCTCCACTAACAGACCTACTCAAGAAGAACAATACTTGGGAGTGGACAAACAAGTGTCAAGCCTCATTTGATGACTTGAAAAAGGCCATTACCGAAGAACCAGTGCTTTACTTGCCAGATCCCTGTAAGATGTACGAGTTGCATACAGATGCTTCAGACTTTGCCATTGGTGGAGTATTGATGCAAGATGGGCACCCAATAGCATATGAGAGCCGCAAGCTCAATGAAACTGAACGCCGCTACACGGTGCAAGAAAAAGAGATGACTGCTATCATCCACTGTCTAAGGGTGTGGCGACATTACTTGTTGGGTTCTCACTTCGTGATCATGACAGACAATGTAGCAACTAGCTACTTTCAAACTCAAAAGAAGTTGAGTCCCAAACAAGCTCGGTGGCAAGACTTTTTGGCAGAATTTGACTACAAGCTTGAATACAAGCCCGGTAAGGCCAATGTGGTGGCTGACGCACTGAGTCGAAAGGCGGAACTAGCAGCTTTGAGTAGACCAAGCAGTCCCTTGCTGGAAAAGATCAAAGAAGGGTTGGAGCATGATGCCCTGGCTCAAAACCTCCTTGTCCTCATCAAGGAAGGAAAGACAAGGCGATTTTGGCAGAGTGACGGACTACTCTATGGCAAGAAAAATCGCATCTACGTTCCTAAGTGGGGGAACTTGAGGAAAGAACTGATGAAGGAATGCCATGATTCATTATGGGCTGGACACCCAGGTATGAAACGCACCCTTGCCTTGATCAAGTCTATTTACTACTGGCCTCAACTGCGGGATGATGTTGAAGCCTATGTAAGAACTTGCCTTGTTTGCCAACAAGACAAGACAGAGCAGCGTGCACCCGGTGGCTTGCTAGAACCGCTGCCTATTCCAGAGAGACCATGGGAGAGTGTCTCGATGGACTTCATCACTTGCTTGCCAAAATCAGAAGGCTTTGGCAGTATAATAGTGGTCATTGACCGTTTCAGCAAATATGCAACCTTCATACCTGCCTCGATGGATTGCACTGCTGATGAGACTGCACGGTTGTTCCTTAAGCATGTTGTGAAGCATTGGGGAATTCCATCCAATATCGTGAGTGATCGAGACCCACGATTTACTGGGAAGTTCTGGACAGAATTGTTCAAGCTGCTGGGATCAGACTTGAACTTCTCCACTAGTTTTCATCCGCAAAGCGATGGGCAGACGGAACGTGCCAATGCACTACTGGAGTTGTATCTGAGGCACTTTGTTAGTGCCAACCAACATGATTGGGCTAAGTTGCTGGATGTAGCTCAATTCTCATATAACTTACAGCAAAGAGAATCCACTGGCAAGAGTCCCTTCGAGATCATTACGGGACAACAACCGATGACCCCTCATGCTTTAGCCACAAGCTATGAAGGAAAGAGTCCTGCAGCTTTCAAATTTGCTAAGGCATGGCATGAGCAAGCTGAGTTGGTCCGAGCCTATTTGAACAAGGCATCCAAAAAGATGAAGAAGTGGGCTGACAAGAAAAGGAGGATGGTTGAATTTCGGGAAGGAGATTTGGTCCTTGTCAAATTATTACCACAACAGTTCAAGTCCTTGCGGAAGGTTCACAAGGGGTTGGTACGAAAATACGAAGGGCCATTTCCTGTCATTAAGCAAGTTGGAAAGGTGTCTTACAAGCTACAACTACCTCCCAAGCTTAAAATCTATCCAGTCTTTCATGTAAGTATGTTGAAGCCTTATCATGGAGACGAAGAAGATGCAAGTCGAGGAGAATCGAAAAGGGCACCCACTGCAGTAGTAACCTCCTTTGATAGAGGAGTGGATTCCATTCTGGCAGACCGCTTAATTCGGCGTAGAGGTGTACCAAGTTATCGGGAATACTTGGTCAAATGGAAGAATACCCCAGACATAGAGGCAAGCTGGGAACCTGAAGACACTTTGTGGCAATTCAAAGATGACATAGAAAGGTTCAAGCTTGAAGGCGCGACGAGGGCGTCGCGAACTTGAGTGGGGGAGAGTGTCACGCCCCGCAAAGGTTCATGCGGAATTTCCCGCACATTTACATTTTGGCACACATATGTAATATTCTAGAAGGCCAATGTAAACCGTTAGATTAAATGGATCGTGGCCGTCCATTTCGGTAGGTAGGAATTAATCCTAGCCCTCCATTTGTTAGGTGGGAATCAATCCTAGCCATCCATTTTGGTAGGTGGGAGTTGATCTTAACCATTCATTTGGTAGGTGGGAATCAATCCTAGCCATTCATTTGGTAGGTGGGAGTTAATCCTAACCATCCATCTGTTAGGTGGGAATTGATCTCGGCCATCCATTGAGGAGGTGGAGACCTATATATACCTTATGTAAATTCATTTGTAATCATCCACTCAACTCACTCAATTCAATCAATTGAAGCATTTCAAGTAATACAAAGCTTTTCTCTCAAACTCTCTTGTGTTCTTGTCTTGCTATTGAATCTTCTCGATCTCTAAGTTCCGTTATATTCTCTTTGGAGTGCTTTTATCGGTTTGGAAGGCAGGCTTAGTGCAACGGACCGTGCTAAGTGCCGCACGATTGCTAGTTAAAAGTCTAGGGTCGTGACATTACACTATCTTAATATTGTCTAAATTTTCTACATTCCTTAACTAGTAAGTATATGTTTCTTCATCTTTCTTTTTCTAGGTTTAACTTTTGCATTTGTAAAAAAAGAGTTGCAACTTTTATTCAAGTTATAATTTTGATAAATTATTTCTTATATTTTGATGTTTAATTGTTTAGTCTATTGTTTCAACATTTTATTTACAAAAATCTATGGTGGATATAATAAGTAACAAATAGAGTATGTTGCATTGATGTTTTAGCATATTAAACTAATTTTAATATTTGAATTAAATTGCAACTTCCTTCTAAAATTCGGATAAAATTCCTATAAATTAAATAGTATTTATATGTTTATTTATTGTCATTAGAGCATATGAGGGATTCCAATGACTGAAGCTTAAAGTATTCGCATGTTATTGTACGAAAGAGGCCATTAAATTGGACCACCCCTAAAAACCGAACCGAAACCATGCTAAACCAAAATGAATTAATCTATTCAGTGCGATTTATTTAATTTTCAATTTGTTCAATTTAGTTATTCAAAAAAATTTCAATTATTTGATTTGATTAGATTAAAAACATTGAAAAACTTATTAAACCAAACCGATCATATATATATATATATAAAATAATTTTTTTAGCAATTATTTCTAATTTTTAGATATAAAAAAATAAATTATAGTTTATGATCATTAATTTTGATATATGACTTGACAATTTATTATAATTTTGATTTTAGTTTATAGTAATTTATAAAGTTATGATAATTGATTTTAATTTATATTAATTGATAAAGTTATTATGGTTGATTTTAATCTTTATAATTAATAAATATAATAATAATTAGTAAATTAATCTATAAAGTTTATTAAACCGAACCAAACTAAATTAAAATATTTTGATTCGATTAAATTCGTTCAAAAATATTTTGATTCAATTCAATTTTTTATATAAAATATCAGTTCGATTTAGTTGGGTTCAATTTAAAACTGAACCGAAGAACACAGGCGATGAAGAGTAAATATGTTGGTATAAAAGTTGTATAGGAATTATCATTTCTGAAATTAAAAAACCAAATGAAAATTTCATTTAACATTTAAAAGTCAGAAAATAGTATTTGACCAACTAGGAAGAAAAAAATATAGTTATCAGTTCTTTGAAGAACGGTTGTCAACTGAAAGATAATGTTAGATGTGCGGTTATCTTATGACTGTTTGATGTTATAATTTCCAAACCCATGGGAAAAGTCAGCAAAGGAAACAGCGACTGTACCATTCAGCAAATTCATTATGACCCACAAATTATTTAAAAGAAAATTTTATGTGGTTTGATTTATTGTAATAAAACTATTTGAGATTTAAAAATTATATAATTGGTTTCTTTCGTTTACATTAGTTAAATTATGCAGTTATTTTATTAAATTTTAAAATATTTACAATTAGTAAATAATAATATTATTTTTTATTCAAAAAATATTAGTATAATAAATCAAATTTCAGATTCTCTTTATTATTTTATTATAATCTAATGTTTTTCTAACAAAAGTCTAACGAAAAGACATTAATAGAATATAATAAAATAGAGAGACCAATCGTATAAATTTTAAACTTCAGGAATAATAATACAATAGTTCAAATTTTAAGATAAATAATAATTTTTCCATTATTTAATTATGTGGTATGCTAAAATAAAAATAAAATAAAATAAAACAAAGGATTGATGATTAGTTTGCCCCTAAACTATAAATCGGTGACATCCCCAAATTAACTCTGGAACCTACTTAAGACCCAACTTTTAATTTGGGACTAAAGTTAATCCATTTCATCCTTTAAAAAAACTTTTTTTTGATTTTTTTTTTCAAAAATTCTTACCCATTGTGAATCGATATTGTAACCTTACACTCGTTCCATAATAATAATAATAATAATAAAGAACAAAAAATGAAAAAAAAGTGGTTTTAACTTTTAACCATAAAATGGAATAACTTCGCTGTAAACTGAAAATAAATTCCAAATAGGAAACAGGCATAAAAGTTATTTTCAGGATGATATGGACACTGATTTATAATTTAGAAAGCAAATTGAGCTTTCATCCACAAGCCGAATGATGTTTTTAGCCAAATACAAAGTTCTAAATACAACATGCCCAATAGACAAAATTTTCTCTTCCCTTCTTTTCTTTCTTGTATTTCTTCAATACATAATAAGAAAAATAAAGTTATTCTAGTTCCAAGTAAGTGAATCCATCATGTTCTTGATTATATTATAAGGTAAATTTCTAATTTTGATTTTATTTTATGAAATTCCATTAAGAAAATGTCAAAAGCTAAATTTAGGACAAGCAAAGGCAATCCGAAATCCCCCTCTTGGTGGGTAGGGAGAAACAAAAGGATCATGACATTCAATAAAAAGTCCTTAAGAAATACTTTTATTACGAGCTAATTAGTAACAATAAATTCATTCTCATAAAGAAAAAACAAAGCAATAAATTAATCAAATAAAGCTAATGTTTTTTTTTTAAGTAAGAATGTTTTCATTCCAAAACAAGTAAAATGCGGCATGAAATAATGACTAGAATTACTGTAACTATTAAGACAGGCAAGGGAAAGCGGAACCAACTTTCCTCGGGGGCTCAATGGTTATGCGTTTTTCCTTAGCAGGAAACTAGCACAACCACATCAATACTTCAAAATTTCTCAACGAACTGGCCCACAGAATGGATATAATTGATGTATTGAGGCAGACATCTATATTCTATCTAACTTTCAAGCCAATATCAAAACACACACTACTAGGTGTAACCTCAATTATTGAAGGTGCATGGTCAACCCAAGCCATCTTATTGTATTCGGATAAGATTCGGTAGTGATTTTCTCATGGCTATTTTAAACTAAAAGCTAGCAAATTGTTTGGGCAGAAAAATTAATAAATAAATGCAAGAAAAATCAAACTGAAAGAAAAGCCACATCAAAAGGAAACTGCGATCATCTCGTCTGTGTAGGAATGGAGCAAAAAGCCAATCGACGTTTTCCACATAATTTTAAAATAAACATGGCTCACCCAATGTTCAAATTCAATTCTTTATGGAGGGAAAAGAAATAATATTGGATATTAACAAACATGTGCTTGAACACAAATTTTCCTAGGTTCTCAAATATAATGATATCCAATCGTTTTCATTCCTCAAATTTTCTTTCCTTTCCTTCAACTTTTGTTGCTTCCCAAACAAGGCACACAGGACTCTCAAATCTACATAGCTATTTTGATGGGAAGCACTAAACCAACTAGTGCCAACAATTGTAATGGACATTATTAAGGTTTAGTAATAAAAGATGCTAACGTAGTTGAAAATTGTACAGATAAACATTTATAAAATGGCAAACAAGAACCACAGTAGACAAAAAATAAAAAAATAAAAAAAGTACCAATCTGTACAGAGCACCAAAATTAGGGAATAAGAATATTTTTCACAAGCTTATCATGTTGAAAGCATGCAAGTAAAATACTAATTATACAGACAGGCACAACTAATGGAGCACAAATAAGAAAGACATCAATAAAATACTTACTATACAGATAGTCATGCACAATTAATGGAGCACAAATACGATAGATATTTTTCAATTTCAATAAGTTAGGTCTCTACCAATACTTCCATGCTCACATCAACTTGAAAGTTAGATTATAAATCACAGGTCAAAGTATCATGTATGAAACCTGGATGTATCAGCCATTTACTTGTTTATCACTTTTTAGACAAAATAAAGAAGGAAAATAAAAATAAAAATCATGCAGCCAATCAAAACTACTCAGCTATTGCAGCTTAGTTAAATCGGGTAAATATCTCCATCAATATAGTACATACTCAATGAGTCAATGTAGCATTCAAATTTACAATCAAGAAATCGATGATAACTCATAGGTATAGAAAAACTCAGCCTTTCACCATTGCATGAATATGAGTTTTGAAAGAGCACAAAAAGAATTAATTTAAAGAAAAAGCAGATGAAGGATAGACACAAAATCATATAAGAGCTAAGACTATCTTCTAGAAAGACACGCACAGAAAAAGAAATGATTTTATGCCAGATCTATGGACATGTGAAACACATTCCACATCTATGCGAACAAGTAATTAATATTTTATCAAGACTCCACAAAAAATTTTAAGGCCAAGATTTTATCATCAGTGATCCAACAAGTCAACAATGGGGAAAGGCCAATTGAGGTCTAGCCTTTACCATTTGACAGGTAGATGTACCCATTTCCTTAGGGGTGCCCAAACCATAGGGAAGAACAACAGATAGTGGAAACAGCAGTTAGCCAGTCAATTAACTCATGCTTCCCAGAGAAAGTGTTAAAATTTAAAATACAATTCACAAGCAAGTTATTTATAAATATGGGAGAACATGACAGTAACTTCACATAGCCCCATAGCCCCAATAAGAAATCTCTGCTTCACATAAAAACCTAATCAAATGCTGAAACGCATCACCAGTATATTGGCATTTGGTTCTGCCACAATTTTTTATCATTTTTTGTTCTCTGTATTTCTGCAGTCCTTTAACAGATGCAGCATTGGTAACATCCACAAGGATTAGAACCACTTGTGTCTCTGCGTCCTCTACAACCAGAAGAATGGCTAATGCAATAAACTTAATCCAATCAGCATGGTCTTCCAGCAGATTAGAAATGTTTGCTCTTTATTCTTCACGCAAAACCTTCTACAATAGCTTTCCAATTTACCAAAGAGGTCCACTAAATCACAGGCACAATACTCTCATTCTCACTCGTTGCTCCACAAAACCAGGCATTGATAGCAACAGTGCAACAAGTAGAAATCCGGCCATTGAACTGGATTCCAATTCAATGGCCCAACATCTAGCAACTCCAACATCTAATCCAGCACATACACCAGCAAAGTCAAAAGGTTTGGTATTTGATTTAGGTCCCAGAAATTCATGGGATAGCAAAGAAATTGGATCTCCAGTTGTGAAACGATACTTTGGGGACAATGAAGAAAGGTGGTACATGTGGTACCATGGAAGCTCAGATGCGGACAATTCAGATCGCATTGGACTAGCAGTTTCAAGCAATGGAGTCCATTGGACACGTGGATCAGAAAATGTGAGGTCCTGTGCTGATGCGGGTGCAGTGATGAATTGCATCAAGAATTGGTGGGCATTTGACACAGAAAGCATTAGGCCTTCAGAGCTTGTGATTATATCCAGCCAAATGTACAGTTCAGTTTATTGGCTTTACTATACAGGATACAGTTCTGAAGAAGTGGAGATATCAGGGTTTTCAAACATTTCATTAGAAAACCCAGAAAGAGTTAATAATGAACAAACAAAAAACAGAAATCATCAAGTTGGCAAGATTTTTAAGTCTCTACCAGGTTTAGCTTGCAGCCAAGATGGTAGGCATTGGGCCAGAATAGAAGGGGATCATCATAGTGGAGCTTTGCTTGATGTAGGGTCAGGCAAGGAATGGGATTCTTTATTTATTGCCGCACCACATGTTGTTGTCCATAGAAGTGATGATATAAGGATGTATTATTACTCATTTGATGCAGAAAACAAGTCCTTTGCTCTTGGAGTTGCTAGATCCAGGGATGGGATCAGATGGGTGAAGTTGGGGAAGATCATGGGAGGAGGGAAAAAAGGTAGTTTTGATGAGCTTGGAGTCAAGAATGCTAGTGTAGTCAGAAGACGAAAAGATGACAAATACTTGATGGCGTATGAGGGTGTTGCTGCTAATGGAGAGAGGAGCATTGGATTGGCAGTATCTCCAGATGGACTGAAAAACTGGGAGAGACTCCAAGAAGATCCAATACTTGAGCCTGCAAAAGGGGAGGAATGGGACAATAGGGGAGTAAGATCCCCATGCTTGATTCAGATGGAAGATAAAGTGGATGAATGGCTATTGTATTATGTTGGTGTTGGAGAAACAGGAAGAACAGGAATTGGAAGGGCAATTTCAGAGGGCAGTAATATCAGGACTTTCAGAAGATGCTCGGGACTTCACTTGTAAGATAGATGTATAGTATCATATATGTGAACAGTTCAATATTTGTTAAATCAAACTGCATCTTGCTTCCTAGCAATACACGCTGCATTTGCACTTAATGTATGAAGTTACTATTGTCTAAGCCTATAGGTCTGTATATCGTAGCATTTGATCTTCTTTTCCACTTGTTGCGGAGAGAGTATGAAGAGTTGAAATCCCTTCCTCCATAAAACAGAAAAAAACAAATAATTTCACAAATGGATGGCTGAGAATAGACCAGTCTCATCCAATGTTGTACAAAGGCAGTTCAAAAGTATCAACAAATGCTAACTGCGGATTCCAACAATTTTACACATGCAAATGCAGTTTTTGTATTGTGATCCTAACTATGTTTGAACTCTAAAGCATGACTTCCCAAATTAAGAAACAGCCATCATAACTTCCAGAACTGTTTATTCTACAGAAGCTTTTCATAGTCAGACTTGGATTCTGACAACTATACAGAGATAGTTTTACTATATAAGTTAAAAGTATAATACAATACAAGCAAAAGTTTCTAGATTCATGGAGATATAGAAGAGTAAATAAGTTATTATGCTTGCATATCCACCATTTGAGTCTGCAACGATTATTCCAATAATTACATATCCGATAATAAGAAAGTATACGACTTAATTCCAACATAATTACTCTGATATAGTCAGCTCTTTTAGACACTTGAATATTTCTTAACAGTTCTGGACCATTTACTATTATTGCTTCTGTGAACATAGTAGCTAGATAATCCCACTGTATTATTTAAGTCTCTAATCTTTAACTTTTTTGAATTGAAATATCTAAATAATAAGAAATTTCCTTTTAACAGTGATATATGTCAGTATATGTAAAACTGAGATTTGAAAATCTGCAAAATTCATCTATGAAAAAAAAAAAGAAAATAATAATAAAGAATAGTTAATAATAGTTTAAAATAATAGTTAAGTTGTAAGTAATATTAAAAAGAATATTTTGGTTATAAGGGCCCCCGAGATAGAAATAATGAATTATAAATAAAATTCGGGTTAGAATTCCATATAAAAGATGGATGTAATTATCTATAATGATAGTATTATCTAGAATGATAAACAAATGAAAGATGTAACTAAAGCTTTTTATTCATCAACTTGATATTTATATTTTAAAAATGAGTTAGTTAAACTTGAAAATTCACTTTGAAAATAGTCAATAATTGAATTGGATTTGTTAGATGGTATCAACGAAATCGAGTTCTAACTTCCATTTTTTACTAAATTAATCGATCAACTTGTCGTCGAAGATATATTTTGAATTAGAAAATTTTGAAAAAAAAATTCAACATATTTTTTTATTATGAGAATAAATCCTACTACTTCTGGTCTGGAAGTTTCCGCACTTGAAAAAAATAACTTGGGACGTATCGTTCAAATCATTGGGTCAGTACTAGGTACAACGTTTGAATCAATAGAAAAACTTTTCTTCTATATCTGTATGAATCGATATTATTACATTCCAGTTCCTTCTCCCAAGGAAAATCCCGAATTAGATCCCAAATTGGTGAGTTAGTATGAACTTATCCATGCGGTTACTCTTCGAATAGGAATCCATTTTCTGAAAGATCCTAGCTTTCGTGCTTTGGTGGATCTCCAAGATCCTTTTGATGACCTATGTTGTGTTAAAGGGATATTTATATGATCCGATCGATTGCGTAAAGCGCATAAGCAATAACAGTAAATGGTCCAAAACTATTAGGAAATATTTAGGTGCCTAAAAGAGGTGGCTATATCAGAGTAATTATGTTGGAATTAAGTTATACAACTTCTCATTTGTTATGGCTTGGCCCCGTTTATGGCAAATATTGTTACACAGACTCCCTTCTTCTATATTTTTGAGAGAGAAAGAGTTAATATATGATTTATTCAAAATAGTTTTACTGTATAGGTTAAAAGTATTCTTACACGATGCAGTTTGTTTCTATTGTACTATAGCTTTTATCATATATATGCCTATAATAGGCAAAGATTTGTGTAATTTCAGTGACAATACTTGCTCCACATCTCTTCTACATATAGTCCACATATAAAGTCCATAATTGATTGTTTATACTTATAGTGCTTCTCAAGCTTCTTCATGCCATTTATAATGGCAAGAAGGTGGTTTGTCATGTCAGTAATAAACTCACTCGGCTTCATCTTGAAGAGTTTGTATTCGGTCACAAAAAGTTAAATCTTTTTGGATTTCACTTGTTTCATTCCTTAGCGATAGTTCTCCAATGTCTTCAAAATTGCATAAACACTTTGATAATGTTGAATTCTAATACACTTTTCAATGGATAAAAAGCTTGTGAGGATTGTCATTGTTTTATTGTTCTTGCCATTTGCCTTTTCTTGTGGGTCCATCCAATCATCTCTAAGGACAATTTCTTCTTCACCATCAATGTTCTTCTTAGTTGGGGACTTCCATTCTTTTTGAACAATATCCCAAACATCAATCCCTTTCACTATCAAGATAGGTCTCCATTCTAAATTTCTAATAAGTATAATTAGATCTGTCAAAGAAATACTTTAGTCTTTGGATTACTTCATTGACCATTGTTGATCTTTGCTAGCGCTTCTAAGGGTTGTTTGCTAGACTTTACTTTGATACCAATTGTTGTCCAAAAAATCACCAAGGGGGATGAATTGGTAAGAATTAAAAATTTTGATAAATGCAAGACAATGAATAAATAAAAGGGATAGAGAAGAAGAGAGAACACTCAAATTTTTATAGTGGTTCTGGCTAAAAAGATCCCTATGTCCACTCTCCAATTCACAATTTGGATTTTACTAATTCACTCTTAAATTACAAGTGGAGTTTTCCTAACTCAATCTCAACTAGGTGTTTTTCCTTACAATTTTCTCTTGTATTTTAATGGCTAACACAACAGCCAATTTCTTGTATTTTCAATGACTCACGCACAACCCTTACAAATAACTCAAGTGTTTAAGACTAGCATTTGAACCAAATAACTCACAATCAATACAAAGAAGTTAAGAAATCAATTTGCAAGAGTTTAGCCACTTAAGAGTTAGTGTTCTTCATTCAATGGCCTTTTGGGGGGAGAATTTAAAGGCTTCACCCATAAATTAGTCGTTATGAATGGTGGCTATAAATCTCCCTAATCGTTATAAATTAAATGATACATTTTGCGATTCGCATACTAGTTTGCGGGTGCGATCAAGGTTGCAAACCTCTCTAGATTTTGAGGTGAATCTACCATTACAATGTCGCGGTCGCACTTCGCCTATAGCAATCGTAAACTTCCTTTCGCGAGTAGAGTAGTGATCGGACTTAAGGTCTCAAACCCTATTAGAGTAGTGGCCACACAAATGAAGTTGCGATCACACTTATGCTCTAGCGGTTGCTATTTATTTTCTCAATCGTGCTTTTTATGTCAGTTTGAATTCTTTCAAAATTGACTAAGTTTTTGAAGTTCTTTTGACTTGAAACTCGGTACACTACCAAACAACACTAGATAGAGATATTAGTATCATTTAATTTGATTGTCAAGATAAAAATAGAAATAAATCACCCTAAGGTCAACGCATTCATCAAGAAAAAACTAGTATTGAGAAGGATACCATCTAAATTAAGCATGATGCCAAATACAAACTTTTTCAAAGGGTTTGCCGTTGACATTATAGAAATCATATATAAACCTCACTAGATAATTATAATCCCATTTTGAGAAAGTCCACTGGAACATAACCATCAATAGCTTTATTAATAATTGCAAAACCAGTAAGAGATTCAAAATTAAAGCTCAATATCAATTAATTCCACCAATTTGGGCTTAATATGAGCTAACAAAAACTTGGGTTATTTTTTTGGATGATGCTAGTTTTGGTATTTCTATCAATCATGGTTCACTACCACAATCTTTTTATCAAACACTATAGGCTCAATGTAGAACATACAAAAAGAGTTAAGTTTATCACAATCGTTTTTTCTTTTTAGGTTTATCTCTATTTCAATATCCAATAACAATTTAGAGTAATTTAAGTGCTCACTATTATATTTTTTTCTTTCTAAATAAAATTTTAGTGTTTTATTAAAATTCAACTCCTAATTTGACTTTTTTTTTAATTTTAAATATAATAATGATATTTTATTATCTAAAAATTAAAAAAAATCCCAAAAAATCTGTAAGAAAATATAAACAAAACATATTTCAAATAATCTTGATAGCAAATGTCATATCGGCAATCCCTAGACTCATATTGACTAATATCATAGATGTTATACATGTGTAATGTAATTAGATCTTATAAGTTATAGGGTCATAAGAGCATATTCTTATTTTTGAATTATATATAATTGCAACGTTAATTTATAATATTCACAAAAAAAATAAATTAATGTATGATTATTTATTTTAATGATCATATAAATTATTCTTATATGAATATAAGATAGCATTTAAAAATAAATAAATTTAATTTATATCTTAAAATTGAGTGCATATAATATTATTAAATTAGTCATTTAAAGTCGGGTTAATCCCTAATAGATGAAAAACTTGCTTGCAAATGATAATCAAATATACATTAACACTACTGGTGGAGCGCATAAGAGGCAAGTATGTAGAGTTGGCTCTTAGGCCAATCATTACTGTTAGCCAAGGTATGACAACAATTGGCTTGTGGCGGATGTCCATGTGTGGGGCCAAGTCGTATTCGAATTCGTGGATACTTATACAGTATAAGACTAATGATACCATCTTCCTTATTAACAATTGGTTTTAGAAGAACTAATAAAGCCTGAGATCCACAAATAATATCAGAGCTAAGGTCACAGGTTCGATCTCCAGCATAAGCAATTGTTGAAGGAGAAATTGTTGGCCAAAGTGTGACAACAATTATCTCGTGGTTGAGACCCAGTTGTGATACCAAGTCACATTCAAATGTTGTGGACTCTTGATGGTAGCACATTCAGTAGCATATGACGCTTGCATAATTGTTGCAGTTGATTCACCACAAATGGAGGAGAATGTATTCACATTCCACCAATTGATGGAGAAGTTAGACTAAAAGCAAAAGGTTGAGTGAATTATGTAGGATCGAATGTAACGACAAATTTATGCGATTACTCGTAATGTCCATCAACAAGTAGAGAAGGATGTGCAGTAGAAACAATAATGCATCAATTTCAGGCTAGTATGGCTCCTCGACCACCAACATTAGATGATCGTCCAAATGATGACATAACCCCAGCACCGAGTATATTATGAGGGAATTAAAGGAACACATCTATTTCTAAGTTGAAAGCAATTAAAGGTGAATTACACAGACAATACCTGAAATATATAATACATAATAACACAATACCT
This sequence comes from Triadica sebifera, assembly GCA_023653625.1. Lineage (NCBI taxonomy): Eukaryota > Viridiplantae > Streptophyta > Magnoliopsida > Malpighiales > Euphorbiaceae > Triadica > Triadica sebifera. Next base: position 22,304,970 of record CM042900.1, read on the forward strand.
ATATTATTATTTGTAACTACAAAATACCTGAATTATTATTTTGTAACAATAAAACACCTCTGTCATAAGGTAATATAGATTGTCGTTAATTGGAGTACTGTATTATTATATTGTTATTAATTGGAGTATTGGATTTGTTAGATTGTTATTAATTGGAGTACTATATGGTTATATAAATATGATTGCAACTCAGAGTGCCGTTAGGGACATTAACGGGAGATGACAACAGTATTTTATTGTTACAAAATAATAATGCAGGTATTTTGCAGTTACAAATAATAATTCGGATGAGTTGTTACTTGTTATATATTTCAAATAATGTATGTGTAATTCATCCAACAATTGATGTAAGGCAAGACATTATTGAGGGAATTTTCCAACTTAGCAAGGGATATTTTGGCTAGGAGTATATTAAAATTTAATGAAATTTTCTCTCACTAAATATTATCGCAGCATTCAATTGGCAATGAATTTTCCACATCAATGTAATTGGAGATAGAATGTTCATTATTGGCGACCAAAATGTACATCGTTAATCAATGAAATTTCTTTTAGTATTACCCCTCCAAATCACTCACCTAACCTAAAGATATTGCTCCCCAATATCTCAAATCAAGATTGTTCAGTTATTTGTATATACAGGTATAATGAAAACTCATCTCAAGTACGCAATCTTCATAAGTAAGAATACTTTCAAAGCTTTAAATGAAGACACTAATATATCTAGTCTCAGTACTAACATCTTTTGCACGAATTATTACCAGTGACACAGACTCTGTTAACGCACTCATTAACTAAAATGCTACTGAAGTGCTGTTTTCATAGTAAAAAAAGTTTCAAAATTCAGTACACTACTAAACTAATATTTTAAAGGAAATTTAAAATATTATAAAACAACTGATTTTGATCTATCTGGGACATAATATATTTCTTGCTTATTGATTTTTTTTATTTATTTTTTAAAGCTTAATTAGCAAGTAGGGATTCCTTACAAGGGAAAACAAGTTTCATTATCTTTGATGTCATGCAACCATCTTTAGAACCAAAGAAAGAATTATAATTCAGAAAAAGGAACCTGCAAACTGGATCCGTAGATCAATTATCAGAAGGATGATAGCCCTGCAGCTTGTCTGAGCTTCTCATAAGAAACCCAAAACACAAATTGCCAAGGACCAAGTCTTGCCCATGTAGGGAAAAATCCTTTCCACAGCGCTCTTAATCCCTCAATTCTAACCGTCTTTACCAAACAATCATAAGAGCTCCTGTACATAATCTTGTCATCCTTGCTTGCTGCCTGATTCATCATTCTTGTCTTCACCACATCAGCTGGACAACTCAAGGCTGTTGCAGAAAGCCCTGACATAATGGATGCCAATGTGTGGGCATATATATTATCTGCAGTTATCTGATTTTGGATAATAAATTGTTTTGCATGATCATAACAGGCTAATTCTCCCATGTTCACTAAAAATGCCCTTTGGATGTTTGGGAAAACCCCTTTCCAAAGTCCACCAAAGCCTTCGGCTCGTATAATCTTGCAGAAGGCATTGAAAGGTCCTGTGTATCTAGGTTGGTGTCCATGGATTCCCATGTGACCATCTGCTTGCATCCGCACCTTAACAAGATCAGCAGGGCTGGCCACTACCTGTACTACTAATGGAAAACAAAAATTCAGTTACTTTATAACATTTAGACATGACAAAGAAAAGGAAACTGGGATCACTAGATCAATACCATCAGTCAATTGTTTAAGGAGTTAATCAGATTAATCATGAGATTCTTGCCCAAAATCATATAATTAGTAAGGTCTAAATACTTTCACTATTTTTAGTCAGCACATGGTCCAAACTCCTCAAATTCCAATATCATACAATTTGGATTTGCACAGTGATGAAGTTCTCACCTGGACAAATCTCTTCTAAAACCATAATGACATCATTGTGCAGAAATGCAACATTTAAACGTTTATGCTTTGGGTAGAAATGAAAATGAAATCGATGCACACTTAGAGGAGATGAGTTGACATTTAAACGTTTATGCTTTGGGTAGAAATGAAAATGAAATCGATGCACACTTAGAGGAGATGAGTTGAAGGTTATTCATATGCCCCAAAGTATAAACTAATATTACACATCAATTCGTGCACACTGAAACATTTCATGAATCATGCCAATCTACGAACTTCTAAAAGAAGTCAATATTATTCTAAATAAGCAAACTGAAATGGTAATAAACATGGAACACACAATTAACATTCCATTTCTCTATCTCTGTCATGCCTTCTAAAGATACGAAAGTGATAGTACCCTCTGAATGAGACAAATGATGTATACTATGTTAGTTGTACCTTTTTTGTTAAAATAGAATGGCAACTAGCAAAAATAGATTAATTAACATCAATAAGTATTCGCAAATACGATAAAGCAAACAATTGACTTGAGGTACAGCTTCAGTTACTAAATAATATCACTGACCAATGAAATCACACACAACTGGTGCTTAGATAGCAAAGATAAGTCATGTAATAAGAGCAGACCTGCATGATGTCAACCTTTGAGACAGTAAAAAACAAGGAGGCATTCTTAGTTTATAAAGTATGAAAATCTTTTTCTTTTATACAGCCTAAAGCATATATAATTCGTCAGTAGCTGCTAAAACATTAGCATTCCATTGTTTGTAGTCTAATAATAATCTCTTTGGACCTAAAATGATATGACATAAGCTCCGTGAAACATGAAAAACATGTCTTTCATGTTCTCATAACAAGTCACATGTTGCAAGACTGCACCAAAACTCGTTTATTGTTAAAAAAAAAAAAAATCAATGGCTGCATGCATTGGATATAGTGATTTTTTTTTCCCCATAACATGAAGAAGATTCTATTAGATACGAAGGAGAATTACAGTGAAGAGGATAAGACATTATTGAATGAAAACATGAAATGAACCTCAAAACAATAAGAAAGCAAAATGAGCAAGTAATGTTGTTTCTGAGCCAGGGGAAACTATTTACACCAGTAAAAAGTTTCCTATTTAGACCAGCATTAAAATATTATTTATGTTTATTAATTTATATAAATAAGAATTGAGTTTAGGGTTTCCATGTAATTTTGGATAACTCACACGAATCAGTAAACAACTCAATTTCAATTTTCCTATTTTAATTCATATTTTATTTTTTTCCTTTCTTTTCGACAATGCAGGCCAGTTTGATACTCTTTGCTCCCTGAGCATCAGTTCATAGACTGTACAAATCTTAGATAGAGCCCTAGACTTCTTCCCTAGGTCTATTATAACTTTAGATTCCTTGAATATTTAGCTTGTACACAGAAACATATTGAAAAACTCCTAAAACCAAAAACCTTAAGCCCAAAAAAGAGAAAAAATTCCTGTTCCATACTAAATGCAAAGGCAAGCTTTAATCCTAAACTGCAAAATTAATATCCATAAATTGTTTGGATTTATGGGTAATAGTTGTATCTCTTGCCTGGGCTATAACGCCGGAGATTCCACCAAGGAGAGCTTTATAAGAGAGAGAAATGGAAGCACCATCATGATCATTGTCAACAAAATTTCTCAAGTTTTCATAACCCACAATTCTTATAGGTGTATAGAAGAAGTGCCTGAGGATTGCAGGGGAAAGACCTTGATAGAGTCCAAGAGGACCTTGCTGGCGAAGTATCTCGCCGGCCACTCGGAATGCGTTGGTGGGGCGAGCGTAGGATAAAGACTCGCCGGGCAGCTGAAGTCGAGTCTTTGTAAGGTCTATCGGAAATGTCGCCGTCTCCGCCACCATGGCCGATACCGATGTCAATAAGATTTTCGCCTGAATCTGGATTTGGTCGAGCCCATAGCTTTGGCTCGGTTTCATCATTCATGGAAGAAGAGAGAGAGAGAGAGAGAGAGAGCACTGTTTTTGGTCTTTTTATTGAAATAAATATTTGACGCCTTAGCGCAAATATTTATTCATTTATTTATTTATTCCTCCCTCTCTCCCAAGCTCTCAGCGCAGCCTTGTTATTCCTCTGCTGGCTCATACCCTCTTCCTAGGGTTTTCAAGGAAGCGAAGTTAATGGGAGGAGAAGAAGAAGAAGAAGCAACTCCTCTTGTAAGCAATCTAGGGATTTTGGACACAATCTGTGACGTCTCCATCCATGAAATTCTCGAGGGCTATAACGAATTCTGTGCCGCTACGGAAGGTATTCTCAACGGTGCCGGCAATCTCTCTGTGGCACCGCAGTTCGTGTCTCGTGTTCACTCGCTTTGCCGGCACGACCTTGGTTCTCTCGTTTGCGATCATTTCCTCAAATCATTAGAGGAATTTGCTATTTTACTGCTCATTATTAGTTAGGGTACTAGTGTCTCTGGTAAGTGTTTTCGAGGATCAATTTGAAGAATGAGTATGTGGATTAATTTAATTTTTTAATCAGTTATTAATCCAAGAATGTTATGTGCTTTTTATGCATTTGTTTAGGATAATTGCTTCTTCCTTTTGTAACAGGAAACATTGGAGAAAAATGCCACTCCAAATTTTTGGCGGCATTTTGATTCTTATATCAATGTAGCGGCTCTCGAGAAAAATAAAACAAATATAAGGCTATCTCTAATGTAAAACCCTAAATAATATAATTTTTACATTAAAATAGTATAATAGTAAATTTATTTTCAATCTATTATACTATTTTTTACATTAAAAAGAATATTCTATATATAATTCTATTTATATGTTTTAAATTACTTTCATACTATTTAATTATTTTACAAAATAAATATTTTTCTACGTATTCATCTAATATTATAAATTTTATTATTTAATAATATTATAAAAATAATTTTTTTAATATCACATATCATAAAAATTTGTTAATTAAAAAAATATTAAGTAAAACGTAATAAAAAAATTTGACATTGGATAATTAATAATATAATATTACAATAGTAAGACAATATTACTATTAATTCAATTATCTGAATTAATATACTCCACAAATCCTCTATTAATACATTACGGAGCACAATGTGTACATCTTTATATTTGATTTGTCTATGTTAAGTAAGAAATTATTGAAATTGAGTATTTTCATTCACTGTCATTTCAACTGTAAAATCAATTGCATTCATTATTTTCATTAATTGATATATTTAGATTACGTTCATCCTCAATTATCATATTGTATATAATAACGCGTGCAATTATTATATCGTGTAACATTTTTTTCTCTAAAATTGTGTTGACTTTGCAATAATTGCAAAACTCCAAATACACGTTTAACATCTTTTTTACAAGTCTCCTGTCACATTGCAAAATATCTTTTTTTAAGACCGCGCAACTCATGAATTTTTTGCACAATGATGAATTGTTTTGGATATATACTATCGGTTAAATTCATCTGACGGTTAAAATTATGATGAAATTCATCTGATAGTTGACATGAGGATAAAATTCATCCGACGGTTGAATTTATTATAGCAATCATGATAAGATTTAGATGTTGATGAAATTAATTCAATGACTAAATTATGATGAAATTCATCTGACGGCTAATATTATTATAAAATTCATTTGATGGTTGAGATAATGATGAAATCTATCTGACGGTTGAGATGATTACGAAATATATCCGATGGTTGAGATAATGACAAAAATAATGATAAGATATAAATAATGATGAAATCCATTCGACGACTAAAATTATTATATATCTATCTGATGAATAATAATTATTGACCAAATATTCATTATATATATATATATGTGTGTGTATTTTATATTATTTGTCCAATTTATATTTTCTTTTCTATTACTCTACTTAAAACACTAAACTTCAAAAATACCAAAAATGTCTATTAGGCCTTCTTTTTATAGTGTTGATGAAGATGTACTATTGTGTCAAGTTTATATGGATATTTCTCAAGATCCTATTATGGATGTGAACTAGTCTTCCAATTAATTTTGTTCACATGTGAAAGATGTATATAACAGTACAAGTATTGGATGTTGGGAGTATCAAAATAAAATATCTGTGCAATTTCGAATTCAAACTACAGAGAAAGCTTTTCGAAAATTTAATTCTTATATCCGACAAGTTGAAAATATGCATTCTAGTGGTGCATCGGATAAAGATATTGTGAGTATTTTTTTTGTAAATTTTTTTATTTTATTCTATATCTATGGAAAACTAAAATTTTTTAGTTCAAATTATTTGCAGATAAATCGAGCTAAAATGTTATTGATATAACAGTTACAAAAAAAGATTCAAATTTAATCATGTGTGGAATATAGTGAAAGATTTTGAAAATTTTAAAGATAATGTCAGCACATCAAGAAAAGCAACTTATGTAATTGTCATCAAGAAAAGAAAAATATAAATTATGTTTTATCATAATCAAATAATTTCACTCTTGAGTCTCCAATATCGACATCTCCTAGGTTGTCATCATTTTTTTTTTAATTTAGATGATAATATTAGTTGTTCATCATCAAAACGACTAATTGAGATGAAAAATCCAAATTGAAGAGAAAAAATGATGAACAAATATCATATCATTAATAGTTTTAAAGAGAAAAATTGACAATTTTTAAAGATATTAAAGAAGACAAGTTCGGATTGACAACAACAATTAGAAACACAAAACAGAAATTTGACACTAAAAGAATTGAAAGAAGAAAATAAAATTTTGATGCGAGACTTAAACACTATTAGCGATCCAAAAATTTGTGCATATATCGAAACTGAATAAATATGAATTTTAGAAAAACGATATCAACAACATCAAATAATACCTTCTGCATCTAATGAGTTTGACGATTATTTTAATCACATTGGCGGATTTGAAACCGATATTCTAAATTATTAAATAATTAAATAATTAATTATTGCACTTTGTTTGTTTTATATTAGACCTTTTAAATTTTTATTACTAGTTTATTTTTAATATTTTGTAATATTTTTATGTGTTATTAATAAATGTATTATAGTTTTAAATTATAATATATGCATTTTATAGTTATATATTTTTTACATTTTATTTACTTTTTTTATTCAATTATATTCAATTAAGAAGATTAATTAAAATTAGGATATATTTAACTGTTAGAAATTAAATTGTTGTGGACTTAAAATTACATAATATTAAAAATATTAGAATCCAATTTAATTGGATGATACAATTTAATTAGAATGCAATTTAATGGTGAAAAAGAAGAAAAACAAGATCAATTTAGACATCAATATTAATTAAATTTCAATTTACTAATATTATTTTTATTCAATATTCAATTAAACATGTTTTAATATTAATTAAATATCAATTTACTAATTAAAAAAATTTATTCAAATATGTGAATAAAAAAAATTTATTCAGATATAATAAAAATATTTAACTAAAAAAACCAAAAACTCAACAAAAAAAAAAGAAAGAAATCCAACTCATTTTTTTCCTTTCTTCTTCTTCCTTCTTCTTTCCCCTTCATTCCCACATCTTCTTTCCATCTCCATTTTTTTTTTCAAATTTGACACCAAAATGGTGTCTGGTTAGAGTTGTGGGAGCTGCCAGCAATTTTGTCATTTGTCCATTAGAATGTCATTTTGGTGTGGGTTGGATATGACCTAAGTCATTATGTTACATTTGTCAGTTTGGGTTTGTTAATGCTATTATACAAATATCTTGAAATGGTTAAAAAAAAGAAAAAGAAAAAAAAGAAGCAGGGTTTTGACCATAAGCTGGAGCAACTTTTGTGTAGAGCTCTCATAGCGATTTTGTTGGAAAAGGAGTATCAGGATAAGTGTTTGTTCATGTTAGCACATACCTTACAGTTTTGTAAGGAGTCTTTATCTGAGGGAAAATGTAATTCAAATGCTGAAAGATCTTATACTTTTTCAAGATATCAATTAATGGTATTCTTAGTTTTTATGGTCAGTCTTCCTCAACATTTTTTTGGAATGCATTTCTCCTTAATTAGTCATGTGTGTTTTAATATAGCATTTTTTTTTGTCTTTTTGGCTCTATTATTTTAGATGGATGTCAAAGCTAATTGTTTTTCTTTACTAGCATTTCAAGTGTCAAAAAATCTTTGCTTGTAAGTTTAATTGCGACCTTTCTTTGCATTCGTTACAATTTTTTTAGAAAATACTACACTGGTATTTTAAGGGGAGGCTGGAGGAGCTAATTGTGATCTTGGGTGGATATGTTAGTGATGATGATAATGATCCTCACGCCAAAGATGACATAGATTTAGGCAAAAAAAGCAAATTGGATTCAAAAAATAGTGAAATGGATATTGTTGAATGCTATCTCTAGGCTAAATTGACAAAGAACAAGATGGTGAAAAATATTGGGAAGGTTGTTTGAGACCTCAGAAGTCTCGGATTTACTTTTATGACTGAAGATGCTTATGCTTATGCTTCTGCCATCTTTTTGCTTCTAAAGATGAATATGTTCTTAGTTGATTCATTTGCTTCCTTAGTGATTGTCTCCTTGAAGCATTGGCCATGTTTTAGACATGTAAATGTTCATTTTTTTTTCATTTTTTAAAGAATCTTTTTCATATTGTGAAAATACTTACAGCAAAGCACTATGAAATATGAACAGGTAGAAATATATTATAACTTTTGTCTTTTCCCCTTATCAGACATTTTGAGAAAACGGAAAGGTTATCATGTCATGGGCATTGAGTAGCTCTAGAAGGGGGCACATGTGAGTTTATATAAAATTGTAGAATTTTAAAGGGGGGATTAGTCGTAGTTCACCTTGGTTTCATTTCTTCTTTCTTTTATTTTTTTTTTCCTTCAAAAATAAGCAAATCATTTGTTTCTTGGATGTCAAAATAATATAGGCCTAAAAGAATTAAAAAAAGAAAGGAAAAGGAATAGAGAACATATATTGGAACATACTTTTATTGTGAAAGTCTAACTCTTAACTTTGTTTTCATGATCTCATATCATAATTAAGTCTTTTCATTTGATTGTATTGCATTCTTCTTAGTATTTATTACAATAGAGTTGTTTACATGACTTTCTTTTTAGAAAGATATATTGAAAAAAATATTACAGCATAAGAATATAAATTCTAATACAAGTTCTTTTGTAGCTTTCATTGGCCTAGTATAGCATTTCACATTTTTGTTTTTGTTTCTGACGTAAGACAGTTTGCAGCATCGATATTTAGTATCTCAATTTATGTGAAAAAGTAGGTTTATTTGATATTGTTCATTTTGTGGCGATGAAGCCCAATAAATATTATGCTTTAGGAAAGTGGGCTTTTGGTCCATCTGTACGAGATCTTGGCTAAATAAGCAATTGACCCATGTTGGTTTCAACGGGCAAGGTGATCACGGTGGTACATCTGAGTTTGGAGATAGCGAGATGGTTGATGGAGTGAAAATAGGTTCCGGTCACGACGAGCATCAATATATGTTGCTAGGACTCGAGTATGAATATCTGACATGAATATATATTTAGAACTTCGACTTTTTCCTTTTTAAAATTTAGGATACGTATATTTGGCTAAAAAAGATCTACGGAAATACGTCTATACGCATACAAATTTAAATATTTCAATTTTCATATATAATAATTAATAATTTAAGTTAAAAAATTTATTAAATTATAACATTTTAATTACTAAATAAAATAAAATTGTAACACTTCATTTCACTTTAAGATATAATATTTTAAATTACAAATTTAAAAGTCTAAAATCCAAAGTCCAAATCATAAAGACATACAACAAAATGATAACACATAATTTAAAAAGTTTAACAAATTGGTATTAAACAAACTAGTAATGACTCATTTTTGAAGTTTAAGCAGTATGCTTTTATACCCGAGAAGTATCTACTTTTAAAGTGAAAAATCTGGAAAGGATTCTATACTCATACTCATATCCATGTTGTTTCCTACGAATACAAGTACTTCTTCATTTTTGAAGTATATAAGTAACATAGACAACAATCATGTGGTATAAATTAATAAATGCATAAAAGACAAGAGAAATAAATATTGAAATGAAAATAAATGCTTAAAAATGAACTTATAGAAATTAAATGGTTACAATCATAATTGACTAATAAATAATTGTCAAAATAGACTAAAAGAGAAGGGATCTCCAGTTAATAAATGTGCCCCTATTTATAATGTCATGTGAGCGGCACATGTAACCAATCATAAGTATGGGTGGCTACTTTGGCCAATCAAAATATTATGAAATATAATATGTATAAAAGAAAATCATTTTTTTTACCAAAATGCCATCGTGTTTTTAAGAGTGTTGGGCTTGTCCTTGTTGCTTTAGTAGACCCAATATAAATTGGGTTTTGAAATGCTTTACTATAGTGGGCCTACGCCCTTGTTGGATTAGTGTAAACAGGTATAAAATACAAACTATAAGTTTATGATTATGAGGGTGTTTGCAATTGCTGTTAAGTGTCTAAAAAGTAAATATATAATATTTTATAAACTGTTTTTTTCAAACCTACTTCTGAAAAAAATATCTATTTACTTGTTTCTCTTCAAAAGCAGTTTTCAAAACTCAAAAACTTAAAAATAATTTTTTTTCCAAAAACGCTTTTGATAAACTCAGTGTCAAATGAGCCCTATATTTGGTTTGGGACAAAAAGAATATGGGAAGCTGAAATCTGCAATTACTTCCTGGTTCTGCTTGATTTTTCTCGAGTTTTTTTCTTGTGTGCATCAGCTTCTGCGTTACTTGGGTTCTTGATCTTATGTCTTGGCAGCTTATAGATATTTCACACTCATGAGTTTATCAAGAATATGGTTATGACTTATTTTTGGCAATTGTCAGTTATTTTATCTTCTAAAACACACGTAACATATTCTCTTTACACAGTATTTCCTGTTTTGATGCAGGCTAAAGTGCATGATCTGGTTGGCGATAATTATCGGGCTTCTGTTTTAGAGTCCATTAAAGAGTGGATACAGGTTCTTTTCTGTATTTATTTAACATTTCCATTTTTTCAGCCTATGCAAGTGCTGGATCATAGATTCCTCAAATTTACGGATGATATATTTTCCAATTATTCTATCCTCACACTATATTAAATTGGCAGACTGTGGCTGGCAGTTTATAGTACTGGAATTTTGCAGAAGGCACGGTAAATTTTATGTTATGGCATCATTAGGTATATGATTATATTGACCAAAGATTTGTTGTGTTGTACCATAAAGTTCAACTGTATTGCATTACTGTTGGTATTGGTGTTGCTGTTATTATTGTTATTGTTATTGAGCAAATGTTGTTAATATAGACGATCTATTTTAAATTCCAATGATCCTCGTGCTTATGTGTGAATTGGATGCTCTCTCTACGAGCATATGATATTCTGCAAACTTCAAAAAATCATGTCATGTAATTGTGTGCATTGACTCACATTGTTTAGTTTTTTACACACAACCTACCACATGTATGGTTGGGTCATGCTCTTCTTGCATATCTTATCGATTCTGTCAGCTGTGTTAGCCCTTCACCTGGCCCCGTTTCACCTTTGGCTTCTTATCCATCATCATTCCATCCTGAAATTAATATTCCTTCTGAAGGACTCATTAGATGGCAGTTGCGGCTAGAGTATTTTGCATATGAAACATTGCAAGATTTGAGAATAGCTAAACTATTTGAGATTATTGTGGACTATCTTGACAGGCAAGGTCTTTTATTGTGGCTGTTTTTATCTTTTAAAGTGGAGTTTTGCAATAAAACTAATTTTTGACAGGTATGTTTCTCCTAGAAAATTATTGAATAGCAAAATATCTGTCATGATGCATGTGCAAGAGTCTTAGAACTTCTCACCATGTGAAAACAATTATAAGTGAGGGGGTCTGGTAAAGCACTTCTCTTTGGGTACATCACTTACTCTCTTCTTAATTGTATTTGTTACAGAGATTAACAAGTCTTTCAATAGAAGGAACGACAGTAACATCTCAGTTGTTAACCTGTTTATTTGGCTAGGGGTATTCATTGGTGAAGATTTACCTTGAATTTATGGAATGATTTTTATCTTAAATTCAGAAAACAAACAATGAATAATTTAGAAATGCAATATACGTGATACAAATTTGCAATTGTTTCTATGACCTGAACGCATTTTCTTTTACATGAAACAAATAATCCATTTCATTTGTATACAACACAGTGAGTTAAATAACTGGAATTTGGTGATGTTAATGTGAGATACTATAGGAAGTTCCTTGATGTTCCCTAATTCTTTTGCAAATCCTTCAGCTCCCTTGCAATTGAGGACTTAAAACAGTGGCGTTGAGTCTTTTCTTTCTGCATTGAGATATTGCTTGCTCACTGCGGAGACCTCAACCAATGACATACTGCATCAATACGTTTCAACTATTAAGGCACTGCGAACAATTGATCCTGCTGGTATCTTTCTTGAAGTTGTTGGTGAACCAATAAGAGACTATTTAAGGGGTAGGAAAGACACCATAAAATGTATTGTAACCATGCTTACTGATGGGACCGGGGGAAACCCAAATGGATTTGGAATTACTGGGAAACCCAAGAAAATGCTGGTGCTGATGATGGTTTTTATACTGATGACAAGCAAGCATGGATAAATGTTTTACAGTATGTGTGGGTTGTAATTCATGTTACTCAGGCTTGCTAATCTATGTTACTCGGACACTTCAAAATGAAGAAGTACCTTTGTCCTTAGGATATGACATGAGTATGGATATGAGATCTTTCCTTAATCCTTCACTTTAAGGGTGGATACTTACTGGGTATAAAAGCATATTGCTTGAATTTAATGCTAATTTGTTAGACTTTTTAAGTTATGTGATATCATTTTGTTGTTTATCTTTGTGGTTTGGACTTTGAACTTTTATGTTTGTAGTTTGAAATATTTTTTGTTAAAGTGAAATAGAATATTGCAATTTTATTTTATTTAGTAATTTAAATGTTATATTTTGGTCAATCTTTTAACTTAAATTATTATATATGAAAATTGAAATATTTACATTTTTATATATGTATAGACGTATCTCCGTATTCGTGTCTCAATTTTAGATCTTTTTGCTGGTCAAACTACACATGCATCATAAATAAATGACAATAAAGATGGACGGTGCATCTTTTGTTGATAAAATATTTGGTTGGTAAGATGGTAGGTGAAGATTAATTTTGACCATCCCTTTGGTAGGTAAGACGGTAGGTGAGAAATAATCTCAATCATTCATCAAAGTAGGTGAGAATTAATCTTGGTCATCCATTGAGGAGGTGTAAGCCTATATATAGCCTTAGGAATTCATTTATAAGGTATTCCATCCAAAAGTGAGAGAGAAACTTTAGTGAGAGGTTGTGAGCTGTGAGTGTTTGTAAACACTTTGTAAATTTTTCTTCCTTCAGTAAAAGATCTCCAGTAGTCCGGAGACGTAGGAATCATCAACTTCTTCATTTTTGCATACAGAGTCAAGAGGAAGAAATTCAAAACCAGAGGCAATGGACGAGGCAAGTCAAACTACCGAGGTAAATCAAAGGACAGAAGGTCCAAATCCAAGAATCCCAGTAATTCCCATAGTTCGAAAGCTATCGAATGTTGGAATTGTGGAAAGACTGGACACTATAAAAATCAGTGCAAGAGTGCACCGAAAAACCAAGAAGCAAAGGTAGAGGCAAATGTTACTTCCATGTCTAGAGGCAATGAGGCATTGATATGCTCTTTGGAAAGCAAAAAGGAGTCTTGGGTGTTAGACTCTGGAGCATCATTCCATGCTACTTCACAGAAAGAATTCTTCAAAAGGTATGTCCTTGGAAACCTTGGAAAGGTATATCTTGGTGATGATCAACCTTGCGCTATTATTGGTAAAGGTGTAGTGAAAATTAAATTGAACAGGTTTGTTTGGGAGTTAAAGGATGTTAGACATATTTCCGACCCGAGAAAGAACTTAATCTCAGTAGAGCAGTTGGCTAGTGAAGGCTACACTATGATCTTCCATGGTGATGATTGGAAGATTTCAAAGGGCACAATGACGGTTGCTCGAGGCAAAAAGAATAGCACTCTTTACATGACAGCAGAAGCACGCTGTTCAATCATAGTTGCAGCTAGTAATGAAAATCCCAATCTATGGCACCAGAGACTAGGCCATATGAGTGAAAAAGGAATGAAGATTATGCATTCGAAGGGGAAACTTCCAGGTCTACAGTCAGTAGAGATAGACACGTGCGAAAATTGCATACTTGGAAAGCAGAAAAGGGTCAGCTTTCAGACAAGTGGCAGAACCCCAAAGAAAGAAAGGGTAGAGCTTGTTCACTCTGATGTTTGAGGACCAATGACTGTCTTATCCATTGGTGGGAAACACTACTTCTTGACTTTCATTGATGATCACTTTTGAAAGGTATGGGTTTACTTTCTAAAACATAAGTCCGAAGTGTTCGAAGCTTTCAGAAAATGGAATGCTATGGTTGAAAATGAGACAAATCTGAAGATTAAAAAGCTCAAAACCGACAATAGTGGTGAATATGAAGACACTAGATTCAAGAAGTTTTTTTTATGAGCATGGTATCAGAATGGAGAGAACCGTGTCAGACACACCTCAACACAATGGTGTGGCTGAACGTATGAACCGAACGTTGACAGAAAAAGCAAGAAGTATTCGTATATAGTCAGGTCTACTGACACAATTTTGGGCAGAAGCAGTCAACACAGCTACTTACTTAATCAATCGAGGACCATCGGTTCCATTGGAGCACAAAATACCAAATGAGGTATGAAGCCAAAAAGAGATAAAACTATCACATCTAAAAGTTTTTGGTTGTGTAGCATATGTGCATATCAATGATCAAGGAAGAGATCCCAAATCCAATAAATGCACTCTCATCGGCTATGGTGAGGATAAGTTTGGCTACCGTATTTGGGATGATGAAAACAAAAAGGTCATCCATAGTAGAGATGTGATTTTTGACGAAAGGGTGATGTATAAAGACATGCATAGAACAGTTGTCAGCAACTCAGAATAGAATGAATCAGTATTTGCAGATGCATATGATGTCCCAGATAGTTTCATGATGGAACCCATTGTAACAAGTCCTCAGCTAGAGGAACTTGTTGGACCAAGCAGTGCGCATCAATCCAACACACCATAGCCTCCTACTTCATCTCTTGTATTAAGAAGGTCTTTTCGGCCTCATGTGCCTAACAGGAGATATATGAACTATCTCTTGTTGACTGATGGAGGGGAGCCAAAATGCTATGATGAAGCTTGTCAGACTGGAGATGTTAGTAAGTGGGAGCTTGCCATGAAAGACGAGATGAAGTCTCTGATCTCCAACAGACATGGGAACTAGCTGAGTTACCAATGGGGAAGAAGGCATTTCATAACAAATGGGTGTACCGGGTAAAAGAGGAGCATGATGGTTGTAAGAGATACAAAGTCCGACTAGTTTTCAAAGGATTCCAGCAGAATGAAGGAGTTGACTACACCGACATTTTTGCTCATATTGTGAAGCTCAATACTGTTAAAACAATATTGAGTATTGTGGCTATTGAAGATCTTCATCTTGAACAGTTGGACGTAAAAACCGCATTTCTTCACGGAGACTTAGATGAGGAGATATACATGCACCAACCAGAAGGTTTCTCAGAAAAAGGGAAGGAGAACATGGTGTGTAGACTCAAGAAGAGTTTGTATGGCCTGAAACAAGCCCCAGGCAGTGGTATAGAAAGTTTGACGGCTTTATGAACAAGGAAGATTTCTAGAAGTGCAATGCCGACCACTGTTGCTACTTCAAGTGATATAGATCAAGTTATATCATTTTGCTACTTTATGTCGATGATATATTAGTAGCAAGTTCAAGTATGGATGATATCAGAAGGTTGAAGCAGCAATTGTCAAAAGAGTTTGACATGAAAGACTTGGGTCCAGTAAAGAAGATTCTTGGAATGCAAATTATAAGAGATAAGTAGAGAGGGTTCTTGCAGTTATCTCAGGCAGAGTACATCAACCATGTTTTACAGAGATTCAACATGGGCAACGCTAAGCCAGTTAAAACACCCTTGGCTAGCCACTTTCGCCTATCCAATAATCAGTCCCCTCAAATGGAGGAAGAGAGAGAATTCATGGCTAAGGTTTCTTATGCCTTAGCTATTGGGAGTTTGATGTACACTATGGTCTGTACGAGACCAAATATTGGCCATGCAGTGGGAGTTGTTAGCAGATTTATGTCAAATCCAGAAAAAGCTCATTGGGAAGCAGTTAAGTGGATTTTGAGGTATCTACGAGGCACCATGGAGAAATGTTTATACTTTGGCAAATGAGAGTTAAAAGTACAAGACTACGTAGACGCAGACTTTGGAAGTGAAATCGATCACCGAAGAAGCACCACCAGTTATATATTCACTGTTGGAACTATAACTGTTAGTTGGATGTCGCAAATATAAAAGATTGTCACTTTATCTACTACAAAGGCTGAATATATAGCAGTGACTGAAGCTAGTAAAGAGATCATATGACTTCAAGGTTTGTTAACTGAGTTGGGATTCAAATAGGAGAAGAATATTTTGCATAGTGATAGTCAGAGTGCAATACACTTGGTAAAAAATTCAGCATTTTATTCCAGAACCAAGAGTATTGGGCTTCGTTACCATTTCATTAGATCTTTATTGGAAGATGATGTGTTAGTATTGGAGAAGATCCAAGGAAGAAAGAATCCAGCGGATATATTGACAAAGGCGGTGACTAATCGACAAACTGAAGCTGTGTTCAACTTCAGTTGGTCTGCTAAAGTAACAGGACCAGAAAGGCTACTGCATTGATCGAAGTGTGAAGACAGATTGAAACTAGTTTTCATGTAAGAGATTGTTGATCAAACTACACATGCATCAAAAATAAATGACAATAAATATGGACAGTGCATCTTTTGTTGACAAAATATTTGGTTGGTAAGATGGTAGGTGAAGATTAATCTTGATCATCCATTTGGTGGGTGGAGATTAATCTTGACCATCCATTTGGAAGGTAAGATGGTAGGTGAGAAATGATCTCAACCATTCATCAAAGTAGGTGAGAATTAATCTTGGTCGTCCATTGAGGAGGTGTAAGCCTATATATAGCCTTAGGAATTCATTTGTAAGACATTCCATTCAAAAGTGAGAGAGAAGGTTTAATGAGAGGTTGTGAGCTGTAAGTATTTGTAAATTTTTGTTCTTTCAATAAAAGATCTGCAGCAGTCAAAGATGTAGGAATAATTGGCCGAACTCCGTTATCAACTTGTGTTATTATTCTGCATTTTTTTTCGCTTTCTCATAAATTTGATTATAGGAAAATTAGCATTATTTCACAACACTTTTTAGTTGTATCTATATATCTTAAATTTTAAAAATTAAGAAATCTGACTTCTAGATGTGTACCCATGTCAAATACTTGTACCCGAGTCAAAACAAAATAGTTGCTGATGCATGGTAATTCCCTCATCTTGCGCTAGTACAAGAGTTGACAAGTAATTTTCCCTGAATTTCACCCTTTCAACTGGGAGCCTGATCCTGTAGAGGCTGACCCTTCAAAGGGCAGTAGGAATCAAAGAAAGGTTGACATATTGGGGATGATTGTCAACATTATTGGTTCAAAAGACCAACTCGTTAATGAATATAGAGTGATGATTGCTGAAAATCTTCTCAACAAATCTGATTATGATATTGATTCAGAAATACGTACTTTAGAACTACTCAAGGCAGGTGGTCTTGTATTACTTTGGTCTATCTTCCTTTAATCAGGTTTGTTGTATGCAGATTTCTTCTTTTCATTTCATTGCCTCCAAACAGTCCACCTTTAACTTTTTGTTTACCTGCCATTTTCCAAATACATTTTGGAGAGAGTAGCATGCAGAGGTGTGAAATTATGCGTAATGATTTGATTGATTCCAAGAGAACAAACCACAATATTAAAGCAACTATGCAGCCATCTCAAACAGGTAGTCCAATTTTTTTTAATAAATAAATAAACTATATTTGAGCTCTTCAACTGCTTGTACATCATCAATTGTCATTTGATTTGGAGTTGACGATGTTTCCTTTGTTGAGTGCATTCTTAGATCCTGAGCAGCAAAAAGTAGGAGCATCTCTGAATATTCTTAATGCCACAATTATATCTTCAAATTTTTGGTCTCCAATCCAGGTATTAGGGACAACTTGGCTATAATGCTATGATATAATGTTGCTTTTGTTATTATTGAGAACCATTTCCAAAATTTGGAGAACTGGAAAAAGACATTGGGTAAGGAATTTGCTTATGTATCAAAACAATGTCCTAGGTTCATAGGATTGAATATCTGCATTCCCAATCATTGGTAGAATGCATTGTTAAAGATAATGTTGTGTGTTGTGCCCTGTCTCTCACATTGAAGTTAATTGTTAGAAATCTGTACTGCATGATTTCCCGCAAGAACACATTCTTTCACAATGTTATAATTATACTTTCAGTGTATATAAAACATTGAGTATAAGAATCACAAGATCATCATGCGCTTACATACCATTAGTTGTACTTGTACATGTATTGTATGCATTATTGTCAAGACCATCCTTTTTGTGAAAGTTTATTTTTCACAGAATTACGAGTTTTTGTTATACTTAATTAATTTCAGGATGAGACACTTATTGACCTGAGCCTGTTGAAAAGTTGCTCATTGATTATGCATAAATGTTTCACAAAATCAAAACCCCTCGTAAGTTACTTTGGAAGAAAAATCTTGGCACAGTTAAGGTTAAATGCCTAAATCTCCATCCAGCTCTCTCTTTTTTTTTCTTTTTTTTTACCCTTCTATTTACTAAGGATATATATACATATCTTACCACAGATATGTTGTTTTAGTTGGAGTTGCAGCGACACAGTTAACTGTAACCCCAGTACATGCTAAAATCATCATGCAATTTCAAGATCAGAAGAGGTAGCTTTGGGCATCACTTCCAAGAAATTATGCCATGCGTTACTTGTTTAACAGTTTTTTATTTTCTACTACAGTTGGATCTCTAGTGAGCTTGCAACTGCTTCTGGTATACCAGCGGATGTACTCAATCGGAGGATTAGTTTTTGGATAAGCAAGGTAGGCCTAGAAAATACTCATTTGGTTTTTTTATTGCTCTAGGCATATTTCTATCATTAACCTTTTTATGTTGATGGATGTACTCAGTTTGGAGAATAAGCTTTTGGATAAGCAAGGTTGGCCTAGAAAAAACTCCTTTGGTTTTACGTTTTTTCCCTCTACATATGTTTCTACCATTCACTTTTTAATGCTGATGGAAACCTCTGTTAACAACATGAAATGCATCACTTACTGAACATGCAGCCATAGTTTCTTGTGTCATTAAAAAAAAATATAGTATTCTGCATTTATTTAGTTTTGATCATTTTTTATCTGAATAATGCAAATAGCCATTTATTCTGAAGTCAACTTCTTGTCTTTTTATTGTGAAGTTTTGACAAATTATTTATATAGTAATAAATATGTAACCGATGGAAGTTAAATCCCAATGACTAATTATTGGGATGTAAATGACCATTTTTACTGCTGCCTTTTTTACACAGGGAGTTGTTGCTGAGTCATTTGGGACAGACAAGAATGATCACATATTTACCCTAGTGGAAAGTGTAGTTGATGCTAGTAAGACTGGTGGTAAAAGTGGGAGTTCTGACGAACTGCTGGTTGGTGATGAGAAGGGAGGGAGAGAGATTTGTAGCCTCTATTGAGGATCAAATGCGCAAGGAAATGACTGTGTTTGAGGTATGGGATGTAATATGATTTTTCTTCATAATTATTGTAATTTATTAATGAAGAGTTAAAAATGTTTTATTTGAAAGGGGTTAATAATTGCCTCTTTTATCTGGCTGGATGTGTTGGCTCATGGAGTTTCCATTTCAACTATGAAAAAATTTGGCTGTTTTCTTTCACCAAAGCTAATTTTGTATAGCCCTCTACTTGCCTGGGTTATGTTACAATTAGTTGGTCTAGTGGCCTCCTCAATGCTTTGTGTTTTGGAGGCCAAAATTTGGTTTAATTGCTCATAGGCCAAGTCATCTATTGCACTTAAGCTAATGCTTAATTCAATTGTTAATTCTGGAAAACTTGAGGAATCATGTGAAGATGGGTTATGTGGGCTTGGTGTAGCTATGAAGCTACTGGTGGATATCTTATTGGTGAGATAACAAATATCAGGATTTAAAACAAAGATCTGCATGTGCTTCTGCAAGTGGAGTGATAGACAAATTTGTAAATTGTCTTGTCTGTTTTGTATTTAAGTTTCTAAACAGCTCTTGGTTTCTTGTAGAAATTCATAATGGGGATGCTTACAAATCTTGGTTGCATGGCATTGGATCGCATTCACAATACTCTCAAGGTTAGGGGTTTTAAAGTGTCATGATTAGTGTTTGAGTTACTTACATGTATTTGTATAGCCTCCTTACTTAAAGCAAATACATTGCTTCAGACATTTTGTGTAGCTGATTCTCCTTATGATAAGTCACTCCAGCAGTTACAAAGCTTCTTATCTGGTTTAATTTCTGAAGAGAAGTTGGAACTAAGGGATGGAATGTATTTCTTGAAGTAGAGTCAATTTCCTCCAGAACAAGCAAAAGTGAGTTATGTTTGTTTATTGCAGAACCGCACTATAATTTCAACTTAAGAACATCATCGTCTAGTGTGGTTGATCTTTTGTACCATTATCTTCTCAGTAATGGTCCTAAATTTGTTCGTTGGAACTTTGTACAACAAGATATTGCTTTCTAGTGGGAGTTATGCTCGTCAGCAATCCTCGGTTTTTAATAGGATTGCAGAATTACTAGGCATTAAATCTGGACCTTGCTACGATGATTGCTTTCCCTATTCTCAACACAAGATGATACTTAGCGGATTATATGGACACGGGTCCAATCTTCCGATGTTTACAGTTTAAGAACAGATTTTGTCAATCCTGTACATTCATCGTATGTCTATACACTGGTTTCTCCCAGTTGATATATATTTAATTATTTATTCAGTATGTACATTACAAAAAAAATACGAAAATAATGACCATAAAATGTGGTCACTAAAATAGTCTAATGACCATTTAGCAACCATAAAATATGGTCTCAAAAAACCTCGTTGCTAACCTAATTTAGTGACCACATTAAAAGTGTGGTCACAACTTGTGACCACAATATATTGTAGTCGCTAAATGAGCTACCACTTCGGTGACCACATTATTGGTCATACAATTATCTTCTTGTGGTCGGTAATAATAAAAAGAAAATACCATGGTGGACCAAATAGCGACCACTATTGTGGTCACTAAAACGTGGTCGGTAATTTGGTCTCTAAAAAGTGGTGACTAATGTGGTCACAATTTAAATTGTAATCACAGTTTAATGACCACTTTTATGGTCTCAGTTTAGAGACCACTTCTTGTGGTCACAGTTTGGTGACCACGCTTGTGGTCACAATTTAGGAACTCTTAGAATAGAGACCACTCTTTGTGGTCATAATTTAGCAACCACTATTATGGTCACAAATTAAAGAATCGTAAAATAGAAACCACTCATGTAGTCACAAATTAGCAACAACATATGCGGTCACAATGTAGCGACCACTTATGTGGTCTCTGAATAGTGACCAATAATTATATGTGGTCACAAAGTGGTCACTATTTAATTAATTATTATTATTATTAAATAATAATAATTGTTATTATTAATTTAAATTAGTAAATAACAAATTTATAATTATATAAATAATTAAGAAATTATTATTTAAATGTAAAATTTACAATCCATTAAAATATTAAATGTGCAAATACAATAAAATATTTAAAATATATTATATGTATGTCTGTCTGTCATAAAAATAATAAATATGAAATAGAATCTCAAGAATGAGGATTTGGTGGCGGCTGAGTGCGATCCCCACTTGGACCATCTGATAGCAGCTGATTGTCGTGAATCCTCTCTCTCTCCTCTAACATCTGCATCTGCAATGCCATGCGACGCATCATCTCATTAGAGCTATGAATAGTACTACATAGATCATGTATCTCATCTTGTAATTGAGAGTGTGATTCCTCAAGCTCCCTAATACGTTGATGAGCTACTTGAAAGAGAGGTGCAGAGGATGTAGAGGCTTCAGATGTAGAGCTGGATGATTTATTTCGGCCTATTCCATACATGTATCTGCTTTGCGATGAAGCCTCAATTGCTTCTAAGAATATTCGATCCTCATCGTCCTGTGTCAGATCAATTTGATTTCCAGATTCATCTTGGGATGCTGTAGAAATGAGCTCCTGAATTCGCTCCTGAAACAAAAGTCACATCAAATAAGCAGTTATCTTAATTAAAAACATAAGTTAGGTTTTTCGATAACTTACCCCAACCTATCTTGCACGTTGATCAACGTACTTCTTCAACCCATCTGGAGCTCTCTTCATATGGGTTTCATTAAAAAGTCGAACCTTACTAGGTGGGGCACCCTCCTTCATCTCCTGAAATTAATAAATTAGATATTAGATATGCAAAAGTTGTAATAATTTATTAAACATCAAAAAGTAAAAGATCCCTACAATCCGTCTAGCTTGCTCAGCTATCGATATAGACCCACGTGTGTCGTGATGGCCCCGATCTGATACCGCCAGTCTCACTCAAATGAGTTCTTGACTGACGCTCTTTCATCGACTGAAATGAGGCATCAGTCCACTTATGTTGCCAACTATGCCACACTTCATCTGACACAAATGGTGGCTTTCCTTAACTCTCCAGCGGTAGAGCATATCTGAGTATCTCTTACCTGCGAGTTGCTCCCATAACGCCTTAACCATTCCATTCCAACCATCCTCCCATTCATAGTATTTCTACAAAAAAAAAATGTAGACAATAAAAGTTAGTGAAAATATATAGAAGAATTTTAAAAAAATTCGACAGAGTCTCCCCTAAAAAGTGGATAATCCAAAAATTTCCTGGAAGACATTTCAATATGCATTCACAATTCTCAATTAATTATACTAATTCTCATCAACTCACAATCACATTATTTGAAAATTTTCATTTTCAATCATATCAACATTCATGCAATTTTAAATACAATTATGATAGAGTTTCACTTTTAATTGAACTTTTACAACAATTTAAACATAAAAATTTCATCAACCTTTAGATTTATTTACCTGAAATTCACCCCAATACAAATCTTGCACATCTCGTGGCACCACTTTCCACCTGTATCCCTCTGGATCTAGTCTCTCCTGAAAGATGCGAGAGATTCGAGAAGACATATCATGGGACTCAACAAACCTGCAATTATATAAATGCACAAGAATTAGAAACCAATACAAAACGCAATTAATATATAAAACAAACAAGTATGAAATGTCGCACCTCCCATCATGTAATCGTAGTCTCTTACGAATGCCTAGGTAACTGCTCCCTACAATGGTGTCTGAAGTAGGTGTGTTAGGGGTATGTGGCTGCGAGTTAATCCCTGCTTGCGAAGATGTATGAGGTACCCCTGTGGATGGTACTCGAGAGCTGGATGGACCCGATGAATGTGGGTCAGCTGATGTGGATAGGTTTGTGCTAGCTGATATGAATGGGTCGGTGCCAACTAAAGTGGAGGTTCCAAATGTCTCTATGCCAGTTATTGTAGAGGTGGCTCCAGATGGTGGTGATGTAGAAGCAACAAATGTGGATGAATATGACCCCTAGTAGTGGCTCGTCCTCTGCCCCTCTTTGTAGGGCCATCTCTACCACGACCTCGACCCCTCATATACTAAATTAAAAGAAAAAGTTGAATCATGTTAATAACAGTTTTTAGATATACCACAATTTACTCAAAGGACTCACTAGAACAACCTCTATTCACTATCATTTTCTGTCATATCATTTATGTTATCATCATCTGAATCAGATGAGCTTTTTGTTAATAAGTGTGGTTCTTCATATTCATCTTTTTCTTCATCATCATCATCATCTTTTTCTTCATCATCATCATCATCGACAATATATTCTGGTTCACTTATTGGATCATTCAATGTCTTTTGTTGATCCTCTTCAATAATTTCAACATTATGAATGTCAATTGTCTCCTCTTGAAATGGAAGAGGTTCTTGGATCTGTGTTCTTTGGGAATAGCTTTTTGGCATCTCAACAACTCCTCTTGGTTTGATTTTTGAAATGACCCACCAGTCACTTTTGTCCATTCGTAAGCTTGGATACGAACAATAATATACTTGAGCTGTTTGCATTGCTAAGACAAAGGGTTCATACTTGTCGTATCGTCTTCTATGGTTGACCTCAATAATGTTGTAATGCTCGTGAACCTTGGTACCCACATCAGGAGTTGGATCAAACCAATCGCACTTGAATAAAACTGTTAGCTTAATTGGCCAGTTAGGATATTCTAGTTGCACTACTTCCCTTAATTGACCGTACCAATCATTCGTATTATGGCTATAGTTCTGATCCTTTATGCAAACTCCACTGTTCATTGACAATGTGCTAGTACCATGCTTTACTGTGTGAAACTTATATCCATTGACAAAATAGCCATTGTATGTTGTAACAGTTCCTAATGGACCTTTTGCAAGATCTTTGAGGAAGTCATTGTGAATACCAGAATTTGGATCATGTGCCTGAAACAATATCATAATGTGTTTACCTATTTTAAAAATATGATTATTAAATGACATGTATGAGAAAGAAAGGCTCACATAGGCTTTGAACCATATAACAAAGTCCACCTCAAGTTTAGCATCGACTTCTGCGTTAGTAATATTCGGATTGAGGTGTTGCAACATATCAGTGTAAATCCTTCCATTTCATCGAGTTGTGAATAAAATAATTAATATATAATATATTGAGTTGTTAATAGTATCATATAGAGGAGACGTTTGACTTAGAAGAATACTAACCTTACATATGGTTCAACTTCTTGACAGTTAAGCAAAACATAGGAATGAGCAGCCTTGTATTCTTGAGAAGTCATATGTCTATTTTTGGACCGACCAAGTGACCTACCACTGTATTTGAAAATGGATAGGTTTAAAGGATTTTCCGAGGGAATATAATCCCCACCACCTTCATAATTTCGAGGCACAACCCTTATTTTTGTTTGCACGTGATCCTCAAAATAGTATGAACAAAATGTTGATGCTTCCTCAACTAGATATGCATTGCATATTGAACTTTCTACATGTGCCTTGTTCTTGACATTGAGCTTTAATTTTTGAAGATACCTTTACAGTGATAGGTTGAATAAGATATATGCACTAATGAAATGTTATGACTTCAAATGATGACTTAAAAGGTAGATTTTACTAATCTTTCAAATGGATACATCCATCGGAACTGTACCGGCCCAGCAATGCGTGCCTCATGAGGCAAATGGACTGGAAGATGTTCCATAGAATCGAAAAAACTTGGAGGAAATATTCTCTCTAACTTGCATAAAATAATTGAGATTTCTAATTCAAGTCTGGCCATGTCTTCATTTGTAAGTACAGTTGCAGTTAGACTTTTAAAGAACAAGCTAAGCTCGGTAATAGCCTTCCACACATTAGCAGGTAGTAGTTCCCGAAATGCAATAGGCATCAATCTCTGCATGAAGACATGACAGTCGTGACTTTTCATGCCAAATAGCCTCAATCTCTGTTTATCCACACATCTGCCCATATTTGACACGTACCCATCAGGAAATTTCAGATTTGATACCCATTCAAATAACACTTTTTTAGCCTTACTGTCTACGGTGTAACAAGCCTTTGGGTATTTATCAGTTGAATCCAACTTATCAAGTTCTGGCCTCCGAAAATACGCATTAAGCTTTTGCCTTGACTTAAGAGTGTCCTTTGTTTTGCCAGGGATATTCAACACCGTATTGAATAAATTATCGAATACATTTTTCTCAATGTGCATGACATTAAGGTTGTGTCGAATCGGATTAGAGCTCAAATAAGGCAAATCCCAGAATATGCTACGTTTTCTCCACCCACTTGATTGACTAACCATTCCCTTAATCTCAGCACCATTTACTTCTGTTACTTTTTTCAAACCCAAATGTTCAATTCTACTTAATATCTCTGAACCTGATCTACTTGGAGGTGCGCCATCTGTTACAATTTTATTTTTCAAAAATGCATTCTTGTTACGTCTAAATGGATGATCAGGCTCTAAGAACTTTCTATGATTGTCAAACCAGGATTGTTTACCGCTCCTACTTAGTCTAAAGGCATCAGAGTCATCCATGCAATAAGGACAAGCCAACTGTCCTGATGTTGACCATCCAGACAACATTGCATAAGCAGGGAAGTCATTGATAGTCCACATTAATGCTGCTCGTAGCTGAAAATTTTGATTGAGAGATATATCATATGCTTCAACCCCATAATCCCACAATAGTTTCAACTCATGTATCAACGGCTGCAAGTACACATCTAGCTTGTTTTTAGGATTTTGAAGCCCTGGAACAATGATAGTTAAGAACATGAATGTCTCTTTCATACAAATCTAGGGGGGTAGATTATACACAGTCACAATAACCGGCCAACAAGAGTATTGTTGCCCAGACTGACCGAAAGGTTGAAAACCATCCGTGCATAGGCTGAGACGAACATTTCTAATTTCCATTGCAAAATCAGGGTGAACATCATTGAAATGCTTCCAAGCTATTGAATCGGAAGGATGCTGCATTACACTATCGTCAACCTCATGTTCTGCATGCCACCTCATATCATTAGAAGTGGCTTTAGAAGCATATAATCGAAGGAGATAGGGCATCAACGGGAAGTAATACATTTTCTTGAAAGGAACATTGCTTTTCCTTCTCCCTCCTCCATCAGTATTGCAACTTCCCTTGTAACGTGGATGGTTACAAAACTTACACAAAGTCATGTTCATATCTTCTCCCCAAAAAATCATGCATCCTTTAGGACAACAATGTATTTTATCCATAGGTAAACCCAAACTTCGGACCAGACATTTTGTTTCATAAAAGCTTTCAGCAACAAGATTTTCTTGAGGCACAACCTCTTTGATCAGTTGAGCAATTGCATCGAATGCACGCTCAGATAGATGATGCTCGGCCTTAATATTCAACATTCTAGTAACCAATGATAATTGTGAATGATTTTCACATCCAAGCCACAACGAATTATTAGCAGCATCTAACATATTATAAAATTGTTTGGCCGTTGGATTATCATACTCAAAATTTTGATCGAAGTAAGGACGAGAGGCATTCATAACCATTGTATGGTAATCGTTCACTGCATTGGAAGGACCCATTGAATTCATACCATGTTGCTCATGTATTACTTGATCTATTTCCCCATGCCTGTTCCACACAAAATATCCTGGTTTGAAACCATATCTTAGCAGATGGTATTTTACTGTCTCTACATCATAGATTTAAATCGCGGTAACGGCCGTGATCGCGGACGCAGTCGCGTGTAACGAAAATGGGTGCATAACGGTGTAATATAACGGTAATGGGCTACCGCGGCGCAAATTTTTTTATAAAAATTGCAAAACTCATGAAATTAATATATTTTAAAGGAATTCACTAAAATTAAGAAATGTAACTATCTAATTAGTATAAATTCAAAAGGAAAACACATTTAGTTCATATATTTAAGTCATTATTACATTAAGTATTAAAACTAGTACAAAACACTGTTCGAAATATTATATTATCTAACATTCTACTACCACCAAAATGAGTGACATACCAACAACTAACAAACAAATAAACCATTATAGATAAGAATTAAGAACCATTAATGCAATTAAATTTTAATAAAAATAAAATAAAATACAACTATTTAAAACAAACATTGATTTCCAATTCCCTTAACGGATTCGACTTGGGTGTTATTGATAAGAATTGTTAATTGGGTTTGGGCAATGTAGAGTTTGACTTAGGGTTAGAGTTTGGTTTAGACAACCATTGGAATGGGGAATTTCAAAATATAGACTATCATGAAAATCAGTCTAATAATTGACTGTGTAACGGTTGTTCGCGGTTACATAACGGTGTTACCCGTTACATAACGCCGTAACGGCCGTTTTCATTGCAAAAAATAAATAACGTGGTATAACGGGTGTAACGGTAACGGGAGACTCATTTTCCGTTAAATAACGGCCGTTATGTAACGTAACGGCCGTTATTTAAAACCATGCTCTACATCAAGGAACTGACGATTCTGACACTTGTTTCTAGGACAAGGACACTTTATTTTTTCTCTATCCAACCATTCTGGATAATTTTTCGCAAATTCTATGAACTTATCAACTCCAGAAACAAACTCCGGATTAAGAAGACCATTTATCAACCTTTGGTACATCCATTTTCTATCCTCAGTCATTATTAACAACTGCAATAATGACTCATAACATTAGGGATATAATACAACTGCATACTTATAATATACACTTATATTTTCAAGTAAAAATTTGCAGACAACCTCATTAATTCTGATACTTGTGCTTTTTTACTTCTTTAATAAATTTTAAAAAATTGTTTAAGTGACTGATATACTGTGAACAATTAAAATAATATAATGTGAACAATTCTATACTGTGAACAATTAAAAATTCATGTCTCTCAAACAATAATATACTGTGAACAATTAAAATAATATACTGTGAATAATTAAAAAATAAATATACTGTGAACAACAAAAAATTCATGTCTCTCAAACATAGCAAAAAAAAATTTAAAAATATATATTTAATATATACACAGCAAAAAAAACTTTGAACAATTAAAAAAATAAAATTCATAGCAAAAATAAAATCTGTAAACAATTAAAAATTCATGTCTCTCAAACAATAATATACTGTGAACAATTAAAATAATATACTGTGAATAATTAAAAAATAAATATACTGTGAACAACAAAAAATTCATGTCTCTCAAACATAGCAAAAAAAATTTAAAAATATATATTTAATATATACACAGCAAAAAAAACTTTGAACAATTAAAAAAATAAAATTCATAGCAAAAATAAAATCTGTAAACAATTAAAAAAAAAGCTCACCTTCACCGGAGTTCCAGCAGTGGTGCGGAAGAATAGAGATGACCGGCGTGGAGGAGAAGAAGGGATTGCTAACAGGAAGGAGAGGAAAAACAGGGGATGACCGGAGCAGTGGAGCAGGATGCAGCAGAGACGCGAACAGTGGAGGAACAGAGAAATGAATAGTGAAGGCAAGGAGCAGACGACCAGCCAAAGGACGGGACAGACCGGAGGAGCAGTAGAGCTGACCAGCAAATGGCTAGATCTAGGCAGCAAAGAAGGGACTGCAACAAGGAAAACTTGTTTGGGTGAAATGGATACTGCGGCACTGCAAATATTTTGGGTGAAATGGACTGCAGCTTTTTTTTTAATATATATACTGCAGTTTTTTTTAATAATAAACTTATAGTCCACTAAATTTTTTAATAATAAAAAAACTGTAGACTTTGATTCCTAAATATAAAAAGATTAAAAACTTTTAACATAAATGAAACTAAGACTGTTTAAATTCATTTACATAATCAATAATAAAATTTCATATAAAAAAACAGATATATCAATAAATTATGAGCATCATCCACAAATTAAAAGATGAACAAAAATTGTGTGAAATTTAAGTATGTGGGCATAGAATGTTGTGGGTATTTAATGTATTGCAGAGGATGAGGGAGAAGAAGGAAATTAAAGAGAGGTCCATATTGAGTCAATTGAGCTGGAAAAGTTGGTCAATAAGAACCTTACCTCGGGTTTATGGGTTTTCCATCATTTCATCCAACCCTTACTAACCACCTCAATTATGATCAAAATATATTTTATTTTCCTGCATTTTATCAAACATTTATCTATTTATTTATTTGTTTGTTTTTCTTATATTTTGCAAAGTTGCTGTCTAAAATGAAAAATCTTAAGTATATTTAATATAAGACATGAATAAGAAATAAAAAATAAAAAAGAATATGTTACATTATCCAGAATGTATGCATTATGTATCATTGTATTCATTAATATTTAATAGATAGGGTCAATAACTTATTGTTACATGAAAAAATAGTTTTTATTATTAAATTTATATTTGTAATGGAAGAATTAACATTTTTATATCACAGTGTGTACTATTAGAACGATTTATTAATAAATATATAGATTTTAAAATTTATAAAAAATTTCTTTAAGAAAATATAGGAGGAAAAATGACTGTGTATATGGTGCCGATTGACCTGGACTATGAAATATTATTAATGTTGTTTGCTTATTTGGTCTTTAAAACAGGTTTTAATACTTCAAACAAAAATATCAAAAGTTTCACCAGCAAATAGCAACAACAACGCACCCACATGTATAGCCTAGTGGAAGTCCCTTATTGTAACTAAAAAAACATTAACATTGCCAACTAAATTGGGGCACAAGTAGGGATGTTTGACTAGCACATTTAGCAGCAGACAGTCTGGTTTAGGTCTTCCCATCTTATAATTAATTTGATTAAACAAAGCAGCACTGGTTCATATTATTCTGTTTTTTTCAATTGAACATGTCTTATAAGAAAAGGTAAAAGTTGTATACTCCTTTTGGTTTTTGTTATAAACTAGTATACCTATTAGTTATTTTATGTTCGGATTTTGATCAAAATATACAACACTAACCGAGAGACTTCATTAAATATTTTAGAATAATCCATCTCAATAATTTCCCTTTTATCCCTTCTTTTTACTCCAATACTCGTGCTATGCTCCATATGCGACTTTGAGCAGACAATGGATAAACAAAAAGTTAAATGACAATTATTACACAAACAAATTGCTTGCATATGTTTTTAATTTTAAAAGATATTGTATGTTAAATGCCTACCCATACTTCCACACCCAACAGCCCATTCTGCTACCTAAAAAGCAAAATACAGAAGTATTTCATAATACCATATTGGGCTCTGAAAATTCAAAGAAAATATCACAATCTTGTACTTCACAATAATTTTAAAGGAAGCAAACCACAACCAAACCCATAAACCAACATTGAGAGAGAGAGAGAGAAGGGGGGGGGGGGAGGGGAAGGAAAGCAAAACTTCCTTAAATTGCATAGAACATGTTTCAAGCCTTAGCTTTTGTAGCAGCTTCAGAAAGTTGCCAAGAAATCATAGTTTCGAGAAGTCAAAATCATGCTAGAATACATTTATGCGCAAAGTTTTTTTTTCCTTTTTTAATTCAAAAACAGAAAAGGTAGAACATCATCAACTTCAGGCAACAAAAAGAAAAAGAAGAAGAAAGAAAGAATTTAACTACCATACGAGAGATTCCAGACCTTAACACTTTGAAAGATTCTATGAGATAAAAATGCTTAGATCTAGAACACACTGATCTAAAAGAAATGAAGCCACCACAAAAATAACAGGAACAGAGAGAGGAATCAGAGATCCAAGACAAACTAGGAATTGAAAGTTCCTTTTCACTTCAAAATCAAAACTTGTCTTCTTCCAAGAAAATTTCAAAGCCTAGGCAGCCATGTTCAAACTCTGCAGACTGCAGACCAACCAGGATTCCACATTTTCATGTAGAAGGAGAAAACTTACCAGGAAAAGGACATTTCTTCGAAAAATGAACTCAATAGAAGCAGTAGTACTAGCAGTAAGCTTCTAAACCAAGAAAGCTCTAAAACCCATTAAGAATATCAATTTTTTCTCCCTAGCATTCAACGTTGCACCTTTCAGTAAAGAAGAACAAGAAGAGAAACAACCCCCAAGAGATAAGAAGTCCAGGAATTAATCATAATAATAATAATAATAACTAGAGAATTAGGAAAAACTAGCATTTGGGTACTTACCAAAAGATGTCTCTGCCCAGAAAAGGCTACAGCTTTGGCTGGGTTGGAAACAGTACTATAGTTTTTCTTGTCTGAAAACTGTGGAAGAAAAAGAGTTTAGAAGCCCTAGAAAACCCTAGCTTTAGTTTCTCTGTCACTTGTCAAAGGAAAATAAGAGTAAAGCAAAAGTTCATCTATGCAGATAGAAACATTGGGCCACCTTCTTATTTTATGTATACATTATTTTATTTACCAATCCAGTAAAATGCTAAAATCCAACATATTAAACTTCATTTTTTTATGTGCAAATATTCAGCATCCTATGCTATGGTTTGAATGAATTTTGTTTTTTACTAGTCTGATAATATATAGAAAAAAATTTTAATTGTATTTGTTTCGTACCTAAATCTACATGTCAGGAAAAAATAAATTGATAATTAATTTTTCACATTAATTATGAAATTGATCTCATTCAATCCTCCTATGCTATGCTAACATTGTAGTAAGGATAATGATTTGTAAATATATTTATAAATTGATCTCATTCAGTCATTTGAGGAATTAGTTTAGCTTAAAAAAAACTCACACCAAATTAAAAAATAAAATTAGTAAAAAAATACTTACACTGTAATTGATTTTATATGTCAATTAAACTGATTAAATTGAAAAAAAATTGGTTTAATTTAATTGGTTCAATTTTTAATTAAAGGATAAGACTAATTGAAAAATAAAGGAAGGGGATTTAATTCAAAAAATTGAAAAAAAAAAGCAATTTAGCTGAAGATAAATTAAAGAGGAAAATTAAAAATTGAAAAGGAATTTAATTATAAATATTAAATTGAAAAAAATAAATGATTAAAGATTGGAGTTTAAAAGAAAAGAAAAAGAGTTAATTAAAAATATATTAAAGAATAAATTAAAAAGAAATAAATTTTACTCAATAAAATTAATTATAGAAGGTAATTGAAAAAAAAGAAAGAAATTTAATAGAATAAACTGAAAAATAAATAAAGAAAAACGAGTCCAGTGGAAAACAATTTAAAGAAGGAAGTTGAAAAAGCAAAACAAAATAATTTAAATGAAAAAAAAATTAGAGATGAAAATTAAAACATAAAATGAATTTAAATGAAGAAAATTAAATCAATTCAATTTTTTCAATTTATTTTGCTAAATTAATTGAATCGCTTAATTAAATCAAATTAACTATATACAAATTGATTTATTAACATTTTATCAATTCAATTGATTAAATCCAATTTTGCTAACCCCTAATCCCTTTTATACGATTGCTTTTCATATAGGGTTTTTCAATAAATTTCAACACAAGAAGAAAGAGTTTGATTATTCATTACAATTAAAAAAGGTGATTAAAATTACTAATTAACATAACTTATAATTTAGTATTTAATCTATAGATGGTTCGCATAAAAATATTAAGAATAAAAATGACCAGTGAATATTGTGTAAGATTAATAATTAATTATAACAAATAGGTCAAATTAATAAAATACATAATAATTGAAAAAAATTCAAACTAAGCCGTCATTATAATTGAGTACTTTTAGCTACACTCGACCAATATAATATAATAGTTCATTTGCCTAGTGATTGAGACACCGTTATTATACTAATTTACAACTAAAATTTCATACTTTTTTTCTCATACATAACACATTTATGATATAAGAATATGTTCTAATCAAAATATTTATAATTTTTATTTATTTTTAATATATTAAATTTGATATATTAATTATTTTATTAACAAATAGTAAAGAAAGTATTAATTTAGAGATAACAAAAAAATTTAGTTGCTAAATTGTGACCACAGAAAACTATGGTCACTACATACAGACCACTTAAAGATATGGTCACTAAATAGTTATCACATAAATGTGTAGTTACTGAACGACAATCAAAAAATAGTGACCACTAACAATGTGGTCTCAATTTTAGCGACCACCAATAAATATGGTCACTCAATAGCAACCACCAATAGATATGATCACTAAATAGCGACCACCAATAAATGTGATCACTATATAGAGACCACAAATAACTGTGGTCACTAAATAGAGACCACATTATATGTGGTCGTTGAATTATCTATTGTAAAATTTTGGCGCAAACTTGTGGCGCCATGATTAGTGACCAGAATTTGTGGTCACTGTATGTGGTCGCAATATGGTAATAAAGTGGTCATTGTGTGGTCTTTATTTTAATAAATTAATATTGGTCTTCTTTGTCACAATGTGATCGTAAATTAGTCTTTATTTAGTGACCATATTTTTGTGGTCACTAATTGTGGTCGCTATGTTATTATTTTTTTTGTAGTGGTATACGTTAGCTGCATGTCTCCTAGTCCTTGGTCGTGTTATACTATCAAAATGCCTAAAGGTTATGCAGCTGGGTCTGGTGATGCAATCTTGCATGAATTTGTGCTGATTATGAGCTTGTGGTTAAAATATTCAATTATGAATTATAAATATATAATTTCATTTCAAATACAACTGAAAATTTATTTAATTAATATATCTTAATTTATTTAATTAATATAATAATATAACTAATATAATATTATATTTTTATATTTAAACAATACCAAAACGACATCGTTTCACTTTAATGACAGAAATTTATTGCTAATATAGAAATGGATAATATTTCGTCTCTATTTTAGAGATGGATCAGGAAGTCATCACTATACAAACGACACCGATTAATAATTTTTAAATTAGGAACGTTAAATTAATTAGCGACGGAAATATCTGTTGCAAAATTCTTAATTTAGCTATGGATTCATATCCGTTGCTATAACTCCGTTGCTAAATCATTACAATTTGTGGTGCCATTAAATGTCACCATATTTAGCGATGGGCATTAATCGGTCACTATATTTGTTATTGATCTCTATGAAAACCGTCGCTATATTATTAAACTTTAGTAAATCATGTTTCTCGACATTCTTTAATTATTCTGTCACAAATTAGAGACAAATTTTATTTGTAGCTAATTTATGTCTCTGTTTGGGTATTTTTTTGTAGTGAGGAGAACACAAACGAGAAAAAAAACAAGAATAATTTTATGTAGCAAACAAGAGCATCAAACTTTCATTCACAAAATATATATTTTTTTCTCTTTTTCTTCTTCATTTTCTACACAAACTTACATACACTAAAAGAAAAAAATAGAATAGCGACAAAATTTAGCGATGGATTAACATCTGTAGCAGTTAGTTTCGGATCAGTGACGGATCAACTAGTGAAATTAACAAAAAAAATTGAGAAAAATAACATCAAAAATAACAACAAATTAGCGAGAAAAATTTGCTATAGATTATAACCGTAGCTAAATGTTGTAGCTAATATGGTAGAAAAATATGGCGCCAGAAAATTGCGACGGTTTAGAGACAAATTTGCGAGAGCCAATTAGTGACGGATAGAAACCATCGCAAAATTGATAGAATAATGACGAAATTATGTTTTGTCGGAAATGTTGCTACAGAAAATGCCGTCGCTAAATCATAAGGTTAGTTTACCTAAATATTTAGCGAT
This sequence comes from Triadica sebifera, assembly GCA_023653625.1. NCBI lineage: Eukaryota > Viridiplantae > Streptophyta > Magnoliopsida > Malpighiales > Euphorbiaceae > Triadica > Triadica sebifera. The sequence continues at coordinate 22,340,309 of CM042900.1, forward strand.
GGAAAGTAGTCGTTGCTAATATAGCAACGGAAAGTAGGCGTCGCTAATCTATCGCTATTATAGCGACGACTACTTTTCGTCAATATATTAGCAACGACTACTTTCCGTCGCTGAAAGTCAAAAAGAAGAAATCCACTGTCCAAAACATTAGCGACATAATATTTTTGTCACTGTAATTTAGCGACGGAAAGTAACCATACTTTTAGTGACGGAATTTTCCATCGCTAAAAATGAAAGAAATGATGTCGTTTCTTTCCTATGAAACTGCATCGTTTTTACTAGGTTTGTTATAACCTTGAAACCCAAAATTTTTTGCTCATTTTTTCCCTCCAGCAGGCATTTTTCCCTCTCCCTGGTTTGGTGCCCAAATTTTCAGCTTCAGTCGTGTCCTTCCTTTGCTCTAGTCCTCTCTCTCCTCTGCTGCTGTCTCCCACTCGATCCGGTCCTTTACTACTGTCTCCTAGCTCCGGTCGCCTCCCAACCCTGATCGGTTCAAGCTCCGGCCGACAAAGTCCCTCCCTTTCAGCCTCGGTCACTTCCCAATGAAGAAGGTAGCTGCTGTTTGTTTTTTTGCAGATTTTTTTATTTTACTTCTTTGTATTTTTTTATTAATTTAATTTTGATATTTTGGAACATATTATATAACTTATTATTAATTAATTATATGAATAAGTTACATACATATTTATATAAATAATATAAAGCTAGAACATAATATAGATAATTTAGGCAAAAAATTATAAAATAGCTAAGTTTAATCAAATAACTAAGTTTAATTACTAAGTTTAATAAAATAGCTATTTAACTATTAAGTTTGATTAAAATTATAAAATAGCTAAGTTTATTTACTAAGTTGAATAAAATAGTTATTTAGCTATTAAGTTTTATTAAAATTATAAAATAGCTAAGTTTATTTACTAAGTTGAATAAAATAGTTTAATTGCTAAGTTTAATATAAAGGTAGAACATATTATAGATAAATCATTGAAAAAAATTATATCAATGGTAGTTATGCTTTTTGTTCTGCAATTAAAAAAAATCATATTTTATGTTGCTAATTTGATTTTTTTTAAAAGATATGATAGTTTATGTGAGACATGACCTTTGTTAATTTTATGTGTAGTAGTAATAACATAATTGCATTATTATTAAGTTTAATAAAATAACTAAATTTAAGTACTAAGTTTAATAAAATAGTTAAGATATAGTCAGGATAATTTCATTTTAGAATATTTATTTAGCTTGGATTGTGGAATAGACTCTATTTTAAATTTTTCAATGCTAATTGAAATATGATAAAATTTTGTTTGGTTTTCATTTAAAAAAAATAGTATTTTATGAAAATGTAGGAATTTGATCAAATAAATTGGGGGAAGAGATCTTAGATTTCTTTTTTGTGCAATGCCCAATAACAACAATAAGAGACATTGTAAATGGTCTCATCCATTTTGAAGAAAATGGAAAAGCTAAAACAAAGAATATCTCCTCATCTTCTTATGTCTATGATTTTATTTATCCTTATTGTAATCTTTTTTATTTTTGCTATTTTATTATCTTTTTAAGAATAATTTCAATTGAAATTCATAAAAAAAACTTATAGTTAAAATTTATTAATATAATTTTATTCTAATTGCTCAGCTGCATATTTTATGAAATTATGGTTTTATTATACAATACACTGACCAATTATTAAAATTATATATTTAATTCTGATAAGTGATAAATGACCGCATTTATGAGATTTTTGATTGACTAGTTTACGATCAATACCAATTATATAAATTATAATTGGGAGCTTAGAATGTTAAATAATAGTTTCGTATGTGTTACGAGCTAATATGTACTTACATAATATTAGTACATTCATGAAATTATCGTTCACTTGAAAGAATAGCTAAGTTGCTCTAAAGCTAGATTAGTATAGCTTGAAATCTTTATGAAAGTTAATAACAATAGTTATAATATTAAAAAAAAAAACCTAGTTTGATTTCATTATGATTTATCAATTACAATTTCATACTTCAAATTGATTTTAATGTTTTTCTTGATTTAATAGAGGTAATAAAAAATGAGATCAGATCGTCAATGGATGTATAAACGGTTAAAAGATGGACTTTTGAACCTAGAGTTCATGACTGGTATGAGATAATTCATAGAATTTGCATGCAATCACCTAGAAATGATAGACAATGATAGGATAAGGTGTCCATGTTTTCATCGCAAATGTCAGAATTGCATGTTTCATCATGTGGATACAATTAAGTTGCATTTGTATAGAAATGATTTTGTACCAAATTATTATTATTGGACTTTGCACGGGGAACAAGCAGTTGGAAGTAACTTGAATAGCAATGTCAATTATATGAGTGAAGGTTCTGCTACATTTGATTATGTAGAATCATCCAATTGGTACCATTTCATGGTTATGGATGTTGTTGGTCAAGCATTCAATGAAACTTACATGGAACAAACACTGAATTTGAATTCCCAAAAGTTTTATGATATGCTTAGGGCTGCAGATGAGGACTTGTACCCTGGATGTAGAAGTCATTCACAGTTATCATTTGTTGCTCAATTAATGCACATGAAGTTAGAACACCATATGTCTGAACATAATTTTGATGACATGGTTCGATTAATGAAAGAGATTACTCCTGAAGGAAGTCTGGTACCTAAAAAATTCTATAGAACAAAGCAGTTAGTACAAGGAATGGGTCTTCCGGTTGAAAAATTTGACTGTTCTAAAAATGGATGCATGATATACTGGAGTGAAGATAATATTTTGACTAGTTGTAAGTTTTGTGGTCATCCTCAATATAAAAGGCAACGTCACGGTAGAAAAACAGTTACTCCTGAAAAAAAGATGTATTACTTTCCCTTCACTCCTAGATTGCAAAGATTGTTTGCATCTAATGTCACAGCAGCGAAAAATGAGGTGGCATGCTGAGCATGAAATTGAAGATGGGGTTATGATCCATGCATCTGATTCCCCTGCATGCCAACATTTTAATGATACCCATCCAGAATTCGCATCAGAGACTCGACATGTTCGATTAGGTCTTTCCACTGATGGTTTTTAACCATTTGGACAATCTTGACAACAATATTCTTCTTGGCCAGTCATTGTGACTCCGTACAATTTGCCACCTTGGTTGTGTATGAAGGACGCTTACATGTTCTTAACTATATTGATTCCTGGGCCAACTAACCCTAAGGATAAGTTAGATGTTTACTTACAACCATTGATATCAAAACTTAATCATTTATGGCTCGATGGTGTGCAGACTTATGATATTCCGATAAAATAAAATTTTCAAATGCATGCTGCTCTTATGTGGACAATTAGTGAATTTTCTGCATATGCGATGCTGTCTGGGTGGAGTATTGCTGGAAGGTTAGCTTGTCCTTATTGTATGAATCATACTGATGCTTTTACTCTTTCAAATAGTAGAAAAAAGTCATGATTTGACAACCACTGTAAATTCTTACCTGAAGACCATCCATTCCGACAGAACAAAACATCATTCATGAAGAATAAAATAGTGACTAAAAAACACCCCTTATTAAATCTAGAAGTGAAATATTACTTGAAATTGATAAGTTGGGTTTGAAGAAGGTAACAAAACAAGATGCTGAGAGAACTAATGACCCTATTTGCAAGCAATGTGGTTGGAGGAAGAGAAGTATCTTTTAGGATTTGCCTTATTTGAGTACCCTTCACATTTGACATAACTTAGATGTAATGCATATTGAGAAAAATGTATTTGACAATATTTTTAACATTGTAATGAATGTTGTTGGGAAAACAAAAGATACATACAAATCTCGAAAGGAGTTGAATGCATACTGTTGTCGGCCAGAATTGGAACAAGATTATGTAAGGGAAAAATATCCTAAAGCTTGTTACACGTTAGATAATCAATCAAAATCAGTTGTGTATGAATGCTAAGAAATTTGAGATTTTTCGATGGTTATGTGTCAAATATGGCTAGATGTGTTGATATGAGGAAATTTAAGTTGTTTGGGATGAAAAGCCATGATTGTCATGTTTTTATGCAACGTTTAATACCTATTGCATTTTGTGAACTACTTCTAAACAATGTTTGGAAGGCATTAATAAAATTAAGCTTGTTCTTTAAGGATTTAACATCTGATGTTATAACCAATGATGACATGACACGGATTGAAGAAGAGATTCCTATTATTCTTTGTAAGCTTGAGCATATATTCCCTCCATGCTTATTTGATTCCATGGAACATCTACCAGTGCACTTACCATATAAAGCAAGAATAACAGGTCCAGTGCAATATTGATGGATGTATCCTTTCGAGAGGTAATATAAAAGAACTTAATAATAATGCATATCATTATTATTTGTGTTAGATTTACCATACTTGTACATTTAATATCTTAGCTACCTTCAACAATTGAAAAACAATGTTCGAAATAAAGCTAGAGTTAAAGGTTCAATATCTAATGCTTATTTGGTGGAAGAAGCTTCATTGTTTTGTTCTTACTATTTTGAGGATCATGTGAATACAAGACACCGAAAAGTGTCACGCAATGATGACGGTGGTCAATATAGGGTACAAGAATATGAAGGTAACTTATCCATATTCACACAATAAGGTCAAGCCTTTGGAAAGAGTAAATCCCAATTTTTGACAGAGGAAGAATATGCTGTTGCACAATCATACATTCTTCTTAATTGCACTGAAGTTGCACCTTTTATTAAGTAAGTCATAAACTCCTAATAAATTTTAACCTTTCATTTGAGCATGGGGTAAATTATAAAATTTAATTAATGCTTTTTGTTGTACCGTGAAGAATTTATATTGAAAAGCTGAAGCAAATTCTAGTGAACATTTCTACTCATGAAATTGATGCTAAACTTGAAAAAGAATTCCCAATTTGGTTTAATAAACGTGTGAGTACTGATTTTCTTTCAAACATTTTTTTATTGACAATTAACAAGAATTCTTCTTTAATGTTAGCTTATACATTTGATGACATTTGTTTTAGGCACACAATCCATTAAGCGACCTATCCAATCAGTTCATAAAGGATTTAGCAAAAGGTCCATTACCTAAAATTATGTCTTACTCGGGCTATTATATGAATAAATATAAATTTCACACTGAAGTGCATGGATCTGGTAAATCTACAATGAACAGTGGTGTATGCATAAAAGGCTTAAATTATAGTGCAAATGAATGTGACTATTATGGTCGTTTGATTGAAGTTGTTTAGTTGGAGTACCCTGCATTACCAATTAAGAGAACTGTGTTATTCAAGTGTGAGTGGTTTGATCCAAGGCCAAATTTGGGTACAAAAGTGCATCCACATTATAAGTTGGTCGAAGTGAATCAAAAATGTTGATTTAACAATTACGAGCCATTTGTTATGGCGGTTCAAACTTGTCAAGTGAATTTTATCACATATCCAACTATCAAACATGAAAGAAGTAAGTGGTTAGCTATTTGCAAAATTAAAGCTAGGTCTAATTTGAAATTCCACAAGCAACATCAAGTAGTCAACTTTTCAATGTATCAACAGCCTTTCAAGAAGATGACATTGATATTCATTATATAGATATTGAAAATGATGAAAGTGATAATTTAGTTGGTTCAACAGATGCATTTATTGATATCAAAGAGGATAATAAAGAAGAAGAATAGCCTGATCTTGAAATTGAATCACATGATGATGACGAAGAAACTGATGTAGATGAGTGAGATTCTAACGATCATGATAGTGATGTAATGGCTAAACCAAATATGTTCTTTTCTTTTTGGTATTATGCACTATTCACAAATATTTAATCACTAGAGATATGTTTGTAAATTGTTACATTTGTATTGCTTTTTATTATTATTATTATTATTATTATTATTATTATTATTATTATTATTATTATTATTATTATTATTATTATTATTCTTTTTAAGTAGCAATTGATATTTGTGTTTATTGTTGCTTTTGATATTGTTTACTGTTATCGAGTGACTAATATGCAGATGGGTCGCACATCATCTGAAGATATATTACATGGTAGAGGCAGAGGGCCTACAAAACGAGGAGAGAGATCGACAGAGAAGAGTAATTTCTCAAATCGACCACCAGTTCCACCACTTCATGTACCACCATCACCACAATCATCTACACGATCACAACCATCGACACCATCACAATCATTGTTATAGTCATTGACACAACCACAACCACAACAATCAACACCACCACGATAACCATTATCATCAGCTCATCCATCAGCAACTATGTCCATCTTAGGAGGTTCTACATCAACATCTCCCATATCACAACCTACTACATCATCTCCTCCAGCTGCTTTAGTCGCTGAGTCAACCAATGGTAGATAACAACTCAATCTCGATCTTATAAGGTAATATTAGTATTATTATTTCTTGAAATCTTTTCATTAATGCATTTAGTCCGTTTTTGATGTATTGTTTGTTTGTGCTTTTTGCATAGTGAGAGTTTTCTTCAGTCTCATGTAGTTTTTGTGGCTATCACCTGTAGTTTTTTACTCCATTTGAGTGATAGAAGACATGTATAGAAGACTGTGTCTGACGATGTCAGAGACTTCTATTGGCTTAAGTTTTAGGTAAAATCCAATTATTTAAGTAAAAAATGTGATGAGGTGAATGACTTTGTTAAAAATGTATTTCTTGTGATTGATTGGTTGTTAGAGACTTTGTACTTCAGGTCAAGTTACTTATGATATAGGCAAAACTCTGCCAAAATTTCAGTTTGAAATTAAATATTTAATCTCTTTTGTGCTTCATTGGTTGTTAGAGACCACGTAATTTAGGTCAGGTTACTTGTGTTATAGACGAAACTCTATCAAAATTTCAGTTTGAACTTGAATATTTAATGTCTTTTGTGCTTAATTGGATGCTAGAGACATTGTACTTTAGGTCAAATTCCTTATGTTATAGACGAAAATCTGCCAAAAATTTATTTTGATATTAAATATTAATCTTAATTGAATGTTGCAAGACAAAAATTTGTCTTACATGTTGTTTTTTTATTTATATTTTAGAAGGACTTTACTTGGGATCCAGAACTTGAGATGGTAGTCAAGCGTAGATAGTTACAACAGACTGCTACATGTTATAGTGACACTTTGAGCAAGTGGAGATCTTCTAGCAGTAAACCACCACGTGTTTCAAAGCAAGTTTGGAATAGTTGGCAGAAAGAATGGTCCACTCCTGAGTTCAAGCAAAAATCTACCATTGCCTCTAAAAATAGACTTACTGAAACGGGCGACTTAGGTTCAAGTCCCTCACGACATACAGGGAGTTCTATATACATGGTTGAGCGTAGCATGCAGATGATATATTGATAATGATAACTTAATTTGAATTTATTATTCATTTATATATTTATGTTGTAAAATGTTTGTTAATGTCTTTGTTTTTATTTGCTTATGTATTATGCTTGTAATTTTGTAGTTAATGTGTTTTTATTTTTATTTTATTCTTATGATCAGGCAAAAGAGTTAGGACGTGAACTAAATCCTATTGAACTCTTTGAGGCAACACACACTAGAAAGACTTCATCAGGAATTGAGTATGTAGACCAGCGGTCTAAAGTTGTTGCAGTATGTATTTACCAAACTCATTAATTGTGCATATTTAAAATTTTATTTACTTATTTTTCTATTAATCTCATGGAATTTATATTTTTTCTTAAAATTTATATTGAATGATTGAGTACAAGCCCTTAGAGAGACTGCTTCTCAACCAATTGAGGGATCTAACGAGTCATGTGAACCAGATTTGAGACATTTATTTTTAGAGGTTGTTGGTGGCCAGAAAAAACGACGCGTATATGGAATGGGCACAAAGGCAACACATTTCTACACTGGTACCTCCTCTTTTCACTCCACTGCCACATCACGAGATATTAGTACAGAGCAACTGCATGCTAGTATTATGAAAGATATGCAGCAGGAGATTCAGACTATGTTGGAGTCGCAAAAGAAACAAATGCGAGAACAAATGCGCGAAGAACTTCGACTTAAGCTTCGAGACAAGATGCGTGCAGAGATGCAACAGCTGATAGCAGAGATGACTAATTCTAACCACATTTCATCAACTCCACATAGCAATCTACCTCAATCTGACAGGATGTAGGACTATATGTTAACAATATTGTAGTATTTTCAATTATTGAATATTTTTCATGTTGGACTGAAAAATTTTAATATTTATTTAATGAATCCTGTTAAAAAAATATTTATTTTTCATTTAATTGAATTTTAAAATTACAAAAATAATTAAATTAAAAAATTTAATATATAAAAAATGGATTTGCGACAGAATGCTGTCGTCACTAAATGCTTGTCATAATTAGCAACGACTGAAAATTAGTCACAAATTGTAAGGAGTAAATGCCCTACAAACTTTAGTGACGGATAACATCCGTAGCTACATAGCGACGGACAACGTCCCTAGATAAATAGCGAAGGACAATATCTGTAGCTAAATAACGATGTACAATGTTCGTAGTTAAATAGTGACAGACAACGTCCGTAGCTAAATAGCAACAAAATTTTCATCGCAAAATCCCTCATTGATTTTCTCATCATTACAATTCCTGTGAATACACTTCATTGATAGATATTTCGTCATTAATTCCATCGCTAAATTTAGCAATAGAATAACAATCCGTCGTTATTAGACTTACGAGGAGCTTTTCTGAGAAGGATTAAATTCGTCGCTATGTTGTCGCTAAATTAGATTAGCGACATATTTCTTAAATTTAGTGACAGATTTGTTCGTCAATAAAATGCATTTTTCTTGTAGTGATATATTTTCTCCACTCAGGTCACTCATTTCTAGTGCCTAAAGGGTTGTTTATATAGTAGCCCATACAAGTCAAGAACGTCATAAATTTTTTTCCACCTAACATTCGAACTAGTACAAATATCATACCCTGTATATAACAACCTTCAATATCTAAATAAAATATCATTATTTTACTAAAAATCTCAGCAATCTCAACACTAAGGAATTGAAATGCAGATACGCTCATTGATGATATGTCTTTTGACAATTGTTTGTTCTGGGTGAGAACATATGGGTTTGCACCGAACCTAATGATGTGGGAAAATAGTGAACCTATAACTAAAGGTCTATTTGCAGGCTTTATTGGGGTTTATCTTAGACCAGATGGTAAGAGCATTTGGGGTGAATTTCTTTGATTGATGATAGTTTTCGATGGAACCAAACCTTTGCTAGTTGATTTTACTAATGATCGAGAAGTTAAGCAATAATCACAATTAATTATGAGAAGGTGCCAAATATTTGCCATAAGTGTGGTGTTCTGGGAAACATTCAATTTAGGTTTCCAAATGTTGAAGAAGCTCAAACATCTTGGGGATATGGATGTTCTGGTGTTATGGTGACTAGCTATATGTTAATCCATTTGAAAAAGAGATATCGTCGACATAGCTTCATCACAGTTGGCCCTTTAACTAGCAAGATAGATGATAAAATTACTTTGTTGCTAGATTGGAAAAATCAGTAGAGGGAAAAAGATGTCATAATGTCTCATGGAAAATCATCATAAGTATGTTCCATGCATGTGGACTTAATTCCCAGCCGTTGATTTCTTATATTGTGTCCCCTACGAGTTACCTTTCATGTTTCAAAAGTTGGAATTAACATTTGTTCTTTGACTTTAACGGTGAAGTCGGGATATTATAAATATGAAATTAATCAAAAGTGAAATGCTTTCTTTGAAAATCTCCATACCCAATCGAGCTTTCCCTATAAGATTGGTCCTATCACTAACCGAAGTCTCCTAAATCAAGGCCTTTTTATGTGATAAGGTTAGGGATGACAATAATGAACATCACACAAACCCAATACAAAATTAGCTAGTTAGGGTGTGACGGCCCACTTATATATTAGGAATAATTCCATGTATATAAGAAGGATGTCACAAGCTTAACTTGAAAAATCTGTTCAAATTAAAACTTTTTTCATTTTAAATAACTTAATCTATTTATTTATATCAATTTACGCAGATCGTTCTAATTAACTATATATATATATATATATATATATATATATATATATATATATATATTGTATACACATATGACACCCGATTATGTAACTTAATTATTTACATACACAATATTAACATATGAAACAAGTCTACCACAAACCATATACATAGTCAAATTAAAAAAAATAATAGATAACCAACCCTCTAACTATGTCTCTCGTGTCTCTGCTGATATGGGTTTGGATTTCCTTTCTGACCAACTTCACTTTCTACCGTCTATAGTTCCAATTCATGCGTGAGAAGAACACATGGTAAGCTATCTCTAGTTTAATGGTACATATAGGCATTAAGTTTTTCCCAAACAGTCACACAAATGCATGTTTCAAATAAATCATGACACACTGAATTTTTATTGCATATTCGTCATATAAAAGAAATAACCACATCACATAACAGTATAAACAAAATAACCATATTCAATAATTAAATTCTCACTGCCTCATGTAAGCATTTCATGTTTTGTCACTTATGTCAATAATAAATTTTTCACATTTCATTCCATAGTCTTTAATTGGTATCAGCCCAAATCTCATTCCCGGACTCTCCGGATATGGGGTGTGAAATAGGGGTGCTCGCGGAGCTTAAGCCACCTTACTCACCATAATCTCCAATTAAGGGCACTCGCGGAGCTTAAGCCACCTTGACTGAATATAATCATGTCATCTGTGTGTAATCAAGATCAGAGGCACTCCCAGAGCTTAAGCCACAATGTCCCTAAATCATATCCATATCGGTGCCATAAATTCCCCATAATAGTGCATCATTTATCCTATGTTAGTCCTCAGGTAGAGATATGAGCAATTAACACCATTAATTACTTGTTCCTATAACCAATACTCATTTCATATTAACACAATCATATACTCACAATTTATTTTAAAACCATGTAATAGCATGATATTTTATCAAATATTAGCATAATGTTAAGTTCATAGTTAATAACATTTCTATAATTTTAAAACATGCCATAATATATTATTTCATCATTGTGACAATAATTCATGTCATGCACACACAATCATGCATAAGGGCAAAACAGAATACATATATGTACAAATCTCGATAGTATTTTTCTTTTCCAAAATATAAGCTCAGAGCTTATTCACTTTTGTTGTTCTTCTTCTTGTTGAGATCCTAATTTAAAAATATAATTAATTAATACCTTGATAAAATATTTATTCTTAATATAATTTAAATAAATAACTACAATTTCTTTTAAGCTAGAACAGGACCCCTTAAGACTGTTGGATCAATAAATTTTTTTACACTTATCCAATTTATATGATTCTTGATCCTAATTAAATTTAACATGTAAACATAAAACATACTAAAATTTCAGAATTTTTGAACTATTACACAAGTTTTGGTATAATTTTAAATATTGCTCTATTTTCTGCCCTTAGGCAGTTTCGGGGTACCATATTTAAAAATTCATATCTTTCAATGTATAGCTTCAATTATTATGAAAATATTTATACTGTTATATAAGTTAATTTGGAACATTTTTCATATTTACCATATTTCCATATTGGGTCTCTAAGGTTATCAAATACGAGAGGATCTATAACTGGTTTAACATAGAGTATCAATCCAACCAGTTCAATTGTTCAGCTCATAACTCACAAAATACATGACATTTTAAGGTGAGACTTTCACAGAAATTTAGAAAATACATAGAAATAAAACTTTTATGTTTTTAATTTTGGCTAATTTGATCTGAAAATAGGTCAAATATGAGGATGAAGTTATTGGAACTGTACAGATATATGAAACCAACTCAATTAAGGAATAGTCATAGTTTATTTCACTATAACTGAATCTACACAAGAGATATTTATACGAAATTTAGCAGAGACCTACATAACACATATATCTACAACTTTTATATTTTACAAAACCTCAGATTCAGCTATTAAGATGATCAAATGGAGCAAAAACCGTGGAATATTCTATTGATACTCTTCCAAGAATCAGTTTCACTCACATGACCATTTCTCTTCATATACTCAAAATCATTCAATAAAATTTGGTAGACAGATACAAAAGACATATATGAATAACTTTCATATTTTATACTTCTTCAAATTCGTTTGATAACTTCCTCGAAAATAGAGTGAAAAAGACTGATACTATACAATCCTAATACTCTAAAAACACAAGAATAATTGAAAGAGGATTACTTACGAAGACTAAATCTATTTGGAGTGAACTTCTTGCAAATCATGAATGAGATGATAAAGAAATGGAGGTTGGTGGTTTGAGGAAGAAGAAGAATGGAGATAAGATTGATTTTAAATTGGTAATAAATGCCATTAACTCAAATACACCCCCTTCCCATAAAACCACATTCGGCCCCCCTATCCTTTTTTTTTTTACTTGTTCTATTTTAATTATTTATTTATTTATTTTTACATGTACCAAATTTCACTAGCTCTTATTAAACTGTAATTTTATTACGATATGTCTAATCAAATTAATTTTATCAATCTATTTAGTCCTTTTTTTTCTTATTTAATAATTTACTCAATTTATTTTAATATCTAATGTCAATCATATAGTTTCTATGCATATCATACACTTATTCTAACTAGACTCTAATTAGTTATCATTACAATGGGTTGAAGTTCATAGTGTTCATATCATAGTTGTATCAACCTCATAAAGAATAAAAAATTATCTTATTATGTTTGGATTGACTTGCCAACACAAAACACATGCATTTAGCTCATTGATAATTCATTTCTTATTAGATTAACATGTTTAATACGACACATTTATAACTCATATACACATTAACTAAACTACTAATGAACTAATATACATAATACTAAATATCTAGTAAATATTAATTTATTCCAAAAGAATAATAAAGGTTAGAGCATCTCTAATAGGGTAGCTATTTAAGTCAAACTCTTTATTTTAAAGAGTCATACAATAAAAAAGTAACTTCAATAAACTCTTTATCTCTAAATTATGGAGTAGAGTGTGAATTTGACTCTCTACATTTAACTACACTTTTTATTCTAATTATAGTTAATCCACTTCCACTTTTTTGCAAGTTCTATCTTTTTATCAGTGTATTTTTAAAAAATAATTTTCTTTTTCCTTGTAATAAAAGCTATTTACTTTTTTATTTTGATAAATATTAATTAATAAGATAAAACAAAATTAAGAGTAAAAATATGAAGAGTTTATTGAACTTGTAAAATAATATTTACTCTATATTTAGATATGCTTTAAGATGTTCTTCATTATAACAAATATGCTCTTTAAAATAAAGAGTACTATTAGAGATACTCTTAATATTGTCAATTTAATTATATATATTAATGAATATTGCCATTGTAAAATTAATTAATTGTATTTGAGCTTTCTTTATTTAAAAATTTATATTGAATTTTACTTAAAATGCTAGGTTATATCATTGTTTATTATATTTGGTTATAATGTAATAATGAATCATATCGGGTTAATTAGATCGAGTTATATTAATTAAATTTAATTTATAAATTAATCGTATTAAATGTGTCATGTCAATCTGTTTATTAAGTAGACTATATTTGTATTTTAATTTTAGACACGATTAGCTTATCATATCGTATTTGAGTTGATTGTTATCATGTTATGAGCATATCAAGACACAACACAAATACAACTCATTAACATGAATTGCAACTCTAGCTATGGTTAGTATACTGCCCATTAAGGCTTTCTTCAATATAATTGAGACCTTAAATGTTGATGATGGACTATATCCAATAAAGATTTGCAAATTTGAAGAAAATATATTCGGCCTTATTATGAGTAAGGTGAGTATCTTTAATATGCAAATATTTTCTAATTCTACTATTGCTAGCTTTTTTCAAGATGACTGTTTGAATGAGAAATTTTTAGGTAAACTCAGTCTATCATGTCATCTGAAGACTAATCCAATCAGATAGTGATACATATTTAATTATTTTATTCACATTGATTAATGTGAATATAACAATTAATGAATTTGCATACATGTTACTATTTGATTGAATTAGTCTAATATACCAAATCTATCAAAACATTTATTGTGTTTAGAGATGACAAAGTCGATAGGGGGATTTATTGATTATAGGGTGGTGGCCGTGAGATCTTATGAAAGAACAACAAAATTCAAAGGCCCAATAGATGAATTATTAGAATTTGCAACTTAAGTACCTTCAACTTTGAATAGTGATGCTTTACTGCTACAATTTGATTCAAGCAATGAAGAAAGGGTTTTTTTTTATGTCATTGCCACATAAAAAGAAAATTGTGATTAATGTGTTAAGATTTAGGATATGGGAGAAATGTAAGAGAGGTATTGATTTGGGTGTTCAGGTTAAAAAGAAAAAACATATGGAAATCCCAAGTTTGTTTGAATGCATAGTGGAAAGGTGTTTTTTTTTATTGTGTGATGCTAGTATACCCATAGAGGATATCATCTAGGGGATTGAGCTCCAAAGAAGCAATCCTTTATTAGTTGCACAACTGAGGAGGTGATACGTGTTGGGTTCTTAACATGCATCTCATACATGACACAACAGAAATTTAAAAATTAATTGAACCCAAAACCATGAAACGCCTTATGAACATTAAAATCGGATGATACCATCAATATGAAAAAAAGTTGATTACCTTGTTTGTTTCTTTTCAATCTTTTAAGTTTGTGAGCCTTTCCTTCAAGTTAGGTTGTTGCAAACCACAATAATCCAAGGTTGAATTATCTCTAACAGTAATCCAAACGAAGGAACAAAAGAAACAATAAAGGGAGACGGGGTGTCAAAGCACCAAAGTGCTAGCTATGATGTTTCAACTTGAAAGAAAAGAAGAAAAGAGAATAACTTATATTCCTCAAGGTTGCAACTACGAATTTGGCCCTAAAAAGAGTTATTTATGTCATATAATCATATTAGGGTTGGATATACGTAACCCATACATAGGAGTTCTATTCGAAATATAAAAACCTAAATTGCAAAAGTTGATATCGAGGCTTTTACGGCCGTAAATATTAGTGTCTTTATCTCGTCCGTGACATATGGTGCATGACCAAATCATTTATCTCTCTTGTCTTGGATCCAATTCAATGCCCATTTCACATTTCCTTCATCATTCTATGTGTGTGACCCATTAGGTTCCCAATTATATTTGTAGCTTAAATTATCACATGATTTCAAATTTCGTATCTAGCAACACATCATGACCCCCAATTGAATGAAAAGTTAGTGGTCTGACTATAAACTCTTTCATAGATAATTACCATGCAATTTATCTTTTTACCAAACTATACCTTATTTGGTTTAGAGTATGCTATGTGTGTTAGCTCCCACTAGAACGACTACATCAGATCTAGTTTAAAAGATATTAGTTCTTGTCTATGAGACTCATTACCCTGATTATATATGTCTTTAAAGACCTTATTTAAGACATGTCCACCTCAGCCAATAATTTTTGAGTAATGATATCTATAAGAGGCTATAGATATCCTCTCCTTTTATTAGGAGTGATGAATTCTTTATTGACTACTTAACTACATTTGAACACCTTATGCTATACCTAATCATTACCCTATGAGCAATCTCTGTGAGACAACAAGGAATGAAGTCAAAGTATAGGATTCAGTATCCAAGATAATCTTGAGTATCTCAAGTCTAAGGATATTTGCACTATTGCTATGATGAGACTATCATTGATATTGAATAGATAGCCATGTGATTGACTCATTAGCAAGTCATCTAATGTATTTGGCTACTCTAGTAAGCATTCACATATTAACTCTAAACATCTCATGTTATCAGCTTATGAGATCAACTGCTTGACCTAATCAAGGAGTAGAACATGTGTTAGTCTATTCTGATTAACAATGTCCTATTTTGTTAATCCTATGACTAGGGATTATTTAGGTATAAACACAATTATACATGATAGGAATCTCATCATCATAATCTCATCATAATTTCCTTTATATTGTGTTACATACTAAGAACTTCATTAAACGGTCTAAGATCTATATCAATTCATATGCAATGAATACCATATAATGAAAATGTTTTTTATTAATAATAAATGAGTACATCATGTGCCTAAGGTGATTGCCTTTAGGGCACCTTTCTAACAATACGAAATCTCAATTGAGGATTATTGTTGCATCTATGTCAAAAAACTATTTGGCTCACTCGGGAACTTTGGAAGATGGGGTACAAAAAAGTCTTCAATTTGAGGCACAGGTGGTCAGCCTTATAACATTCAGTGATTTAGGCCCCGATTGCGCGTGACCATAGTGAGGCGGGCAAATTCAATCGGAGTCTAAATTTGAACCCATAAAAAAATGACTAATAATAAGGGAAAATAATTAAGGGTATTATTATTTGAGAATTAAAAAGATTAGAGGTAGAATTAGAAAAAAAAATTTTCTATGGACAAAATTGGTATTATGGAGATTGTTTGGGGAAAAAGTGTGAATATAGAGGAAGATGTGGAAAATATGGAATTTTTCAAAGTTTAAATTCTAATCAAGATTTATTAACTTAATGAACCAATAAGAATTAGGATTAATTTTAATTAGTGGGACCCACTTCTTAATTTATGTATAAAAGTCAAAAAGATGAAGGAAATTCCACATTCTTCCATAAGCCATATTCATCTTCCCTTTTTCTCCTCACTTTGTCGTCTACCATAGGCTCCCTAAAGCACCATTTTTCTCTGCAAATCAAGCTTGAAAAAGTGAGGAAATAAATTAGTTTTGAGAGAGAAAAAATCAGAATTAAAGAGTTCTTACTACAAAGGTAGCAAAGAAGCAAGAAGGAAGAAAGAAAGAAAAAGAAAAAGGGAGAAGAGTGGGCAGATTTCGGCCCACCTTGGAGAACACTTAAGGTTAGTTTATTCTTCTTAAATTCAATATTTTTCCTTCCATTTGAGATCCATATTGATTATAGATGTGATTAGGGTTGATAGATATAGGTTTTGTTGCAAGATTGAACTTAGAAATTTAAGTTTGTGATTAGTTAATGGAAGTGTAATTAAGCTTTGAATTAATAATAATTGAAGTTAGTTAATTATTTTATGACTTAAAAACTAAAGAAAATATGATGTTACGGGATGAATGAGAGGCTACCATAGTTAAAGAAATTAGGAAAAATTGAAATTAATATGAAAACACCACAATTGGTGATAAGGAAATGTGAATTGAGTGTTGAATTGAAGAAAATAAATTGGGAACTAAAACATGGTTTTTGGGCAGCCATGATATATTAAGAGGGAAATTTAACTTTAGTACATTTTAGCTCAATTAAGGTGTAAAACATATCAGGAGCATTAGAATACTATGTAGACATGAAAAACATTGAAAATGGATATTGGAATTGAGATGTGGTATGGTTGTGTAGGAAAAATAAGTGAATAAGTGAGAGGCCCTAAAGAGGGTGAAAAAGGCAAGGAGAAATCCAGCTAATAAGTTAAGAAAAAGAAGGATTAAGGGAAGAGCCAAGACTGATTAGGTATGTGCTTCATTGATAAAAATCTTACATGATGTTCATATATGTGTAATTATGTGTTAAATTTTAATATGATTGCGTGTTTGATGTGTTATGTAATTAGTTGTTGTTTTTTATATTTTATATGGAAATGAGATGAAATGGTATGAAATAATTGAGACATATGAATGTAGTTGTAATTCTGGAAATTTTTGTATCAAAATGATTGCAAATGATGAATATGGATTGATGCCAATTGATGGCTTGAGTACATAATTTCAGAAACAATCCTGACTATTTTGATGATAACTTGAGTTCTGGAACTCCTTTTTGTATTTTATTTGTTGGAAATGAAAGCTAAGACATAAGAATTTAACTTGTATTTAGACCATAACATCTAATTATGTCTAGATTTTTTCATAAAAATGCATGAAGTTTAAACCTAGAATCTGTCCAAAAAATTCTGGGCAGGAATATTTGTGATGATGCAGTATTCAATTAATCATAACTTTTGATAAAAAAAAGGGATTTAAGTGATTTTTGATGCATCTGAAATCTAAGATAATAAACTAAAAATGGTTAGAAGATCAGAACTCCCAATTCTAATTATAAATGGGCTAAAAATGAAGCCCAAAAATAGGTTCGAAATCTGTCATAGGTAAAAACATGAAATCTTGGGTTTTTGCATGTGTTGTGATTATTATATGTAATAATTAATGTGAATATTTACTTTATTGATAATTATAAATGTTTAACAAATTATTTATGTGTGAGATTTTAGTACGATAATAATGAGAATAAAGAACAAAAATAAATAAGCATAAATATGATAATTGAATAATATTGGCATTTTTGAAAATATTGGAAATTAAAATAAAAATAGTTAAACCCAAAGACATCTAGGCTAGAACTAGAATAGAAAATAGTTTGAAATGCCAATAAGGGGATTTAGGCACTCGGTGCCAAATATAAAAGCCGGTAATGACAATTTATAAATGCGTTTGGTGCGAAATTATTAAACCGGTAATGACATTATTATAAAAGTGCTCGACGCTATATTATGAAAGCTGGAAATGACAACCTATTATTCCTATTAGATAGTTCGGTTATAGGTGTTATGGGCACAAGAAAATAATAATAGTACTAATATCGAAGTATATGATTTCAATCAATGTTATACGAATTAAAAATATTAAATGTTGAATATTTGCTGGAATTTATGGAATTTCTATAATTTTTTATTTTATACTTTATTTATTAAATGATATATATATATATATATATATATATATATATATATATATATGAAGCACCACTAAGCTATTAGCTTAACCTCTCGCGCTGGTTTAAAAGGATAGCCATAGAAAATAAATTGTCAGAAAAAGAAGGGTGCCCGGAAGGAAGTAACAAAAAGTTTTGAGTTTTTTTTGGTATATTTTATATAAAAAAATTCTGTAAATTAAATTATTGTTTTATTTTGTATAGTATGTATTATAGACATGAATTATAATGTAAATTAATGTACTTTATAAATAAATAAAATTTTTGAATATTTGTGCTTGTATTAATTTTTATTTCAGTGTCTGCAATATGTTTGAAAAAAAGTTACTTCTTTTCATTAAATTTACAGAACAGTTAGACGGATAATACTCAATTACCTTGTTGAACTATAGTGGGGTAAGGGGTGTTACAAGCCTTAAGCCACCACAAAAGCCATGATGTTTATATCATAGAACTACAAAGGTTTAGGGCAGCCTTTGCTGTTATGGTGCTAAAATATTTAGTCTAGATGCATAAGCCCTCATTTGTATTTTTTAGGGTAAAATACACTTACTGTACTTTAACTTTCTAACGTGTACCCAAAATTGAATTTGTAATAGAAAACCACTTTTATTTTGATTTTGTAATACAAAACTCCTTATATCCATTTTCTATCAGCTGAGTTAACAGTTTGATGATGTGACATTTCCACATCAACAATAAATAATAATAATTAAATGATGTGGAAAAAATAAAAAAGAAATGATGTGTAAAATTTTTAATAAAAAACATGTAATTAAAAATGAGGTAGAAAAGACATAAATAGCTCTTTGTAGCTTTTCTAACAATTAGGTCAAATTTTCAATTTTTCCTAAGGAAATCTTAAATAAGAAAGGCAAAGTACTTTGCAATTCCGTGAAGAAATATGCATGATGGTTTTATCAAATCCTTGCATGGAAAATAAACATCAATCTATATTTGATAAAAAATTGGCTAGAACAAAGTTCATAATCATAATTTATAAACAAGTCCCACAAACCTAGAACTGCTATATCACCTACATATGAGGGGATTTATTTTTTCTTTAGAACTCATATGAAGGGTATATTGATAAAGAATATTTTAAAATTTAATATTTTGGTATATAAAATCTGATTTTGACTATACATATTGTCAAACCTTGATTTTTACCACACAAGTATAGAGAAAATATTAGTTTTATAGGTGCTTTGCCTTTGATTTTTGTTGGAGAAACCTTGATTCCTACAATCCAGGTGTTTTGCCTTTGATCTTCGCCAGAGAAACTTTCATTTCTACAAAATAAAGCACACTTATGGTTTTCTAAAGCATGACCCTTTGAAATGACAGACTCTGAGATCTACAAACCCTTGCTTCTGTAGCAACACCATCTCTTCTGTAAATGACAAGCATGATTTTATTTATAAATTAAAAAATAAAAAAGTTATAAAGTAAAATAGCTTTATGTAGATCTAAAAGTATATTTGTTTGGTTGCATAAAAAGTGAAGGAAAGTGAGATTTAAATTTTTTTCCTTTAGCTTACCTTTGTTCTCTCTTTTCCTTACCCATTTTTTGCGCTTTCAATTTCTTCTTCTATCCCCATTTTCCACTTGGATTCTTTCTTTTTCTAGGTCTTAAAAATGATAATAAAATTGAGATTTGGGTTCATACATGGGTACATAAATGAACACTGGGTATAAATACTTTGATCAATTTCATAGTTGAAAAACATCATATTCAAAAGAGTTACTAAGAAAATGATGGGATTTTTAATTGGGATTTGGATTGGAACATCAATTTCCTTTTTTTCTTTTTTCATTTTGCAGTCAAGTTAGTGTTAGTTTTTTTTTTCTTTTACCATTGTTTGGATGTTAAGAATTTTATGGAAAGTGAAAGAAAATTTGTTTGTGATTTTTAAATTTTTTTGGTGGTATCCATTTTTGTACATATGAATATTTTTTGCTGAGGTAGAAAGCATTCTATTAGTTGAATTAATAGAGGGAGTTTTGTATTACAAAATCAAAGTAAAATGAGTTTTCTATTACAAATTAAAGTTTAGGCACTGAGTTGTTATTCATTAGAAAGTGAAAGTACCGTTAGTGCATTTTACCCTATTTTTTAGGGGGACACAACAAAGCAGCAGGAAGCTTGAGTTCTTGAGATGTAAGCCATGTTATCACTTTTTCAATGAGGTGTTGCCTGTAATACTCTCAAATATAATTAATATTAAATCAATTATATAAGCAAATATTATGAAACATTTCTTTTTAAAATTCGATTAAAATCAAACTTTCCATTAAAATACCATGTTTACATTATGACCATGATGACTAATAAAAAATTCATATAAAGAAAAGTAAAATAGAAATAAAATAACCATTTTATTATGCTAAAATACTGTATAGACTTTAAAGTAGCCTCTAGGTTACAAACATATCCCAACAAGAAAAATACAAAACCATTATTTATACATGAAGACTTAAAATCCAAAACATCCCAGTGTATCACCCACCCAATTGTTTCTTATCCTGTGACTCTTTCATCGGGTTCTCAGTTTCTGTCAGTGACCATCTAACCGACTACAAGCTGCATGTGAAAAACATTCATATGTTAAGTAACTCGTGCCTAAGGATACATATATATACATATGTATCAACGAGAGTGAAAACACCATTTTTCACTTTTTCCATCCTTTTAAACCTTAATATACCCACTCTACTTTTTCAAACACCAACATATTTTATAAGCCATAATTACCAGACATTACATTTTTTCTCTCCTTAAAAAAATTCCATCATCAAAATTTCTTATGACAGATAATCATATATCATCTAACCATTATATCATGTTATCACCTTTGCTCATGAAAATCTAAAACATGCATAACCTACCATATGCTTGTTATATGCTCATATGTATTTTCATATTATTTACCTTATTTTTGTGCATAGGAACTTATATTATAAACTTACATATTTAACATTTATTACATGTCTTTTTGTTTGTATTCATATTCATATCATAATAATCATACATAAAAATGTATACATGTTATGATCCTTACCTTTTTGTCCATGTTAATATGCATAGATATCAAATTAGTTCACATAATGATATAAACAATCATAACCAAAAGTTTAAAAATCACATATATCATATCTATATAACAATATTAGCAACCAATTCATCATATATTGTTTTCATATGTATCTATGTAACCAGTTTTCCTTATCATTTTTATTTTATTTTGCCAAAAAGTCTAAGTTTGACTATCCAGATACGAATTATAGAATATGTGTACTGGAACTCGAACTTCAGCCTTCTTGTCCACTAATTATAAGTATACCCGTATGAGCTACTTAAGTTAAGGGCACTCTAAGAGCTTCAATCATTTTGACTGAGTAACAAACATGATCAATGGCTCTCCAAGAGCTTTAGCCACATTTTTCTAACAATTTTTACTGAGAAATAAGGGCACTCTAACCTGAACTTTAGCTACGTTGTTCTCAAAATCATATATTATATAGTACTGTAATTCTCTCAATGATATGTCATCTATCCTAGGTCAAGTTCTATATTTGAGAAAAGGACATTTAAAAACATATCACTTTTCCTTTTTGTTTTCATTATTCATCCCATTCTATGGCATTTCCCATTTCAATATGATATACACATATATTTTATTCACATATTAAGTTTCTTACAATCATTATTCCTCACTTACTCATATATCCCTTGTTATATTTTCATATCATGCATTCACTTATTACATATATTATTTTGAACATATGGAGCATAAACTGATATTATTTATGTGTAAACATCAATGGAATCATATGTTTCATACTTGTGGTATATTGTTGAACATACATGCATAATCATTACATTACATCATTAAAGAAAACAACATGTATCATTTAAATAGGCTTCATGTGCATAAACTTCATGTTCATGGCCGTGAAGGTTCCATTCACAGGTACCCTTAACCTTGAACCAAATCATGAACTCATTCATGAATATTTATGTACATCTTGTGCAGATTCTTCAATGGAATAACTCTATAATACAGACATGAATCAAGTGGTGACTCTTGTAATAGCCTAAATACCGGGATAGTCGTAAACTGCAAGTTCCAAAATTGATCAGTATACCTGGGCCGAAGGTAAAAAATACACCCGTGGGTGAAAAATATTTTATTTGATCATCGAAAAATAAAGATTATGGCTAGATTGGAGATAAAATTTGGAGTGAAAATGAGATCAAATAAGTTCTTAAAAGTCAAAACTAAGAAAAAACGGGACTTAGTTTAATTAATAAATTGGTTGACCGTATTTTGATCGGGCTATGAAAAATAGAAAACGATATCTAAAAATTTATTTTAAGACATTGTAGACTCTAAATAATATTTAGGCAGATTTGACAGTGAAAAATAAATTTTACGGTAACACTGAAAATTGATTAATCAGTCTATTTTGAGTAAGCCGAACATGAAATAGACTCTGATTGAGTTGAAAATGTATATATATATATATATATATATATATATATATATTATGAATTATGGAATCAAATTTCGTTGAAATTGAGCTTGGAAAGTGAAAGAAATAATTTAGAGTGCTTAATTGGGCCTAAATGGGTTGGACTTTGTTTGGGCTCAAGCTCACTCATTTAAGCCACTATAAAAGGGTCAAAAATTCAGAATTTTCTAGATAGAATTCTGCTTCATCTTCTTTCTCTTCTCCTCCCTCTTGGTCGACCCATTCTTCTCCCTTTTCTCTTCTAAATTTCTTCCATTTTCTCTAATTTTTACACCAAAATCAAACACCCTAATATTAATTCAACCTCTCTAGTAGCTAGTGGAAGTCTCTAATCTTCATTTGGAGGGCTAGATTGGAAGAAAATCAAAGGAGACAAGTTAAGATACAAATTTGAGGTAAGAGAAATTAAGAGTTTTAAAATTGTTTAATGGTTCAAATAGATAATTTAAGGTATGTAGATGATAATTATGAAGTTAAATTAAGTTAGGAATGCAAGATAATGGTAGATTAATTAAGTGCATGATTCGACCATGGTAGGTGCATAAGGAGGTGAAGGTGCTTCAAAGGAAAAAGCTAAGAGAAAAGAAGCTTAGGAAGCCTCAAGGAAGAAAATATCGTTAGTGATTTCAAAATCTACCCATTTTCATTGTTTAAACTTGAATTAAAGTTATAGAAATTAGAGGATTTGAATGAATTGCATGTAAATGATAATAGAAACTTAAAATATGATTAAAGAAATATAAAAAGTGGATTATAATGGTTAAATTCAATTAAAAAGATTATCTAGTGGAACTTTGAAAAAAATGACCATATTATGTGTAAAATTTCATATTAAGACATAATTATGTTCTAGTGTAATATTATGATACATATGGAATAATGGATGTATAAATTAGTAAAATGAATTATTAGAAGGGATGTAGGCCGAAATATGGAGAAGAAGAATTTATTATTTTTTTTGCTAATTAAATGAAAATTTAGTCATAAAATGCAAGAAAACATGACATTAAGTGTATTGAAATTTATTGAAAAATTTTAAAATATATACTGAATATTTTTTTAATTAATGATTATTATATGCATGAAATGAAAAATAATGAATAAAGGGTGTTTAGTAAGTTTAATGACTTCATTGAGTAGTAATGATGAAATATTGATATATTAGAATGGAAAGTGTGAAAAAAGATTATGGGAGAGATGAATTGGTTATGGATGAATAAAATGTTAGGTAATTAATAATATAAAATAAATAGAATTTATGAATTTAATAGAAATCGAATCAAAAGAATAAGGTATTGTTTTTAGTTATTTTCTGATGGTTAAATCTAACTAGGATATAATTGACTAGCTATAAGGACACTATCATCACAGTGCGGATCATTCTGACTCGCTTATGTAGACCAATAATGGTCTACTTTAGTGATAATGATTTAGTGACCAGTGTACAGTGCAGTACTCGGGTGGTCCTTCGGGGTCACTATTTAATGTAGTGGACTTGTGGGGTCCACATCACATGTATCTGGTTCGAAAATTTTCTATCAGATTGAAATTAGGGGAAAATGTGAATAAATTACCAAAAAAGGATAAAAATGATAAAAATGATAAAAGTGATAAATATGATAAAAATGATATAAGTGAAAAATATGGTAAAAATGATAAAAGTGAAAAACATGATAAAAATGAAAAATATGATAAAAGTGAAAAATATGATAAAAATGATATAAATGAAAAATATGATAAAAATGAAAAATATGAGAAATGTTAAATTATGTAGTTAAAAAGAAAATTAAAAAAATATATAGTTAGTGGCAAAAGTGTAAATAAATGTAAAGTAGTTGCATAATTGTAAATAAATAAAAATTTAGGAACCAAAATGAAATTTGTAGCTAAAGAAAAATTTAATTGAGGATTGAATGAAAAAAAAAAGAAGGAAAGAAAAGAAGAGTTAATTAAAGAAGAAAAATGAAATAGGACTAAATTGAAAGAAAATGAAAGTTCATGAGTAAATTGAAGAAAAAAAATTATTAAGTAAAATTGCTAATTTAATGAAGATATTAAATAGTGAATTAAGGGTAAATAGTAATAAAATATTGATATAAAGAATAATAAATATATTAAAGAGAAAAATTTGAATAGTGTAGTGAATATGATATTGCATGAATGTATAAAATGTAGATCAATAGAAATTTTTAGATTAGTAATCACTACTGGACATTTTAATACTTAGTATGTAGTTATTTGACTGCATGCAGATAATAGTTGAAAAGACACAAGAGCAAGCATACCAATTTTGAAAGCAGACGGAAGAACAAAATAATAATTGGATATTAGTAAGAATTATATATATATTGGAGTGGAATTATGTATATATTTCGATAAAAAAATATTTATAAATTATTATATGTGTAAAGAATGACATGTTAAGTATTGTTAAATGGAAAATATTTTATATTATATTTGAATTATTGTGCCCAAATTGGGCTGTGGATTTTGAAGTGCAAGTGAGATAGTTAAATTTATAGTGATTATGCTGCCAAAATTTTTGAAAAATAAAAAGATTTTATAAAGTTGTAATGATATTATGGTCATTAAGTTAGGAAAAAAATTTACCCACATCGGCTATAATCAAATTTAAAAAATACTAACAATTTTGATA
The DNA here is from genome assembly GCA_023653625.1 of Triadica sebifera. Classification (NCBI taxonomy): domain Eukaryota; kingdom Viridiplantae; phylum Streptophyta; class Magnoliopsida; order Malpighiales; family Euphorbiaceae; genus Triadica; species Triadica sebifera. The sequence continues at coordinate 22,366,368 of CM042900.1, forward strand.
ATCATATTAGATTACGTAACGTACGTATAGAAAAATTATTATAATGGTGTCACAACTCAAGTTGTAAAAGGGTTTGTTCTTTGTGAACTTTGCTTCTGAGCACGATTCACAGCTGTAAAACCTATGTCATGAGCATAAATATGAATTTTTCTGCATACATCAATGCCAAAATAGAGCATTTTCACAACATGCATACAAGGGTTGTAAGATTGACCAATGTCATTCAACAACATTTTCATGCCATAAATATGTCATAACATAAAAGAAAACATTTAACAACAAATCATGCCAAAAATATATCTTTAATTCACACTAATTTCCTAACTTGTTTTCTTAGCATATTAACATTTATTCTCACCATATCTGTGATAGATAATCTTCTTAGCATCCAAACCAACATCTTAACATGCCCAAAAGACATATTTTGGAATTAACATACATATGCACTAACTTTTAACCAATGATCCTCCATAAAATCTTCAAGATCTATTATAACTTATTCTTCCCTTTTTGCCTGTTCCTTTTTAACTTTACCATTTCCAAGCCCACAAAAATCCGAAGATTGATCTCCTTTTCCAGTTTAGCTTTCCTTCTCCCCTCATTAAAAACACTCTTTCAAGAACACTCCACCATTTTCTTTATATTCTAGCTTAAACTTACAGTTTGATCTATGAAACTTTAATAATAAAGGAAGGAGAGAAGGAAGAAGAAGATGAATAAGAAAATGGTGGCATGTCTTAAAGGATAAGGGGCAGTGGGTACTAGGTAAGGCTAGAAATAGAGGCATAAGAGAGAGAAAAATACAGTTTTGTTCACATACTCGACCAACTACTGTTCATAGGCTTGACCACCTCCTGTCATAGTCGTGATAAAATTTTCACAAAGAAACCCTAATCCATAATATCCACGACATTTACGGTCGTGACACCTTGCTCACATATGTAAATCATTCTAAAACTCTATTGTTTTGAAAATTCAAGACTTTTCATGAATGTGAATATCCAGTCACTAGTATGAAAACATCATTTTCTACTTTTTCTATATTTTTAAACCTTAATCTACCCAATCTCTCTCTTCAAATACCACCATATCTTATACACCCTAATTACCAGACATTACATTGCCAATGGGATTTTTAGGTGGTTTGAGGCTTTGGGGAGATGGATCTTGCAACATGCAGGTACTTGCTCTCCGTTAACAATTTATTCATTGTTGTATATCCGATGTGTTAAGCCATTCAAAATATGTCATTTGTATAAAAAATTATTAGGTAAACTCAGCATACTATATTATCTATAAATAAATTCATTCACACAATAACATATATTTCTGATATATCAAGTCAGTATACCTAAGTATTCATTGTTGTATATCTAATGTGTCAAGTCATTCACAACTTGTCACTTGTATAAAAAAATTCTTAGATAGATTCAATATGTCATATTATCTATAGACTAATGCAATAACACAATAACATGTATTCACATAAACCAATGTGAGTAAAACAATTAAATGAGTATTACTGTATGATTAGATTAGTTTATAGAAGATGTAGTAGACTCAGAATTTCTCCACTTGTATTTATGGGGAACCTCTCATGGGAAAAGGGGCAATTTGAAGCAGCAAGTTCTAAACTTGAAGCCAAATAATTTTATGGCATGGGTTTGTTTGGCTGACTTTACTACTATTGTGACCAATTTATAAAATAGAGGGGGAGCGTCTTATGATACTCAGTTGTTAAATGAATTCTCTAATTTTATGACAAGTGGATAATTTATTAATTTAGGATTTAGTGATGCATGATTTACTTGGTCGAATAGGAGGGAAGGGGATGGGTTAGTTGAAGAAAGGTAGGATTGGGTAATTGCTAATGGGGTCTGGACAGCATTATTTCCCAATGCAGGTATTATAGAGGAACCTACTAAGCTGGATCATCGACATATTATTTTAAATTTAGATAGTGGAAAATATTTAAACTTGAAGTGGTGTGATTAGAATATAATAATTATTATCAGATTATACAACATGGGTGGTTGCAAAATCCTCATCCATATTTTTATCTAAAGTTGATTGGTTAAAGGTGTTTGTTAAGTAATTGGGCCCGTGCTGTGCTTCTGTTTATCACAATAAACATAGAATTCATTATCTTAAGGGTGAAGAGAACATTACATTCTGCCAATGAAAATTTAAATCTTTTATTTTGCAGCAAATTGATGATATTCAAATGGAATTGGAGTCATTTTTGGTGATTGGAAAAACTATATTAGGAACAGAGGTCTAGATTGCATTAGCTCAAAGCTGGGATCGTAATTTGATATTCATCAATTTGCCTTCTCAATAGAGAAGGAGAAATGTTATACGCTGACTGAGAGGTGAGAATGGTTTTAATGTTTTTGATGAATCTGCTATTAGACAAGCATTTCTGGATCATTTTACTCATTTATATGCATCTGAATCTTTGGATTTTGATATGGTTGATGAGGTTATTAGTCGTATGCCCAAAATTGTTACTCTGGAGATGATTATTATATTATTGAAATCAATTACTGAAAATGAAATTAGGGATTTTTCTTTTTTATGTGAGCTTTAAAAGCTCCTGAGCTTGATGGATTTCCTGGCATTTTTATCAACGTCACTGGGATTTAACTTTAGGAATTAGCACAATATGAGTTTATGTTATTCAACATAAATAAAATAAAATAAATATAAGGGATAGACAAAGAGAAAATGTGTACAACCATTGACAATCTGTCTACTGAATTAAATTATATATCCAAGATGGGGAAGATTCAAATAAGATAGCAATAAATTATGTACAAATATTCATATCATAAATAAATATAATTCTAATTAAGAAACTATTCATGCCATAAAGATGGAAGAATTAATTTAGAATGGAAAATACTAACATAATAAAATAAAGAGAAGAAAAAAAAAGAAATTAGAATATCATGTTGAGGCCAAATGGCCAAGATCTAAATACATACTAGTTAAAATTTGGCCACAAAATAAGGAAAAATGCAAAGATTAATATTTTGCTTAAATAAGAAAAATAAAGCTAAAAAAAGTAAAGATAATTATAAAATTTTAATTAATGAATTAACATAAAATGAAAAAAATAAAACCAACAGTTGTACAATATAAAATAACATAAAAGATACAAATATAAAATAATAAATAAATAAAATTTTCGCTACCCAAATGTTTGTGATAAAAATGGCATATCACAAAAAATTGGCTAAAAAGCGATTAAAAAAAAATCAAATCACCAAAAAAAAAAACAACAAATATGACATTTTTAGGTAAATATAAAAATGAAAAATAGTATAAATAAAGAAAATATAATAAAAATATAATAGATAAATCTCACTGTCTTAGAGAAATATGTCTGAGCATACGTAGACATATTCAAATGCATATGTCTTATGGGAGGCAAATCATGGAAAATGAGTAGAACATCCAAAAATACAAAAATTAAACAACAAATAAAAAACGAAATAGCAAAATAAAAAAAGAAGAAGAAAAAAAAAAAAAAGAAAAAAAGAGAGAGAGGATCCTCAAAGCACCTACCTCTATTTTACTTATTTTACCTCTTTAGTGGGTGGTGATCAAGTAATGATCCAAGTTTAATAGAATTTGATTTTATCTTTTTATTTTTTTTAGAAAATAGTTTCTATAATTGAAACTAAAGAAGTCCAAAAAATCTATTTTAAGTGTGTTTGAGAGAGAAATGTATGTAGAGAATTATCCACCACTTTTATGGAGAAGAGAGGGGTATTTATAAAGAAGATTTGCCTTAGGTTAAGGAAGGAATAAAATATTATAAGATAAAAATCTTAATTTAAGGAAGAAATCACAAATCAACGAAATCAATAAATTGCCGTAATTAATGAGTTCATTTACGGAACATATCAATTAAGAGTTAATTGGAGGATGATAGATAATTTTCTTATTTGATAGATAACTTCCTTATCTTAGGGTTTTATAGTCAAATTGGGCTAATGAGCTTTTGAGCTTTACTTAATTATTCCAACCATCCGAATTTCCATATTCCAACATCAAGCTTATTTACACATCTACTACTTTAGTTTTTACCCAAACAGACTTATTACATGATTACTAAGTTTTTCAAAAAATTTGACTTCTACAAATTTAGTTACAATCTTTCTTGTTATGAATATTATAATACAATCTTTCTTGTTATGAATATTATAATGTCTTTTGGATGTCCATAACTCTCACACCCATATTCTTCATTGAATTTCATAATCTTTCAATCCATGATCTTCTAGTTTAATTATATAGTTTAATTGTAACTTATTTTTACTATTAAATTTTGTAATTCATGTTTTTGATACACACATATAAATCAATAAGTCAAGGCTTAGTGAATGAACAAAGTACAAGTGATTATATTTTATCTATTATCTACTCTATTCTTCATTATATATTTTTTTGTTTACTTTTATAATATGTTATCAGCACAAGAATTTTGAGAAAAGGTTTTTTTAGAAGTGCTTGAAAGCAAGGTCATTTTGTTACTACAATGATGAAAGTAAGAGATATTTCAAATATCCCCAGTTTGCTATATTGATATTTTGGTGAAAATATTTTGCTTATATGATCAACAATTTTTTCCCTCAATTTTAAGTATATCGTTATTGATACTGATATTATTGAAATTTGTTGCAATAAACAGGAAATTAATCTCGATATTTTTCTTATCATTGGTGAAAGATATAAATCATGGAAAAATCTTGTTTATTGAGAAGTTTAAATCTGGCAAAGTCCAAAAATATGGACCTAATACCATGATTTGTTATTGAAGTCCTAAAATCTACTAAAAATGGTAAGTATAATGTAACATCTAAAAATTTATTTGTGATGCGTCTGTTCGTTTGCTTCCCAATTTTTTTTTTTCAGTTTTTGCAATCTCTTAGTACATTAATTAATTAATTTATTTATGTTGATGGTTTTAAAGAATGCTGTGATCTAATAAAGATGTATATATTGTGTATGATACAATTATAATTATTTAAACATATATTTACTTATTTTAATATGAGATTTTTTAAAATTTATAAACATGTTATCACTTATAAATACTCATGTCTATAATTAAATATATATGAATATTATTTAATATTATAAATTAATTTTTTATTGATAATATATTATTTTTTTCATATTATAATTGATTTATTTATATTAATGCGAACTATTATATTTACATATTCAATATAAATATAATTATAGCATGCTAATTAATAATATGACTAAAAGTACATATTATTTTTTTAATTTGATTCATATTTTTTGTGATAATATTAATGGCAAATTTTGCAAAATTAGAGTTATGGCTCTTGACATTAGTGGAAAAAAACTATTTATCATGGATATTGGATACTGAAATTCACCTAGATGTGAATGGTCTTGGTGATAGTATCAAAGAAGAAAATAAAGCATTTAATCAAAGTAAGGCTAAGGCCATGATTTTCCTTTGTTATCTTCTTCATGAAAGATTAAAATCTGAATACCTAACAATGAAAGACACTTATTCTTTGGAACAATTTGAAGGAAATGTATGATCACTAAAAAACTGTCATCCTTCCAAAAGTTTGATTTGACTAGATATCATTGCGACTACAAAATCATAAATCGGTAAGTGAGTATAACACTGTAATGTTTGAAATTATGCGGAGAAAATGTTATTGATAATGATATGTTAGAGAAAGCTTTCTCTAACATATCATGCCTCAAATGTACTCCTGCAACAATAATAACGTGAACGAGATTTTAAAAAGTATTCTAAATTGATCTTCTGCCTTTTTGTAGCTAAACAAAATAATGAACTTTTGATGAAAAATCAGGAGTCTTATCCAACTGGTTTTGTTACACTCCCTGAAGTGAATGCAACAACATCTAATAATTGTGGTCGTAGCTATGGTCATGGTCGTGAATAAGGGCAAGGTAATGACTGTCATTTCTATAAAAATATGCAAAGAGATGAAAAAGAAAGAAAGAGAAAATTTTTATAGTATAAAAAGAAAAACTCATGTTTTAGATGTGGTATGAAAATTCATTGGTCATATACATGTTGTATGCCTAAACATTTAGTTGATTTATATCAAGCTTCCCTAAAGGAGGAAAAAAAAAAGCTTACTAAAGCAAACTTGACAGAAAATACATAAGTAAACTTTACATACCAAGATAATGACTTGTTTTTTTGGCGAATTGAACAAGGCGCACTTAGATGTTGTAGATTCTTTTGAACAAGATAATGAAAAGATTGGTCCATAAAAATGTCTGACAAAATAAAACATCTAAATTATGAAAAACAGTTTATATCAAGAGTTTTATTTATGTATGTTTAAGTGCAATGTTTTTTTATATATTTTTTTGGTTGTTATTTGTTTAAGTTTTGTTATTAAATAATATATTATATCTTTATAATTACTTATTGCACTTTATTTTTTCTTAAGAAATATAGATTTTTCTCACTCATCGAGAACTTTCAAAAACAATGATGAAGATATATGCTTAGCAGACAATGCAACGACACATACTATATTGAGAAATAAAAAATATTTCTCTAATTTGACTATGATGGAAGCAAATATTAGTACACTATTAGGTTTTATAAGATTGATAGCAAGCTCAAGAGGACCTCATATCCTTTTCATTAATGGATCACGATCTATAATTTATAATGCTTTATTATCTACTAAATCAAAGAGGAATCTATTAAGTTTTAAAGATATGTGTCATATTTGGTACCATATTGAGACTTGCATTCACAATGATATAAAATATCTCTATATCATATCAATAGTCTCAAATGAATGACAAATTTTGGAAAGATTACCTGCTTTACTTTCTGATTTGTACTATAAAATAATTAGTGCATGCAATAACGAACCATAAATTTATTGATCAAAATATTTTTACTATTTGGCATAACCGCGGTTGGGTCATCCCAGGTCAACAATAATATGTAGAATAATTAGAAATTCAAATGAATTCTAACTCTAAAAACACAATACTTCCTAAACTAAAAATATCATAATCATTCAAAAAGTCATTCTTCTCAAATTCACATATATCTCTAAAGCATGGGCCCTACTCAATTAGAATAGGTATTTGAACACAACTGAACTCTATCACATAAATCTTCGTCATGCATGTATAAAGTTGGCATGCTCATAACACTTTTTCACAACATAGCAATGTCACATCCGCGCCATTGTTGTACGCTCGCAACATTAGATTAGGGGGCATCGACACGTCCGTGTTGAAACTGCGGACCTGTCATAGTAAGTTGGCTTCAAGATTGTCATGCTCAAATCAAATCCTCATGTCAACACTGCATGGGAAGAACTCCACATGCTCACGTCAAAGCTACACGTTCATGACAGAGGATTGTTAAGGCACGAACGTGACACACGTGACAATTTTATTTATCTCTACATTAGTTCTTGCAATACATGTAAACACAAAAAATAAACAATCAATTACCTAAAATATGCTAAAAACCTACAATTAAACTTTAAAAAATATAAATAAAAACTATACTGAAAAGAGACACATCAAATTTTCCCACTTGTCCCCAAGCAATACCTAAATATGAAGAAATATTCAAACATACTTAACTAACAAACTTAACTAATACACCAATCTCAATCTCCATCATCTCTAAGTCTCACTAATATACCAATCTAACCTATATCAGAATAACATAATCAACTATGTTCAAGACCATCCTAATACTGGTTTCATACTCGAATTAAAAAACAAACCAACTCAATCATAACATTGCCTCAAAATATATAGTAAAAAGCAATCTAGCCAAGTTACTTACTATAAACATAAAAAAACTCATACATTAAACCTCACACTTATTTTTTTATATTACTTTTCTTGACATTTACATATCATCTTATGTTTTGATTAGGGTTAACAATTTTTTTTAAGTCATAATACATCTTTTTTATTTTGAACATTTAGATTTTTTATTGGTGAGAAAAATACACTACGCTCATTTTAAGTACTTTGCATACTCATATCCTGACTACTGAGGCAATCTAGGGATAACATAGTTGATAAGGTGAGTGTATTTTATGCTCAATTTCTCTATTTTTATTAACTTAATTACTCATTTGTTTATTTTCTTTTTATTCCTTTTATTATGTAGGGACTTAACATACTAGTTTTCAATATTTAATAATTCATTTTCTAACTAGATTACTAACTCTATATACATGACACAACAAATAATTAAACTGAAATGTTGAAAACATATAAGAAAAAAATAAAAAAACACACTAACAAAAGATAAATTTATAAACTTAAACAACTTAAACATAAATTTCTAACACTATAAATCTATGCCCCAAATGATAGAATTCCTTCTCTCATACTTATTCGAGATAATGTCCTCAATGACTCACAACTGAGCAAAAAAAAATAAGCTAGAGGAAAAAGAATACTCCGTTAGAGTGAAAAACAAATCACTGAAATGGTGGAGGAAGTTAATCTAGAATATGGTGTAAGAGAATAGTATGTTAGGCATTAGTGTGCTCCAAATGATCTAGCCGATGATTCATATGATTAAGGCACTGCATCACATCTCAAGTATAGAATACTGCACATTTCCATATGGTTGTTGAGATGCTCATTTGGTTCTGTCTCCTCAACCAACCTATTGTGAAGATTCACCTTTTCAACTTGGTAACACTAGCCAACTAATAGTATCTCCTTATTTGATGATAAGGTTAGATCATTGCAAAACAATACTATCAGAATCTCCTTTACTAGGAATCATTGTAAGAGTATTGACAAAAATATCAAAAGTACAAAAGTATATAAAAATGCAATGATAATGTTGTCTAAGCCGAAGGTAACCTTAAGATGTCTAATGGTGTACAATATATGTCTAAAAATAAAAGCAAAAGTACAAACTCTGGTCCTAGAATGCATACACCATAATAAAAATAATTCAACCTTGGAAACCTTGTTACTTTCAAATTTTCCAAAGATTGCATGACATATAAACTTATGAAAGAAATCAAAATATGAATCTTTAAAGCTCATAGTTAATGCATTTTTAGGATTGAAGTGGGGTTCACCTGTCAAGACTAGCCAAATTTCATCAGGATTAAAATTGTCGCTATTTTCATAAAGAACTTAAAAATTCTCCTTAATGTTTAAAAAGTTACTAACACCATTTTCCTAACAAGTAAAAGTTCATTTTAGTATAGTCTTTATTAATGAGTAAGGCATTGTAGAATTCTAAAATTGATTCTTTTAAACTAGGGTATGACATGTTAATGAACTCCCACCAACCTAAGCATCTAGCATAAACTTGTATAGTTTCTAAACTATTTAATTTCTCTAAAGTTTCAAAATAAAGGAATGTATAAGCAATTAATGGTATAGTCACATAATGTTATCTTATGCCTTCCTCATCTGAATAAATGGGAAACATAGCATCATACCTGAAAGAGGTATTGATGTCTGAATCTTTTGATGTAGCTTCAACACTATTATGAGTATCTTCTTCTTCATCACGATTGTGATGTGGTGGAGGTGTAGGTTTGCATGTGCATGAGGATTCTTCCTGCCTATGAGAAAAGCTTTTAGTCCTAGACATCTTGAAATTGTTGAAAATTGAAAGAAATAGATAAACCGAACTTTGGATGGGTTTGTAAAATTTTGTGCTAATTGAAGGTGAAAATGAATATTAGACAAGAATTTGAAACTTAGGGTCTGGTGAAAATGGAGAGAAAAATGAGGAATAAAAAGAATATATTTGAGAAAGAATGAGGATAACTTTTCTTTCCTGCATTATTTAAAGATTACATGAGAGTATAGTGCATAAAGGTCAAGTGTCACGCACATGAGAATATGTCATGTCCATGACACCCCTTCATTTAGCCTTGATGTCGCGTGCTTAATAGTGCCTCACGCTCATGATAATTTTCTTGGTTCACAGATGTGTCACGATCGTGACACCCCTTCACACTCGTGACAGATGAAGAGCAAGGTCCCAACACAAATCATTCCTCGGTACCACTATTTACAAATTTTAGCATTCCTTTCCTTCTGCTATTTATTCCTTATAGGAGATCTTATTCAACCTTCGACTAACTATAGGTCTATATTGGTTGGTTTAAATTGCCCCAAACTCCATTGTTTATAAGTTGAGTAAGGAATCAAATTAATACTAGCTTCTAGATCTATCATAGCCTTTGCCTTCTTCCCATCTCCTAAGGTAATGTCGATGGTGAAGCTCCCAGGTGTCATATTTACTAATTTAGGCCCCGAGTCGTGTGTTGTTAAATCGACTCGTTAGTTCGACTAAAGTCTAAATTTAGATTTTAACCAAAAAATAATTAAAATAATGGCAAATAATTATGAAAAATAATTAATAAAGTGTTTAAAGTTTTTAAAAATGTTAGTTTACAGTGAATAACCTAATTGCAAAATTTAAAAATTTTTGGGGTCAATTTGCAATTTACCAAAATTTGGAGGATTAATTAGTATAATTATCAATCAAATGCATGAATTGGATATTAAATGCATGAGTGGCCCAGCCACACCAAGTGAAAAATATTAAGAAGCTAAGTAACATAAAAATCTAGATATTTAAGCTTAGGTGGTCATCATTAATTAATTTTTGTCATTTTCTTCTTAATTCTGCTTCTTCCTCCTTCCTTCCTCCTTCCTTATCTCTTTCTATGTATAATTTTCCCTACTCCTAAACCATCTCACATTTCTCCCAATCCTCCATAGCTAAAGCTTGATTCTAAGAAGAGAAAGTGAGAAAGAGAGTGAGAAAGGCATGAAAAAGTAGGTTTCATGCATAGTTGATCAAGAGGAAGCTAGAGGAAGTAAAAAGAAAGGTTTTAATGATGTGTGTGTGTGTGTGTCTATATATATATATATATATATATATATATATATATATATATATATATGTATATTATTTATTTTAGAAAATCAAATTGGCAAGGAACTAGCTTAAAGGAGCAAAGAAAAAAAGAAAGAAAAGTAAAATAAGATGTAAGTGCATAACTTAAAGCAATAACCTATGTTTTATCATGAAGTTGCATGATTTAAGTATTTAACATGTAAATGATTTTTAATTAGAAGTATTTGGTGATAAAAATTATGGGGATGCATGTTTACTAGACTTAGGATTATATTTGGTAAAAATTGAATTATGTGTTGATGTGTTTTTTATTGGATTTTATGAAGCAGTCTGCACATATTATACTATAACTTAAGCTCTAGGATTCTAATTTATGTTTTCTTTATTGGGTTTGAAATTTACGACATAGGGCTAAAACTTTGATGAAGAACACAAAATGTTATTTTGAACGTAATTATGCTTAATTTTAGCACAAAAGTAGGACTAGAAAATTGTCCATGAAATTCTGGGTAATAATTTTAATGACCAGTAAATGTTCGTTTGATTATATCTTTTGCTAGAGAACTCTAAATTTAATGATTCAAGTTGTATATTAAATCTAATATTCAGGGATAAAATTCTTAAGAAGTCGTCGTAATTTAATTTTGTTGTTAAGAGGCCCAAAATAGAGAATAAAATATGCTAGTAATAAGGCATAATATGAATTGTTGAATTTTATGTGAAAAATAATGTGAACCTTGTTATATTATGTAAATGATATTTTTATTGAGTAATTATGTAATTAACTGAGCTATTAAATACATAAAATATATACATTTAAGAATTATAAATTTTAACGACAATAATTAAGCCATTGAATGCTTAGTTTAGAACTAGAGTTTTGGATAGTTTGACATATTAATCAGGGGTTTATTAATGCTGTTAATGACACTCATATTAATACTGATGATGAAACTTATATTAATGCAAGTGATGACACATATATTAATACCGATGATGACATTTATATTAATGCCGATGATAATACTTGTATGCGTATACCACTATACCTGAGTGACAACTTTATTATGTCTGGATGGTCAACCCCGTTATCCTGATTATTGGTTCCTAGGTGTTATGGGCATAAATACATTAATTTGGTATAAAGAATTTTATATATGAATTAGTTATTCATAAATATGAATTTAAAGAATAATTTATTTGTATAAGATAATTATGTAATGGTTGTATATAAAAAATTCAAATTTGTATATGTATATATATATATATTTAATCGGACATATATGTATGATGACGTATTATGGCATATTGCATGAGTATAGTTTATTGTCTTATTTATATGCACCACTAAGCCTAAAACTTAGCGTGAAAGTTTTCGCTCGTGCAAATATAGAGAAGAATAAGCCAAAAATAGTAGATAAAGTTAACGGTAACCCGACCCAGTAAATTAGCTAACTCCTAATATCGTGGGTTACACAACTCTTTGTACTTTTATTTTGAAGTTTCTTTTATAGTGTTTGTAAAATAACTACACATTTTGTAAATAATACTTTATTATATAAAATGTATTTTCTTTCCTTATTATGATTTCTTTTATACTATAAAGAAAAAAACATATGAGCTACTATCCTTTACATATATATGAATTGATATTTTAATCGATGAAATTAGAATAACCCTCATTTATCCGTGCACATGTTGTTGGGGTGAGGAGGTGTTACACCGGGATCTATCATCTTTTCAGGCAATCACTGCTTACATTTGTCACAAGCTAATGTTGATAGTATTACTTTGGTATCTCACATTGCTTATTCTTGTTGAAGAGGAACCCCTTTAAGGACCTTGTATAAAAAGGTACTTTCCTGATAGAATCAAACAAAAGTGAATCAATACCAACTCTAGAACATGTAATATCCTTGTTATGTTCCCTAAGTTTAAGAAAGGGTGGCTGATAAGGCTCTGTTGCTTTATGCAATTGTAGTGTTGAAATTTCTTCCTTATTTCCCCCTATTTTGTCTTCTTCTCCACTAGTTCTATCTTTTTGTGTTGTGCTTCACGTGTACCTAGAAGAGAACATTTATCCAACTCAGTTTCAGAATTCACATCATTACCATTTCTAAGCACGATTATTGATTTTGCTTACTCTATCTAGCTTGGTAACTTTCCTTTTTTATTTTTTTGCACTCCCTTTGTTATCTGACAAATCTAAATCTCCAACCTCTTGAATGAAGCTTCAATAGAATCTATTTTATTGTCCATTCTTCCTACTTATCTTTAATAGCTAAGATGAAATTATTCAAGGTTTCTTTTAGAGATGGTTTCCTAGGTGCATTGGCAGGTCCAATTTGATTTAGATTTGGATATATAGACTGATTATAAGGCTCTTGGTAATGGTACTGTGGATTCAAGTTTAATTTCTAAGGATCTGAGGGGGGTTCTAATCAAAGTTGTTCCAAGAGAAAATATAATATTTCCTCCTACTAGGGTTATATGTGTTGGAGTAGAGGTTATTTTATTGTCTAGGATGAAAGGAATTTAAAACAATGACTTGCTCCATTTTGTTATTTACACAAGAATTGAAAGAGATCAGACAACATATCTCATTCACAGATGAATGTTCCTTGCTAGTTAACATACGAACTTGCTTTATCAGCTCATCTATTTGTAAAGCCAACTCATTAGTACTAGAAATTTCATGCACTATCATCTTTCTTCCTCTCACACTCTTTTGTTGAGAATTACCTCCAGTAGTTTATAAATGTCATAAACCTCATCGGTTGTTTTCTTCTCCCATAGCTCCCTCAGTTGCATTGTCCATTATACATTGATATTGTTGGCTCAAACCATCATAAAAGGACTAATTTGTCACTGGAAGAGGGTAACCATGGAAAGACATTACAAAAGAAGCATCTTAAATTTACATCATGCCTCATGAAGTGTTTCAAAATACTTTTGATTGAAATTAGTAATTTTTTCCCTCAATTCCTTCTGATGAGAGCAAAACTTGCTCATAAATTTATGATATGCCTCATTCCAGTTATGTAGAGAGTTAGAGGATAAGGTCATTAGCCAAGCTTTGGCTCTGTCCTTTAAAGTGTGAGGGAAGCACCTCATTCTCGGTTGATCTTCATTTATTCCGCTCAAAAGGAAAGTATTGATTGTTGCATAAAATTCCTTAATGAATGTAAAAGGGTCTTTATTAGGTAATTCATTAAGGATGGAAGCAATGTTTAAGTGTATGTTTTCATAGCATCATTCTTTGCTTCCTCTCCCAGCACTATACACAATATAGTGTTGTCAATTATAGGTCTGATATAATCCTTCATGGCTAACTGCCTCTGTGCATGGCTTTTCTAGGTGGAATTATCATTAGCTCATTTACTGCATCTTCTTCCAAATTCTCAAGATTTTTAGAAATTTCTTCTTTATCTTCAGTAAGCTATTCTTCTTGTCTATGTGTGTTGGACCTTGACTCGCAATTTATTTAAGTGGATATGACTTTGCTTGTTTACTAGTGCATGACATAAAACTAAAGTCAACAAACTAAATGATAACTAAAATGCAAAACTAGAATAAACTAAACACAAAAGATGCATAAAACAATGCAAAACTATTTAAAAGAAAAACATTGGCAACCAAATTAACTAAGAATCTATTCAACGATAGTCCTTAGCGGCGGCACAAAAACTTAATGTCGCTTAAAGTGTACTCATAAGTATGCAAGCCAATTGTAATACTAGCAAGCTCACCCTAAGGTTCTTCCCCACAGACTTGTTCAGCTTAAACTCTTATTTAATTTCAGATTACTAATGAATGAGAAAGTAAATCCTAAACACTAATCAAGTTTGTTGAATTAGTTAAACTATTAACTATAACACTCCCTTCACCCCCACTGTATTCCACTCAAGTAAAGTGGTGCTATGATCGACTAACTAACATGTATACACAAAACTTAACAATACCACACACAAATGATGCATAATTTATATCGAAACCAACTAATACTTATAAAAAATTTCTTTTCATAATTTTGTAAACACTTGTTACATTATTTATATATAAATTTCTTTCCAAATTTGTTAATAAAAAAATATACAATTTTTTTAAAAAAATCTATTACTACAGCATGACACAATTTTCACTTTTGTTGCAATACTCTTTTGATGAGATTATTGAATTTGAATCCACATCCATTCAATTTGAGAATCACACTTATCTACTGAGTTTTTACTCAGTAGTGCAAAATCTTATCGTAATTTCATATATATATATATATATATATATATATATATATATATATATATATATATATATAACACTCTTAACTAATTATTAAATACTACATTCTTTTGATAAAGATTTTAATGTGAATATTTAGAAATACATGTAGATTTTAGAGTGTTTTAGTTATAAAATAATTAGTTTAAAGTGTTTCATATTTATATATATTTATATTTTGGTATAGAAGAATTTAAAGTCCAACAGTAAATGCAATAATATATATATACACACACACACACACATGATAGTGTATTATAAATCATCATCAAATCATAAATTTTATAAACTCATTAAGTATGTATATTAAATCATATCCCTTAATATTGTAAAAATAAAAGTTATTTCCACAAAAAGACTATTCTAGTGGAAATATCACACAATTATTCTTTTATCGAAGCATCGAGATAAAAAAGAGTAGATGGATATATATATATATAACAAAACTTCCATCCCCAACCCCACCCCATGTTCTAGCAGAAAAAATTATGAGTCCCCATCCTACCACCACACAGAGACAGAAATTCTCAACCTGATCTCCGATTCTTATTAATTTTTTTTATTTCATTTTAATATTAAAAATATTTTTTATTTTTTATTTTAATTAATTAATTAATTATATAATTGTTTAAATAAAAATAGTTTTTATTTTAAATTACTATTATATTATATTTTATTATATTTTTAAAATATTAATTATATTAAAATATAAATAATATATATATATATATATATATTGGGGCGGGGTGGGGAATGTATATATTATCCCTGCCCCGTCCTCTTGACAAAAAATTTTGGTGTCGATGTGGGGCATAAAAATTATAAAAAATCAATTCCTTTCGGAGGGGCACTACGGAGACAAATCTAACTGTCATCCCTAATTATAGAAATACATTTCATAATTTACAACCACTTAATTCTCATAAAAATCATATTCATTTATTTTATAATACTTTCCAAGCATATAAATTAAGACATGCAACTAAGAAATTCAGGAGGTATCATATCATAAAGGTGCCCTCATCTGGTCCACATATTATATTTGTTCAGCACTAAAAATATTGTCATATTCGCTAATTTAGATCTAAGTCACGCGAGTTGTTAAATCGACTCGTCGGTTTGACCGAAATCTAAAATTAGATTTTTATCGAAAAATAATTAAAATAATGGAAATTAAGTGTGGAAAATACCTAATAAAGTGTTCAAAATATTTTAAGATGTTAAATTTTGGTAAATGATTAAATTGCAAATTTTGAAAATTTTAGGGGTCAATTTACAATTTACCGAAAATCTAAGGATTTATTGGGATAATCATAAATTAAATGCATGAATTGGGACATTTTAAGCATGTGGAGGCTAGCTAAACCAAGTGGCAAAGTTTAATAAGCTAATTATGATATATGCATTTAACATTAATAAAGGTTTATAGATTGATGCTTAGGTGTCCCTCTCATCTTAATAATTTTTTGTCATTTTCTTCTTGATTATTCCTTCTTCTTTCTTAATCCTTTGTATCTAGAATTTTCCATCATTGTCTTCCATGTTCTTCTTATCATTCATAAAAGAAAGATGAACATATTAATTACTTAAGGAAAATATCTAGATTTTATTATGTGTCAAAGTATTGATTAATTTTGTCTTCTTCCTCTTAATTACTCATCCTTCTTCCTTATCCTAACATCTAGAACACTCTATTCTCTAAAAAAGACACATTTTTCCCTTGGACAACCATAACCAAACCTTGTTCTAAGAAAAGAAAGTGAGAAAAAAAGAGAGAAAGGCATGGGAAATTCCATTTTCATGCCTAAGGAAGCTTATGAGAGTAAGGAAAAAGAGAAAAATTAGGGTTTATGAAGTTTTAATAATCTAATTTTAAATTTAGGAACTCAAGTTAGCAAGGAACTAGATCAAGGGAGCAAAGGAAAGGAGAAAGAGAAGTAAAGAGAAAGAAATGAGAAAGAAATGAGAAAAAGAGAAGTTTGTGTATAACCTAAGGCAATAGCCTATTTTAATTTTTTTAATTACATAAATTAATTATTTGGCATGTTTATGATTCTAAATTAATATTATTTATGATGAAAAATCTTGGGGATATATGTTTGCTAGACTTATGATTTATTTTGATAAAAATTGAAGATAGTTCATGTATGTATTCTGTACTGGAAATGGATGAGCAGTAAGCACTTAAACTTATATAACTTAATTTCTAGAACTCAATTTTGCATGTTCTTTATTGGGTTTGAAAGATAAGACATGTAGCTATTACTTTAATTTAGATCATAAATCCTGAATATCTCTGTAAATGTCCAGAAAATTCATAAATTTCAGACATAGAATCTGTCCAGAAATTATGGGCAGAATTGTTAGTAATGAACAGTAAGTATTTAAACTGTTATAACTTGAGTTATGAAGTTTGAATTTGTGTGTTATTTATTCGGTTTGACAGCTAAGACATAGAGCTATAATTTTTATTTAGACTATAACATCTGAATATATTTGTAATTTGCCACAAAAATTCATAAAGTTCAGACTTAGAATCTGTCCAGAAAATTCTGGGCATAATTGCTAGTGACCAGTCAGTGTTCATTTTATCATATCTTTTGATACAGAACTCAGAATTAAGTGATTCAAGTGCATATTAAAGATAAGATCCATATCTAAATTTTTTATGATGTAACTAAATTCAGAACAAAACATGACCAAAATTAAGGTCCAAGACAGAGAGCATAATCTGCCAGTGATAGGGCAGCATGTGAGTTGAAGAATGAAATGAGTAAAATGATGAGAACTTTGTTATATTATGTAAATATTATTTTAATTGAGTGATTATATGATTATTTTGAGATATTACATGCATGAAAAGTATGAAACTAATTATTATGAATTTTAATGAAATTGTATAAGCCCTAGAACACCTAACTAGAACTAACTTAGGATAGTTTGGCATCCCAAATAGGGGGAGAGTATGATGAAAATGATTAAATCCATTAATGGTATGATTATCTACGCCGGTAATGACACTTTTATCTATGCCGATAATGACACTGTTATCTATGCCGGTAATGACACTTTTATCTACGCCGTTAATGGCACGGTTATCTACACCGGTAATGGTACTGTTATCTACGCAGGTAATGACACTTATATGCGCACATCATATTGCCCGGGTGGCACTCCTAAGTGCTTGGATGACAACTCCGTTATCTGAGTCAATGGTTCATAGGTGTCCTGGGTATAAATAAAGACATAAATAAAAAGTTATGGAACATAAAAGAATTATTGATAATAAAAATGGAATTCTGAATTATGGAATGTATAAAAAGAAGATTTAGTGTTATACAATAAGGTGATAATAAAATAATGTAATTTGATGTCTATACATGCTAGAATACCATGATATGTATATTTGCATGAGAATATGATTAAGCATGAGTTGAGATATGATAATGCATGATTGCATAAAATAGTTTATTGCTTTATTTATATGCACCACTAAGCCAAGAGCTTAGTGTGGAAGTTTTCTCACGCAGATTTAGTAAAGAATAAATAGAATATAGTAGACAAAGCTAGCGGTGACCTAATCCAGTAAAGCAGCCTGTTGCACACCTTGTGGGTTACGCAACTTTTGTATATTATCTTGTAAATTTTATTTTGTAGTATTTGTAAAATAAACAGTATGTTTTGTAAAGAACATGTTACTATATAAAAATGTAGTCTAACTTTTATGTTATATTTCTTTTATAAATGCAAAGTAAATAAATAGTAAATGAAAAAAATATATATGAATAATTTTCATGTATACAATTTTAAAAAATGATATTTTAATGAATGAAGTCAGCATAACACACCCTCATCTGGGCATAAGCTGCTAGGGTGAAGGGGTGTAACAGTTTTTGGTATCAGAGCACCAGGTTGGTGTTTCTGGATTTTGGTATTAAAGCCCGGTTTGGGCAGTTTGGAATTTTAAAATGGTTTTCAAAAAATAATGATGA
The DNA here is from genome assembly GCA_023653625.1 of Triadica sebifera. Lineage (NCBI taxonomy): Eukaryota > Viridiplantae > Streptophyta > Magnoliopsida > Malpighiales > Euphorbiaceae > Triadica > Triadica sebifera. The sequence goes on from CM042900.1 coordinate 22,385,568, forward strand.
TATGTGTGTACCCACAATTAAGTATTAAAGTTGCTACTTACTGATTGAGGGCCGTTATTTTATGATATAGGTAGAGTATGGCTTCAGAGTCACGACATATTGTGGCCAAAGGAGGCGAAAGTAATGAGCCTACTGAAACAGAGGCTTCATCGCGACCCAGTCATCATTGAGCTACTATATCTAGATCTAGTGCCAACCTATCAAAAGGGTAGTCTATTGCTGGCACATGACAAACAGAGCTTATGAGGAACATGATCAATTTGCTACAAAGAGCATCACAACCAACCTCATCGAGGTTGCAATTTGAGAGGCTGAGGAAGCTAGGGGCACCTGATTTCTACGGTAAACGGGAAGATGACCCATTAGTGGCAGAGTTTTGGCTAGAACGGGTAGAGAGAGTTTTTGATCAGTTGCATTGCACAGATGAGCATAAATATGAGTATCCAGTATCTTTACTACAGGATCATGCATATGACTGGTGGCGATCTGAATCACAGAGCACAGAGGCTCCTGACCCTATGACATGGGAGTTCTTTCTAGAGAAGTTTAAGGAGCAATATATTCCTCCTATTTACACATATGACAAGAAAAGAGAGTTTTTGATGCTGAAACAAGGGAATTTGTCAATAACAGAATATGAAAGAGAATTTACACATCTCTAAAAATATGCGGGAGGCATTATATCCATTGAGGCAAATAAGTGCCGATGATTTGAAGATGGATTGAGAGACCCAATCAAGCTATAGGTCTCAGCCCTATGCTTGATGAGTTTTCCTAGTTTGCTAGCATATGTCAGAACAGTTGAGAGAGTTCTAGCAGCACAGCAGCCAGTACAAGGTAGAGGGTTCAGGAGACCCATGCCACAACTGAGTAGAGCACAGTCAAGTGGCAAAAGAGCCAGATCTTTCAGTGGCCGATTTCAGGCTGGGGGTTCCAGCAGGCCTTCTTCTTTCAGGCGGGGACAACCCACGAGATCTATTTCTTCAGCAGCTAGTGCACCGACACAGACACCATATAGATCTCTACCCCTACCAGAATGTCAACATTGTGGTCGTTCTCATCCAGGAGAGTGTTGGTGGATGACAGGAGCATGTGGGAGGTGTGGCTCCAAAGATCACTTGAAAAGAGATTGTCCCTTGTTACAGTATGGCAGAGGTTTGGGGAGCACTGAGTCGATATAGATATAGGCTTCTGGGCAAGGTAGAGGTTGAGGTCAAGGGCAAGGCAGAGGAGGCATATCAGGGTCCAGTCAGTTCAGATCAGAGACAGTTGAGAGGCCAGAAGGTAGTAGAGCTGCCCTAGCTAGGGCATATGCCATGCGAGGCCGAGTGGAGCAGGATGCACCTGATGTCTTGATTAGTAAATTTCTTATCTTTGGCTTTGATATTCATGCATTAATAGATCCGGGGTTAACGCATTCATACATATGCACATCACCACTGGGTCGAGAAGGTTTAGAACCACAGTCTCTATAATTTGAGATTCTTGTGACTAACCCATTAGGACACAGTGTGAGGGTTATCAGGGTGTTTAGGGGTTACCTAGTTGAAATTCAAGGAAGGCAATTCCCAGCAGACTTGATAGAGTTACCATTTCATGAGTTTGATGTGATCTTGGGAATGGATTTGTTAGCTCGTTATGGAGTGGTAGTGGATTGTGGAAGAAGACAAATGATCGTTCGAATTCCATAACAAGATGAGATAGTGGTGATGGGTGAGAATAGAAGATACCCAGACAATGTGATATCAGTGTTGAAAGCTCAGAAACTTATCAGAAAGGGATGCAAAGCATACTTAGCATGTGTAGTTGATATGGAAAAGCAAGTCTGAAGTTGCTGGATATTCCTACTGTTAGTGAGTTTCCCGATGTATTTCCAGAAGAGTTGCCAGGATTACCATAGGATAGAGAAAATAGAATTTGCTATCGATTTGGTACCCGACACCACCCCTATTTCAATTACACCATATAGGATGGCACTGGCAGAGTTGAAAGAGCTGAAGGTACAGTTGCAGGAGTTGTTAGATAAGGGTTTTATACGACCCAGTGTATCACCATGGGGTGCTCCAGTATAGTTTGTCAAGAAGAAAGATGACACTCTTCGTCTTTGCATCGATTACAGGCAACTTAATAAGGTGACTATTAAGAATAAATACCCATTGCCTAGGATTGATGACTTATTTGACCAATTGAAAGGTGCAGCCATATTTTCAAAGATAGATCTTCGATCGGGGTATCATCAACTGAAGATAAAAGAGTCAGATGTACCTAAGACGACATTCAGGACACGTTATGGTCATTATGAGTTCCTGGTTATGCCCTTTGGATTGACGAATGCACTGGCAGCTTTGATGGACCTGATGAACCGAGTGTTTAGACCAAATCTTGATCAATTTGTAGTGGTGTTTATTGATGGCATTCTTGTGTACTCTAGAGACCGAGAATAACATGATCAACATCTCAGAATAGTGTTGCAAACACTGAGGGAGAAGCAGTTGTATGCAAAACTATATAAGTGCGAGTTTTGGCTTAAATCAGTCAGTTTTATGGGTCACATAATTTCAGCATAAGGTATTTGGGTTGATCCTAGTAAAATTAAAGCTATTCATAATTGGAAACCACCGCGAAATGTGACTGAAGTGAGAAGTTTCCTCAGATTAGCTGGATATTATAGGAGGTTCGTGAAGGGATTTTCATCCTTAGTGACTCCTTTGACATGACTGCTATGAAAAGAGGTCTGTTTTGAGTGGACAGACAAGTGTCAAGCAAGCTTTGATCGACTAAAGGCAATGCTGACTGAAGCACCAGTTTTGACTCAACCTACTTCAGGAAAAGATTTTATTGTATACATTGATGCTAGTCATAATGGTTTGGGTTGTGTTCTTATGCAAGATGGAAAGGTGATTGCTTACGCCTTAAGACAACTTAAGCCTCATGAGCTGAACTATTCGACACATGATTTGGAGTTAGCTGCAATAGTTTTTGCTCTTAAGATTTGGAAACTTTATCTGTATGGGGAAAATGTTATATCTATACAGATCACAAAAGTCTTAAATACCTTCCCTCACAGAAAGAGTTGAATATGAGACAACGAAGATGGTTGGAGTTGATTAAAGATTATGACTTTATGATCGACTACCAGCTAGGCAAAGCTAATGTGGTTGCAGATGCACTAAGCAGAAAGACTTTAGCTGAAATGAGAATACAATCTACTTTGATGCAGAGGATCAAAGATGCTCAAAAGCAAGATGAGAAGTTAGTAAAGATAGTGGAGACAGTGAAAAAGGGAGAAAAGCCTGAGTTTTCATTGACAGAAGATGGCATAGTATACTTCAAGAATAGGATTTGCGTTCCTAATGTAAAAGAGCTGAAGTCCAATATTTTAAAAGAAGCATATGAAACAGTATATACCATGCATCCAGGGGGGAACAAGATGTATCAAGATTTGAAAACTCAATATTGGTGGCCAGGGATGAAAAAGGATATCATTGAATATGTTGCTAAATGTCTAAGTTGTCAACAAGTGAAAGCAGAACACCAGTTGCCCACAGAATTGCTGCAACCTATACCAATTCCAGAATGGAAATGGGAAAGAATCACGATGAATTTTGTGTCTGGGTTACCGATGACTAAGAGAAAGCATGATGCAGTATGGGTGATAGTAGATCGATTGATGAAGTTGGCACACTTCTTACCAGTCAGAATGAACTACTCATTGAACAAGATAGCTGAAATATATGTAAGTGAGATAGTGAGGTTGCATGGAGTGCCAATGTCCATCATATCTGATAGAGATCCCAGATTTACTTCACAATTTTGGAAGAGTCTACAACAAGCTTTGGGAACTCGACTCAATTTCAGCACGACCTTTCATCCGTAGACGGATGGATAATCAGAGCGAGTTATTTAGTTACTAGAGGATATGATGAGAAGTTTTGTGCTTGAATTTGAGGGAAGTTGGGATATATATCTACCTCTTATGGAGTTTGCCTACAACAACAGCCATCAGACGAGCATAGGCATGGCTCCGTATGAGGCATTGTATGGAAGAAAATGCAGGACACCAGTTTGTTGGATCGAATTGGGTGAAAAGAAGTTGATAAGGCCAGAGTTAGTGCAAAAAATAGAAGAAAAGGTTAGAATTATCCAAGAAAGATTGAAAGCAGCTCAAGATCTACAAAAATCATATGCTGACCTTAAGAGGCGAGATATAGAGTATGTTGTGGGTGATAAAGTGTTTCTTAAAGTTTTACCTTGGAAGAAAGTATTGAGATTCAGTAAAAAAGGGAAAGTTAAGTCTGAGGTTCATTGGTCCTTATGAGATTTTGGAAAGAATCGGATCAGTGGCATATCAGTTAACACTTCCACTAGAGTTAGATAAAATCCATAATGTTTTTCATGTGTCGATGCTAAGGAGATATAGGTCTGATTCGACTCATGTTATTCCAACTGAGGAGATAGAAGTGCAGACCAACTTGATGTATGAAGAGGAACCGGTGGCTATATTAGCACATGAAGAAATAGTTTTACGAAACAAGAAAGTTCCATTAGTTAAAGTGTTATGGCAGAATCATGCTACTGAAGAAGCCACATGGGAGAACGAAGAAGTAATGAAGAAGCAATATCCTCAGTTGTTCACAGAATTAACAGGTAAATTTCGAGGACCGAATTTATTTTAAGGGGGAGAGAATGTCATATCCGCTAATTTAGACCTAACTCACGCGAGTTGTTAAATCGACTCGACGGTTTGACCGAACTCTAAAATTGGATTTTTATCGATAAATAATTAAAATAATGGAAATTAAGTATGAAAAATACCTAATAAAGTGTTCAAAATATTTTAAGATGTTAAATTTCGGTAAAGAATTAAATTGCAAATTTTGAAAAGTTTAGGGGTCAATTTGCAATTTACCAAAAATCTGAGGATTTATTGGGATAATCATAAATTAAATGCATGAATTGGGACATTTTAAGCATGTGGCAGCTAGCAACCAAGTGGCAAATTTTAATAAGCTAATTAAGATACATGCATTTAACATTAATGAAGGTTTATAGATTGATGCTTAGGTGTCCCTCCCATCTTAATAACTTTTGTCATTTTCTTCTTGATTATTCCTTCTTCTTTCTTAATCCTTTATATCTAGAATTTCCCATCATTGTCTTCCACGTTCCTCTTATCATACACCAAAGGAAGATGAACATATTGATTACCTAAGGAAAATATCTAGATTTTTATAGCTTATGTGTCAAAGTATTGATTAATTTTGTCTTCTTCCTCTTAATTACTCATCCTTCTTCCTTATCCTAACATCTAGAACACTCTATTCTCTAAACCAGCCATGTTTTTCCCTTAGAAAGCTATAACCAAACCTTTTTCTAAGAAGATAAAGTGAGAAAAATAGAGAGAAATGCATGAAAAATTCCATTTTCATGCCTAATGAAGCTTAGGAGAGTAAGGAAAAAGAGAAAAATTAGGGTTTATGAAGTTTTAATAATCTGATTTTAAATTTTAGGAACTCAAGTTAACAAATAACTTGATCAAGGGACCAAAGGAAAGGAGAAAGAGAAGTAAAGAGAAAGAAAATAGAAAAAGAGAGGTTTGTGCATAACTTAAGGCAATAGCCTATTTTAATTTTTTTAATTACATAAATTAATTATTTGACATGTTTATGATTCTGCATTAATATTATTTATGATGAAAAATCTTGGGGATGCATGTTTGCTAGACTTAGGATTTATTTTGATAAAAATTGAAGATAGTTCATGTATGTATTATGTGCTAGAAATGGATGAGCAGTGAACACTTAAACTTATATAACTTAATTTCTAGAACTCGGTTTTGTATGTTCTTTGTTTGGTTTGAACGATAAGACATGGAGCTATAACTTCCATTTAGATCATAATATGTCTATAATTGTCCAGCAAAATTCATAAAGTTTGGATATAGAATATGTCTAGAATTCCTGGACAAAATTGTTAGTAATGAGCAATAAGTACTTAAACTGTTATAACTTGAGTTATGGAGCTTGAATTTGTGTGTTATTTATTTGATTTGAAACTAAGACATAAGGCTATAATTTTTATTTAGACCATAACATCTGAATATATTTGTAATTGGCCACAAAAATTCATAAATTTCAGACTTAGAATCTGTCCAGAAAATTCTGGGCAGAATTGCTAGTGACCAGTCAGTGTTCATTTTATCATATCTTTTGATACAAAACTCTGAATTAAGTGATTCAAGTGCATATTAAAGATAAGATCCATATCTAAATTTTTTATGATGTAACTAAATTCAGAACAAAACAGGACCAAAATTAAGGTCCAAGACAGAGAGCAGAATCTGCCAGTGACAGGGCAACATGTGAGTTGATAAATGAAATGAGTAAAATGATGAGAATTTTGTTATATTATGTAATATTATTTTAATTGAGTGATTATGTGATTATTTTGAGATATTACATGCATGAAAAGTATGAAATTAATTGTTATGAATTTTAATGAAATTGTATAAGCCCTAGAACACCTAACTAGAACCAACTTAGGATAGTTTGACATGCCAAATAGGGGAGAGTATGATGAAAATGATTAAATCCATTAATGGTATGATTATCTATGCCGGTAATGACACTGTTATCTAGGCCGATAATGACATTGTTATCTACGCCGGTAATGGCATGGTTATCTATGTCGGTAATGACACTGTTATCTATACCGATAATGGCACTTATATGCGCACATCATATTGCCTGGGTGACACTCCTAAGTGCCTGGGTGGCACTCCTAAGTGCCTGGATGACAACTCTGTTATCCGAGTAAGTGGTTCATAGGTGTCCTGGGCATAAATAAAGACATAAATAAAAAGTCACGGAACATAAAAGAATTATTGATAATAAAAATGAAATTATGAATTGTGGAATGTATAGAAAGAAGAGTTAGTGTTATACAATAATGTGATAATAAAATAAATAAATATGAGATAAAATAATGTAATTTGATGTCTATACATGCTAGAATACCATGATATATATATTTGCATGAGAATATGATTAAGCATGAGTTGAGATATGATAATGCATTATTGCATAAAATAGTTTATTTCCTTATTTATATGCACCACTAAGCCAAGGGCTTAGCATGAGAGTTTTCTCACTCAAATTTAGTAAAGAATAAATAGAAGATAGTAGACAAAGCTAGCGGTGACTTAATTAAGTAAAGCAGCATGTTGCACATCTCGTGGGTTACACAACTTTTGTATATTATCTTGTAAATTTTATTTTGTAGTATTTGTAAAATAAACAGTATGTTTTGTAAAGAACATGTTACTATATAAAAATGTAGTCTAACTTTTATGTTATATTTCTTTTATAAATGCAAAGTAAATAAAGAGTAAATGAAAAAATATATATATGAATGATTTTCATGTATACAATTTTTAAAAACGATATTTTAATGAATGAAGTCAGCGTAGCACACCCTCATCCGGGCATAAGCTGCTAGGGTGAGAGGGTGTAACAAATATATTTAATATTTATTTTTATGGGCATCAGGATAAGAATTTTGTAAAACCTTAATTCTTACTCGGTCAGTATCTACCAACTCATTGTCGTTGTCCATCGCAATCATAGTAGTTCATGTTTAGACTAATATATAGGTTAAATTCTGATTAAAATTATCAAAATTTTAACATATTTATTTAATTTTATAAATCCACTTAAAACAAAGACATTTATTCCATAAAAATATCTATAAATATTTTAATGTATAAAATACAATATATAATTCATATTCCAAATGAAAATTGTTTAACATTATATATATATATATATATATATATATATATATATATATATCACTAAAAATATATTTAATATTGATGTTTTAATAAATATTTTTATGGTCATTAAGATACACTTTTTGTATAAACCTTAATTCTTTCTCGGTCGGTGTCCATTAGCTCTTTGTCCTTGTCCGTCGTAGTCACGGTCCCAATATCGCGCCTAATAAAAATTATATTCATATATTAATTAATTATTCTAGAAATATCTTCTAATTTTAGTGACTAAATAAAACTACCTCATTTTTCTGTGTCTCATAACTCACGCTGATATCGTTTTTTTCACACTATGTCACACATCTACCATTTTGTCTAATCCGTGGTCCTAGGGCGTGTTTTACGGTGTCACTACCCAAATTTCACTATTTGCTCAAAAGGCCAATTTTCCATTTTTATTTGATAATTCCTAATATCTAATCACTATTCATGTGTTGTCTCAATTTTTCAGTTCTATCAATTCATCCAAGAACCAACTTTTATCTCACTTTTTGCTCCCAATTAATAGTTGATCACTCATTTTTTTATTTTTTATATCACCAATGTCCCTAAAAAAATATTTTTCATATTATTATTTTTTTCATACTCCAATTAATTCTCTATTTCTTTCTTCTTTAATTATTGAAATTTACTTTATCTAACATTTATTTTCCACCTAAAATCATTTTCCACAAAACCTGAATTAAATTTAAACCTTCAAAATCACCACCCATGAATTTTGGCCAAGCCTAAGAAAATTCACAAAAAAAATGTTTCTTCCTCTAGTACTTTAAATCCATTACCCAACACCTTTTCTCAACCTATCCATCAACTTAATTCCATCAAAATCCTAATTTCTATCAAACCCTAATTCATATCATGAACCAAAATCTCAACAAATTCATCAAAATTTCTTCATAAAACTTAAAGGAAAATTAACTAATAATACCGTAAGAATCCATAACCAAAGAATTAAAGAGAGAATATGAAATAATTCTTACCTTTTTTCCAATTAAGGTTTTGGTCCAAAGTTTATTTACTCTCAAGTTATTTTCTTCTTACTCCCACTTGAAAACTTAACTAAAAAATTGTTTAATTGTAAGAAATTTTGGTTTAAAAAAAATGGAAGAATGGGGAATATGGTTACCGACCATGAAGTGAAGATGAGGAAGATGATAATGTTTTATTATTTTTTATTTGGTAGATTTTTATTTTGGATAAGTTTAATTAGTTACAAAATTTGACTTTATAATCCTAATTAGTGCTAATTAACCTCAATTAAGTTTAATCCTTCTTCTCATTGGTTGATTAAGTTAATTGAGAACATATTTTTATCTTTTATCCATTTAAATTCATTCCACTATTTAGCTTATTAATTTTTCCACCAAACTTCCTCATTTTCAATTTCACCCTTGAATCAGTTTATTCTTTTAAATTCTAAGTCCTAAATAGATTAATTTCTTAGATTAAATACGTCCTTAGGTTTATAGAATTTTTTTCTACGAATTGATGTTCCCAATTTCTCCAAACTCCAATTGGATTAAAAATTGTATTTTTGCAATTTAGTCCAATTTTTCAATCTCATACATTCGTGTGCGTCCATTATCAAATTTCCAAATTGACTCTTTAATTGAGTAAGAAATTGGATTATGATCATGTTGATACGATCATGATTGGAATCAAATGTCTCAATCTTTTTAACAGTCAACCAGACCGTAAAACTGAACCCTAAATTGTATTTTCGCATTTTCGGTCTTCAAACCTTAGGATTTCCACCCAAAATTTATATTGTTGTTCTATAAATAATATTTTCTACACCCCAATATATTTGGTAAAAATTTTATCCACTGGCCAAAACCACATATTTTGGCTCGACTCGCACCCAAGGTATACATGTTTACCTCACTATTATGATTACATCATTATTTCACTTGTTTTTTATACCAAATATTTTATTAATATTTTTAAATATACTTTCTTAACTTATCTAGCTTGAATTTAGACTCCAATTGACTCGCTTTCGTCCTACCTAGCACAGTTAGCCGCAAAATACGCATATTAATCGAGGCTTAAATTACAGTTGTGACATTAACATTAAACTAAAATGCAATAGAAATTGATAAATATAAACAAGGAAAATAAATAGACACTTAGATCACATTCCCTAACTTCTACTCTCTTTAATAAATTAGCACTAATGAACTCAAATTTCGCAGCTCTCGCCTGTAAGTATTAATTAATCAAACCAATGGCTTAACAAACATTCAACCCAATTTTTATGTTAAATTAAAGGTGATGTTCCTAATAACTTAACCCTAAGATTTCCGTTCAAAGTTTAAAAATTAATGATCAGACAACTATCAAACTAAAAATTAAATAAGCACAATTGAAACTAAATAAAATCATCCATTCATTAAAAAGATAAATAAGGTTTATACAAATTGGAGTTGCTCAATAAGCACCCATAAAATGATTTAGCCTAGCATCATAATAATATTGATCATGTTTATTTTAATAACTAAGTTAAATATTACAATAACAAAAACGATGTAAGAAACTAAGAAAGCGTTCTATGAATTGGATCTTAAACTGAAAGGTTGCTTGCTAAAAATCCAAATGAGAAAAATAAAGGACTACTGCTAAAAGAACCTCCTCTAATTATACCATAAGTCTGAATTTATATTCTAATAGTCCTAGTTTAATTCTAACTCTAAAAACACAATATTTCCTAAACTAAATATATCCTAATCATTCAAAAAGTCATTATTCTCAAATTTGTGTATATCTCCAAAGTCTAGGCTCCACTTGATCAAAATAGGTGTTTTAACACAATTAGACTCTATTGTATAAATCTTTGTCAAGCACTTTCAGAGTTGGCACACCTATAACACTCCTGCACAACATAGTAATGGCACACCCACACCATGGTTGTACATCGCAATAGTATATTAGGGTTATGGCATCAACACACACGTGCTAAAACTGTGTGCCCACAATAGTAAGTTGGCTTCAAGATTGTGCATGTGTCAAATCCTTATGCTAGCGCTACATGTGAAGAGCGTTGTGCGCCTGTGTCAAAGGTGCACGTCCATGACAAAGGATTGCTGAGGGTGGCTCCCTCACAAGCATGACACATTGTCATGAACATAACACTTTTCTTCATGTTTGCATTATTTCATACAACATCTCTAAACAAAAAAAAAACTAAGTACTTAAAACATGCTAAAAATCTATGATTAAATATTAAAAATATAAACAGAGACACATCAGTCTTTATGAAAGTTATAGGTCTATGTTTGGACTAACTATTGCACTTGGAATTGCATCAATTTTGGTTCTAAAGTAATAGTTACAACAGTTTTGGTACAAGCTGCTCAATTGAAAACTTTTTTTCATGCTATTAGCTAAGCAATTTATATTACCAATAACCTTGGGTCTCCAAATCTAATGGAAGAAAGATTTTAATTATTAATTTTCAAGTCATATGCCATACCAAAAGGAATCAATTCAATAACAATATTGTTTTCTTCCATGATTCAATATGAAGGCTATGCACATGTTTCAATAATGTTACGATATGAGTAGAGAACATATGATTTTATGATTATTTATGCATATATGATACATGTTGAAGTGCATATGTCCAAATGTTATATAATAAGATAAAATCTTATTATATATGTATAACAAAAAATATCTGAACAAATAAAGTTCAATCTTGATACTAGGAGTAGAAGTAGGAAAGGTGACATGTCATTAAAGGGGCGTACGATACCGTGATAATATGTTACACAATTATCTTTTAAGGATAAGGTGGCTTAAGCTTGGAGAGCACCCTTGATCTTATATTGCATGCAACTCATATGTTATACTCAATTAAGGTGGTTTAAGCTCAGAGAACCCTCTTGACTTTAGGAGTTTAAACAAGCAGACATGATTATTGACGGTTGCAGGGTGGCTTAGGCATGAAGAATGCTTCTATTCATAATCTATATCCGAATAGTCTAGATTGAGATTTGTTGGGTGATTACATTAATGTGATTAAAAAACATGGTACAATAAAAATTGTTCAAAGGCACAAACATACAATGATACACAGTGGATATATTATATGCTATAAATATAATGTCCGTCAATTTAGGCTTGGATAATTAACATATTTAATGATTATAATTAAAATTATTTGAGACTATACTGAAAATTAAATATGATAAAAATATTTATAAGTGAATTTTTAATAAGTTATGTGTGTTAAATAAAATAGATAGAAATGTTGGGTAAGTTAATAATAATAAGATAAAAACCAAGGATTTAAATGGATATTTGGCAAAAACAAGGGGGACTTAATAGGGTATTTATCATAAGTATAAAAATATTATTTTCTTCTTCTTCTTCCAAATTTCAGAACCCAGCGTTCCTCCCACTCTTCCATACATAAATTCTCTCTTCTTTCACCCATATTCTTCTTCCTCTCCTTCCTTTTCCTCTTCCAAAAAAAAAACTTAAAACAATTATAATAGCTTAAGGTTTGAAGAGGTTAAGACTTCATTGTGTCAAGGTTTGTACATATGAGCATATTTATTCCTTCGTGCATTTTATTTGCATTTCAATGATGTTTGATGTTGAAGGAAAAATGAACAAATAACTTGTTGTGTTTAATGATTTTGTTAAAATTCGTTTGGAACAGTCTTGATGTATTTGACCATATTGTTTGTTATGGAACTTGGATCGGGATGAAATCAATTGGAAAGAAAAATAGACACATAGTCTAAAAATTTTATAAAGAGTGTAAATGCTATATCTGATTCTAAGTTGGTCTAAAAAATTCTACAAATTCTCGGATTTGGAAATGTTGCCCAGATATTAGACCAAGAAGGGGGTTGAATTGGAGTTTCAAAAATTAAACTTTAAAGTGCGGAAATAAAATTGCTAATTTTAGAAGGGATAGAGAAAATCAGACACAAAGATTTATAGAGGTTCGGGTATTAACAAACCCTACTCCTCTCCCCAATCACAATTGGGAGTTTCACTAACACACTAAGTGTTACAATGGAGTTTTATAAGCTCACTCCCAACTATGGTGTTTCTCACAATGGCTCACACCTAACCCAGAAATCCCTTGTGTTTTAATGGCTCACACAATAACCAATTCCTTTGTGTTTTACAGGCTCACACAAATAACCTACACTTTGTGTTTTATAGGCTCACACAAATAACCTACACTTTGTGTTTTACAGGCTCACACAAATAACCTACACTTGTATTTTACAGGCTCACACAAACAACCTTTTAATTTGTGTTTTGGAGGTTCACACAACTAACCCTTACAAGTGTTCTACTCTTAACCCAGAACTACCCAATGCTCAATTGAGTAAAGATTACAGAGAGAACCACTTATAAATCTTTATTGCTCAAATATGAGGAGCAAAAAGATTTTTACAGTGAATAGATTTGTTCTCAAATTATAAAAGTACAAGATAGCTTGTGATTTGAAGTATATGCTAATCTTTTGTTTTTCTTATCATTCTCTTGTTTCTTAATGTATAAATGACTTCCATTTATACTCCCATGGCTAAATATAGCCGTTGGGGTGCATTAAATAAGAAACTAGCCGTTATACCAACCAAAAAATCGCGCCTGACATTTTTCTCTTTCATTGGTCACGGGCGTGAATATGCTTGTCACGGGGGTGACAGTTCTTCCCAAGCCGTGACTGAAGTGGTGACCTTGGTCGTGAAGCTCTCTGGAATGTTTTGACATATAGAGTCACGGGCGTGACATTAATTAGTCACGGGCGTGACTCTCTTCCCAGCCGTGAGACAAGTGGTGACTCAGGTCGTGAAGCTCTCTGGATGAAATTGAATGAATCCTTCATGGGGGTGACACCTTCATTCACGGGGGTGACAATCTTCACAACCGTGACCTAAGTGGTGACTCTGGTCGTGAAGCTCTCTGGTTGAAATTACACATCTCTTCACGGGGGTGACACCTTTAGTAACGGGGGTGACTGAAATGCTTACTTCACGGTTTGGTTTTCCTTCATGGCCGTGAACTTCAAATGTTGGTTTTGGTAACGGTTAGCTTTCTTCACGGGAGTGACTCCTAGAGTCACGGCAGTGAACATGCTACTTCTTGCTTTTTGTTTCTCAAGGATTATTCTTCCAATTTTCCATTCTTGCTATTTTAATTCATGTCCTGTATAATATACTTACAAAAACAAGTATGTTAAATACAATATTGCTATATTATTTATTATCATCAAAATGACGGAAATACCCCTCAATGTTAACAATCTCCCCCTTTTTGATGGTGACAAATAATCTAGCAATATGTGATTTTGAGAAGTCTCCCCCTCAAAATATACTTAGGATAAAAATTATAATGTGCAAGAATAGTAAATAAAGATGTAGCATTTAACTAGATTTTAATTATATGCAAGTTATATGAGAAGTATATCCAATACATACCATAATTCCTTTTCAAGACATAAAGTGTATGTAAGGTGTATTTAAGATATATCATGGCATGCTGTAACTTGCTTTTAAGGTGTATGCAAAGTATACTTAGGGTATATTTAAAGTATATAGAGGCTCAGTTTTTCAATTATCTACTTTGCATCAAGATTGTTTTTTTTAAATCAATTCAAAATCTGTTTACTTTTTGATTCACAATTCTTATAATGCTAGTTTGATACTACTTTCCCTTATCACATTATATTGCATATTGCTAGTTTTCTCCCCCTTTTGTCATCAATCAAAAAGAATATGTAGATTGAAGTAAACTAAAGCAAATATATATTATGAAGGAAAAAATTCAAACTAAGAAAGGAAATTTAAGATTTCGTACGCAAACATAACAAACAACAAAGAAAAATGATCAAACATAACAAATTTAGGCTACACTCTAGCCTATATCCTAGCCAGACATCCTATCACGAAGCCTAGCTACTTTAGCCTCAAGGCTGTCTATCCAAGACTCCATGAAGTCCTTGAGGTTTCAACCTCTCATCCATGGAAGTCTGCAGCTGCTCGAAACGTGGTGCCAAGAGGTCAACCACCTGCTGCACTAAAAATGGTGTGGAGGCTGAGGACTGTCCAATGTCCTGCTCGATGGCTGGAGTTGCTTCCTCAATCCTAGCCCTCTTTTTCTACTGGACTCCCTGGAGGCCTGCTTTAAAATCCTCTGTGTCATGATCTTCCCAGATAATCTTTCCAGCAGTATCAGTGAAGCGGTAGAAGATATCGTTCTAAAAAATGATTCTGACAGCTGCTCCCATCTTGATGAATGACTCTACATCCAGCCTATCTTGTGGATGTGCAGGAATGATGTTGAAGTGATGGTTATCCAGCTTCAAGTAATTGAGCTTTACTGCCATATGAGTGACATAAGCCCCAATCAAGATATCTCCTGTAGGCTTGGTGGCGATGGAGAGAAGATGGTTTGCAAACCATCTTGAAAGTGCCACTGTGACTCCCCGTTGAGCCATCTCGAATAGGAAGAGTTCTGACTTCCTAATAGTGCCATTGCTTTCTCCCCGAGAAAAAATGCTATAGGTTAGAAACCTATGCAAATACCTGTGTACTGGGGTCCTGAGATGTGTGCTCTTAGTTTTCTTGACATCCCAACTGCAATCCGTGCCAAAATGTGTCCATGCTGCAGGGGCAGAGAATTCTACCTTAGTCTCATTCAGAACGCCATCAGATGGTAGGTTGAACAATTCTCCAAATGCGATGGCGCTGAGGGTGGTGGCATTGTTGAAGAGTTGGAATTTCACCACTCAAGTTGGTGAAACCTGCAAGGTGCTGAGAAATTGTAGCGTTGGCTCCCGTAGAGTTGGCAGATGAATTTCAACAAATTCTTTTAGATGACAGGCTTGAAGTTGTGCTGTCATAGCCATCTCGAGCCCAAGATTACGGACTGTCTGCCATTCGAAGGACCTTGATGATAAAATAGGTCTCTTCTTCAAAGTTGCATACCGAGGATGGCAACTTTCTGGAATGATATTCATGAGGTAATATGAATACCTCTTTGGTGCATGAGACTTATTTTTCTTTCCCTTTGATGAAGCAGACTCCATATTTGAATATTTAGTTGTTGATGGAATTTAAAGAAAAAAAATTTGAAAGAAAATGAAATGAAAAAACCCTAGAAATGTATGATTTCTGCTAAAGATTCGAACTTTTGATGGTATTTATAGTGAAATTTCAAGTCTTTGGGGTCGGAATCTTCAATGTCTTAATGAATGAGAGTAAATGAGAGCGGTTTTGGGAGATGGAGAGTTGAAATGAAAGTTGTAACCGGCTGTTTTCTTATATATTCGATACATTCACAGGCGTGACTTAATTGTTCACGAGCGTGAAGAGTTGTGTTCACGGTTTGCTGAAGCAGTGTTCCACCCATGAATGAAAGTGTGAATAAGTTCACGGGCGTGATCGATGAACATAACGGGCATGAATGATCATAGGTCACGGGGGTGAACATATTGTCACGGGCGTGAACTGTTGAATTTCACTAGTTATACCCGTGAAGCAAGCCGTGACACAAGATGTGAAAGCTTCTGTGAGTTTGGGGTGTAATTGGTCACGGGAGTGAAATTTAGTTACGGGCGTGAAGGTTCTTTGCCACGGGCGTGACTCAAGCCGTGAAACTATGTTTCACCACTTGAATCCGTGAAACATGCCGTGACCCGAAGCCGTGAACGGCACTGCCTCTTTGGGCCACTTAGTTCACGGGCGTGAGGATAAGTCACGGGCGTGACTCCCCTATAATTTTCATCAGATTGAAATTAAGTTCTGCAACAAGACTAAATCATTTCAACAAAAAATTTTACTTCATAAAGCATAAATTCTCATCAAAAATTTTATCTTATAACTTGTGATATGTTTTAAGATCAACAATTAAAATTTCTTATTCTTTTAATCACAAGGTTAATCCATCAATCATACCTAGTTCTATTCTAATGAAATTAAATCTTTCCTCATTTAGAGACTTAGTGAAAATATCTGCTAGTTGCTTTTCTGTGCATACAAATTCTAATTCAACATCTCCATATTGAGCATGATCTCTAATAAAATGATGTCTAATGTCAATATGTTTACTTCTAGAGTGTTGAATAGGATTCTTTGAAAGATTTATAGCACTGGTGTTGTCACATTTTATAGGTATATGGTTCATCTCATGACCATAGTCCTTAAGTTGTTGTTTCATCCAAAGAATTTGTGTACAACAACATCTAACTGCTACATATTCAGCTTCAGCAGTTGAGAGAGCAACTGAAACTTGTTTCTTGCTAAACCAAGAAACCAAACATTCTCCAATGAAGTGGCAAGTACCTGAAGTACTTTTTCTATCTAAAAGACTACCAGCATAGTCTGCATCTGAATATCCTATAATATAAAAAGATGAATTCCTAGGATACCATAAACCTAGATGCAATGTACCATGTAAATATCTTAAAATCCTTTTTACAGCATTTATATGAGATTCTTTAGGACATGATTGAAATCGTGCACATAAGCAAACACTATACATAATATCAGGTCTAGAAGCAGTGAGATATAAAAGTGATCCGATCATACCTCTATAAAGCTTTTCATTAATGCTCTTACCCTTTTCATCTTTGTCCAATTTTGTTGATGTGCTTATAGGAGTCTTGGCATTTTTGCATCCTTCCATACCAAATTTTTTGATTAAGTCTTTGGCATATTTGGATTGGTTGATGAATATGCCCTCATTGCTTTGTTTGATTTGTAGACCAAGGAAATACTTAAGTTCTCCCATCATGCTCATTTCAAATTCCCTAGTCATGCACTTAGCAAATTCTTGACAAAGCAGCTCATTAGTAGAACCAAATATTATATCATCAACATAAATTTGAACAATTAGTGTCTCATGCTTATGGTTTTTGATGAACAGTGCAGTGTCAACATTTTCCTTTGTGAAACTATTTTCTAATAAAAAAGAACTTAGTCTCTCATACCAAGCTCTTGGAGCCTGTTTTAAATCATACAAAGCTTTTGAAAGTTTAAAAACATGATTTGGAAAATCATAGCTTTCAAAACCTGGTGGCTGTTCTACATACACTTCTTCATCTATATAGCCATTTAGAAATGCACTTTTCACATCCATTTGAAAAAGTTTGAAATTCATGTGACATGCATATGCTAAGAGTATTCTTATAGCTTCTAATCTAGCTACAGGTGCATATGTTTCATCATATTCTATACCTTCTTCCTGATTATATCCTTTTGCAACTAGTCTTGCTTTATTCCTGGTTATTAACCCTTGTTCATCTAACTTATTTCTAAATACCCATTTGCTGCCTATGATTGGATGATTCTTAGGTCTTGGTACTAGGTTCCATACCTTATTTCTCTCAAATTGGTTGAGTTCCTCTTACATGGCAATTACCCAACTTTCATCATTAAGAGCCTCATCAATGTTTTTAGGCTCAATTTATGAAATAAAAGCTATGTCAGTGACTAAATGCTTGAAATGAGATCTAGTACTTACTCCCTTTGATAGATCACCAATTATTTGCTCTTTTGGATGATTTCTGTTCATTTTCCATTCTTTTGGAAGTTCTTGCTCCATTTGTTCTTGATTTTGAGGTAGTAGATTTTCTTGATCATTTTCTTCTTTTCCATTTTCAATGACAAGTTTTTCCATATTATCTACAACATCATCAAGAGCACTACCTTTCACAAGATCAAGTTTACTGGATTCATTAAAAACAACATGCATGGATTCTTCCACTGTTAATGATCTTTTATTAAATATTCTATATGCTTTGCTGGTTGTAGAGTATCCTAAAAAGATACCTTCATCAGAATTAGAGGAAAATTTTCCAAGATTGTCCTTGGTATTCAATATAAAACACTTGCATCCAAATACTCTAAAGTATGATACCAAGGGCTTTCTTCCATTCCATAGCTCAAATGAGGTTTTGTTTAAAAGAGGTCTTTTGAAAACTCAATTTGAAATATAACATGCAGTGTTTATGGCTTTTGCCCAAAAATAAGTTGGTAATTCATATTCATTAAGCATTGTTCTTGCCATTTCAATTAATGTTCGATTTTTCCTTTCAACTACTCCATTTTGTTGAGGTGTTCTAGGAGATGAGAAATTATGTGAAATGCCATGTTCAAGACAAAAGCTTTCAAAGTTTTCATTTTCAAATTCTTTCCCATGATCACTTCTTATTTTTGAAATGCAGTACCCTTTTTCATTTTGAACTCTTTTAGCAAAGTTTTTGAAATTTTCAAAAGCATCACTCTTTTGAGCTAAGAAAATTACCCAAGTAAATCTAGAGTAATCATCTACGATGACAAATGCATAATGTTTTCCTCCTAAACTAGCAACCCTAGTAGGTCCAAATAAGTCTAAATGTAGGAGTTGAAGAGGTTTTGAAGTACTTACTATGTTTTTGACTTTAAAAGATGACTTGTGTTGCTTTCCTCTTTGACAAGGATCACATGTCTTGCCTTTTTCATATTTAACTCTTGGTAATCCTTTTACTAGCTCTCTTGTGCTGAGACTTTGTATTAAGTCCATGTTAGCATGACCAAGTCTTCTATGCCACAACCAAGATTCATCTCTAGTAGTCACAAGACACTTAGAGGAATGGTTAGATAGTTCATGTAAGTTTATTATGTACGTATTGATATCTCTATTTCCTTTAAATATTTCTTGACCATCAATAGAGATTACAAGACATTCATTTGAAGTGAAAATTATTTTGTTTCCTTTATCACATAATTGACTTACACTTAACAAGTTATGTTTCAAGCCATCAACAAGTAAAACATCCTTAATAAAAGTAGTACTATTAACACCAATGGAACCAATGCCAATTACCTTACCCTTTGCATTGTTTCCAAAGGTAACTTTACCTCCATCAATACTTTTGATTTCATTGAAGAGTTCCTTGTCTCCTGTCATATGCCTTGAGCATCCACTGTCTACTAGCCATGCATTTTTGTTTATTGTGGACTTGAGGCATACCTACAGAGTTACAAATCAAGTATGATATTTAGGTACCCAAATGAGTTTGGGTCCTTGGGGGTTAGCACATGAAGGTTCCCAATGAGCCTTCCTTATCCATCAATGTTTATTTATGTGACCCATTTTCATACAATAATTACATTGTTTAGGTCTAAACTTGTTTTTTGGTCTTATATTGTATTTAAATGCCATAATTTGATTAGACTGATTTTGAGAACAATGGCATGCACAATCAATTTGCATTTTTCTAGACACATTCTTCTTATATATAAAAGCATGATTCTTTTTCGGTAAAGAGGTTTTAGCATTCTTATTTCTTGGTGTAGTCTTAACAGGTGTGGAGATGTTATGTTCTTTAACAAATATTGTTTTGTTAGAAGATGATGATGTGTCCTTAAACCCTAGACCATGTCTTACTAAAGGTGGTCTTTGAGACATAATGAGAGTATCTAAGCTCTCTTTACCCTTGTGAAATTTAGAAATGGAATTTCTAAGTTCTTCAACTTCATTTTTCAAAGTATTATTTTCTTTTAACAGTGAAGCTGTTGAGGGTCTTGATGAGTATTCATCTAATGATTTTTGAAGAGATTCATTAGATGATTTAAGCTTTATGTTCTCCTTTTCTAAGCCATCTATCTTATTTTTCAAATTAGAGATATTATTTCTATAGATACTAAATTTAGTTCTGTATTTCTCTAATTCTATATTTAATTCTTCTATTAGGCTTTGCTCACCATCATCATCACTATCACTATCATTATCACTACTATCATTATTGAAAGAGTATGAGTGTAGTGATCTTACTTTGTCCGAGACGTGATCCTCAATAGCCATGAAACATAGGTTGATCTCTTCACTTTCATTATCATCTTTTTCGCTTGAAGAGCTTTCATCATCCCATGTGGCTTTGTGACCTTTCTCCCCATTATCTCTTTGGAATTTTCTCTTATGCTTCTTGAGCGTTGGACATTTAGGTTTGATATGTCCTTTCTTTCCACATTCATAGCATTTTACCTCTTCCTTACTTCTATGTGTATCATTTGAAGTTTGTTTGAGGTTTCTTTGCCTGAATTTTCTGGAATTGCTCATTTTCTTCTCAATGATTCTTTTTAATCTTCTTGAAAGCATAGCGATGTCCTCATTTTCATCATCACTCATCTCTTCATCATCTTCACTTTCTTCTTGAGATTTTGAAGTATAGGCTTTGAGTGCTAATGGTTTTCTTTTCTCTGGCTCTGCCTCAAGCTCTCTATCTCTCTTTACTGCCATCTCATGTGTGAGAAGCTTGCCAATCAGCACATCAGTGTTCATGATACTCATATCTTCATTTGCTTCTTCTATGCCAGCAACTCTTGAACCATAGTCTTTAAGAGGAAGACTTCTCGGGATTTTATTGTTTACATCTTCCAAACTCAGATGCTTCCCAAGTTTCCTCATTCCATTTATAATGGATAGAAGACGGTTGGTCATGTCAGTGATTGACTCATTTGATTTCATCTTGAAGAGCTCATATTCTGAGGTTAGAAGTTGAATCTTCTTGGATTTGAATTGCTTAGTTCCCTCATGATAGTTCTCCAATGTCTTCCACATACTAAATGCTGTTGAGCAGTGCTGTATTCTCCCACATTCTTCAATAGATAATGAGCTTGATAGAATTGTCATTGCCCTCTTGTTTTTGAAATTTGCTCTTCTTTGAGGCTCTGTCCAATCGTCTCTTGATAGGATTTCCTCTTCACCATCAGCTCCTCTTCTGGTTGGTGGTGTCCATTCTTTTCGTACACTATCCCAGACTTCAATTCCTTCACTATCCAAGTATGTCTCCATCCTAAACTTCCAATGGGCATAATTTGCTCCATCAAAGTAAGGTTTGAGACTCTGGAATCCTTCACTGGCCATATCTTACTCTTTACTAG
Source organism: Triadica sebifera (assembly GCA_023653625.1). NCBI lineage: Eukaryota > Viridiplantae > Streptophyta > Magnoliopsida > Malpighiales > Euphorbiaceae > Triadica > Triadica sebifera. Next base: position 22,407,294 of record CM042900.1, read on the forward strand.
CGCTTTTTAGGCTTCGATGCTAGACAAGGCTCTGATACCAATTGTTGCCCAGATATTAGACCAAGAAGGGGGGTTGAATTGGAGTTTCAAAAATTAAACTTTAAAGTGCGGAAATAAAATTGCTAATTTTAGAAGGGATAGAGAAAATCAGACACAAAGATTTATAGAGGTTCGGGTATTAACAAACCCTACTCCTCTCTCCAATCGCAATTGGGAGTTTCACTAACACACTAAGTGTTACAATGGAGTTTTACAAGCTCACTCCCAACTATGGTGTTTCTCACAATGGCTCACACCTAACCCAGAAATTCCTTGTGTTTTAATGGCTCACACAATAACCAATTCCTTTGTGTTTTACAGGCTCACATAAATAACCTACACTTTGTGTTTTACAGGCTCACACAAACAACCTACATTTTGTGTTTTATAGACTCACACAAACAACCTACACTTGTGTTTTATAGGCTCACACAAACAACCTTTTAATTTGTGTTTTGGAGGTTCACACAACTAACCCTTACAAGTGTTCTACTCTTAACCCAGAACTACCGAATGCTCACTCGAGTAAAGATTACAGAGAGAACCACTTATAAATCTTTATTGCTCAAATATGAGGAGCAAAAAGATTTTTACAGAGAATAGATTTGTTCTCAAAGTATAAAAGTACAAGATAGCTTGTGATTTGAAGTATATGCTAATCTTTTGTTTTTCTTATCATTCTCTTGTTTCTTAATGTATAAATGACTTCCATTTATACTCCCATTGCTAAATATAGTCGTTGGGGTGCATTAAATAAGAAACTAGTCGTTATACCAACCAAAAAATCGCGCCTGACATTTTTCTCTTTCATTGGTCACGGGCGTGAATATGCTTGTCACAGGGGTGACAGTTCTTCCCAAGCCGTGACTGAAGTGGTGACCTTGGTAGTGAAGCTTTCTGGAATGTTTTGACATATAGAGTCACGGGCGTGACATTAATTAGTCACGGGCGTGACACTCTTCCCAGCAGTGAGACAAGTGGTGACTCAGGTCGTGAAGCTCTCTGGATGAAATTGAATGAATCCTTCATGGGGGTGACACCTTTATTCACGGGGGTGACAATCTTCACAGCCATGACTTAAGTGGTGACTCTGGTCGTGAAGCTCTCTGGTTGAAATTACACATCTCTTCACGGGGGTGACACCTTTAGTCACGGGGGTGACTGAAATGCTTACTTCACGGTTTGGTTTTCCTTCATAGCCGTGAACTTCAAATGTTGGTTTTGGTAACGGTTAGCTTTCTTCACGGGAGTGACTCCTAGAGTCACGACAGTGAACATGCTACTTCTTGCTTTTTGTTTCTCAAGGATTATTCTTCCAATTCTCCATTCTTGCTATTTTAATTCATGTCCTGTATAATATACTTACAAAAACAAGTATGTTAAATACAATATTGCTATATTATTTATTATCATCAAAATGACGGAAATACCCCTCAAGGTTAACAGGAAATACCCATAAAATTATGGGCAATTATTTTTTGAACATTCTATGGTATTTTGGTTATATCTTTTATTCTGGAACTTGGATCGGGATAAAATTAGTTGGAAATGAAAATAAACACATAGATCTAAAAATTTTATAAAGAGTGTAAATGTAATATCTGATTCTAAGTCGGTCTAAAAAATTCTACAAATTCTTGGATTTGGAAGTACCCAGAAAATTCTGGGTAGTTATTTTTTGAACATTCTATGGTATTTTGGTTATATCTTTTGTTCTGGAACTTGGATCAGGATGAAATCAGTTGGAACTGAAAACACACATAGATCTAAAACTTTTATAAAGAGTGTAAATGATATATCTGATTCTAAGTTGGTCTAAAAACTTCTATAAATTCTCTGATTTTGAGGTATGCAGAAAATTCTGGGTAGTTATTATCTAACATTCTATGGTATTTTATTTATAACTTGTTTTTTAGAACTTGGATTGAGATAAAAATAGTTGAAAATGAAAATAGACACATAGATCTAAAAAATTTATAAAGAGTGTAATTTCTATATCTAATTTTATGTTGGTCTAAAAATTTCTACAAGTTCTCGGATTTGAAAGAATCCAAAAAATTCTGGATAGTTATTTTCTAAACATTCTATGGTATTTTGGTTATATCTTTTGTTCTGGAACTTCGATCGGGATGAAAGCAGTTGGAAATGAAAGTAGACACATAGATATAAAAATATGGTTGTAGTTATATTTAAAATTCTTATTGTGTATTGACTAAATTAATATGATGTGTTGTGGTTTGAGGTTTCAAATGAGATTGAGAAATTTTTATATGTATAGGGCATGTAAACCGAAAATTATTATGAATATGTGAATTTTGATGATTTATGTAAACAATAAGATGATAACATCAATTAGTCCCAATTCTCTAATTTAGGACTAGAAATAGGATAGATGACATGTCATTGAGGGGTTTATGGTACTGTAGAAATTATGATGATATGAAAAATTTTATTATATGGACAAGGTGGCTTAAGCTCGGGGTGAGAGAGTCCTTGATCCTAAATGTATGCAATTATTTATTTTACTCAGTCAAGATGGCTTAAGCTCGAGTGAGAGCGCTCTTGATTTGAGAAACTCGATTGAGCACTTATACAGACAGATACAGATAGTGAGCAGGGTGGCTTAAGTTCGGGTGAGAGCGCTCCTGTTTCACAACTCGCATCCAAATAGTCCGGATTTAGAGTTTTTGGGCTATAAAATATAAAATATTTTAAAGAAAGGAAATATGAAAAAAATCAGTTATCAGGTAAATGAAACAAGGAAATAGAATTCATAAATGAGGTATGAATATGAATTTACATTTGTAAATTATGGCATGTGTATGTGTTAAACCAGTAAACCAAGTATGCAATATTCCATATTGATATATGATAAATTGATTTATTTTTTTTATATTGCTATAAAAAGGATTGTGATATGTGGATTATTATTTATGATTATTTATATGCAAAATTGGATAATATGAACATGAAATTTTTATGATATATCATAAGTGTATGTATGAATATTTATGAACATATGTATCACTAAGCATTAGGTTGCTTAGCGTGTGGGTGTTTTCCCATACGCAGGTTCGGAGCCTATAGAGAGAAGTTGACAGGAAGAGAAGCAAACCCATACAGAGTCAAATAAAGTAAATCTACGTCAGAGAGTTGGTGGTTTACATGACATGCATTTTGTTCCTGTCCACATGTCATGGGTGATGAGTATAATTATGGTTTTCAAAAGTTTTACATGTCTTTTTTTATGTTGGGAACATGTAATTTTATTTGGATTATATGTATTTTGTAAACATCGAGATAATGAAAGTCCAAACATATGTTTGAAAATGTGGTCATGGTTTGTTAATTCCGCATATAAAATAGATTCATTAATTGAATGACATATTGCTATCATAAAACAATTAATTAACATATGAAAATATAATAAGTAAAATGGAAGAAACTTTAATTCAAATGAATTTTAAGGTAATAGGCAGGTGACATTCTCCTATATAATTTGGATTATTCCTAACTATATAAAAGGGTGTTGCATTTAGTAGTATCAGAGCCCAGGTTTAGCCAATCCTAGACCTAAGTGGGCTAAAGGTTTATCATGCATGCATTGTATGTCTCATATGACTCTGACATGGGCTACTTCTCTGTCAAGTTGTAGGATTAGAAGAGAGTATGGAAATTTAGGCACATGAAGTTACTGAAAGCAATAGTTCTCCTAATACTGGAGCACCGAACCAGCCTAGTGTAGCTAGTGTTCAGGGTCCGAATGCTATACTAGCCACAACCCATCAGGTTCCTGGACATGCCGAGCAGGACCAAAATCCTTTGATGCAGCAGATGGTTGGTTTGCTACAACATATCGCAAAGTGGTACCACAACCTGCTCTAGTTCCTCCACCTCCACCACCGAAACCGAAAGTACAGTTGGACAAGCTTCATAAGTATGGAACCACAAATTCTTTGGGTACAAAAGATAATGATCCTGCTGTAGCAGAATATTGGTTAGAAAAGACTGAAAGAGTCTTTGATGAGCTTGAGGTTCCTACTAACCAAAAGACAAGATATGTCGTATCGCTACTCCAAAAAGATGCTTATGACTAGTGGAAGTCAGTTCTTTTGAAACCAGAGGCTCCAAAGCCTATGACATAGGAATTCTTTATCACTGAGTTCAAGGAAGAATATGTTCCTCCATTTTACATAAATGAGAAAAAGAGGGAGTTTCTGAACCTTAAGCAAGGCAAGATGACAGTGACCGAGTATTAAAGAGAGTTTACTCGATTGAGTAAGTATGCTTTATCACTTATCTCTCTCACTCATGATAATAGAGAGAAGTTGACAGGAAGAGAAGCAAGCCCATACATAGTCAAATAAAGTAAATCTATGTCAGAGGGTTGGTGTTTTACATGACATGCATTTTGTTCCTGTCCATATGTCATGGATGATGAGTATAATTATGGTTTTCAAAAGTTTTACATGTCTTTTTTATGTTGGCAACATGTAATTTTATTTGGATTATATGTATTTTGTAAACATCGGGATAATGAAAGCCCAAACATATGTTTGAAAATGTGGTCATGGTTTGTTAATTCTGCATATAAAATAGATTCATTAATTGAATGACATATTGTTATCATGAAAAAAAATTAATTAACATATGAAAATATAATAAGTAAAATGGAAGAGACTTTAATTCAAATGAATTTTAAGGTAATAGGCAGGTAACATTCTCCTATATAGTTGGGATTATTCCTAACTATATAAGAGGGTGTTACAATAAATATGATTATGTATTCACTTACACATGGTTAAAAATGCAAAATGTTTATTGGTTCTATAAGGTAAGATATGACATATCATATCATGAATTTCATTGTCGTGCATTGATGAATATGATAAGATGCCATGAAGTGTATTGTTATGCCTTATGTGAATGCATGTTGAATTTTTATGCTTATATGCACCACTAACATTTTAGTAGCTTAGAGTGCAAGAAATTTTTCCTATGTAGGTTGGAGCCTAGTAAATAGTATAAGTTAAAAAAAGGAGTCAGTCCAACACAGAGACATCAGAGTATACCCAATAAGGGTTGATGATATGATAATGTCATATTTTTGTTTTAGTACATGACATAGGATTTTTGGGTTGTTTACGTTAATACATGCTTGTATTTCAAGAAACATGTAATCTTTTGTTAAAGCCATATATTTTTTGTAAACATTGGGCCAATTGAGCCCAAACTTGATATTTAATATATATGTTGACATTGATCTCTTGGATCAAAAGGTTTCATTGCACACATGGTGAAATTGTTTAATAGGTTTATATGCAAAGGAATTTATATGACGAAAGGGTTTTCAAAGAAAACAAAAATTTTTAAAATTTCATTGGTTTTTCGACATTAGGTACATATGGTACTTGCTCATTTAGTTAGGCTAAAGCTAATTAAATGAGAAGGCATTGCATTTAGTGGTATTAGAGCTTAGGTTTAAGCATTTTTCACCCTAAGTGGGTTAAGGGTTATCATGCATACATAGTATATTTTATGTATCTATGATATGGGCTCTTTTTGTCAACTTGTAAGAGTGACTAGGTATATATGGAGCTGGAAGCACACGATGTTGCTAAGATCAATAGTTCTCCAAATATGAGGGCTCCTAATCAGCCCAGTACTACTATAGTTCCTCATCAGCCATTTATTGGATAAACAGATTTAGGTGAGATATCTATCATACAACAAATGGTCGATATTTTACAATATTTTACATCATCTACCACTTGTACGCAGATAACTAAAGATTTTGCTCCTTTATGTGGGACATGTTAGAGAAATCACAAGGAGAGTGTCGGTTAGCTTTAGGGGCTTGTTTCATGTGAGGAGCTTGAGAACACTTAAGAAGGGATTGCCCTCTATTGATTAATGCTACACCTACATAGCTAGTAGGTTCAGCTCTTGTCCAAAGCAGGAACTAGACACGAGAAATTTGTGCAGAGTCAGGTTACCTCAGAGACAATGAACAGGTTGGGACCCAACAAAACTCAAGCTAGGGCATATGAGATGAAGGCCGGTGAGAAGCAGGGAGCCATAAACATCATAGTAGGTATGTTCTCTTTACATGGATTCGATATATGTGCTTTGATAGACTCAAACTCTACACATTCTTTTGTGAGCACTAGCACTCCAAGTCAACACAATATGAAAATAGAGAAAAGAGTTCGAGATTGAGGTCATAAACCCTTTAGGCCTACAGTAAGGGAGTTTTCAGATGTTTGTAAACATATGCATTACCTATTAGGTTTACCACCTAATAGAGATGTTGAGTTCTCTATAGAGCTCATACCAGGCACAACACCATACACTGATTTTGTTTGTAAAGAAGAAATATTAGTCCATGAGGTTGTGCATAAACTATAGGCAATTGAACAAAGTGACTATTAAGAATCGATATCCATTGCCATGAATTGATGATCTTTTGTATCAATTGAAAGGTGCATGAGTATTCTCCAAGATCGATTTGAGATTGAGTTATCACCAGTTGAAGATTAAAGGAAAGGATATAGCCAAGAAAGCCTTTAGAATAGGATATGGCCACACCCTTTAGGTTGACCAATGCTCCAGCAACTTTCATGGACTTGATAAATCATATCTTTCAGGCCATATTTAGATCAATTCGTAATTATGTTCATCGATGAAATCTTGGTGTATTTTAAGAACCAAGCAGAATATGATCAACATTTAAAGATAGTTTTACATACTTTTAAGGATCAAAAGTTTTATGTCAAGCTCTCCAAATGTGAGTTTTGACTTAATAAAATGGCATTCATTGGACACATAGTGTTAGAAAATGGCATCTGAGTTGATTCTAGTAAGATTGAGACAATCTTGAATTGGAATCCTCCTCAAAATATGACCAAAATCAAGAGTTTTCTTGGTTCAGCAACTTACTACAGAAGGTTTGTGAAAGGTTTTCATTGATTGCTTCTCCTTTGGCTAGACGCTTGCGAAAAGATGTGAAGTTTAAGTGGAATGACAAGTATCAAGCTAGTTTCGATACACTCAAGTGTATGTTGACAGAAGCTCTAGTATTGACATAACCAGTTCTAGACAAAAAGTATGTCATCTACAGTGATATTTCTCATAATAGTTTGTGATGTGTTTTGATGCAAGTCAGAAAAGTTGTTGCTTATGCTTCTAGACAGTTAAAGTCGCATGAGAAGAATTATCCCACATATGATCTTGAGTTGGCAGCCCTTGTTTTTGCTCTGAAAATATGGCATTCCTGTCTATATGGGGAAAAGTATTTTATCTACACAGACCATAAGACTTTAAAATATCTCTCGACTTAAAAGGAACTCAATTTGAGATAAATGCAATGATTAAAGTTGATCAAAGACTATAATTGTGTCATCGACTACATTAAGGCAAAGCCAATATTGTGGCCAATGCTTTGAGTAGAAGGACTAGTAGATTTACATCTTTGATCTATGCTTAATCAGGAAATTAGAGATGCACAGAGGCAAGATAGCAAGTTAGTTGAGATAGTCAAGTTAGTCTCCAAGGGGGAGAGACCCGAGTACATAGTTGAGTCAGATGGAAATTTGTTCTATCAGGGTTGCTTATGAGTGCCTAATATTGCTAAATTGAGACAAATGATCTTAAAGGAAGCACATAAAACAAAATTTGTTATGCATTTAGGAAGCAACAAAATGTATCGTGATATGAAAAGAAGGTTTTGGTGGGTAAGTATAAAGAAGGACATCACAAAGTTTACAATGAGATGTTTGACATGTCAGCAGGTTAAGGAAAAACATCAGGTACCTTCAAGTTTGATGCATTTAATCACTATACTAGAATGGAAATAGGAACATATCAAGATGGATTTTATGATTAGGTTGCCTCTGACACCAAAAAAGTATGAGGCCATATGGGATATAGTGGACAGGTTAACAAAGTAAGTGTACTTCTTACTTATCAGAAGGGACTATCCCTTGAATAAGCTAACAGAGTTATATGTGAATAGAATATTATAGTTACATGGAGTGTCAATCTCTATCATATCAAATAGATATCCAAGGTTCATATCAAAGTTTTGGGGAAGTTTACAACAAGTTTTAGGTACAAAGTTCAATTTTAGCATAGCTTTTTAGCCACATATAGATGATCAGTCGGAGAGGGTGATATAGATTTTGGAAGATATGATGAGAAGTTGTGTAATTGAGTTTGAAGGTAATTGGAAAAAATATCTATCGTTGATGGAGTTTGCCTACAATAACCACTATCAGTCTAGCATCCAAATGGCTCCTTATAAGACATTATACAGTAGGAAGAGTCGGACACTGTTATGTTAGATAGAGCTCAATGAGCAAAAGTTAGTAGGACTAGAGTTGGTACTAGAGACAGAGAAAAAGGTGAAGATCATAAAGGAAAGGTTAAAAGTAGCTTTTAATAGACATAAATCTTATGTAGATCTCAAGAGAAGAGATATAAAGTATGAAGTGGGAGACAAAGTGTTTTTTAAAGTTTTTCCATAGAAAATGTCCTCAAATTCCCAAAAAAGGGCATGTTGAGCCCTAGGTTTATTAAGTAGTATGAGATCTTAGAGTGGATTGGACCAGTCCCCTATAGGCTTGCTTTACCGCCAAAGTTAAGTAAGATTCACGATGTCTTTCATGTCTCCAAGCTGAGGATCTATATGTCAGATCCTTCACATGTCATCACAGCCGAAAGCATAGAAATGAGACTAGATCTTACATATGAAGAAGAGTCGGTCAAGATTTTAGCTCGAGAAGTTAAAGAGCTCAAGACTAAGTGAGTACAATTAGTCAAAGTCATATGAAGGGATTATGCAACAAAAAAAGGTGTAGTGCCCTCTCACCTAACCAGGATTAACCTGACCAAACAAATGAATGCCACACAACTTTTATACAGAAAACCTATGAAATTTTAAAACTTTTTCTTTGCACCATGGTTATGATAACTTGCATAAAACATAAAGTAAATATATAACATTAACTTAACATTTAAAATCACAATTTCATTAAAATGACTAACCCTTATCCAGAGGTTTACAAAAATACATATCTTTGACATAAATTACATGATCCTTACATTACAAACATGTATGTGGGTAAACAACCCCCTAAAAGAAAATACATGTACAAAATGCAAAAGTGTGACATGAAATATCACCAACCCTCTAAGGGTCTATTATATTGTCTCTGATACTGGGCTAGCTTCTCTAACTACTAAGCTCCGACTCGAGTGGGGAAAACACCCTCATGCCAAGCTTTTGAAAGCTTAGTGGTATATATAGACATAGAAATTCCATATGAAATCATGGCATCATACATCAAGTCATGTATAATTATCTTATCATATAATAAAAAGTCATGGCATCATATATTAGATCATGGCATGACGAATACATCAAATCATATGAAATTCGTACTTTATGATATTGACCAACGTCATTAGACATATGAAGGTAACCATAACATATAGTCTTAATAATGAAACATGTAAACTTGAGTCTTTGAACTTCCTTTCCATTTCCTTTATCCTTTCATCACTATAGATTCACTGTCCAACGACTCTCAACACAGACTATTCAAATACAGGTTGTGAATAGAGGCACTCTCTGAGCTTAAGCCACCCTGCCACTGTCTATATTCATGGGTGCCAATCTAGGTTTCTTAAGTCAATCACGGTCTCTGAGCTTAAGTCATATTGACTACATAAATATGTAACTTTTGCATAAAAATACTTTCGATCATCATATGTGCCAATCTAGGCTCTTCAAGTCAATGGTGCTCTTCGAGCTTAAGCCACATTGACTGAGTAAATATATATAACTACAGTACCATACACCCTATTAATGGTGCACCATCTATCCTACTATATAGTATTGAGTCTAGGCTTTACTTGTTCATATTACCTTTATTACACTTCAATATAGCATTCATATCATATAACATATATACTTTTTCATGTGGAAACTCATCATGTAACATTCTTGTACTAGAAACATACAGGCATAGTTCAATCATATCATTTTGAATCATATGCATAGCCATTGTATTGTAACTATTGAAATAATTAGCATATTTCCTTTAAAACAAGATTCACAGTCGTGAACTACGTGTTCACGGTAGTGAATGTTCATTCATGGGTACCTCTACCTGTGAACCAAACTATGAATTAAATCATGAACGCTTATGTCCATTTTGTGCACTTACTTCATGGTCATGAAGAATATAGTAACTAGCATGATATTAAAGATTCACGGTCAAGAACACCTAGTCACGAGTATGAATTTGAGTTTTCTAGAAGTTAACAGCATTAAAAATATGCATTCATTACAAGTCACATGTAAGGTCTTTGAGGCTTGTCCCATGACAACCTTTTTTCTATTATCAATTATCTCAAACATGCATTTAAAATATGTCAAGCATCATATAAACACATAAAAGTATATTTCAATTTAACTTATCTTCTCAATTCATTTAATGTATTTTTATGCATTTATGGTTCAACAACCTTTCTTACCTTTCCATCATCATAACTTGTGTTCATTAATAGCTTTTAAGATACAATCATATCATTTAATTAATTACATTTATCACACATTTAACACAGCATGTCATATTTTGGAATTTAGATGCATATATGTACATACCTCTAATTGAGCCTCAAAATCAAGCTTTTCTCAAGTTTGATTATCCCTTTAGTGGGTTTCATCACCCCCTCTTTCAACTCCTATCACATATAACATCTTTATATCATAATCCATAACCTTTAAACTTAGCCTTTAAAGCTATATATATGAAAACGCTAACTCTAACCCTCATTTCAACCTTATTCTCATGTAACATCTTACTAATACTTGCTATAACCATTAAATAACTTAAAAATGGGTCTTTAACCAGAAAATCTCAAGATCAAACCATAATCTAACCCATTTAGAAATGGGTCTCTACCATAAACAAACTATACATGATTTAAGACTATGAAAGCTTGTAAAAACAAAAGAGAAATGTGATTCCTTACCTTAATCAAAGGAAACACAACTGGAAAGGAAGATTTGACTCATATCTTCCTTCTTAGTTTTGAACCCCTCAAAAATACAATTTCTTCATGCTCTCTTTTTCCCAATAAGTTGTTGAAATCTTGATCTTTTGCTTTAGATTAGGTGTTGAAGCCTAGAAATCAAAGGAAAACATAAGACATTAGCCTCTGGTGTGAGGAAACTCCGAATTCCAGGGTTCCTTTTTTATTTTAGGATGTGAAAGAAAGAAAGAACGACTAAAAAATTTATATTCAACGATGTTCACAGGCATGACAACTACTGTCACAACCGTGAATCTGTTTAAATCTATAATTCCATTTCGCGATGGTTCACGGTCATAAAAGTGTTATCACGAGCTTGAACCATGTGAAATTTCATTTTCTTGTGTCTTTTCACTCTTTTCTTATAACCCTTAATCACATACTTATATCTCTTAATCTATATTAATTACTAAGCCCTAATTACGGGAGTTACAAGAGGCTATATGGCAAAGTGAAGAAATGATGATGGCATAATACCCCTAGTTGTTTCAACACAGCACTATAGGTAATTTTGAGGATGAAATTATTTAAAGGGGAAGAGAAATGTAATGCCGATTAAGTAGGGCCTAGTTAATAAGATAATTTAGATAAGCCATAAAAATGTTTAAGGGTTTGTTTAAGGAAAAAAAGTTAAGAAAAGATGAGGAAAGTGAAAAGTTGTGACTTATTTGAGATGTTTCACATTTGTGTCTGATCGGGTCACACCCATGAATTTTTTCATGTATAAAACATAAACAACCATTCTTTTTCTCTCTCATGCCCTAAAATCAAAAGAGAACCTTAGAACTCGAAGTTCCTTCTAACTGGTTACAAAATCCTTTATTTTTCCCATGATTCATGGACCTAAAACACCTAAACCAACATCAAAGATTAAAGTTCAACAAGTTCTTATGATAGAAGAACATAAGGAAGTGGTGTTCTTGAGGAGATTGACCTAAGAAAAAAGAAAGGAGTTCATATCTTTCATCCTAGTTGTGTTTCCTTCAATCTTGGTAAGGAATCATGTTTCTCCTTATTCTTTATAAGCTTTCATTGCCTTTATAGTGTATATCCTATTTTTTGTAGAGACTCATTTGTAAATGGGTTAGGTTATGGCTTAAGCTTGAGTTTATGTGGTTAAAGATCATTCTTTAAGCTTGATTAAGCGTTATGGTATGAGTTAGTAAGGGGTTAAATGAGTTTAATGTTGTAAAGAGGACTAAAGTTAGGGTTTTTATATTTTATAACTTTAAAAGTTAAGTTTATAGTTTATAGAAGTTGATAAAGCTATATTATATGTGATAGGAGTTGGAAAATGAGGTGGTGAAACCCACCAAGTGGATAAGCAAGCTTGATATTAGATTGGTTTTGAGGATCCATTAGAGTTATATACATATATGTATTTAAATTCTAAAATTATGGCATGTTGTGTGTTAAATGCTTATGAATGCTATAAATGTTGATATTTGATTATGATAAGCAGGAATGTAGTAATTAATGACATGAAAACATAAGGATTTAATGTAAGTATGCATTAATTGAGTATTAATGATGCTTGAATTGTTAAATGCAATAGATATGCCTAAAGAGGTATTGATAAGAGTAATGAATGATGATTCATTTAATGGGTAAAAGAGTTAAGCAAGAATGCATAAATGCAAAGGAAATCATAAATGATGGTTGGAATAGATAAATGAGCATGAAAAAGTAAATGAGAGTTCTTATGAGTTCAATTATGATGAAATATGCTTTTGTGTTTAATGGATGTTATAGCATGATAAATGCATGTTTTGATGGGAATGTTTATAGGAAAAGATTGTTATGGGACAATCGTTAGTGTCTTGCATGTGGATTGTTTTAAATGCTTTGTTTTATGGTTATGATGTTGGAAAATCCAGATTCATACCCGTGACTTATGGTTCATTGTTGTGAATCATCAAACCAGAACTGCCCAATTCAAATAGAAAGCTTGACAGCTTGAGTCGCTACATGACTCACAGTTGTGAATCACAAAGGTCACACTCGTGTCTATTTCTTTACACCCGTGAAGAAATGTGCAATTTTTGTACAGAAGCTTTCACCACTAAATTCATGATTTGTTTCATGGATAAGGGTATCCATAAATGAAACTTCACGACCATGAACATATAATTAACACCTATGAATCTTGTTTAAAATGTTACTTGTTATTTTCCTCCATGATTCAATATGATGGTTATGCACATGTTTCAGTAATTTTACGATATGAGTATAGAACATATGATTTTATGATTATTCATGAATATATGATACATGTTGAAGTGCATATGTCCAAATGTTAAGTTACAAGATAAAAGATTATTATATAAGTATAACAAAATTATATGAATAAGTAAAGCTCAGGCTCGATACTAGGACTAGAAGTAGGATAGGTGGCACATCATTAAAGAGATGTATGGTACCGTAATAATATGTTATATAATTATCTTTTAAGGACAATGTGGTTTAAGCTCGTAGATCGCTTTCAATCCTATATTGCATGCAACTCTTATGTTATGCATAGTCAATATGGCCTAAGCTTGGAGAGCGTTTTTGACTTGAGCAGCTCAAATGAGTACACATGATTATATACAGTAGCATAATGGCTAAAGTCTGAAGAGCGCCCCTATTCATCACTTGTATCCGAATAGTTCAAGTTGAGAGTTGTTAGGCGATTATATTAAAGTGACTTAATAACACAGTACAATAAAAATGGTTTAATGGTACAAGTATACAAAGATACATAATGGATATATTATATGCTATAAATATAATTATGTATTCACTTACGGATGGATCAAAATGCATGATGTTTATCGGTTCTATAAGGTATGGTATGATATATAATATGATGAATTTCATTGTCATGCCTTTATGAATATGATAAGATTCCATGAAGTGCATTGTTATATCTTGTGTGAATGCATATTGAATTTTTATGCTTATATGCACCACTAAGCTTTTAGTAGCTTAGTGAACAGATATTTTTCCCATGCAAGTCGGAGCCTATTAGATAGTAGAAACTGAAAAGATGAGTCAACCCAGCACAAAGACATCCGAGTAGACCCAATAAAGGTCAGTGATAAGTTCATGTCATATTTTTGCTTTTTTGTACTTGACATAGAGTTTTTGGGTTGTTTACGTTAATATATATCTGTTCCATATATTTTTTATAAACATTGGGCTAATTGAGTCCAAATTTGATATTTAATATATATGTTGATGATGTTTACAAAGTTTCATTGCACACATGGTGCAAATGTTTAACGGGTTTATATGCAAAGGAATTTATATGACGAAAGAGTTTTCAAAGTAAAGAAAAAGTTTTAAATTTTTACATATTTTTTTTACAATAGGTACATTTGGCACCCACTCATTTAATTGTGTTAAACCTAATTAAATGAGAGAACATTGTATGACCATTGCTTTAGCACTAGATCTAGCGCCTTTTTTGCGATGACAAATTGTGATTACAATGTTGGTTATTAACTAGTGACCAAAAAAGGTGGTGTTAAGTAGCGACTACATAGTGAATATGTTGGATCAAAATGGCAATCTCTAGTATCGTGAATGTTCTTAGGGCAGCGACCACAATGAATGTGGTCCCTAAATTTAAACAAAGTGACAACTACCAAAGTGGTCGCTAACTGGAAATAACAAAAAAATGACAATACATCTATTGTTTGTATGATAATGGTTCCTATAGGGCAACAAGAGAAACAATAGTTCTTCTGTTGTTTCATTTACTTATTTTCAGTTCTTAGTGAGCACTGTTGATATAGTTGCTATCTAGCATTACTTAATTTATGGTCACACATTTGTAATACATGAAACGACAGATTAAATTTATGGTCACAGATTTGCAATCAATGGCAAGTCTATCATATCCTTTGATTGGCACAATTAGGACATTGTGTCGAAGATGGTTGAGACATAAGAGCCTAGAAGTTCCTGATTTGTGAGAATTAAAAAATATGAGGTGATAAGCAATATTAAAGAGAACCAAAATTTACAATTGAAATGAGCCTAAAATTTAGTGCTTTAAATGAGGAGTAAGTGACCGAATGTGGGAATAGGCTTAAAATGTTGTTTGGAATCTAAAGTAATAAAAGTTAGAAGACAAGAACCAAGTAGTTATTTTGGATATAACTTAAAGGACTAATGAACATTAACTAGGAACCTATAAGTTTGGACAAGGAAGAATTAAGACACATAAACCTAAACTATAGCCTTCAAATAATGAATGTACCTCGTGAAATATGAAACAAGATTACACCTTGAACAACATAAGAAAGAGACAAGTATAATCTCTAATGAACTAGGACACAAAACCTCAACTAGACATGAGAGCCATTAGGATTATTCGATAAACAATCTTAAGACTAAGTTATGTGTTTGAATGACATAGACACTAATTGATGTATGGATTTATATCAGGCATGCAAACATCGTAGGAGCCCAGGAGAGATAAGAGCAAAGATCTGATAGAAGCAGGGAAAACATAAATTTAGGTTTGTGTAAGCTTTATGGCAATAGCCATAAATGTAGCTAAACTTAATGGATAATATAAAATGTGTCACTATGCAAATATTGTGAAAGTATATGTGTTAATGCTATGTTAAGTTTGATGTGTTATGCAATGTATGAAATCAGAGAATAAATGCATGCTAATAGGGATATAGTAAGTTTATAGCCGATAACATGAGTATATAAATAATACGACAAGGCTTGGTAATAAGTAATACAAAGAATGATAACAAGTAATGAAATATTAGAAACAGTAAAGTGAACTTAGAAATATGAATAAGAAAACTAGCAACAATAGGCAACATAGGGATATGCATGATTCGAATGTGTTATGGTGAACAATAAGTAAATTTTGTAAGCTAAAACGAGTGAGTAGCCTATAATTTTGCAAAGTATATTAATGATATACATGAGTGTATATACTTAATTAGTATTAGATTTGCTTGAAACTTAATATTATTAATGAATATAGTAATATGATAGTATTATAATTAAATGTCATGTTATAAATAAAATGTCACATTGTATTAGTGATGCCATATGATATGTCTGTTTGTTATATGATATGTGTATGATTAATAAGATGCATGCTATAAAATGTTCGTAGAGTATATGAGATGCACTCTATGGCAACTGACATGAGTAACAGGGGAATGATAATGAAAATGAACACAATGTTATTATATGATGATAAATAATTGTGCATAAGACTGATGTATATGCAAAACTTATGTATTAGACTATGAATAAGTCTAGACTAAAGTGTGGTAGACTTGTTGTCATCCCAATAGAGTCATATGGCTTCATTCAGGACATTCGGTTATGAATGGGATATAAGGCTACAGTCAAGACATCTAACTCGGTTGCAAAACACATTTTATTAGAGAATGCATGATGTTTCAGTCTCATAATGCTCGACATCCATATAGATAGGTGCCTTTTTCATACTAATTTTGGGTTGGAATAACCCTTATGTCTCCCTAGAGTTTGGTCTAAGTGGTTAAATTTATGGGCACCTCCGATAAAGAAATTTAATGTATATTACTATTCTAATATGTATCCTTATGTGTTGACTTGATAATGACATGTGCTCGATTTACTATTATTTTCCTAGAAAGGCATGTTAAGAGGTTTGTATAAATTATGCATAACATTATAAGCCTATTTTTTGTAAAGCTTGCATCCCTGAGTGTATGTGGGAGTTGTTTTTCTCTAGCTCAAATATTATTTTGAGGGTTAATAACTAACACATATAGAGAGAATTGCAAAAATCAGTGGGATCTACATCCATAGAAGTGCAACAGTTGGAGCCACCCACTAAGTTGAATTTTATATAATGTAAAAGCAGTTACGCAAGTATAATAGACTTGGTTATTTTATAAAATTTTTATAGTTGTTTCAGTCGAGTTGATCATATATATTATTATTAATATTTCTTTTTATTAATTGTATGTATAAGAGATGTGTAACAGGACATGACATCACCTTACTCAACTATTAAGTAGAGGGGTAAGGGGTTGTTACATAATGATTATGCCTAATGGATAAGGAGCCGTGCAAATTAGAAAGAAAAAAAAAGAGAAAGATTGAAAAACAATATGAATCACATAGTAGAACTTAATTAAACAAATTACCCCCACAAAACAATTCCAAGCATAACATTAACCATCAACTTCTAAACTTTTATGGGCTTACCATAATTTTGTAATGCTTTGGAATGTTGGCCAAAACTAAAATGAAGAAAAGAAGTTGAGTTTCCTCCCAATCCTGTGTTTCCTTATCAACCGAAATTGATCCCGTGCATCATACATAATTTTGAAAAAAATTAAAGGAAATTTCCACTCTTGTGTGGATAGATATTTGTCTAGAATTTTCAAATTGGAAATTCTTCCAATGACGAATACTTGCTAGTTTATCCTTTACATTGAATGTAGTGAAAAATTAATGGGTTTGGATGATATGAAGTCAATGATCCCAACAAAATTTCCAATAGCATATATATATGTATATATATGAGGGTTTTCAATGGTTACGGTTTCATGGATAACCATCATAAAACTTAGTGTATGTATTAATTGATTATGTATATTAATTGAAGTATTAAATATGGATTTTATATATACTTTTAGTATAGATTGAAAATTAGAAATCAAATTGATAATGGTGTTTGTGTGAGATATGATCATAGCTTATGAAATGAATCTTAAGAATGTTTATTGATGAATTGAATCTTTTTTTACATGGTAAATAAGTTGGGAATTATGTGAAATCTTGATGAATTGATGTATATGAAATGGATATTTGCTTTCATTTTGTCTTAGTGGATGAAACTTATAGAACATAGGAATGTGACATTATGACATGAAATTAATGATAGAATGTATGTTGAATAAATATGACATGTTATAGAACTATTAGATCTTAGAACATGCTTGATGTGTGCAAAATAAGACTATGGCTGAATATGGCGTTAAAGAAAGGAATGAATTCCATGACCCGATAGTATGAATGATTTTGAGTATATGAATTGCTTGTTGAAAATATAAGATGCATATTAGAATCCCTTGTCGGCCTAATCAAAAAGGGCAATGAAATGAAGAATCTTTGATTGTATGTGGTGCATAATGGTGTTTTTCTTGTGCTAATTGGTAGTTGTCTTGTGTGTTTGATAATGAGTAAGAAAATGCCATGCTCTACATGACCATTGGCCCATCCACCTTTACAGGCCCAACCGTTGTACCATCCAGCTTTGTAAGACCATCCACATTGAATCATAGACACATACTCTTGACACACCCTTTTCAAATACCATCATGGTAGTAGTTACACTGGCAGCTATAAAAGACTACAATTACATTATAGGAGGTAAGACATTTCATACTTATTTATTTTACATGATAGATGGTTGGGTTAAATTTAATACTTGTCTATTTCTATAACTATAGGTTTGTTGAGTCTCATGACATCACAACTCGGATATCCCATATATTTCAAGAGAGACTAGATCTAGAGGAATACAGATGGAAGACAGTGTCATGGGAGATTCATGATCTTTATTGGGGTGAATTTCAGGTAAAATAAATGTAAAGCTTAATGTAACTTATATTTATGACATAAATTTTTCCAAATCATAAAAATGAAAGTGCTTTAAGATTTTCTTTATAGTTGCTTTAGAATTTGTATGATTGAAAATGCTTGGGAATTTTGAATGATGTGATTGGAAAATGCTTGAAAATTTGGTATTGATTGGGAGTTGTGAATTAATGTGATTGGAAAATGCTTAAGAATTTGGGAATTGCCCAGGAATGATGAGTTGTGATTGAAAATACTTGCAGATAAAATTTGGATTATGCCTATTATAGAGAAGACTGTCAAATTTTATTTTTAAAATTTTATATATGTTAACTAAATTTGTTTAAATATATTTTTTGACATAAATACTATAAGGGGAATGAGGTGATTGGTGGGATGGTGAAGGGGGCATGGGAGAAGCTTACAAGTAAGAGATACACGAATATGCTTTATCACTGGAGAATTAAAAAATGGCCCATATATATGCCAAATGTGGTATGGGAGAGTTGGCATTGGAAGTGGAATGATGTCTCATTGTAGTTGATGAGGGAGAATTAGTCAATAAACAGTCTTAGTGACACTAGTGATCCAAGATCAAGATCATCACGACATATTTGTTGCTCTATCTTGCTTGCTAAGCATGCTGAACATATGATAAAAAAAAACCTTGTTTTTTTAGACTTTAATATAATATAAAATTTCTACATATCTAATATTTAATTTATTATTTTAGAAGATGGTAGAGAATGCCCCTCCTAACAAGGCATAGTTGTTCAATGAAACACATATGAGGAGAGCTCATGATGAGTCGCCAAGTACGTAGAGCAACACATAAGACAAGTTAAGGTAAGTTGTTAGAGAGGTGCCCTAAAGACAATCACCTTAGGCACTTGATGTACTCATTTATTATTTATAAAAGGTATTTTCATTATATGGTATTCATTGCATATGAATTGATATAGATCTTAAACCATTTAATAAATTCATTGGTATGTAACACAACATGAAAGAATTTATGATGAGATCATGATGATGAGATTCCTATCATGTGCATTTGTGTTTATACCTAAATAATCCCTAGTCATAGGATTAACAAGACATGATATTGTTAATCCAGATAGACTAGCACATGTTATACTCCTTAACTAGGTTAAGCAATTGATCTCATAAGCTGATAACATGAGATGTTTAGAGTTAATATGTGGAAGTTTGCTAGAGTAGCCAAGTACACTGGATGACATGTTATGAGGCAAGCACATGTGTATCTATTCAATGTCAATGATAGTCTCATCATAGCAATGATGCAAGTATCCTTAGACTTCAGATACTCAGGATTATCTTGGATATTAAATCTATACTTTGACTCCATTCTTTATTACCTCTCAGAGATTGCTCATATGGTGGTTATTGGATATAGCATGAGGTATTTGAAGGTAGTTGAGTAGTCAATAAAGGATCCACCACTCTTGATAGAAGGAGAGTATACCTATGATCTCTTGTTGAGATCATTACTCAGAAATCTTTGGTCAATGTGGACATGTCTTGAAGAAGGTCATTAAGGGCATATCTGATAAGGGTAATGAGTATTATAGACAATAACTATTATCATTTGGACTAGATGTGACGTAGTCAGTCTAGTGGGAGTGACAACAGACCATGCTTTAAACCAAATGAGGTATAGCTTGGTGAAAAAATGAATTGCATGGTAATTATCTATGGAAGGGTTTACAATCAGACCACTGACTTTTGGATCAATTGGGGGTCATGATGTGTTGCCATATACCATTCATGATTTGCTCGAAATCATGTGATAATTTGAGTTGCCAACATAACTGAGAACCAAATGGGTCACATGCATATATGGAATGAAGGAAATGTGAAATGGGCCTTGGATTGGATCCAAGACATAAGAGAGAAGTGATTTGGCCATGCACCAGGTGTCATGGCCATGACAAAGGTTTTCACGCCCGTGACACTACTATTCACAGCCGTGAAGGCCCCAATATCAGCTTTTGTGATTTTAGGTTTTCTATTTCGAATGAAATTCCTATGCATAGGAAACTTATGTCCAACCCTAATATGATTAAAGGATATATAAATAACCCCTTTAAAGGCCAAATTCATAGCTGCTACCTTGAGGAATAAAAGTTATTCTCTCTTCTTCTTCTCTTTCAAGTTGAAACACCATAGCTAGCATCTTGGTGCCTTGACATCTCATCTCCCTTGTAGTTGTTTTGTTCGTTCCTTCACATAGATTACTGCTAGAGATAATCTAACCTTGGATTATTGTAGTTTGCAACAAACCAACTTGAAAGAAAGGCTCACAAACTTGGAAGATCGAAAACAAGGTAATCAACTTCTTCCATATAAATGGCTCAATCCGATTTTAATGTTCATAGGGCATTCCATGGTTTTTGGGTTCAACAAATTTTAATTTTTTGTTGTTCCATATATGAGATGCATGTTAAGAACCCAACATAAGTACTCGATAATTTTATTTACAAGCTAATTAAGACCTTAAATCCTTATTTTATATGAAGTTTCATTGCAGGAACTGATTTAGGAGCTCATTGATGAGCCATCTTGGGATGAATATAGGACCAGGTTAATATCACCTATGAGTATGAGGACCGAATCTTCCTACAAGTTATTGAGGCTTTATCGCAGAGCATGTACATATATGGAATCAACTGAAATAAAACATTCAATTCCACATCTAAGCCTCGAGCTCCACAACACCCCTCCTTAAGGCGGCTCATCAGCGGATCAAAGAACTTGAAGCATCACAATCTTGGATGTAAGAGCAACTAGATAGTTATCCATCACAGGTACAAGCACTACAAACCACTGTTCGAGGACATTGTTCGCCAATCCCAGAAGTGGATGTGTCAAGCCAATGAGAGGATGTGCTGTCATGATGCTCTAGACCCGAACCACAGCTAGTTGTCACCAGACTCATCCCCTGATGAGTCATGATTATCACTTTTTTATTTTATTTGAGATTTTATATTTTAGGACAAATATTATTTTTTTCTATTAAAAATTATTGCACTTTTCATATTTAATATATCACAATTATGTTTTAATATTTACAATTATTATTCAAATTTAAATAATAATAATATTATAAAATAAAACAATTGATTAAAAATGACATTGACCAATTTCCACACTCGATATCATGGTACACATGACTCGATGCACAAATTAGTGGATTTTACATATCATAGTAGGATTTTCTTTAGATGGCAGCCATAATTTACCTATTGTAATAGGACTTTCAAATAAACACATTTGACCTATTGGAGTAGGATTTTAGAAGTGAGAAAATCAATTTTTTAACGCAGTTAGGCCACTTGAAGGTTCCTTCCAAACAAATGAACTTTTTTACTATAGTAAGGCCACATTTCAAACAAATCAACTCTCAGGTCATCCAAAGGTTCCTTTTAATCAAATCAATTTCTTTATCATAGTAAGGCCACCTATAGGCTTTTTTTAATCAAACCAACTTCTTTACCACTGTAAAGCCACTTGCAAGTTATTTTTAATTGATTGATGATTGATTTAATGATTGAATAATTTGGTTTGATGATATGATAATGTTGATATGAATAATATGGTTTTTCATTTGGTGATATGATGAGTTCAATTTCAAACATGATGCATTGATTGAGTGCTCTTAAGCATGATATGATGTAATGACATAATATGATTGATAAAGTATGCTTTAAGATGTAGTATGATGATTGAATGGCACTGGGACATGATTGAACTATAACTAAAAAGTAGAGAAATTTTGATAAAATGAAGGAATTTTTAGAGTTTTTAAAAAATAGAGGAATTTTGAGTGTTTTAAAATATAAAGTAATTTTAAATTTTGAAATAATTGTAAATTAGAAAACATATGAATTTTTAAATTATGAGAAAGCTTTGAAAAAAAAAAGGAAAGGTTATGAAGAGTTTTGAAAAATCCAAAAGAATTTTAAATTTCTGAAGGATTTTAAAAGAAACTAAAAGAATTATTTGGCCAAATAAATAAGACTTTAAACTTTTGGACTTGGAGAAGAAATAGATTTTGAAATTTTTGGAAAATAGAAGAGCAAATTTTTCTTTCAAAAATTAAAGTGATCATTTTAGGAAAAAAAACAGAAAATAAATTTTTTAAAAATCAAGGAGATGGTTTTGAAGAAATAATTTTTGAGAAAACCTAAAAATTTTGAGGTGGGAGTGAAAGGAAGCCAATTATGCCCCTTGTGTGCATATGTCATGATGATGATGATTTATCTAGAGTGCGTACATATTTATGAACAATTGCTTCTTTACTAATCCATTTTTTGGATTCATAAATCTTGAAGAGATTTCGTCATAAGTGAATGGATGGATATTTAAAAAAAATTGGAGGTTTGGGAGTGAATGAAGGGGATGTCTCTTAGGAGAAATGTTTCATAAAAAACCAGTGATAACGCCCTGTTAGGCTTTAATGATGACTATGGAGATGAGAAAATATGTTGACCATTTAAAATGGGGACCGAACATTCCTTCAAGAAGACTTCATCTTTTTCCTTTTTATTGCCCTAATTTTTGCCCAGGATAACCCTTTGCGGGTTTTCAATTTAGTTGGCTTATTTTAATTTTTGCTTAGGTTGTCCTTGCAGGTTTCAACCTAATGAGCTATTTTCTTTTTTTTTTTCTCTCTTTTTTTATTCTCTCTTTTTTTTGTCATCATAAATTGTAGTTTCAACTCGATCATACAAGTTCACATTCATTTTATGAAGAACAATAAAAAATTTTGCTTGATAATTGCATTTTCTCTCAAGTTATCACTTACTTTTGCCTAGGCACATTCTTTTGATTGATTGGCCAAATGGGATCTTATCTCTCTATTTTTTTCTTGATCAATTGATAAGAATCTTGTGTTTTTTTTAGCAAAGACTTATGTTCTTAATGGTGATGATTTTGATATGGTGCATCGATTATATTCATGTTGTTATTTAGTCCTTTTTAGATTTTCTAGCAGATTATTCTCCTTCAATTTTTGTGCTTTGATTCTTTCTTTTTTTTTTCTTTTTTTTAATGTTGTGAGGCAACTATAACCCGTAAAAATTTGTGGAGGATTCAAATGGATGAAGCATTGAAATGGAGCACTCGGACAATTGGAGTTTTTTGTTTAGTTGTTTGATATATTACATTTATCAAAGTTGGGCCTTTTAAAATGGATAAAGTATTTAGCGCTATTAGGCCCCTCAACAAAGAAGTTATTTTATTGGTAAGGTAAGATTCGTAATTTAAGGAAAAAATCACAAATTAAGGAAATCAACGAATTTTCATAATTAAAGAGTTGATATAAAGAAACATATCAATTAAGAGATAACTAGGGCATAATAATAGACTTAACCTTAAGCTTATCAACTGTACCAACTATTAGTTCTACCCAAACACTACACTCGATTCAATGGGCTTTTGGGCTTTACTTTATAGTTTCCTTTCATTTTGGGCTTTAAGTTTAATGGATTTAATGCTTGATCACCTTTATCATCTTTCTCCTAAAGAAATGTATGTATATGGCTATCATCATTAGGCCCATTCCTATTTGCTAAAATCTAGTGTCAATAATAATGCCAAACATGTTATACCAAAAATTAACTCCATCATCTTTTTTGGTCTAGTTCAAGCATTGATAAAAAGGGTATCATATGAGATAGTTAGTTTGATCTTAAATAATCAAAGTTTTTCAAATGTGCAGGGTTTGGATATTTGCACTTAGTCAACCAAGCTTTACTAGCAAAGCAAGCTTGGAGGATTCTATAAATTCTTCATTTCTACGTAGCCTGAGTTTCTATTGATGTGGAGCTTAAACGAGTTTATTCTCAAGTTTAAAGGGTAATAGTATGGGCTTCTAACCATTCAAAAGAGGTTGTAGAGGGTCATACATAATGGAAGTTGGGTTTTGATTTAGGATAATCAATGGGTACCGAATCTACTAAGTTTCAAAAATAAGTCTCCAAAAGCACCTAATGAGAATGATTTCTTGTTAAGGATTTAATATGTTAAAACTTTTGAAAGTGGAAGAGTAGTATGTTAGCCCAACTTTTCACACTACGAATGAGGTTTGTGCTATTGAAGATATCCATATTGATAATATAAATAGGGAGGATAAATTGACTTGGTATTTTCACAAGTCTAAAAAAATTGACATTTAAAAGTTTTTATGATCTTTTAGCTAATTAATACATGTAACGTTCGGTAATTAGGGCTATAAAATATGTTGGTGATTGAAAAAAGAGAGTGTGGGTAGATTAACATTTAAAATTATGAAAATAGTGGAAAAGGTGATTTCACACTCATGAATAGATATTCATGCCTATGAAAATCTTGAGTTTTCAAAATGACAGAGTTTTAAAAGGATTCACATTCATGAGTAAGGTGTCGTGGCCTTAAATATCTTGGATTAAGGTCACTCCTATGAAAATATTTTTCACAGCTGCGATAAGGGTGTTCATGCTTGTGAAGAACACTTCACACTTGTGAACAATAGTCAATAGAGTATATGAATAGAACCGTTTTTCTCTCTCTCCCATGCCACTTTTTCTGTAACCACCAGCTACCTTATGCCTCTTATCTTTCCAGAAATGCCACCATCTCCTTTTTCACCTTCTTCTTCCTTCTTTATTTCCTTTACCATGAAAGTTTCACATATCAAGCTTGGAAAAATCTAGAAAACAAAGATAAAGCTAGAGTGTTCTTGATTGATGTGAACTTAAAGAAAAGAGAAAGAGAGCTAAGCTGGAAAAGGAGATTGGTCTTCAGATTTTCGTGGGCTTAGAAGAAGTAGAGTTAAAAAAAACAAGCACAAAAAGGGGAGAATAAGCTATGATGGATCTTAAAGAGTTTATAACGGATCCTTGGTTTAAGGTTAGTACATATGTTTATTGAAATTTAGATTTATGTTTCTTGAAGCATGTTAAGTGTTGGTTTTGAATGATATGAGTATTAAATGTCATTGATTTATGATGATATATTAGAAAGTCATAAATATTAGGTTTCGATGTTAATGAATTTTGTATGGTTTTGGCATGATTATTGTTAAAGTGTGATTTATAAAGTTAAAGGCATGTTACTAGTATGATGTGTGACTAGAATGTTGATAGGAGTGATTGACATTAGTCAATCTTAAAACCTTTGCATGTATTTCATGATATTACTATATTTTAGTGTTAATATATATTGGAAAACCAGATTGACTCCCGTGACAGGAGTTTTACGACCACGAATCATGTCCAGAAATAAAGTTCACATAAAACAAACCCTTTTACGGCTTAAGTCACCACTTGATTCATGCTCGTATCACAAAGTCATGCCCATGAAGAATGTGCACCTAACAAATAGAAATATTCACGATCACATTCACAATTTGGTTCATAGGTAGAGGTACTCGTGAATGGAACTTCACGCCCATGAAGCTTGTTTAAAATATCATATGTTATTTCTTTAACAATGTAATGTGATGGTTATTCATGAGTAACTATGATATACTATAGGTATGAACCATATAATTTTATGAATGTGTTACATATAAATGATACCAGTTGATGCTCCACATGATCAAAATAATATATGTAATAAGTGAAAACATGAAATGAAATTATAACAAAGGAAAATATGAACAAATGATGAATAATGATTGTAAGAAACCTAGTATGTGAAAAAGTATATATGTTTAACATATTGAAATGGGAAATGACATGAGCATTTCAGGAATGATAAATACTTAAGAGCATGGTATTGATAATGGAAACAAAAAGAAAAAGTGATATGTTATAAATGCCTTTTCTCTAATTTATGACATGACATAGGATATATGACATGTCATTGAAGGAGTTACGGTATCATAGGATATATTTTTTTGAGAACAAAGTAGCTGAAGCTCATATTAGAGTGCCTATGTTTTTTGGTTCTATGCAATTGTTAAGATAAAGTGGCTAAAGCTCTTAGAACGCCATTGATCATGTTTATACTTAGTCAAGGTGGCTAAAACTCTTAGATCACCATTGACTTGAGGAGCTCAGATGAGCACACTCACAGGTAGTTGACAAAATGGCTAAAGCTCTTAGAGCATCTTTATTCCACAATCCACATTCGAATAGTCTGACTTAGAGTTATGCACAAAACAAAATAAAAAGGATAAGAAAAATCAGTTATATGGATACAAATAAAAATGGAATAAGATGAATTGTCTACTAATGTTGTTCACGATTGTTTATATGCAAAATAGGATGATAACAATATAATTTGTTAGTATAATTATGTAAATGGTGGTAATGTCGTTATGTGAACCAACTTGTTATATATGCATGTGAATACAGGTAAAAACGTTAGGTTCACAGTGAGTGTATGTTGTTATGCAAGAGTAATATTATGAAATAATTATGAATACAGACATAAAAGCATGAAATAAATGTTTAATATGTAAGTTTTAGGATGTGAGTTTCTATGCATGAACATAAAGTAGATAATATGAATACGAGTATGAGCACATAAAATGCAGGTGGTAATATATATATATATATATATATATATATATATATATATATATATATATATATATATATATATATATATATATATATATATATATAAGCCAAGATAATATGATACGATGGTATGCATACATGTTTGTTTGTATGTATATACATATGTACTACTTGCATGAGTTGCTTAGATGGTTGTTAACAGAGACTGAGAGTTTGATGGAAGAGTCACAAGATAAGACAGTTCGGTGGGGTGATACACTGGGATATTCTGGTTTTAAATTTTCATATACTATAAGGGTTTTGTATTTTTCTTTTTGGGTAATGTTTGTAAACCAAAGGCTATGTGAAGTATATACAGTATTTTAATGTAATGAAACAGTCAAATTGATTTCTCTTTTACTTTTCTTAATGTAAATTTTAAAATAGTCATGATACACATAATGTATTTTAAAGGAAGAATTAATTTTAATCGGATTTTAAAAAGGAAAAATTTTGTAACATTCGCTTATATAATTGTTTTAATACTAATTATATTTTGAGAGTATTACATTGTATCTTTTAATAACCCATCAACTTCAGATATGGTTGATAAGAGGGTGTGAAGTTTGCTTTGGTGACTTAATGTGGATCTTAAACTTAGGTGGTTCATTTGGAAGGCCTTAAGAAATAAACTTCATGTTAGCAATAATTTAGATAAAATGAGGATTAAAAGTAGCACAAATTATGATATGTGTGGTTGTGATGATGAATTATTGGAGCATTTTTTTTTTTAATGGTCTCAAATGGTTTGGTTCTTGAGTGGTATTGGTTATAAGCCATCTTGCCAACGAATTCTAAGGTTTATGTTTGGTGGAGTCGAATGATGGATTTGTGGCATGGAGAGGAATTGATTTATGTTTCATTTTACTATGTTTATATTTTTTTGGAGCATATGGCATATGTGGAATGCTAAGATTTTTAATGAAATATTTCTTGATCTATGTTTTATGCAACCTTAGCATACAAACAATTCCTGGAATATTATATGCTATTATCTAATTTTGGTGGAAAATCCACCTTAACTGATGTTGTAATACCTTCTCAATTTAGATGATTGTTGTCACTAAATGGAAATTTTAAAGCTAATGTAGATGCAACTTTTGATTCTTCTTCCATTAAATGTTTTTGGGCCTTCCTTGTTGATTTTAAAGGAAGAATGATCTATGGAGCTACTGGAGGTTGCCTTGCATCCTATGTTGTTGTTCTAGAAGCTCATGTGGCTTGAATAGTTATTCTTTAAAATCGATCATCGTAGTTGTTGTCTCTTATTTTGGAGTCAAACTCGTTGGTTGTTGTCAAAGCATTACAACAAGATGTTATACCATATTGGGATATAGATCCTTAAATTTTGATATTTTGGATTTTGTATATATAAATAATTTGATAAGTTTTGTACATATTGTTAGCCTAAATGGTCCATCTCTATCTTGATCTTGACAATCAATTTGAGTCAGTAATATGTTTGTTGAGTGTTGTTTTAAAGGTCTATATATTTCATAGCATTTGGAGTGCAAAATACATGGTGAAACATGAAGAAGCTTAGCGGAACATATAAATCTCAACTGTCGTGGAAACCATTGCCCGTGAACATGATTTTGCGACTTGGCTGAGCTTTAGTAATTGTAAATTCAATGAAGCTAAATGTAATGAAGAAATAATGAAGTTCGCAACTCAAAGTGCGACCACAAAATGTATCCACAAGGTAGTTTATGACCACAAGCTTTGAAGATCCAAGTCCGCCAAAGTGAAAGAAATCCAAGCACTCCATATGGCTAGAGAGTTCAGAGCAATGCAAATTTCATAACTACAAAATCATCTACAATAAAACCCTCAGTTAGATAGAGGTGTTCACAGTGGAGAGCGCAACCATGAAGAAAGCACGTGACAACAAAATATTCATACAAAGTTGATAGTTAGAGCTAGGAGCTAGTCAAATCCAGCCACGTGTCACAGTTGTTGGAAGATAAAGAAATCGCGATCGTGAAAGGCAAAGCACAATCGTGATTTTGGATTTATTAGCAAAAATAAATATTGAATAAAACTAGTTGTTAGAGGGATTTTAATACAATTAAATATAACGACTCTTTGAAGGTTTAAGGCTGTAAATACCCCTCCAAAAACCACTGAACACTAAGTGATACAATCCCTCTATGCTTAAGTTTTTCTAGTGTAATTCTTCATCTTTTGTAATCAATTTTATTGGGATTGTGATAGGAATGGTTTAAGTGTTCAACCATAAAACACTTAGAGTTAATGTTGAGTATTAATCTGGAAAAATACTTGTAAGGTTTTAAGGAGTTTCGAGTGAACCCCTAGGAAAACTCAAAGTTGAGATTAGAGTGTGAGGTCTTGGAAAAACAATTGAGATTTAGAGTAGAGTTAGTCCCCTTAAAAACTCTAGTTAGGTTAGATATGAGCTTTCAAAATATATAGTCACGAGTGAGCTAGAAAAACTTTATTCATTATAACTTTGTGAAATAAGTGAAAAATTTTGAATCGAGGTTGGAGAGTAGAGGTAGAGATTATTATCTGAACCACTATAAATTTTCTCTTTTTCTCTATCTCTTAATCGTTTATCTTATCAATTATCTTCTCCATTTATCCAAATACTCACAAATTGCAAAGCAAATTTCTACTTGTCCAACAAGTCTTACATTTTTAATTAACCACCGATTCATTCCATTTTGGTGTACCTTGTACAAGACATATTAAGCGATATACTAATGGTGCGGCAGATACTTTGGCCAAATTAGTGGCTAAAAACTTATATCTTGCTGATTGGTTAAACAGCCCCCGCATTGTCTTTTGAATAATAATATGCACTAAATGGCGGTGGTTTTATGCTAAAAATAAATAAATAATTTATCCATTTTACTCTAAAAACCCAATTTCAATGAGCTTTTTATAGTCTAAGTTCCTTTGAGACTAGTTTAAGAACTATTGCTTGATAATTCCTTTTCATGCACTTTTATCGCGGCGACATTTCATTCCTTGTTTTTCAATCTGAGATTAAATCATAGATCGGCTTTGGTACTCTAGGTATTAGACTACCACCATGCTATTGATGGGCTCTAGGAACCGTAACTCTTTATGTCAGAAAATTCAATTGGAGATCCTTTTTCCACATGTAAGTAATTAATTTTAGCCTCAAAACACATTTATGAATTAATTTAATTACAAAATAATCATTGTTTTACATATTGATAAGTAGTGACTGAAATGATCAAAATATTAATGGTTCCACAAAGGCCAGAAAGAACCAATGATTTGACATACTTGATGAAAGAGCCAATGATATGGCAATAATGCTTCTTACATGCCTCTACTGAGGAATTACTGAATGACATCAATCCGCTTATAATTAATGTGACAAAGTTCATTTAAAATTCACACGTTTAATTTCAACATATTGAGAACATGTTGAGTTTTGTGAATTGAGTTATAGTTTCAGATATGTGAAATTGCTTAGGAATACGTATATCACAAGTTCCTGCATCCTCGAGATATGAGAAGTGCACATCACAATTGGAAAGTTCAGAGGAAGTATAGATTCTCTCCCAGATCTTCCATTGTTCATATTGCACAAAACAATTCTCATTTTCCCATTATTGCAGACTCTTGATGAAGCTATGCCCAAAAACTGTTCTGCAATGGCACATTAAATTGCACTCCCTCTTTCTTCCAAGCAATGGCTAAAAATATTCTACTCATTTATTATAAAATGTACTCAAGCAAAAGCAACACAAACTACAAAAATGAAAAGATACAGAAATCTAAATTAAATGCCTCTGTACCATCATCAAGAGCCATCAAGAGGAGATATTATGGATGACCAATCATCAGAGAAAGAACCAGTCAAAGGTCAAATATCAAATGGTCATTCTCACCAGCTTGCCATAAAGTATGTGGTCATCCCTCCCAGTGTTGCTCTCTAACAGCGCACTTTGCACTAGTTCCTGACACACAAAAGCTACTATAAACCAGATTTCCAAGTCACAAAGGGGTACAAAAAGACTGAGAAATAAGCATGCAAATTCCCACCTTCACATCCCTATGGGAGAGAAATTTCCCCAAGTTATGGATAATCAACCTCATGTCTTCAACCTGAAAAATAAGCATACACTCCTTAGTGCTGTAGGACATGACTGATACAAGAACCAAAAAAAAAATTGATCTTTACCCTAATGTAGCCTGTCTGATTTCGATCAAAAAACCTGAAAGCCTGTTAAAAAGTTAAATAAAGATGAAAGAACATCCTCAAGTAAGAAAAAGAGTTGTTAAGAGTCTGCAAACAAACCTGCAATAGTTCCTTGTCAATCACGGCCTCCTTGACAGCAGATGGCTCTTTCTTTCCACTCTCCACCTTTGCATCTCTTTTTTCAGTCAAATCAATATTGGACTTGGTCTTTGCCTCTTCACTTTTTATCTCTTGGGATTTTTTTTCTTCTTTTCCATTGCCAATCACATTTTCATGCTTAGCTTCCAGATTAATCTTTTCCTCTTCTTTAGTTTTCTGTATATAATTTCACCAAATAAAATATTTCAACACTGCAATATGCATTATACTAGTGTATTCTTGACAGGTGAAGGTTGATCTTTAGACTAACCCCAACTATGCCATATTATTATGTTCTATGTGCAAATTAATTTGAAAAAAAAATCATACTAGCTACTCCAACATTTACAAATTCTTGCCTCATTAGATGAGTCATCTCCAGGGTCCTCCATTTCTTCATCTTCTTCAGGATCTTCCTCTGGGTCGTCTTCATAATCAGTTTCATCTTCCAACATTGCTTCATTGGCCTTATCAACAGAAGTATCTTCCTTCTTCTCAGTATTTTGATCCCCTGGATGATCTGCGCTTTCAGAGTCAACAGAATTAGTTTTCTGAGGAAGCTCATTGGTCTTTAGGCGTTTATTAGTTGATCTCCTCTCCTTATCCTTTTCCAATTCCTCGCGTAGCCTCTTACTTTGATTTCTTTTGGTTACAAATTTTATGCGTAGTTTCTGCAAATAAGAGATGCAAGCACAAGGATGTCTTAATAAATGATGACTCGCATAATAAGTATGTTGATGAATTACATTATGAACCAACCTGGACAAATGTCAAAATACGAGAGCCCATCTCATACTGAAGCATCTCATAAAAAGATTCAGCAAATAATGAAAGCTGCAACCAATGAGATTTGCATGGGGAAAAAAGAGGTAGAATTACTTCACATATGCTGTTTGATGGAACAAAAGCTATATGAACCACAGTACGCTAAAACAAACCTCAAATGTTGATTCCTCAATATCATTATCAGTGTAGTCCAGGAGTGAGTCGAGTGAAAGCGATAATGAGCGAAGCTGTAAGGAAGATGCACCATTAGAAAACAGGTAAAGGTTATGCACAAAAGTATGTTGAGATTAGAGGTTCCTTTTTATTTTTCTTTTCTCTGTAAATATAAGAAATATAAGATGAGTGCACTCAAGAAATATTTTTGATAAAATTTCAGTCAAATTTTAAAGCTTTTCAGAACACAATCAACATACTTTAGTTTTCTTGTCTCCTTTTGTTTGCAAAATCAGTCCTGGATGTCTAGGAGTTTCTTCAGGCATTCTCTTTTCTTTTATATCCTTAATAGATTTGCCCCTAGACTCGTCTTTTCCATCTTTGTCCTTCTTCTCATCCTTGGATTTTTCAACATCCTTTGATTTCCCTCTCCTGCCATCATGATCATTCTTCTGAATAAGTTTTTGTTTGTCAGCCTTACCCACAGCCTTAGTCCCTAAAGCATTTTTCCCATCAATTTCCCTGTCATCCTTCTTTTCCTCCTTGACAGCTTTGACCCCTGTTTTATTTGAATTAGAGACACTAGCTTGCTTATCTGCACTTGGTGATTTTGAATTAGGAATCACATTATTTTCTGATTTTTGTACTTCATTAGCCAGGTTTTCTGCATCTGACTTATCTTTATCCGTATTTTCAGTATCATTACCTGCATCAGCTACTTTTTTGTCAACCATCTTAGTCTCACTATTCTCAACTCCAGTAACCTTTCTTTTAAGTACTCTCTTAATTATTTTCTTCCTAACAGCTGTTTTGACACCAGAACCTTGCACAACTGCAGCACTGCTGGTTTCTGAATTATCATTTGTTTTATCTTCAGTGCAGTCCACTTTCTTCCCAACCTTAGTCTGCAGGCCCTTATCTTCATTTTGAACAGTCTTCCCTGATGGAACCTTCTTTATAACTTTCTTCCTCACAAAAGTTTTTACTCCAGAAGGACCGCCGGAAGATTCATTCTGTTCATCAGGGATCTCAGATCTTTCGTTGTTCTCTACAGCATTCTTCTCATCTAATGACTCATTCTGCTTGCTGGCAGTACCCTCAGCATTAGTTATCTTATAAGCGACCTTGTGCTTGACAATCCTCCTTATAATCTTCTTTCCAGTCTTCAAATTATCAGTTGTCTGAGTACCTGCAGTAACCTCTTGTTCCTTCTTTTCAACATTCTTCACTCCCTCTACAGTTTCAGTCCCATTCTTATTCACAAGGTTCTTGTCACTGTCCTTGCCCTTTTGTGCAGTAGCTTTACATTTCACATCTTTACCATTTTTGTTGGCACCACAGGATACGGACTCTTTAGTTTTATCTGATTCTTCCACCTTTTTAGAATCCTTGGAAGAATCTGTTCCATAATGGTAAAGACAATAATAACATCACTCCATAATTATAAACATAGCAAAACATGCAACACAAGGCGAGAAAATCCATTTACCTTTCTTCCCTTCCTTTTCTCTAGACCTCTGAGAAAAAATTAGACACAAAAATAGCACAAGTGCATTATGTTCCATGTATATAGAGATATAAATTTAAAGGAAATAAAAAAAATATTAACAGCAAGATCCACAAAATACTGAGAATAATAAAGAGAAAACAGAAGCACAATTGTATATGCATGTGCCTGCAGAAACAAAAACCACCTCTTTTTTCAAAGAGAGCTGGCGCTCTCTCTCAGCAACAGCCTTTTTGTGAGCAAGCCACTGGTTTTGCCATGTATCCAGTGAAGGCAGGCACTCAGACAAATCTGGAACAAACAGGATGTGGATCTCTTTATGGCTGAAGAACCCATCCTTGCCAAGTCTATCATAATGTATCTGTACAAGCAACAAGCAACCTAGCATGACCTCTTTGACTTCAAGAAATATAGGACGGCAACCAAAGAACTAAACTTCTCATGCATGCAGGAAAAAGTACAATAAATTCAACCATAGGCTTATTTCATAAATCCTACCAAACTAAATAAACTTGAGCAGTTAACATCTAAGCAACCAAAATCCATTCATTATTGAATTGATTATAGCTCTTGGTCTTCAATTCATAGTATGTAAAGATAAAAGATAAATTCCTAGAAGAAACTAAATGAGAAATAGTTCAACCATTAAATAAATATTGTGGTTACTATTGGGATTTATGATCCTGCCCATTATCCCAGCTGTTAAACAAAGCATTCATTTGCTCAGTTCAACATGAGATATCCTACCTTAATGTAGAGACAGAGCCCTGTGCCAATAGAGAGCATTTTCATCAAACAAAATGTATTCCTCGCAGTTTTCAGGTTTTAGTCAATAGATGTACTTTTATTTTCGTTAGCCCAAAAGTTGTTCAGTGTTTTCTTTTATGTCTTTTACATTTTATTACAACAAAAAAGTACCACAAAATAAAAGCCCAATGACTTTAGAATACCCAATGCATAATTGCATAGAACTTTGTCTCATTCATCTATTTTCTTCCGCCACCTCTTTTAACACAATTCCTTGGACACTAATTCACACACACAGTGAAAAGTAACTACCAAGCCAGGCCCTAAACATCAGTATTACTACCATGAAGTTTCGGACACACCAATAGAAACTCTGATAAGTGAAAATATTTTGGGTGTGTTTGGGATTGCTGTTAGGTGTTCAAAAAGCAGGTTTAGAATTTTTTTTTATTTAATTGACTGATTTTTTTAATTTTTTATAAATTGCTTTTTCCAAACCTACTTCTGGCAAAAACATCTATTTAACTGCTTCTGTCCAAAAGCAGTTTTTAAAACTCAAAAAATTTAAAAATAAAAATTTTTTCTCCAAAATCACTTTTGGCAAACTCAATGTCAAACGGATCCTTTATCATCTCATTCACATCAAAGCCAATAACATCAGAACATCCCATATTTTGCTGATAGAAAATTTCTTCCTCTATGGCTCCACAGTTCAAGTTGATAAATTTGGCTGCCAATTTCACCTAATTCAAATGCTGATATAAATTGCCAATTATAGAAATCCTTTTTCTTGAGAAAATAAGTCCAAAAAGTTAATCTCCTAGCTCACTGTAACAATCCACATAGGCAGATTGCAAGCATCTAGCTTGTATATAAGTATATCTAACCAAAGTTCAGAGTCAGATTCATTCTCAATATCCAACATAGACCCAAAAGATTCTAATTCAAATAATAAGAGAAAGAAAGGGACTATTACCTCCAAGAAACGATTCCAGTTATGGCAGTTCTTCAAATCAATTTGAGTCAAGTCCCTGGCATACCTGCAAAGTGAAATTCACTTCAGTACAATTTGGAGAGAATGATTGTCCCATTTACTAATTTCAGCTAGGTAAATAATACTGACCTGAGGGCTGTTTGAACTAAAACAGAATCATCAACTGAGGGGTCACCCCCATCTGAAGAATCCCATGGACCACCAACTGGCATAAAAGAACGATCCCTTTTCAGGACAGCAAATCTCAGGATATTGCAAATATGCAGTAGTCGATCATCATAGCTCTTCTCAGATGACAGCTCCTTCAGAGCACTCTTACTAAGGCCACTCATCAAAATTATCTGAACCAGAGCAACAAGACAATAAATTACCAAGTAGAAAAATATTGATACATCTATATCATGAAACCATTACAGCAAGGAAGATGACATGACTAACATCATGCTTTAATCATGACTAAATAAAACAAGGCAATTAAATGTAAAGAAAAAAAATCATACCCAAGGATAACAATGTTGTTCTATAAGGAAATCCCAAAAATGATAATTACTGTGCAAACATATAGCTAACTTTCAAAATGAAATAATATTACATTCCTCCAATAACTTAACTCTTAATTAAAAAATGAGATGGGCCAGTTAGATTAATATTCTTGATTCATTCATGCCCCATTCATGGCTACTTTCTGGTAAGAACAGAAATATTTTAATCTTCTTCGCTTCTTTTGAAAAGAAATGATAAAGAAAAAAAGAAATTTTAATGAGAGAAAAAAGAGAAAAAAAAAAGAAGGAAAATACAATATGGACGACAAGGAATCCTCCATATAACTCAGCACACAACTACAATAGAACATAAAAGACAAGCTAAAAAGCTGAAAAATGTAATGCCCCCCAATCAAGCTGGATTGCAATCAAAAGTACCAAACTCCCATACCACCGAACAAGAAATAAAAATAAAACTAAAAAAATTAAATACATGCATGCATGCACAAAAATCTACAGATTCATAAGCCTAGGTAGAAACCAAAATGCCAAATTGTCCCACCCACAACAAACAAAAGGACATAGCCTGATCTTTGAAGATTTTTGCATTTCTAACCACAAATCCAAATATTTCGTAAGACTTCCAAAAAGGCTCAGTTAAAAAGAGTTTTGACATCTTTCTGGCCACCAAGACCTCACTCTTTTCAACCAATGAAGTCTCTAAACTTCTGGACATAATGCTTCTCCAAGATTCTAAAAAGGTAATTCCAAATTGCCAAGCCACCTCTTCATTTTCCACCTTCCATACCTCAACCATATTTCTCTTTTCAACCTTATTTATTTTTCCCCATTCCAAATTCTCTTAAAAATCAAACTACCCATCTGCAAAATACATACACAAATTTTTACATGTCCAGGTAGAAAAATAACACATTTACCTACTCTCTACTTGTACTTCAGTAGGGTCATACACCCTCCAACTAAAATACATATGAATAATATTTATGACCTTAAAAAATGTCAGATCATGTTAAATTTCATGAATCCCTGTCGAACTTTCAAGATCTCTTCATATTTTCATTACAAAATATAATGATGGATTTCGAGAAGTTATTTTAATTAAGTCACCAATGACGGTTATAAAACATTGTACATAAAGTAAAAGCAGTCCACGCAACAGGTTATATGTATAGAAGCAACTTGAAAAATAGAGCATGAATAATCAATTTCCATTTTACAAATACAGACCTCCTCCCCAACTTAATAAGAACATGATTCCTATTATCTTGCCTGGCTGTCCACAACTAATGAATAGAGCTAATGATTTCAACAACATAAATATAATTGTTGACCACTGAAAAATTATTGGTTCACAACAAGCATTGCTTCTAATCCAAGAGACATGACGAAACAATGAATTTCTTAGTGCTCAAACTCTCACATAAAGAAAAAATAATAAAAAATAATAGTCATTAATCCATTGATCTGTTTATTCCAGTGCAGTTCACAACAGACTAGAAGCATCATTTTAAAATCTGACATATTGGCAGATATAATTGTCAAATATAACTAAATGATGAGTTAACCAACCTTTGCATACCATACTGTGCGCCCTGGCTCTGACTCTACAAGTTGTTGAGCTGAAAGCTTAGTTGATGGGGGATCTTTTGTCTCTGTGACACCCTCATCTTCAACAAAATCATGCTCAAAACTGTTGTGTTCAAGATTATTAGTGAAATCATAATTGTCTAATATTAGTCCATTATGATTTCATTTCCCTTTATATTGAAGAAATAAAAATAATGGTCATCCTTTTTGGTTTCTGCAAACTTGAAAGAGTTACTTAAAACCCACGATAGAGTTTTCATGCTTATGAAACACAATGAGGTGGCTTTACATTGGCATGCAACAAAAAGGGCAATAATGGATAATAATGCATACCCTTATGAAAACAACAATATAAAAACTCACAGAAGATTAAAAATAGATCAGGAAACATATTCAACACACATCCAAAAAGCAATACCTGACAGGTGTATGAATAGACAGTTTAAGATTCTCCTTTGGCCAGTTGACAATAACCTAAGACAAAAAGAACACAAAATTAAAACAGAAAATAACCTTGGAATCCCTTCAAATAGGAGGACCAATTAGAAAGACAAACCTTGGAAAATTCTGGAGATATAAACAATCTGGGATATCTTTTATCTACTGACAAATAATCCCTCTCTGTATCAACCAAACTGGACGCATGAATCTGCAGGTACACAGCATCAATTACAGGTATAAAAAAAAATAAACCGAAAAACAGTTCAAGCTCCACGCAATACAGTGGCATGACATAATACACAGTATGTCACATAAGAAGGCAGCAGCAGTAGTAAAATTATTGCTTACTTGAGGGTAAATTTTCTAAATTCAGCAGCAGTAATAGCCAGAGAAAGCCTACTCAATATAAAAATAAATTTCAACATGTAAAATTTCTAGATCAAAGTTGATAATGTTTCAAAGGTATATATGCAAACTGTACAAGAGATTGGCAAAAAAAAATTGTACAAGAGACTCGCAAAATATTATCAGCATGATAGAGTATTTTCCCCAGCAATATAACAATATGAGAAACAGCTAACAAGTGCCAATAATAAAAGACATGCCACGAAGGGGAAAGATAAGGAGACGAGTTAAACCAAATTCAAGAGCAAAATGAGAAACAATGGGAA
The DNA here is from genome assembly GCA_023653625.1 of Triadica sebifera. Lineage (NCBI taxonomy): Eukaryota > Viridiplantae > Streptophyta > Magnoliopsida > Malpighiales > Euphorbiaceae > Triadica > Triadica sebifera. The sequence continues at coordinate 22,446,324 of CM042900.1, forward strand.
TCAGACACCCAGTGCTAAAGGAAATCAGCTGAGAACGAAAGAGCTGCAACAACAGAGAAACCAAAACAAAATGGAACTTCCAGAAAGTCATAAGCAAAGTAACAAACCCAACAGAAGACTTAGGACAAGAATGGAAAAGGAAGGCCCAACTAGTTCATAACTAAATTCAATTAATCTCCCAACTCTAGAAACCCAAAAAGAATAAATCTGGGATCTTGATGAGGTCAAAGTTTTTTTTTCATCATTGAATTACTAAGCTCTTGTATTGGTTTCTCTTTACCTTGCAGACATATTCTCTTCTTTTTTCTTTAAGAAGTGAACGACGCCTTCAGCATAAGAGAACAACTAGTTAGTTGAAGACTGCAAGATACACAAGCAGCTATATATTCAGAACTAGAGTAGGACGCAAATGAAATATCATGATCCACCTATGTGAAGTTTCGTGACTCGGGGTATCTCGTCGCAAGGTTCTCCCCTCGTTTGTCAAAGAGGTCCCACGTCTATCTTTGGAGACTCTTGGTGGAGTTCGTTCGTGCCTAACTTCAAGTGCACGTTTGTGTTCTCGCTCCCTTTCCTTCTCACGCCGCTCCAAATTGTGTTCCCTTTCTCGCTTTCTTTCTCGCTCACGTTCTCGTTCCCGTTCTCTTTCCTTCTCCCTTTCTCTTTCTTTCTCCCTCTCTCGCAAAAGTTCTCGACGACGTTCCTCCTCTCTTAGCTCAAATTCTCGAAGATAACCAGCTCTATCATCCCTCCGTTCATCAATCCTCAAATGACCACCACGATAATCCGACTCAAGAGACACCCCATGAAGCCCTTTTCCTGTACCATAATCCCTACCGGGAGGTAAGCTAACTCCATAGCCTGGATTTGAAGAACTCTGAGGATACAGGAGATCATCTACATTCCTCTGTGGAACTGCCCCTAATATCGATGGAGCATGCTGCCCACTATATGAAGAAGCACTAAGCATTGATGAACTGCGAGGGTCAGCATCCATTCTTCCTCCATAAGACACAAGATCTTGAGTGGAATGATGACTAGCAGTGCCTCTTGCTGAAAGATAATCAATTTGTCTGCCAGAAATATGTTTCTTCTCAGTGCAATATGAACTTTACACCAGAAAACGTAGCTGTGTACAGATTATCACCATAACAGAGAGGTCTAATGTATTATAAAACAGGCAAGGATGATCTTGCCTGTTCATCAATGAAATGATGTAATTAACAATCAAGCACAACAAACCATCAAATGCATAACAAGCTCCATTAGGGCACATCACAAGCTATAAATCCTTAACAAATGAAAAATACCTGGCAGCTCCATCAAGAGACGATGATTGGTTTGACTGAGATTTCAGTAGCTGTTCTTGTCGAAGTAGTGATGCTTGATCAATACGTTCATACAGCCCAGGCTGTTAAAACAGATAGTAGAAACAAAATCAAATCCTTGTCAAACTGAACCCACAAAATTCTCAAATCTAATAATATAAATCTTGTACAAGTTTATTCATCTGCATTGATATCAATAATTTATAGTTGGACTCGCAGTTTAGCAACTGGCGATCAATGTACCAATCAAACACAAATTTTGCTGTTGTCGTGGCAACTCTAAGACACTAAATACAAGATAGACTCAAAGTGGGACAAATCAACACACTTTGAATTTCCATAGTTGATCAGCATTGTGCTAACTCCCATAAAACTCAAACCTCTTAATTTAGAGCATAAAATAATAAAAATGCCTTTATGATTGAAATTCGATGGAAGATACAAATAGTTGTCTTCGTATTGTTCACATGATATTTGTTTGGGTCCTTATAATGATAAGTCATATAATTTAATAAAAAAAATGTTGATTACAAAACCTAAAACTATTTATATTTTTTCAATTAATTTGTAATGTAAACATTTCTTTTTTAATCATTTTAATTCTCAATAAATGTATAAAATGTACATTTAAGCTTTAAAAAATCAAGTTAGCATTTTCCACTTTAATTATAGTATTCCTTTAATTTGTTCTGATGGTGTGCATGTGCATATTTAAACTGTTAACAAACCAATTAATTCTATTCTAATTAAAAATCCATTCATGACAGAGATTAAAAATTTCTAGGACACAAAAATACAAGGGTAGTGTTAGCAAAATTTGAGAATTATAATTTAAAACATTTAAGTAGCTTTATTATTAACAAAAGTAATCACGTAATTAAAAAATAATAATAATTACTATATCTGACACGTGCAGCAAAAAAGTTAATTTGGAATGGAAAAAATGAATAGCACCACCTGATGTTGATGACTAAAACCAACAGAATCAGCATATCGTGTAGCTGGATCATTTTGCATGTCCCTCCCCAAATAAGTATTTTGTCGATCACCATATTGCCGTCTATCAACTGCTGGATAATCATGAATCTTCTCTAGATACAATTGATCACTTTTGTGACCATATCCATGACTAGATGATGGAAAATAATCACCAGATGCAAACTTCGGAGAATCAGGTAGAGCAAGAGTATAGCCTCCACGAACTTCTAAGGCTGATGTTCCGGTCACTTTAGCGCTCATAGTGGGTACCTATGAAAGATAAAAATCAAATCAACCTTAAAAGTTATAGCAGCTGAAGGACAGAAACAAATTGAAAACTCCACATAATTATGATAAAACAAATTCAGTAAAAATTTTAGCCAATATATCAGGAGTCTAATAATAAAGAATAGAGATACTTGGATGAAAGTATTCATAAATGCTTCTCCAAGTTAAAACTCCAGTGCTCATCAGCAAAGAACAATAAATTGTTTTATTTACATCAACTTGGGAAATATATAAGATCCAAGCGAAATGTCACAATCAATATATTAATAAATGGGAAAATAAAGCATGTATATAAGATTAATTTAACTAGAAAACCACACAAAAATAATGAGGATTCTGATGCAGTTCCTTGAAAATAAATAATGTTAGTTAATAGAGAGACCAGGAATATTCTGAGAAAAAACTTTGTCCAACCAACCTGTTGAGCACCAGTTATGGCAGCTGAATCATAGAGAGACCCATATTGTCCCCCATAATGTGCCGCAGAACTTCTGTATCCACTAGCATCTGCCTCATGAGAACCACTCAACATTGCCAAATGCCTAGAAGCCAAGGAATGTTGAGAGCCTCCATCATGCCCTCCAACTGAATTCCCAGAATATGCAGTTCCTAGCTGTAGAATGACAATTTTAAAGGGAAAAAATTGAGATCATTACTCTAAAAAAAATTACAACATCATCTCGCATTTTTCAGCATCACAATGCAAGTGTTTCTTCCAATAAGGTAGGCATTTGATATCTGTATTCATGAAAAACAACCATGGATAACTCTAATAATCCCCTAACAACCCCATGAGCATTTGATAGTGAATTTTATCGAAATAAGAAAAAAAAATCAAATGCCATAATGGTCAAAACTCCAATTAGAAGAATTTCCACCGCAAATTTCAATGCACAAAGCATGTATCTATAATTTATAAATTCAATTAGAAAATAAGAATGTAGAGAACAGCAAAGCTCAACTAAACCAAGCAATAAACTTCCATAAGATAATATCAAAGACCAAAATAAAAATTCAAACAAAAACCCTTAACAGACATTGAAAAAGGGGTACCACAACACAGGCAAACATGCAAATTTCTGTAATAAGCTTACATTTTGACCATAACTGGATTTCCCCCCGTACGTTTTCTGGCCATAGGCACCAGTGCCTCTAGAAGAATACATGATTAAACCATAAAGTAAAGGAAAATAACCTGCAATTAAAAGAAGCCACACATCTAATCAAACTATAGAGGCTAAACTAGAAAGAAAGAACCTGACTTTACAAGCAGCTTATTCTGATTGAAATGATAATTGAGAGAAGGAATGACGAGGATGAGAGATGATGGGAACATACAAAAGGGGATACACTGCGGAAGAGATTACTATTGGATGATAGAAACCCTAATTATTTTCCACTATATTTAGAACTACAAATTAGAATATGTGAGTTTCCGGCCTTTTCGGGTCAGACTGCTAAATAATGAAATGGGCCTACCAGACCAAGTTTCGTACTCATTTTTGTAACTTCCATCTTTTTATTTGGGCTAAATTAGGGTAAATTTTTACATATTGATTCTAAATGATATCTCTAACTTTAATTTGTAAAATTAATATATGTTAATTTTAATAGTATATAAAAAAAATATTTTATAGGTTTATTGGTTATCCTCGATAACTAGACACCACTTACATAAAATAAATAATTATTTTAAAGAATTTTTTTTAAATAAAATTTTTTATGTTTCACTGTTATTAATAGGTTAATACTATAATAATCACACAGTTACAAATTTTGAAAAAAAATATTTAAGTACAATTTTCATAAGCGTAAAAAATTATTTCATTATAATTCTTTAAAAAATTATATACTTCTTGTAAGCGGTGATGTAGTGTCTAGTTATAAAAAATAATCTATAAACTTATAAAAATAGGTAAAAGACATATTTTTGTTAAATAAATTAAAATTGAGAAATATTAGTATTACAATTAAAATTGAGGGATGTTATAGAGTATTAGCACTAAGTTGAGTGATGATATGTGAAATTTACTTTGTTATTTATAATTTGTTATTCTAATGTTATATAATAAAATTATTATTATGAATATTTATGTCTTTTGAAGGTCCATAACTTTCAATTGCATAACATCTCTTATAGTTTAATTGTCCATTTTAATTGTGATTTATTTTCACAATATTACTTGTAACTCATGTCTTTTGGATGTTTACATATAAACCTATAAATAGAGGTTTGGTTAATGAATAAAGAAAAAAATAAATATATTTTCTCTATTCTATATTCTCTTCTTCATTTATATTCTACATTTTATTATATATTACATAGTTTATTTTGTTTAATTTCATAACATGTTATCAACACGAGTTCTAACAATAATTTTTAAGTATTAATGTTGAATCTTGCAAAATTAGAGTTTATGGCTTTTAACGTTAGTGAAAAACTATTTATCATGGATACTAGATGTTGAAATTCACCTAAATGTAAATGGTCTTAGTGATACTATCAAAGAAAGAAATAAAACATCTAATCAAGATAAAGCCAAGGCCATGATTTTTCTTTGTCATCATATTCATGAGGGGATTAAAATTTGAATATCTAATAGTGAAAAATCATCTTGTTCTTTGGAACAATTTGAAAGAAATGTATGATCACAAAAAAATTGTCATCCTTCCAAATGCAACAAATATTATAAATGAGTAAGTGAGTTTAACTCTATAATGTCTAAAATAAGTTCTCAATTGAAATTATGCAAAGAAAATATAATTGATAATGATATGTTAGAGAAAACTTTCTCTACATTTCATGCCTCAAATGTGTTCTTGTAGCAACAATACTGTAAATGAGGCTTTAAAAGATATTTTGAGTTGATCTCATGTCTTCTTATAGCTGGACAAAATAATGAATTTTTGATTTAAAAAAATCATAAATTTCATCCAACCGGTTCTGTTGCACTCCCTGATGCAACAATATCTAATAGTCGTGGTCGCAGTCATGACCATGGATAAGAGTGAGGAAATAGCGGTCATTTCTATAAAAAGGTGCAAAGAAATGAAAAAGAAGAAAATGAAATTCCTTCACGGTACAAAAAAGAAAATTCATGTTTTAGATGCAGTATGAAAGAGCATTGGTCACATACATGTCGTACACCAAAATATTTAATTGATTTATATCAAGCCTTTCTAAAAGGAGAAAAAGAAACATGTTAAAGGAAACTTGGTAGAAAATATAGATGAAAACTTTGCATATCAAAATGATGACTTGTTTTTTGACCAATTGGACAAGATGCACTTAGATGTTGCAGACTTTTTTAAACAAAATAATGAAAAGATTTATCCATAAAAATATCTGACAAAATAAAGCATCCATATTATGAAAAACAATTTATGTGTAGAATTTTATTTATGTGTGTTTTTATTTATTTATTTTAATTGTTGTTTTTAAGGTTGTTATCAGTTTTTGTTATCAAATAATATATTATATCTTCATAATTACTTATTGTAATTTTTTTCTTAAGAAATATGGATTTTCCTCACTCATCAAGTACTTTCAAGAATAATGATGAAGATATATGCTTAGCGGACAGTGCACGACACACACTATATTGAGAAATAGAAAATACTTTTTAAATTGATAATGATGGAAGTAAATGTTAGTACAATATTAGTTTCTACAAATTTAATAGAAAGTTTTAGAAGAGCCCATATCCTCTTAAGTAATGGAACAATATTCATAATTGATCATGTTTTATTATCTTATAAATCAAATAGGAATCTACTAAGTTTTAAAGATATACGTTGTAATAAGTAATATATTGAGACTTGTAACTACAATGATATAGAATATCTCTATATTATATCAATAGTCTCAAATGAAAAACAAATTTTAGAAAGGTTACCCATTTTACCTTATGGTTTGTACTACACAAGAATTAGTGCAATTGAATCACATGCAATAGTGAACCAAAAATTCATTGATCGAAATATTTTCACTATTTGGCATGACCGGTTGGGTCATCTTGGGTCAACAATGATATGTGGAATAATTGAGAATTCAAATGAACGCCCCTTAAAGGACCAAAAGATTATTCAATTCAATGAATTCTTATGCGATGCTTATTCTCAAAGTAAATTAATTATTCGATCTTCATTAGTAGAAGTCGGATTAGAATTGCCTATATTTTTGGAAAGAATTCATGATGATATATATGGATCCATTCAACTACCACGTGGACCATTTAAATATTTTATGGTAATGATAGATGCATCTACATGATAGTCACATGTGTGCTTATTATCATTTCATAACCTGGTGTTTGCGAGATGGCTTGCTCAAATAATTAAATTACATGCACAATTTCCAGATTATTTGATAAAGTTTATACATCTTGATAATATTTGTGAATTTACAACTCAAACTTTTATTGATTATTGTATGTCAATTGGGATAACCATTGAAAAACATATTGTCCATGTTCATACACAAAATGGTCTTGCAGAATCATTTATTAAATACCTCTAATTAATAGCAAGACCATTACTTATGAAAACAAAACTCCCAATTCCGACTTAGGGAGATGTTATTTTGTATGCAATAGCACTAATACGCATTACGCCAATGTCATATCATAAGTTTTCTACATTACAATTGGCTTATGGTCAGGAGCCAAATATTTCTCATTTAAAAATTTTCATATGTGCAGTTTATGTTCCTATTACTCTGCCATAACACACTAAACTGTGACCTCAAAGAAGGTTGGGAATATATATTGGATTTAAATCTCCTTCTATCATTAAATATTTTGAATTGTTGACTAGTGATTTGTTTATAGCATGGTATGCTAATTGTCTTTTTAATGAAACAATTTTTCCAACATTAGGGAGAGAAACAAAATAGTTGTATCAAGAAATTATGTGGAATGCATCATCTTTAACACATCTAGATTATCGTACCAAGTAATGTGAACAAGAAGTACAAAGAATAATACATTTACAAAATATGACAAATCAATTACCTGATGCATTTACTGATCTTAAAAGAGTAACCAAATCACATATACCATCGGCATATGCTCCAGCTCGAATTGATGTCCTTGTAGGACAACTTGCTATAGCTAATAAGTCTAAAACACGCCTGAAGCATGGTAGACCAATCAGTTCCAAAGATAAAAATTTTAGAAAATAAAAAAGAGCTAGTCAACAAGATGACCCTAGTAAGGAGGCAGAAACTCTTGAAGAGTTTGTTGACATAACAAAAAATAAATCTCTAAAGAGGTTCAAGTACCTAGAAATGATAACAATGAAGAGATCTTAATAAGTTATGTCGTTACAGGAAAAAGATGAAACCGAAAGAAAATAGTCGTCAATGACATCTTTACTTATAATGTAGCAATCAATATTGTAGTGTTCTCTTTCCTAACTAGGATTAATCCAGCTAAACGAGTGGCTGCCACACAACTATATGCACAAAACCTGTAAAAATTTAAAAATTTTTCTTTGCACCATGACCATGATGACTTGTATAAAATATAAATTAAAGATAATGCTTGACTTAACATTTTAAATCATAATTTTATAAAAATATAACTAATTCTTTGTCTAGGGATTTATAAAAATACATGTCTTTGACATAACTTACATAATTCTAACATTTACATATATTTATACAAAGTAAACAACTCATTTTACAATGACATCTATAAAATGCAAAAGTGTGACATGAAGTATCATTGACCCTTGTAAGGCATGATATGTTGCCTTTGATATTGAATTAGTTTCTCTTGATCAACTTTTACCTCTATCTTCTGGCTCTAACTTGCATGAAAAAAATATCCGCACACTAAGCTACTGAAAGTTTAATGGTGCATATAGGCATAGAAATTCATGCAAGCAATCACATCATACATCAAGTCATATATATTCATTTTATTATATAAATCGCCATGGCATAAGTGATAATCTTACAATTAAGTAAAATACCCTACTTCATAAGCGCGTTAGTTAACTAAGCTTTGACAACAAAAACATGAGCATTTAACTTCTTCAAAAAACATCTAACATATCAATAACGTATTCTTGAATACTTGTATCTTTGAACCTCTTTTTCCATTTTGTTTCATTTCTTAACAATTTTAAAATTATTGTCCAACAACTCTTAACACAAACTATTCGGATATGAGTTGTGAATAGGGGGCGCTTGTTTGAGCTAAACCACCTTGTCACTGTCTATAATCATGTGTCAGTCTAAACTTCTCAAGTCAATAGTACTCTCTGAGATTAAGCCACATTGACTGGCTAAATAAATAACTTTTGCATGCAATATTATTGATCATCATGTGTGCCAGTCTAGGTTTCTCAAATCAATGACACTCTCTGAGCTTAAACCACATTAACTGGATAAATATATAATTGTGGTACCATAAACCCCTTTAATGGCATGACACATATTCTACTTATAGTCTTAGTATCGAGTATGGACCTTACTTGTTCATATTATTTTTATTATAGCATTCGTATCATATAACACATATACTTCATTCATGTGGAAATTCATCATGTAATATTCTTATGCTAGAAATCAAAAAAGTATACTTTAAACATCTCATCATGAATGCATGTGCATAGTCTTTGCATTAAAACCATTTTAAAAAAAATAACATATACCATATTAAACAAGTTTCACAAATAAGAACTATATGTTCACAGCCGTGAACGCCTCCGTTACGAGTAGCTTACTCGTGAACTAAACTGTGAACTAAATCGTGAAAGCTTTTGTCCATTTTGTGCATTTTTTACAAGCATGAAGAAAAAGCCACAAACATGACCTTTTTTTTTAATGAGATTCACTGTTGTGAATACCTAGTCACGGGCATGAATCTAGGTTTTCCATCAGTTAACAACAATAAAAATATGTATTTATTACAAGTCATATACAAGGTCTCTAATGGTTGTCTCATGGCAACCTTTTCCTATCAACATTCATCTCAAAATGCATTAAAACATGTTAAAGCATCAATAAACATATATTTATTGCATTAATCCTTTTTCATGTTACAAGCCATCCTATTAAGCATTTATGTTTCCATATGCATATAATCACTCTTACTTACCTTTTTCACCCATTAAGTCATCATCATTCATTTCCATTTAATACATCTTTAGGCACATTTATTTCATGTAATACTACAAGTATCATCAATACATGACATACTTACATTTTTCATACAATTGCTCACAGCTCATGGCATTAATTACATAATTGAATTTTAAATTTAACATATAAAGTATACAATTCAATTATTACTTAATTAACGCACAACATGCCATAAATTTCGAAATTTGAATGCATATATGTACATACCTTTAATGGAGCCTCAAAAACCAAGCTTCTCTCAAGATTGTTTATCCCTTTGGTAGATTTTACTACCTCTTCTTTCAACTTATATCATATATAACATATCTATATCAAAATCTATAACTTAAAGCTATAAAGATGAAACCCATCACTTTAACCCTTTTTAACAACCCTAATCTCATATAACTATTTACTAACACTTGTTATAACCTTTAAATAACTTAAAGAGGAGTCTTAAGCCATGAAAATTCATTGATCACTTGAAATCCTAACCCACTTGGAAATGGATCTCTACCATAATTGAACTAAGCATGATTAAAACTATAAAAGCTAATAAAAATGAAAGGAAAATGTGATTTTTTTACCTCAATCAAAGGAAACACAACTGGAATGGAAGATTCGTCTCATCTCTTCCTGTAACACCCCCTTACCCCACTTCCGTTCAGCAAGGTAAGTGAGTATTACCCGTCTAACTGTTTTGTAAATTTAATGAAATGAAGTAACATTTTTTTTATGAAAATATTGCAAACACCGAAATAAAAATTATTACAAGCACAAATATTCAAAATTTTATTTATTTATAAAGTACATTAATTTACAGTATAATTCATGTCTATAATACATATTATGGGAAATAAAACCATAATTTAATTTACAGAATTTTTTTATAAAATATACCAAAAAGAAACCCCAAAGTTTTTTGCTGCTTCCTTCCGGGTATCCTTCTTCTTCTGACAATGCTAATTTCTATGGCTACCCTTCTAAACCTGCGCGAGAGGAAACCACCCGCGCTAAGCTAATAGCTTAGTGGTGCTTCAATGATAAAAATTTTACATATATATATATATATATATATATATATATATTCACATATTAACTAACCATTTAATAAGTAAGATATAAAATAAAGAATTATATACAATCAATAAATTTCAGCAAATACTAAATATTGAACAACTTAAATTCATATAATATTTATAAAAAATCGCGTAGTTCAATTTTATTATTGTTATTATTATTATTATTATTATTATTATTATTATTATTATTATTATTATTATTATTATTATTATTATTATCATCATTATTATTTTCTTGTGCCCAAAACACCTATAACCAAACTAACTAATAGGAATAACGAGATTGTCATTTCCGGCTTCCATAATATAGCGCCAAGCGCTTTTATAAAAATGCTATTACCGGCTTAATAATTTTGCCCCGAGCGCATTTATAAATTGTCATTACCGGCTTTCATATTTGGCACCGAGTGCCTAAATCCCCTGACTTTTTATGGGCCCAAAAATTATTTCACAAAATAATCCATCTTTTTCAGGTTTATTGGTTTCGTAATGAAAAGTGTAGGGTTTTGTCACCTCTCCAACAATCTCTCCATTAGGTAGGATTTTATTGGCCTAAGCACTTATTTGTTGAGGCGAAACTGCTTTTCTTGCATATTCTTGATAAACCAGCGTTTATATATAGATGTAGGAGGATCTGTTTGGGAAGTAAGAAGCCCCTTTGACATCTCTTCATCTGCAAAGAATTCTCGATGTGAAAACACAGAGACATGTCAAACTATTCTCTATTCTAGTTCTAGCCTAGGTGTCTTTGGGCTTAACTATTTTTATTTTAATTCCCAATATTTCAAAAATGCCAACATTATTCAACTATCATAATCATGCTTATTTATTTTTGTTCTTTATTTTCATTATTATTGTACTAAAATCTCACACATAAATAATTTGTTAAACATTCATAACTATCATTAGAATAATTATTCACATTAATTATTATATATAATTATCACAACACATGCACAACTCCAATATTTCATGGTTTTACCTATGGCAGATTTCGGATCTATTTTTGGGCTTTATTTTTAGCCCATTTATAATTCGAATTTAAAATTATGGTCTTCTAACAATTTGCAGATTATTCTCTTAGCTTTCCGATTAATCAAAAATCATTTAAATACCATTTTTCTATCAAAAGTTATGGTTAATTTAATACTAAATCATCATAGATATTTCTGCCCAGAATTTTCTGGACAGATTCTAAGTTTGAACTTCATGCATTTTTCTGGAAAACTCTAGACATAATTAGATATTCTAGTCTAAACACAAATTAAAGCTCTGTGTCTTAGCTTTCATTTCCAACAAATAACATACAAAAAGGAGTTTCATAACCCAAGTTATCATCAAACTAGACATAGTTGTTCCTGGAATTCTGTACCCGAGCCATCAATTGACATCAATCCATATTTCAACCACATTCATTATTTGCATTCATTTTAATACTAAAATTCCCAGAATTACAACTACATTCATATGTCTCAATTATTTCACACCATTTGGTCCCATTGCCATATATAATATCAAAAGTCACAACAAATCACATAACATCTCAAAAACACAAACATAACAAACCTTTTAATATAATTTCATACATATTAACAACATGCAAAATTTTTATCAATGAAGCACATACCTAATCAGTCTTGGTTCTTCCCTTAAACCTTCTTTTCCTTCCCTTATTAGCTATCTTTCTCCTTGCCTTTGTCACCCTCTTGAGGGCCTCTCACTTGCTCATTGATTTTTCCTACACAACCATACCATAACTCAATTCCAACATCCAATTTCAATGTTTTTCATGTCTACATAATATTCTAATGCTCCTAATATGTTTTACACCTTAATTGAGCTAAAATGTACTAAGGTTAAACTTCCTTCTTCATATGTCATGGCTGCCCAAAAGCCATATCCTAGTTCCCAATTTATTTTTTTCAATTCAACACTCAATTCACAATTAATCAATCACCAATTGTGATATTTCTATGCTAATTTCAATTTCCCCTAATTTCTTTAACTATGGCAGCCCCTCCTTCATCCCTTAACATCATTTTTCTTTAGTTTTTAAGTTATAAAACAATTCATTAACATCAAATATCATCAATTCAAAGTCTAATTACAGCTTCCATCAACTAATCACAAACTAAATTTTCTAAGTTCAATCTTGCAACATAACCTATATCTATCAACCCTAATCACATCTATCATCAATATGGATCTCAAATGGAAGGAAAAAGGTTGAATTTAAGAAGAATAAACTAACCTTAAGTGTTCTCCAAGGTGGCCAAAATTTTTCCCATTCTTCTCCTTTTTTTTTTCTTCTTTCTTTCTTCCTTCTTGCTCATTTGGTACCTTTGTAGTAAGAACTCTTTAATTCTGATTTTTTCTCTCTCAAAACTAATTTATTTCCTCACTTTTTCAAGCTGGATTTGCAGATAAAAATGGAGCTTTAGGGAGCCTATGGTGGACAACAAAGAGAGGAGAAAAAAAGAAGATGAAGATGGCTTATGGAAGAATGCGGAATTTGTTCTTCTTTTTTGACTTTATATACCTTGATTAAGAAATGGGTCCCATTAATTAAAATTAATCCTTTTTCTTATTGGTTAATTAATTTAATTAATCTTAATTAACATTTAAATTTTGAAAAATTCCATATTTGCCCCATCTTGCTCCATATTCACACTTTTTTCCCAAACAATATCCATAATACCAATTTTGTCCATAGAAAATTTTATTTTCTTCTAATTCTACCCCCACATCTTTTTAATTCCCAAATAATAATACCCTGAATTATTTTCTCTTATTATTAGTCATTTTTTATGGGCTTAAATTTAGACTCCGATTGAACCATTGGACCCCACTACGGTCATGCGCAATCGGGGCCTAAATCACCGAATGTTACAATTCTCTCCTCCTTAAGAAAATTTTGTCCTCGAAATTTACCTAATTAGGTGGAGCTGAATAACTGGGGATGTTGAGTTCTCATCATTTCTTCACTTTCCCAGGTGGCTTCTTCTACCACATGATTGTGTCATAGGACCTTTACCAGTGGTACCTTCTTGTTCCGTAGTTCCTTGACTTCTCGAGCTATGATTTTCACTGGCTCTTCACCATATGTCAAGTTTGGTTGTACCTCTATTGATTGCACAGGTATTACATATGTCGGATCCGATCTATATCTTCTTAACATTGAGACATGAAACATATTGTGGATCTTATCCAATTCTGGTGGTAAGGCCAACCTGTAAGCCATTGGACCCACACGTTCAAGTATTTCGTATGGTCCAATAAATCTAGGACTCAGTTTTCCCTTTTTAACAAAACGGAGTACTTTTTTCCAAGGTGAGACTTTCAAAAATACCTTGTCTCCGACAACATACTCAATGTCCTTCCTCTTCAAATCGGCATAGGATTTTTATCGATCAGTTGCAGCTTTTAACCGATCTTGAATTAATTTCACCTTCTCCTCTATCTGCTGCACTAATTCTGGCCCCATTAATTTCTTTTCACCAAGTTCTGTCCAACATAGTGTTGTTCTACATCTCCTTCCATACAAAGCTTCGTATGGTGTCATACCGAGACTAGCTTGATAGCTATTGTTGTATGCAAATTCCATCAGTGGTAAATGTTTATCCCAGTTACCTTCAAAATCAATTACACAACTTCTAAGCATATCTTCCAACAATTGAATCACTCGTTCGGATTGCCCATCTGTTTGTGGGTGAAATGCTGTACTAAAAGCAAGTCGGGTCCCCAATGCTTGTTGTAGACTTTTCCAAAATTTTGATGTGAACTGTGGGTCTCGATCACAAATAATAGATACTGGCACCCCATGCAGTCGAATTATCTCATTAACATATAATTCTGCTAATTGGCTCAACGAGTAATCCATCCGAACTAGCAGAAAGTAAGCCGATTTGGTGAGCCTGTCAACAATTACCCATACTGCATCATGCTTCTTTTGTGTCAAAGGCAACCCAGATACAAAATCCATTGTAATTCTTTCCCACTTCCATTCTGGAATTGCAATAGGCTGCAACAATCCAGATGATACCTGCCGCTCTACTTTCGCTTGTTGGCATGTCAAGCATCTTGTAGTATATTCCACTATATCCTTCTTCATTCCTAGCCGCCAATAATGAGTCTTCAGGTTCTGATACATTTTATTGCTCCCTGGATGCATGGAATAAGTTGTATGATGTGCCTCTTTTAGAATTATTTGTTTTAATCCGTTCTCATTTGGCACGCACAATCTTCCTTTGTAACTTATGCTTCCATCATCATCAATCTTAAATTCAGGTTTCTCCCCCTTTTTAACTGCCTCAGCAATTATCATCAATTTTTGATCTTGCCTTTGAGCTTCTATCACTTGTTGCCCTAAAGTAGGTTGGACCTGTAACTCTGCCAAAATAAATTATGAATCTAATATTAATTCATTATTAATTTCTATATATTATATTATAATTGAGAAAATTTTAAACTATACCTGCTAATATTTTTCTACTTAAGGCATCGACTACTACATTGGCTTTGCCTGACTGATAGTCAATAATGCAATTATAATCCTTGATTAACTCCAACCAGCGTCTTTGCCTTAAGTTCAATTCCTTTTGTGTGGGCAAATATTTAAGGCTCTTATGATCTGTATATATATAGCACCGCTCACCATACAAATAATGTCGCCAAATTTTCAAAACAAACACTATTGCTGCCAACTCCAAATCATGAGTAGGGTAATTTAGCTCATGAGGCTTCAATTGCCTAGATGCATAAGCAACTACTTTACCCTCTTGCATTAATACACACCCTAGCCCATTATGAAAGACATCACTGTATATCACAAAGTCTTTTCTTGGAGTAGGTTGGGTCAAAACAGGTGCTTCGGTTAGCATGACTTTTAGCTTCTCAAAGCTTGTCTGACACCGATCTGTCCACTCAAACTTAGTTTCTTTTCTGAGCAACTTGGTAAGTGGTTCAGCTATGCTTGAAAATCCCTTCATAAACCTTATGTAGTAGCCAGCTAATCCAAGGAAACTCAGAACTTCTGTTACATTGCGAGGCGACTTCCAACTTAGAATGGCTTCTATTTTGTTAGGATCAACCCGGATTCCTTCAACTGAAATAACATGTCCTAAGAATCCCACTTCTTCCAACCAGAACTCACATTTTGACAGCTTTGCATACAATTGATTTTCCCTCAAAGTCTGCAGTACTACTCTAAGATGTCTGTCATGTTCTCCCTTGTCCCTCGAATACACCAGGATATCATTTATAAAAACTACCATAAACTGATCAAGGTAAGGCCTAAAAATATTGTTCATCATATCCATAAAAGCAGCTGGTGCATTCGTTAAGCCAAGCGACATAACCAGGAATTCATAGTGGCCATAGCGAGTCCTGAAGGCTGTTTTAGATACATCCGATTCTTTGATTTTCAGTTGGTGATACCCGAATCTGAGATCAATCTTGGAGAAGACTTCTGCTCCTTTCAATTGATCAAACAAATCATCAATTCTAGGTAGTGGGTATTTATTTTTAATTTTCACCTTGTTCAATTGTCGGTAATCAATACATAACTGCAGGGTGCCATCTTTCTTTTTCACAAATAACACCGGAGCACCCCATGGTGACACACTGGGCCTTATGAACCCTTTGTCGAGCAATTCCTGCAATTGAACCTTCAACTATCTTAATTCTGCATGTGTCATTCTATAAGGAGTAATTGATATTGGGGTTGTACCAGGAATCACATCAATAGCAAATTCTATCTCCATATCTGGTGGTAACCCTGGCAAATCTTCAAGAAACACATCTGGGAACTCACACACTGTGAGGATGTCCTTGAGTTCCGGGCTCCCCTTCCTGGTATCTATCACATGGGCCAAATATGCTTCACATCCCTTCCTAATGTATTTCTGAGCTTTTAATGCAGAAATAACATTGGTCAAACATGTTTGACCTACACCTTGAATGATAGTGTCATCCTGCCCGGGAATTTTAAGTATGACTTTTCTAGATCGGCAGTCAACTATAGCTCCATGCTTTGTCAACCAATCCATACCTAGAATAGCATTAAATTCATGAAAAGGTAATTCTATTAAGTCGACTGGAAATTCTCTACCCTGAATTATTATTGAACTATTTCTATAAATCTGATTCACTTTCACACTGTCCCAGTGGATTGGTCACAAATATTTCATATTCTAAAGTCTCAGGTATCATGTTCCCTTGTCTAAGTGCAGCTGTGCCTATATATGAATGCATGGAACCAGGGTCTATCAATGCATGTAAATCAAAATCAAATAAAGATAATTTACCAATTATGACGTATGATGCATCCTGGTCCTCATGTGCTCTCATCACATATGCCTGAGCTGGAGCTCTACTACCTCCGAGTCTATCAACTGTCTCTGATACCCCCTAACTCTGTCATGTATGACCGCCTCTAAACTAGCCTCGACCTCTACCACAGCTCTGTACCGGTGTCATAGTCTGTGTTGGTGCCATACTGCCTGTACTAAGTCTAGGACAATCTCTCTTCATATGGTTAGTAGCTCCACATCTCAAACATGCCCCAGTCAACCACCAACACTCTCTTGTATGAGCTCTACCACAATGCTGACACAAAGCCGGAGTTGGTCTATTGGGAAATGATACTGGTGAACTAGCATATGATGCTGCGGGTCTAAAGTGTTGACCCCGCCTACCAGAAAATGTATGCCTAGCCATCATTGACTGAAATGGTCTGGGTACTATTTGTCTTTTCCTACCTGATGTCTGGGCCACACTAGCTGTTGATTTCTTGGAGAACTCTTCTGTCTTCAACTTCTTCCTTCTTTCTACACTAATGGCAGAGGACACTAGTGTAGCAAAATCTATATGCTGGTGTGAAGCCACTAAATACCCAATCTCCTCATTGATACCGTCTTCAAATCTACGACATTTATCAGCTTCATCTCCAATAATCCCAGTAGCATACTTGCTCAGCTTGGTGAACTCCATCTCGTACTCAGCTACTGTCATACCACTCTGCTTCAAATTCAAAAATTCTCACTTTTTCTCCTCAACATAAATTCTTGGCACATATTTCTTTTTAAACTCTGCCACAAAGAAATCCCATGTCTAAGGGGTTGGAGTATGAGGTTTCACTAACACCAACTTCCACCAGTCATAAGCATGCTCCTGAAGGAGGGATACTGCATATCTGACCTTGTACTCCTCGGGACGCTGCAGCTCCTCAAAAACCCGCTTTGTCTTTTCCAACCAAAATTCTGCTATTGCTGGGTCATCCTCTTTCTTGCCCATAAAATCTGTAGCCCTATATTTTCTTAATTTATCAATCTGGGGTTTCGGTTGAGGTGGGGGAGGTGGTGGAGCTGGTGGCAGCACAACTTGTGCTATTTACTGTAACAAGGTAGCCATCTGTTGCATAAGGGGTACCTGACCCGGGTTAACATGTTCTTCAGCATGTTGTGGAGCTATAACACTAGGCTCCGATGCTCTAATTGATGCTGACTGCCTATGAGTAGCTGAATTAGCTATATTATCACCCTCTTGTTCTTCATAACTTTGTTTTAATTCCGAATCCATTAAAACCTATATTGTCAGAAGAAGGGTCCCGTATTAGAATATAGCAGCTTAAAACAATGCAAATACTGAAAACATGCACTTATCTTCCCATACCCACTAAATAAGAATCGTTAAAACCTATGGCTTTGATACAAAAAATTGTAACACCCCCTTACCCCACTTCCGTTCAGCAAGGTAAGTGAGTATTACTCGTCTAACTGTTTTGTAAATTTAATGAAATGAAGTAACATTTTTTTTATGAAAATATTGCAAACACCGAAATAAAAATTATTACAAGCACAAATATTCAAAATTTTATTTATTTATAAAGTACATTAATTTACAGTATAATTCATGTCTATAATACATATTATGGAAAAAAAACCATAATTTAATTTACAGAATTTTTTTATAAAATATACCAAAAAGAAACTCCAAAGCTTTTTGCTGCTTCTTTTCGGGTACCCTTCTTCTTCTGACAATGCAAATTTCTACAGCTACCCATCTAAACCTGTGCGAGAGGAAACCACCCACACTAAGCTAATAGCTTAGTGGTGCTTCAATGATAAAAAATTTTACATATACATATATATATATATATATATATATATATATATATATTCACATATTAATTAACCATTTAATAAGTAAGACATAAAATAAAGAATTATATACAATCAATAAATTTCAGCAAATACTCAATATTGAACAACTTGAATTCATATAACATTTATAAAAAATCGCGTACTTCAATTTTATTATTGTTGTTATTATTATTAATATTATTATTATTATTATTATTATTATTATTATTATTATTATTATTATTATTATTATTATTATCATTATTATTTTCTTGTGCCCATAACATCTATAACCGAACTAACTAATAGGAATAACGGGATTGTCATTCCCGGCTTCCATAATATAGCGCCGAATGCTTTTATAATAATGTCATTACCGGCTTAATAATTTTGCGCCGAGCTCATTTATAAATTGTCATTACCAGCTTTCATATTTGGCACCGAGTGCCTAAATCCCCTGAATGACATGCCAAACTATTCTCTATTCTAGTTCTAGCCTAGGTGTCTTTGGGCTTAACTATTTTTATTTTAATTCCCAATATTTCAAAAATGCCAACATTATTCAACTATCATAATTATGCTTATTTATTTTTGTTCTTTATTTTCGTTATTATTGTACTAAAATCTCACACATAAATAATTTGTTAAATATTCATAACTATCATTAGAATAATTATTCACATTAATTATTATATAGTAGCCAATTGCTGGTCAGGTGGACCAGACACAAAATCTTCTGATGTAGAATTTTGCGGCTCTGCTGCAGCGGTTAGAGTAGGCTATGCCATTGCCACCTCCTCCACTGTAACCACTACCTCTTCAATCGCCACCGAGATATAGGGTTCAGATTGACAGACTGAGGAAGTATGGGGCTATGGACTTCATAGGCAGTATTGATGATGATATGACAGTTGTTGAGTTCTGGTTAGAGGAGGTGTGCCAGCCTGCCTTTAAACATAAGTTTGGCTGGACTAATTCTGAGCCTCAACATCCAGAGGATTTTTACTCTCGGCCGCGTCATGTGGTTCGATCTCCATACTCACTCTTCAGCCTACATATTGACAGAAAATAGCCCACATCAGAGTCATACAGGATAACACTCGCACATGTGATCCACCCATCCCACCTAGGTTTAGAACCGCCTAAACCTAGATTTTGATACCATTAAATGTAACATCCTTCGATATAATTAAGAATGATCCCAATTATACCAAAAGATGTTATGATGCACATGAGTTAAAATGTTACAATTTAAAACTTTCATGCACCATGACCATGATGACTTAAACACAATAAAAACATTTTTAAAATCATGCAATAAAGCTCAACTTAATAAAAGTTTAAATACAAACTCATATGGGCATGCACAAGCCCAAGGTTTTACTAAATGAGTAGTTATAAAACTACATGTCTCTGAAATATAGCTTGTAAACTTATAACTACCCAACACAACAAAATAACCAAAATATAACAGTGTATCACCCACCCCGAATGTATAACTTTGGCTCTGATCACTAGTCGTCCTCCTCTATCAATCCTTCCCTAAGCTCTAAACCTGCACATGAAAAGCCTATACACTAAACAACTCGTGCCTAGTGGTATATAATAACATAAAAGACATACATAAAACATAAATAATATGCATGATGTTAAACCTTGAGGGGTATTTCCGTCATTTTGAAGATAACAAATAAAATAACAATATTGTATTTAACATACTTGTTTTTCTAAGTCTATTAAACAGGGTATGGAATAAAATAGCAAGAATGGAGAATGGAAGATTAATCCTTAAAAGATAAAATTAAGAAAGTAGCATGTTCACGTCCGTGACCCTATGTGTCACGACCGTGACAAAGCTAATCGTCACCAAAACCAACATTTGAAGTTCACGGCCATGAAGGAAGACAACAAACCGTGAAATGCACATTTACGTCATGCCCTTGAATTACATGTCACGCCCGTGAACCTTCATGACAATTTCATCCAGAGAGTTTCACGACCAAAGTCACCACATGGATCACGGTTGGGAAGTTTGTCATGCCCATGACCCAATGTTTCAAAACCTTCCAGAGAGCTTCACGACCAAGGTCACCATTTCAGTCACGCCCATGAAAGATGAAAGAGAAAAATGTCAGGTGCAATTATTTGGGTTGATACAACGGCTAGTTTTGTATTAAATACACTCTAATGGCTATAATTAGCCATGAGAGTATAAATGCAAGTCATTTATGCATTTAGTACAAGAGGATAGCAAATACTTTGAATCAAAATCTTATTACAAGTTATTTGTACATTTAATACTTTCATAACCAATATCTATTCTCTGTGAAAATCTTTTTGCTCATCATTTATTGAGCAATAAAGATTTGTAAGTGTTTCTCTCTGTAATCATTTATTACTCAAGTGAGTTTTGGGTATTTCTGGATTAAGAGTAGAACACTTGTAAGGGTTAGTTGTGTGAGTCTTTAAAACACAAGATAAATGTTGTTTGTGTGAGCCTGTAAACATAAGAAAAAGGTTGTTTGTGTGAGCCTGTAAAATACAAGTAATTGGTTATTGTGTGAGCCATTAAAACACAAGGGATTTCTGGGTTAGGTGTGATCCATTGTGAGAAACACCATAGTTGGGAGTGAGCTTGTAAAACTCCATTGTAACACTTAGTGTGTTAGTGAAACTCTCAATTACAATTGGGGAGAGGAGTAGGGTTTGTTAACACCCGAACCTCTATAAAAATTCTTGTGTCAAATTTCTCTATCCCTCCTAAAATTAATTTTTATTTCCGCACTTTAAAGTTAAATTTGTAAAACTCCAATTCAACCCCCCTTCTTGGCTTAATATCTGGGCAACAATTGGTATCAAAGTCTTGTCTAGCATCGAAGCCTAAAAAGCACTAGTAAAGATTACGATATGGCCAGTGAAGGATTCCAAAGTTTCAAACCTTACTTTGATGGAGCAAATTATGCCCACTGGAAGTTTCAGATGAAGACATACCTGGATAGTGAAGGAATTGAAGTCTAGGATAGTGTATGAAAAGAATGGACACCACCAACCAGAAGAGGAGCTGAGGGTGAAGAAGAAATCCTATCAAGAGATGATTGGACAGAGCCTCAAAAAAGAGCAAATTTCAAAAACAAGATGACAATGAAAATCCTATCAAGCTCATTATCTATTGAAAAATGTGGAAGAATACAACACTGCCCAACAACCTACAGCATGTGGAAGACATTAAAAAATTATCATGAAGGAACTAAGCAATTCAAATCCAAGAAGATTCAACTTCTTACCTCAGAATATGAGCTATTCAAGATGAAATCCAATGAGTCAATCACTGACATGACCAACCGTCTTCTAGCCATTATAAATGGAATGAGGAAACTTAGGAAGCATCTGAGTCTGGAAGATGTAAACAACAAAATCCTGAGAAGTCTTCCTCTTAAAGACTATGGCTCAAGAGTTGCTGGCATAGAAGAAGCAAATGAAGATATGAGCATCATGAATACTGATATGCTGATTGGAAAATTTCTCACACATGAAATGGTAGTGAAAAGAGATAGAGAGCTTGAAGCAGAGCTAGAGAAAAAGAAAGCCCTTAGCACTCAAAGCCTCTACTTCAAAATCTCAAGAAGCAAGTGAAGATGATGAAGAAATGAGTGATGATGAAAATGAGGACATTACTATGCTTTCAAGAAGACTAAAAAGAATCATTGAGAAGAAAATGAGCAACTCTAGAAAATTCAGGCAAATAAACCTCAAACAAACTTTTAATGATGCACAAAGAAGTAAGGAAGAGGTAAAGCATTATGAGTGTGGAAAGAAAGGACATATCAAACCAGAATGTTCAAGGCTCAAGAAGCATAAGAGCAAATACCAAAGAGACAACGGGGAGAAAGGTCACAAAGCCACATGGGATGACGAAAGCTCTTCAAGTGAAAGAGATGATAATGAAAGCGAAGAGGTCAACCTATGTTTCATGGCTATTGAGGATCACGTCTCGAATAAGGTAAGATCACTACACTCATACTCTTTAAACAATGATAGTAGTGATAATGATGATGATAGTGATGATGATGATGATGAGCAAACCCTTATAGAAGAATTAAATTTAGAATTAGAGAAATATAGAAGTAAATTCAGTACTTATAGAAATAACATCTCTAATTTAAAAAATAAAATAGATGTTTTAGAAAATGAGAACATAAAGCTTAAATCATCTAATGAATCTCTCCAAAAGTCATTAGATAAATATTCATCAAGACCCTCAACTGCTTCTTTGCTTAAAGAAAATAATACTTTGAAAAATGAAGTTGAGGAACTTAGAAATTACATTTCTAAATTTCACAAAGGTAAAGAGAGTTTAGATACTCTCATTGTGTCTCAAAGATCACCCTTAATTATACATGATCTAGGATTTAAGGACACATCATCATCTTCTCACAAAACCATCTTTGTTAAGTCTAGTGAACCTCACATCTCCACACTTGTTGGAACAGCACCAAGGAATAAGCATATTAAACCTTCTACACATAAAAAGAATAATCATGCCTTTATGTATAAGAAGCATGCATCTAGAAAAGCATCAATTAATCATGACTGGGCATGCCATTATTCTCAAAATCAGTTTGTTAAGAATATGGCATTCAAAAATATTGTAAGACCAAAAAGCAAGTTTAGACCGAAATAATGTAATTATTGTATGAAAATGGGTCACATAAATAAACATTGTTGGATAAGGAAGGCTCATTGGAAACCTTCATGTGCTAACCCCTAAGCTCATTTGGGTACCTAAAAATCATACTTGAACTATGATTATATAGGTATGCCTCAAGTCCACAATAAACAAAAATGCTTGGCTAGTAGACAGTGGATGCTTAAGGCATATGATAAGAGATAAAGAAATTTTCTATGAAATCAAAAGTATTGATGGAGGTAAAGTTACCTTTGGAAACAATGCTAAGGGTAAGATAATTGGCATTGGATCTATTGGTATTAATAGTACTACTTTTATTAAAGATGTCTTACTTATTGATGGCTTGAAACATAACTTGTTGAGTGTTAGTCAATTATGTGATAAAGGAAACAAAGTAATCTTTACTTCCAATGAATGTCTTGTGATCTCTATCGATGGTCAAGAGATATTTAAAGAAAATAAAGATGTCAATACATACATAATAAACTTACATGAATTATCTAACCATTCCTCTAAGTGTCTTGTGACCACTAGTGATGAATCTTGGTTGTGGCATAGAAGGCTTGGTCATGCTAACATGGACTTAATACAAAGCCTCAGCACAAGAGAACTAGTAAAAGGATTGCCAAGAGTCAAATATGAAAAAGGCAAGACATGTGAACCTTGCCAAAGAGGAAAGCAACACAAGTCAACCTTCAAAGCCAAAAACATAGTAAGTACCTCAAAACCTCTTCAACTCCTGCATTTGGACTTATTTGGACCTACTAAAATTGCTAGCTTAGGAGGTAAACATTATGCCTTTGTCATCATAGATGATTACTCTAGATTTACTTGGATAATTTTCTTAGCTCAAAAGAGTGATGCTTTTGAAAATTTCAAAAACTTTGCTAAAAGAGTTCAAAATGAAAAAAGGTATTGTATTTCAAAGATAAGAAGTGATCATGACAAAGAATTTGAAAATGAAAACTTTGAAAGCTTTTGTCTTGAACATGACATTTCACATAATTTCTCATCTCCTAGGACACCTCAACAAAATGGGGTAGTTGAAAGGAAAAATCAAACTTTAATTGAAATGGCTAGAACAATGCTCAATGAGTATGGTTTACCAACTTACTTTTGGGCAGAAGCCACAAACACTGCATGTTATATTTCAAATCTAGTTTTCAAAAGACCTCTTTTAAACAAAACCTCATTTGAGCTATGGAATGGAAGAAAGCCTTTAATATCGTACTTTAGAGTATTTGGATGCAAATGCTTCATATTGAATACCAAGGACAACCTTAGAAAATTTGCCTCTAAATCTGATGAATGTATCTTTTTAGGATACTCTATAACTAGCAAAGCATATAGAGTATTTAACAAAAGATCATTAACTGTTGAAGAATCTATGCATGTTGTCTTTAATGAATCTAGTACACTTGATCTTGTGAAATGTTGTGTTCTTGATGATGTTGTAGGTAACATGGAAAGACTTGATCTTAAAAATGGAAAAGAAGAAAATGATCAAGAAGATTCACATCAAAATGATTCTCTACCTACTCAAGAAGAAAACAGGCAAGAACTCCCAAAAGAATGGAGAATGACAAAAGATCATCCAAAAGAGCAAATCATTGGTGATCTCTCGAGGAGAGTAAGTACTAGATCTCATTTCAAACATTTAGCCATTGACCTTGCTTTTATTTCTCAAATTGAGCCTAAAAATGTTGATGAGGCTTTTAATGATGAAAGTTGGGTAATTGCCATGCAAGAGGAACTCAACCAATTCGAGAGAAGTAAGGTATGGACCTTAGTACCTAGACCCAAGGATCATCAAATTATAGGTAGCAAATGGATATTTAGAAATAAATTAGATGAACAAGGTTCAATAACTAGGAATAAGGCTAGATTAGTTGCAAAAGGATATAATCAGGAAGAAGGTATAGATTATGATGAAACCTATGCACCTGTAGCTAGATTAAAAGCCATAAGAATACTTTTAGCATATGCATGTCACATGAATTTCAAACTATTTCAAATGGATGTGAAAAGTGCATTTCTATATGGTTATATAGAAGAAGAAGTTTATGTAGAACAACCATCAGACTTTGAAATCTATGATTTGCCAAATCATGTTTTTAAACTTTCAAAAGCTTTATATGGTTTGAAACAAGCCCTAAGAACTTGGTATGATTGATGGATCAACCTTGTGATTGCTAAATTATTAAATCTTATGTGATAATCTTGATTTTGTATCATATCACTAGATATAAGGTAGTAAATTTGATAACAATTTTATGTTATAAGGGATAGAATCTTCATAGAAATGATTTATTCTTGTTTTAGGACTTAATTTTATTTTATGGAAATTTTAGGGAATTCACGCCCGTGATATAAATAGCTAAAAGAGGCAGTGTCGTTCACGACTTGATTCACGACATCGTTCACGCTTCAAGTAGTGAAGCTTATGTTCACGACTTCATTCACGTCCGTGAAAAGCCTTGTTCATGCCCGTGACGTATTTTCATACCTGTGAATATTTTCACCTAAAACTCACAGAGACATTCACGCTTTGAGTCACGCTTTGGTTCACGGGCATAAGTAGTGAAATTCAACCTTTCACGCCCGTGACGATGGTTTCACCCCTGTGACAGTGATGATTCATGACTGTGACATTCAAAGGTCACGACCGTGAACATTTTCACAGCTTTATTCACGGGTAGAGCACCCCTTTAGCAAACTGTGAACACGACTCTTCACGCCCGTGAACACATATTTCACGCCCGTGAATGCATTGGGTATATAAGAAAACAACCGGTTATTTTTCACATTTCAACCTTTCAACTCCTTGAAATCGCTCTCATTTACACACATTCAATGAGATATTGAAGATTTCGGCCCCCAAGTCACAAAATTTAGCTATAAATACCATCAAAAGTCCATTCCTTCATCAAAAATCCTACTTCTTTAAGGTTTCCTCAAATTTTCTATCAAACTTTTCCAAACTCCACAAAGTTTATTTCTTCAATCCAAATGGAAACCGACTCCTTAAAAGGAACTAGGAAGAAGTCTCATGCTCCCAGGAGGTACTCAGACTACCTCATGAACAGAATCCCGGAGCATTGCCATCCTCGGTACTCAACCTTGAAGCAAAGGCCTCTCATTTCATCGAGGTCCTTTGAATGGAAAACTGTCCGCACTCTCAGGCTTGAAAAGGCAATGACAGAGCAACTTCAGGCCTGTCATTTGAAGGAATTTGTGGACATTCATCAACCCACATTGAGGCAGCCAACCCTGGAACTTTTGAGCACTTTGCAAGTGTCTCCTACTGGAGTGGTGAAATTCCAACTCTGCAGCAATTCGAACACCCTAAGTGCCATTGAATTCGGGGAATTATTTAATCTACCCTCGGAAGGCATCCTCAATGACAGCGAAGTGGAATTCTTCGAGACTCAAGCATGGACTCATTTTGGCACATATTGTAGCTGGGATATCAAGAAGACCAAGAGCATTAATAAAAGATATTTTCATTAATTTGATATTCATTTGATATATAAATTGATAGTGATCTTAAATCAATTAATGAAGTCCTTGATACATAACATAGCATGAAGGAAATGATAATGAGATTATGATATTGAGATTCTTATCATGTGTAATTATGTTATAATAGGATTATCCCTAATCATAGGATTAATGAGATGAGACATGTTTTAATCTTGATAGTCGCTTAGCACATGTTATACTGCTTGATTAGATCAAGCAATAGATCTCTTAATCTATAAACATGAGATATTTAGACTTAACATATGGATGAGCGCTAAGTGTAGCTAAGTACATTGGATGACCAGCTATGAGAAAATCATATGGATGATCTATTCAAATGTCAATGATAGTCTCATCATAGCAATGGTGCAAGTATCCTTAGACTTGAGGTACTTAAGGATATCTTGGATATTAATTCTGTATTTTGACACTATTCCTTATTGCCTCAGGGAGGCTGCTCAAAGGATGGTGATTGGATATAGCTTGAGGTATTCGAAGGTAATTGGGTAACCAACAAATGATTCACCACTCTTGATAGAAGGAGTGTATACCCATGGCCTCTTGTCGGGGTCATTACTTAGGAATCTCTGGCCGGAGTGGAAATATCATGAAAATAGTCTTCATGACATATCTAACAGAGTAATGAGCCTTAGGGATAAGAACTAACTTTACTTGGAATAGACGTGATATAGTCAGTCTAGTGGGATTTGACACATGTTCATACTTTGAACCAAGTAGGGGTATAAAATGGTGAAAGAAATAATTGCACGAAAATTATCTATGGAAAGGTTCGTAGTCAAATCATTGACTTTTCTGGATAATTGGGAGTTATGATATGTTGCTAGATACTGCTCATGACTTACTTAAATTAATTGTTAATTTATGTGGTCAACATATACGGGAACCTAATAGTTATAGGGATTGGAGATATGAAAAATGAGTAAAATGGTCTTGGATGAGATTCAAAAATATGAGACAATTATTTTGGTACGGATCGTAATGAGATCGTATGAAAAAATCATTCGGAAGGGTCACAGGCCCGCTCGAGTAGCTGGCCTAATTGGCCTTAATTGGCCAATTAATGCTAATTAAGGCAAAAACCCGAAAATCCTTTCTCTAGTCTTGTGCACTTTGTACATAGGCTATTTTTGGGGTAAAAATATTTTTGAAATGTTTAAAAGTCTGAAAATTATTTTTGGAAATAATGAAAATTCAAAAAGAAAAATAATGATTATTTTTTATATTCTCTCAAATTTAGCATACACCATTGCTAGCACTTTAAGATGTGTTCAACCATTTATCATGCAGTTTCTTCTCATATTTTTATGTGCATTAACATTAGAGACATCTTAAAGTAGATTGTTGTGGTTTGTAACAATATAATAAGGTAAAAATTTGAAGAATAAATCTAGAAATTATAAGGTATAATTTCTTACTTTTATGTTTTGAAAAATTAGTTTTAATGGTAAAAGATTCTTGTTTCGGATTTTGAAAATTTTATTTTTTTCGTTGTGTTTTATGAATGAGATTCATCTTTAAAATCTAACAGTGATATCAAAGCTCCATTGTGTCTATTAAAATTAACTTTAATTAAAAGTGCAATGAGATTGCACAGTTTTAATGATTTTGGATCAATAAGTTTGAAAATTTGAAATTAATTTGTAAAATATGTTTTATTTATATTTCTTTCTCTAATTTGATCATAGATGATTAAGGATTATTTTGATTGAAAATTTGTTTGAATATGATTCAAATAATTAACTTCAGATTTATTTCAAAATACTGAAAATTGCATTGTTTATGAACATGTGTTATTGTTTGGCTTAATTGATGAGTCTATTTATATTTTTCTTGTAATTTGATTATGAAAAAATTAGTAATACATATTATTCATACTTGGATTCTTTGAAGAAGAAGACATCTAAAGTCCCATTGACTTCTGGTATTTTTGTCATTAAAATTAATACTATTTTCAATAATTATATATGAGTATTAGATACCGGTTGTAGCTCATACATATACACTTATATGCAGGGCCTAAGAAATAAAAGACAGTTCAATAAGGGAAAGTCAAACCTACGCATTGGAAATGGAGCAAGAGTTGTTGCATTAGCTATAGAAACTTATATTTTGACTCTCCCTAATGGACTTATGTTAAATTTAGATTATTGGTATTATATACATGCTTTAAGTAAAAACATTATTTATGTTTCAAGTTTAAATAAAGATGGACTCCATTTAGCTTTTAGTAACAATTATTGTTCTATTATATTGAATAAAATATAAAATCTTGAAGTTGTAAGGTATCAAATCTGCTAACAACTCCTCCTTCCCAATTTTGACTATACAATCCTTGTATACATAATGGCATACTATAGAACTCCTTATAGGGCAACTCACTACAAACCCTACATCAAAAAGACTCAATGGTCTAAGCAAATGCATGCCAAATATAGATGACATGAATGATTGTGTAGAACCAAGATCAATAAGTGCATCTTTATCAAAAATAGATAACATACCAGCCACAACTTCAAAAGACTTCAATGCCTCATATGGTGTTATAGCAAAAATCCTAGCCTGAGATGACGGTCTACCTAGCTTTGCATTATGCCTAGGTTGAGTAGATGTAGATGTAATATATTTAGTGGCTCTACTTGCACTTGTGCTAACTCCAGGATTCACAAATGGCATTCATTGACTCTATTTCCTACCTCCCCTCTAACTCCCAAGTGTCACTGATCCCTAACTGAATTCATTAAGTTGCAAAATCCTTGGACAGTTCCTTCTAATATGACCAAATTCCCCACATTCATAGCAACCTATTCTTCCACCTCTACACTCACCATAATGATGTTTACCACAAACAGTGCACTGAGGTCGAATCCTTTAACTAAAACATGAACTACCACAAAATTTTGGCCTTTGTCCAGAAGTAGTATTACCAACTGGTTGTCTCAATGAACTTTGGCTTGCTTATGGTCTACTACCTGGCTGATAGGACCTCATTTGATAACCCCCACTATTTCCACCAAATAAGCCCTTTGTCTAAGGAAAATTACCCCCTCTTCTAGGTTGCTTCTCTAAATATCCCTGAAAAAACTATTAGCTTGCTTTCTCTTATTTTGCTCTAACTCTGCACACTCTCTCATCAACTTCTCAACTTCTACGACCTTATCTACCGTCTAACGAAAATTACCACCATCTTGATTAATGATGCGGAACCCCAAAGATCGTGCCTTGAAACCCTCAACAAGACAAGGTAAACAAACTTTAAGCTATGGTGATCATAGATTGAATTCGACCCAAAGCTAACCAATGTACCAAAGAACCAAGATTATAAGAATTATTAAGAATAGTCACTCCACAAGCAATATCACTTGATAAGTAACTAATTCCTAAAGGTAATAAAGAGGTGCAAATCTGCCTCACTTTAAAGAAAAACATTTAAATTTGTTTTTATTCATTCATGTAGAGTAAAAGAAGCCTAATTGAGTATTTATAGCCTTAAGTCTTTGAATCCTTTACGGTAAATGATAACTAAGTCCTATTCTAACTGAACTCTTAAAAGTATAGTCATATTCTAACTCAAATTCTAATAGTATAGTCCTACTTGAATTAGGACACTAATTAAATCTTTCTAAAATAAGACAGGTGGTGGGCTGGGCTTCATATCCTTTGGGCCACATGCTGCCATTCACCTTATTTAAACTATAGATAGATAATAGGCAGCTCATTTACATTATTAAGCCCAAATTGCCATTCTCCTTATTTAAACTAGATAGATAATAGGTAGCTCATTTACATTATTAAGCCCAATTACAAGTTAAGCCCAAATTTCATAAATAGGAACATGCATAACATATGACTTGTAATCATCAATTTTATGAACTCTGTCTTGTTTAGCTCATTGGACTAGTCCATGCAAGAAGGTTCTTCACACATCCCAAGATAAGTAATGGGCCTTTGGTCTTCAATCAACTTCATATCCTTTGTCATGGATGCCTCTCTTGTTATCTCCTTAGTGACCAAGCTTTGAACATAGGGCATGACTTGGCTTAGTTTGCTAGCCCTTGATCTTGTGATCGCACCACTTGGCATGACTAGTGCATCATTCTCCTTATGTGAAGATTGACTTATATGTCCTTGATCTACATCATTCCTCCTCTCCTCAAAAGGATTCATCCTCGAATCGACTCTTCCTACATTATCAAAAGGAGTAAGGTCAGAAACATTGAATGATGCAGAAACACCATACTCACCAGGAAGTTCTATCTTGTAAGCATTATCATTGATCCTTTCAAGTACGTGAAAAGGGCCATCTTCTCTAGGATCAAGTTTATTCTTCTTTTGGTGAGGAAATCTCTTTTTTCTCATATGCACCCACACCTAATTGCCT
Source organism: Triadica sebifera (assembly GCA_023653625.1). Lineage (NCBI taxonomy): Eukaryota > Viridiplantae > Streptophyta > Magnoliopsida > Malpighiales > Euphorbiaceae > Triadica > Triadica sebifera. The sequence continues at coordinate 22,477,878 of CM042900.1, forward strand.
GGTTCAAACACCATTTTTCTACATCCCTTGTTAGCTTGGCGTGCATATGACTCATTCTTCTTCTCCAAGGGCTGTTTTGCTTTCTCATGCATAGCTTTCACAAAATCTTCCTTTTTCTTACCATCCAAATTAGTTAACTCATTAAAAGGAAAAAATGTTAAATCCAATGGAGTTAATGGATTAAAACCATACACAAGTTCAAAAGATGAAAAACCAGTAGAAGACTGTATGCATATATTATAAGCAAGCTCAACCAATGGTAAACAATCTTCCCATAATTTTAAATTTCTACCACAACAGCACGCAATAGAGCACCTAAAGTCCTATTGACCACTTCGGTTTGTCCATCATTTTGTGGATGACAAGTAGTAGAAAATAGAAATTTAGTACCAAGTTTACCACACAAAAGACGCCAAAAGTGACTAAGGAATTTAACGTCTCTATCATAAACAATTGATTTAGGAATATCATGCAAATGCACTACCTTTCTAAAGAACAAATCAACTATATTTGTTGCATCATTCGTTTTAGCACACGCAATAAAATGAGCTATTTTACTGAATCTATCAACTACAACAAATATGCTATATTTACCTCTCCTAGTCCTAGGCGATTCTAATACAAAATCCATTGAAATATCAATCCAAAGTGCAATAGGAAGAGGTAAAGGCGTATTCAATCCATGAGGCATAACTTTAGATTTAGTTTGTTTACATGCAACACACTTAGTACAAATTCTTTCAACATCCTTGCACATATGTGGCCAATAAAAGTGTTCATGCAACATATCCAAATTCTTATTAACACTAAAATGCCCCCATTAAACCCCCATTATAAGCTTTATGCAAAACTAGTGATACGTCTCGGGTCTGAAAGGTGTGGAACGGGTTTGGCCAGATGGTACACAAAGTCGAAAGAGACTAGTGGCCCTTGTTTGATCCTGGATAAAGGAATAAAGTTGCGCCTCTACTATCAGCTTAAGCTTTTGGCAGAACGGTAAGCGCTATTTCCGGTTAAACGTGCTTGAACAGGGGGAGTACCATGATGAGTGACCTCCTGGGAAGTGCTTGGCTCAAAGCGATTAAGTGGCCGATTAAGCGTTCTTGAGCAGGGTCAGTACCAGGATGGGTGACTTTCTGGGAATACCTTGGCCCAGTCGCATCATTTGGTATCAGAGCCTAAAGTCATGCTAGAATCCCATTGCGTGTGTTAGGTTCGAGGACAAAGCTCCTCAAAGAGGGAGAGAATGATACGTCTCGGGTTTGGAGGGTGTGGAACGGGTTTGGCCAGGTGGCACACAAAGTCAAAAGAGACTAGTGACCCTTGTTTGATCCTGGATAAAGGAATAGAGTTGCGCCTCTGCTATCAGCTTAAGCTTTTAGCAGAACGGTAAACGCTCTTTCTAGTTAAGCGTGCTTGAGTAGGGGGAGTACCATGATGGGTGACCTCCTGGGAAGTGCTTGCCTCAAGGCTGTTAAGTGGCCGATTAAGCGTTCTTGAGCAGGGTCAGTACCAGGATGGGTGACTTTCTGGGAATACCTTGGCCCAGTCGCATCATTGTCACGGGGCCATTACTCTCTCCCCAAAAGACCGATCTAGTGGGGTGTGCAGCGTCATCCGCTTATAGCCAGGACTCGTCTCATTCACCTATCCGACGTGGGATTGAAGTCTATGAAATTCTCCCCCACCCAATCCTGTGACGCCCTCGTCACAGTGGGCCCTCCTTCTTGACCTAAACCTGGGGTGCTTAGCGAGACATCGGAGTTAGATCTAGGTCGGCTCTAATACTATTTTATCACGGGGCCATTACTCTCTCCCGAAAAGATCGATCTAGTGGGGTGTGCAGCACCACCCGCTTATAGCCAGGACTCGTAGACATATCATTCCCTCCATCTTTGAGGAGGTTTATCCTCGAACCTGACACACGACAGTGGGATTCGGACCCAACTTCAGGCTCTGATACCAAATGATACGACTGGGTCAAGGTATTCCAAGAAAGTCACCCATCCTGGTACTGACCCTACTTAAGAACGCTTAATCGGTCGCTTAACCGCCTTGAGCCAAACATTTCCCAGGAGGTCACCCATCATGGTACTCCCCCTGCTCAAGCACGCTTAACAGAAAAGAGCGCTTTCCGTTCTGCCAAAAGCTTAAGCTGATAGCAGAAGCGCAACTCGATTCCTTTATCCAGGATCAAACAAGGGCCACTAGTCCCTTTCGACTCTGTGTGCCACCTGGCCAAACCCGTTCCACACCCTTCATACCCGAGACGTATCAACTAGCTCCCTTAATGAACATATTGGCACACAAAGTTTACCATCCCTAAACAAATACCCATCATGCATATAAAATTTCTAAAAAGCAGCTTGTTCACATGCATCATATGCATTAGCAAAATCAAGATCAGTGGCATAAAGTTCTTTAATTTGTTCAAATCCCAATAATTTATAACTTAAAGTAGAAATTAAAGTATAACTTCTTGAAAGTACATCAGCCACCACATTATATTTATCTTGATTGTATTTTATCACATATGGAAATGTCTCAATAAATTCGACCCACTTACCATGCCGCCTGTTGAGTTTCATTTGTCCCTTCAAATGCTTTAAGGACTCATGATTAGTATGTATGACAAACTCTTTAGGAAGAAGATAATGTTGCCACATGTCCAATGCTCACACTAAAGCATATAATTCCCTATCATAGGCGAAATAATTCAATTGAGCTCCATGCAACTTCTCACTAAAGTATGCTATTGGTTGCCCCTCCTGCATTAAAGCAACTCCTATGCCAACTCCTGAGGCATCTCATACAACCAATTCATAGTAACCTTACCTCTTCCTTTAGTTCATCTTATTTTACTCATGACTTACCACATTTCCAATTTTTATTTCCTTTTTATAATTATTTTGCTTTTACCCAAAATTTACCATAATACAAATTTTGATATGATTTCGCTCAAAACTCTTAGCCAGACTATCCGGATGCGGGTTATGAAAAAAAGGCACTCATAGAGCTTCAACCACTTTGACTGAGAATAAATCAGATTAAGGGCGCTCTAACTTGAGCTTTAGCCATATTGTCCTTAAAATCATATGGAACTTAGGACCAAGGGCACTTTAACTTGAGCTTTAGCTACATTGTCCTTAAAATCATATGGAACTTAGGACCAATGGTGTTCTAACTTGAGTTTCAGCTACCAAAGACTCTTATAAAGAATATTCTATAGTACCGTAAACCTTTCAATGACATGTCATCTATCCTAGGCCAAGTCCAAGATTAGAGAAAAGGGCTTTTAAAGTCTTAACTTTTATCTTTCATTTCTTTCTAATACCATGTACATATAAAACAACTTTCATAAAATCATCATATTACTTCTCACGCATCATAACATTTATCCTTTATGTAAGTTTTACATTATCTACATGCATTTAAAAAACACCACATCTCGATTAAAACCATACACTGCAAATGTAAAATAACAGAGAATTCATAGGCATGAAAGACATTCATGGGTACTTCCTTCTTTGTGAACCAAACCATAACCATTCACGTGAAATCTTATGTCCCAAAAACACACTTTATTCATGGCTATGAATATATGTTCATAAGCATGAAACCAAGCATTCATGACCGTGGTTCAAACCATGAAAACTGAAAATACATGTTCATGGACGTGAATCCATGAATTCACGACTTCCTTAGCTATGGCGCAAGGTATGAAAGCTTCTGCCCATTCTAAGGCATTTCTAAGTTCATGTTTTATGGACATGACTCCCTTTGTCACGAGCATGAAATGTGTCTTTGTGCAACATTCATGGGCATGATAACCTTATCACGAGCATGAATTTCTTGGTTTTCCAGACTCAAAAATAGAGCATAACAAAGCCACATGCAATGATCTCTAAGATTGATCAATATTAATCACTCATATCAACATTCAACCACCTATTAAGCTAGCAACATGCCTTAAACATCCATTGGAACATTCATAACAGATATCATGTTAATCTCTCTCTTAAGCATCATAACAAACATAACCTATTTTCATGGAATTTCTAACACTTAACCCATGCAACTATAATGCATTTACATAATCATAAACCCATGTATATCATTTATCACATTTTCATAGCATATAACGCAACAACAAGCAAAATAAGATAATTAATATGTATATATGTATTAGCCTTAACAATGGAGCCTAAACCCTTCAAGCTCTTCAAGCTTACCTAAGATTGAATCTCGCTACCATGATCTCATCATGATTTCTTTCATGTTGTGTTACATACCAAGGACTTCACTAAATGATCTAAAATCTAAATCAAATTCATATATGAATAATTGGGTTTTAATTTTGTTTTGGTTGTTATTATATATTAGGGACCGTGCATGGAGATAAATCTCCTCCTCAAGAGAGGAAAATGGTTTTAAAGGAAGAAATCAAGGGTTCTTAAGGCTCCCTTTTGAGTGAGGTTTGTACATAACTCATGTTAAATGTAATGGTTGCATTTGTATGTTTTATATGTTTAAATGCATGATTGTTGGATTGAATCAATGATTGAATTGATGAAGGGTGCATTAGTGGTAATATTAATGATGAATTTATGAGGTTTAAGATTGCCATAAATGTGGTTGAGTGTATTTAATGCCATTTTGCTGATTTAGGCATGTTAAGTATATTATATTGTGATTGGTAAGGGATATGCACTTAGATGATGATTTCTTTGAAATTATTGCATAATAGCATAATATTAGGATTTAACTTCCTTTTGTGCATGTAATTGAGATTTTGGTAAGAAAATGGATGAACATAGAGCTGACAATTTTAGACACGACACGATTAAATGATACGAAACGACACGGACTTAAGCATATATGGATACGAGCTAAACAGATATGGGTCATAACCGTGTCAACACGATTGTGACATGAGAAAAATCGTATCATAAACGGATTTTACCTGTTTAACCTATTAAGACACGATTAGACACGATTAAAAATATGTTATTTTATTAATTATAAAGATATGACTAATTATTTTAGTCTTACTCAAAATTCAAATATATATTATAATATTATAAATATATATAATACATATTTATATATGAATATATTTAATTGGAGTATAATTAATTAAATTAAAGTTTAATTAATTATATTAAAATTATTAATTAAATGTAAATTGATTAAATTAAATTTTTAATTTAATATTCGTGTCTATTCGTGTCGTGTTAAGTAAAATCGTGTATAATCGTGTCGTCGTATAAAATATATACGTTTAGACACATTAAGTAGATCGTGTATAATCGTGTCTAATTGTGTCATGTCATATAATTTGTACACGTTAAGTTAATCGTGTCTAATCGTGTCGTGTCGTGTTAATACGGATTTTAACCATGTCGTGTTTGTGTTTCAAATTTTTGACATGATTAGTTAATCATGTCGTGTTTGTGTTTCAAATTTTTGACATGATTAGTTAATCATGTCGTGTTTGTATTTAGTATAATTGTGTTATATTCGATTAAGACACGACATGATTAGACATGACACGACACGAATTGCCAGCCCTAGATGAACATGTGTTAGAAAGAGTGTTGGCAGTGTGATTTACATTGGTAAACCTTAGGAATTGCATGTGGAATTGTAATTTTGGGTGTTAAAGTATGTTTTTTGAAAGATTTCCAGGGTTCGTAGGCATCTCGTGTAGTGATTTTTGGTTAGAAACATTAACAAGATGTGTCACCATATGATTCATGATGATGAAAGCTGTGAAAGGGGAGTTTCATAGGCGTGAATGTGTGGTGAATGTTTATCTAAGAATTTTTATGCCCAATACTCTAACTTAGACTAGAGCTAGGAGAGATGACATGCTATTGAGAATTTCATGGTACTTAGAGGCATAGGTTGTCCAATACAAGATTGAAGTTGTAAAATTAAGGGCAAGGCTCGGATGAACTCTTTTAGAGATAAAGTGTGTTTATTCCTTATAATACCTTAGGCAGGTATCCTGAGTGGCTCCAGAGTGAGTTGTAGACTGCTCGTACCCATTTTAGTCATTTATAGAGTTAGTAGGCAATGATATTAAGAGGTAAATGGTTATGAGAAATATCTTAAAAGTTGTAGCATAATAGGCACCATAAGAATTTTTTTTATGTACGTGATAAAACTCAGATCTTCATACATACATATTGGCATGCATAATTAAATGGTCATGCATACATTTATTATTATATTAATATATTGCTATGTACCACTAAGCGAGGTAAGCTTAGCGTGTGGGTATTTTGTTTCTCACACATAGTTTAGAGTGGTACATAGGTTGGATAAAAAAGACGCCCATCAGAAGTGCAAAGGACAAACAGTTCGAGGGTTGGTGATTTACCACTTTTTGGATTCTTTGTTTAGGAAAAAGGATTAGTTACTAGTGTGTTTAAAGACATGTAATCTTGTAACTAATTTTTTATCTATTCTTTTGTAAATATTTGGCAAGTGTTAGCCATATATTTCATAAATTTGCATTTTAAATTTGAATTTCAGTACTGTTCATTATCCTTTGTTTTAAAAAAGTCATGCCTATGACACATAAACATATTTAAAAAAAATTAACTGGTTTTTAGTCTCATTCATTGTAATATTCTTTCACATAATTAGAGGTTCCTAGTTATATGAAGAGGTGTCACATTTAGCAGTATCACAGCTTAGGTTTAGTCGGTTCTAAACTTAGGCGGGGGAAAGGGTTATATCACACAACAAAGGTTTTGTCCTATATGACTCTAATATGGGCTCTTTTCTATCGATATGTAGGATTAGGTAAAGATTATAAAAGGTGACTATAACATCCTCGACTTCCCACATATCTATTTTTATATGTATTTCATTTGGACATATGTATTTGCATATATTTTGCTTGAACACACGCATTTCATATGTATTTTTATAGGAACAAGTTCACAACACACACTAGCTACGTGTTTGAGTATTTTGTAATTGTACTTAATTGCACGTATCAATTTTATAATTTAGTTGAGGATGATATGAAATTGAAATTTATGTGAATAAAAATTATTAGATTGAATTAATGAAGAAAAATGAAAAGAAACAAAAGAAAAACAAAAAGGAAGGAAAAAAACAAAAGAGAGAAGATGACAAAAGTGCTCACTTCATATTCATTTTTTCTCCTTCTTCCACCATTTTAGTCTTTTTTTCTTCCTTATTTCACTTAAGTTTTGCAGCAAATTTATCCCTTTCAAGTTCGTTCTTAGTAAATAATATTTTCTCCATTGTTCTAGTGTCGTTTGAGCTGTTAGGGTTAAGTTGCAGTAGTATTTTACAACCCGATTTTGATACCAATTCAAATTGATTTTGAAAAAGTTTAAACATAAAATTTGTTCCTTTATATCTTAGGTTTATGGATATATAAATATTTTTGCAAAATTTGGTGTATATGAAAAGATTGACATCTTATTGGACTAATCCAGGTGTGAACCCTAGCTGAGTTAGCTACTGTGTTTGTTAGTTTTAAATATGGTAGAGCCTATATTTTAGAAAGCTCAAAACATGAAAGTTATAGATACATGTGTTATATATGTTTATAACAAATTTTAGGTTCATATATCTTATGGATGTTGAGTTATGGTGAATGGAAATATGACTATTCCATAGTTTGAACTGCCTGCTTAGTGCCCTCTAGCAACTTGGTTCGCCATTTTGAGCTTTTTAGAGATGGATTATGTAAATTATCAAAAATATGAAAGTTATCAGTATATGTCTTAGATAAAATTTGGTACTAATTTAAACTTAATATGTTATGTATAGAGTAAGATATGATCTTCAAAAATTATAATGGTCCGGAAGCCAACTCTGTTCTGAACCAGTGAAATATTTCTCATAATTTGAGGACCTTAGAGACATAATTAATAAAAATTGTAAAAATTAAAAATATTCCATTTTAACCTATATAAGTGTCTACCTAGTTTCATTATAATATGACTTACATATTATAAGATATAAAGGACCAAAATGGGTAACCTAAAATTGCTAAAAGGCAGAAATATGGCAGAAAATATAACACAATTGGAAATTTTTCCAAAAATTGTACAATGCTCCAATTGCTCTAAAATTTGAGTATGTTATTAGTTATATATTAATTTTAATTAGGAACAATAATCACATAAATTGGAAAATTCTAGAAAAAGTTATTGGCTAATTAGTCTCATAAGGTTATACTACGTGAGAGGAAAAATCCTAATTATGTATATAGACTATGCACATTAATTTATTTAAGTCATATTAAGATTTTTTAGTCATAAATTAATCGATTATATTTTCATATTAGGCTCACAATATATTGGAGACCCATAATGAGGGGATAGACAATAAGTTAAGCATCGGAATCAAATGAGAAAAGTGAGTATAATTATCAAATAATTTTTTTAGTGCATATGAATATTGCTTACTATGTGATATGTGAGATGATTTATGGTTATGTGATTCATACGATTGTCATGATTAGATCCAATGATTGCAATGTACCAATCTCCTTCTTCCTCATCATCTTATGAGGCTGAATTTCCTGCTCTGCAAGAACAGACATATCCTGTTACATAGGTTAGATCAATACCGTATGTAAAGTCTACAACGATAACGCCTGAAGGAACAACAAAGCCTATTACAATGGAAGAAGCAGTTCTTAACTGGCAAACACATAATGCACAAGCTCAAAATACAGTCCTTCGCAGAATAGAAACAAAAATTGATAGAGTTACCAATAAAGTTTATGTTCTGGATCAAACACAGACATCGCAGTATGAAGCACTGCATGGATTGTTAAGAAAGTTTGAACAACAACAAGCAGATTTAAACAAAGAACTTATGGCAATGATTTCTGCAAGAATGTATGATGCTAGCTTTAATCTAAGGCAGTTAAGCTACAGAAGCTTGAAAAAAAATTTGAAGCTTTGAAGCAAGATCTCCGACGAGATTATCTCAAATCCACTTCATCTTCAGATCCTCTGGGTTTGTTCACATCTCTGTATCCACTGTATACACCACCTCCTGTTCATTCACATTCTCAGTCAGAACTTGAAAGATTTGGACTGGCTTCAGAATTGTTTCACAGACAATTGATGCAAGATCTTAATATTGGCCCAAAGCCCACTCCGAAGCCCAAACCTGCAACAAGGCCTAATATTGTTCAACCTAGTACTATTCCTATTCAAAAGCCTTTGATTATAAAAGAACCTATTCTTCCTGTTCCAACAGAACCCATTCCTGTTGAAACTTCTCAAAAACAGAAAGAAGTAGCCCATTCTCACATGGCTCAGGAATCTAAGCCCAATGTTATAACTTCTTTTTTGGAGCAACAAGCACTTCATACTCTACCACAAGTTGAAAGCCCAGAAGTTCCATGTATCACATCTGAAAGTTCAGAATCTGAAGTTGAACTATCAGATGAAGATTCAGATCCAAAGTTCATGCCACCTATTCAGTTTATGGCAGATGCAGCTTCTTCACAATAGAGCGGTACAACCCACCAACAGCCATAATATACAACTGAAGAACCTGAAGAAGAGATGAGAGATACAAATAATCCATCTGGAACAAATCCACAAGTTCCACCAATGCCTTCTAATGGTCCCTGGTTCACATTTGATGATATCCCTCCGCATAAATGGAGAGATAGGATTCAAGAATTCTATGCTTGGATAGAATTACAACAGAGACGTTCCAATGCCAGATTTCCAGCTATCATTCTGGAGTTCACATCCAGATTTACAGGCACTTTACGTGACTGGTTTGTCAGGTTACCACAAGCTGCAATGCTAAGATTTTACCATGCTCAGACAATAGCTGAAATATTAACAACTCTTCATCAAGAGTTTGTTGGGAGTACAGCAGAATACAATGATATGGCAAGGGATGAATACTTCAAGATGAAATGTTGTTCTTTGCAATGGAAAGACCTTGATAAACATTATCAGAGAATGACCAGAAGATTTTATCTTCTTGGAGGAGCAAATGATGCTAATTTGAAGCAAGCATTCCTGATGTCCTTTCTAGATAGTATTTCCAATCACATCCAATTTCAGTTGAGAGAAAAGAATGTTGATCTTAATTCTCTTACACTTGGAGAAATTTATCAAAGGATTTTACTGGCAGTAGATAAGATCTGTGCGCAACAGAAAATGGTCAAGGAGCTTATGACGTTTGACCAAGATTCTTCATGGAAGAAAGCGTGCAAAAGATCAGACCTCCAGATTAAGTGCAAAGAAAAGAATTGCACTTGCACTCCTAAAAAATCCAAAAAGTTTCACAAATGGCGAGCTCCTGATTCTTTTAAATCAAGGAGACATCGACGAAAGAAGTATAAGTTCTTTAAACGTCGTAAAGGCAGATTCAAAAAGGGTGACAGATGTTATGTATATGGAAAAAAGGGGCATTTTGCTAAGAATTGTCCTAACAAGCCCAAGAAAGCAGCAAAGATCATTCAGAAAATCCATCAAGTTACACAAGTGGATCTTGATGATACAGATGTTGAGTCTTTGTTTTCACTAGACGATGAAGCTGATTCAATAGCGCTATTCGCAGCAGAATTTACTGATTCAGAGTCAGAATTTGATGATGATGAGAATCTTGAGGAGATTCCCTCTCAGTACTCAATCTTTCCAGATCACTTTATACCTCATGTTTTAACCATTGAACCATTCCCACTTCAACCAGATTCCCCATTCTCAACAAATTTGACTTTGTCCACCTTACCTTCAGTCTGTTCTAATCAGACTATCCATCCAATTCCTTTAATCCCCATTACTATCTTTCCTCACAAATATGCAAAGCCCATTAAGCTTATTGATCTCATTGATACTGGAGCTCATAGATCAATGATGAATCCAGCCATTCTTCTAGAACGGTATTGGACTCATTATGATCAGCACTTTCAAGCTACTGATGGAAAGATATTCACCACCACTCTCACAACTAGAAACCCCATTAAAATACAAGTCTTCCCAGAGCTTACAGTATGGACTCATGTCTTAGGATCAAATCTACCTGATAAAGATTTGGTTCTCGGATTTGATTTGTATTTTAAGCTGAACAAGTTATCCATTTTACCCACTAGAGTTAAGTTCAAAAATTAGATTATCCCATTTACCACTATACCTTCCCTTTTTACCTTACAGTTTTCCCAAATCTACCCTACCTTATCTTCTGATCTGGTAAAAGAGTTACAAGAGTTTTGTTGTGCTCTGTCTCATACAGAGTTTGCTCAGAAACATCCATCTCCTTTATGGACTCGTCCAGAGTTTTTCATAACTCTTCCATTCAAGAACTCTGAGGATATTAATCCAACTAAAGCCTCTCATCCTGGTATATCACCAGAAGATATGAAGCTCGCAGTAGCTGAATGTTCTCAATTAATGGAACAAGGATTGATTCAATTGACTAAGTCAAATTGGGCATGTCAAGCATTTTATGTAAATAAGAGATCAGAACAAGTCAGGGGCAAGAAAAGGCTAGTTATTGATTACAGGCCTTTGAATCACTTTCTCAGAGATGATAAGTATCCTCTTCTGAGGATAGATTCTATGTTCTCACTCATGGTCTCTGCAAAGATCTTTTCGAATTTTGACCTCAAGGCAGGTTTTTGGCAACTTGGCATAATACCTGAAGATCGGTACAAGACAGCTTTCTGCATACCGAACCATCACTATGAATGGACGGTGATGCCATTTGGGTTAAAAGTAGCACCTTCATTATTTCAAAAGGCAATGATAAGGATCTATGAACCTTTGCTTCATACGGCCTTAATCTACATTGATGACATATTGTTGTTTAGCCCAGACATTCAAGCCCACAATGAAACAGTCAAGAAGTTTATTGAACTCATAAGAGCCCATGGAGTAATGCTTAGCCCAACAAAGATGCAGCTGGGCCAGACCACAATAGATTTTCTTGGAATGCAATTTTCCAATGGAACCTATAGGACTCAGCCACATCTGGCCCAAGAACTTTTGAAATTCCCAGATGAAAATCTCACGATAAAGCTGATCCAACAGTTTCTAGGAATAGCTAATTACATTAGGCAATTCATTGTCCACTACAGTAAGTTGGTAAAGCCTATTTATCAACTGTTGAAGAAATAAGCACCACCTTGGTCGGCCATTCATACAAAAGCAGTTCAAAAGATCAAATCAGTGACTCAGACACTACCCTCCTTACAAATCCCTTCCACAGGAAAAAGATTGCTTCAGACTGATGCGTCTGATGAACATTGGGGAGCAGTCTTGTTTGAAGTTATTGGAGATAAAAAGGAATTCTATGGATATGCCAGTGGTCATTTCAAAGACAGTGAGTTGCACTACCATTCTATGTTCAAAGAAATTTTAGCAGTAAAGTATGGAATAAAGAAGTTTGAATTTCATCTAATAGGACATCACTTTACAGTTGTCATGGACTGTTCATCCTTTCCAAAGATGTTAGATTTCAGACAGAAGACTATTCCACACCCACAGCTGTTACGTTGGAAAGAGTGGTTCAGCAGATACAGTTTTGAAGTTCAGCATATAAAAGGGGATAAGAACCTGATCCCTGATTTCTTATCCAGACCACCTCTATCTATAGACCTTATTTCTTCTTCTTCAGAAATTTTGCTAATCTACATGGCTTCACCCAGCTCAAGTTCACCTTCCAGTACCCCAAATCAACCTCCATATGACTTTCTTGGAGACACTCCACCTGGATGTTCAAGAATTGATCTCAAGAAGATTCGAAGCTTTGCATAGAACATGTTGTTCACTTACATGATTCTGTTTCAAGATAAAATTGGAAGCCCAAAGAGAATTGTTTACTGTCCAGCTGAGTATCCCTGGGTAATGGTTTACAGACTTACCCCAGCATACATGTTTCCAGAACAACTCTGGTATTTATGGTGTCAATCGACACTATACTACCATGCAGTACAAATTGAGTTGATCAGAATGCTTGCATTCATTAACAACAAGGAAAACTTGCAGACTCCACAAGTCAAATTTCTCACTTGGTTTCAACCTCTTTCATATTGGAAGTAGCATTTTGAAGCACTAATTCTCCAGAACTTAAGTCCTAATCATGTTTCAGATTACATTACAAGTATTTTCATTTTTCACAGGTCTTACACCACAGTAGCAGGAACATCAAGAATTGTCACTCTCACAAGATGCAGAATATGGCAAGTTCATTGCATTGAAGACCCAACAAATCAAGAGGACATAAAGGCATCTCTTCTCAGAGAACTAAGGATTGATAATAATTTTCACCATCTTCCACCAATCAGCTTTACAGCCATTGGACCAGATCCATGCAACAGAATAAAAATGTTTCCATGGCCCCCAGTCATAAAACCTAAGTTCAAAGAGGAAGATGAAGAATATGCTTTTGATCCAGATTCTCAAGATGATCCTTTCTATAGGCCCAATGAAGATGATGTTTCCATCACGGTCCAAAGGTCACAGGCAAGTTCCAGCTCTAGGCCCAATCCAAATGAAAGATCCATGTTCCATTCCAATAAGGATATAGATTTCACTCAAGCCTAATATTGGAATTCTCAAGCCCGGTGTTATGATCCTCCACTAGAGCCATTTCGGCCCAGAAGATATCCAAACATCAGGCCTATTCCACTTGGAGAAGATAGTCTAGATGATTGGTCCATGAAAAGCCCAAGCCCAGATCTAGAAGATTAAAACCTTTCTCCATCACATGAACCCATCCAAAAGTGATAGTTAGGTGGATGTCTTCCACCCACTTTGTTTGTTTGTAATAAAGTAAGATGTGATAATAGCTTTAATAAGTGTGTGCTACTATTCACTTTACTTTAAGTCATATCTAAATCATGTTTGCTTTACTTTATGTCATTGTAAAATAGTGCTTTCATTATTAAGTACTATTTAGGAATCTTTGTTTATGTAAGCAGTGATGTCATATGCCACTGCCTAAGTATTATAAATAGCTCTTCCATTAGTAGGAAGAGGCAGGATGTAATTACCCGAGTGTGTAATAAAAATATGTTTGCTTAAAACTCTCTTTCCTCTAAGCTGCTAGTAAGCTAATAGTAGCCAATATACATACAGTCTCTTCGATCGTTCAAGATTAGCCATTAGTCAATGAAGATCATTCTGAGGTTTCAGAAATTAAGAATACATAAGAGGACAGTCCTACCAGTGGCCAAAGAGTGTGCCTTCAGGATAGTCATAACTTGTTTCTTGATTCCTGACTTCTCTGGTAAGTTTCATTTTTATGGTGAGTTAGTCTAGTTCTTATTTGGTATATAGGCTGGAAAACAGAGATTGCATCCCGACAAAGGCCCTGGAATTGCACCAGGACTTAATCTAGGGAAAAGGAAGGCTCTGCCTTCTTATCACTGGTAGACAACGCCACGTACCAGTAAGGATTAGGCTGACCTAGGAACAAATCCACAAGTTCCACCAATGCCTTCTAATGGTCCCTGGTTCACATTTGATGATATCCCTCCGCATAAATGGAGAGATAGGATTCAAGAATTCTATGCTTGTGTGGTTTATTTGAAATATATGTTTGTCATATGTGATATATACATGGTTTATGTATAGTATATGGGAAGTATGTGCATGACATATGTAGTATATATGTGATATATGTATGGTATATGTGATAAAGATAAAATGGTTAATGAATGCTTAGTTACAAATGTATATGCATATGAACTAAAAAGGTATTGTGACTAGTTAATCGATATTGTAAAGCAAAAGAATAGGCTTATGACCCAATAAATGTCAAATGAAACAAATGATCAAGCTAGCTTGTAAATACAAATGTTCACATGGAAAATGTTCACATGAAAACTCGAGGCAATGTCTATTTAACTTGGTCACAACAAAATGAAATAAGCAAAGCATATGCATGCGTAAAGAATAATAATTATATGCTTCAATTTTACTGATATCTATATCATAATGGTGAATGGAATGGAATACATAATATGCAATGAGTGTTAATTTATTACTATGAGTTGTTTGGTACTTTAGAGCTCATTTGATAATTATTTTCACTGAGCCGCAACTCATTAATTTGCATAATTTTTCAGTTAAAGGAAAGTGATAACTTATTTTGAGTGGCATATAGAAGACATGTAGTACAGGTCACTAGTCGAGCCTCACGATTCTCTCTCCTTACATTCCACACGAACATGAAAACATGTCATCTATATTTTGGACATATATGTTTGAACATGTATAGTCACTCATAATTAGTTTTAAAATGTATAAATGGAAGCAATTCGTAATCCTTTGGATGTAAAGTTTAAGTTTTAATAGATGTGATATATTATATTGTAGTGGAAATCTCAATGTTGACTTGTAAAGTCATTGAAAAATATTACAAGATATGAAAAAAAATTTACTATTACTATTAATATGCTTTTGATGTATGCATGGGAACTATACATGAAGGACAGTCTTTTGTCAATGGAGTTTAGCAATATTATCTCATTGAAATAGACCGAAAAGGATTTCAAAAGCCTATTCATATGATCCAAATCAATGTAGGGCATATTCTAAGTCATTGGAGGCAGCATTGGAGCTTTAAAAGCAATATTGGGCATAAAATCCACAATCAAGCTTATGGCTAACACTACACAAATGCAAGCTTACAGTGAAGATAAAAGAGTTTTTATGAAGATTCAAGTCAATGGGTTAAAATAAGACAAAATCCATAAAATTGAATTTTACAAGTAATGTGCAAGTCATGTGCTAGGAGTCATGTGCCAAACATGTGCAAGACATGTGTCATCCATGTGGAAGATATCATGTGCCAACCATGTGTTCAAGATCATGTGCCATGCATGTGCCTACTTATGGGATTTGGGCTTAACTTATAATTGAGCTTAATTATGTATGTGGGCTACCTATTTTAATCATCATAAACTTTTAATTAGTGTTAGGCATGTGGGCCAAAGGATATGAAGTCTAGCCCACCACTTGTCTTATTCTAGAAGGATTTAATTAGTGTCCTAATTCAAGTAGGACTCTACTTTTTAGAATTTGAGTTAGAATATAACTGTACTTTTAGGAGTTGAGTTAGAATATGACTTAGTTATCCTTTACCATAAAGGATTTAATAAAGACTTAGGGCTATAAATACTCGTTTAGGCTTATTTCACAAGACATGAATGAATAAAAATGAATTTGAGTGTTTTTCTTTAAAGTGAGACAAATTTGCATATCTTTATTACCTTTAGGAATTAGTTACATATCAAGTGATATTGTTTGTGGTGTGGCTATTCTTAATAATCCTTATAATCTTGTTCTTTGCTACATTGGTTAGCTTTTGGTCGAATTCAATCTATGATCACCATAGCTTAAGGTTTTTTTACCTTATCTTGTTGAAGGGTTTCAAGGCATGGTATTTGGGATTCTGCATCAATTCGGAATCAGAGCTTTTGGTTAGGTAATCATTATCAGTAACACCACATCTTATATATTTGAGTACCACCTATCCATGTGTCAAATAATCACACATAACATACTGGAAAGGCAAGATATCATGTTAATAGTGGTATTAATTTTTTTTTTATATCTTGTAATATCATTCAAAAACTTTGCAAGCTAATTTTGAGACTTTCGCTACAATATAATAAATCATTAAAACATAAACTTTGCACATAAATATTTACAAGTTGCTTTCATTTATACATTTTAAAAATCAATCCAGAGTGACTATACATGTTCAAACACATAAATCCAAAATACATATAATATATTTTCATGCTCATGTGGAATGCAAGGAGAGAGAGTAGTGAGGCTCGGCCGGTGACCTTTCATCCATGTCTTCTATATAACAATGAAAAAGAGTTAACACTTTTCTTTACCTGAAAAATTATGCAAACTAATGAGTTGCGGCTCAATGAGAATAATTATCAAATGAGGTCTAAAGCACCAAGCAACTCATATTAACAAATCATAAATCCAATGCATATCATATATATTACATTCCATTCACATTTATCATATAATCACAAATGAAATTTAAAAATATAATCATTATTCTTTACTAATGCTCTTGCTTTTCTCATTTTATTTTATTGTGACACAGTTAAACGGACATTGCCCCGGGTTTCCAAGTGAATATTTGCCATATGAACATTTGCATTTGCATTTGCTAGCTAGGTTGATCATTTGTTTCATTTACACATTTGTTGGGCCATAGGCCTCTTCTTTTTCTTTTCAATATCGATTAACCAATCACAACGCTTTTAAGTCCATATGCATATGCACTTGTACTTAAGCATTCATCAACCATTGTATCTTATCATATATACCACACGCACATACCTTGCATATACTATACATATACCACAAGTATACCACTTATATGTACCACAAATATCAAAAATTATCCATCATCATATTATCAAGGATAAATCATGACAATCATATGAATCACATAGTAAGCAACATTCATATGCATTAAAAAATTCAATTGATAATTAGACTCGCCTTTTTCCTTTGATTCTGACCCTTAACTTATTATCTACCCCCTTATTGTGTATCTCCAATTTGTCTTAAGCCTAATATTAAAATATAATTGGTTAATTTATGACTAGATAAACTTAATGTGACTTAAATAAATTAATATACATTGTTCATATCAATAGTTAAGATTTTTCTTATAAGACAATTTGACCTTATAAAACTGTTTAGGCTATAAATTTTTATATAAATGACCAATTAATTTGATTCTTATTCCTAATTAAAATTAACATATAATTATGTAATATATTAAAATTTCAAAACAATTGGATCATTGTACAGTTTTTGATAAAATTTCAAATTGTGTTATGTTTTCTGCCTTTAGGCAGTTTCAGGGTACCAACTTAGGTTTATCATAACTTACGACATATAATTCATATTGAAATGAAAATTTACATAAACTTATATGGGTTCACCTGAACCATTTTTCATGTTTACAAATTTTAAGAAATTATAAGAAATAGTTTACTCGTCTAGAACTGAGTTGGCTTCCAGGATAGTATGAATTGTAAAGGTCATAACTTACTCTATACATAACCTATTAAGCTGAAATTAGTACCCAAATTTAGATAATACATATACCTATAACTTTCATGTTTTGATAATATACATAATCTATCTCTAAGGAGTTCTAAATTTCCAAACAAGTTATTGGATCTGCCTAGGGCACTAAGCACTCTGCTCAAACTGTGGAACAATCATAGTTCTATTCACAATAACTCCAAATCCACAAGATATATGAACCTAAAATTTGGGATACAAATACATAACACATATATCTACAATTTTTATATTTTGGGATACTTCAAATAATGACTTTATCATATTCAAAACCAACAAACACAGTAGCTAACTCAACTAGGGTTCACATCCCGGCCAGTTTCAATGAAGAGAGGGTTTCTCTTCTATATACCACATCTTATAAAAATGTTTATATATCCATAAACCTAAGACATAAAGGAACACCTTTTATGTTTTACACTTCTCCAAATTCGATCTCGAAGATCATTGAAACTATAGTACAAAACACTACCTATTTATGAACCCTAAACACCATAATCAAGATTAATACAAAATAAATGTTTACTCACCTATAATCACCCCTTGGATAACCTTGTTTATGTAATTTTTGGAGTGAAAGAGAGAAGAAAAGGTGGCTAGAATTTAAAAAAATGGACTGAAGGAATGAAGCAAAGAAGAAGAAGAAGAAGAAGATAAGGAAATGAAGATAATGATTTAGCCTAATAAGTCAATGGCCACCATAAATGCATATGTTCAAATCAAATGCATGTAGATATACATGTGGAGAAGGTCAAGGATGTTGCAATTCTCCCCTTCTTTTAAAAATTTCGTCCTCGAAATTTAATACTTAAAAACAGGTGTGGATATTGCTTTTTCATATTTTCTTTTGTTTCCTATGTTGTCTCTTCTTGTTAATGGTTTCTCCATAATACCTTAACAAAAGGTATTTCTTGGTTTCTCAACTATTTAGTCTTGTATCCGGTGATTTCCACTGGTTCTTCTACATAACTCATGTCCTTTGCAATCTCGATGGCTTGATCTTTAAGTACATGTGTAGGATCTAACCTATATCTTCTAAGCATGCTCACATGAAATACATTATGAATCTAAGCCATCTCTGGTGGTAAAGCCAACCTATATGCCAATGGACCAACTTTCTCAAGAATTTCATAAAACCATATGTACCTTGGGCTCAATTTACCCTTCTTGCGAAATCGGATTATCCCTTTCCATGGAGATACACGAAAAAATACCTTTTCACCTAACTCGTATTCCATCTCCCTTCTATACTGATCAACATAACTTTTTTATCTATCTTGTGCTGCCTTTAGCTTGTTCTTGACAATCTTTATTTTATCCACAGTGTCTTGTACTATCTTTGGTCCTTCTAATGCACGTGCTCCTTCTTCATCCCAAATTATAGGGTTTCTACATTTTCTACTATAAAATGCCTTATATGTTGCCATCTGGATACTGCTATGATACTAGTTATTGTAAGTAAATTCAATCAATGTTATAGATTCATCCCAAGCACTTCTGAATTATATAGAACATACTATAAGCATTTCTTCTAATGTATGTATAGTTCTCTCTGATTGTCCATCAGTTTATGGGTGGAATGCAGTATTGAAGTTCAATTTTGTTTCTAATGCATCTTATAAACTCACTCAAAAATGTGAAGTGAACCGTAGATCTCTATCAGACACAATGGATAATGGAATACCATGTAATCTGACTATCTCATTCACATATAACTCTGCCAAACTCTCGAGTGTACATCCCCATCTTATAGGTAAAAAATGTGCTAACTTGGTTAATCTGTCAACAATTACCATTATTGCATCATTTTTCTATGGAGTTCTTGGCAATCCATAAATAAAATCCATCGTTATTTTCTCTCATTTCCATTATAGCACTGGCAATGGATGTAGCTTACCAATTGGTGTCTGGTGTTCAATTTTAACATGCTGACATGTTAGGCATTTAGAAACATATTCTGTTATATCTTTCTTCATTCTTGGCCACCAATAATGAGCCTTAAACTGTGATACATCTTTGTTATCCCTGGGTGCATTGCACAAGGTACATTGTGTGCCTCTTCCATTATTTCCTGATGCAAGTTCTCAGTGTTTGGAACACATATACGTGACTCTAACATCAATTTATCATTCTACAAATGAAATTTTGTACTATTTCCCTGCCTTACCATATCAATTTTCTCACATAATTGAGGAATTTTGTCTTGTGGTTCTTTAATTCTCTCCTTTAGTATAGGTCTAACCTAAAAAGTAGCAATCAATGATCCTTCATCATGCATATTTAATTCGACATTCATAGATCATAATTGAATTAAATATGGAAAAGATGATGCTTGCAAGTGAGCTACACTACTATTGGCCTTCCTACTCAATGCATCTGCTGCCACATTGGCTTTCCCCGGATGGTATTCAATTGTACAGTCATAATCTTTCAATAGTTCTAACCATCGTCTCTACCTCATATTTAATTCTTTCTGCATCAACAAATAACCCAAGCTTTTATGGTCTATGAAGATCTAAAATATCTCACCATAAAGATAATGCCTCCAAATCTTCAATGCAAATACAATTGTAGTCAATTCTAAATCATGCCCTAGATATGAGATCTCTTGTGGTGTCAATTTCCTGGATGCATAAGCTATCACCTTACCATATTGCATTAATACACATCCCAAGCCATGGTGAGAAGCATCACTATATACTGTAAACCCACTTGTACCTATAGGAATAGTTAACACTGGTGATGAGGTTAGCCTGTGTTTTAGTTCATCGAAACTCCTTTGACATTCTGGAGTCCACTTGAAAGACACATTCTTTATTAACAATTTAGTCAAAGGGCTAGCAATTAATGAGAACCCATCAATAAATCTACGACAGTATCTGAATAAACCCAAAAAACTACGCACTTCTGTAACATTTTTAGGAGCTTCCTAATTTACTATGGCCTCAATTTTCTTTGGGTCTACTTCTACACCCTTGCTCGATACCACATGTCCAAGAAACACCAAATGATCTAACCAAAACTCGCATTTACTTAGTTTGGCATATAATTGTTTCTCCCTCAAATTTTGCAACACAATTCTTAAATGTTATTCATATTCTCCCATATTCTTTGAGTACACCGGTATGTCATCAATAACTACTATCACAAATTTATCCAAATACGGTTGAAACACTTTATTTATTAATGCTATAAATGCAGCTGAAGCATTAGTTAATCCAAACGGCATTACTAAAAATTCATAGTGTCCGTACCTAGTTCGAAAGACAGTTTTTGGAACATCTGCTTCTGCTATATTTAGCTGGTAATAGCTTGATTTCAAATCAATCTTGGAAAATATCTGGGCTCCCCACAATTGGTCAAAACAAATCATCTATTCTGGGCAATGGCTATTTGTTCTCGACTGTCATTTTGTTAAGTTTTTTGTAATCAATACACAATCTCATCGTCTCATCCTTCTTTTTAACAAATAATACTGGAGCTCCCTATGGTGATACACTAGGTCTGATATACCCTTTATCAAGCAACTCTTGTATTTGGGTATTTAGTTCTTTCAACTCAACTGGAGCCATTCTGTAGGGTGACATTGATTTTGGCACTGTCCCTGGTACCAGTTCAATAGTGAATTCTATTTGTCTATCAAGTGGTAAACCAGGTATATCATCTGGGAATACATCAAAAAATTCTCTCACCACTGGTATGTTTTCAAGCAATCTATCGGTGGTTCTAGTATCAGTCACATATGCCAAATATGCCTCACATCCTCCTTTGATCATTTGAAATGCCTTTATAGCTAAGACTAAACATGTAGGCACAAGTTTTCTTTCACCTAGAAGTACTACCCTTAGCTGGTTTGGTGATTCCAAAATTACTTCCTTAGTAAAGCAATTCACTATTGCATGATGTTTAGTTAACCATTTTATTCCCAATATGACATCAAATTCATATATTGGCAATAAAATCAGATCAGCTATCAACTTAGCTTTATCAATGTATATCAAGCAATCACAATAAACATTATTCACAACTACTACTGTTCCCAGTATAATACTCACATTTATATAAATCCCCAAAGGCTCATGCTTTTGATGCAATTTGGATGCCATATGCAATGATATAAATGAATGCATGGAGCCTGGGTCAATCAATACATATGCTAACATATCATAAATGTAAATATTACTAATGACTACTTCGGGAGCATCAACTACCTCCTGCCTAGTTATGGAAAACACCCTAGCATGTGTAGGGGGTCTAGAACTTTGACCTTCAGATCTGATCACTCCTCTACCTATCGTACCAGTTCTGCCTCTGTCTTTGTCTTGTATTCCACTACCAGGATAGACCTTTGGTGCCTCAATTGTAGTCTCAGATACTCCTCTACCTCTGTTGGTCTCCCTAATCTGGTTCTTTCTAGGCATTCCCTATACATGTGATCCAACAACCCACAGAAATAACATGCTCCTATGAGCCTTTAACATTCGCCACATGTAGGCCTCTGTTCAACATATTGGCTTTGCCCTCTACCTGGGTAAAAGGAAATCATAGCATGACCTCTAGAGCTTGACTATCAACCTCTGTTACCAGACTGTGCTGGCATATATCTACCTCTTTTTCCTGACCTTCTACTAGACTCACCAGAGAACTCACATGCTGCCTTTTTAATTTGTTGTTCTCCAGCTTTTTTCATTAACCGTTCAGCTTTAATTGCAGCAGCTCTGAGTCTGGCATAACTATCAAGATCAATAGTTGTGATTTTGTTTTTGATCTCATATTTGAGGCTCTCCTCAAACTTCCTGCATTTGTCTCTTTCAGTAGAGACCATGAAGGTGACATAGTAGGAAAGTTTGTTGAACTGCACTTCATACTCAGCAACAGATATGTTCCTCTATTTCAAATTCATGAATTATTTTCTCTTCTCATCTTTATATGCCTCAGGCATGTAATTATTCTGAAATTTCTAGAGAAAATCATTCCATGTCAGAAACCAGTGATTATGCATCACTGTCAGGGACTGTCTCCCACCATTCATAGGCATTGCCTTGAAGCAAAGATACTGCATAATCAAATTTCTCCTCTGGAGTGCATCTCATTATATTAAGTACCCTATGTGTTCTTTTAAGCCATGTCTCAGCTTCTATGAGGTCTATAATGCCATTAAAATCAATTGCACCTTGTTTCCTCAACTTGTCATATTGCCTTTCCCTATACATTCCAGGACCATGCACTTCCTATTATGGGTTTTCATGAGGTACCTCTGCATGAGATGATTGTGATGCATGTGCAGGAGCTCTAAGTCCTAGTTCTGGTTGCTCTCTATGCAAATGAGGTGATGCCTTATGAGAATGCATTTTGGCCGACCCCTCTCTCATTGGTCAATCATGTCTTATGATGATCCTAAAACATATGGAATTATGTCACTACATAATGTTCAACACATATGATGCATATGTTATCACGCTCTTATGCATATGCATGTTCCCATGGAACCTATCCATGCTCTTATACCAAAAATATAAGACCACATCTTATACATTTAAGTACCACCTATCAATGTATCAAATAATCACACATAGCATACTGGAAAGGCAAGATACCCTGTTAATAGTGGTAGTAATTTTTTTTTATATCTTGTAATATCATTCAAAAACTTTGCAAGTCAACTTTGAGACTTTTGCGAGAATGTAATATATCACATATATTAAAACATAAACTTTGCACATAAATATTTACGAGTTGCTTTCATTTATACATTTGAAAAACCAATCCAGAGTAACAATACATGTTCAAACAAATAAATCCAAAATACAGATGACATATTTTCATGCTCGTGCTGAATGCAAGGAGAGAGAGTAGTGAGGCTCGACCAGTGACCTTTCATCCATGTCTTATATATGGCAATGAAAAAAATCTAACACTTTTCTTTACCTAAAAAATTATGCAAAATAACGAGTTGTGGTTCAGTGAGAATAATCATCAAATGAGGTCTAAATCACCAAGCAACTCATTAACAAATCATAAATCCAATGCATACCATATATATTCCATTCCATTCACCTTTATCATATAATCACATATGAAATTTAAAAATATAATCACTATTCTTTACTTATGCTCATGCTTTGCTCATTTGATTTGTTGTGACCCAGTTAAACGAACATTGCCCCAGGTTTCCATGTGAACATTTTCCATATGAACATTTGCATTTGCATTTGCTAGCTAGCTTGATCATTTGTTTCATTTGCACATTTGTTGGGTCATAGGCCTCTTCTTTTGCTTTGCAATATCGATTAACCAGTCACAACACTTTTAAGTCCATATGCATATGCACTTGTACTTAAGCATTCATCAACCATTGTATCTTATCACAAATACCATACATATACCACATATATACCTCATATGCCACGTGTATACCTTGCATATACTATACATATACCATTTATATATATCATATATGTCAAACATATACCTCAGATATACCACAAGTATACCACTTATATGTACCATAAATATCACAAATTATCCATAATCATATTATCAAGGAAAAATCATGACAATCATATGAATCACATAGCATATGCACTAAGGAATTCAATTGATAATTAGACTCACCTTTTTCCTTCGATTTTGACCCTTAACTTATTGTCTACCCCCTTCTTGTGTATCTCTAATTTATCTTGAGCTTAATATTGAAATACAATTGGTTAATTTATGAATAGAGAAACTTAATGTGGCTTAAACAAATTAATATACATTGTTCATCAATAGTTAAGATTTTTCTTATGAGATAGTGTGACCTTATAAACCTGTTTTGCCTATAAATTTTTATATACATGACCATTTTATTTTATTCTTGTTCCTAATTAAAATTAACATATAATTATATAATATATTAAAATTTCAGAGCAATTAGATCATTGTACAAATTTTGATGAAATTTCCAATTGTATTATGTTTTCTGCCTTTAGGCAGTTTCAGGGTACCAATTTAGGTTCATCATAACTTACTATATATAATTAATATTGCAATGAAAATTTACAGACACTTATATGGATTCGAATGGAACATTTGTTATGTTTACAACTTTTATCAGTTATGTCTCTAAAGCCCTCAAATTATAAGAAATAGTTTACTAATTAAAAACAGAGTTGGCTTCCAGCCCAATACGAATTGTAAAGGTCATAACTTACTCTATACATGACATATTAAGCTGAAATTAGTATCCAAATTTAGATAAGACATATACCTATAACTTTCATATTTTGATAATATATGGAATTTGTAAGACCACATCTTATGCAATTAAGTATAACCTATCCCTGTATCAAGTAATCACACGTAGCAGACTGGAAAGGCAAAATACCCTGTTAACATTGGTAGTAAATTTTTTCCATATCCTGTAATATCATTCAATGACTTTGCAAGTCAAATTTGAGGCTTTCGCCACAATATGATATATCACATATATTAAAATATAAACTTTGTACATAAGTATTTACGAGTTGATTTCATTTATACATTTTTAAAACTCATTCCAAAATGACTATACATATTCAAACACGTAAATACAAAATACATATGACATATTTTCATGCTCATGTGGAATGTAAGGAGAGAGAGTGATGAGGCTCAGCTAGTAACCTGTGCTTCATGTCTTCTATACGCTACTCAAAATTAGCTATCACTTTTATTTACCTGAAAAATGATGCAAATTGATGAGTTACGGCTCAATGAGAATAATCATCCAAAGTGATATATGCATGGAAACCATGCATGGAAGGAAAGAAAGACAATCTTTTATCAATGGAGTGGAGCAATATTATATCATTGAAATGGGTTTAAAAGGAGTTCAAAAGCCCATTAATATGATCAAAATGCTTATGGGGTGTGTTCCAAACCATATGAGACAGAAATGGATCTTTGAGAGTAACAATGGGCCTAAAATTCACAATCAAACTTATGGGCCAATACTACATAAAGGGAAGCCTAAAGTGAAGATCAAAGGACTCTTTCATGAAGATTAAATTCAAATGGGCTAAACAAGGCAAAGTCCATAAACCTTGAAGATTACAAGTCATGTGCAAATCATGTGCTATGAGTCATGTGTCAAACCTGTGTAAGACATGTCCCATTCATGTGCAAGACATCATGTGCCAACCATGTGCCTACTTATGTGATTTGGGGCTTAACTTGTAATTGGGCTTAATTATGTATGTGGGCTGCCTAATTTAAATTACCTTAGGCTTTAATTAGTGATAGACATGTGGGCTAAATAAATAAAGCCCAACCCACCACTTGTCTTATTTTAGAAGGATTTAATTAGTGTCCTAATTCAAGTAGGACTCTACTTTTTAGAATATGAGTTAGAATATGACTGTACTTTTAGGAGTTAAGTTAGAATAGGATTTAATTATCCTTTACCATAAAGGATTCAAAGACTTAGGGCTATAAATACTCATCTAGGCTTCTTTGTACAAGACATGAATGAATAAAAACGAATTTGAGTGTTTTTCTTTAAAGTGAGGCAAATTTGCATCTCTTTATTACCTTTAGGAATTAGTTACTTATCAAGTGATATTGCTTGTGGCGTGGCTATTCTTAATAATCCTTATAATCTTGGTTCTTTGCTACATTGGTTAGCTTTGGGTCGGATTCAATCTATGATCACCATAGCTTAAGGTTTGTTTACCTTGTCTTGTTGAGGGGTTTCAAGGCATGGTCTTTGGGGTTCCGCATCAGTTTGGTATCAAAGCTTTTGGTATCAATATACTAGGACATGTAGCTAGTGCGTGTCATGAACTTGTTCCTATAAAAATATATATGAAATGCACATGTTCAAGTGAAATACATGTAAAATACATATGTTCAAATGAAATACATGTAGATATGCATGCGGATAAGGTCAAAGATGTTACATTATCTATCCTTTAAAATTGCTTTCTAGTTTTTAATTTAGCTAGATTTAAATTCTGCCATTATAGGTACCTTAGGAAAAATTTCAGCCATAAAGAGTAAAATTGCATGTTTGGGTTTCTTTTCAATTCTTTGATATATTTAAGATTTATTTAGTATTAATAACTTTTGATTAGTATTATTTGATTAAAAAAAAAGAAAAAATATAGAATTTTGAATTTAGCACCAAAATTGAGAAATTGTGTTATTTTGAGCTTCAAGTTGAAATCTTGTGATTATTGATTGTTGTTTGGTATCATCATAAACTACTGCAATCCAACTTAAATAATTGGTTTTGAGGTTGAAAAGTACAACTTTTGAATTAAGGTATCTTAGTAATCATGTTGAGCATTGATTTGATATTGAGGAATTAGACTTATCTATTAAATATGCCTTGAGTTCTTGCTAGTTGGTGATAATTAAGGTTGAATAAGGTTTAATTAAGGGACAATTGGCTACTCACCAGGAGGAAACCGATTCTGAATTTTATTCAGTATTTTCTAATTCCTTATGCTCTTGAGTTTCATTATTTTAATTATGTCCTTTTTGCATCTATTTACATTGGTTAAGTCTACTTTGCATCATTAGTCTCCAAATTAACAAAAATCAGTAGCATACACATCTCTGCAACCGTGTATAGCTTTATATGTATATTTTCTTTCACATCGGTTTGCTTCTAGATTTTTTTTGTTATATTCATTCTTGTTAGGTTTTTTTTGTTAAATTATTAGCATAGAACACTTGCATATTGCTTGACTTTGTTTATGGTTCTTGATTATAATTTTGAGATTCAATTTTGGGTGATAAAATGCAAGAGTGGTGCGCTTAAAGGAGGGTAAAAGCCATTATTTGTGTGAAAAATGAGTGGTTTATATTCTGTTTTGAGTGAAACACATGAGGGAGTGCTATGAGGACATCTAACATTATTTTTGCAGGTTTATCATCATGTTTTGCAATTTTAATACTAAATGCCTTATCAATGGCAATAGGTGTCGCATGGTGATTGATAGAGTAATTGACAGAAATATAGCTAGCACTAAGGTAGTTGAGAAGTTTGGTTTGCAATGCACCAAACATCCTAGACCTTATAAAGTTCCACGGTTGGAAGGTGGTGATGTTAGGGTGCATGAGCAAGTGAAAGTGGCATTCACCATTGGTAGATATTCTGATATGGTGTTGTGTGATGTAATACCAATTGATGGTTGTCATATTTCATTGGGAAGGTCTTGGAAACATGAAAAAGGTGCAATCTATGATAATATTAAGAATCGCTATTTTTTTGTGAAAGATGGAAGGAAAGTGATTCTTACAGCTTTGACTTTCAAGGAAGTTTATAAAGATTACATGAAAAGCTACGAAATGAAAAAGCTTGAGAAACAGAAGCAACATGAAACCCATAAGAGATAATAAGATAAAGTATAGAGAAAAACTGACATTGAAGAAAAAGAAAGTCCAAAAGAGCAAAAACAAAATACAAATGAAGATTTTTAGTCACCTTTAGATGAAGTTAATGGTGTTAGTGCTATTGAGAGCATTACAATTAAAAGTGAAAATACCATTCAAGATGAATTTGTAGTTAGTGATAGTGAATTCATATAAGTGAATGATGAACATGAATTGGATGAGCTTAAAGGAGTAAAAGGTGAGTGAAAAAGAGATGAAAGAAGGGGCTGATCGTAATAAAAGTAGAGAGATCATTGAAAAAAAATAGTTTTCGAGTGATCAGAATGAAAGTAATGTGCAAAGAGAGAAAATAGTGAATGTGTGTAAAAATGAAAAAAAGGTGAAGAGCGAACTTTTTACTAACAATTTTTATTATCATTTGCTTTGTATTGTGCATTTTTCTTTTGATGTAGGTAAAGATTTGAGGACGGATCTTCTTGAGCAAATGGAGAATGATGTATGCACGAAAACTATACACGAAGGACAGTCTTTTGTCAAGAGAGTAGAGAAATCTTATCTCATTGAAATAGACCGAAAAGGAGTTCAAAAGCCTATTCATATGATCCAAATCAATATAGGGTGTATTCTAAATCATTTGAGGCAGCATTGGAGCTTTAAAAGGAATATTGGGCCTAAAATCCATAATCAAGCTTATAGGCTAACACTATACAAAGGCAAGCCTAAAGTGAAGGTAAAAGGAGTCTTTTATGAAGATTCAAGTCAATGGCTAAGATAAGACAAAATCCATAAAATTGAATTTTACAAGTCATGTGCAAGTCATGTACCAAACATGTGTAAGACATGTGTCATCTATGTGGAAGACATCATGTGCCAACCATGTGCTCAAGATCATATGTCATGCATGTGCCTACTTATGGGATTTAGGCTTAACTTGTAATTGGGCTTAATTATGTATGTGGGCTACCTATTTTAATTATCATAAACTTTTAATTAGTGTTAGGCATGTGACCTAAAGGATATGAAGTCTAGCCCACCACTTGTCTTATTCTAGAAAGATTTAATTAGTGTCCTAATTCAAATAGGACTCTACTTTTTAGAATTTGAGTTAGAATATAACTGTATTTTTAGAAGTTGAGTTAGAATAGGACTTAATTATCCTTTACCATAAAGGATTCAAAGACTTAGGACTATAAATACTCATTTAGGATTATTTCACAAGACATGAATGAATAAAAACCAATTTTAGTATTTTTTTAAGAGACAGATTTGCATCTCTTTATTACCTTTAAGAATTAGTTATTTATAAAGTGATATTTCTTGTGGCATGGCTATTTATTAATAATCCTTATAATCTTGGTTATTTGCTACATTGGTTAGCTTTGGGTCGGATTCAATCTATGATCGTCATAGCTTAAGGTTTGTCTACCTTGTCTTATTGAGGAGTTTCAAGGCATGGTCTTTAGAGTTCCGCATCATTTTGGTATCAGAGCTTTTGGTTAGGTAATCATTATCTATCATTTTAAAATTGCTTTCTAATTGTTAACTTAGTTAGTTTTAAATTCTTCCATTATAGGAGGTACCTTAGGAAAAAACAATTCAGCCATAAAGAGTAAAATTGCATGTTTGGGTTCCGCATCAGATCTTATGTCTTGTTAGTATGTAATATGTGATTATTTGACACAGAGATAAGTTATACTTAAATGTATAAGGTTTATAGGGTATGATGTTACAGTGACCCTCAGAACTGTGATGGCAGTAATAGTCCTGTGGATAATGAGGCTCAAAATCCTCTGAGCTAAGCTATTGTACAGGGGCTAGGTGTTGCTTTTCCTCCTCCACCCTGACCCATGGTAGTGTTGGAGGACTAGTTCCGAAATCTAGTGATGCAACAAATGGTTGCACTTATATAGAGGATAGCACAGGCAGTGCCATATGCTCCACCGCCACTTCCATCTCCACCTCCTCCTGATGTAGATCAAGGACATGTAAGTCAATCTTCATAGAAGGAGAATAATGCACTAGTCATACCAAGTGGTGCAATCACAAAATCAAGAGCTAACAAGTTAAGGCAAGCAATGCAAAACTATGTCCAATGCTTGGTCACTAAGGAGATCACAAGTGAGGCGTGCATCACAAAGGAGATGGAGCTGATTGAAGACCCAAGGGCCATTACTCATCTTGGGGTGTGTGAAGAACTATTTTGCATGGACTAGTCCAATGGGCTAAACAAGACAAAGTCCATAAAATTGAAGATTATAGGTCATGTGCTACACATGCCTATTTATGGAATTTGGGCTTTTTCTTTTTCTCCTTTTCTCTCATCTTCCTCCATCAATTATAAGACTACAAATTTTTCCATTTATCAAGCATCTAGAATGGAAGATATTTTCCCTTTGTTCAACCCCAGCTTCTTTCAATTATGCATTAAGTACACGTCTAACCACAAGATTTAAATCCCTACCAATAGCATGATCGGCCTCATCATCATCACTACAATCTTCAAATGAAAACATTGAATTAGATGCAATATCATATCACTTTCGAATTGACATATCACTTTCGAATTCAATCACACCATTATCTTTCAATATCATAACCTTTTTATTTGGGCATTGAGATGCAATATGTCCATTGCCAAGACACTTAAAGTATTTTATATTTCTATGCTTTTCAGTATTGGAAGAAGAAGTAGCATTAGCTCTAGGGTTACCTTTTTTCTCTACTTTATCCTTTTCTTCTCTTACCTTGTCTTTAGCTTTGTCTTCCCTTTTAGGCCACTTTTAGCTCCAATTAGCTGTGGAACCCAAATAGGTTGGTGTGTTGGTTTCCTTTTGCTTTAGTTGCTTCTCCACCTCCATAGCCATATTCACCATCTCTTCTAACTCTACATAGTGGTGCAACTCAATAACATTTGCAATTTCCTTATTTAAACCAGCCAAGAAACATGTCATGGTAGCCTCCATATCTTCATCAATATTAGCCTTCATCATAACTATCTCCATTTCTTTATTATAGTCCTCAACTCTCTTATTTCCTTGTCTCAAACTTTGGAGCCTTTAATGTAGTTCCCTATAATAGTAACTAGGCACAAACCTCTTTCTCATGACTGCCTTCATCCCCACCCATGTGTTCTATGCCTTTCCCTATTCCTATGCCTATTGAGGATGATTTGGTCCCACCATACCAAGGGATAGTTAGTGAATTCCACAGCTTCCAACTTTACCATTTTCTCATCAGAATAGTTATGACATTCAAACACCAATTCCACTTTTCTCTCACACTCCAAGTAAGCATTAGCATCATTCCTACCTTGAAAAGTAGATATTTTCATTTTAATGCTTCCCAAATTTCTATATATTTGATTCTTGATGTTTCCAAATCTATCTGCCTCTACCCTGCCTCTATGTTCTCTCTTATTCCTTCCTCTATCATTTCTTCCCCCTCTACCTCCAAACCGATTTCTATCCCTATCGTCATCAAAATCTTCTTCATAATCAGATTGAGGTGGAGTTGCTAACCTTTCCCTTATCCCTCAAATTCGACTTTGCAAGGATACATCTCTTCTAAGATTATGTAAAGCTTGATCATGACCTTCTAACCTCCTATCATATTTGTCAAGCCGATTACTCATATCTCAGAGCAGAATCTCAAGCCTACCAAATTGTTGTTGCATAGCCTCCAATGTGAAGAAAGTTTTGTTTCCTTCATCACTACTTCTTTTCTGGTTGCTTGATTTAGACATGATGTAAATAAATGGTCTCGTACACTCCCTCACGTGTTTTACTCAAAAGGTGTATGTTCGCTCTTGTTTCACTCAATTAAGGATTTTACCCTCTTTTGAGCTAACCACACTTGCCTTTTACCACTATTGTGTCCTGACTATGATATATTTTCGAATCAACTTCAACTAACCAGATCAATAATAATGAGCAACAATATCCAATAGAAAATTAAAACAAACAATTCCTAAGAAAGAAAGGAATATCACAAAACTAAAAGCAAAATTAATGAAATGAAAGTAATGAATGACAAATATATGATATATGCACACACGAATGAAGAATGAGGTGTGCAGATTTAATAAGTGTTATTTAAGTAATATGGAATGCAAAATTACTCAACTAATGTAATGGAAACAAATAGGACAACAATCAAGACAAAGAATGCAACAAATTGACAAAACTAGAAAAAATTAAGTGTATATGTGCTACTACCCTAATGGAATTCGAACTAGAATCTAAAAACTCACTAAACCATTCCCAACTTACTGCCAAATAAGCTAATTGGATGCCTATTAGCAAATATTATCCACCAATTGCACAATTTCCAGCAATAAGCAATGAAATCTCAACTTATACCTCAATATGAAACCAATCAATTTCAATTACGAAATCCACTCAAAATTGATCAAATTATCAATTTTAATCAGAATAAAGCAAATATATTTAGAGGCAATTCATTTTGTATATGTGTGCAATCAATTGAATCAAAACAGTCCCACTTTTTGCAATAAATGGAAATATGCACCATTCTTTTTTTTAATTTTTTTTATAATCTGATCTACTAAAAAAAAGATTAAAAATACCAAAAATTCGTACCAAAAAAAAAACCAAACTTCAATAGACTGCAATATAGGTAAATTCAATCACAAACAGATAAACATTTTTTTTAAAATTTTTATGTTGCAACTTAAACAAATATCACTAAAAACAACAAAATAAAGATAGGTATAATTGATTTGGAACCAAAGCTCTGATACCAAATGATACAACAACCACCTAAAATCTAAATATAGACAACCTCCAAATCAATTTGATACAAATCTTAAGTTTCAACCAATTGCAAGATTAGACTCTTCACCCCCAAACTAGTAAGGAATTGGTAACAAAGAGTATGAAGAAAGAATTAGATTCACGCCATAAATTAGTTACCAACCTGATAAGTGAAGGCAATCCTTGGTATATCAATGAAGATCACACCTCCCACTTGAAGAACGCTCAAGAACACTCAAATTTTGATCTTAATCACCAATTTGCATGTCTTACACACATAAAGAAGTATTTATACCTCTACAAACCAAACTCTAGGTGTAAAAGTGAATAAAAGACTAATCTCCCTAATGGCTTAAGGACAAACAAAAGGGCTTAATTTTATAAGACTCACACACCTAAGACAAGTTAAAATAAGGCTAATCATGTGTCTTTAAATGAAATTACATGCCAATAATTAACATAAAATATCCCACTAATTTTAGTCTTAGGCCCAACTATAAAATAACATAAGTCCACCTTAACATAGTAGCACATGACTTGAAGCTTGTAATATGGACTTCTTATCTAGCCCATTAGGCTAGTTGTCTTCACCCTCACATGCCCTAATGAGTATCACAAGCTTTGGATCACCAACTGATTTCATCTCTTCAAGCTTGATCCAAGCCTCTTCCTTGATGTCTTTTGTCACCAACTTTGAATATACGTTTGCAAGGTTGCCTTAAGCTTGTTTGCGCTTGATCTTAGGAATGGACAAGGTGGCATCACTAATCCATCTTCTCCATGGCATGTAAGATCATCTTTGTTGTCTTAGCTCGCATCAGGGTTTCATACCTGTGAAATATGAACTCAAAAAATGCCCAAAATGGGCAGAAGCTTTCACGTTTTATGTCAAGGCTACGGAAGTCATGAATGCATGGGTTCACATTTGTGAACGTGGAGTCACAACTGTGAACATATATTTCTAGTTTTCACCCTCAATTTCATGGTTTGAACCATGGCCATAAATTTTCATACCAGTGAACATATAGTCACAAACATGAATAAAGTGTATTTTTAGGATAGAAGCTTTCACATGAACGGTCACGGTATGGTTCATGAGAAAAAAAGTACTCGTGAATATCTTTTATGCCTGTGAATCCTTTCTTATTTTACATATGTGGTGTATGGTTTTACTTGAGTTGTGGTGATTTTGTTTCTAAATGCATGTAGATAATGTAAAAGTGATATAAAGGATAAATGTGATGATGCATGAGAAGTAATATGATGATTTTATAAACATGGTTCTATGTGTACATGGTATAAAAAAGAAATGAAAGATAAAGGTTAAGACTTTAAAAGTCATTTTCTCTAATCTAGAACTTAGTCTAGGATATATGATATATCATTGAGGGGGTTACGGTACTGTAGAATATTCTTTATAAAAGGCCTTGGAGCTGAAACTCGGGTTAGAACGCCTTTGGTCCTCAATTCCATGTGATTTTAATGACAAGTTGACTGAAGCTCATGTTAGATTGCCTTTGGTCTCGGTTCTATGTGATTTTAATGACAAGGTGGTTGAAGCTCATATTAGAGCTCCTTTGGTCCTTGTTTCCATGTGATTTTAATGATAAGGTAGCTAAAGCTCATGTTAGAGCACCCTTGATACAGTTTATACTTAGTCAAGGTAGATAAAGCTCTAAGAGCGCCCTTGACTTGAGGAGCTCAAATGCTTTTACAAATAGTGGACAGAGTGACTAAAACTTTGAGAGCGCCTCCATTCCACAATCTGCATTTAGATAATCCCACTTAGAGTTTTGGGCAAAAAAAGAATAAAAATGGTATTATAGAAAGTTTTGGGTAGAAGCAAATGAAAATTGGAAATTTTGGTAAGTCATGAATAAAATAAGATGAACTAAAGGAAGAGGTAAAGTTACTATGAACAGGTTGTATGAGAAAGCTTGTTATGTTTAATGATGTTGATTGATATGGTGATTGTATTGTCATACATTAGAATCGTATTTATGGTATGATAATATACATGAACATGCATAATATGTCATGATATGAATTCTATGGTGACATGCTTGAATTTTTATGCCTATATGTACTACTAAACTTCAGTAGCTTAGCGTGTAGATTTTTTGCATGCAAATCGGAGCCTAAGGAATAATAAAAATTGACTCAAAAGAAGAAACTTTCATTTTAAAGAATCAGTGCATATATCATCTTTATTGCTTTTTTTTTTTTACATGACATGATTTTTGGTTTTAATATTTTGTATAAACTTTTTTATGTTAAAAGCTTGTATTTGATTAAATGTTATATATTTTTTGTAAGCAGAGGTCGTTTTAGCCTGAACATGAAAATATGATTTATGAAAAAGGATCATGTGGATCAACTTGATATATATAAGTGGTTGTTGATATTCAAACATGTTTATGTAAATTGTTTTGTAATGAAATATTTTAATTTTATATGTTCTATAAAACAATAACTGTTAGTATCCATCTAATTAGTTAGAAATAATTCTAATTAGCTAGATAGGTGTTACATTTTTTTTCTTCAAATTTAAATTCTTTTTTTAAAAATTTAGAATAATTATCGAGTTAATTCAAGAATATTTTAAATATAATTTTTGAACTTCATTCGAATATAAGGAGAAAAACTTGAGTGAATCGACTGGAGCTTTAAATCTCAAAGTTTTGAGTCTAATCGAGTTTGAATTCAATAATGTATTAACTAGGTTCAAATAACACCTCCACGGATGAGGATATTATGCAAATTTATTTTCTTGTCTAAATGGTAATCAAAAGTAAAAATTAATATGAAAATGAAGATTCGCAATATTTATTGCTTATCTAAAATGAAAGGCTAATTAATATATAGCTGTCTTAGACAGTTGTAGGGAGCCTTAATTGGCCAGCTTATTGACTTTCAGTTAAGGTGAAGCTACATTACACGGCCATGAGAAAGGGACACCATCAATAGTACGTGCTATCAATTAATGAACCGGATAATTAGTTAATAAATTTTGTTACTCTCTTACTTTTACGAAAAAAAGCTGATCCTTTTATTTTATTTATTTTAAATTTTATATATCCCTTTTTAAAATATAATTATTGATTTTTTAATGCAAATTAAAATTTCATTAATGACTAAAAAAATATATCGGCAATATGTAATAAAAATAAATAATTTTAAAATATAAAATGTACAAAATAAAAAAATAATGAAACTACTGGAATGTAAACATTTTATTTTTATGAAAATTGTGCAGAAGGATAATATATCATGTATAATTTATTTTTTAGCATAACACTTACTCTATCTATTAGAGATAAAATATTAAATCACATTTCATAGGAGAAGGACAACTCCCACAAAAATATCTCATATAAAGAGGATAATTTTTTTTTAAAAAAAACATGACTTACATCCAATTTCATCTTAATAAAACAAAAAATAAATAAAATAAGTTTATATCTAAAAAATACATATCTAAGATTCACTAAAATGGATAAATGTATTCATTTAGGATTAGTTCAAATAGCAATTAAACCTTTATTCAGATTATGTTTAGATATTCCTGTACTCATGTGTCTTAGAGACGCTAGACATATAAGTTTTTCAAATTCACTTTTAGCGATGACATAAACAAATTTAGCAAATGATCCCAAATATTTTAATTGTTATCCAAACTTTTCATTAAGTTTATTCGATCCTAATATATTTGATACTTTAAGTTTAACAGTTAAGACAAAGAATTTAGATTTTAAACAAAATACACGAGCAATAGCTATAATTTATAGAATTTATTACAAAGTAATGTCTACCACTTTAAATTACAGAGCTAGAAATAGTTTACTAAAAGATGAAACCTTAGTCTTTGAAGGTAATAGAATGTACTCTAATATTCAGATATCTAAAAGATTAAAATGAATGAAATTACTCGATCAGGAATATAGGAATTAACTGAAATAACAGAACCTCAAAAGGTAAATATAAATAGTCAAACTTCTAGTATAATTGAAAGAAATGATGGATCTGTAAAAATATCATTTTTACCAGATCAATCATTTTCTTCAAAAGTTTCAATATACTCAAATAACCGACCCTCTACTAGCTCTATACCTAGAAATATACCTGAAAATGACTTAAAACTAAAAGAGATAGATTTTAATGAAACGATTCCAAAATCTATTTATATTCCAGATAATAAATCAGATGATTCATTATCACCTACTAGATCTCAAATGAAAAATTTTTCTCAAATAAATTAAATGGAAAATTTTGAAATAGATAAAGAATTTTTAAGAAAAGATTTACAATCAGAACATAATAGATTAAAAAGAATTTGGTATTTTAATAAATTTTCAAAATAAAAATTAGAAAATTTTAAAATAAAATGGTATCAGAGCCTAGATGTTTGATTTCAGGTAAATTAATTAATAATAACTTGGTTAATTTAAAAATTAATTAAATATAATCTGATTAACTAAGATTAAATTGAGTTTAAATTGGTAATCTTAAACTTGAAACATTGGTCAGCCAAAGTTTGGTGTAACGTTGGTAAGCCAAGATAACCCCAGATGGCATTAGGTGGTCCCGATACACATGATGGTCCTGTAATAGTTTAAGAAAACTAAAATAAACAAAAATTTAATCGAGGTTAACAAGATTAACAAGATTAAATTTGATTAATGGATAAATTGGCTAAGGTATTATCAGTTAAGGAACCTAAAATTGGACAATTTAGCAATCAAAATAATTTAGATGATTTAAATCATATTAATTCAACAGAAGTAAATATAGCAGATATTGAAAATCAGTTATTGGACTGGACTATACCTAAACAGAACATAAAGACAATTTATAAAATTGGATCTTTTGAATTTATGCAAGATTATTCAATTAAAACGACTGAACAGACAATAGCTTTGAATGAAGATTTAGAAACTATCCAGTTATTGGCAAAACAATCCATTAAAGAACATAGAAAGAAATATAAATTTATTCATTTAGGATTAGTTCAAATAGCAATTAAACCTTATTCAGATTAGGTTTAGATACTCCTATACTCATGTGCCTTAGAGACGCTAGACATATAAGTTTTTCAAATTCACTTTTAGCGATGGCAGAAACAAATTTAGCAAATGGTCCCGTATATTTTAATTATTATCCTAAACCTACCCCACCAGATACTCTAATAGAAGAAAGAGGACAGACTATTCAAGCAAGATATGATGGAACATCAATTAATGAATGAAATGTAGATGGATTAACAGAATATCAAATTTTAGGACTTTTGCAAGAAATGTCAATGGCAGCTAGTGCCTATAGGGCTAATAACAATGATGATCAAGCAATTGCCCAGATGATCATTTCTGGATTCACTGGTCAATTAAAGGGGTGGTGGAATTACTATATGACACCTATAAATAAAGAAGCTATATTAACAGCTAAAAAGACTATTATTAAAACAAAAGATAATACTCAAGTACAGACTCAAATAGATGATACAATAAATACTTTAATATATACTATTATGAAATATTTTATAGGAGATCCTACTCAATATCAAGAACGAAATTCAGAAATTTTATTAAATTTAACTTGTCCAAAATTACAAGATTTTAGATGGTACAAGGATATATTTTAAACTAAAGTTTTTACTAGGCCAGATTGTTATAATGAATATTGGAAAGAAAGATTTATTGCTGGTCTTCCTAAGCTATTTGCAGAAAGAGTTAGGACTAAGTTAAGAAATGAAAATAGGGGTATAATACCTTATGATACTTTAACCTATGGAAATATAATTAATCATATAAATAATGAAGGTTTAGCTATTTGTTCAAATTTAAAATTAAAAACAAAATTAAAAAGAGAATCAGCCTCTACTATAAAAGAATTAGGAGATTTCTGTTAACAGTACGGCTATGAAACTATTAGGGCTCCATCATCTAGATCCAAAAAAATA
The DNA here is from genome assembly GCA_023653625.1 of Triadica sebifera. Taxonomy (NCBI): domain Eukaryota; kingdom Viridiplantae; phylum Streptophyta; class Magnoliopsida; order Malpighiales; family Euphorbiaceae; genus Triadica; species Triadica sebifera. The sequence continues at coordinate 22,517,069 of CM042900.1, forward strand.
TATGAGATAGAAGAAAACACATTATAGGCCCAATAAGAGGAAATATTATTCTAGACCCAAACAAACAAGTCAGAGTAAACCTTATAAGTCCAAACCATTATCCAATAGGCAGAAATCAACTAAGAAAGGTAATTTGAAACAAAAGGATATTGTAATTTGTTATAAATGTGGAAAGATAGGTCATTCTGCAAGAAATTGTAGAGTTAAGCAGAGAATTAATGAATTAGAATTATCGGAAGAATTAAAAGATAAAATTTTAAAAATAATTATAAATGAAAAAGAATCTAACAAATTTGAAGAAGAATTATCTGATTACTCAGAAAATGATTTAAATATACTAAATGAAAAATCTGATTCAGAATTTACTAGTGAAAATGAATGTGATTGTTTAGGACCTTATAATTGTAATACTATAAATATGATAAATACAGAAAAAGAATTTTTATTAGATATTATAGAAAAAATAGATGATCCAGAAATCAAAAAAGAATATTTATTAAAATTAAAAAATATAATAGGAATTACTTCTAAACCAAGAGACTTTAGATCTTATAATTTTCAAGAAATCTGTGATAGGTTTAAACAACCGAATAAAATAATTAAAATAGAAGAATTACAAGAAGAAGTTATAAATATTAAATTAGAATTAAAAGAAGAAATTAATACTTTAAAAGAAAAAGTTAATAAATTAGAAAGAGAAAATTTAGCTAGAGATTTAGAAAAAATGTTAAAACATCAAGAAATGAAATCAAATGATTCAACTGATTATGTAAACAGTATACAAAAAATAAATTATCAAAAATGGTATGTTAAAATAAATTTAATTATAAATAATACTCATTTAACTACTACAGCTTTAATCGATAGTGGTGCTGATCAGAACTGTATTCAGGAAAGACTTATACCTACTAAGTATTATGAGAAAATATCAGAAAAATTACATACTGCAAGTGGTTCTAGACTAATAGTAAATTATAAATTATCTAATGTTAACATATGTAATCAGGGATATTGTTTTAAGAAAAATTTTATATTAGTAAAAAATTTAAATACGAATATAATATTAGGAACACCTTTTATAACTATGATATATTCTTTTACAGTATCAGAAAAAGGTATAAGTACAAACATTTTAAGAAATGAAGTTATTTTTGAAATTTCATTTCCCATTAAGACAAAAGATATAAATTGGTTACAGGATAATAATATTCAAAAAATAAATATAATAAAAAAATAAAAAACAACATTTAAAACAATTATCAAATGAAATAAAAATAAGAAAAATAGATGAATAGATAAATTCACCAGATATTCGAAAGGAAATAAAGGAAATAGAAGAAAAATTTAAATTAGATGTATGTGCCCCCATTTCTAATGCCTTTTGAATAGAAAACACAATATAGTAAATTTAGCATAAATAAAAGATTTTAATGAATCAAATATACCAACAAAATCAAAAGCTATACATATGAATCAAGATTTAGAAAAAACTTGTCAATTAGAAATATCAGATTTAAAGAAAAAATGATTAATTAGGGATTCTAAATCTTCATGGTCATGTTCTGCATTTTATGTTATGAATGCAGCAGAGATAGAAAGAGGTACTCCAAGATTAGTAATTAATTATAAACTTTTAAATAAAGTTTTGCAATGGATTAGATATCCAATTCCAAATAAAAGAGATTTATTAAAAAAGTTATATCAGACAAATATATTATCCAAATTTGATATGAAATCAGGATTTTGGCAAATACAAATATCAGAAGAAGATAAGTATAAAACATGATTTAATGTACCTTTTGGACATTACGAATGGAATGTAATGCCCTTTGGATTAAAAAATACTCATTCAAAATTTTAGAATATTATAAATGATATAATTAGACCAATTAGTTCTTTTTCAATTGCTTATGTTGATGATGTGTTAGTATTCTCGAACTCTATTAATCAACATAAATAACATTTAGAAAAATTTTATAAGGTTATACATTCAAATGGCATGGCAGTTTCAGAATCTAAAATGAAATTATTTCAAACAAGAGTTAGATTTTTAGGACATGATATATTTTAAGGAACAATTAAATCTATTGTTAGAAGTTTAAAATTTTCTAGTAAATTTCTCGATGAAATTAAAGATAAGAAACAATTGCAAAGATTTTTAGGATGTTTAAATTATGTTCATGAATTTTTTAAGGATTTAGGAATATTATGTAAACCTTTATATGATAGGTTAAAGAAAAAATTTAAACCTTGGTCAGAAGAACATACTGGTATAGTTAAGGAAATAAAGTCTAGGGTTAAGAATTTACCTTGGTTAAGTTTACTTCATCCAGACGCATTTCTTATTTTAGAAACAGATGCTAGTGAAAAAGTTTTGGAGGTATACTTAAACAAAAATATAATAATAAAGAAAGTCTAATTAGATATTATTCAGGATGTTGGAATAAGACTCAGGTGAATTATTCTACTATTAAAAAAGAAATTTTAAGCATTGTTTTATGCATCAAAAAATTTGAAAATGATTTATATATGAGAAAATTTTTATTATGAATTGATTATTTAGCTGCAAAATATGTTTTAGAAAAGGATGTTCAAAATCTAGTTTCAAAACAGATTTTTGCTAGATGGCAAACTTTATTAAGCAATTTTGATTTTGATATTGAATTTATCAAAGGAGAAAACAACTTTCTTCCTGATTTTCTATCATGTGAATTTTTACAAGAAAAATGAATAATCAACAGAATAGCTCTAATAAGCAGATTCTTACAAAAGCTACTTATAATAAGCAGAATAACCCATCATCTCCAAGCCCATCTAGTTTAAGGCTAGTGCCATTAATAAATCAAAACCCTTTTTATCCTATAAGGCTCAGAAGTCCATCTAATCAAATAAGGTCATCTTTTATCTCAGCTTTTCTAAGACCGTCAAGCCCGAGTCCATTTACTCCAAGCCTATCAAAGCCCTCATCTAGTCAAAGCCCACAAAGAACAAATACTGGTTATTTACTTCACTCAACCAAATTATTTGTTAAAACTCTTGACAATGAAAACGTTTCTTTAGCTTCAAAAGGTTTTATTAAACTCATATCGTTTTTATTCCCAAAAGGTTTTCACTTTTTTGAATCTGATTTTTCAAGAACAAAAGAATATTATCAAATATTTTAATAGATTCAGGATCAGTTGAATTTGAACATAATTTTGACAGAATTGATCTAACAAAAATTGTTTATTCAAAAGTAAAAATTTTAGATGTTTTATCTTTCGTTAGGTGGAATCAATAGATTCACACCAACAAAAGATTTTCAAATAATTTTGTTCCAATTACTTATAATTATTATGACTATCAAATGACTTGGTACAAAAATTTTTATTTAAGAAATTATAATCATTCTTGGTTTTTCTATTTTTCTAATAAATTTACAGCAGAATTACCAAACTGGTTTTATATTTGGTTTTCATATTTTGGTAATTTAGTTGAAAAATTCCTCAAGACGAAGCCAATGGTTACGATCAATATTCAAGGTATTTGCCTCATGAGAAAAGTGTAAATAGACTTCTAGTCAACTTTACTATAACCTTCAAAGTTCCATGGATCACCACCTAGACCTACTATCTTGATGAAGGTTCGGAAACAAGACTCCCTATGCTATATAAGGAATTTCGAACCAAGTGGTGGGACAACTTCAATAATAATCAAGCAGATATAGATGCAGTTATTCAATATTTTTCTCCAACAAAACAAACAATTGAAGAAAAGGGAATTTCAAAAGAATTTAAAAAATCAAAAGAAGAGATATTAAAAAGACTAGCAACTGCTTCTAATCCAAAGAAACTTCAAGATATACTCAATGTCTACTCCAGTGAAGTCAACAGTTCCAGCGGATCCGAAGACAGAAATCCAATTTTTAGCCCAAATTCACAAGAACCAGACTATAATTTTGAATTGTAAATAATTATGTAATTAATGTAATAAAAATATCAGCATAATGTAATAATTCAAAAAAAATGTAGTAACAACACATCAGAATCAATTATTATAAGAAGACAGACAGCTCAGCAGAACAAGAATAGTGCAACTACCAAACCTTATCAACAGATGTCAGCAAACCTTATCAAAAAAGAATCTTCACTAGCTGTTAGCCACCTTTACTCAATTATCAGAAGACTACAAATAAGTTTCACCAACCTATCGGCTGTCATCATCAGCAATAATGCATCTCCAGAGACTTTGACTTTCCCTATAAATACCTAAGGTATTCAGTTTGTAAGCAGAGAGCAATATTCATAATTAAAAATTAGAGAAAAGAAAACAAAAACCCCTCTTGTAATATCAACTTCCTTATGCTCCAAATCCTTAGACCTTCAACTTATATTTTCAAAAGAGTGTCAGCATTTTATTCCAGATCTTCCTGTATTATCATCAGAAACAGAATTTAATATCCTGTATTACTCAATTTCTGTTTCTAATTTATTAACTTTTTCTTTTAAAGTATTAATTTCTTCTTTTAATTCTAATTTAATATTTTTAACTTCTTCTTGTAATTCTTCTATTTTAATTATTTTATTCGGTTGTTTAAACCTATCACATATTTCTTGAAAATTATAAGGTCTAAAGTCTCTTGGTTTAGAAGTAGTTCCTATTATATTTTTTAATTTTAATAAATATTCTTTCTTGATTTCTGGATCAGATTCTTCATTTAGTATATTTAAATCATTTTCTGAGTAATCAGATAATTCTTCTTCAGATTTGTTAGATTCTTCTTCATTTATAATTATTTTTAAAATTTTATTTTTTAATTCTTCCAATAATTATAATTCATTAATTCTCTGCTTAACTCTACAATTTCTTGCATAATGACCTATCTTTCCACATTTATAACAAATTACAATATCCTTTTGTTTTGAATTACCTTTCTTAGTTGATTTCTACCTATTGGATGATGGTTTGGACTTATAAGGCTTACTCTGACTTGTTTGTTTGGGCCTAGAATAATATTTCCTCTTATTAGGCCTATAATGAGTTTTCTTTTGTCTTATATATTTTTTGGATATAGATGATGGAGTCCTAATAGTTTCATAATCATACTGTTAACATAAATCTCCTAATTCTTTTCTAGTAGAAGTTGATTTTTTTTTAATTTTGCTTTTAATTTTAAATCTGAACAAATAGTTAAACCTTCATTGTTTATATGATTAATTATATTTCCATAGGTTAAAGTATCATAAGGTATTATACCCCTATTTTCATTTCTTAACTTAGTCCTAACTCTTTCTGCAAATAGTTTAGGAAGACCTACAATAAATCTTTCTTTCTAATATTCATTATAACAATTTGGCCTAATAAAAACTTTAGTTAAAAATATATCCTTATACCATCTAAAATCTTATAATTTTGGACAAGTTAAATTTAATAAAATTTCTGAATTTCGTTCTTGATATTGAGTAGAATCTCCTATAAAATATTTCATAATAGTATATATTAAAGTATTTATTGTATCATCTATTTGAGTCTGTACTTGAGTATTATCTTCTGTTTTAATAATATTCTTTTTAGCTATTAATATACCTTCTTTATTTATAGGTGTCATATAGTAATCCCACCACCTCTTCAATTGACCAGTAAATCCAGAAATGATCATCAGGGCAATTGCTTGATCATCATTGTTATTAGCCCTATAGGCACTAGCTGTCATTGACATTTCTTGCAAATGACCTAAAATCTGATCTTCTGTTAATCCATCTACATTTCATTCATTAATTGATGTTCCATCATATCTTGCTTGAATATCCTGTCCTCTTTCTTCTATTAAAGTATCTGGTGGGGTAGGTTTAGGATAATAATTTTTTGTTTATGAAGTATAAGTTCTAGAAGAACTTCCATAATTTATTTTATTAATATTTGTTTTTTCTTGAAATTGATTTTCTATATTTTTTATTTCATCATCTGTATTAATTGTTTCTGTTATAACAACTGTAGATTTATCTTTTGATGTTCCTGATTTTATATCTTTTATTATTATAGGTTTTTTCAGATTTTTTAGGAACTTCTAATTTTTTTAATTGATTTTCTATTCTTCTTAATAAAGCTTGTCGAGTATTTAATTTTACATTAGAATTGGAAGAAAATTCAAAGGGTTTTTTTCTTCAAATTTAAACTCTTTTTTTTTAAATTTAGAATAATTATTGAGTTAATTTAAGAGTATTTTAAATATAGTTTTTTGAGCTCCATTCGAATATAAGGGGATAAACTTGAGTGAATCGACTTGAGCTTTAAATCTCAAAGTTTTGAGTCTAATCGAGTTTGAATTCAATAATGTATTAACTAGGTTCAAATAACACCTCCACGGATGAGGATATTATGCAAATTTATTTTCTTGTCCAAATGGTAATCAAAAGTAAAAATTAATATGAAAATGAAGATTCGCAATATTTATTGCTTATCTAAAATGAAAGGCTAATTAATATATAGCTGTCTTAGACCGTTGTAGGGAGCCTTAATTGGCCAGCTCATTGACTTTCAGTGAAGGTGAAGCTACATTACACGGCCATGAGAAAGGGACACCATCAATAGTACTTGCTATCAATTAATGAACCGGATAATTAGTTAATAAATTTTGTTACTCTCTTACTTTTACGAAAAAAAGCTGATCCTTTTATTTTATTTATTTTAAATTTTATATATCCTTTTTTAAAATATAATTATTGATTTTTAATGCGAATTAAAATTTCATTAATGACTAAAAAAATATATCGGCAATATGTAATAAAAATAAATAATTTTAAAATACAAAATGTATAAAATAAAAAATAATAAAGCTACTGGAATGTAAACATTTTTTTTTTATGAAAACTGTACAGAAGGATAATATGTCATGTATAATTTATTTTTCAGCATAACACTTACTCTAATAGTCTATTAGAGTTAAAATATTAAATCACATTCCATAGGAGAAGGACAACTCCCACAAAAATATCTCATATAAAGAGGATAATTTTTTATATAAAAAAAACATGACTTACATCCAATTTCATCTTAATAAAAAAAAAAATAAATAAAATAAGTTTATATCTAAAAAATACATATCTAAGATTCACTAAAAAATAATAAAAACATCTAAATAAACTATATATATATATATATATATATATATATATATAAAACAATAGTGACTGATATTATTAAACAAAAAGCTGAAAAAAAAGTATAATAGAGGGCTAACTCAGCATTTAAAAGGATTTTGAGAGAACTTTGGATTAATTTTATTTTGGTTAATTATTGATTTAATATATGTAGTCGTATGTACTTAACACGCTTTGTCCCTTTGCATTTGTGCAATTTGTACTAAAGTTTTTTCATAAACAGCTCCTCAATTTTTTATTTTATGATTCATGATATATAATTTATTGAACATTCCCCTAAAATAAGGAATTGAGGGATTGATGGTAACAAACATCTAAGAAAATAAAATGACAATACTTTTTATTAGTACTATGAGCTCCACATGTATTAGTAATAATTAATTTGTAAAATTTCTAATTTACTTCTATTTAGCGTGTTTTATTATCAACATACACTAATCATCATTTATTAATTTTTCAATATAATATTAATTAATATAGAAAAAATTAATATATAATTATAACTAAATTTTCTAAATTATTTTGTGAAATAATAGTAAATATATCCTTACGGGACTGGAGTATTGATTTTAATTTTTTTTTCTAAGGCTTCATTTATTTTACAAAAAAAAAGTAATTCATTTCTGAGCAGTTCCTAAATTTTCTTTTCTTTTGGAATGACTTGTTGTTTCCCCATTGTTCCTACACAACAATTACATATATTTGATTTTTGGTGTTGAAATATATAAAATTTTCCAAACTAAAGCATAATTACATTAATGTTAACATTATGTTCTTAATTTATAATTAAATATACATAAAAGAACATACAGAAAAGACTAAAACTGTGACTACCTTCAAATATTGGCATTTGCCGCTGCTGGTCAATGGTGCCTAAATATGATGTAGATTAGTCAGTATATTAATCGCAAACCTTTCTTAAATATATGTTGGTAAAAGTTCTTTTTTCTGAAAATTAATGGTTATTTTAATTTAAAATATTTTGATTTATTTAAAAAAAATGCTTTTCATTGATCATTTTTGCATATTCAAAAGTACCGAAAATATTCCACAAAAAAGTATTTTCTCTAAAACAACACAAGATATTATTAAAAGAAAGAGCATGGGTTAGGCGAACAATTTGATGGTATGTGAAACATCCACGTTAAAGGGTTTAAGAATTGATGACTCTAGCAGTAGCGGATCTGCATGGGGTTGATGGGGGCCACAACCCCCATAATTTTTTTTCAGTCACTTTTTTAATCCAATATTCTATAGTTACGTCTTTAAAGAACAAAAATTAGATATGTTTATTTTGACCAATAGTTCTTTAATTTGTTACTTTTTTATTTTTATTTTTCTTATATTTAAATATAACAAATTTATTATATAAGTTTATTGGATAATATAATTTTAAAAAAACATATATATATAAATTTGTCCTGCTAACTTGAAATTCTGGGTCCGCCACTGAACTCCAGTACTAACAAGAGAAATATATATTGTTTTAACAAAAATAGTTACAACATAATGCATAAAATATTTGTGCACTTTCAAGAAACAATCTAATTTTTCCTTTCTCTTTTAAAATTTTTATTACTTAATTAAATTTCTTTAATTTTATATTTTAATCTCTCAGTTAGAATACGAAAAAGGGAAAAAATAAAAGAAAAGAACGAGAAATAATAAAATAACAAATATAATGTGAATTATATAATGCCTTGAATTATTATTAATTTAATTAGGCTTCATTTTGTATCTAAAATAATTTTTATATAAACTCTCTCATACTTTGTTTTTAGTACGTCGTGCCCTTTAAAAATTTAAATTTACGCTATACTGCACAATTTTATGCTTTACGAGAGGAAGTTGCAAAAAAATAAAAGAGGCACGTGAGAATTTTTTTAATTTTTTTAATTAACCTTTTTTTTCAAAAATCTATTGTTGACTGTCAAATGCTAGAAACCTATTGTTGGTCATTCCAAACAGAATTTTTAGTTAAAGATGGATATCAAAAAGATTTTTTTTGCTCTTGCTTCGTTTCCCATCTCCTCCACCATGATTAAAGATGGATCTCAAAAAAAAAACTCTGATTCATATATACAGTGCCTCCCTCGTGCTTTACCTAGCGTTTCTCCCACGTCATCGACCTCATGTTCCCTTCCTCCCTTGCCTTTGACCTTGCACAAATAGTACTACAAAAAATAGCCAAATAGAGACCACATATAATATGGTTGCAGTGGATATGGTCGATAACTTTTAATAAATGAAACTAAATAAATATAAATATAATAATTTTAATATAATAATTAATATTAATAAATATAATATTTATTTATATAATATATAAAAATATGCAATAGTTGTAACGTCTACTAGTTAGAGTTTAAAAATAATATAAATTAAGTATATATAAGTAGTTATGAGTTTTGAAATATAAAAATAGTTAAAAAGACATAAAAAAGTAAAGTTTTCCACTGTTCACACCAGTGAATATAATATCACGGCCATGAATGTCAGGAAATTAGAATTTTGAAACTAAAAAGTTGCGAGGCCATGATAATCAGCAGTTTAAATTGGACAGTTTTGTGTTTTTTATAGAAACTCACAATTTTCTATTTCAAAAACCCTACCCAACATACCTATAAATCTTATAATCGATATTCTTTCAAATTTGTTCGATTATTAGCTTTGATTATACGAAATCAACCCTAGAAACAAGATTAAACTTTGATATAATTAAGGATTTTGAAAATTCAAAGAAGACAGATTTTGGAAATAAGGTAGAACTCGATTTTTGAAACAAAAACTAATATGATTATTTGAAACAGAGGTAAGGAATCAATCATGTTTCCTTTATTCTTAATTTGGTTCAATTTGGATCTTGATAGGGATTAAAGTTTAAAGACATTTTAATGGATGTTTAAGTTAAGGTTTTGCTTAATTATGCTATATAAAAGGTATTTAATTAAAAAAGACAATAATTATATGGTATTAGAAAATGAAAATAAAGATGGAGAAATCTATTAGAAGGATTAGACACACGAAAGAGTTAAATTATTAAGGCTCCAATTCATGTTTATACATATATGCATAATAATTCACTTTTATGATATGTTGTGTGTTGATATTGTTGTTGGTATGTTATCTACTATGTTCTTGGCATAATTTCGTGTAGAGGATATTAAAATTGGACTTATGATTTTATGTTTAGTGTTGTATTCATATAGAACAATGGAAAGAGAGGTTTATAGATGATAATTGGGAATAAAAACTTGTTTGATTGATTAATTGATGAATTTGCATGAATTATATAGCTTAGAAATGATGAAATATGTTGGAAAGTGTTGATATGAATGACCAATATTGATTAACCTTAGAGCTTTTGCATATGGTATGTATAATTACCTTAAAATAATGTTGAATTTTGATACAGACTTTTGATTCATAGTTGTGACAACTGTGACAAGTTGTTCACGCTTGTGAAGGACGACACAAAATGTTCATGTTGAGTCATGACCAAACAACCTGCGAAAGAAGGCTTCACACCCGTGAAATATCATCACACCCGTCAAAGCCCCATAACTAGAAATTTGTATTTTGATTTATATAGTGAAATTATATGATTTTGTCATGCACACAGACATTGCATAACATAATTATGATAACCTAAACATGAATATGAATGTGCTTATTATGCTTCAAATTATAAGGTGTTATATGGAAATCATGAAATGGACTATAGATATATGATGAATAACTAGATTTTAATATTGAATGTCCATTTTCTATATGAGAACTAGTTGTAACATCCCCTTATTTCGGCAACTAGTCCCCGGATAAAGGGATGATGTGCTAGCTCTTCAAACAAGACGTTTATAAATCAAAGTAAATTGAATATATATAACTTATATATTAATATAGTTTTTTTTATTTTATTTTTTTCTTCTCTTTCTAATATCAAACATATCATAATATTATGATAAAAGATAACTACATACTTTATATACAAAATTATTATTTACAAAATATTTATATTTGCTAAAAAAGTTGAGTTTAGTTTACATACAATATAAAAGAAAAAGAAAAAAAAAAGAAAAATACAGAACACACGGTGTCAAGGTATAGTTGTTGTACTGGATTAAGTCTCTATCAACTTTTTCTACTATCTTCTGACTATTCTTTAATATATATGCGTGAAAAAAAACTCTTATGTTAAACATTTGGCTTAATTGTACATATAAATAAGATAATATACTATATATATGCAATATGTAACTATTTGTCATTTACATATATGTCATGCTATTATGTATTTTTCTATACCTACATGCATCATGTAATAATCTCATACAAATATTTTATTTTATCACATTTATTTGCAGGTATAAGAAATTGATATATGTAACACACATATAATATTCTTCATTTTGTTCTCAGTGTAATTTGTCCCATAATATCTAGTACCGAACCAATAATCAGGATTATAGGATTGGTCATCCAAGCATAATAAATTTGTCACTCGGATATAGTAGTATGTATATATAAGTGTCATCACCGGTATAATATAAGTTCCATTGTAATGACATAAATACCAGGTTAGTTGTAAACTGTAGTTTTCGAGATTGATCAGCATACCCGGGGGTCAAAAATACATCCATAGATGAAAAATATTTTATTTGATCATTGAAAAATATATATTATTGTTAAACCTTGAAGACCATATGAGGTATTTCCGTCATTTTGATACTAACAAATAAAATAGCAATAATGTATTTAATAATGCTTGTGTTCTAAGTTTGGAAGAATGAAAGACAACCTTTGAAGGTCAAAATAAGAAAAAATAGCATGTTTACGCCTGTGACTAATTATGTCACGCCCGTGATATAACTTAGCATCAACTCTCCAACATTTAAAGTTCACGGCCATGAAGGATCATACCAATCGTGAATGATCAAATCAGTCACGCCCATGAAAGATAGTCACACCCATGAGATAACATGTCAAATTCTTCCAAAGAGCTTCACGACCAGAGTCACCACTTAGACCACGACTTGGAAGAATATTCACGCTCGTGATCAAACACTTCGAATTCTTGTAGAAAGCTTCACGGCCAGAGTCACCACTTGGACCATGACTTTGAAGAACATTCACGACTGTGACACATATAGTCATGCCCGTGAATAAGGACAGAGAAACATGTTAGGCGCGAAGTTAAGAGTTGGTTCAACGACTATTTTAGTAGTAAATGCACCAAAACGGTTATAATTCGCTGAGCAAGTATAAATGCAAATCATTTATGAATCTTGAAAAAAAGAACAACAATTACTTTGAATCTTTAATCTTGTTATAACCATTGTGCATTAATTAATTTTCAACAAAACCTTTATTCTTTATGAAAACCTAATTGCTCATAATTTCTTAGCATTATAGGTTGGTGAGTGTTTTCATTGTAATCTATTACTCAAGTGAGTTTGGGTATATTGGGTTAAGATTGAAACACTCGTAAGGGTTAATTGTGTGAGCCATAAAACATAAGGAATTGGTTTATTGTGTAACATCCTTGACCTTCCCCACATGCATACCCACATGAATTTCATTTGAACATATGCATCTTCCATATAATCCAATTGAACACGTGCATTTCATACATATGTTCTTAGAAACAAGTTCATGGCACGCACTAGCTACGTGTCCTAGTATTTGGCAATTGTATCGAGTCACACGTGTATCGTTATAACCTAAATAATGATAACAAAGCATTAGAAATAAATTGAATAAGGTGACTAAATTAAAGTAAGAAAAATAATTAGATTAAGATTAGTAAACATTTACATTGTTAATTTAGTTAAATCGGGCCAAATGATTAAGCAGTATTATTGTGTGAATTAGTGGAATTATAAATATATGTAAATAATAATAATAATATAGAAAAAATAAAATGAAAATGAAACAAAAGAGAAATATAAGAGAAGAGAAAAGAGAAGAGAATAAGAGAAAAAGAGAAAAGGACAAAAAATAAGTTGGCTTTATTTTCATCTTCCTTCCCCATTTCTGCCTTCTTCTCCAGCTCGACTTCTTCTTCATTTTCCTCCATTTCAGCTACAGTGTTATTTGATTTCAAATATGTTAAAGCCATTATTTGAAGTATATCAAAAAAAAATAGTTGTAGATATATGAGTTATATAACTGTATACCAAATTTCAGGATCATATGACTTTTATATTTTGAGTTATGGTGAATGGAACCATGACTGTTCTATGACTTGAACTGCTAATTGAGTGTCCTGGGCAGATCCATAAACTTGTTTGGTCCATTTAAGCTCGTTATATCTAGATTATGTACATTTTCAAAACTAAAAAGTTATATGTATATGTCTTAGCTAAATTGGGGTACTAATTTCAGATTAATTGGTTATGTATAGACTAAATTATGTCATTTTGAAGTCATACTGGTCCGGAAGCCAATTCTATTCTGGACCAGTACAATGTTTGTTATAATTTGAAGACCTTAGAGACATAATTGATAAAAGTTTAAAACATGAAAAATGTTCCATATGAACCCATATAAGTGTCTTTAAATTTTCATTAAAACAGTACTTATATATTGTAAGTTATGATGAACCAAAATGGGTACCCTGAAACTGCCTAAAGGCAGAAAACAAGGCAGAAATCAGAACACACTTAGAAATTTCACCAAATATTGTACAATGATACAGTTGATTTGAAATTTTAATATGTTATATAATTATATGTTCATTTTAATTAGAAATAAGAATCAGATTAATTGGTCAAGTATAGAAAAAGTTATAGGCTAAACAGTCCCATAAGATCACACTGCCTTATAGGAAAATTTTTAACTATTGATATGAACAATACATATTAATTTGTTCAAGCCACATTAAGTCTCCCTAATCATGAGTTAATCGATTATTTTTTTATATTAGGCTCATAATATATTGGAGACCCAAAAGAAGCGGATAGACAATAAGTTAGGGGTCGGAATCAACGGAGAAAGGTGAGTCTAATTATCAATTGAATTCTTTAGTGCAAATGAATGTTGCTTGCTACGTGATTCATATGATTGTCATTATTGGTCCTTGATAATGTAATGACGGATAATTTGTGACATTGTGGTACATATAAATGGTATACTTGTGGTATATTTGCGGTATATGTTTGACATATGTGATATATATACATGATATATGTATAGTATATGCAAGGTATCTGCGTGACATATGAGGTATATATGGAATATATGTACGTTGTATATGATAAAGATGAAATGGTTGATGAATGCTTAAATACAAGTGCATATGCATATGGACTAAAAAGGCGTTGTGACTAGTTAATCGATATTGTAAAGCAAAAGAAGAGGCCTATGGCCCAACAAATGTGCAAATGAAACAAATGATCAAGCTAGCTAGCAAATGCAAATGTTCACATGGAAACCCGGGGCAATGTCTATTTAACTTGGTCACAACAAAATGAAATAAGCAAAACATTTGCATACATAAAGAGTAATTATTATATGTTTCAACTTTATTGATTCTTATATGATACTGATGAATGGAATGGAATACATGGTATATATTGGATTTGTGATTTATTACTATAAGTTGTTTGGTACTTTAGAGCTCATTGGATGATTATTCTCACTGAGCCGCAACTCATCAATTTGCATCATTTTTTAGGTAAAGAAAAGTGATAGCTCATTTTGAGTAGTGTGTAGAAGACATGGAGCACAGGTCACTAGCCGAGCCTCATCACTCTCTCTCCTTGCATTCTCCACAAGCATGAAAATATGTCATCTATGTTTTGTATTTACGTGCTTGAATATGTACAGTCATTTTGGAATGAGTTTAAAAATGTATAAATGAAAGCAACTCGAAAATAATTATGTGTAAAGTTTATGTTTTGATATATGTGATATATATTATGTTGTGGTGAAAACCTTAGTGTTAACTTAGCAAAGTCGTTGAATAATATTACAGGATATGAGACTTGCAAGTCATTGAATGAAATTATAGGATATGAGACTTGCAAAGTCATTGAATAATATTATAGGATATAAAAAAAAAATTTACTATCACTATTAACAGGATATTTTGTTTTTCCAGCATGCTATGTGTGATTATTTGATACGGAGATAGGTTATACTTAAATGCATAAGATGTGGTGTTACAATTTTGGTATCAGAGCAGGTATAGGTTCCGTGGGAACATGCATATGCATAAGAGCATGATAACATATGCATAATATGTGTTGAACATTATGTAGTGACATAATTTCATTTATTTTAGGGCCATCATAAGACATGATTCACCAAGGAGAGAGGGGCCGGCTGAAATGCATTCTCATGAGGCATCACCTTATTTACATAGAGATCAACCAGCACTAGGAGCTAGAGCTCCAGCACATGCATCACAGTCATCTCATGCAGAAGTACCCCATGAAAACCTAGAACATGAAGTATATGGTCTTGAAATGTACAAGGAAAGACGTTATGACAAGCTGAGGAAATATGGTGCAAATGATTTCAATGGCACAACAGACCCAGCAGAAGCTGAGACATGGCTGAAAAGGACACAGAGGGTACTGAATATGATGAGATGTACCCTGGATGAGAAATTCGATTATGCAGTATCATTGCTACAAGGAAATGCCTATGAATGGTGGGAGACAGTCCTCGACAGTGATGCATAACCACCGGTGTTGACATGGAATGATTTCCTCCTGGAATTTTAGAACAATTACATACCTGAAGCATATAAAGATGAGAAGAGGAAGGAATTCCTGAATCTGAAACAGGGGAACATGTCTGTTGCGGAGTATGAAGTACAGTTCAACAAACTTTCCCACTATGCCACCTTTATGGTCTCTACTAAAAGAGACAAATGCAGAAAGTTTGAGGAGGACCTCAAATATGAGATCAGAAACAGAATCATGACTACTGATCTTGATAATTATGCTAGACTCAGAGCTGCTACAATCAGAGCTGAACGGTTAATGAAAGAAGTTGGGGAGTAACAAATTAAAAGGCTAGCACGTGAGTTCTTTGGTGAGTTTAGCAGAAGGTCGGGAAAAAGAGGTAGATATATGCCTGTACAGTCTGGTAACAGAAGTGGGTACTCTAGTTCTAGAGGTTGAGGGATGACTTTCTTTTACCCAGGCAGAGGGCAGAGCCAATATGTTGAACAGAGGCCCACATGTAGTCATTGTGGTAGACAACATACGGGTGAATGTAGAAGGCTCACAGGAGCATGTTATTTCTGTGGATCAATGGAGCACATGTATAGAGACTGTCCAAATAGAGCCAAACTAGCAGAGACCAGTAGAGGTAGAGGAGTATCTGAGACTATAGTTGAGGCACCGAGGGTCTACCCTACTAGTGGGACACAGGGCAGAGGAAGAGGCAGGGGCAGGACTGGTACAATGGGTAGAGGAGTGACCAAATCTGAAGGTCAGAGTTCTAGACCCCCTACTCAGGCCAGGGTGTTTGCTATGACTAGACAGGAGGTAGTGGATGTTCCCGAAGTAGTTACCGGTAATATTTACATTTATGATATGTTAGCATATGCATTGATTGACCCAGGCTCCACTCATTCATTTATATCATTGCATATGGAATCTAAACTGCATCAAACACATGAGCCTTTGGGGATTGACATAAATGTGAGTACTCCATTGGGAACAGTGGTAGTTGTGAATAATGTCTATCGTGATTGCCTGATATGCATTGATAGAGCTGAGTTAATAGCTGATCTGATTTTATTGCCAATATATGAATTTAATGTGATATTGGGAATGGACTGGTTAACTAGGCATCATGCAATAATGAATTGTTTTACTAAGGAAGTAATTTTGGAATCACCAAACCAGCCAAGGGTAGTATTTATAGGTGAAAGAAAACTTGTGCCTACATGTCTAGTCTCAGCTGTAAAGGAATTTCGAATGATTAAAGGGGAATGTGAAGCATATTTAGTGTATGTGACTGATACTGGAACCACTGATAGCTTACTTGAAAATATACTAGTGGTAATGGAATTTGCTGATATATTCCTAGATGGTCTACCTGGTTTACCACCAGATAGAGAGATAGAATTCACTATTGAACTAGTACTAGAAACAACACTAATATCAAGGTCACCCTACATAATGGCCCCAGTTGAGTTGAAAGAACTGAAGGCCCAATTGCAGGAGTTACTTGACAAAGGATATATTAGACCTAGTATATCACCATGGGGAGCTCTAGTATTATTTGTTAAAAAGAAAGATGGAACAATGAGATTGTGCATCAATTATAGGCAACTGAACAAAATGACGGTGAAAATCAAATATCCATTGCCCAGAATAGATGATTTGTTTGACCAGTTGCAAGGAGCCCAAATATTCTCCAAGATTAATTTGAAATCAGGCTATTACCAGCTGAAAGGTAGTAGAAGCGGATGTTCCAAAGACTGCCTTTCGAACCAGGTATGGACATTATAAATTTTTAGTAATGCCATTTGGGTTGACTAATGCTCCAGCTGCATTTATGACATTAATGAATAAGGTGTTTCAACCATATCTGGATAGATTTGTGATAGTATTTATTGATGACATATTGGTGTACTCAAAGAATAGGAGAAAACATGAACAACATTTAAAAGTTGTGTTGCAAACTTTGAGGGAGAAACGATTATATGCCAAATTGAGTAAATGTGAATTCTGGTTAGATCATTTGGTATTTCTTAGACATGTGGTGTCGGGCAAGGGCATAGAGGTAGACCTAAAGAAAATAGAGGCTATGGTAAATTGGGAAGCTCCTAAAAATATTTCAGAAATGTGTAATTTTTTGGGTTTAGCCGGATACTGTAGATTTGTTGATGGATTCTCCTTAATTGCTAGCCCTTTGACTAAATTGTTAAGAAAGAATGTGCCTTTCAAGTGGACTCCAGAATGTCAGAGGAGTTTCAATGAACTAAAACACAGACTAACCTCAGCACCAGTGTTAACTATCCCTATAGGTACAGGTGAGTTTACAGTATATAGTGATGCTTCTCACCAAGGCTTGGGATGTGTATTAATGCAACATGGTAAGGTGATAGCTTATGCATCTAGGCAACTGAGACCAAATGAGATCTCATATCCAGTGCATGATTTAGAATTGGCTGTTGTTGTATTTGTATTAAAGATTTGGAGGCATTATCTATATGGTGAGACATTCCATATCTTCACAGACCATAAAATCTTGGGTTATTTGTTGACACAGAAAGAATCAAACATGAGGCAGAGATGGTGGTTAGAGCTATTGAAAAATTATGACTGTACAATTGAATACCATCCAAGGAGAGCCAATGTGGTAGCAGATGCATTGAGTAGGAAGGCTAGTAGTAGTGTAGCTCATTTGCAAGTATCCTCTTTTCCATATTTGATTCAATTACGATCTATGAATGTTAAATTAAATATACATGATGAAAGATCACTGATTGCTACTCTTCAAGTCAGACCTATACTAAAGGAGAGGATCAAAGAAGCACAAAACAAAGATCCTCAATTATGTGAGAAAGTTGATATGATAAGGCAAGGAAAGAATACAGAGTTTCATTTGCAGAATGATACACTGATGTTAAAATCACGCATATGTGTTCCAGACACTGAGAACTTGCATCAGGAAATAATGGAAGAGGCACACAATGCACCGTATGCAATGCACCTAGGGATGACAAAGATGTATCACAATTTAAGGCCTCATTACTGGTGGCCAAGAATGAAGAAAGACATAGTCATGACAACAGATTAAAATTGAACATCAGGCACCAATTAGTAAGTTACATCCATTGCCAGTGCCAGAATCGAAATGGGAAAGAATAACAATGGATTTTGTTTATGGATTGCCAAGAATCCCACGAAAAAATGATGCAGTATGGGTAATTGTTGACAGATTAACCAAGTCAGCACACTTTTTACCTATTAGATGGGGGTGTACACTTGAGAGTTTGGAAAAATTATATGTGAATGGGATAGTCAGATTGCATGGCATTCCAGTGTCCATTGTGTCTGATATAGACCCATGGTTTACTTCACGATTTTGGGTGAGTTTACAAGATGCATTGGAAACAAAATTGAACTTCAGTACTGCATTCCACCCACAGACTGATGGACAATCAGAAAGGACTATACAAACATTGGAAGAAATGCTCAGAGCATGTTCTATGGAATTCAGAGGTGCTTGGGATGAATATATAGCATTGATTGAATTTGCTTACAACAATCAGTATCATAGCAGTATCCAGATGGCACCATATGAAGCATTGTATGGTAGAAAGTGCCGAAGCCCTATCATATGGGATGAAGAAGGTGCACGTACATTAGAAGGGCCAGAGATAGTACAAGATACAATGGATAAAATAAAATTTGTCAAGAACAAGTTAACGGCAGCACAGGACAGACAAAAAAGTTATGCTGATCAACATAGAAGGGAAATGGAATACGAGTTGGATGAAAAGATATTTCTTCATGTATCTCCATGGAAAGGGATAATCCGATTTGGCAAGAAAGGTAAATTGAGCCCAAGATACATAGGGCCTTACGAAATTCTTGAGAAGGTTGGTCCACTGACATACAGATTGGCGTTACCACGAGAAATGGCTCAGATTCATAATGTATTTCATATGAGCATGCTTAGAAGATACATGTCAGATCCTACACATGTACTTAAAGATCAAGCCATTGAGATAGCAGAGGACATGAGTTATGTCGAGGAACTAGTGAAAATCATTGGATACAAGACTAAACAGTTAAGAAACCGAGAAATACCTTTAGTTAAGGTATTATGGCGTAACCATTTACTAGAAGAGGCCACATGTCAGATCCTACACATGTACTTAAAGATCAAGCCATTGAGATAGCAGAGGACATGAGTTATGTTGAGGAACCAGTGCAAATCATTGGATACAAGACTAAACAGCTAAGAAACCGAGAAATACCTTTAGTTAAGGTATTATGGCGTAACCATTTACTAGAAGAGGCAACATGGGAAACAGAAGAAAATATGAAAAGGCAATATCCACACCTATTTCCAGGTATTAAATTTTGAGGACGAAATTTTTAAAAGGAGGGGAGAATTGTAACATCCTTGACCTTCCCCACATGCATACCCACATGCATTTCATTTGAACATATGCATCTTCCATATAATCCAATTGAACACGTGCATTTCATACATATTTTCTTAGAAACAAGTTCATGGCACGCACTAGCCATGTGTCCTAGTATTTGGCAATTTTATCGAGTCACACGTGTATTGTTATAACCTAAATAATGATAACAAAGCATTAGAAATAAATTGAATAAGGTGACTAAATTAAAGTAAGAAAAATTATTAGATTAAGATTAGTAAATATTTACATTGTTAATTTAGTTAAATCGGACCAAATGATTAAGCTGTATTATTGTGTAAATTAGTGGAATTATAAATATATGTAAATAATAATAATAACATAGAAAAAATAAAATGAAAATGACACAAAAGATAAATATAAGAGAAGAGAAAAGAGAAATGAGAAGAGAAAAGAGAAGAGAAGAAGAGAAAAAGAGAGAAGGACAAAAAATAAGTTGGCTTTATTTTCATATTCCTTCCCCATTTCTGCCTTCTTCTCTAGCCTGACTTCTTCTTCATTTTCCTCCATTTCAGAATTCAATTATTCCTTGTTTCACTTAATTTTTGAAGCCCATTGATCCCTTGCAAGGTCATTATTGGTAAGTAATCAATTCTTATTGCTATAGGGTTGATTTGAGTTGCTTAGGTTCATTAATAGGCACTAATTTGCAACCAGATTTTGATGCACCTAGAAATTGATTATGGAAAAGTTTAAAACACAAACTTTGTTCCTTTATGTCTTATATTTATGTATATGTAAATGGTTTTTCATTATTTGGTGTATAGGAAGAGAAATCCTCTCTCTACTGAAACTGGTTAGGGTGTGAAGCCTAACCAAGTTAGCTACTGTGTTCTTTGCTTTCGAATATGTTAAAGCCATTATTTGAAGTATCTCAAAACATAAAAGTTTTAGATATATGTGTTATGTATCTATATACCAAATTTCAGGATCATATGACTTGTATATTTTGAGTTATGGTGAATGGAACCATGATTATTCTATGACTTGAACTGCCAATTGAGTGTCCTAGGCAGATCCATCTACTTGTTTGGTCCATTTAAGCTCATTATATCTAGATTATTTAAATTATCAAAACAGGAAAGGTATAGGTATATGTATTAGCTAAATTTGGGTACTAATTTCAGATTAATTGGTTATGTATAGACTACGTTATGTCCTTTTGAAGTCATACTGGTTCGGAAGCCAATTTTATTCTGGACCAGTAAAATGTTTGTTATAATTTGAAGACCTTAGAGACATAATTGATAAATGTAGAAAACATTAAATATGTTCCATATGAACCTATATAAGTGTCTGTAAAGTTTCATTAAAATATGACTTATATATTATAAGTTATGATGAACCAAAATGGGTACCCTGAAACTGCCTAAAGGCAGAAAACAAGGCAGAAATCAGAACACACTTAGAAATTCCACCAAATATTGTACAATGATACAGTTGATTTGAAATTTTAATATGTTATATAATTATATGTTCATTTTAATTAGGAACAAGAATCAGATTAATTGGTCAAGTATAGAAAAATTTATAGGCTAAACAGTCCCATAAGATCACACTGCCTCATAGGAGAAATCTTAACTATTGATATGAACAATGCATATTAATTTGTTCAAGCCACATTAAGTCTCACTAATCATGAGTTAATCGATTATGTTTTTATATTAGGCTCATAACATATTGGAGACCCACAAAGAGCGGATAGACAATAAGTTAGGGGTCGGAATCAAAGGAGAAATGTGAGTCTAATTATCAATTGAATTCTTTAGTGCAAATAAATGTTGCTTGCTATGTGATTCATATGATTGTCATGATTGGTCCTTGATAATGTAATGATGGATAATTTGTGACATTGTGGTACATATAAATGGTATACTTGTGGTATATTTGAGGTATATGTTTGACATATGTGATATATATACATGATATATGTATAGTATATGCAAGGTATATGCGTGACATATGAGGTATATATGGAATATATGTATGTTGTATATGATAAAGATGCAATGGTTGATGAATGCTTAAATACAAGTGCATATGCATATGGACTAAAAAGGCATTGTGACTAGTTAATCGATATTGTAGAGCAAAAGAAAAGGCCATGACCCAACAAATGTGCAAATGAAACAAATGATCAAGCTAGCTAGCAAATGCAAATGTTCACATGGCTAATGTTCACATGGAAACCCGGGGCAATGTCTATTTAACTTGGTCACAACAAAATGAAATAAGCAAAGCATTTGCATACATAAAGAGTAATGATTATATGTTTCAACTTTATTGATTCTTATATGACACTGATGAATGGAATGGAATACATGGTATATATTGGATTTGTGATTTATTACTATGAATTGTTTGGTACTTTAGAGCTCATTGGATGATTATTCTCACTGAGCCGTAACTCATCAATTTGCATCATTTTTCAGGTAAAGAAAAGTGATAGCTCATTTTGAGTAGTGTGTAGAAGACATGGAGCACAGGTCATTGGCCAAGCCTCATCACTCTCTCTCCTTGCATTCCACACAAGCATGAAAATATGTCATCTATGTTTTGTATTTACATGCTTGAAAATGTACAGTCATTTTGGAATGAGTTTAAAAATGTATAAATGAAAGCAACTCGAAAATACTTATGTGTAAAGTTTATGTTTTGATATATGTGATATATATTATATTGTGGTGAAAACCTTAGTGTTAACTTAGCAAAGTCGTTGAATAATATTACAGGATATGAGACTTGCAAGTCATTGAATGAAATTACAGGATATGAGACTTGCAAAGTCATTGAATAATATTACAGGATATAAAAAAAATTTACTATCATTATTAACAGGATATTTTGTTTTTCCAACATGCTATGTGTGATTATTTGATGCGGAGATAGGTTATACTTAAATGCATAAGATGTGGTGTTACATATTGTGTGAGCCATTAAAACATAAGTGAATTTTTGGGTTAGGTGTTACCCATTGAGAGAAACACCATAGTTGGGAGTGAGCTTATAAAACTCCATTGTAACACTTAGCGTGTTAGTGAAACTCTCAATTGAGATTGGGGAGAGGAGTAGGGTTTGTTAATTCCCAAACCTCTATAAATCTTGCGTATGATATCTCTTCATCCCTACTCTATTTAATTTTACTCCGCACTTAAAGTTAAGAAATTTTTATTTAATATCCAATTCAACCTCCCTACTTGGTTCATTGTCTAGGCAACAATTGGTATCAGAGTAAGTCTAGCATCAAAGCCGAAAAAGCGCTAGCAAAGATCAAGAAACGGCCAATGAAGGATTCTAAAGTTCAAGCCTTACTTTGATGGAGCAAACTATGCTCATTGGAAGTTTCGGATGGAGACATATCTCGATAGTAAGGGAATTGAAGTTTGGGATAACGTTCGGAAAGAATGGACACCACCAACTAGAAGATGAGTTAATGGTGAAGAAAAAATCCTTTCAAGAGATGATTGGACAGAGCTTCAACGTAGAGCAAACTTTAAAAATAAAAAGGCAATGACAATTCTCACAGGCTCACTATCCATTGAAGAATGTGGCAGAATCCAATACTACCTTACCGCATATAGTATGTGGAAAACATTGGAGAATTATCATGAAGGAACAAAGCAAGTGAAATCCAAGAAGATTCAACTTCTCACTTTAGAATACGAACTCTTCAAGATGAAATCCAATGAATCCGTCACCGATATGACGAATCATTTTCTAGCCATCATAAACAGCATGAGAAAGCTTGGAAAACACTTGAGCTTGGAAGATGTAAACAACAAAATTCTGAAAAGCCTTCCTCTCAAAGATTATGGTTCAAGAGTTGCTGGCATAGAAGAAACCAACGAAAACATGAGCGTCATGAATACCGATGTGCTTATTGGCAAACTTCTAACACATGAAATGGCAATAAAGAGAGATAGAGAACTTGAAATTGAACCAGAAAAAAAAAGCCTCTAACACTAAGAGCCTCTACTTCAAAATCTCAAGAAGAAGTTGAAGATGATGAAGAAAATAGTGATGATGCCAATGGGGACATTGCAATACTCTCCATAAGAATAAAAAGATAATTGAAAAGAGAATTGGCAACTCTCGAAACTTCAAACAAAGAAATCTCAAACACTCATCAAATGACTCTCAAAGGAATAAAGAGGAGGTAAAATATTATAAGTGTGGGAAGAAAGGACATATCAAACCAGAATGTCCAAGGCTCAAGAAATACAAGAATAAATATCAAAAAGATAATGGGAAGAAAGGTCACAAAGCCACATGGGATGACGAAAGCTCTTCAAGTGAAAAAGATGATAATGACAGTGAAGAGGTCAACCTATGCTTCATGGCTTTAGAGGATCACGTCACATATGATGTAGGACCACTTTACTCATATTCATTCAATAATGATAATAGTGATAATAATAGTGATAGTGAAGATGATGATGAGCAGAGTCTATTCAAAGTATTGAACCTAGAATTAAAAAAATATAGATGTAAATTCAATACTTATAAAAATAACATTTCAAGTTTAAAAAACAAAATGGAAGTTTTAGAAAAGTAAAATCTCGAGCTTAACTCTTCTAATGAATCTCTTCAAAATCATTAGATGAGTACTCCTCTAGACCCTTAACTAAATCCTTGCTTAAAGAGAACAATGTTTTGAAAAATGAAGTTGAGGAACTTAGAAACTCCATTTCAAGATTTCATAAAGGCAATGAGAGTTTAGATACTCTCATAATGTCTCAAAGACCACCTTTAATAAGACATGGTCTAGGATTTAAGGGAATATCATCTTCATCTAACAAGACCACATTTGTTAAGTCAAGTGCACCTCATATCTCTAAATTAGAAGTAATGGTCCCAAGGGCTAAGTGCACAACACACACTAAACCCTCTATTTATAAGAAGAATGGTCAAGGGTCGATTAGCCTAAGAGGAAAACCTCAAAAGGCCAATCATGCTTTTATGTACAAGAGGCATGCACCTAGGAAACAACAATTCATCATGCATGTGTATGTCATTGCTCACAAACTCCATCCAATAAGACAATGAGACCAAAAAGCATGGTAAAATCGAAAAACATGTTTAGAGCTAAACAATGCAATTATTGTATAAAATTTGGTCATATCAATAAACATTTTTGGATAAAGAGGGCTCATTGGGAACCTTCATGTACTAACCCCCAAGGACCCAAGCTCATTTGGGTACCTAAAAACAATACTTAAATGGTGATTTTATAGGTATGAGTCCACTATAAGAGAAAATGTTTGGCTTGTGGATGCTCAAGGCATATGACCGGAACAAAGAACTATTCAATGACATTAAAAGTATTGATGGAGGTAAGATAATATTTGGAAACAATGCTAAGGGTAAGGTAATTTGCATTGACTCCATTGGTATTAATAATACTACTTTCATTGAAGATGTTTTACTTGTTAATGGTTTGAAATATAACTTGTTAAGTGTAAGTCAATTATGTGATAAGGGAAACTAAGTAATCTTTACCTCAAATGAATGTCTTGTAACCTCTTTTAGTAGCCAAGAGATATTCAAAGGAAGTAGAGATGTCAATACTTACATAATAGACTTGCACAAATTATCTAACATTTCCTCTAAGTGTCTTATGACTACTAGTGATGAATCTTGGTTGTGGCATAAAAGACTTGGTCATGCAAGCATAGATTTAATTCAAAGTCTTAGCAAAGGAGAGCTAGTAAATGGACTACAAAAAGTCAAATTTGAAAAAGATAAGACATGTGAACCTTGCCAAAGAGGAAAATAACACAAGTCCTCCTTCAAATCCAAATATATTGTAAGTACCTCGAAGCCTCTACAAATTTTGCATTTAGATCTTTTTGGACCTACTAGAGTTACAAGCTTAAGAGGTAAACACTATGCGTTTGTCATCGTCGATGATTACTCTAGATTCACTTGGGTAATTTTCTTAGCTCAAAAGAGTGACGCTTTTGAATCTTTTAAAAACTTTGTTAAGAGAGTTCAAAACAAAAAGGGATATTGAATTTCAAAAATAAGAAGCGATCATGGCAAAGAATTTGAAAATGAAAACTTTGAAATTTTTTGTCTAGAACATGATATTTCACAAAAATTTTCATCTCCTAGGATGCCTCAACAAAATGGGGTGGTCGAAAGGAAAAACCAAACTTTAATTGAAATGGCTCGAAAAATGCTCAATGAGTATGGGTTACCAACCTACTTTTGGGCTGAAGCCACCAATACTATATGTTATATTTCAAATCGAGTTTTCAAATGACCACTCTTAAACAAAACTTCTTTTGAGTTATGGAATGGAAGAAAGCCCATCATATCATACTTTAGAGTATTTGGATGCAAGTGTTTCATATTAAATACCAAGGACAACCCTAGAAATTTTGCCTCTAAATCTGATGAGGGTATCTTTTTAGGATATTGTTTTTGATGAATCTAGTAAGCTTGATCTTATGAAAGATAGTGTTCTTGATGATATTGTAGGTACAATGGAAAAGCTTGATCTTGAAAATGAAAAAGGTGATAATGATCAAGAAAACTCAGATCAAGATGACTCTCTACCTTAAGCTCAAAAGGAAGACAAGCAAGAGCTCCCAAAGGAATGAAAAATGACAAAAGATCACCCCAAGGAACAAATCATTGGTGATCCTACTAAGGGAGTAAGTACTAGATCTCATCTCAAACCTTTGGATTCTAATCATGCTTTTGTCTCTCAAATTGAGCCTAAAAATATTGATGAGGCTCTTAATGATGAAAGTTGGGTAATTGCTATGTAAGAGGAACTCAACCAATTTGAGAGAAGTAAGATATGGACCTTAGTTCCTAGACCTAAAGAGTATCAAATCATTGGAAGTAAATGGGTATTTAGAAATAAACTAGATGAACAAGGTTCAATAACTAGGAATAAGACTAGGTTAGTTACAAATGGTTATAATCAAGAAAAAGGAATAGATTATGATGAGACCTATGCTCTGATAGCTAGATTAGAAGCCATAAGAATTCTTTTAGTATATGCATGTCATATGAATTTTAAACTCTTTCAAATGGATGTCAAAAGTTCTTTCTTAAATGGTTTTATAGAAGAAGAAGTTTATGTAGAACAACCACCAGGTTTTGAAAGCCAAAATTTACCTGATCATGTGTTTAAACTTTCAAAAGCTTTGTATGCTTTGAAACAAGCTCCAAGAGCTTGGTATGAAAGACTAAGTTATTTTCTTTTAGAAAAAAATTTTCAAAGGGAAATGTTGACACTACTTTGTTTATTAAAAAACATAAGCATGATATTCTAATTGTTCAAATTTATGTTGATGATATCATATTTGGGTCTACTAATGAATTGTTTTGCCAAGAATGTGCTAAGTGTATGACTAGGGAATTTGAAATGAGCATGATGGGTGAGCTTAAGTTCTTCCATGGTCTACAAATAAAACAAAGCAATTAGGGCATATTCATCAACTAATCCAAATATACCAAAGACTTAATTAATAAATTTGGAATGGAATGATGCAAAAATGCCAAGACTCCAACGAGCACATCAACAAAATTGGACAAAGACGAAAAGGGTAAAAGCATTAATGAAAAACTCTATAGAGGTATGATCAGATCACTCTTATATCTTACTGCCTCTAGGCTTGATATAATGTATAGTGTATGCTTATGTGCTCGATTTCAATTGTGTCCTAAAGAATCACATTTGAATGCTATGAAAAGAATCTTAAAATATTTATATGGCACATTGCATCTAGGCTTATGGTATCCTAAAAATTCATCCTTTCATATCAAAGGATATTCAGATGCAGATTATGCTGGAAGTCTCTTGGATAGAAAGAGTACTTCAGACACTTGTCACTTTATTGGTGAATGCTTAGTTTCTTGGTTTAGCAAGAAACAAGTTTCAGTTACTCTTTCTACCGCTAAAGCAGAATATGTAGCAGTATGATGTTGTTGTACTCAAATCCTATGGATGAGACAATAACTTAAGGATTATGGTCATAGTTTGGACTATATACCTATCAGATGTGACAATACAAGTTTCATAAACCTATCTAAGAATCTCATTCAACACTTTAGCAACACTTGTCACTTTATTGGTGAATGCTTAGTTTCTTGGTTTAGCAAGAAACAAGTTTCAATTGCTCTTTCTACCGCTAAAGTAGAATATGTGGCAGCATAATGTTGTTGTACTCAAATCCTATGGATGAGACAATAACTTAAGGATTATGATCATAGTTTGGACTATATACCTATCATATGTGACAATACAAATGTCATAAACCTATCTAAGAATCTCATTCAACACTTTAGAAGTAAGCACATTGACATAAGACATCATTTTCTTAGAGATCATGTTCAATATGGAGATGTTGTATTAGAATTTATCAATACAAACAATCAATTGACAGATATTTTCACAAAGTCTCTTAATGAAGAAAGAATTAACTTCATAAGAAGAGAACTTGGTATGCTTGATGGATTAACTCTATCTTAAACATGATTATCAAATTTATGTCGACTATAAAACAGATCTCTACCGTTATCTCTCATTTCCAACTCTACAAATTCTCTCATTTATCACCCTCATTCAATATGCTTTGTGTAAAGTTGTTTTTCCCTTAATGTTTGCAACACAATTATTAGGTGTTGATCATGTTCTCCTTTTTCTGGGAAATAGACAAAGATGTCATTGATAAACACCACTATGAACTTATCAAAATAAGGTCTAAACACTCAGTTTATCAGGTCCATATTGTTGTTGGTGCATTTGTCAAGCCAAATGGCAAAACCATAAACTCATAATGACCATAATGAGTCCTGAATATCGTTTTGGGTAAATCTGACTCCTTGATCTTCAACTAATGATACACTGATTGGAGATCTATTTTTGAAAATACATCTGCTCCTTTCAACTGATCAAATAAATCATCAATTATGGGCAGCAGGTGCCCACTCTTGATAGTCACCTTATTAAGTTGCTTGTAGTCAATACAAAGACACAAGGTGTCATCTTTCTTCTTTACAAACAACACTAGAGCACCCAATGGAGATACACTGGGTCAAACAAAACCCTTATCAAGGAAGTCTTGTAATTGCATCTTTAGCTCTTTTAACTCAGCAGGTGTCATTCTGTAAGGTGTAATAGAAATAAGAGTGGTTCCAGGTACCAACTCGATGGAAAATTATATCTCCCGATTTGGTGGTAACCCTGGTAGGTCATCTGTAAATACATATGGAAACTCATAAATAATAAGAATATCAGCCAAATTTGGGCTACTCTTCTTCGTATCAAACACATATGCTAGGTAGGCTTTACATCCCTTAGTGATGAGTTTAAGAGCTTTTAGCACTGATATCACATTCCATATATATCCTCTATTTTCACCCATCGCCTTTATCTCTTATTATTCTAAAATTTTGATGATCATTTACCTCATCCCATAATCCACTACCACTCCATGATGAGTTAGTCAATCCATCCTCAATATTACATTAAACTTGTGGAATGGTAACTCTATCAAATCTGCTGGGAACTGTCTATCTTGTATTACAACTAAAAAACTCCTGAACACCTTACTAACTCTCATAATGTGCCCTAATGGGTTAGTCACTAGAATCCCAAATTCTAAAGCCTCTAGTTCTAAACCCTCTCGACTTGATAGTGGTGTGCATATATACGAATGCATCAACCTTGGATCTATCAATGCATGAATATCAGAGCTAAAGAGAAGAATTTCCCCACTATGATGTTAGGCGCATCCTGCTCCTTTTGGCCTCATATGGCGAACGCTCTGGCTGGTGCAACTCTACTACCTTTTGGTTGCTCCACTGTCTTAGATCTAAATCGATTGGGCCTAAATTAACCTCCTCTGCTTGAGCCTCAACTTTGACCAGAAGCATGTGCCTATATTAGCTCAATGCTCCCCAAACCTATGCCATACTATAATAGGGTACAATCTCTCCTCAAGTAATCCTTAGAGCTGCATCTCAATCAGGCTTATGTCGTCCACCAACACTCTCCTGTGTGAGGATGACTATAGTATTGACATAAAAAGTAAATGTAGAGATATGCACGGTGGTTGTGTCGATACACTAGATGACTAAGAAATAGATCTCATAGGCTGTCCCCACCAGAAAAACGAGGGCCTACTAGTACTCCCATCCTAAAATTGGCCACCAAAAGATCTTGTTCGCTTATTGCTGGATGGTTCTCCACTCGCTTATGGCATAGGTCTCCTAAACTTCCTATCCTATGTTGGCTATTAAGTTGTTAGATTTCTTTCAACTATTCTAGCAGATGCTAACAAACTAGGAAAGTTCATCCGATATAATGCTAAGACCTGTAACTTGATTGGATCCCTCAATCTATCTTTAAATTTTCGACACTTTATCAGCTTCAGTGGACACAATGTTGCTAGCATACATATACAAGTGTGTGAATTCTCTCTCATATTCTAACACCAACATATCCCCCTACTTCAAAGTCAGAAATTCCCTTTTCTTGCCATATATGTAAATCGGTGGATTGTATTTCTCCTTGAACTTCTCTAAGAAAAACTCCCAAGTTAGGGGATCAATTCACTATAAACTTTGTGACATTGATTGCCACCAATCATAGGCATTCTCAAGCAATAATTTAGGGGATCAATTCACTATATACTCATATTTTTGCTCATCAGTGTAGTGTAACTTGCCAAAGACTCTCTCCACCCTTTCTAACCAAAACTCTACCATAGAAGGATTATCTTGTCGTTTGCCATAAAAATCTAGTGCCCTCATCTTTCGTAACCTCTCCAATTGTAACACATATGACTCGAGTGGTGCATTTCTCTATAATAGCTCCACTATAGTTCTTAAGAATTATGTCTGTCCAACACTATAATAACTGTGTGAATTGGCACCAGATCTAGATGCAATAGCTTGTTGACAACTCAATCGCAATGATGCCTCCATCTCTAAGGGCTCATTACTCTCTGTCCATTCAGTAATGATCAATCACAACCTATACCATAAAAAGTATTGATTCTAATAAGTAAGTAGCTGCTCATATATGTGCAAATATGGGTACACACGTGTTTTATAATACTTACCATATTTTTAAAGCTCCTTTTAAAACCCCAAAACTATTCAAACTGGGCTCTAATATCAAAAACTCTATAACATCTTCTTACCCTAGCAACTAGTGCTCGGATAAAGGGATGTTACGCTAGCTCTTCAGATAAAACATTTATAAATCAAAGTATATTGAACATATATAACTTATATGGTAGTATATTTTTATTTAATTAATTATTTTTTCCTTTTCTTTCTAAAATCAAACATATCATAATATTATGATAAAAGATAACTACATGCTTTTTATACAAACGTATTATTTACACAAACGTTCATCTTTGTTGAAAAAAGCTGGGTTTAGTTCACATACAATATAAAAGAAAATACATAGATTTGTGAACTATTACTTGCTAATGCATGGAAGGCTATCACCAAGCTTAGTTTTTTTTTTAAAAAAATAAAACTCTAACAAGAACAATAATTACAAATGAAAACATGGCGAGACTTTAGTTAGATATCCCAATTAATTTATGCAAGCTGGAAGAATATTCCCTCTAAATTTTTTATTTTATTTTATGGAACATATTCCAGTTCACTTGCCCCAAGAGTCATGCATTGTTGGGCCAATGTAGTTCCTATGGATGTATCCTTTTGAAAGATTAGTAAAACCTAACTTCTAAATCATAATGATGTAGTAACATTTAATTAATGCATATATATTATTCATCATATCACTCCATAGGTATCTTTGGAAACTGAAGCTCAATGTCTGGAATAAAGTGCATGTGGAAAGGTCGACATGCAATGCATATTGATGAATCATCGATGTTCTGCTTATACTGTTTTGAGGATCACTGCAAACAAAAACAATGATTGTGCCTCAAAATTATGAGTGTGGTGGCAATTATATTCCATTGGATGACCCTCTAAACTTATCAATTTTCAAATGCAAGTGTAGGCCATTTGGTCATTCTAGAACGAGTCTTATGACTTAACAAGACGTCTTGCTTAACTGTGAAAAAGTTGAACCATATGTCAGGTTAGCATTCTTTTGTATCAAAACAACTCTTTTTGTATGTGATATTGATTGCAACTGAATTATAAATTGATTAACATGTCCAAAACTATGTCAAATGATAGGATTCATACTGATATGTTGCAACACCTCAATTTGATTATTACTATTGCGGAAGTGGTTGCTAGACTTTAGGTAGACTTTACTATCTAGTTCAAGGCCTATGTGAGGCTTCATTTTCTCAACCTGTCAATTAAACTTCATATTCTTAACATGTATAAAACACTATATCTTATATCTTATTGTTTGAGGCATAAGATCGAAACTCTTCTATTCACACTAACTTGCTTAAAGATCTCACAAAAGGACATTTGAGAATTATTACAACATATAATGGCTATTTTGTCAATAGATATAAGTTTCACACAGTTGAACGTGGTGAAAACACAATGTCAATTAGCAGTGGGGTCTGCAAAAAAGGCCAGAACTATAGCCATAATGCAAATGATTGGTATGGTCAGTTAAGGAAAGTTGTGCAATTGGAATATCCTAACTAGCCAATTAACCGAATAGTTCTTTTCATGTGTGAGTGGTTTGACCGTACTCCTAATGTGGGTACAAAGGTTCACAAGTAGTACAACATTGTTAAGGTAAACCATATAAGATGATACGATAAGTACGAACCTTTTGTCCTAGCATTGCAAGCAGCTCAAGTGTGTGATTGTTCAGGAGCTTGTGAAGTGTAGTATCGAAAATCAAACCAATAGGAGTTGTTGAGATGCCAAAAATCTCTTCCTATAATGCACGTGTGCAAGAACCTCCACCATTTCAAGAAGAGTCAATTGACATTCATAATGTTGAAATTACTGAAGAGAATGAACAAATGACATTGAATTATCTGATAGATGACCCAAAAGATATTATAAATGACAATAATATTGAAGAAGAACTAGAATTACAAACAGAAAGGTCATTTGATTCAGAGGATGAATATAATTTATATGATATGAATGAAACTGAAAGTGAATATGTTAGAAAGGTATCCTAAAGGTAATAATCTTAAGCACTTTATGTACCTATTTATCATTAATAAAAAGCATTTTCATGATATTCATTCATATATGAATTTAATTTAGATCTTAAACCATTTAATCAAGTCATTGGTATGTAACACAATATGAAAGAAATCATGATGATGAGATTCCTATCATGTATAATTGTATTTATAGCTAAATTATCCATAGTCATGGGATTAACGAGACAAAACATTGTTAATCCGAATAAACTAGCACATGTTACACTCATTGAGTAGATTAAATAACTAATCTCATAGGTTAAAGACGAGATATTTAGAGTCAACATGTGGATACTTGCTAGAGTAGCCAAGTATATTGTATGACCTGTTATGAGACAATTACATGGATATTAATTCAATGTCAATGATAGTACTATCATAGCAATTGTATAAGTATACTTAGACTTGAGATACTTAAGGTTATCTTAGATATTGAATCATATACTTTGACTCCATTCCTTGTTGCCTTTCAGAGGTTGCTCATAAAATAGTGAATGGGTATATTATGAGGTATTTGAAGGTAGTTAACTAGTTAATAAATAATTCATTACTCTTGATAGAAGGAGAGTATACCTATGGCCTCTTGCAGAGAATATTATACAGAAATCATTGGTCGAAGTGGATGTGTTTTGAAGATGGTCTTTAATGACATGTCTAATAGAATAATGAGTCTTATAGACAAAAACACATCCACTTGGGCTATAAATACAATTATACATGATAGGAATCTCATCATCATGATTTCTTTCATATTGTGTTACATACCAATGACTTGATTAAATGGTTTAAGATCTAAATCAAATTCATATATGAATGAATATAATGAGTCTTACATTATATCCTTTAGACTAGATATAATGTAATCAGTCTAGTAGGAGTTGGCACATAGTCCATACTTTGAACCAAATGAGGTTTAGTTATGTGAGATGATGAATTGTATAGTAATTGGCTATAGAAGGATTTACAGTTAAATGTATTGCTAAATACCACTCTTAATCTGCTCGAAAATCATGTAATAATTTGAATTGCCAATATAATCGAAAACCTAATAGGTCACATACATAGAAGGAATGATGGAGATTTAAAATGGGCTTTGGATTGGATCTAAGAACATAAGAGAGAAAATTTGGGCCCAAACAATTTGCGGTCGTGGAATGATTCTCACTGTCACAACACTGGTTCTTATTTAGTCTCGATCATGATAGTGAAGTTTGTAGTCGCCAAAACTTACTATTTCCCATTACCATTTGGTATCGTGAATTATCATGGGTATGATAAGTTATTCACGACCGTGACTATCGTGATATTAGTAGAAGTTGCGGTTGTGAAAGGTGTTTCACGGTTGCTACTTCAGTTTGCAGCAAACCTATTTTGAATAGAAAACTTAAAAACTAGGGTTTGAAGAATCATACTCTAATACGAATTAGAGGACATATAAATACCTTCATTAGAGGTTATTTTTGTGGCTGCTAACTTAGAGAAATAAAAGTTATATCTCTCCTATCTCTCTCACAAAATAATCCACCATACACTTAGGTTAATTGTCAGACCGTCTTCATTGTAATTTTCTTCTTTTTCCTTCGCGTGAATTACTATTAAAGGCAATCCAACTTTTGAATTGTTATGATTTGCTACAACTTAACAAAGAAGGAAAAACTCATAACTTGGAAGATCAAGAGTTATAAACAAAGGTAATCAACTTCTCTCTTTGAATAGTTAAATTTGATTTTAAATTACATAGGGCATTCTTAAATTTTAAATTTATGCTACTGTATGTGTCATATCCGCTAATTTAGACCTAAGTCACGCGAGTTGTTAAATCGACTCGTTGGGTTGACCAAAGTCTAAATTTGGATTTTTATCGAAAAATAATGAAAATAATGACAATTAGGTATGGAAAATACCTAATAAAGTGGTCTAAATATTTAAAGATGTTAAATTTCGGTAAAGGACTAAATTGCGAATTTTGAAAAGTTTAGGACTCAATTTGCAATTTATCGAAAATTGGAGGATTTAAAGGGGATAATCATAAATTAAATGCATGAATTGGGACATAAAATGCATATGGAGGCCAGCCACACCAAGTGGCACATTTTTAGAAGTCAATTGACATACATGAATTATAAATTAATGAAAAGTTTCTAGAAAATGCTTAGGTGTCTCCAATAATTATGTAATTTTGTCACTTTATTCTTAAGTGCTTATCCTTTCTTAATTATCACCATTGATCTAGAATTTTTCCATCATTAAGTATCTCCCACGTTTCTTGAAGTCCAATACACCAAATGGCAAAGTTTAATAAGCTAATGAAGATACATGCATATGACATTAATTAAGGTTTCTAGAATATGGCTTATGTGTCCCCCATTTTAATGACTTTTGTCACTTTGTTCTTGATTGTTTCTTCTTCTTCCTTAACCATTTTCATTTAGGAAAATTCTTTTCTCTCAAACCAGCCACGTTTTCCCTTCTTCCTCCATAGCTAAAGCTTGATTTTAGAAAGAGAAAGTGAGAAAAGAGAGAAAAAGTAAGGTAAAATCCCATTCTCATGCTTAAGGAAGCTTAAGAGAGTAAGGAGAAAGGGAGAAAATTAGGTTTATGAATTTTAATAATCTGTTTATGAACTTTAGGAACTCAAAGTGACAAGGATTTGGCTCAAAGGAGCAAAGGAAAGGAGAAAGAAAAGTAAAGAGAAAGAAAAGAGAAAAAGAGAGGTTTGTGCATAATCTAAGGCAATAGCCTATTTTAATTTTGTTTTAATTGCATAATTTAATTATTTGGCATGTTGATGATTTTGAATTAATATTAATGGTGATGAAAAATCTTGGGGATCCATGTTTGCTAGACTTGGGATTTAATTTGGTAAAAATTGAATGTGATTGGTTGGTATGTTCTTTGCTGGAAATTGATGAGCAGTGTTCACTTAAATTGTTATAACTTATTTTCTGGAACTCGGTTTTGCATGTTGTTTGTTGGGTTTGAAAGATGAGACATAGGACTATAACTTTCATTTAGACCATAAAATCTGAATATGTCTGTAATTTTCCAGAAAAATTCATAAATTTTGAACATAGAATCTATCCAGAAATTTTGGGCAGAATTGCTAGTAATGAGCAGTAAGTACTTAAACTTTTATAACTTGAGTTATGGAGCTTGGATTTGTGTGTTATTTGTTTTGTTTGAAAGCTAAGACATAAGGATATAATTTTTATTTAGACAATAATATCTGAATATGTCTGTAATTGTCCATAAAAATTCATAAAGTTCCGACAAAGAATCTGTCTAGGAAATTCCGGGCAGAATTGTTTAGTGACCAGTCAGTGGTAATTTTATCCTATCTTTTGATACAGAACTCAGAATTAATTGATTCTAGTTTCATGTTAAAGCTAAGATCCAGATCTAAAATTGTTAAGAAGACCTCGAAACTAAATGAAGATTTTAACAGGACCAAAATTAAGGTCCAAAACAGAGAACAGAATTTGCCAGTGGCAGGACAACATATGAGATGAGGAATGAAATGAGTAAAATGATGTGGACCTTGTTATATTATGTAAATATTATTCTGATTGAGTGATTATGTAATTATTTTGAGACATTAAATTCATGAAAAGTGTGAATATAATTGTTGTGAATTTTAATGAAATTGTATAAGCCCTAGAACACCGAACCAACTTAGGATAGTTTGGCATGCCAAATAGGGGGGGAGTATGATGAAAATGATTAAATCCATTAATGGTATGATTATCTACGCCGAGTTTGGCATTGTTATCTACGCCGGGTTTGGCATTATTATTTATGTCGGGTATGACATTATTATCTACGCCGAGTTTGGCACGGTTATCTACGCCGAGTTTGGCACGGTTATCTACGCCGGGTTTGGCACTTATATGCGCACATCATATTGCCCGGGTGGCACTCCTAAGTGCCGGGATGGCAACTCCGTTATCCTAGTTAGTGGTTCATAGGTGTCTTGGGCATAAATAAGGATATAAATAAAGAAGTTGTGGAACATAAATGAATTATTGGAATTTAAAATGGAATTATGAATTGTGACATGGAAAATAAAAGAAATAATGACTTGTAACATGATTGATTATGACATGTTATATAATGATGTTTTAGTAAAGTAAACAAGTATGAGATAAAAGAATATGATCTGATGTTTATACATGCTATAATACCATGATATGTATATTTGCATGAGAATATGATTAAGCATGAGTTGATATATGATAATGCATGATTGCATAAAATAGTTTATTGCCTTAATTATATGCACCACTAAGCCAAGAGCTTAGCGTGAGAGTTTCTCTCGCGCAGGTATAGCAAAGAATAAGTAGATAGTAATAGATAAAGCTAGCGGCGACCTGACCCAGTAAAGCAGCATATTTGAACCACCGTGGGTCACACATCTGTTGTATTTATGTTTTTAAATTTTATTTTGTAGTATTTGTAAAATAAATGGTACACTTTATAAAGAAGATGTTATTAAATAAAATGTATTTTTATCTTTAATATTATGATTTTTCTTTTATGCTGCAAAGTAAATAAATAGTAAATTAAAAAAAATGAATGATTTTCATGTGTACAAAAATTTAATAATGATCTTTTAACCGATGAAGTAAGAGGTAGCACTCCCTTATTCGGGCACGAGTTGCTGGGGTGAGGGGGTGTTACAGTATGCATGAGATGCATGCTCAAAATCCAACATAATAGAGGTAATTCTAACTGGGTAATTTTCAATAAATGTGTTTAGTTGTTAATTTCCCTTAGCAATGTATTTTTTTCATCTAGTATGAGAGGTTGATGTCACACTAGAGATGTCCTCATAAGGGGTAGCCTAGGACAAGGGACCACGAGGGGTCATTCTTTATCCACATCAAATGCTTCTATATCAACATCATTTGAATTTACCTCTGCAGTACCTAACATAGAGACAGTTGGCATATCCAAATCAACTAATCCATCCCCATTAACAGGCTCATTCGTTAGTCCATCAACCTCTATAGGACCATCTATAAGGATACCTAAGACATTCCTTTCTCCAAGAATAGATCTAGAGTCTTAGCCACATACCCCTGCCACACCCAATACAAGCAATATCATAGGGAGCAGTTACCCAGGCAATCGTAAGAGACTACAATTGCATGAAGGGAGGTGAAACATTTCATACTTGTTTATTTTACATGTTAATTGTGCTTTCAGTTAAATATAATACTTGTGCATTTCTATAATTGTAGGTTTGTTGAATCCCATTATATGGCAGCTCAGATGATATCTTGTATCTTTTAAGAGAGACTACATCTAGAGAGATACATGTGGAAAGCAATGCTACGAAAGGTGCAAGAACTATATTGGAGTGAATTTTAGGTAAATTAATGTAAAGATTGATGAAATTTGTATATTTAAAATTTCATCTTTATTACCCATTCAAATACCTTATGAACCCTATTGACATGATTGAAAATGCTTAACATTTGATATGATTAAAAATGCTTCACAATTTCAAAC
Source organism: Triadica sebifera (assembly GCA_023653625.1). Lineage (NCBI taxonomy): Eukaryota > Viridiplantae > Streptophyta > Magnoliopsida > Malpighiales > Euphorbiaceae > Triadica > Triadica sebifera. Next base: position 22,556,002 of record CM042900.1, read on the forward strand.
TAATGGTGATTGGAAAATGCTTTGTCAGTTGTATAGACTTACAATTATCAAACAATGTGATTGTGAATTAATATGAATTGGTAGAATCATTGAGAATTGTGAATGCATATTTAAAAACTTTAAAGTTATTTTTGGATTATGCAATTTTTAGGGGACACTCTATCGATTTTTTTAAAAATTTATTTGTGTTGACTAAATTTATTTATTTACATTTTTTTAGGACATAAATACTATTAGTGGGAAGATGTTTGGCATGAAGTGGTTAAGACGTTATAGGAGAAGCTAGACCGAGGAGATGATGTGCTGGATAATGAAGCAGATGATGCCAGAGAGGGAGAGGATGAGCAATAGTTAGCCGCCACCTAATGCTTCAGGCCCAGATTACACTCAACTGCAACCATATGCTCTAAGCACGGATCGCACTCATCCACTACCAGATGCTCCAAGCGCGGATTGCATTCAGCCACCATTACATGCTCCAAGCGCGAATTGCACTCAGCCATCATAAGATGCTCCAAGCATGGGATCACAGTTAGCCGCCACCAGATGCTCAGTTTTGAGTATCTCATATTTTATTTTATTTCATATTTATCATTTTTAAGATAGACAAACAAATAATATATTTTTTAATAATTATTGTATTTACAATTTAATATTTAATAAATTTAAATAATAATTATAAATTTATCAATTATTAATAATTACTAACAAAATTTTATTGTGGTCGTTAAATATGAATTAAAAACAAGGCAATTAGCAACCACGTGTGATCAAAACCGTGGTCGCTCATGTAGTCGCTAAGTTGCAACCACATGTTTGGCCGCTATATTACGACTACACAAAGTGGTCTCTACAATATGACCAAATATAGCAATGAGGTAGGTGTATTGATTCTTCTTCTTCTTTCAAAAAATCAAATAAACAAAAATCTAGAAAATAAACCCAAAGAAAAAAAAAAATTCAAATCTAGATAATTAACTTAAGGAAAAAAAAATTAATTTAAATACCCAAAATAGCTATGGTGAATCCATAAACATTGCATCAAGTATTTTTCCAAGTGCACCCATCTGGACGAACAACAATCGGTGGCAAATATATTTGAGGCAAAGCTCTTAGGAGGTATCCCCATATGAGGATCAATTTCTCCTCTCACCATAGAATATCCCCACCTTCAGTTCAATGGTAAAAAAATATTATATTATTTAATGATATATTTTAGAGGGACCAATATATGCCATGTGGACCAACATAAATAATGTGTCCTAATCTTATTGATAAAAAAAGCGCATTGATGCGTGCATTATCATGTTCAGTATTCTTTGTATGATAAGTAATCCAATATAGTTTAATTTTAAATTTTTACGGGGAAAGATGGACAAAAAAAAACATGCAGAGGGTAAAATAGACAAAAAAAAGTACAAGAGGCAAAATGACAAATATAAATAAATGCAGAGGCTTATGGTTTAAGCCACTTAATTATCAATCAAGACACACAAATGCATAAGATATTCGAATAAAACTTTGGGTTGTAAAAAGAACATTAATTCTATAAAGAACAACGTTAAGTTATGTATATAGTTAATAGTTCGAAAAGTATTAGTAGAAAAATCTATTTTTAATGGCAATTCAAAGTTCCATATAACTGTAAATAATTATCTACACTTGAAACTGTAAATAATTATCTACACTTGAAATTCGATCTCAATAATTGTAATCTTAAAATTGCAAATTATTTTTCCCCCCAAAGAAAAAGAAAAAGAGAATTGGCTCATTATTATCTATTGCTTTTTATATATATATATATATATATATATATATATATATATATATATATATATATATATATGAACGAGAGTAAAAAAAAACTCAACAAATATCTATTATATATTTTTCGTCACTGACAAAGCAAATTTTCTTTTATCACGATACAGATCTCACGCTAACACTATTGTCATATATAGGATTTTAATTGTTATTGTCAAAGTTCTTCTGAAAATAAATATGTCTCGGCCAGATCTTGGTGGAAAAAATGTATCGGCAAGAAAAATTGAGTATTTCAAATATATTCAATATTGTATAGATGAGATTGCTATTATTAATTGAGAATCTATTTCATTTGTTAAGATTATTCAAATTGAATTAATGATAGAAATGGTTATATTGATTTGATTTATAAAATGAATAATATCAAAAAATTAAACATATGCCTCATTCTATAAAATTAACAAAAATACGATGTAAACAATAATTTTAAAAGTTTATAGTGGATCCTCGAAAGTAATGAAAGCAGTAATAGTTGTAAAATTAATCTAAAAATATTTACTAGAAACCCTAATTAAGTAATACTGTTATTATAGATAAATATCAATTACAGTGACAGACATGAATCACTAATTAACTCTATATAATTGACTGGAGTCACAATCCCAACAATCCATTCAAACACTCTTATCTTGAATTATGCCCTGAGCTTGATCATAGCTCTAAGAGTATCCCTCATAACAACAGTAAACTCCAATTTTCCACTGAAATCTAGCTTCTTATTGGATGGATAAGCACACCATTCAAATTCTTGAACCATTCTTGCAATCATGAGATGCAAATGCACAGTTGCTAACCCTAGGCCAGGGCATATCCTCCTTCCAACACCAAACGGCATCATTTTGACTCCGGTCACTCCGGTTATATCTGCATCCTCCTTCCCAGAAAAGAACCGATCCGGGTTGAACTTTTCGGAGTTGGACCAAATTTTGGGATCATCACCTATAGCATTGGAGAAAATTTCTACGTTTGCGTCAGTTGGTATATCATATCCTCCCAATTTTGTGGGCTCAGTGACAGCATGAGTTAGTAGAAAGAATGTGGGTGGATGTTTACGCAGCAATTCTTTCACTACTGCTTGTAGATATGGCATTTGTTCTACGTCCTTTTCAGTCACCTTTCTGTCGCCTACTGTCTTCTTAATTTCATTATACAGATTTTGTTGAACATCAGGATTGTCAATAAGCTGGGCAATGCCCCACTCAACTGCAGCAGCTGTCGTATCAGTCCCACCATTGAGGAACTCTGAACAAAGCGTTACCAGCTCTGGATCGGTTGGCGACGAGTCTCTCCCTTCAATTTTTAGCTCGAAAAGTGTATCTAAGTACGAAAACGACATTGCCTTCGAATCAGAACCCGGGTTTTGAAGACCTTTACGTCGTTTCTCAATCAAGGGAACCATGAAATCAACCTGTTCTTTCCTAACTTGATGCACTCTCTTTTTTTGCTTGGAGAAAAATGGACTTAAAATTGGAAGAAAATCATCAATTTTTGGATCAAGAACTATTAAAACTGACTTCATAACTTGATCCATCTTGATGATTGTTTCTTCATCCATTTGAAGCCCAAAACACATAGCTAAAAGGATGCAAAAAACTGCAAATCGAACGTTTCTGAGCACCCAAACAATTCCGTTGTTATTTGTTGCCTCGGTTCTAATCCGATTGATGAGTTTATCCATCGCACTATCTCTTACACTTTGAAACTCCTTAATCCTGGGCGAACTTAGCATATTTTGCACCATGTTCCGCCTCAACGACCGCCAAACAGGGCCATAAACGGCAGCATTGACAGTGAATTTGTTGCAACTAAATATAGTTCTTGTAGGATTTTCTCGTGGCCTGGTGGCAAAAAGAGGGCCCCTCTCGATAAGTGCTTCATGGACTAGTTTAGCATCAGTTAGGATAATCAGAGTTCTCGTTCCCATCTTTAGACTAAAAATTGGACCATATATTGGAATTAAATCTTCTACATACTGAAAAAAAGGCTTGCCGGAGCAAGCCACCTGAAAAAGATTGCCGACGATCGGCCAACCAGTAGGCCCTGGCGGAAGATTTAAAGATTTCGATTTCGACTTGCGAAATAACAAGATAATAATAGTTGAAATGAAGAGGGCAATAATGGTGAAGACGAGGCTGGAGTAAGAGGAAAGAGAAGCTGAAGAAGAGACAACAATATCCATTGTTTGATTCTGAAGCAAAATGACGAGGAAAGTGAGTATAAAAATAGGAAGAGCATGAATTTACAGTTGCGGATTATTTAATGATCATAATGTACTTTTAAATGCCAATTTCACTACTTTAAGCTCCCTTCTCCCTAGGAATTTTAAGTTCAAACAACAAATATTAAATATTTTTAATATTTGGACGGGAGCCTTTATTCTGTTAATGAATCTATCCAATATGAATCTAAATTAGTTTGTCTGTTGTAATTAAGAAAAAACAAATGTCAACTTCACTCATATAGGCTTAATATATTAAAAGCTCCACAGTTTGTCACAAAAGAGTAACTGGACATTTGTACCGAAGAAAAAACTAATGGAAAGTGTTCAATCTGTGTTTTTGTTCAATTATCGAATTAATATTTTATGTCAATCATATATGGGGGGCTTTTGATATGTTAAGTCAATACATATATAAAAATACATATCGAAATCAGGTAAATTAATAATCTTTTTATAATATTGTTTTATTATTGATTTGCTTTGTAAGGTAATTTATGAATTGAATTTAGGCACAAACACTCTCCACTTCCACCAACTGCATATATTGGAATTTAAATTAAATTGGATTTATATTGGATATACTTATTAAAAAAATAAACAGTTTTCTTCCAAAATTTTAAAGTTAGTCCCACAAAATTATATGTTATTAAAAACTTTACTCTAGTACCTTTTCACCTATAGCTCATAGGACATATAAGATTATGTTCTAGATCTCATTTATTAGGTCCCAACAAATTTCATTATATTATAAAGAAAATTTGTTGTTACTTTTTTTTAAAAAAAACTGAACTTCGCTTCTTTCACTGTCTCACCTCTAGCACAGAGGGCACTAAGATTATAGAATTAATTACATGCCCACAAATTCAATTAGGGAAATTATTATTATAAAAAAATAAGTAAAAATCCTTTGCCCTGGCTACCCCTACTTTCTCACTTATAACACAAGACAGAAGATTATATTCCAAATCTCTTTTATTTCGTGTGCCCACAAATTCTTTGGAATAATAGTTAGTTTTGATGATGGTTAATTTATCATTATTTCAAAATAACTTAAAATCTTTCGAAACTAGCTCTATAAATTTTCATTATATCTTTTAAAACTTTAAATATGAAATTCTTTTTAATATTCATTCTCAAGTGTAATTTGTCCGTTTAATCTAACAAATCTACTTAGATTTTTTCTTTTTTCTTGAGTCATAATGATATGAGTAATGGAGATGAAGGACTATCTTATATCATTAAAGTTGAACAATTTTATATCATTGAAATAGCCATAAATGAAGTTCAAAAACCTATTTATATGATTCAAATACATATACAAGGTGACTCTTAAGTCATAGGCTAGAATTAGAGATTTGAAAGCAACATTTGGCATAAACTCCAAAATCAAACTTATCGGATAGTGCTACACAAAAGGAAGCCCAAAGTAAAGATAATGCATAAAATTCCTAAGAAATTAAGTCTTGAAAATTCAAAATCTACCGAATAAAAAACCTAAACTCTCTATGTCACACCCATAACATAGGGTCTAGATGTTATTATAGTTATGTGGGCGCTAATTAACAAGTAAGTGGGCATAGAGAGTTAAAGATTTGAAGAGAAATAACAAGAAATAAGAGAAAATTGAGACTGTAGGTGATTCACCCCATTAAGGATGAGTTATTTTTATGAATCACAAGAGATAAAAGAGAGAAAAAAAATACATTAGGTGATTAATACTCATGAATCATGAGTCATGACTGTGAATTATGGGGTATAAAAGTAAACAACCCTTCATCTTCTTCATTTTTAGCAAATCAAACCCTAACCCATCCTCTATCTCAAGAGACCAAACCTAATTCCACCCATCTCTTCACTCAAAACCCACCAAAATCAAGTGAAAAAGATTCATTTTGTGAGAAATTTAAAGAGAAGGGAGAGAATTCCAAGGAGAATAGCTAGAGTGGGAGAAAGAGTAAACCTTTGAGCTAGAAATTGAAACCCCAACCAATATAATTTATAGGTTCGAGTAAGTAATCTCCTTTTGCATCTAAATCTCCTCCTTATTGCTCCTTCTTCGTGGGTTTGAGTTTGGGCATCACTAAGTTAAAGTTTAGGTTAGGAAAAAACTTTTTTTTGTTTTATTTTCTAGAAAATCGTGGAACCATTAGGAAATCTTGATTATAACGTGGTTTTTATTGTATTGTGTATTAGGATCCATTGTTGGTGAGGAAGCTCCCCCTCAAGAGAGGGAAAGAGCTTGAAAGTAGCTTGGGAGGTGTTCTTGAAACTCTCTTTTTGGCTAAAGTTTATACATAACCACATAAAAAGTATATTTGATGCATTTGTGTGTTTTAATTACTTAAAAGCATGGCTGTTTAGATGAATTAATGTATAATTATGTAATAAATGTACTTGGTATATATTAAATGGATTGGTGTGTGAAAATGATGAGATTATGAATGATGACATGTATGAATTGGTTAGATACACTTAATTGATGAGGAAAACTATGAAATATCACATATAGATGTTAAGAATTAATTTAAGTGGTGATTATGACATGTTTAAGTTGTGGAATATATTCTTAATACATGGAATTGGATTATTGGTATGATAATTGGCAAAATATGTTCTTGAAAGAGTATTGATAATGTGATTTACATTGGTAAATCTTAGGATTTTGTATGTGGAATGGTAATTTCTCTATTTAGACATGAATTTGCTGGATATTCAGGCTATTCATAGGCAGATAAGCCGTGAATATGTGATTCACGACCGTGAATGGGTCTTTCATGGTATCATTATTTTGATATTTCTGGTTAATTGAATCATGATTGATTCAAATGATTGTGGAACACCTTTGAGATCTTTTTATAGGGAGAATGATTTTTGTGATTAAAAACATACATGATTGAAGAATGAAATGAGAATCATAACAGTAAGTTTAATTATACTTAATATTTTGACTAGGACTAAAGTTATGATAGATAACATGTCATGAAGAGAATTTGGTATCAGGAGACCTAGGTTGGCCAATACTGAGATGAGATTCATATTTTAAGGGTTAAAGTTCAGGTGAGCTCCATTGGAAATGAAATATATGAATACTCTTATATTCTCAGGCAAGTGCATTAAGTGGCTTAGAGTCGTAGATCTTTTGATAATCATATCCATTTCAGTCTAGTTTATAGTTAATGGACAAGGTTGTTTGATGAATTAATTTGTAATGAGCAGTGTATGTTTGTATATAATGATAAGCTATAATTGTGAGATAAGTATAAAAATGAGATTGAGAATGTTTTATGATTGTGGCATAAACTATATAACAAAGTAAGGTATAAAGTATGAAATGAGAATCATATGTTCATGCATACACTAAATCAATTGTGTATCTATACACATGCATACATTTTATAATATACTTTGCATGTTGTTATGTACCATTAATCAAAATTTGCTTAGCGGGTGAGTGTTTTATTTCTCAGATGCAATTTGGAGCTAAGTAAAGTGTTGATAAGAGAAGACGCCCAAAGAAAAGCAAAGGACAAACTTGTTAGGGGTTGGTGATATACCACACTTCTTTCTTTTTGTTTTTGGGATGAGATTAGTTATACATGTATATGCTTTTGAGAATTTAAAGAACATGCAATTTTGTAACTAGTCATATTATTTTGTGAACTCTTGGGCAAGTATTAGCCTCAACTTTATTATTTAAAAAAAACTTATTATGAGCATTGTCATTTTATTATATTTTTATTTAAGTTATCATGGTCATTCTGTAAAGTGGATTTTTAAATTGAGCATGCTTAAACTCATGCATTGTAATATTTTTTTAATATAATTGGGAATGTTCCTAGTTATATGAAGGGGTGTTATATTTAGTGGTATCAGAGCTTAGGTTTAGAAATCTAGGTAGGGAATGAAGTTGTATCACACAATCCAAGTTTTGTCCTATATGTAACGCCCATAAAGTAGGGCTTATAAGTTATGTGTTTAGAGGGAAAAAGATTGGGGTTAAAGTGTATTAAAGTTTAAGTTAAAATTTTGAAATGGAAATATTTCACGCCTGTGAAGGTTATTCTATGTTTTAAATGACAGAGTTTTGAACATGGCTGGACTGTTTGGACAAAAGAGGACATTCACACCCATGAAGTATTGTCACAACCCTGAATGGCGTTTCACGCCCGTGAGGTTAAGTGATGCGGAACCCTAAAGACCTTGTCTTGAAACCACTCAACAAGACAAGGTAAACAAACCTTAAGCTATGGTGATCATAGATTGAATCCGACCTAAAGCTAACTAATGTAGTAAAGAACCAAGATTATATAGTTTATTAAGAATAACCACGCCACAAGCAATATTACTTGATAAGTAACTAATTAATAAAGGTAATAAAGAGATGCAAATCTACCTCACTTTAAAGAAAAACACTCAAATTCGTTTTTATTCATTTATGGTTCCTGTGCATACATCATTAAGTGTCATGCCCGTAAATGCAAGTCAGTTGGCCATGAGCAGCCACACTTCTCTCTATCTTATCTTACTTTTAAACCATTTTCCACCACCTTTTATCATCCTCCGACACACTTGAGACATCTTAGCTTAGTCATCTTTTCCACCTTCAAGAAACCCTAACCACCATTGTTAAGTTTGAAAGCTTGATAGATATGGAGGTTTGATAGAGTTTCGCCAAAGATAGAGGTAAAACTCTGTAACGCCCGTCAATTTAGGCTTGGATAATTAACATATTTAATGATCGTAATTAAAATTATTTGAGACTAAATTTGGAAATAAAATATAATAAAAATATTTATAAGTGAATTTTTATTAAGTTGTGTGTTAAATAAAATAAATAGAAATGTTGGGTAAGTTAATAATAATAAGATAAAAATCAAGAATTTAAGTGGATATTTGGCAAAAACAAGGGGGGACCTAATAGGGTATTTACCATGAGTATAAAAATGTTATTTTCTTCTTCTTCTTCCAAATTTCAGAACCCTAGCCTCCATCCCCCTCTTCCATACACAAATTCTCTCTTCTTTCACTCATTTTCTTCTTCCTCTCCTTCCTCTTCCTCTCTCCAAAAATATAAAATAATTATAATAGATTAAGGTTTGAAGAAGTTAAGACTTCATTGTGTCAAGGTTTGTACATATGAGTATATTTATCCTTTTGTGCATTTTATTTATATTACAATGATGTTTGATGTTGAAGGAAGGGTGAACAAATAACTTGTTGTGTTGCTGGTTTTGTTAAAAATTTGTTTAGAACATTATTGTTTTATTTGACCATATCTTTTGTTCTGGAACTTGGTTCAGGATGAAATTAGTTGGAACTTAAACTAGACACATAGAACTAAAACTTTTTTGAATATTGTAAATACTATATATGACTCTAAATTGGTCTAAATATTTTTACAAAATATCGGATTTGAAAGTACACAGAAAATTCTGGGTAGTTATTTTCTGAACATTCTATGGTATATTTCTTATATCTTTAGTTCTGGAACTTGGATCGGGATAAATTTAGTTGGAAATGAAACTAGACACATATACCTAAAACTTTTGTGAAGATTGTAAATACTATATCTGACTCTAAATGGGTCTACAAATTTTTACAAAATCTCGGATTTAAAAGTACCCAGAAAATTCGGGATAGTTATTTTCTGAACATGCTATGGTAGTTTTCTAATATCTTTTGTTCTAGAATCTGGATCGGGATGAAATTAGTTGGAAATGAAACTAGATACGTAGAACTAAAACTTTTGTGAAGATGATAAATACTATATCTGACTCTAAATTGGTCTAACATTTTGTACAAAATCACGGATTTGAAAGTACCCAGAAAATTCTGGGTAGTTATTTTCTGAACATAATATGGTATTTTGCTTATATCCTTTGTTCTGGAACTGGGATCAGGATGAAATTAGTTGGAACGGAAACTAGACACATAGACCTAAAACTTTTGTGAAGATTTTAAATACTATATCAGATTATAGGTTGGTCTAAAAAGTTTTACAAAATCTCGGATTTGAAAGTACCCAGAAAATTCTGGGAAGTTATTTTTTGAACATGCTATGGTATTTTACATATATCTTTTATTCTGGAACTTAGATTGAGATGAAACTAGTCGGAAATTAAAGTAGACACATAGATACAAAAACTATATGAAGAATATAAATGCTAGTTATGATTTATTTTGTACCTAAAATTTGATACAAAATCTCGGACCTAAGAATATTCTGAAAAATACTAGCCATATTTTTATTGAGCACTATACTGTTATTTGGACATAACTTTAGCTAGAAAATTCACATTTATATGATTTTTTTTGTATATGAAAGATAAGACATTAATCTAAAACTTTATAGAATTCCATTCGAATCAACAATAGGTGAAATGTGCAATTCAAAATCAGGGCAGGAATCTGTCCAGAAATAAATATTTAGTAATTTGGTATTTTAAATAATGGGTGACATATATATATTTATATATATATATATGTTTTAATTTTAAATAATATGATAATATTTTTATTTTAAATTATTATTGTGTATTGACTAAATTAATATGATGTGTTGTGGTTTGAGGTTTTAAATGAGATTGAGAAATTTTTATATGTATAGGGCATGTAAACCGAAATTCTTATGAATATGAGAATTTTGATGATTTATATAAACAATAAGATGATAACATTAATTAAGCCCAATTCTCTAATTTAGGACTATAAATAGGATAGATGGCATGCCATTGAGGGGTTTACGGAACCGTAGAAATTATGATGATATGAAAAATTTCATTATATGGACAAGGTGGCTTAAGCTCGGGTGAGAGCGCCTTTGATCCTAAATGCATGCAATTATTTATTTTACTCAGTCAAGATGGCTTAAGCTCGGGTGAGAGCGCTCTTGACTTGAGAAGCTCGGTTGAGCAATTATACAGACAGATACAGATAGTGAGCAGGGTGGCTTAAGCTCGGGTGAGAGCGCTCCTGTTTCACAACCCGCATCCAATTAGTCCGGATTTAGAGTTTTGGGGCTATAAAATATAAAATATTTTAAAAAAAGAAATATGAAAAAAATTAGTTATCAGGTAAATGAAACAAGGAAATAGAATTCATAAATGAGGTATGAATATGAATTTACCTTTGTAAATTATGACATGTATATGTGTTGAACCAGTAAACCAGGTATGCAATATTCCATATTGATATATGATAAATTGATTTCTTGTTTTTATATTGCTATAAAAAGAATTATGATATATGAATTATTATTTATGATTATTTATATGCAAAATTGGATAATATGAACATGGAATTTTTATGATATATCATAAGTGTATGTATGAATATTTATGAACATATGTACCACTAAGCATTACGTTGCTTAGCGTGTGGGTGTTTTCCCATACGCAGGTTCGGAGCCTATAGAGAGAAGTTGACAGGAAGAGAAGCAAGCCCATACAGAGTCAAATAAAGTAAATCCACATCAGAGGGTTGATGTTTTACATGACACGCATTTTGTTCCTGTACACATGTCATGGGTGATTAGTATAATTATGGTTTTCTAAAGTTTTACATGTCTTTTTATGTTGGAAACATGAAATTTTATTTGGATTATATGTATTTTGTAAGCATGGGGATAATGAAAGCCCAAACATATGTTTAAAAAAATGTGTGGTCACGATTTGTTAATTCCGCATATAAAATAGATTCATTAATTGAATGACATATTGTTATCATGAAAAATATATATATATATTAGTTAACATATGAAATTATAATAACTAAAATGGAACAAACTTTAATTCAAACGAATTTTTAGGTAATAGGCATCTGACATTCTCCTATATAGATGAGATTATTCCTAACTATATAAGAGGGTGTTACAAACTCAATTCTTAAGATTTTATTTAGCGTTTATGGTTATAAGGTTATAATAGAAATATTTTGTGATGATAGGTTCGGTTAGTGAGTAGAGAAATTCATCACAAAAGGGAAAGCAAGCTTGAAAAGCTTGTAAAGTTAGTTAAGGTTCCATTTTGGTGAAAGGTATGCACATATGGACATATTAATTCGTTTTCCATCCATAATGATGTGTGTTGTGTTTTTATAAATGAGAATGAATGACTAAAAGACATGTTATGGTTGATAAATAACATGGATATATGGTTTGTGTTAAAATGACATGTGTTATTTTATGACTTGATTTGGCCAAGAAACACATTTAAAGAACTAAATATCATTTAAATGTATTGTAAACATGGTATGAGTATGAAAGTGTTGATAAGAGTGATTAACACTTGTCAATGTTAGAGATTTTGCATGAAATACATAAAATGCTCTATTTTGAATTTACTACAAATGCTGATTCACGCCTGTATACAAGGGTGTTATGGCCGTGAATATTGAGCTTGTATAAACTGCATGAACCTAGAATTTCATGAAACTGGGTGAACAAGGGTGTCACTGTATGAGCTTGAATGATGTGGTGTCACAACTATGAATAGGTAATTCATGCCCGTGAAAGCTTTGTATCTTTCATATGATGGTTCATAGATAAGGTAACTGTGAAAGTATATCTTTACGGTCGTGAAGTAGAATGAATGTATTATATGCACATTTTGTTTTATGACCTTATGTGATAGGTTGGTTACATACATGTTATAGGATATATGTATACATGGAAAATAACATGTGGGATATATGATTTGACATTTTGTGTTGGTATGAGAATGCATAAATGGAAAATAATGCTAGTAATAATACGTGATAAAATGAATTGAAAGATATGGTTATGAGATAAAAGTCCAGTTCTGTAGTTTTGGACTTAGCATAGGATATATGGTATATCATTGATGGAGGTGAATAGTACCGTATGAGTTAGTTGATATGATATAAGGATAAGTGGTTAAAGCTTGGTAACTGAGTGCACTTGATTCTTGATTTGCTAGCATGTTATATTATTTCAGTTAATGTAGATTAAGATCAGGTTGTTGAGTGTCATTGACTTGAGAAGTTCGAATGAGTTGTTACAGGTTATAAGCCAGGTAGTTTAAGCTCAGATCGTGAGTGCCCCTATCTTATGTCCCACATTCGAATAGTCAAAGTTAAAAGAATCTTGGGCCAAGTAAAATTAATATAATAAGTTTAACATTTTGGGCTGAAACAGTTGAAATAATGAAAGCTTAGAGAGTCTCGGGTGATATAAAAATGTAAGTTAAATGAATATAAAAAGGAAATTATGGTATTGTAAAGATGTGTAATCAAACACTTATATCAAGTAAAATGATATGGTATTGGAAATGTGATATTTGTATATGCATATAATATACATGGTTTATATGTATGTCTATGGTAAGATAGACATGATGATATGACCTCGAAGCATGAAACAATTAAAATGTATGATTCTAGGGATGATCATGAAGTATATGCATGACTTTGTATGACATTATTTAAATGTATAATTTTTATGCACATATATACCATTAAACATTAGTTTGTTTAGTGTGTGGGTTTTCTGCATGCAGGTTCAAAGCCAGTAGACAAGAGTTGATGGAAAGAGTTGCGAGACCTAGAGATCAGTCAGAGTGGACCCAGTTTGGGGTATGTTATCATACATGACATTTATGTATATTGTTTATAACTTTATGGGGGGTTTTGAATCATGTTTTACATATCTTTGATGTTTAAGAACATGTAATGGTATTTAATAATGGATTTTTGTTATATAAGCTAGTGAAGTTGGAAACATATATTATATGCTATGATATCAATCGATGGTTTGAGATTTTAATGTTATGATGGTTTTATGCCTAATTATGTTAAACAAATTTTAAATATGAAAAGTTTTAATTTAATGAATTTTCCGCAAAACAATACCATGACATCTATCGGTACAATTGGTAAGGGTTTTTCAGCTATATGGATGGGTGTTACACTATATGACTCTAATCTGGGCTATTTTTTTTTTATCAGTGCATAGGTTTTGGGTAAGAGATAGGGAGAATGAACCTCATGATCGTGATGGAGTAAAAGTGTAGTGCCCTCTCGATTAACATGGATTAACTCGACTAAATGAGCGGGTGCTATGAAAATCGGTGTGAAAAAAACCTGTAAAATTTTAAAACATTTCTTTTCTTTGGAAAACCCTTTTCCATAAACACTTCCTTTTTGCATATGAAATCATATTACAACATCTCTTATATATTAAATTATCCATGGATATTTCTTTTGATCCAAGAGAAATTATCATATATAAAGGGAATAACATATTTGAGGCTCAAAAGGCCCAATGTTGGCAAAAGTAATTGCCTTTTAAAAAGCTACAAATATGTCTCAAAATACAAGATATGTATGTAGGTAAACAACCAAAATTCCTATGCCATGTACAAAATACAAAAGTATGACATATGATATCACTAACCCGTGTCGAGTCTGAACTATTATCTCTAATGTTGAGTTGGCTTCTCTGGATCAACTTCAACTTTATTAAAGGGCTCCAACCTACATAGAAAAAAATCCGCATGCTAAGTTATTGAAAGTTTAGTGGTACACATAGGCAAAAAAGTTCAACATGCAATCATACATTAAACACATTCATAGCAGCATATAATACATTATGGCATGTCAGTGAAATCATAATATCATGTGAAATATCTTACCTTATGGGATGAATTAACTCATTAAGCATTGAACAACATGGAAGAGAACATATGATCCTTTTTAATCATATATAACTTATTATTGTGTATTCTTTTATACTAGTATTCTTGAACCTTTTTTCTTATGATTATGTTCTTCCATCCTTTTTAGGCACTAACAACACAGGAATGACACATGGACTCAAACTTTCCTTCACGTGCCCTTTCTCTAAAAGCTCTTCAACTTGTCTTTGTATCTCTTTTGTCTCCTCATGATTAGTTTTCTAGGCTAGTCTATTTGGTATGGCAGCCCCAGGAACAAAGTCAATTTGATGTTCAATACCTCTTAATGGAGGGAGGCCTTTAGGAATCTCTTCGAGGAAGACATCCTCAAATTCTTGCAACAAAGACATAAAAACACTAGGCAAACAAGGGTCAATGTCAGTCAAAATTAAAAGATTCTCCTTGTACCTAAGTACAATAAGACTCCTTTGTGCATTAAAAGCACCTCTCAAGTCTTTCTCCCTTGCATACAAGCTTACTTTCTTTTCTCTCTTCACAATCTCACCCTTACTTTTCTCTCTTGCTCCATCACTCACCATTGGGCCTTTATTTGTATTTCTTTCATTTTTATCATTCAAGGCCTCTTTTCTCTCACTTCTTTTACTTGAACTTGCCTCACTACCTGAATTCCCCATAATGGATTTTTGGATTTTCATTTGGTCTTCATATACTTCCAATGGAGATAAAGGTGCAAGAATGTAATTTTGGTTATTCAAGCTAAAAGAATACCGATTCCTATACCCATCATGCACCACGTGTCTATCATATTGCCAAGGCCTTCCAAGTTAAACATGACATAGCATGCATAGGTACAATATCCCATAACACCTCATCCTTATATCTACCAATAGAGAATGCAAGCATCACTTGTTTATTCACCCTTATTTCACCATATTAATGCAACCATTGCAACTTATATGGATTAGGATGTCTAACACAATTCAAACCTAACTTTTCAACAAGTGTTGCACTAGCCACATTAGTACAACTACCTCCACATCATTACCATATTGCACATCATCATCATCACAATCACTAGCATCCACTAAGGAAGACATACCATCACTATCACTACTTTCTTCACTTTCACTATCAATTACACCATTATCTTTTAATAACATCGTTTTCTTATTAGGAGATTGAGATGCAATATGCCCTACACCAAACATCTAAAACATTTAATTTTACTATGTTTATCATTACCATTAGGTGTTTTTGATTTACCATCATCTTTTGCTCATTTTTCTTTCCTTACCTCTTTCAGGTCAGTCACCTTTTCTTTACCCTTTTCTTCCCTTTTAGGCCATTTTGAACTCCACTTGGATGTGGAATTCGTGTAACTCCTACCTGCCCCCTTGCTTTTTAGTTGCTTTTCAATTTTTATGGCCATATTGACCATGTCTTCAAAGTCCACATAGTTTTGTAATTCAATAACATTAGCAATATCTTTGTTCAAACCCCCTAGGAAACGTGCCATGGTGACTTCTGGATCCTCCTCCACATTGGCTCTCATCAATGCCATCTCCATCTCCTTATGGTAATCTTCAACAGTCATTTATCCTTATGTGAGTCATTGCAATTTTTGGTGCAACTCCCTATAGTAATAGGCTGGTACAAATCATTTTCTCATCACCCTCTTCATCTCCTCCCACCTTCTAATGGGTCTTTCTCCATTATTTCTTCTAGTCATCATAATCTGATCCCACCAAACAAGAGCATAATCACTAGTTGTAGCATTCAAAAATGAGCTCCACTTTTCTCCCATTCTAGGTATGCTTCAGCATCATTCCTCCCTTTAAAAGGTGGAATTTTCATTTTAATGGAGTTGATGTTGCTATCACGCTTATCTTCTCCTCTCCTCATTGAATGGGTATCATCTTCATCATCATAGGAATCAAAGTCCTCATTTTCTTCTTGAGGCAGAAACCTCCCTATTCCAGAATTGTGAATGTTCCATTTCCCATGAGTATGTGACTCTTCTTTTGTTTTTCTAGAATCTGAAGTGCTTTGTTGTCTCACCTCTTCAATTTTTCGATCTTGTCTCTCCATCTTCTCATTAAAAGATTCAATCATAGAAAATATCCTTTGGAATTCAGATTGGACAGCCTCTAATGGTATGAGTTTGGGTTGGTCCTCTCATTCACTACTTCCCTTTGCGTTTTCCTTTGACATGGCTAGTAATTCAAGAAAGTAATAATGAAGTAAAAGGACCTCACAATCACTCCCTCATGTTTTTCTCTCAAAACAGACTATATACCACTCGTGCTTCACACAAATAATGGCTTTTACCCTCTTTTAAGCTCACCACTCTTGCCTTTTACCACTCAAAATTTGAATCTCAAAATTACAAGTAAGAACCAGAAACAAAATCAAACAATATGCAAGTGATATATGCTAAGACTTAACAATGAACCCTAACAAGAATGAATGAAACAAAGTTTAGAAGCAAACTGATGTGAAAAAAAAAATCAATACATATAAAGCTATACACGGATGCAAAGATATGTATGCTACTGATTTTTTGTTAATTTTAAGTCTAAGGATGGAAATTAGACTTAACCAATGCAAATAGATGCAAAAAGGACAGAATTAAAATAATGAAACTCAAGAGCACAAAGAATTAGACATTATTGAATAAAATTCAGAATCGATTTCCTCCTAGTAAGTAGCCGATTGTCCCTTAATTAAACCCATATTCAACCTTAATTTATCACCAAATGGCAAGAACTAAAGGTATATTTAATAGATAAGCTCAATTCCTCAAGATCAAATCAATGCTCAATATGATCACTAAGGTATCTGAATTCAAAAGTTGTACTTTTCAGCCTCAAAACCAATTATTTAAGTTGGATTGCAATAGTTTATGATGATACCAAACAATTACAGCAATCAATAATCACAAGATTTCAACTTGAAACTCAAAATAGCACAATTTCACAATTTTGGTGCTAAATTCGAAATTCTTATTTTTTCTTTTTTTTTTTCCTTTTTGTTTTTTTTTGTTTTGTTTTTTTATAGCAAATAACACTAAATAATACTTAATAAACCTCAAATATATTAAATAATTGAAAATAAATCCAAACTTGCAATTTTACTCTTTATGGAAGAAATTTTTTTTCCTAAGGTACCTCTAATGGCAAAATTTAAATCTAAGTTAACAACTAGAAAGCAATTTTAAAGGATAGATAATGATTACCAAACCAAAAGCTCTAATACCAAACTAATTCGGAACCCCAAAGACCGTGCCTTGAAACCCTTCAACAAGACAAGGTAAACAAATCTTAAGCTATGGTGATCATAAATTGAATCCGAACCAAAACTAACCAAGATTAAAGATTTATTAAGAATATCCATGCCACAAGCAATATTACTTGATAAGTAACTAATTCCTAAAGGTAATAAAGAGATGCAAATCTGCCTCACTTTAAAGAAAACTCTCAAATTCATTTTTATTCATTGATGTCTTGTAAAATAAATCTATAGCCCTAAGTCTTTGAATCCTTTATGGTAAAGGATAACTAAATCCTATTCTAACTCAACTCCTGAAAGTATAGTCATAATCTAACTCATATTCTAAAAAGGTAGAGTCCTACTTGAATTAGGATACTAATTAAATCCTTCTAAAATAAGACAAGTGGTGGGTTGGGCTTTATTTCTTTGGCCCACATGTCTATCACTAATTAAAGCCTAAGGTAATTTAAATTAGGCAACCCACATACATAATTAAGACATGAGCATCATGAATACCGATGTGCTTACTGACAAACTTCTTACACATAAAATGGCAGTGAAAAGAGATAGAGAGCTTGAAGCAGAGCCAGAAAAAAGAAAGTCTCTAGCACTAAAAGCCTCTACTTCAAAATCTCAAAAGAAATTTGAAGATGATGAAGAAAATAGTGATGATGCAAATGAGGACATTGCTATGCTCTCAAGAAGGTTGAAAAGAATTATTGAGAAGAGAATGGGCAACTCTAGAAAATTCAAGCAAAGAAACTTCAAACATACCTCTAATGACTCACAAAGAAGTAAAGAGGATGTAGTAAAGTGCTACGAATGTGGGAAGAAAGGGCATATTAAACTGGAATGTCCAAGGCTCAAGAAGAATAAGAGCAAATACCAAAGAGACAATGGGGAGAAAGGCCATAAAGCCACATGGGATGACGAAAGCTCTTCAAGTGAAAAAGATGTCAACCTATGTTTCATGGCTATAGATGATCACGTAAGGTAGGATCACTTCACTCATACTCTTTCAATAATGATAGTAGGAATATGCTATTTTGGAGTTAATTTATTGGGAATAGGACTCCATAGTTATGGTTTCCATTATTATATAATTTCAAATTTCAAGACCACAATGGATCTATGATAAGATCATTTATTGATAATGATAGTAATAGTGAAGATGATGATGAGCAAAGCCTAATAGAAGTATTGAATCTAGAACTAGAGAAATATAAAAGTAAATTCAATAACATTTCTAATTTGAAAATCAAAATGGATGTTTTAGAAAAGGAGAACTTTAAGCTTAAATCATCTAATGAATCTCTTCAAAAGTCATTAGATGAGTACTCTTCAAGACCCTCAACTAAATCCTTGCTTAAAGAAAACAATATTTTGAAAAATGAAGTTGAGTAACTTAGAAACTCCATTTCAAAATTTCACAAGGGAAAGGAGAGTTTAGATACTCTCATTGTGTCTCGAAGACCACCCTTAATTAGACATGGTGTAGGATTTAAGGGTACATCATCATCTTCTCACAAGACTACTTTTGTTAAGTCAAATGAACCCCACATCTCCACATTTGCTGTAACAACCCCAAGGGCTAAGTGCACAAAATACACTAAATCTTCTATACATAAGAGGGATGATCAAGGGTTGGTAAGCCTAAGAAGGAAATCTCAAAAGGCTAATCATGCCTTTTTGTATAAGAAGCATGCAACCAGAAAAGCACCAATTCATCATGCTTGTGCATGCCATTGCTCTCAAACTCAACCTAATAGAAATATGGCATTCAAAAGCATATTTAGAGCTAAACAATGTAAATATTATATGAAATTTGGTCACATCAATAAACATTGCCGGATAAGGAAGGCTCATTGGGAACCTTCATGTGCTAACCCCTAAGGACCTAAGCTCATTTGGGTACCTAAAAACCATACTTGAATTGTGATTCTCTAGGTATGCCTCAAGTCCACAATAAACAAAAATGCTTGGCTGGTAGATAGTGGATGCTCAAGGCATATGAACGGAGATAAAGAACTGTTCAATGAAATTAAAAGTATTGATGGAGGTAAAGTTACCTTTGGAAACAATGCTAAGGGTAAGGTAATTGGCATTGACTCAATTGGTATTAATGGTACTAATTTCATTAAAGATGTCTTACTTGTTGATGGCTTAAAACATAACTTGTTAAGTGTAAGTCAATTATGTGATAAGAAAAACAAAGTAATCTTTACTTCTAACGATTGTCTTGTAACCTCTATTAATGGCCAAGAGATATTTAAAGGAAATAGAGATGTTAATACCTACATAATAGAGTTACAAAAAATATCTAACTTTTCCTCTAAGTGTCTTGTGACTACTAGTGATGAATCTTGGCTGTGACATAAAAGGCTTGGTCATGCAAGCATGGATTTAATTCAAAGCCTCAGCAAAGGAGAACGGGTAAAGGGACTGTCAAAAGTCAAATTTGAAAAAGACAAGACATGTGAACCTTGCCAAAGAGGAAAACAATACAAGTTATCCTTCAAATCCAAAAACATTGTAAGTACCTCAACACCTCTACAACTCCTGCATCTAGATCTTTTTGGACCTACTAGAATTGCAAGTTTAGGAGGTAAACACTATGTCTTTGTCATCGTCGATGACTACTCTAGATTTACTTGGGTAATTTTCTTAGCTCAAAAGAGTGATGCCTTTGAAACTTTCAGAAATTTTTCTAAAAGAGTTCAAAATGAAAAAGGATATTGTATTTCAAAAATAAGAAGTGATCATGTCAAAGAATTTGAAAATGAAAACTTTAAAATTTTTTGTCTTGAACATGGCATTTCACAGAATTTTTCATCTCCTAGGACACCTCAACAAAATGGGGTAGTCGAAAGGAAAAATCGAACTTTAATTGAAATGTCTCGAACAATGCTCAATGAGTATGGTTTACTAACTTACATTTGGGCCGAAGCCACAAATGCGGCATGTTATATTTCAAATTGAGTTTTCAAAAGAACATTCTTAAACAAAACTTCTTTTGAGCTATGGAGTGGAAGAAAGCTCATGATATCATACTTTAGAGTATTTGGATGCAAGTGTTTCATATTAAATACCAAAGACAACCTTGGAAAATTTGCCTCTAAATCTGATGAGGATACTCTACAACTAGCAAAGCATATAAAGTATTTAATAAAATATCATTAATTGTTAAAGAATCTGTGTGTTATTTTTTATGAATCTAGTAAGCTTGATCTTATGAAGGTAGTGTTCCTGATGATGTTATAGATACCATGGAAAGACTTGATCTTGAAAATGAAAAAGAAGAAAATGATCAAGAAAATTCAGATCAAGATGATTCTCTACCTCCAGATCAAGAGGAAAATAGGCAAGAGCTTCCAAAGAAATGGAGATTGACAAAACATCACCCTAAAGAGCAAATCATTGGTGATCCTACAAGGGGAGTAAGTACTAGATCTCATCTCAAACATTTAGTTTCTAATCTTTCCTTTGTCTCTCAAATTGAGCCTAAAAATATTGATGAGGCTCTTAATGATGAAAGTTGGGTGATTGCTATGCAAGAGGAACTCAACCAATTTAAGAGAAGTAAGGTATGGACCTTAGTACCTAGATCCAAGGAGCATCAAATCATTGGAAGCAAATGGATATTTAGAAATAAACTAGATGAACAAGGTTCAATAACTAGGAATAAGGCTAGGTTGGTTGCAAAAAGATATAATCAGGAAGAAGGAATAGATTATGATGAGACCTATGCTCCTGTAGCTAGATTAGAAGCGGTAAGAATATTTTAGCATATGCATGCCATATGAATTTCAAACTCTTTCAAATGGATGTAAAAAGTGCCTTTTTAAATGGCTTTATAGAAGAAGAAGTTTATGTAGAACAACCACCAGGTTTTGAAATCTACGATTTTCCCAACCATGTATTTAAACTTTCAAAAGCTTTATATGGTTTAAAACAAGCCCCAAGAGCTTGGTATGAAAGACTAAGTTCTTTTCTCTTAGAAAATAATTTTACAAAGGGGAATGTTGACACTACATTATTCATTAAAAAGCATAAACATGATACTCTAATTGTTCAAATTTATGTTGATGACATCATATTTGGGTCTACTAATAAATTGCTTTGCCAATAATTTGCTAAGTGTATGACTAGGGAATTCGAAATGAGCATGATGGGTGAGCTAAAATTCTTCCTTGGTCTACAAATAAAATAAGGCAATGAGGGCATATTCATCAACCAATTCAAATATGTCAAAGACTTACTTAAGAAATATGGAATGGAAGGATGCAAAATTGCCAAGACTCTAATGAGCACATCAATAAAATTGGACAAAAATGAAAAGGGTAAGAGCATTAATGAAAAGCTCTATAGAGGTATGATCGGATCACTTTTATATCTTACTGCCTCTAGACCCGATATAATGTATAATGTATGCTTATGTGCTCATTTTCAATCATGTCCTAAAGAGTCACATTTAAATGCAGTAAAAAGAATTTCAAAATATTTACATGGCTCATTGCATCTAGGTTTATGGTATCCTAAAAATTCATCCTTTCACATAATAGGATATTCAGATGCTGATTATGCTGGAAGTCTTTTAGATAGAAAAAGTACTTCAGGTACTTGTCACTTTATTGGAGAATTCTTAGTTTCATGGGTTAGCAAGAAACAAGTTTCAGTTACTCTTTTTACTGCTGAAGCGGAGTATGTGGCAGCAGGATGTTGTTGTACACAAATCCTTTGGATGAAACAACAGCTTAAGGATTATGGTCATAGTATAGACCATATACCTATTAAATGTGAAAATATAAGTGCTATAAATCTGTCTAAGAATCTCATTCAACACTCTAGAAGTAAGCATATTGATATAAGATATCATTTTATTAGAGATCATATTCAATATGGAGATGTTGTATTGGAATTTATAAGCACAGACAATCAATTGGCAGATATCTTCACTAAGTTCTAAATGAGGAAAGATTTAATTTCATAAGAAAAGAGCTTGGTATGATTGATGGATTAACTTTATGATTGCCAAAATTGTCGAACTTTGATTGGTAATCTTGTATTTTTGTCTCATCTTTTTAGATATGAAGTAGCTAACTTGATAGAAATATATGTTATAGGGGATAGAAGCACCTTAGAAATGTTTTAGTCTTGTTTTAGACTAAGTTTTATTTAATGAGGATCTTAGGCAATTCATGCCTGTGATATATATTCACGACCGTGATTATAATCACCAAAAGTATCAGTAGCTTTCACGCCTTGCTTCATGACATGCTTCACGATTGAAGGTAGTGAAGACTATGTTTCATACCCATAACCTTTTTCTATCACCCCCGTGAAACCTTTTTTCATGCCCGTGATGATTATTCACGACCGTGAACATTTCCACCAAAAACTTATAGAAGCGTTCACGCTTTGTGTCACGCTCTGTCTCACGGTCACAAGCAGTGAAGATTATACTTCACGACCGTGACTCATTTTTCACCACCGAGATATTTAATCATTCACGCCCGTGACCTTTAATTGTCACAATCGTGAATAGTTTCACATCCTCATCACGGGTAGAGCGTCTCTTCAGAAAACTGTGAATACTATATTTCATGCCCGTGACTTACCATTCACGACTGTGAATATGTCAGCTATAAAACATTTTATGCAGTTATTTCTCTCATTTTCAACTCTCCAACTTCTCTTATTTATCATCATTCAATACCATTTTGAAGATTTTGGCCCCCTAGCAACATACACCATCTATAAATACCTTCAAAAACTGTCTTCATCATCAAAAATCAAAACACTTTAGGTTCTATTCCAAAATTCCATCGGATTTTCTCACTTCAAAAATATATTTCTCAATCAGAAATGAAACTCGGCTCCTCCAAAGGTACCAGAAAGAAGTCTCATTCCCCAAAAAGGTACACGGACTACCTTCTCAATATCATCCCGGAACACTGTCATCCAGGGTACACAGCTCTCAAGAAAAGACCACTTCTTTCCTCTTGATCATTTGAGTGGCAAACTATCATAATACTTGGTCTCGAGACAAGCATGACGGAACAAATCTAGACTTGTCATCTAAATGATTTCATTGATATCCATCAACTGATGCTGAGGGAACCAATTCTCGAGTTCCTTAGCACCCTGCAAGTCTCTCCCACTGGCACGGTAAAATTTCAACTTTGCAAGCATCCGAACACCCTCACTGCCATGGAGTTTGGTGACATGTTCAACCTTCCTTCTGATGGTATCCTTAATGAGACTGAGGTGGAGTTCTATGCCACTCAGGCATGGACTCATTTCGGGCTCGACTGTAGCTGGGACGTCAAGAAGACAAAAAGCACCAACCTTCAATCACCAATGCACAAGTACTTGCATAGGTTTCTAACCTATAGAATTTTTGCCAGAGGAAACAGCAACGGATCGATTCGGAAATCCGAGCTATTTCTTCTGGAGATTGCCCGAAGAGGCCTAAAAGTAGCTTTATCTCGATGGTTTGCAAACCATATCCTCGAGACCGACTAGACGTCGAGTCGTTTATCAAAATGGAAGCGATTGTTCATGTAGTTCATGAGAACAACATCTACTACCGCTTTACCAACACAGGTGATGAGATTATTTGGGAGGACAACGATTCGGACAACTTCAAAGTTGGCCTCCAAGGAATCTAGCAGAGGAAGAGAGTTCGAGTTGAGACAACGACCCCAGAGGTTGAGAAGGAAATTGGACAATCCTCTGCCTCCACACCAAACTTGGCTCAGCAAGTGGCTGATCTATTGGCACCATGTTTTGACCAATTACAGGCTTTGATGGATGAGAGGTTAGAAAACCTCAAGGATTTCATGGAGTCTCGCATGGAGAGCCTTGAGGCAGAAGTAGCTCACCTTAGAGATGGGATGTCCGGCTCCAAATCTAGCTAGACTATATTTTCGCTATGTAAATTTCTAGCATGTTTGATATAGGATTTTAAATCACTTTTCAAAACCTTGTACTTTTCGTTTAATATTAATATAATTACATTAGTTTTTCCTTATAATTTATCTTTTTTTTATTCTTTTTGCTGAGGACAAAAGGGGGAGAACCTAGCAATATATTATATTTTAAATTTAAATGCAATATATTTGAAATACTTATTGGAATCAAATGAATATGCAAGTATGCAAATGAGTTGATATACCTTAAATATACCTTAAGTATACTTTACATAAATGAGTTGATATACCTTAAATATACCTTCCCTTATAATTTATCTTTTTATTATTTTTTTTGCTGATGACAAAAGGGGGAGAACCTAGCAATATATTATATTTAAAATTTAAATGCAATATATTTAAAATACTTATTGGAATCAAATGAATATGTGAGTATGCAAATGAGTTGATATACCTTAAATATACCTTAAGTATACTTTACATAAATGAGTTGATATACCTTGAATATACCTTAAGTATACTTTGCATATACCTTAATGCAAGTTACATGAATGAATATGCTTGATATACTTTGAATATACCTTAAATATACTTTACACATACTTAACTAGTTTTAAGTAAAAATTTGATATACATTGGATATACCTTGCATATAACTTGCATATACCTAAACTAGGAAGCATATATCCATGCTATACTTTATCATTCTTTACAATTCTTTCACTTCAATAATTTTTTATCTTAAGCATCTTTTGAGGGGGAGACTTCTCAAAAACACATATTGCTAGATTATTTGTCACCATCAAAAAGGGGGAGATTGTTGAACCTTGAGGGGTAATTCTGTCATTTTGATGCAAACAAATAAAATAGCAATAATGTATTTTACATACTTGTTTTCTAATTGAACAGGGTATGGAATATGATAGCAAGAATGGAGAATGGAAGACTAACCTTAAAAAGACAAAAAAATGAAGAAATAACATGTTCACGCCCATTGATGAAACTTAGCGCCAACTATCCAACATTTAAAGTTCACAGCCATGAAGAATTATAGTAACTGTGAATGATCATATTAGCCATGCCCACGAGAAAAACATGTTGAATTCCTCCAGAGAGCTTCACGACCAGAGTCACTACTTGGACCACGGCTAGGAAGGATGTTCACGCCCGTGAAATAATAATATCACACCCATGATCAAACATTTCAAATCCTTCTAGAATGCTTCACGGCCGAAGTCACCACTCAAGTCATGGGTTAGAAGAACAGTCACGACTGTGACACACCTATTCACGACCTTGAAAGAGGAAAGAAAAAAATGTCAGGCATGAAATTAAGAGTTGGTGCAACCAAACGGCTATAATTCACCATGGAACTATAAATGCAAGTCATTTATGAGTTTAGAACAAGAGAATAGTTAATACTTCGAATCAAAATCTTGTTGTAGTCATTTGTGCATTTGATACTTTCAAAACAAACATCAATTCTCTGTAAAAAATCTTTTTGCTCATTATTTTTTGAGCATTATATATTTGTGAGTGTTTCTCTTTGTAATATACTAATCAAGTGAGTTTGGGTATATTGGGTTAAGAGTAGAACACTTGTAAGGGTTATTTATGTGAGCATTTAAAACACAAGTAATTGGTTTATTGTGTGAGCCATTAAAACCCAAGGGATTTCTGGGTTAGGTGGGATTCATTGTTAGAAACACCATAGTTAGGAGTGAGCTTGTAAAACTCCATTGTAACACTTAGTGTGTTAGTGAAACTCCCAATTGAGATTGGGGAAAGGAGTAGGGTTTGTTAACACCCGAACCTCTATAAAAATTCCCGTGTGATATCTTCCTATCCCTACTCAACTTAACTTTTATTTCCATACTTAAAAGTTAAGAAAATTTATTGTTTATATCCAATTCAACCCCCCTTCTTGGTACAATATCTGGGCAACATGATGTATGCACAGGAACTGTGCATTAAGGATATGAAGGACAATCTTTTATCAATGGAGTGGAGCAATCTTATTTCATTGAAATGAGCCTAAACGAAGTTCAAAAGCCTTTTCATATGATCAATTCAGTGTGGGGTGTGTGCCAAGTCATAGAAGGCAGCATTAGAACATTAGTTGCTATATTGGGCCAAAAATCCATAATCAAGCTTATGGGCTAACACTACACAAAAACAACCCTAAATGGAAGATAAAAGGAGTTTTTATGAAGATTCAAGTCAATGGGCTAAACAAGACAAAGTTCATAAATTTGAAGATTACAAGTCCTATGCAACTCGTGAGAAAATCATGTGCTAGGAGTCATATGCCAAATATGTGCAAGACATCATGTACCAACCATGTGTTCAAGATCATGTGCCACATATATACCTACTTATGGGATTTGGACTTGTAATTAGGCTTAATTATGTATGTGGTCTGCCAATTTTAATTACCTTAGGCTTTAATTTAGAGATAGGCAAGTGGGCCAAAGAAATAAAAGCCCAACCAGCCACCTTAATTAGGTTTCTAAAAGATTTTAATTACTTGTCCTTGTTTGACAAGGATTTGGGCTTTTGGTTGTCATATCTCTATTTTCATGGGATTGGATTAGATTTAAGCCATCTTTTAGGATTTGGGTTAAAATGTCTTAGTTATCCATCCTATTCCATATAAGATTCAAAGATTTAGGCCTATCAATACTACTAACTTTGACTTGTTTTTAAAGGAATGATTGAATAAAAACAAATTTTTGTATTTTCTTTAAAGTGAGATTGATTTGCATTTCTTTATTACTTTTAAGAATTGGTTATTTATCAAGTTAATTTGCTTGTGGCGTGGCTAATTTTAATGAACACTGTAACCTTGGTGCTACTTGTTTAGCTTGGGTCGGGTTCAACTTATGATCACTATAGGTTAAGGTTTATTTATTTTGTCTTGCTAAAGGGTTTCAAGGCATGGTCTTTGGGGTTCTGCATCAATTTGGTATTAGAACTTTTGGTTAGGTAATCATTATTTATCGTTTTAAATTGCTTTCTAGTTGTTAACTTAGCTAGTTTTAATTTCCACCATTAGAGGTACCTTAGTGATAGTTTCAGCCATAATTAGAAAGTTGCATGATTTGAGTTTCTTTTTATTCTAGTAGGTGACCAACATCTAATTTGCATCAGTAATTGATTAATCGATAAAAAAATGAAGAAAATTAGAATTTTGAATTTAACACCAAAATTATTGGAGCTTCAAGTTGGAAATCTTGTGATTATTGATTGCTGAAATTATTTAATATCGTCATAATATATTGTAATCAAACTGAAATGGTTTTGAGGTTGAAAAGTACAACTTGAGAATTCAGATAGCTTAGTGATCATATTGAGTATTGATTTGATCTTAAAGAATTAAGCTTATATTAAATACACATTGAGTTCTTACTGTTTGGTGATAAATTAAGGTTAAATAAGGGTTAAAATTAAGGAAAATAAGCTACTCACTAGAGGAATCTGATTCTGAATTTTTATTCCATATTGTCTCTTTTTTATACTCTTTAGTTTCCATTATTTTAATTTTTCCCTAATTGCATCTATTTGCATTAGTTAAGCCTAATTTGCAATCTTAGGCTTAAAATTAACAAAATTCAGTAGCATACATATCTCTACATCTGTGTATAGCTATAAATATGTTGATTTTTTTCACATCAGTTTGCTTCTAAACTTTGTTCCATTCATTATTGTTAGGTTTCATTGCTAATTCTTAGCATAGAACACTTGAATATTGTTTGATTTTGTTTCTGATTTTTTATGGTAATTTTCATATTCAATTCTGAGTGGTAAAAGGTAAGAGTGGTGAGCTCAAAATAGAGTAAAAGCCTACATTTGAGTGAAACACAAGGGTTTTATATTATTTGATGGAAAACACGAGAGTTTCAGTGTTGTGAGGACATCTAACATTCGTTTTTACAGGTTTATCATTATGTTTTGCAATTTTAATACTAGATGCCTTATGAATGGCAAGATATGTCGCATGGTGATTGATAGAGTAATTGACAAAAATATAGCTAGCATTGAGCTAGTTGAGAAGTTGGGTTTGCAATGCACTAAACATCCTAGACCTTATAAAGTTCCACTGTTGAATGGTGGGGATGATAGGATGCATGAGTAAGTGCAAGTGGCGTTCACCATTGGTAGATATTTAGATATGGTGTTGGGTTATGTAATACCAATTGATGACTGTCATATTTCATTGGGAAGGTCTTGGTAATGTGATAGAGGTGCAATCTATAATAATGTTAAAAATTGCTATTCTTTTGTGAAAGATGGAAGGAAAGTGATTCTTGTAGCTTTGACTTTCAAGGTATGAAGATTATATGAAAAGATACAAAAATAAAAAGCTTAAGAGACAGAAGCAACATGATGTGGAACCCCAAAGACTGTGTCTTGAAAACCCTCAAGAAGACAAGGTAAACAAACCTTAAGTTATGGTGATCAACAGTTGAACCTAACCCAAGCTAAACAAGTAACAAGAACCAAGATTATAGTGTTCATTAACATTAGCCACACCATAAGCAACTCAACTTGATAAGTAACCAATTCTTAAAAGTAGTAAAGATATGTAAATCTGCCTCACTTTAAAGAAAATACTCAAATTCGTTTTTATTCAATAATTCCTTTAGAAACATGTCAAAGTGAGTATTTATAGGCCTAAATCTTTGAATCCTTTAAGGAAAAGGATAACCAAGACCTATTCTAACCGAAAACCTAAAAGATAGCTTAAATCTAATCCAATCCCTTGAAAATGGGGATATGACAACCAAAAAACCCAAATCCTTATCAAATAAGGATAAGTAATTAAAATCTTCTAGAAGCCTAATTAAGGTGGCGGGTTGGGCTTTATTTCTTTGGCCCACATGTCTATCACTAATTAAAGCCTAAGGTAATGAAAATAGGCAGTCCACATACATAATTAAGCCCAAATTCCATAAGTAGAAACATGCATGGTATATGATGTCTTGCACATGTTTGGCATATGACTGTTAGTACATGACTTGCACATGACTTGTAATCTTCAATTTTATGGATTTTTCCATGTTTAGCCCATTTTAATTGAATCATCATGAAAAACACCCTTGGTATTCATTTTAGACTTCCCTTTGTGTAGTATTGACCCATCAGCTTGATTGTGAATTTTAGGCTAATTATGGTGTAGATCAAGGACATGTAAGTCAATCTTCACACAAGGAGAATGATGCACTAGTCAAGCCAAGTGGTGTGATCACAAGATCAAGGTCTAACAAGCTAAGGTAAATAATGCAAGGCTATATTCAAAGCTTGGTAACCAATGAGATCACAAGTGGAAGTGCATCACAAAGGAGATGGAGCTGATTGAAGACCCATGCCCATTACTTATCTTGGGGTGTGTGAAGAACCATCTTTGATGGACTAGCTCAATGAGCTAAACAAGACAAAGTCCATAAAATTGAAGATTACAAGTCATGTGTGAGGCATCATGTGCTCAAGATCATGTGCTATGCATGTGCCTATTTATTGAATTTGGGCTTAACTTGTAATTGGGCTTAATAATTTAAATGTGCTACTTATTATCTATCTATAGTTTAAATAAGGAGAATGGAAGCATATGGGCCAAAGGATATGAAGCCCAATCCACCACTTGTCTTATTCTAGAATGATTTAATTAGTCTCCTAATTTAAGTAGGACTCTACTTTTTAGAATTTGAGTTAGAATATGACTGTACTTTTAGGAGTTGAGTTAGAATATGATTTAGCTATCCTTTACCATAAAGGATTCAAAGA
Source organism: Triadica sebifera (assembly GCA_023653625.1). NCBI lineage: Eukaryota > Viridiplantae > Streptophyta > Magnoliopsida > Malpighiales > Euphorbiaceae > Triadica > Triadica sebifera. Next base: position 22,586,685 of record CM042900.1, read on the forward strand.
CTTAGGGCTATAAATACTCATTTGGGAATCTTTTACAAGGCATGAATGAATAAAAACGAATTTGAGTATTCTCTTTAAAGTGAGGCGGATTTGCATATCTTTATTAGTTTTAGGAATTAGTTACTTATCAAGTGATATTGCTTGTGGCATGGCTATTCTGAATAATCCTATTAATCTTGGATTTTTGCTACACTGGTTGGCTTTGGGTCAATTCAATCTATGATCACCATAGTTTAATATTTGTTTACCTTGTCTTGTTGAGGGATTTCAAGGCATAGTCTTTGGGGTTCCGCATCAGTTTGGTACTAGAAATTTTGGTTAGGTAATCATTATTTATCATTTAAATTTTCTTTCTAGTTGTTAACTTAGCTAGATTTAAATTCTGCCATTAGAGGTACCTTAGGCAAATTTTCGGCCATAAAGAGTAAAATTGCATGTTTGGATTTATTTTCAATTCTTTGATGCATTTGAGGTTTATTAAGCATTAGTTTAGTGTTATTTGATAAAAGAAAAAAAAAAGAAAAAAATTCAAAATTTCGAATTTAGCACAAAAAATTGTGAAATTGTGCTATTTGAGCTTTAAGTGGAAATCTTGTGATTATTGGTTGCTAGAATCATTTGATATTATCTTAAAATATTACAATCAATCTGAAATAATAGGTTTTGACGTTGAAAAATACAACTTAGAATTTGGGTACCATAGTGATCATATTGAGTATTGAATTGATCTTGAGGAATTAAGCTTATCTATTAAATACACCTTGAGTTCTTATTGTTTGGTGATAAATTAAGGTTGAATAAGGGTTTAATTAAGGGACAATCGGATGCGGAACCCTAAAGACCATGCCTTGAAATCCCTCAACAAGACAAAGTAAACAAACCTTAAGCTATGGTGATCATAAATTGAATCCGACCCAAAACTAACCAACGTAGCAAAAAACCAAGATTATAAGGATTATTAAGAAATATCACTTAATAAGTAACTAATTCCTGAAAGTAATAAAGAGATGCAAATGTAACACCACAACTTATGCATTTAAGTATAACCTATCTCTGTATCAAATAATCACACATAGCATGCTGGAAAAACAAAATATCCTGTTAATAGTGATAGTAATTTTTTTTATATCCTGTAATATCATTCAATGACTTTGCAAGTCTCATATCATGTAATTTCATTCAATGACTTGCAAGTCTCATATCCTATAATATTATTCAATGACTTTGCAAAGTTAACACTGAGGTTTTCACCACAATATAATATATCACATATATCAAAACATAAACTTTACACATAAGTATTTACGATTTGCTTTCATTTATACATTTTTCAACTCATTCCAAAATGACTATACATATTCAAGCACGTAAATACAAAACACATATATGACATATTTTCATGCTTGTGTGGAATGCAAGGAGAGAGAGTGATGAGGCTCAGCGGTGACCTGTGCTCTGTCTTCTATACACTACTCAAAATGAGCTATCACTTTTCTTTACCTGAAAAATGATGCAAATTGATGAGTTGCGGCTGAGTGAGAATAATCATCCAATGAGCTCTAAAGTAATAAACAACTCATAGTAATAAATCACAAATCCAATATATACCATGTATTCCATTCCATTCATCAGTATCATATAAATATCAATAAAGTTAAAACATATAATCATTACTCTTTATGTATGCAAATGCTTTGCTTATTTTATTTTGTTATGACCAAGTTAAATAGACATTGCCCCGGGTTTCCATGTGAACATTTTCCATATGAATATTTGCATTTGCTAGCTAGCTTGATCATTTGTTTCATTTGCACATTTGTTGGGCCATAGGCCGCTTCTTTTGCTTTACAATATCGGTTAACTAGTCACAACGCCTTTTTAGTCCATATGCATATGCACTTGTACTTAAGCATTCATCAACCATTGCATCTTATCACATATAATATACATATACCACATATATGCCTCATATGCCACACAATACCTCGCATATACTATACATATACCCTGTATATATATCACATATGTCAAACATATACCTCAAATATATCACAAGTATACCACTTATGTGTACCAAAATGTCACAAATTATCCATCATCATATTATCAGGGAAAATCATGACAATCATATGAATCACATAGCAAGCAACAATCTATATCACAAGTATACCACTTATGTGTACCAAAATGTCACAAATTATCCATCATCATATTATCAGGGAAAATCATGACAATCATATGAATCACATAGCAAGCAACAATCATTTGCACTAACGAATTCAAACGATAATTAGACTCACATTTCTCCTTTGATTCCGACCCCTAACTTATTGTCTATCTGCTCCTTGTGGGTTTCCAATATGTTGTGAGCCTAATATGAAAATATAATCAATTAACACATGATTAGGGAGACTTAATGTGACTTAAACAAATTAATATGCATTGTTTATATCAATAGTTAAGATTTTTCCAATGAGGCAGTGTGACCTTATGGGACTTTTTAGCCTATACCTTTTTCTATACTTAACCAATTAATCTGATTCTTATTCCTAATTAAAAATAACATATAATTATATAAAATATTAAAATTTCATACCAATGGGAGAATTGAAAAATATTTGGTGGAGTTTCTAAGTGTGTTCTATTTTTTGTCTTGTTTTCTGCCTTTGGGCAGTTTCAGGGTACCCACTTTGGTTCATCATAACTTATAATATATAAGTCCTATTTTACTGAAACTTTACAAAAACTTATATAGGTTCAAATGGAACATTTTTCATATTTACAATGTTTATAAATTAGGCTTCTATGGTCTTCAAATTATAACAAATATTTCACTTGTCCATAATAGAATTGGCTTCCGGAATAGTATCACTTCTAAAGGCCATAACTTAGACTATACATAACATATAAAGCTGAAATTAGTACCAATATTTAGCTAAGATATATACCTATAACTTTAAAGTTTTTCAAATTTACAGATTATAGCTCTGAGGAGCTCAAAGTACCCAAATAATTTTCTGGATCTGCCTAGGGCACTCAGTTAGCAGTTCAAGTCATGGAACAGTCATGGTTCCATTCACCATAACGCCAAATTTACAAGACCTATGAATCTAAATTTTGGTATACAGATACATAACACACATATATACAACTTTTATATTTTGATATACTTCAAATAATATCTTTATCATATTCAAAATCAAAGAACACAGTAGCTATCTTGGCTAGGATTCACACCCTTACCAGTTTCAGTACAAAGAGGATATCTCATTCTATACACAACATATTGCAAAACGGTTTACATATACATAATTATAAGGTATAAAGGAACAAATTTTGTGTTTTAAACTTTCTAGAATCAATTTCTATTAATATCAAAATCGGGGTGCAATTCAGTGCCTATTAATGAACCTTAGCAACTCAAATCAGCCTTATAGCAATAAGAATTGATTACTTACCAAGGACGAACTTGCAAGGGATAAATTTGGTGTAAAAACTAGATGAAACAAGGAAGAATTGAGTTCTAGAATGGAGGAAGATGAAGAAGAAAATGGGGCTGAAGTGAGGAGGCAGAAATGGGGGAGGAAGATAAAGCCAACCTTTTGTTTTTTTGCCTTTTATCCTTATTCTCTTCATCTCTTCTCTTTTCTCTTCTCTTTTCTCCTTTATTTTCTCTTCTCTTTTCTCTTATCTTTTCTTTTATTTTCCTTTTGTTTCATTTTCATTTTTTTTGTCTATATTATTATTATTATTATTATTTACATATATTTATAATTCCACTAATTCACACAATAATACAACTTAATCATTTGGCCCGATTTAATTTAATTAACAATGTAAATGTTTACTAATCTTAATCTAGTCATTTTTCTTACTTTAATTTAGTCACATTATTCAATTTATTTCTAATGCTTTGTTATCATCATTTCGGTTATAAGGATACATGTGTGACTCAATACAATTGCTAAATACTAGAACACGTAGCTAGTGCGTGCCATGAACTTGTTTCTAAGAAAATATGTATGAAATGCACGTGTTCAATTGGGTTATATGGAAGATGCATATGTTCAAATAAAATGCATATGGATATGCATGTGGGAAAGGTCAAGGATGTTACAGCAAATCTGCCTCACTTTACAGAAAAACACTCAAATTCGTCTTTATTCATTCATGCCTTATAAAAGAATCCCAAATGAGTATTTATAGCCGTAAGTCTTGGAATTCTTTATGGAAAAACATAACTAAGTCCTATTCTAACTTAACTCCTAAAAGTACAGTCATATTCTAACTCAAATTCTAATAAGTAGAGTCCTACTTGAATTAGGACACTAATTAAATCCTTCTAGAATAAGACAAGTGGTAGGTTGTGCTTCATATCATTTGGCCCACGTGCCAAACACTAATTAAAAGTTTAAGATAATTAAAATGGTAGCCCACATACATAATTAAGCCCAATTACAAGTTAAGTTCAAATCCCATAATTAGGCACATGCATTGACACATGATCTTGACCACATGGTTTGTAACACCACATCTTATACATTTGAGTACAACCTATCTTTGTGTCAAATAATCACACATGACATGCTAACCAGACATACGATCCTATTAACAGTTATAGTAAATTTTTTTCATCATATCCTATATATCATTCAATGACTTTTCAAGTCAACATTGAGACTTTTCGCCACAATATGATATATCACATACATTAAAACATAAACTTTGCACATAAGTATTTACAAGTTGCTTTCATTTATACATGTTTAAAACCCATTCCAAAATGACTATAAAATTTCAAACACGTAAATACAAAATATAGATGACATTTTCATGCTTCTATGGAATGCAAGGAGAGAGAGTGATGAGGCTCGGTCAGTAACCTATGCTTCATGTCTTCTATATGCTACTCAAAATGAGCTATGAATTTTCTTTACTTGAAAAATGATGCAAATTGATGAGTTGCGGCTCAGTGAGAATAATCATCAAATGAACTCTAAAGTACCAAACAACTCATAGTAATAAATCATAAATTCAACACATACCATGTATTCCATTCCATTCATCTGTATCATATAAGTATCAATAAAGTTGAAACATATAATCATTACTCTTTATGTATGCAAATGCTTTGCTCATTTTATTTTGTTGTGACCAAGTTCAACAGACATAGCCCCAGGTTTCCATGTGAACATTTGCCATGTGAACATTTGCATTTGCTAGCTAGTTTGATCATTTGTTTCATTTCCATATTTGTTGGGCCATAAGCCTCTTCTTTTGTTTTACAATATCGATTAACTAGTCATAATGCCTTTTAAGTCCATATGCATATGCACTTACACTTAAACATTCATTAACCATTGTATCTTATCACACATAGCATACATATACCACATGTATGCCTCATATGTCACGTATATACCTTGCATATACTATACATATACCATGTATATATATCACATATGTCAAATATATACCTCAAATATACCACAAGTATACCACTTATGTGTACCAAAAATTACACAAATTATCCATTATCATATTATCAGGGGCAAATCATGACAATCATATGAATTACATAGCAAACAATATTCATATACACTAAAGAATTTAATTGATAATTAGAATCACATTTCTCCTTTGATTCTGATCCCTAACTTATTGTCTATCCACTCCTTGTGGGTCTTTAATATGTCGTGAGCCTAATATGAAAATATAATCGATTAATTCATAATTAGAGAGACTTAAAGTGGCTTAAATAAATAAATATGCATTGTTCACATCAATAGTTAAGATTTTTCCTATGAGGCAGTGTGACCTTATGAGACTGTTTAGCCTATAAATTTCTCTATAATTTTTGGTGGAATTTCTAAGTGTGTTTTATTTTATGCCCTGTTTTCTACCCTTAGGAAGTTTCAGGGTACCAACTTTGGTTCATCATAACTTATAATATATAAGTCATATTTCAATAAAACTTTACAGACACTTATATGGGTTCAAATGGAACATTGGACATGTTTAAAACTTTTACCAATTATGTCTCTAAAGTCTTCAAATTATAAGAAATATTTCGCTGGTCCAGAGCATAGTTAGCTTCCGGACCAGTATGATTCTAAATTCCATACCTTAGCCTATACAAAACATATTAAGATGAAAATAGTACCCAAATTTAGATAAGAGATATACTTATAACTTTCACTTTTTGATAATTTACAGAATCGATCTCTAAGGAGCTATATTAGCCAAAAAATTTGATGGATCTGCCCAAGGCACTAAGCACGTAGTTCAAACCATGGAACAATCATGGTTCTATTCACCATAACTCAACATTTACAAGACATATGAACCTGAAATTTGATATACAGATACATAACATATATATCTACAACTTTTATATTTTTAGATACTTTAAATAATTGCTTTAATATATTCAAAACCAAAGAACACAGTAGCTAACTTGGCTAGGGTTCACACCTTAACCAGTTTCTGTAGAGAGAGAACATCTCTTTCTATACACAACATATTGCATAAATGTTTACATATCCATAAATATAAGACAAAAAGTAACAACTTTTGTGTTTTAATCTTTTCCAGAATCAATTTCTATTGATATTAAAATTGGGGTGCAATTCAGGGCCTATTTGATGCATCCCACATCGGTTGCGGAGGAACTCCTGGACTGGTTTATAAGGCTAGGTTCAAACCTTCCCCTTTGAGAGCGCTTTTGGGGTGAAGTTAGGAGTCCACATTCTTATCATTTGGTATCAAGTTGGGGAGGTCTTAAGGGGATGGGGATGATTCATTCCATATTGGTTGCAGAGGAACTCCTGGACTGGTTTATAAGGCTGGGTTCAAACCTTCCCCTTTGAGCCACTTTTCAGGCGAAGTTAGGAGTCCAAATTCTTATCATTTGGTATCAGAGCCATCCCTGTACACTGGTGTCCCATCGGTTTATGACAAATCACCGACCGAGGCAACGAGGTCTTAAGAGGGTGGGGATGATGCATGCCACATCGGTTGCGGAGGAACTCCTGGACTAGTTTATAAGGCTGGGTTCAAACCTTCCCCTTTGAGCACGCTTTTGGGATGAAGTTAGGAGTCCACATTCTTATCATTTGGTATCAGAGCCAGCTTTGTTCACTGGTGTCCCTTCGGGTTACGATAGATCGTCGACCGAGGCAGTCGGGGTCTTAAGGGGATGGGGATGATGCGTCCCACATCGGTTGCGGAGGAACTCCTGGACTGGTTTATAAGGTTGGGTTCAAACCTTCCCCTTTGAGCGCACTTTTGGGGCGAAGTTAGGAGTCCACATTCTTATCACTATTAATGAACCTTAGCAACTCAAATCAACCTTATAGCAATAAGAATTGATTAATTACCAAGAACGAACTTGCAAGGGGTCAATTTGCTACTAAAACTAAGTGAAACAAGGAAGAATTGAAGTCTGGAATGGAGGAAAATGAAGAAGAAAAAGGGCTGGAGTAAGGAGGCAGAAACGGGGGAGGAAGATAAAGCTAACTTTTTTTGTTTTTGTCTTTTTATCTTTTTCTCTTCTTCTCTTCTCTTTTCTCTTCTCTTTTCTTTTATTTTTATTTTGTTTCATTTTCATTTTATTTGATCTATATTATTATTATTATTTACATATATTTGGAATTCCACTAATTCATACAATAATATAACTTAATCATTTGGTCCGATTTAACTAAATTAACAATGTAAAATTTTTACTAAGATTAATCTAGTCATTTTGCTTACTTTAATTTAGTCAACTTATTCAATTTATTTCTAATACTTTGTTATCCTTCTTTAGGTTATAAGTACACACGTGCGACTCTATACAGTTGCCAAATACTAGGACTCGTAGCTAGTGCATGTCATAAACTTGTTTCTAAGAAAATATGTATAAAATGCATCTGTTCAATTGAATTATATGGACGATGCTTATGTTCAAATGAAATGCATGTGGATATGCATGTGGGGAAGGTCGAGGATGTTACAATTCTCCCCTCCTTTTAAAAATTTCATCCTCGAAATTTAATACTTGGAAATCGGTGTGGATATTGCCTTTTCATATTTTCTTCCGTTTCCCATGTTTAGTAAATGGTTACGCCATAATACCTTAACTAAAGGTATTTCTCGGTTTCTTAGCTGTTTAGTCTTGTATCCAATGATTTCCACTGGTTTCTCAACATAATTCATTTCCTCTGCAATCTTAATGGCTTGATCTTTAAGTACATGTGCAGGATATGACCTGTATCTTCTAAGCATGCTCACATGAAATACATCATGAATTTGAGCCATCTCTAGTGGTAAAGCCAACCTATAAGCCAATGGACCAACCTTCTCAAGAATTTCATAAGGCCCTATGTATCTTGGGCTCAATTTATTATTCGTGCCAAATCGAATTATCCTTTTTCATTGAGATACACGAAGAAATACCTTTTCACCTAACTTGTATTCCATTTCCCTTATATGCTTATCACCGTAACGCTTCTCGGTTTCTTAGCTGTTTAGTCTTGTATCCAATGATTTCCACTGGTTCCTCAACATACTTCATGTCCTCTGCAATCTCAATGGCTTGATCTTTAAGTACATGTGTAGGATCTGACCTGTATCTTCTAAGCATGCTCACATGAAATACATCATGAATTTGAGCCATCTCTAGTGGTAAAGCCAACCTATAAGCCAATGGACCAACCTTCTCAATAATTTCATAAGGCCCTATGTATCTTGGGCTCAATTTATCCTTCTTTCCAAATCGGATTATCCCTTTTCATGGAGATACACGAAGAAATACCTTTTCACCTAACTTGTATTCCATTTCCCTTCTATGCTGATCTGCGTAACGCTTTTGTCTGTCCTGTGCTGCCTTTAGCTTGTTCTTGACAATTTTGATTTTATCCATTGTATCTTGTACTATCTCTAGCCCTTCTAATGCATATGCACCTTCTTTATCCCATATGATAGGGCTTCGGCACTTTCTGAATACATGCCTCATATGGTGCCATCTGGATACTGCTATGATACTGGTTGTTGTAAGCAAATTCAATCAATACTATATATTCATCCCAAACACCTCTGAATTCCATAGAACATGCCCTAAGCATTTCTTCCAAGGTTTGTATAGTCCTTTCTGATTGTCCATCAGTTTGTGGGTGGAATACAGTGCTGAAATTCAATTTTGTTCCCAATGCATCTTGTAAACTCACCCAAAAACATAAAGTAAATTGTGGATCTCTATCAGACACAATGGAAAATGGAATACCATGTAATCTGACTATCTCATTCACATATAACTTTACCAAACCCTTGAGTGTACACCTCCATCTGATAGGAAGAAAATGTCTAACTTGGTTAATCTATCAACAATTACCCATACTGCATCATTTTTCCGTGGAGTTCTTAGCAATCCATAAACAAAATCCATTGTTATTTTCACTCATTTCCATTCTAGCACTGACAATGGATGTAACTTACCAATTGGTGCTTGGTGTTCAATCTTAATCTGCTGACATGTTAAGCATTTAGAAATATATTCTGCTATGTTTTTCTTCATTCTTGGCCACCAATAATGAGGCCTTAAACTTCGATACATCTTTGTCATCCCTAGGTGCATTGCATAGGGTGCATTGTGTGTCTCTTCCATTATTTCCTGCCGCAAGTTCTCAGTGTTTGGAACACATATGCATGACTTTAACATCAGTGTATCATTCTGCAAATGAAACTCTGTATTATTTCCCTACCTTACCACATCAATTTTCTCACATAATTTAGGATCTTTGCTTTGTGCTTTTTTAATTCTCTCCTTTAGTATATGTCTGACTTGAATAGTAGCAATCAGTGATCCTCTATCTTGCATATTCAATTCAACATTCATGGACCGTAACTGAATCAAATAGGAAAAAGAAGATGCTTGTAAGTGAGCTACGCTGCTATTGGACTTCCTACTCAACGCATCTACTACCAAATTGGCTTTCCCTGGATGGTATTCAATTGTACAGTCATAATCTTTCAATAGTTCTAACTACCTTCTTTGCCTCATGTTTAATTCTTTCTGTGTCAGCAAATAACCCAAGCTTTTATGGTCTGTGAAGATCTAGAATGTCTCACCATACAAATAATGCCTCCAAATCTTCAATGCAAATACAACTGCAGCCAATTCTAAATCATGCACTGGATATGAGATCTCATGTGATCTCAATTGCCTAGATGCATAGGCTATCACCTTACCATGTTGCATCAACACACATCCCAAACCTTGGTGAGAAGCATCACTATATACTGTAAACCCACTTGTACCTGTGGGGATGGCTAACACTAGTGCTAAGGTTAACCTCTGTTTTAGCTCCTCAAAACTCCTTTGGCATTATGGAGACCATTCGAAAGGCACATTCTTTCTTAACAATTTAGTCAAAGGGCTAGCAATTAAATAGAATCCATCAACAAACCTGTGATAGTATCCAGTTAAACCTAGAAAACTACGCATTTCTGAAATATTTTTAGGAGCTTCCCAATTTACCATGGCCTCTATTTTTTTTGGGTCAACCTTTATGCCCTTGCCTGAGACCACTTGTCCAAGAAACACCAAATGATCTAACCAAAATTCACATTTACTCAATTTGGCATATAATTGTTTCTCCCTCAAAGTTTGTAACACAATTTTTAAATTTTGTTCATGTTATCCCTTATTTTTTGAATACATCAATATGTCATCAATAAATACTATCACAAATTTATCCAGATATGGTTGAAACACTTTATTCATTAATGTCATAAATGCGGCTGGAGCATTAGTCAATCCAAATGGGATTACTAAAAATTCATAATGTCCATACTCGGTTCGAAAGGCAGTCTTTGGAATATCCGCTTCTGCTACCTTTAACTAGTAATAGCCTGATTTCAAATCAATCTTGGGGAATATCTGGGCTTCTTGCAACTGGCCAAATAAATCATCTATTCTGGGCAATGGATATTTGCTCTTCACTGTCATTTTGTTCATTTGCCTATAATCAATGCACAATCTCATTGTTCCCTATTTGTTTTTAACAAATAATACTAGAGCTCCCCAAGGTGATACACTAGGTCTGACATACCCTTTATCAAGCAACTCCTGCAATTGGGCCTTCAATTCTTTCAACTCAACTAGGGCCATTCTGTAGGATGACCTTGATATTAGTGTTGTTCCTAGTACTAGTTCAATAGCGAATTCTATCTCTCTATCTGGTGGTAAACTAGGTAGATCATCTGGGAATACATCAAAAAATTCCCTCACCACTGGTACATTTGCAAGCAAGCTATCAGTGGTTCTAGTATTAGTCACATATGCCAAATATGCCTCACATCCTCCATTGATCATTCGAAATGCCTTTACAGCTGAGACTAGGCATGTAGGCACAAGTTTTCTTTCACCCAAAAATATAACCCTTGGTTGGTTCGGTGATTCTAAAATTACTTCCTTAGTAGAGTAATTCACTATTGCATGATGTCTAGTTAACTAGTCCATTCCCAGTATCACATCAAATTCATATATTGGCAATAAAATCATATCAGCTATTAACTTAGCTTTATCAATGCATATCTAGCAATCATGACAGACATTATTCACAACTACTACTGTCCCCAGTGGAGTACTTACATTTATGTCAATCCCCAAAGGCTCATGTTTTTTATACATTTTAGATGTCGTATGCAATGATATAAATGAATGAGTGGAGTATGGGTCAATCAATGCATATGCTAACATATCATAAATGTAAATATTACTAGTGACTACTTTGGAGCATCAACAGCCTCCTATTTAGTCATGGCAAACACCCTAGCCTGAGTAGGGGGCCTAGAACTTTGACCTTCAGATCTGGTCACTCCTCTGCCTATCATACCAGTTGCCTCTGCTTCTGCCTCTGCCTTTTGTTCCACTAGTAGGGTAGACCCCCGGTGCTTCAACCGTAGTCTCAGATACTCCTCTGCCTCTACTGGTCTCTGCTAGTTTAGCTCTTTATGGACAATCTCTATACATGTGCTCCATTGACCCACAGAAATAATATGCTCCTATGAGCCCTCTACATTCACTCGTATGTTGTCTACCATAGTAAGTACATGTAGGCCTCTGGTCAACATATTGCCTCTGCCCTCTACCTGGGTAAAAATAAGTCATAGCATGACCTCTGAAGCTCAAGTATCCACCTCTATTACCAGACTGTGCTGGCATATATCTACCTTTTTTTTCCGACCTTCTGCTAGACTCACCAAAGAACTCACGTGTTGCCCTTTTAATTTGTTATTCCCTAGCTTCTTTCATTAACCATTCAGCTCTAATTGTAGCAGCTCTGAGTCTGGCATAACTATCAAGATCAGTAGTTGTGATTCTATTTCTGATCTTATATTTGAGGCCTTCCTCAAACTTCCTGCATTTGTCTCTTTCAGTAGAGACCATGAAGGTGGCATAGTGGAAAAGTTTGTTGAACTGCACCTCATACTCAGCAACGAACACGTTCCCTTATTTCAGATTCAGGAATTCCTTTCTCTTCTAATCTTTATATGCCTCCGGCATGTAATTATTCTGGAATTCTCGAAGGAAATAATTCCATATCAAGACTGGTGGTTGTGCATCACTATCTAGGGTTGTCTCCCACCATTCAAAAGAATTGCCTTAAAGCAAAGAAACTGCATAATCGAATTTCTCATATGGAGTGCATCTCATCATATTAAGTACTTTCTGTGTTCTTTTAATCCATGTCTGTAGTGCCATTAAAATCAACTGCACCTTGTTTCCTCAACTTGTCATATCGACTTTCCTTGTACATTACAGGACCATGCACTTCCTTTTTTGGGTTTTCATAATGTACCTCTGCATGTTATGATTGGAAGGCACGCACTGGAGCCCTAGCTCTGGGTGCTGGTTGATCTTTATGCAAATGAGGTGATGCCTCATGAGAATGCATTTCGACCGGCCTCTCCCTTCTTGATGAATCATGTCTTATGAGGTCCCTAAAATATTTAGAATTATGTCACTACATAATGTTCAACATGTAGGATGCATATGTTATCATGCTCTTATGCATATGCATGTTCCCATGAAACCTATCCCTGCTCTGATACCAAAAATGTAACAACACATCTTATACATTTCAGTACAACCTATCTTTGTGTCAAATAATCGTACATGACATGCTAACCAGACATAAGATCCTGTTAACAGTGATAGTAAATTGTTTTTTCATCATATCCTATATATCATTCAATGACTTTTCAAGTCAACATTGAGGCTTTTTGCCACAATATGATATATCACATACATTAAAACATAAACTTTGCATATAAGTATTTACGAGTTGCTTTCATTTATACATTTTTAAAACTCATTCCAAAATGACTACACATATTCAAACAGGTAAATACAAAATACAAATGACAAATTTTCAAGCTTGTGTGGAGTGATGAGGCTCGGCCAGTAACCTATGCTCCATGTCTTCTATATGCTACTCAAAATGAGCTATGAATTTTCTTTACATGAAAAATGATGCAAATTGATGAGTTGCGGCTCAGTGAGAATAATCATCAAATGTGCTCTAAAGTATTAAACAACTCATAGTAATAAATCATAAATTCAACACTTACCATGTATTCCATTCCATTCATCAGTATCATATAAGTATCAATAAAGTTGAAACATATAATCATTACTCTTTATGTATGAAAATGCTTTGCTCATTTTATTTTGTTGTGACCAAGTTCAACAGACATTGCCCCAGGTTTCCATGTGAACATTTGCCATGTGAACATTTTCATTTGCTAGCTAGCTTGATCATTTGTTTCATTTGCAGATTTGTTAGGCCATAGGCCTCTTCTTTTGTTTTACAATATCGATTAACTAGTCACAACGTCTTTTAAGTCCATATGCATATGTGCTTGTACTTAAGCATTCATCAACCATTGTATCTTATCACACATAACATACATATACCGCATATATGGCTCATATGTCATGCATATACCTTGCATATACTATACATATACCATGTATATATATCACATATGTCAAACATATACCTCAAATATACCACAAGTATACCTCTTATGTGTACCAAAAATGTCACAAATTATCCATCATCATATTATCAAGGGAAAATCATGACAATCATATGAATCACATAGCAAGCAACATTCATATGCACTAAAGAATTCAATTGATAATTAGACTCACCTTTCTCTTTCGATTTTGATCCCTAACTTATTGTCTATCCACTCCTTGTGGGTTTCCACTATGTCTTGAGCCTAATATAAAAATATAATTGATCAACTCATGATTGGGGAGATTTAAAGTGGCTTAAACAAATTAATATGCATTGTTCATATCAATAGTTAAGATTTTTCCTATGAGGAAGTGGGACCTTATGGGACTGTTTAGCCTATAAATTTCTATATACTTGACCAATCAATATGATTCTTATTCCTAATTCAAAATAACTTATAATTATGTAACGTATTAGAATTTTAGATAAATTGGAGCATTGTACAATATTTGGTGGAATTTCTAAGTGTATTCTATTTTCTGTCCTATTTTCTGCCCTTAGGCAGTTTCGTAGTACCAATTTTAGTTCATCATAACTTAAAATATATAAGTCATATTTCAATGAAACTTTACAGACACTTATATGGGTTCAAATGGAACATTTTTCATGTTTATAACTTTTATCAATTATGTCTCTAATATTTTCCAATTATAAGAAACATTGTGCTGGTCCAGAGCAGAGTTGGCTTCCAGACCATTATGACTTCTAAAGACCATAACTTAGTCTATAAATAACATATTAAGATGAAAGTAGTACCCAAACTTAGATAAGATATATACCTATAATTTCATATTTTGATAATTTACATAATCAATCTCTAAAGAGCTTATATTAGCCAAATAATTTGCTGGATCTACCCAGGGCAATAAGCAGGTAGTTCAAACCATGGAATAATCATGGTTCTATTCACCATAACTCAAAATTTACAAGACATATAAACCTGGAATTTGGTATAAAAATACATAATATATATATATATATACAAATGTTATGTTTTTAGATACTTTAAACAATTGCTTTAATATATTCAAAACCAAATAAAACAGTAGCTAACTTGGCTAGGGTTCACACCCTGATCAATTTCAGTAGAGAGAGGATATCTCTTCATATACACAAACTATTGCAAAAATGTTTACATATCCATAAATCTAAGACAAAAAGGAACAAATTTTGTGTTTTAATCTTTTCTAGAATCAATTTCTATTGATATCAAAATTGGGGTGCAATTCAGTGCCTATTAATGAACCTTAACAACTCAAATCAACCTTATAGCAATAAAAATTGATTACTTACCAAGAACGAACTTACAAGGGCTCAATTTGCTAAAAAAAATAAGTGAAACAAGGAAGAATTGAAGTCTAGAATGGAGGAAAATGAAGAAGAAAATGGGCTGAAATGGGGGAGGAAGATAAAGCTAACTTTTTTTGTTTTTGTCTTTTTGTCTTTTTCTCTTCTCTTTTCTCTTTTATTTTCTCTTTTATTTTATTTTTCTTTTGTTTAATTTTCATTTTATTTGATCTATATTATTATTATTATTTACATATATTTATAATTCCACTAATTCACACAATAATGCAACTTAATCATTTGGCTCGATTTACCTCAATTAACAATGTAAAATATTTACTAAGATTAATCTAGTCATTTTTCTTACTTTAATTTAGTCACCTTATTCAAATTATTTCTAATACTTTTTTATCCTCCTTTAGGTTATAAGTACACACGTGCGACTTGATACAATTGCCAAATACTAGGACACGTAGCTTGTGCGTGTCATAAACTTGTTTCTAGGAAAATATGTATGAAATGCATGTGTTCAATTGAATCATATGGAAGATGCATATGTTCAAATGAAATGCATGTGGATATGCATGTAGCGAAGGTCGAGGATGTTACATGGTTGGCACATGATGTCTTCTATATGGATGACACATGTCTTGCACATGTTTGGCACATGACTCCTAGCACATGACTTGCACATTACTTGTAAAATTCAATTTTATGGATTTTTCCTTGTTTAGCCCATTGACTTGAATCTTCATAAAATACTCACTTGATCTTCACTTTAGGCTTCCCTTTGTGTATTATTTGCCCATAAGCTTGATAATGAATTTTAGGCCTATTGCTGCTCTCAAAGATCCATTTCTGCCTCATATGGTTTGGAACACGCCTCATAAGCATTTTGATCATATTAATGGGCTTTTGAACTCTTTTTAGGCTCATTTCAATGATATAACATTGCTCCACTCCATTAATAAAAGATTATCCTTCATGTCCTTCATGCATGGTTCCCGTGCATACATCACAATCGACTACTCACTAGGAGGAAACCTTTGAATTTTATCATATTGTGTAATTCTTTGTGCTTTTGAATTTTCATTCTTTTAATTATGTCATTTTAGCATCTAATCACATTAGTTAAGTCTAATTTCATTCTTAGATTTAATTTGAACAAAAATCAGTAGTATATACCTATTTGCATTCGTGTATAGATTTAAATATAAATTTTTTTCACATCATTTTGCTTCTAGAATTTATCCCATTCATTCTAGTTAGGGTTCATTGTTAATTCTTAGCATAGATCACACTTGTGTATCGTTTGATTTTGTTTATGGTTCTTACTTGTAATTTTGAGATTCAAACTTTGAATGTTAAGAGGAAAGATAGGTGAGCTTAAAATAGGGTAAAAGCCATTATTTGTGTAAAACACAAATGGTATATAGTCTGTTTAGAAAGAGACACGAGGGAGTGATTGTGAGGTCTTTTACTTCATTATTACTTTCTTGAATTACTAACCATGTCAAAGGAAAACACAAGGGGAAGTAGTGAATGAGAGGACCAGCCCAAACTCATAGCATTAGAGGCTGTCCAATCTAAATTCCAAAGGCTATTTCCATGATTGAATCTTTTAATGAGAAGATGGAGAGACAAGATTGAGAAATTGAAAAGGTTTACGTAAGACAAAAAAGCACTTCAAATTCCATAAAAAAACAAAAGAAGAGTCACAGACTCATGGGAAATGGAACATTTACAATTCTGGAATTGGGAGGTTTCAGCCTCAAGAAGAAGATGAGGACTTTGATTCCTACGATGATAAAGATGATGCCCATTCAACAAGGAGGAGAGAGAGAGGAGATAAGCGTGAGAGCAACATCAACTCCATCAAAATGAAAATTCCACATTTTAAAGGGAGGAATGATGCTGAAGCATACCTAGAATGGGAAAGAAAAGTGGAGTTCATTTTTTAATGCCACAACTATAGTGAATAGAAAAAGGCAAAACTTGATGTTATTGAATCCATTGATTATGCTCTTGTTTGGTGGGATAAGATCATGATGACTAGAAGAAAGAATGGAGAAAGACCCATTAGAACGTGGGTGGAGATGAAGAGGGTGATGAGAAAACGATTTGTGCCAGCCTATTACTATAGGGAGTTGCACTAAAAATTGCAACGCTTTACAGAAGGATCCCTGACCATTGAAGATTACCATATAAGATGGCCCAAAATATATCGTTCTCACACTTATATACATCATTCGTAAAACTAGGCACTCAAAATGTCCACATCTTGGATTAGTGGCTCAACCTCCTCTAAGCACGAATGGTGATAGCTTTTGACATTAGGTAATCATCTAGAGGAATATGGAAGAGTAATATAAAAGATGAGTACACTTACTTAGTGAAAGGATATAAACATAACAAAGGGAACAAAATATGATTTTATTATAAGGTATGTATAAAACATGATAACACAACTGGATCAATTTTAATTGTCAATCATATTATTCATTTCATTAAATCAATAATAAAACATGCCAAATATAGCATTATTGAAGTTTAAATTAAAAAACCTCTTCATAGTATAAAATCATTCACTATACACTCAAAGGTGAGCGTTGATAATAATAACTAATAGCCACCAAGGAGCACTAACATCCTAACATGAGCGGCGAGTTTCAACATCTCAATCATGAAGGAGCAACTAGCAACCAATTTGAGAGGCGAGGTCCAGCATCTCAATCATGATAGAGCAATTAAACTGGTCATATGCATGCATAGACAACCCCTAAGGGTGATCACTCTACATACGCTCCAAATGCATTTTGAATGTTGAGCATTGTCCTAAAGATAGTACTTTTTCAATCTCATCATTAAACATAAGGCACCCATCATCAAAGGTGTGATCTAATAGATTCATAAATTGAGTGTATTAATGTCATTCATCCAGCCACTCAAAACCATCATTTAACATGTCAAAATTCTTATCAAATAAAAATATAACATTTTATATTCCCATTTTTATACTAATGTGATTTCCATAAAACTGGTAATTTAAATGCATTTTTAAATAAATCTTGTAGATTTTGAGTAACCAACTTATGTATTCTGCCCAAACTTAATTTTCTTAAGTATAGAATTTTAGATGAATGTCATCAAATGTAAAATATTTTTCTTCCATAACTCAAACTTGCATTTTTAGCACAAACTCAAGCTATATTTCATTAAATAATAATTAGAAACAATATTTCAGCCCCAAATAATTAAGTTTTGCATAAGAATACATTTTTAGAGAAATTCCATCAATATTCCATTAATTAACAAAAGTACCATAAAAATCAATAAGAAAAATAGCAAGCTTGTTATATAGATGTCCACTCACCTTAGCTAAAAGTTAGAAAAATTCTATCTAAGCTTGTGAACTCCATTGGGCAGCCCTTAAACTAAGATCCTCTCCTAAATATTAAATAAAAAATATTAATTATACAAACTTAATAAAGACATATTATGAAGTAAGAATAAGTTAGCTACTTGAAATCATGATTTAAAAATCAAAAATTCATCATACCTTAATTATTCTCCTAGAATATGGTAATTATGCCCTTAATGAATTAAGTACCAAACTAACTCCTTCTTCAATTTTAGGTTTTGATCTAATGGAGAAATAGGCTAAAAAATTAAACCTAACTCATTTTTGTAGTCACTTGGAGGTCTGAAGCTTAGGTGTAGTTTTAATGGTGGGTAAGGATTTGGATGATATAAGGACGAAGAAGGAGAGAAGAAATGAAAATTTTGCCTTGAAAAAGCTTGGCTTGGTTTTGATAAGGTTTATGCCAAAAAAAGGTGATCTTTGTCTTTTTCTTACCAACTAGTCATGTCATGCACATGACTCATTAGTATAAGTGCCTCACTTAATAATTTTACATTTTTATGCCAAATTGACTACAAAATCAAGCCAATTAAAAGACCATATCAAAAGCTAAATTAATTGGCTAATGCGCTAGAAAAATTAGCATGTTATATGTTCACCTAAAATAAAATTTTCACTTAACATACAAACATGTTGCTAATGCTAAATGCATTATGACATGGCATAGGGTGCGCTTGACTGGTAAGCCTATGTCCACGAGTGCCACCTTATTGCGAGCATGACAAAACTTTCTCTACTATGTGTATGAGCTTGGTTCACGTCTGTCGCACACCTCATGGGTGTCGCACATGAGGAATGTGACTTCCCTCAACCGTGAAACTCTTTCGCTCTCACATATATGTCTAACCCAAATTTTTTTTCTCTCATATTTTGGATCCAATCTAAAACCCATTTTATCTATGCATGGAAAGCAAGCATGAAGGGCTATATTGCATCAATGGAGTGGAGCAATCTTATATAACTGAAATGGGCCTAAAAGGAGTTTAAAATCCTATTAATATGATCAAAATGCATATGAGGCATGTTTCAAATCAAAAGAGGATGAAATGGAGCTCTGAGAGCAATATTGGGGCCAAAATCCATAATCAAGCTTATGGGAAAATGCTATATAAAGTCAAGTCTAAATGAAGATAAAGAATGTATTTCACAAAGATTCAAGTCAATTAGGCTTAATTACAAGATGTCCAAGTCCATTAAATCAAGTGAGTAGATTTGAAGAATCATGTGCAATGTATGTGCAACTTGAGGGATAATGTGTGAAGCATGTGCATAAACTAAGGGCATCCTTGGGAGACATGTAAGGCTTATTATTTGGACTTAAATATGTTATTTTTATGCCTAATTTGTGTGGCCTAAGTTATATAATCAGATTGTATATGGTTTTCTTATTTCTAGTAGGATTCTAATAGTTTTCCTTATATGTCAAGGATTTGGGTTTATTAGTTACCATATCCCTATCTTCAAGGGATTAGATTAAATTATCCATAATTTTATGGGATTTAGATTGGATTGAGATTGTATTCCTATTCAAGTAGGGAAAACTTCCTATTTTGAGGGAATTGGGTTAGAATAGCTTTTAGTTTCTTTTACCCTAAAGGATTCAACTACTTAGAGGTATAAATACTCATTTGGGAATGTATGACAAGATCATTGATGAATAAAATTGAATTTGAATGTTTTCTTAATTAAGAGAGGTTAGATTGCATTTTTTTTATTACATTTAAGAATTGTTAAACTTATCAAGTAATATTCACTTTGATGTGGAACCCCAAAGACCGTGGCTTGAAACCCCTCAACAAGACAAGGTAAACAAATCTTAAGCTATGGTAATCATAAGTTGAACTTGACGCAAGCTAAAAAAGTAGCAAGAACAAGGTTATAGTGTTCATAAAGATTAGTCACCACAAACAAATTAACTTGACAAGTAACCAATTCTTAAAAGTAATAAAAAGATGCAAATTAGCCTCACTTTAAAGAGAATACTCAAATTTGTTTTTATTTAATCATTGATATATAAAAATATGCCTAAATGAGTATTTATAGCCCTACATCTTGGAATCCTTTATAGTAAAGGCTAATTAATTCCTATTCTAACTCAACTTCTAAAAGTATTGTCATATTCCAACTCAAATTTTAAAAAGTAGAGTCCTACTTAATTAAGACACTAATTAAATCCTTCTACAATAAGACAAGTGGTGGGTTGGGCTTCATATCCTTTGGCCCACTGCTACCATTCTCCTAATTTAAACTATAGAAAGATAATATGCAACTCATTTACATTATTAAGGCCAATTACAAGTTAAGTCCAAATTCTATAAATAGGCACATGCGTAGCACATGATCTTGAACACATGGTTGGCACATGTCTTGCACATATTTGGCATATGACTCATAGCACATGATTTGCACATGACTTGTAATCTTCAATTTTATGGACTTTGCCTTGTTTAGCCCATTTGAATTGAATTTTCATAAAAGGCTCTCTTAATTTTCACTTTAGGCTTCTCTTTGTGTAATATAGGCCCATAAGCTTGATTGTGAATTTTAGGCCCATTGTTGTTATCAAAGATTCATTTATGCCTCATATGGTTTGGAACACGCCCTGTAAGCATTTTGATCATATTAATGGGCTTTTGAACTATTTTTAGGCTATTTCAATGATATAAGATTGCTCCACTCCATTAATAAAAGATTGTCTTTCATGTCTTTTATGCATAGTTCCTGTGCATACATCATTCCTCCTTTCCTCATGAAGATTCTTCCTCGAATATTTACCTATATCAAACGAAAAAAGCACAACACGAAGTAATGGATAATTAAACTTGCTAGTAAAAACCTCACTCTTCACTTTTTTTTTCTTTTTCAAATAAATTCACTATTTTCCCTCTTTGCACATTCCTTTCATTCTGATCACTCAAAAACTCTTCTTTCTCAATGATCTCTCTATTTTGATTATAATCAACCCCTTCTTTCATCTCTTTTTCACTCACTTTTACTCCCTCAAGCTCATCCAATTCATGTTTATCATTCACCTCTAATATTCACTATCATTAACTAAAAATTCATCTTGAATGATATTTTTACTTTCAATTGCAATGCTCTCAATAAGACTAACACCATAAAATTCTTCTTGTGGTAAAGATTCAAAACTCACATACAATTTCAACTTCACTAGAATGAACATCATTAATCTCCTCATGAATTTGACTCTTACCATCATCCACCATTCTAAACTTAGGACAAAAATCAAATTCATATGATCTTGAGCACATGGTTGGCACATGACTCATAGCATATGATTTGCATATGACTTGTAATCTTCAATTTTATGGACTTTACCTTATTTAGTTGATTTGAAATGAATCTTCTTGAAAGACTCCCTTGATCTTCACCTTAGACTTCCCTTTGTATAGTATTGACCCATAAGCTTGATTGTGAATTTTAGACTCATTGTTGCTCTCAAAGATCCATTTCTACCTTATATGGTTCGGAACATGCTCTATAAGTATTTTGATCATATTAATGGACTTTTGAACTCTTTTTAGGCCCATTTCAATGATATAAGATTGCTCCACTCCATTGATAAAATATTGTCCTTCATGCATGGTGCCCGTGCATACATCACTTTTACCCTCTTTTAAGCTCACCTCTCTTGCCTCTTACCACTCAAAGTTTGAATCTCGAGATTACAAGTAACAACTAGAAACAAAATCAAACGATATGCAAGTGATCTATGCTAGGAATTAACATTGAACCCTAACAAGAATGAATGGAACAAATTCTAGAAGCAAATAGATGTGAAAGAAATTAATTTTCTAATGCTATACACAGATGCAAAGATATGTATGCTACTCCTAAGAGTACAAATTAGACTTAACTAATGTCAATAAAAGCAAATAGGATAGAATTAAAAGAATAAAAACTAAAAAGCACAAAAAATTAAACGATATTGAATAAAAATCAAAATCGGTTTCCTCTTAGTGAGTAGCCGATTGTCCCTTAATTTAACCCTTATGCAACCTTAATTTATCACCAAACACTAAGAACTCAAGTTGTATTTAATAGTTAAGCTTAATTCCTCAATATCAAATTAATACTTAATATGATCACTATGGTAACCGAATCCTCAAGTTGTAATTTTCAACCTCAAAATCAATTATTTCAGATTGATTGCAATATTTTAAGATAATATCAAACGATTCTAGCTACCAATAATCACAATATTTCCACTTGAAGCTTAAATAGCACAATTTCACATTTTTTGGTGCTAAATTCAAAATTCTATTTTTTTTTTGTCAAATAAGACTAAACTAATGCTTAATAAACTTCAAACACATCAAAAAATTAAAAGAAACCCAAACATGTAACATTACTTATTATGGCTGAAATTATCCTAAGGTACCTCTCTAATGGCAAAATTTAAATCTAGCTAAGTTAACAACTAGAAAGCAATTTAAAATGATAGATAATAATTACCTAACCAAAAGCTCTGATACCAAACTGATGCAAAACCCCAAAGACCATGCCTTGAAACCCTCAACAAGACAGAGTAAATAAACCTTAAGTTATGGTAATCATAAGTTGAACCCAATCCAAGATAAACAAGTAGCAAGAACAAAGGTTATAGTGTTTATTAAGATTAGCCATGCCACAAGCAAATTAACTTCATAAGTAACTAATTCTTAAAAGTAATAAAGAGATGCTTTAAAGAAAATACTCAAATTCATTTTTATTCAATCCTCCCTTTAAAAACAAGTCAAAGTGAGTATTTATAGGCTTATCTTTGAATCCTTTATGGAAAAGGATAACTAAGACCTATTCTAACCCAAATCCTAAAAGATAACTTAAATCCAATCCAAGCTTTAAATTAGGGATATGGCAACCAAAAACCTAAATCCTTGTCAAATAAGGATAAGTAATGAAATTCTTCTAGAAACCTAATTAAGGTGGTGAGTTGGGCTTTATTTCTTTGGCCCATACGTTTATCACTAATTAAAGCCTAAAGTAATTAAAATAGGCAGCTCACATACATAATTAAGCCCAAATCCCATAAGTAGGCATATGCATGGCACATGATCTTGAGCACATGGTTGGCATATGATGTCTTGCATATCGATGGCACATGGCTTGCACATGACCCTTAGTACATGATTTGCACATGATTTGTAATTTGCAATTTTATGGACTTTGCCTTGTTTAGCCCATGGGGCTAGTTCATGCAAGTTGGTTCTTCACATGCCCCAAGGTAAGTAATGGGCCTTGGTTCTTCAATCAACTCCATCTCCTTTGTGATTCAAGCCCCACTTGTGATCTCCTTGGTTACCAAGCTTTGAATATAGTCTTGCATTGTTTGCCTTAGCTTGTTAGCCTTGACTTTGTGATTGCACCACTAGGAATGACTAGTGCATCACTCTCCTTGCGTGAATATTGACTTACATGTCCTTGATCTACATCACCAAGTTTAAATGTACATCCCTAAATTTAAGGGAGTATATTAGATTTTAGCTATCTTTTTAAGATTTGGGTTAGAATAGGACTTACTTATCATTTCCCATAAATGATTCAAAGACTTGGGGGCTATAAATACTCATTTGAGCATATTTTATAAGGCATTGACGAATAAAAATTATTTTTGAGTATTTATTCAAAGTGAGGCAAATTTGTATCTCTTTATTACTTTTAAGAATTGGTTACTTAATAAGTTGATTTGCTTCTGGCGTGACTAATCTTGGTTCTTGCTACTTGTTTGGCTTGGGTCAGATTCAACTTATGATCACCATAGTTTAAAGTTTGTTTACCGCATCATGAGCCCAAATTGATACAAAACCCCAAAGACCTGGCTTGAAACCCCTCAACAAGAAAAGGTAAACAAATCTTAAGTTATAGTGATCATAAATTGAACCCGACCCAAGCCAAGCAAGTAGCAAGAAAACCAAGGTTATAGTGTTCATTAAGATTAGCCACGCCATAAGCAAGTCAACTTGATAAGTAACCAATTCTTAAAAGTAATAAAAAGATGCAAATCAGCCTCATTTTAAAGAAAATACTCAAATTCATTTTTATTCAGTCATTATATTGTCATATACGCCTAAGTGATTATTTATAACCCTAAGTAATTAAATCATTTAGGATAAATAAAACTAAATCATATTCTAAAAGTATATGTAATAGATAAGCTCAATTCCTCAAGATCAAATCAATGCTCAATGTGATCACTAAGGTACCCAAATTCAAAGTTGCACTTTTATCCTCAATTTTCCACAATTTTCAGATTGATTGAAATAGATAATGAAGATATCAAATAGTTCCAGCAACCACAAATCATTAGATCTCAATTTGAAGCATAAGTGGCACACTTTTTCACAACTTTATGCTAAATCCGAATTTCTTTTTTTTAATCAAATTATCAACTATTGATGCAAATTAGATATTAATCGCACCATAAGAATCAAATGAAACTTAAAACATGCAACTTCCTAACTATGGCTAAAACTATATCACTAAGGTACCTCTAATGGCAGAATTTAAAACTACCTAAATTAACAAGTAAAAAGCAATTTAAAGGGATAGATAATGATTACCTAACCAAAAGCTCTGATACCAAACTAATGTTGAATCCCAAAGACCGTGCCTTGAAACCCCTTAATAAGACAAGGTAAATAAACCTTAAGCTATGGTGATCATTGGTTGAATCTGATCCAAGCTCAACAAACTAGCAAAAACTAAGACTATAGTGTTCATTAAGATTAGCCACACTATAAGCAAAATTAACTTGATAAGTAATCAATTCTTAAAAGTAATAAAGAGATGAAATTTATCTCACTTTGAAGAAATACCCAAATTTCGTTTTTATTCATCAATGCCTTATAAAATATGCCTAAATGAGTATTTATAGCCTTAATTCTTTGAATCCTTAATGATAAAGGATAACTAAGTCCTATTTTAACCCAAATCTTAAAAAGATAGCTAAAATATGATCTAATCCCTTAAAGATAGGGATTTTACATCCAAGTAATCTAAAACCCTTGAAAATATATGACAATTAATAACCAAATCCTTATCTTCCAAGGAAAACTAATTAAAATCTTCTAGAAATCTAATTAAAGGTGGCAGGTTGGGCTTCTTTATCCTTGGCCCACATGCCTAACACTAATTAAAGTCTAGGCTAATTAAAATATATAGCCCACATACATATTTAAGCCCAAATCCCATAAGTAGGCACATGATTTTCATCACATGGTTGGCACATGACCTTGAGCATATGGTTAGCACATGATGACACGCACATGATTTGCACATGACTTGTAATCTTCAATTTTATGGACATTTCCATGTTTAACCCATTGGACTAGTCCATGCAAGTTGGTTCTTCACACACCCCCAAGGTAAGTAATGGGCATTGGGTCTTCAATCAACTCCATCTCTTTTGTAATGCATGCCCCACCTGTGATCTCCTCGGTTATCAAGTTTTGAACATAGCCTTGCATTATTTATCTGAGCGTGTTAGCTCTTGATCTTGTGATTACACCACTTGGCATGAATAGTGCATCATCCTCCTTGCGTGAAGATTGACTTACATGTCTTTGATCTACATCAACTGGGGCTGTTAGACTTGTATCACCCTTCGCTCTCTCACACTGCATCTGTTGTCAAATGGTTCTAACACCAAACTCTTATTATAGCACTTTTGTCTTGCTACTCTAGCTAGGATAGGTATTGGTTTCCTTTCATTTGTTAAGCAAGTTAACTCACCGTACTTTTGGTTGAATACTATGATACAAATCTTTTTATACCTTCACCATACTGAGGCACAAGCGACTTCATAACTCCTATAAAATCTTCACGATAAAGCTTACTTATAGGCTATTAACCTCAATGTTGCAATATTTTGGACAAACCAGTGAACCTAAGCTTAACTCTTTCTTTTTACCAAGCTAAAATAACCTCTTCTAGGATGAGATTTTTAAAAGCTCATCATCTTTGGTAACACGACAAGTGTCTTTTCCTTTCTAATCTACATAAGGTTTATGTTTACCTTTAACTATTCTTAACTCATTTTTGATGATCATTGGCTTCTTTTTTTGTCTCACTCCATTGATGTTTGGTTCACTTATTGACTTTGATCCTACCTATCTAGGCTCTTTTTGGCCCTTTCTAGGTTATATCATTCGATTGTTAATTACCAACTCATATTATATTAGCCATTCTATCTCTAGAATGGTAGCATATATAGAAAACAAAAGTTGGGCCAAATCTATTAGGAATCACATGAGCAAAACCCTTTATCACCTTTCACACATCATTATTTATGAGTTTACATACTACACTTCCTTTAATTCATCAATATATGTGACACTTGTACCCCTGGCATAATATATTTAGCATAAGTAACATATTTGTATATTGAGTGAAAAATATATCTTAGAAGATCATGTAATATGCTGATTTACCTAACTTAATAGGCCATTAATTTAGCATTTAATTTGGTTCATTAATTGGCTTGATTTCCTATATAAAGTTTGTTGTTTTTCTTATTGGTTTTATGGTACTTTTGTTAATTAATGGAATTGCTTTAAAAATGTATTCTTATGCAAGACTTATTTTATTTGGGGCTGAAATAATGTTCTTAATTATTATATAATGAAATACAAATTGAGTTTGTGATAAGTCTCAAGGCATTGGGAGGTTTCAATCTCAAGAAGAAAAATACTATTTTGAACATTATGATAATGATAGAAAAAGAAGAGAAATAAAGAAAGACAAAACATCTTTGGTAAGTGCCTTTTAAAAATAAATGGACAAGATGCATGCTAGGATTGATAGGTGGGGGCATGAAGAGAAAGAGAATGAAAAGAAGAATCCTTATCCAAGAAGGTGTGAAATTCAAAAATCAAATTTTCATTATGAATTTGATTTTTTTCCTAAGTTTAATATGGTGGATGATGGTAAGAATTAAATTCATAAGGATATTAATGATGTTCATACTAGTGAAGTTGAAATTGTATCGTATTGGTACCTTATCACAAGAAAAAGTTAATGGTGTTAGTGTTATTGAGAGCATTGCAATTGAAAGTGAAAATCATTCAAGATGAATTTGTAGCTAATGATAGTGAATCCATAGAGGTGAGTGATGAACATGAATTAGATGAGCTTGAGGGAGTAAAGGTGAGTGAAGATGAGATGAAATAAGGGACTGGTTGTAATGAAAGTATAGAGATCATTAAGAAAGAAGAGTTTTTGAGTGATCAGAATGAAAGTAATGTGCAAAAAGGGAAAATAGTGAATTTGTGTGAAAAAGAGAACGAGGTGAAAAGTGAGCTTTTTACTAACAATTTTTATTATCCTTTTGCTTTGTTTTGTACATTTTTCTTTTGATGTAGGTAAAGATTCAAAGATGAATCTTCTTAAGGAAAGGGGGAATGATGTATGCACGGAAAGCAAGCATGAAGGGTTATGTTGCATCCATGGAATGGAGCAATCTTATATCATTTAAATGGGCCTAAAAGGAATTCACAAGTCTTTTCATATGATATAATTCAATGTGGGGCATGTTCCAAGTCCTAGATGGTAGCATTGGAGCATTAGTTGCTATATTGGAACTAAAATCCGTAATCAAGATTATGAGTTAACACTACACAAAGGCATGCCTAAAATGAAGCTAAAAGAAGTATTTCATGAAGATTCAAGTCAATTGGGCTTAAATACAAGGTGTCCAAATCCATTAAATCAAGTGGGCAGATTTGAAGAATCATGTGCAATGCATGTGCAAAACTTATGGGCTACCTTGTGAGGTGATGCGACTGGGCCAAGGTATTCCTAGAAAGTCACCCATCCTGGTACTAATCTTGATGCGGAACCCCAAAGACCGTGCCTTGAAACCCCTTAACAAGACAAGGTAAACAAACCTTAAGCTATGGTGATCATAAATTGAATCCGACCCAAAGCTAATTAATGTAGCAAAGAACCAAGATTATAAGTATTATTAAAAATAACCATGCCACAAGTAATATTACTTGATAAGTAACTAATTCCTAAAGGTAATAAAGAGATGCAAATTAGCCTCACTTTAAAGGAAAACACTAAAAATCGTTTTTATTCATTCATGTCTTGTAAAAGAAGCCTAAATGAGTATTTATAGCCCTAAGTCTTTGAATCCTTTATGGTAAAGGATAACTAAGTCCTATTCTATCTCAACTCCTAAAAGTACAATCATATCCTAACTCAAATTCTAACAAGTAGAGTCCTACTTGAATTAGGACACTAATTAAATCCTTCTAAAATAAGACAAGTGGTGGGTTGGGCTTCATACCCTTTGGCCCACATGACTATCACTAATTAAAGCCTCAGGTAATTAAAATAGGTAGCCCACATACATAATTAAGCCCAATTACAAGTTAAGCCCAAATCCTATAAATAAGCACATTCGTAGCATATGACTTATAATCTTCAATTTTATGGAATTTGTCTTGTTTAGCCCATTTGAATTGAATCTTCATGAAAGACTCTGTTGATCTTCACTTTAGGCTTCTCTTTATGTAGTATTGACCCATAAGCTTGATTGTGAATTTTAGGCCCATTGTTGCTCTCAAAGATCCATTTCTGCCTCATATGGTTTGGAACACACCCCATAAGCATTTTGATCATATTAATGAGATTTTGAACTCTTTTTAAGCCAATTTTAATGATATAAGATCGCTCCACTCTATTGATAAAATATTTTCCTTCATGTCGTTCATGAATGGTTCCCGTGCATACATCAGATTCTGCTTAAGAACACTTAATCAGCCTCTTAACTGCCTTGAGCCAAGCACTTCTCAGGAGGTCACCCATCATGGTACTCCCCCTATCCAAGCACGCTCAACCAGAAAGAGCGCTTACCATTTTGCCAAAAGCTTTAGCTGATAGCATTGGTTTTAGATAAATTACACTTTAAGAACTTATTTAAGAATTACACTAGATAAATTACACTTATCAAGGTATTTACTTTGTGGTGTTTATTCTCTTCTTATTTTCTTCTATCCTATCATCTAAGTTTTTGATTGCATGTCAATTTGGGGTTTAGTAGGATAAAACCAATTTTATGTAGGATTTGTATTTTGTGCTGAATTTATGTGTTGGAGTTTTGGATTCTTTATAATCTTGAGGTTCTGCATTAGGAGGCATGTAAGACTTTTTATTTGGGATTAAGTATGTTATTTTTATGCCAAATTCGTATGGCTGAAGTTACATAATCAAATTGTATATAGTTTTCCTATTTCTTGTAGGATTTTAGTAATTTTCCTTATTTATCAAGGATTTGAGTTTGTTAGTTGTCATATCCCTATTTTCAAGGGATATAGATTACTTAAATATAAATCCCCAACTTTGAGGGATTATATTAGATTTTCACTATCTTTTTAGGATTTGGGTTAGAATAGGACTTAGTTATTCTTTTCCATAAAGGATTCAAAGACTTATAGCTATAAATACTAATTTGGGCATATTTTTACATGTGATTGATTAATAAAAATGAATTTGAGTATTTTCTTCATAAAATGATGCTTGTTGCATCTATTTATTAATTTTAAGAATTATTTACTTATTAACTGATATATTGCTTGTGGCATGGTTATTCTTACTTAACCCTATAATCTTGGTTCTTTGCTATATTGGTTAGCTTTGGGTTAGATTCAACCTATGATCACCATAGTTTAAGATTTGTTTACCATTGTTAAAGGATTTCAAGGAATGATCTTTAGGGTTCCACATCACTTGTGTCGTATTCGAATACTTTTTGTTACCAATTTCTTACTGATTTGGGGGTGAAAAGTTTAATTAACAATTGATTGGAATTGAAAATTTAATTCTAAATTTATTTGGATGTCGTATAGACTTAGACTCTTGGGGGTTTCTACATCATTTGGTATCAAAGCAAAGGTTTGAAATCAATTAAATTTATTTTTATATTGTTGTTTTAGTTCTATTTTTTCAAGTTACAACATAAAATTAAAAAATGGGTTTACTTAATAGTGGTCGGATCTTCTCTATTGTGCATGATATTGAAGTTTTGCTTAATTAGTGCAATTTTTTTTTTATGTTAGAAATACTTTTGATTTTGATCATATAAGAAAAGAACAGAAAAACAAAGTTGCTTGCGCACGAAGACTAGTTACCAAAATTGGCGTTGTTTTGATTCAATTGATCGCACACATATCAAATTGAGTTGCTAATGATTATAATTGCTTTAAATTGATTAAATTTGATATTTTGAGCAATTTTGGTGTGATTCATAATTAGATTTGAGTGGTTTCATATTGAGCATTATAGTGGATTGTTCGTTACACGTATTGCTTGAATAGTTCTATTGGTGATTGGTACTTGCTATTGGGCATCTAATTTACATATTTAGCCTCAATTTGGTTTAAAATTAGTGTGTCTAAGGTTCTCTTTGAATTTCATTAGGGGAGGATAACTTCTTTGCATATGTTTCCTAGTTTTGTCAATTCTTTGCATTCTTAGTTTTCTATTCTTTCTTACTCTCCTATTTGTTTCCATTGCATAAGTTGAGCAATTTTACATTTCATATTACATAACATATAATACATAACTACACACCTCATTCTTCATCAGTGTGTGCATATATTAAATTCATCTTATCTTTGCTTTCATAACATCAGTTTGCTTCTAGATTTGGTTTATTCTTTCTTTCATAGATTTTTATTGTTTTTACATTTTATTAGATACTTGTTGCTTGTTACTAATAATTTAGTTGGTTGAGATTTGATGTGGGTTAGGCTAATCATCACCAAAACCATGAAATGGGCCAACATGGAGTTGTTAGAAGTGGAGATGAGCACTTGAAGATGCCAAATGAGCCAATTACAAGACTAAAGGCTAAAATACTTAAAGAAGCATGTGTTTGTGGGACCATTTGTGAAGGAGCTCTTTGGAGAGAAGGTTGTGGCCATCAAGAATAGGCCAATGGATCTCAAGATTGAAGAGAAACAATCTCTTCTTCTTACCCATGTGTGTGTGGGCTTAATTAGAATGTTTATGTAATAGTTTTTAAGACCTTTTTATTTTTTTCTAGCCCATGTGTTTAAAACACAAGGGCCCTCTTTGGTTGACACTTAATTAATGTATTTTTGCTTCTTTGGATTTAATGGACATCCATACATGCCTTTTGTTTTTTAATTAGTGTTAGGCAGCATATTGAGGGTATAAAACTCTCTTAGATCGTGCTTCAAAGGGGGTAGTTGATTTTGTATTTTGATTTCTCTTGGCTTAGCTAAAAATTGCAAGAAAGGGATTTTTTTTCTTTTTATGCATTAAGAATTGAGTTGACTTATCAAGGTAAGTACTTGTGGCATTTATTCTTTTCTTGTTTTTTTCTATCCTATTATCTTAGTTTCTAATTGTATGTCAAATAGGGGTTTATTAGGGTAAAACCATTTTATCTAGGATTTGTGTTTTATGCTAAATTTGAGTGTTGGAGTTTCAGATTCTTTATAATCTTGGGGGTTGTGCATCAAGATTGAAATGGACATAACCTTGGTGGAAGCACAAGAGTGGTAAAAGGCAATATTGGTGAGCTCAAAAGATGGTAAATCAGTCAATTGAGTGAAACACGAGTGAAAACACATCTTTCTTGAGTGCAAATATGTGAGGGAATGTAGTAAGGTTATTACTAACATTGTTTTGCAGGTTATAATCATGTCAAAACAAGATGAAATTGCTTTAATTCGAGTTATTCTAAGGAAACTTGACAACATAGATGCAATGTATGAGATTATTTGGGATAAGATGGATAGGATAGATATGTGACATGAAGAGATGCCCTATTTGTGTTTTATGCTGAATTTGAGTGTTGGAGTATCACTCTTTTTGAATAACAACTTAAAATACAACTTGTTACATGTGCAGATAGTAGTAAAATGGATAAAATAAGAGATGTTGGAGAAAGTCAAGCTCATGAGAAGAATGGAGATATTCATGATATTGAGACCAAAAACTGAGAGTGAAGACATTGTGCCACCTTTAGAGAAAGTTACTATTGTTAGCAAGATTGAGAGTATAGAGATTGAAAGCGAAAGAGTTACTCATGTTAAATATGTAGCTAATGATAAGAATCTATGGTGGTGAGTGCAGTACATGATTTAGGTAAGCTTGGAGGAGTAAACCTGAGTGAAAATGGGTTACAAGAAGAGGTTTAGAGCATGATTGATCTAAAAGAAGGGGCAGTTTGTGATTTAAAAAAAAATGAAGAGAAATTTGAAAAATATGAGATTTTGAATAGTAAAAATGAGAGAAATGAGCAAAAAGAGAAAATAGTGAATTTGTGTGAAAAAGAAAAAGATGTGAAAAGTGAATTATTTACAAACAATCTTGATTTTGCTTTGCTTTGTCTTGTACATTTTTCTTTTGATGCAGGCAAAAATTTAAGGAAAATCTTCTTAAGGAAAAGGGAATGATGCAAGCAATAGTGCCAAGCATGGAGGGTTATCTTGTACCAATAAAGTTGAACAACCTTATATCCTTGACTTGAGCTTAGAAGGAATTCAAAAAATTATTTATATGTTCAAAATAGCTTTTGGGCTTGTTCCAAACCATAAGAGGCAGCATTGGAGTATTATAAATAATATTGGGCCTAGAGTCAACAATCAAGCTTATGAGTCAATGCTACATAAAGGGAAGCCTAAAGTGAAGATAAAATAAGTCTTTAATGAAGATTTAAGTCAATTGGACCTATTTCTAAGGTATCCAAGTCCATTAAATCATGTGCAAAGCACGTGCACAACTTAAGGGCAACCTTGGGAGGCATGATGAGTTTATTTTTTGGGCTTTAATATGTCATTTTTAAGCCCAATTCATGTGCTCTAAGTGGATAATTAGATTTGACCTAGTTTTCCTTATTCTAGTTGGATTCTATCTTTTAGAAATTAGACTTAGTTTAGTTTTCCTCTATTGAAAAGCATTTAAGTTTTATTAGTTGTCCATCCTTATTTTCAAGAGATTTGGATGAGATTTGGATAGAAATTAGACTTGGTTTAGTTTTCCTCTATTGAAAAGCATTTAAGTTTTATTAGTTGTCCATCCCTATTTTTAAGAGATTTGGATGAGATTTGGATAAGATGAGTTGTAAATCCCTATCTTTAAGGGATTAGAGTAGGACAATTATTAGAAATCTTATTCTTTGGGATTTAGCTTCTTTAGGGGTATAAAAACCTTCCCAAAATGTGTAAGGCATAAAATTTCATGAATAATATAAGTTTGAGAGGTTTTCTTCAAGAAAGGCATGTTTGGCATCTTAGTATGCTAAGAATTATTTCACTTATCAGGTTAGTAATGACTTGTGGCATGTTCTAATCCTTTCTTATACTTTTTGTTACTAATTCTTTATTGATTAAGGGGTGAAGGGTTTAATTAACAATGGATTAGAATTAAGAATTTGATTCTAAATTAATTTGGAGATTGTCTAGACTTAAATTCTAAGGGGTTGCTACATCACTAACTCTAGCCTTTATTAACCTAGGACCGCCTAAACCTACTCTAATACCACTAAATGCAATACCCTCTTAACTTATTATACCCGATAAGGTGGTGTCTCTAATTGTCCAACTGATGTATCTGTGCAACACTTATAGACATACACCACTTATGACAAATGTACATTTCATGAAATGAAGGCTTACATTTGTTATAACCAACAAAAAGTTGTATTATTAACAAATCATAAGTTGTTACATAGCTTAAATTGACACATGTCCCTAATATACATATAATAAATGTAGCACTAAACTTATGAACATGACATAAAACTAAATGTAAGGCAACGCTAATTTGGGTGGCTAACTCAACTACT
This sequence comes from Triadica sebifera, assembly GCA_023653625.1. Classification (NCBI taxonomy): domain Eukaryota; kingdom Viridiplantae; phylum Streptophyta; class Magnoliopsida; order Malpighiales; family Euphorbiaceae; genus Triadica; species Triadica sebifera. The sequence goes on from CM042900.1 coordinate 22,621,306, forward strand.
ACTACCTTGCTTCTCCTGTGGGGTCCACTGAATTGTGGCTTTCACTATGTACAAATGTCTTCTGTCTACTACCTGTGTAAGAAAACAATTTTCGCACTATGCTTACACTCAGTGGTGGACACTTTACAGTAATAGTCTAACAACTTTTGTAATTATTACTTCAACCTCACATGCATTTCTGATAACAAAATATAAAACAAATAATAGAGAAATTATGCCTTTAAAGCGAATATAAAACAAAACATAGTTACATCTAATAGAACTCAAATTTTCATAGAGACCAATCTTATTCATTGAGCATATCAAACCGTGTAATCTCTTAGCTTACCTATTTTGCCCTTAATACCAAAAACTGTTTAACATATATTCACATAGCATTTTAATTTAGTGTATCCTTACCTATTTAGCCCATAAATCTACTACCTAAACCGGACTATAAGGAGACACATAGGGTATCCATATAAAAAAAAGCGCATGTAATGGATGCCATGCATCTTTAATAACTGTTTGTCCTTATCAAATCGGATGTGTTTCATTAAAGCCATATAAACTGTATGTCCCAATCGAGCTGGATGATCCATATGAAACTATATTAGCCTATTGGAATACCAATAAGTCTACCATATTCTAGTTCAGACTCATTTATAGGCTTATAACATGTTTGTCTATATTCAACAATAAATCCATATGGCATTTATATCATACATAACATACATTTGACAATACTTGCCATATAAATATCATTTATCTTAAGGTCATATCATTGCATTCAATACATTACATTATTCTTATTATTTTGTATCGTTGTCATGACATGCTTTTCACACATTCTTTATGCATTTTGTGACCCTTTTGTGACATTCTTAAATATACAACCAGCACTATATAATAGTCATGCCAATAACTACTTTCAAACTAAATTACTGACTTCTAACCTTTCAGAACTTAGATAGATTCATCACTCATACGTACACTCATGCTTATGATTTACATGCTTTGTAAATATTATAGGAAACTCACATGCTGATGCATCCCACATCTGTTGTGAAGGAACTCCTGGACTGGTTTATAAGGCTGGGTTCAAAGCTCCCCATTTGAGTTTGCTTTTGGGGCGAAGTTAGGAGTCCACATTCTTATCGTTTGGTATCAGAGCCAGCCCTGTACATCAGTGTCCTTTCGGGTTACGACAGATCACCGACCTAGGCAGTAGGGGTCTTAAGGGGGTGGGGATGTTGCATCCCACATCGGTTGTGGAGGAACTCCTGGACTGGTTTATAAGGCTGGGTTCAAACCTTCCCCTTTGAGCGCGCTTTTGGGGCGAAGTTAGGAGTCCACATTCTTATCACATGCCTTACTTTACAGTGTTTACCTATAACTCACTATTATACATTCAGTTCATGCATAGACATGTATTCACCTAGTGTTGTTATCTTTCTTATTCATGTGTCTATATTCACTTTACTATTTCTAACATTTTCCTACTTGTTATCCTGCTTAATATTACATATTATACAAACCTTGTCATATTATTTTTGTACTCCTATTATCATCCAAAAACCTACTATATCACTACTAGCATGGTCACATTGCACAATATTTTGAACAAATCATAACATCAATACATAATTCATTTTAATTACATAGAATGATACATATTCTAAAATTTTATTGAGTTTAATTGCATTTATGGCTATTGCCATAAAGCATGTACAAACATATATTTAAGCTTTTACGACATCTACTAGATCTTTACCCTTGTCTCGCTTGGGCTTCTGCAACATTGATTTGCCTGGCATAATTTATTCAATGATTAGCCAATAGGACAACACTAGATTAAAAGTGCGATACGAACTAGCTATCTTATGCAATGTGATTTACAACCCCTTACCACTTCATATCTTCTTTATGTACACAAAATTTTAAGCTCTAATAAAGCTTTTATAATTTAAATAAGGGTTTGTAGATCATGTCTCAATACCAGTTTGTTCCCTTTTTGTCTTTTCTCTAACTCAATTTTTCATTTGATCATTTACATGTTTTTGTCATAGCTTCACTTTAGTCCAAAACTTCTTGTAAATAGCTTACTCTTAATCTTATTAGATTAATCACCTTATTAATTATTCAAGTTTTGACTTAATTTGGTTTAATTCTTTAGGTTCCAATTCTATGTCTCTGGTTTTATTTATTTAACTTCTCATATTTCTCTTAATTAATTTTCATTCAATTATACTCTCAAATTAAGATCGCCAACATTTTTTTCTCAATCAAACATCCCATATCATCTTCAATCAACCCTTGCTCCATAAAATAAGAAAATGGAAAAGAAGAGAAAGATGATTAGACCTATTTCTTATGCAAAACCCTAAAGACCGTGCCTTAAAACCCCTCAACAAGATAAGATGAACAAAACTTAAGCTCTGATGATCATAGGCTGAATCCAATCCAAAGCTAATTAACGTATCAAAAAATCAAGATTATAAGGTTTATTAAGAATGGCCACTCTACAAGCAATATTACTTGATAAACAACTAATTCCTAAAATAAAGAAATGCAACAATCCTCACTTTATGGAGAAAATACTCAAATTCGTTTTTATTCATTAATAATTATAAAATATGCCCAAATGAGTATTTATAGCACAAAGTCTTTGAATCCATCATGGTAAAGGATAACTAAGTCTTATTCTAACCTAAATACAAAAAAGATACGTAAAATCTAATATAATTTCTTAAAGTTAGGGATTCACATTCAAGTAATCCAAATTCATGAAAAATAGGGATATGATAACCAATAACCCAAATCCTTGTCTAATAAGAAAAACTAATCAAAATCTTCTAGAAACTTGATTAAAGGTAGTGTATTGGACTTCATATCCTTGGTCCACACACCTAACACTAATTAAAGTCGAGGATAATTAAAATAGGCAGCCCACATATATAATTAAGCCTAATTACAAGTTAAGCCCAAATCCCATAAGTAGGTACATGCGTGGCACATGAACTTGAGCACATGGTTGGCATATGATGTTTTACACATGTTTGGCACATGAGGGTACATGAGTTGCACATGACTTTGAGATGCAAATGACTATCAATTACACTATTATCTTTCAATAACATAGTTTTCTTATTAGGACATTGATGCAGCAACCACCTATAATCTAAGTTTAGACAACTTCCAAATCAATTTGATACAAATCTTAAGTTTAACCAATTGCAAGATTAGACTCTTCACCCCCAAAACAGCAAGGAATTGGTAACAAAGAGTATGAAGAGAGAATTGGATTCACGCCACAAATTAGTTACCAACCTAATAAGTGAAAATAATCCTTGGTATATCAATGAAGATCACACCTCCCACTTGAAGAACACTCAAGAACACTCAAATTTTGATCTTAATCACCAATCTGATTGTCTTACACGCATAAGGAGGTATTTATACCTCTACAAACCAAACCCTAGGTGCAAAAATGAAGAAAAAACCAATCTGACCCAATGACTTAAGGACAAACGAATGAGCTTAATTTTATAAGGCCTACACACCTAAGACAAGTTAAAATAAGGCTGATCATGTGTCTTTAAATGAAATCATATTCCAATAATTAAAATAAAACAGTCCACTAAATTTAATCTTAGGCCTAACCATGACATAACATAAGTCCACCTTAACATAACATATTGCACATGACTTGAACCTTGTAATATAGACTTCTTCTCTAGCCCATTAGGCTAGTTGTCTTCACCATCACATGCCCTAATAAGTGTCACAAGCTGTGGATCGCTAACTGATTCCATCTCTTCAAGCCTGACCCAAGCCTCTTCCTTGATATCTCTTATCACAAAGCTTTGAATATACATTTGCAAGGCTGCCTTGAGCTTGTTTCTACTTGATCTTATGATTGGACTAGGTGGCTATTTTCCATCTGCTGCTTTGCCTTCTCATGTATAGACTTAACCAAATCTTCCTTCTTTTGCCCATCTAAGTTAGAAATATCATTCAAAGGTATAGGCAACAAATCCAAAGGGGTTAGCGGATTAAAACCATACACAATTTCAAATGGAGAATAGCATGTTGATGAAGGAATGCTTCTATTATATGCAAATTCTACTAATGGAAAACAATCTTCCCAAGTTTTCAAATTCTTACCAACAATAGTACATAATAATGATCCTAAAGTTCTATTAACCACTTCAGTTTGACCATCTGTTTGAGAATGACAAGTAGTAGAAAATAGCAATTTTGTTCCCAACTTTCCCCATAGCACACGCCAAAAATGACTCAAAAAATTGGAATCTCTATTAGAAACAATAGTTTTAGGAACACCATGCAAACGCACAACATCCTTAAAGAACAAATCAGAAATATGTGTAGCATCATCAGTTTTATGGCTATGACTGGTGGAAGTTGGTGTTAGCGAAACCTCAAACTTTGAACCCTCAGACATGGGATTTCCTTGTGGCAAAGTTTAAAAAGAAATATGTGCAAGAGTTTATGTGGATGAGAAAAAGTAAGAATTTCTCAATCTGAAGCAGAGGGGTATGACAGTAGCTGAGTACGAATTGGTGTTCACCAAGCTGAGCAAGTATGCTACTGGGATTATTGGAGATGAAGCTGATAAATGTTGTAGATTTGAAGACGGTCTTAATGAAGAGTTTGGATATTTAGTGGCTTTCCACCAGCATACAAATTTTGTTATGCTAGTGTCCTCTGCCATTAGTATTGAAAGGAGGAAAAAGCTGAAGATAGAAGAGTTCTCTAAGAAATCAACAACTAGTGTGGCCTAGACATCAGGTAGGAAAGGATGGAAAGTACCTTGACCCTTTTAGTCATGGACTGCTGGGCAGACATTTTCTGGTAGGTGGGGTGGCGTCAGCATTTTAGACCTGTAACATCATCTGCTAGTTCACCAGCATCATTTTCCAAGAGACCAACTCTAGGTATGTGTCAGCATTGTGGTAAATCTCATACAGGAGAGTGTTGGTGGTTAACTGGTGCATGTTTGAGATGTGGAGCTACTAACCATATGAAGAGTGATTGTCCTAGACTTAGTACAGGCAGTATGGCACCAGCACAGACTATTGCATCGGTACAGGGCCGTGGTAGAGGTCGAGGTCAGTTTAGAGGTAGTCGTACTGGACAGAGTCAGGGGGTATCTAAGACAGTTGACAGACCCGGAGGTAGTAGAGCTCCAGCTTGGGCATATGTGATGAGAGCCCGTGAGGACCAGGATGCACCAGACATCATAGTTGGTAAATTATCTTTATTTGATTTTGATTTACATGCATTGGTAGATCTTGGTTCCACGCATTCATATATAAGCACAACTGCATTTAGACAAGGGAACATGATACCTGACACCTTAGAATATGAGATAGTTGTTGATGCAGCAACCACCTAGAATCTAAGTCTAGACAACCTCCAAATCAATTTGATACAAATCTTAATTTAAACAATTGCAAGATTAAAATATTCACCCCCAAAACAGCAAGGAATTGGTAACAAAGAGTATGAAGAGAGAATTGGATTCACACCACAAATTAGTTACCAACCTGATAAGTGAAAACAATCCTTGGTATATCAATGGAGATCACACCTCCCACTTGAAGAACATTCAAGAACACTCAAATTTTGATCTTAATCACCAATCTTTGAATATACATTTGCAAGGCTACCTTGACCATGTTTCTACTTGATCTTATGATTAGACCAGGTGGCATCACTAATCCATCTCCTCCATGGCATGTATGATCATTTCTGTTGTCTTGGCTCGCATCACTCCCTCCCTCCTCAAAAGGATTCATCCTCGAATCACCACCTGCATTATCAAAAGAAGAAAGGTCAGCAACATTAGAAGTTGCTGAAACACCATATCCATCGGGTAAGTCAATCTTATAGGCATTGTCATTGGTCCTCTCAACCACTTGAAAAGGTCCATTGCCTCTTAGATCCAACTTGGATTTCCTTTGGTTAGGAAATCTCTCTTTCCTAAAATGCACCCATACCCAATCTTCAGGTTCAAATTTCACAACTTTACGTCCTTGATTGGCTTTTTGTGCATAACTTTTGTTCTTAAACTCAATGTGCTGCTTTGCCTTCTCATGTATGGACTTAACCAAATCTGCCTTCTTTTGCCCATCTAAGTTAGAAATATCATTCAAAGGTATAGGCAACAAATCCAAAGGGCTTAGCGGACTAAAACCATAGACAATTTCAAATGAAGAATAACCTGTTATTGAATGAATGCTTCAATTATATGCAAATTCTACTAATGTCAAACAATCTTCCCAAGTTTTCAAATTCTTACCAACAACAGCACGTAATAATGATCCTAAAGTTCTATTAACCACTTAGTTTGACCATCTGTGTTGAGGATGATAAGTAGTAGAAAATAGCAATTTTGTTCCGAACTTTCCCTACAACACACGCCAAAAATGACTCAAAAACTTAGAATCTCTATCAGAAACATTAGTTTTAGGAACACCATGCAAACGCACAATATCCTTAAAGAACAAATCAGAAATATGTGTAGCGTCATCAACTTTTATAGCAAGCGATGAAATGTGCCATCTTGCTAAACCTATCAACTACAACAAAAATGCTATCTCTTCCCCTTTTAGTCCTGGGAAATCCCAACACAAAATCCATAGAGATGTCAGTCCAAGGCTGATTAGGGATGGTTAAAGGAGCATACAACCCATGAGGTGGAATTCTTGACTTGACTTGCTTACATGCAACACATCTAGAGCAAATTTTCTCAACATCTTTCTTCATATTAGCCAATAAAAATGCTCATGCAATATGTCAAGGGTCTTAGCAACACCAAAATGACCCATCAAACCACCATTATGAGCTTCACACATAAGCAACTCACGCATTAAACAATTAGGCACACAAAGTTTATTTTCTGTAAATAAATAGCCATCATGCCTATAAGACCTTTGAAATGCAGATTGTTCACATGCATTATAAACATTTGAAAAATCAGAATAAGAAGCATACAATTCCCTTATATATTCAAATCCCAACAATCGGGAACTCAATGTAGTAATAAGAGTATATCTTCTAGATAATGCATCAGCAACCACAGTTTCCTTACCTTGTTTGTATTGAATCACATAAGGAAATGTCTCAATGAACTCCAACCACTTGGCATGCCATTTGTTCAACTTACCTTGACCCTTGAGATGCTTTAAAGACTCATGATCACTATGAATCACAAACTTTTTAGGCCAAAGATAATGCTGCCAAGTCTCCAAAGCCCTCACCAATGCATACAACTCCATGTCATATGTGGAATAATTGAGTTGTGCACCACTCAACTTCTCACTAAAGAAAGCAATTGGACACCTACCCTGCATCAAAACAGCACAAATACCTATCCCGGAGGCATCACATTCAATATCAAAAGTAGAATTAAAATCAGGCAAACTCAAAACAGGTGCAGAACAAAGTTTATCATTCAAAGTTTTAAATGCAAGTTTTTGCGCCTCACCCCACTTAAATCCCACATCTTTTTTAATGATTTCAGTTAAAGGAACACATATGACACTAAAATCCTTTACAAACCTCCTCTAAAAGCTAGCAAGGCCATGAAAGCTCCTAACATCACTCACATTCCTAGGGGTTGGCCATTCTTGGATAGCCCTTATCTTCTCCTCATCAACCTCAATTCCATTGGCACTCACCACATACCCTAAGAATATAACTCTATTCATGCAAAATGTGCACTTTTTAAGTTTAGCATACATTTCTTCTCTCCTAAGTGTATCCAAAACAGCCCTAAGATGATGTACATGCTCATCAATAGATTTACTATATATCAAAATATCATCAAAATAAACAACAACAAATTTTCCAATGAACTGACGCAAAACATGATTCATCAATCTCATAAAAGTGCTAGGGGCATTGGTTAGACCAAAAGGCATAACGAGTCACTCATAAAACCAAGCTTTGTTTTAAATGTTATTTTCCATTCATCACTAACTTTCATCCTAATTTGGTGATATCCACTCATCAAATCAATCTTAGTAAAGACACATGTGCCATGCAGTTCGTCTAACATATCATCCAATCTGGGTATTGGATGGCGATACTTAATTGTTATCCGATTCATAGCCCTACAATCAACACACATGCGCCAACTCCCTTCCTTTTTATGCACCAAAAGCACCGGCACTGCACACAGACCAAGACTCTCACAGATATGCCCCATTGCTAACAACTCCTCCACATGCCTTTGAAGTTCCTTTGTCTCCTCAAGGTTGCTCCTATAGGCTGGGCGGTTTGGAATTTGAGCTCCTGGTATGAAATCAATTTAATTTCAATTCCTCTTATTGGTGGCAATCCTTGTGGTAACTCTTCAGGGAATACATTCTCATATTCATGCAATAAAGAAACAACAACACTAGGCAAAGAAGGGTTAAGGTCAGCTTCCTTAAAATAAGACTCCTTATACATGAGTACAAGTAAACATTGTTGATTCTCAAAATCCACTCTCATATCCCTTACTTTTGCATAAATTTTTTTTTCTTTGTACCTCTCCTTTGGGCAAATTATTTTTTTTCTTTTTGGTCCTCTTTTCCTCCCATTTTTCTCTCTTTCTTAGCCTCTCCTTTTTATTTTCCTCTCATCTCTCTTATTTTGCAACTCTCGGCCTTTCCATTTTCTTTTTGCTCATTTTCTCTCTATTTGGACCTTTTGGCTTTTTTTTGCATTTCTTCCTCCATGCTCCTTTTTAGCTTCATTTGATCTTCATAAACTTCACTAGGAGTCATAGGAGCTAGAATGATATGTTGATCTCCCATCATGAACGGTCCCCAGTGCACAAATATTTGCATAGGTTTCTAACCTATAACATATTTGCTTGGGGAGAAAGCAATGGGACCATTCAGAAATCTAAACTCTTCCTGTTTGAGATGGCCAGAAGAGGTCTCACTATGGCGCTTTCTAGATGGTTGCAAAGCATCTTCTGTCCATTGCCACCAAGCCTACAGGAGATATACTCATTAGTGGATATGTGACCCATATGGCCTTGAAGCTTGGCTATTTGAAGCTGGATGACCATCATTTCAATCTCATCCCAGGGCATCCTCGAGATCGATTGGATGTCGAGTCCTTCATTAAGATGGAAGCGGCTGTCAGAATTGTTCATGAGAACAATATTTACTACCGTTTCACAGACACTGTTGGGGAGATAATTTGGGAAGATAATGATTCAGAGGACTTCAAAGTCGGTCTCCAAGGGATCCAGCAGAAGAAATGGATTTGGGTTGAGGAAGGACCTCCAGCAGCTGAGCAGGACATCGGACAATCTTCGACTTCCACATCGAATTTGGCGCTGCAAGTGGTTAACCTCTTGGCACCATGATTTGAGCAGCTGCAGGCTTCAATGGACGAGAGGTTTGAGAACCTCAAAGACTTCATGGAGTCTCGGATGGACAACCTTGAGGCAGAGGTTGCTCGACTTAGGGATAGGATGTCCGGCTAGGTATTAGGCTAGATGGTAGCCTTAATATGTTTGTTTGCTTGTTTTTTTGCTTGTTTTTTTGTTTGTTTTCAGGAAATTGTAAATTTCCTTTCTGACTTTTATTTACTTTGGTTTGTACTTCTCTTTTAAACATTAATATATTTGCTTTGTTTTTCTTTTGGTATCTTTATATTCTTTTTGTTGATGACAAAAGGGGGAGAACCTAGCAATATATTAAGATAAATGAATTTTGAATCAAAAATAATAACCTACAAATACATAGAGTTAAGTAGGGAGAAATTAGCAATACTTAAAATTTGATTCAAAATAAATATGCAAGTATGAAATTGAGCTCTATACACATTAGATATATCTTAAGTATACTTTTCATATACCTTAATGCAAGTTACATAAATGAATATGCCTTGATATACTCTAAATATACCTTACATATACTTCATGCCTTAAAAAACAATTTGGTATATATTGGATATACTTTGCATATAACTTGCATATACTTAAAAACTAGAAAGCTTATTTCAATGCTACATCATTCTTTACAATTCTTGCATTTCATCAATTTTTATCCTAAGTATCTTTTGAGGGGGACACTTCTCAAAAGTGCATATTGCTAGATTATTTGTCACCATCAAAAAGGTGGAGATTGTTAAACCTTAAGGGGTATTTCTTTCATTTTGATTATAACAAATAAAATAGCAATATTGTATTTAACATACTTGTTTTTCTAAGTCTATTAAACAGGGTATGGAATAAAATAGTAAAAATGGAGAATGGAAGATTAATCCTTGAAAGATAAAATTAAGGAAGTAGCATGTTCACGCCCGTGACCCTATGTGTCACGACCGTGACAAAACTAACCATCACCAAAACCAACATTTGAAGTTCACGGCCATGAAGGAAGACAACAAACCGTAAAATGCACATTTACGTCACACCCGTTAATTACATGTCACGCCCGTGAACCTTCATGACAATTTCATTCAGAGAGCTTCAGGACCAAAGTCACCACATGGATCACGGCTGGAAAGTTTGTCACGCCCGTGAAGATATATGTCATGCCTGTGACCCAATGTTTCAAAACCTTCCAAAGAGCTTCACGACCAAGGTCACAACTTCAGTCACAAACATAGTCACGCCCTTGAAAGATGAAAGAGAAAAATGTCAGACGCGATTATTTGGGTTGGTACAACGACTAGTTTCGTATTAAATGCACTCTAACGACTATAATTAGCCATGAGAGTATAAATGCAAGTCATTTATGCATTTAGTACAAGAGGATAACAAATACTTTGAATCAAAATCTTATTACAAGCTATTTGTACATTTAATACTTTCATAACCAATATCTATTCTCTGTGAAAATCTTTTTCTCATCATTTATTGAGCAATAAAGATTTGTAAGTGTTTCTCTCTGTAATCATTTATTACTCAAGTGAGTTTTGGCTATTTCTAGGTTAAGAGTAGAACAAAGGGTTAGTTGTGTGAGCCTTTAAAACACAAGATAAAGGTTGTTTGTGTGAGCCTTTAAAACACAAAATAAAGGTTATTTGTGTGAGCCTTTAAAACACAAGATAAAGGTTGTTTGTGTGAGCCTGTAAAACACAAGATAAAGGTTGTTTGTGTGAGCCTGTAAAACACAAGATAAAGGTTGTTTGTGTGAGTCTGTAAAACACAAGGAATTGGTTATTGTGTGTGCCACTAAAACACAAGGGATTTCTGGGTTAGCTGTGAGCCATTGTGAGAAACACCATAGTTGGGAGTGAGCTTGTAAAACTCCATTGTAACACTTAGTGTGTTAGTGAAACTCCCAATTGCGATTGGGGAGAGGAGTAGGGTTTGTTAACACCCGAACCTCTATAAAAATCCTTGTGTCAAATTTCTCTATCCCTCATAAAATTAATTTTTATTTCCACACTTTAAAGTTAAATTTGTAAAACTCCAATTCAACCCTACCTTTTTGGCTCAATATCTAGGCAACACATGATATACTCACCGAGCTATTATAATGACTTACCTCAAAATCTGCGCAGGCATTAGCTCGCATACTACATGTCATACCATCAAAATTATATATATATATATATAGAAATATTTACTCAAGTGAGCTTTGGGTATTTCTGGGTTAAGAGTAAAACACTTGTAAGGGTTAGTTGTGTGAGCCTCCAAAACACAAATTAAAAGGTTGTTTGTGTGATCCTGTAAAATACAAAGTGAAGGTTGTTTGTGTGATCCTGTAAAACACAAGGAAGGTTATTTGTGTGAGCCTCCAAAACACAAATTAAAAGGTTGTTTGTGTGATCCTGTAAAACACAAAGTGAAGGTTGTTTGTGTGATCCTGTAAAACACAAGGAAGGTTATTTGTGTGAGCCTGTAAAACACAAGGAATTGGTTATTGTGTGAGTCATTAAAACACAAGGGATTTCTAGGTTAGGTGTGAGCCATTGTGAGAAACACCATAGTTGGGAGTGAGCTTGTAAAACTCCATTGTAACACTTAGTGTGTTAGTGAAACTCCCAATTGCGATTGGGGAGATGAGTAGGGTTTGTTAACACCCGAACCTCTATAAATCTTTGTGTATGATTTTCTCTATCTCTCCTAAAATTAATTATTCATTTCCGCACTTTAAAGTTTAATTTTTTGAAACTCCAATTCAACCCCCCTTCTTGGTCTAATATCTGGGGCAACAATTGGTATCAAAGCTTTGTCTAGCATCGAAGCCTAAAAAGCGCTAGTAAAGAGTAAGATATGGCCAGTGAAGGATTCCAAAGTCTCAAACCTTACTTTGATGGAGCAAATTATTCCCATTGGAAGTTTAGGATGGAGACATACTTGGATAGTGAAGGAATTGAAATCTGGGATAGTGTATGAAAAGAATGGACACCACCAACAAGAAGAGGAGTTGATGGTGAAGAAGAAATCCTATCAAGAGATGATTGAACAGAGCCTCAAAGAAGAGCAAATTTCAAAAACAAGAAGGCAATGACAATCCTATCAAGCTCATTATCCATTGAAGAATGTGGGAGAATACAACACTGCTCAACAGCATATAGCATGTGGAAGACATTGGAAAACTATTATGAGGGAACTAAGCAAGTCAAATCCAAAAAGATTCAACTTTTAACCTCAGAATATGAGCTCTTCAAGATGAAATCCAATGAGTCAATCACTGACATGACCAATCGTCTTCTAGCCATTATAAATGGAATGAGGAAACTTGGGAAGCATCTGAGCTTGGAAGATGTAAACAATAAAATCCTGAGAAGTCTTCCTCTTAAAGACTTGGTTCAAGAATTGCTAGCATAGAAGAAGCAGATGAAGATATGAGCATCATGAATACTGATGTGCTGATTGGCAAATTTCTCACACATGAGATGGCAGTAAAGAAAGATAGAGAGCTTGAAGCAGAGCCAGAGAAAAGAAAGCCCTTGGCACTCAAAACCTCTACTTCAAAATCTCAAGAAGATAGTGGAGATGATGAAGAAATGAGTGATGATGAAAATGAGGATATTGCTATGCTTTCAAGGAGATTAAAAAGAATCATTGAGAAGAAAATGAGCAATTTCAGAAAATTCAGACAAAGAAACCTCAAACAAACTTCTAATGACACACATAGAAGCAAGGAAGAGGTAAAATGCTATGAATGTGGAAAGAAGGGACATATCAAACCAGAATGTCCAAGACTTAAGAAGCATAAGAGCAAATACCAAAGAGACAATGGGGAGAAATGTCACAAAGCCACATGGGATGACGAAAGCTCTTCAAGTGAAAAAGATGATAATGAAAGCGAAAAGGTCAACCTATGCTTCACGTCTCGGAAAAAGTAAGATCACTACACTCATATTCTTTCAATAATAATAGTAGTGACAATGATAGTAATAGTGATAGTGATGATGATGATGATGATGATGAGCAAAGCCTTATAGAAGAATTAAATATAGAATTAGAGAAATATAGAACTAAATTTAGTACCTATAGAAATAATATCTCTAATTTGAAAAATAAGATAAATGGATTAGAAAAGGAGAACATAAAGCTTAAATCATCTAATGAATCTCTTCAAAAGTCATTAGATGAATATTCATCAAGACCCTCAACAGCTTCATTGTTAAAAGAAAATAATACTTTGAAAAATGAAGTTGAGGAACTTAGAAATTCCATCTCTAAATTTCACAAAGGTAAAGAGAGCTTTGATACTCTCATTGTGTCTCAGAGATCACCCTTAATTAAACATGGTCTAGGATTTAAGGACACATCATCATCTTCTCACAAAACTATATTTGTTAAATCTAAAGAATCTCACATCTCTACACCTGTTAGAACTGCACCAAGAAATAAGAATGTTAAACCTTCTATACAGAAAAAAATAATCATGCCTTTATGTATAAGAAGCAAGCATCTAGAAGAATGCAAATTAATCATGATTATGCATGCCATTGCTCTCAAAATCAGTCTAATAGAATTATGGCATTTAAATATAGTGTAAGACCAAAAAGCAATCTTAGACCTAAACAATGTAATTATTGTAGAAAATGGGTCACATAAATAAACATTGCTGGATAAGGAAGGCTCATTGGGAACCTTCATGTGCTAACCTTCAAGGACCCAATCTCATTTGGGTACCTAAAAATCATACTTGATTTGTGATTCTATAGGTATGCCTCAAGTCCACAATAAACAAAAATATTTGGCAAGTAGACAGTGGATGCTCAAGGCATATGACAGGAGACAAAAAACTTTTCAATGAAATCAAAAGTATCGATGGAGGTAAAATTACCTTTGGAAACAATGCAAAGGGTAAGGTAATTGGAATTGGTTCTATTGGTGTTAATAGTACTACTTTTATTAAGGATGTCTTACTTGTTGATGGCTTGAAACATAACTTGTTAAGTGTAAGTCAATTATGTGATAAAGGAAACAAAGTAATCTTTACTTCAAACGAATGTCTTGTAATCTCTATCGATGGTCAATAAATATTTAAAGGGAATAGAGATATCAATACATACATAATAAACTTACATGAACTATCTAACCATTCCTCTAAGTGTCTTATGACTACTAGTGATGAATCTTGGCTGTGGCATAAAAGACTTGGTCATGCTAACATGGACTTAATACAAAGTCTCAGCACAGGAGAGCTAGTAAAAGGATTGCCAAAAGTTAAATATGATAAAGGCAAGACATGTGATCCTTGTCAGAGAGGAAAGCAACACAAGTCATCTTTCAAAGCCAAAAACATAGTAAGTACTTCAAAACCTCTCCAACTCCTGCATTTATACTTGTTTGGACCTACTAGAATTGCTAGCTTAGGAGGAAAACATTATGCATTTGTCATCGTAGATGATTACTGTAGATTTACTTGGGTAATTTTCTTAGCTCAAAAGAGTGATGCTTTTGAAAACTTCAAAAACTTTGCTAGAAGAATTCAAAATGAAAAAGGGTACTGCATTTCAAAAATAAGGAGTGATCATGGGAAAGAATTTGAAAATGAAAACTTTGAAAGTTTTTGTCTTGAACATGGCATTTCACATAATTTCTCATCTCCTAGGACACCTCAACAAAATGGGGTAGTTGAAAGGAAAAATCGTACTTTAATTGAAATGGCTAGAACAATGCTTAATGAATATGATTTACCAACTTATTTTTGGGCAGAAGCCACAAACACTGCATGTTATATTTCAAATCGAGTTTTCAAAAGACCTCTTTTAAACAAAACCTCATTTGAGCTATGGAATGGAAGAAAGCCCTTGATATCATACTTTAGAGTATTTGGATGCAAGTGTTTTATATTGAACACCAAGGACAATCTTGAAAAATTTGCCTCTAAGTCTGATGAATGTATCTTTTTAGGATACTCTACAACCAGCAAAGCATATAGAGTATTTAATAAAAGATCATTAACAGTTGAAGAATCCATGCATGTTGTTTTTAATGAATCTAGTAGACTTGATCTTGTGAAAGGTAGTGTTCTTGATGATGTTGTAGGTAATATGGAAAAACTTGATATTGGAAATGAAAAAGAAGAAAATGATCAAGAAAATTTACTGCAAAATGACACTCTACCTCAAAATCAAGAACAAATGGATCAAAAACTTCCAAAAGAATGGAGAATGACGAAAGATCATCCAAAAGAGCAAATAATTGGTGATCTATCAAGGGGAGTAAGTACTAGATCTCATTTCAAGCATTTGGTCACTGACATTGCTTTTATTTCACAAATTTAGCCTAAAAATATTGATGAGGCTCTTAATGATGAAAGTTGGGTAATTGCCATGCAAGAGGAACTCAACCAATTTGAGAGAAATAAGGTATGGAACCTAGTACCTAGACCCAAGGATCATCAAATCATAGGTAGCAAATGGGTATTTAGAAACAAATTAGATGAACAATGGTTAATAACCAGGAATAAGGCAAGACTAGTTGCAAAAGGATATAATCAGTAAGAAGGTATATATTATGATGAAACATATGCACCGGTAGCTAGATTAGAAGTTATAAGAATACTCTTAGCATATGCATGTCACATGAATTTCAAACTTTTACAAATGGATGTGAAAAGTGCATTTCTAAATGGTTATATAGATGAAGTGTATGTAGAACAACCACCAGGTTTTGAAAGCTATGATTTGCCAAATCATGTTTTTAAACTTTCAAAAGCTTTGTATGGTTTAAAACAGGCTCCAAGAGCTTGGTATGAGAGATTAAGTTCTTTTTTATTAGAAAACAGCTTTACAAAGGGAAATGTTGACACTACACTATTCATCAAAAAGCATAAGCATGATATACTAATTGTTCAAATTTATGTTGATGATATAATATTTGGTTCTACTAATGAGTTGCTTTGTCAAGAATTTGCTAAGTGCATGACTTGGGAATTTGAAATGAGCATGATGGGAGAACTTAAGTATTTCCTTGGTCTACAAATAAAGCAAAGAAATGAGGGCATATTCATCAACCAATCTAAATATGCCAAAGACTTAATCAAGAAATTTGGTATGGAAGGATGCAAAAATGCCAAGACTCCTATGAGCACATCAACAAAATTGGACAAAGATGAAAAGGGTAAGAGCATTAATGAAAAGCTTTATAGAGGTATGATCGGATCACTTTTATATCTTATTGCTTCTAGACCCGACATTATGTATAGTGTTTGCTTATATGCACGATTTCAATCATGTCCTAAAGAATCTCATTTAAATGCTGTAAAAAGAATTTTAAGATATTTACATGGATCATTGCATCTAGGTTTATGGTATCCTAGGAATTCATCTTTTTATATTATAGGATATTCAAATGCAGACTATGCTGGTAGTCTTTTAGATAGGAAAAGTACTTCAGGTACTTGTCACTTCATTGGAGAATGCTTAGTTTGTTGGTTTAACAAGAAACAAGTTTTTGTTGCTCTCTCAACTGCTGAAGCTGAATATGTAGCAGTTGGATGTTGTTGTACACAAATTCTTTGGATGAAACAACAACTTAAGGACTATGGTCATGAGATGAACCATATACCTATCAAATGTGACAACACAAGTGCTATAAATCTTTCAAAGAATCCTATTCAACACTCAAGAAGCAAGCATATTGACATAAGGCACCACTTTATTAGAGATCATGTTCAATATGGAGATGTTGCATTAGAATTCATAAGCACAGAAAATCAATTAGCAGATATTTTTACTAAGTCTCTAAATGAGGAAAGATTTAATTTCATTAGAAGAGAACTTGGTATGATTGATGGATTAACCTTGTGATTGCAAAAAATATGAAATTTTAATTGTTGATTTTAAATCATATCACAAGTTATAAGATAGAAATTTTGATGAGAATTCATGTGTTAAGGAGTAGAATCTTTGTTGAAATGATTTAGTCTTGTTTTAGGACTTAATTTTAATTTGATGAAAATTTAAGGGAGTCACGCCCGTGACATATGTTCACGCCCGTGACTTAAATGGCCCAAAGAGGCAGTGTGGTTCACGACATGGTTCACGGCTTCAAGTGGTGAAAAGTTATTTTCAAGGCTTGAGTCACGCCCGTGAAAATAGCCATTCACGCCCGTGATGAATTTTCACTCCCGTGAACAATTACACCCCAAAACTCACAGAAGCTTTCACGCCTTGAGTCACGACTTGCTTCACGGGCATAAGTAGTGAAATTCAAAAGTTCACGCCCGTGTCCATTTATTCACCACCGTGACGGATAATTATTCACGCTTGTGATATTCAACTATCACGCCCGTTAAAGTATTCGCGTCTTCATTCATGGGTGGAACACTCCTTCAACAAACTATGAACACGATCATTTATGCCCGTGAACACTTTCGTCACGTCCGTGAATGTATCGAATATATAAGAGAACAGCCGGTTACAACCTTCATTTCAACTCTCCATCTCCCAAAACCACTATCATTTACTCTCATTCATTGAAACATTGAAGATTCTGACCCCAAAGACTTGAAATTTCCCTATAAATACCACAAAAAGTTTGAATCTTCAGCAAATATCATACATTTCTAGGGTTTTACATCAAATTTTTTGTCAAAATTATTTTCAACTCCATCAACAACAAATTTCTTCAAAAATGGAGTCTGCTTGATCCAAGGGAAAGAGAAAGAAGTCTCATGCACCTAAGAGGTATGCAGATTACCTAATGAACCGCATTCCGAAGAATTGCCATCCTCGGTATGCAACTTTGAAGAAGATACCTCTTTTGTCTTCAAGGTCCTTCGAATGGAAAACAGTCTGAAGTCTCGGACTTGAGACGGCTATGACAGAGCAACTACAAGCCTGTCATCTCAAAGATTTTGTTGAAATTCATCAGCCGACTCTGAGGGAGCCAACACTGGAATTTCTCAGCACATTGCAGGTTTCACCTACTTGAGTGGTGAAATTCCAACTCTGCAACAATCCTAACACCCTCAATGCCATTGAATTTGGCAAATTGTTCAACCTACCATCTGATGGCATCCTGAATGACACTGAGGTGGAATTCTCTGCCCCACAAGCCTGGACACACTTTGGCACCGATTGTAGCTGGGATGTCAAGAAGACAAAGAGCACACATCTTAAGGCTCCAGTGCACAGGTATTTGCATAGGTTCCTAACCTATAGCATATTTGCAAGGAGAGAAAGTAATGGCACTATCAGGAAGTCAGAACTCTTCCTCCTTGAGATGGCTCGCAGAGGAGTCACAGTGGCACTTTCCAGATGGTTTGCTAATCATCTTCTCTCCATAGCCACCAAGCCCACAGAAGATATTTTGATTGGGGCATATGTCACCCATATTGCAATGAAGCTCAAATATTTGAAGTTGGATGCCCATCATTTCAACATCATTCCTGCACATCCTCAAGATCACCTGGATGTCGAGTCGTTCATCAAGATGGGAGCGACAGTCAGGATCATTTTCCAGAACGATATCTTCTACCGCTTCACTGACACTGCTGGAGAGATTATCTGGGAAGATAATGACATGGAGGATTTTAAAGCAGGCCTCCAGGGAGTCCAGCGGAAGAAGAGGGCTTGGGTCGAGAAAGCACCTCTAGCAGCCGAGCAGGACGTCGAACAGTCCTCAGCTTCCACACCGTCCTTAGCGCAGCAGGTGGTTGACCTCTTGGCACCACATTTTGAGCAGCTACAGACTTCAATGGATGAGAGGTTGGAAAACCTCAAAGACTTCATGGAGTCTCGGATGGACAGCCTTAAGGCTGAAGTGGCTAGGCTTCGTGATAGGATGTCTGGCTAGGAGATAGGCTAGAGAGTAGCCTAAATTTGATTGTTTTTGCTTGATTGTTATTTTTTATGTTTGCTTGTGTGTAGGAAATTTTTAAATTTCCTTTCTGAACATTTTAACTCAGTTTGTATCCTTTCCTTTATGCTATATATATTTGCTTTTGTTTACTTCAACCTTCATTTCCTTTTTTATTGATGACAAAAGGGGAGAAAACTAGCAATATATGATAGGCAATATATGATAGGGAGAATGGTATCAAACTAGCAACATAAGATCAAACTAGCAATATATTTTAAGGTAAATGAATTTTGAATCAGATAATCAAAATTGAATTGACTTTGAAATGGATTAAAAAAATCTTGATTCAAAATTTCATATACAGAGTATATAATTGAAAAATTAAGCTTTGTATACTTTAAATATACCTTAAGTATACTTTGCATATACCTTAAAGCAAGTTACAAATATAAATATGCCATGATATACCTTAAATATATCTTACATATACTTCATGTCTTAAAAAGGAGTTATGGATATACTTCTCATATAACTTGCATACATTTAAATCTAGTTAAGTTTATTTCAATGCTACATCATTATCTACTATTCTTGCACATTATAAATTTTTATCCTAAGTATATTTTGAGGGGGAGACTTCTCAAAATCACATATTGCTAGATTATTTGTCACCATCAAAAAGGGGGAGATTGTTAAACCTTAAGGGGTATTTCCTTCATTTTGATGATAACAAATAAAATAGCAATATTGTATTTAACATACTTGTCTTCTAAGTCTTTTATACAGGACATGGATCAAAATAGCAAGAATGAAGAATTGGAAGAATAATCCTTGAAAGACAAAATTCAAGTAGTAGCATGTTCACTGCCGTGACTCTATGAGTCACTCCCGTGAAAGAAGCTAACCGTTACCAAAACCAACTTTTGAAGTTCACGACCATAAAGGAAAAACAAACCGTGAAGTGGACATTTCAGTCACCCCCGTGAATAAAGGTGTCACCCCGTGAAGATTCATCCAATTTCATCCAGAGAGCTTCACGACCAGAGTCACCACTTGGATCACGACTGGGAAGATTGTCACGCCCGTGAATGAGTATGTCACGCCCGTTACTCTATATGTCAAAACATTCCAGAGAGCTTCACGACCAAGGTCACCACTTTAGTCACGGCTTGGGAAGAACTGTCACTCCCATGACAAGCATAGTCACGCCCGTGAACAATGAAAGAGAAAAATGTCAGGCGCGATTTTTTGGGGTGTGAAATATAGGCACTTGCGGAGCTTAAGCCACCTACTCACCATAATCTCAAGTCAAGGGCGCTTGCGGAGCTTAAGCCAACTTGACTGAATATAATTATGTCATCTGTGTATAATCAGGATTAGGGGTGCTCCCAGAGCTTAAGCCACCCTGTCCCTAAATAATATCCATATCGGTACCGTAATTCCCCCCTTAATGGTGCATCATTTATCCTATGTTAGTCATTAGGTAGAGAAATGGGCAATTAACATCATTAATTACTTGTTTCTATAACCAATACTCATTTCATATTAACACAATCATATACTCACAATTTATTTCAAAACCATGTAATAGCATGATATTTTATCAAATATTAACACAATGTTAAGTTCATAGTTAATAACATTCCTACAACTTTAAAATATGCCATAACATATAATTTCATCATTGTGACATGTAATTTATGCCATGTACACACAATCATGCATAAGGGTAAAACAAAATACATATATGTACAAACCTCGATAGTATTTTCCTTTTTCCAAATATAACTTCAGAGCTTGATCACTTTTGTTGGTCTTCTTCTTGTTGAAATCCTAATTTAAAAATATAATTAATTAATAGCTTGATAAAATATTTATTCTTAATATAATTTAAATAAATAATTATAATTTCTATTAAGCTAGATCAAGACCTCTAAGGACTGTTGGATTAATATATTTTTCTAAATTTATCCAATTTATATGATTCTTGATCCTGATTAAATATAAAATGTAAAACTAAAATATATTAAAATTTCAGAATTTTTTAACCTTTACATAATTTTTGGTATAATTTTAAATATTACCCTGTTTTCTGCCCTTAGGCAGTTTCAAGGTACCCAATTCAAAAATTTATAGATTTCAATGTGTAGCTTCAATTATTCTGAAATTTTTTATACATTTATATAAGTTAATTTGGAACATTTTTCATGTTTAACTCATTTCCAGATTCGGTCTCTAAGGTTCTCAAATATTGGAGGATATATAACTGGTTCAACATAGAGTATCAATCCGACCAGTTTAATTGTTTAGCTCATAACTCACAAAATACATGACATTTTGATGCATCCCACATCGGTTGCAGAGGAACTTCTGGACTGGTTTATAAGGCTGGGTTCAAACCTTCCCATTTGAGCGCGCTTTTGGGGCGAAGTTAGGAGTCCACATTGTTATCATTTGGTATCAGAGCCAACCCTGTACACCAGTGTCCCTTTGGGTTACGACAGATCACCGACCGAGGCAGTCGGGGTCTTAAGGGGGTGGGGATGATGCATCCCACATCGGTTGTGGATGAACTCCTGGACTGGTTTATAAGGTTGGGTTCAAACCTTCCCCTTTGAGCGCGCTTTTAGGGCGAAGTTAGGAGTCCACATTCTTATCACATTTTAAGGTGAAACTTTCACAAAAATTTAGACAAGACATAGGAGTAAAACTTTTATGTTTTGTACTTTGGCTAATTCAATCTAAAAATAGGTTAAATATAAGGACGGAGTTACTGGAACTGCACAAGTATATGAAACCAGCTCAATCAAGGAACAATCATAGTTCATTTCAGAATAACTCAACCTACATAAGAGAAATTCATACAAAGTTTTGCAGAGACCTCAATAACATATATACCTACAACTTCATGTTTTACAAAACCTCAGAATAAGCGACTAAGATGATCAATTTTTATAAAAAACTGTAGGTTATTTGGTTGATGCGTCTCCCTGAACCAGTTTCACCCCAATAACCATATCTCTTCATATTCTCAAAATAATTCAATAACATTTGGCATACAGATATACAAGACATAGATGAACAACTTTTATGTTTAACAAATTCCCAAATTAGAGTCACAAGATAATCAAAAATAGAGTGCAATATTCTGTAAAAATATAACCTAAACAGTTCTAATAACACAATAATCATGGAAAAAATATTTCTTACCAAGATCATATTTATTTGGACTGATTTTTGATGAAAATATTGAAGAAGATGATGAGTAATTTGAGTTGTGATATGGAGGAAGGAAAAGGGATGAAGAAGAAGAAGGAGAAAAGAAAAGTTGGGAGAAATGGCCAAAAAACGCCTTCAGCCCCTTTTTCCCGTTTTGCTCTTTTTTTTCTGACCATTTTACTGTTCACTTTATTTTTTTTTATTTTTTTAATTTTCTGATTATTATTATTATTATTATTATTATTATTATTATTATTATTATTATTATTATTATTATTATCATCATCATCATCATCATCATCTTCACATATTTCTTTATATCTAATATCTTTAATTTTATTTAATCAAAAACACAATTTAATTATGTGGTCTAAATTATTCAAATTAAACTCTAATTAGTGGGTGTTACAATTCTCTCCCCCTTAAGATGTTTTTTCCTCGAAACATACCTATGCATCGTCACTGAACAGGTGAGGGTATTGAGCTTTCATCACCTCCTCGCTTTCCCATGTTGCTTCTTCGATTGCATGATTTATCCATAGTACTTTCACTAATGGTACTCGCTTGTTCCTCAGTTCCTTAATTTCTCTTGCTAAAATTTGGACTGGTTCTTCTTCATATGTCAAATCTTGTCTGACCTGAATGCTTTCAGCAGGTATGATGTGATTAGGATCTGATCTATATCGTCTTAACATTGAGACATGGAATACATCATGTATTTGACTCATCTCTGGTGGTAGAGCGAGTCTATAAGCAAGAGATCCAACTCTTTCTAATATTTCATAATGTCCGATGAACCTTGGACTTAACTTGCCTTTCTTTCCAAATCGCAAAACTTTCTTCCAGGGAGATACTTTAAGAAAAACTTTATCACCCACTGCATATTTAATGTCCCGTCTCTTGAGGTCAGCGTATGATTTTTGTCTATCTAAAGCTGTTTTAAGTCTTTCGCGAATGACTTTCACTTTTTCTTCTGTCTCTTGTACTAAGTTTGGTCCCATAAGTTTCCTCTCGCTGAGCTCTGTCCAACATATAGGTGTTCGACACTTCCTATCATAAAGTGCCTCATATGGAGCCATCTGAATACTGGACTGATAACTGTTATTATAAGCGAATTCCATTAAAGGAAGATATTTGTCCCAGCTACATTTAAATTCGATGACACAACTTCTCATCATATCTTCTAGAATCTGAATGACTCTTTATGACTGTCCATTTGTCTACGGATGAAAAGTCGTGCTGAAATTGAGCGTAGTACCTAGAGCTCGTTGTAGACTACCCCAAAATTGAGATGTGAAACGGGGATCTCTGTCAGACACAATAGAAACAGGCACTCAATGAAGTCATACAACTTCATTCATATAAATTTCTGCCAATTTATTCAGTGGATAGTCCTTTCTGATAAGTAAGAAATGTGCTGACTTTGTAAATCTGTCCACTATGACCCATACAGTATCATGTTTCTTTAGAGTCAAAGGCAATCCAGTCACAAAATCCACAGTGATTCGTTCCCACTTCCATTCTGGAATAGAAATTGGATGTAGCAACCCTGAAGGTACTTGATGTTCCGCCTTAACCCGCTGACAAGTCAAACATTTTGAAGTGTACTATGTGATATCCTTTTTCATACCTGCCCACCAGTATCTGCTCTTCAACTCTTAGTACATCTTGTTAATCCCTGGATGCATGGCATATTTGCTTTCATGGGCCTCTCTAAGAATCCTCTGTCTAAGATCTTCTACACTAGGCACACATAATCTGTCTTGATAGAACAATCCACCATCTAAGTTCATAGTGAATCCAGGTCTCTCCCCCTTAGAGATCAACTCAGCTAATTCAATTAGCTTCCTATCTTGTCTTTGTGCATCCTTGATTTCCTGCATAAGAGTGGGTTAAATGTGCAACTCTGCCACCATCTTTCTACTTAAAGCATCTGCTACTACATTAGCTTTGCCTAGATGATAGTCAATCACACAATTATAATCCTTTATTAGTTCTAGCCATCTTCTCTGCCTCAAATTCAATTCTTTCTGTGAGGGAAGATATTTTAAACTCTTGTGATCTGTGTAAATAAAACACTTCTCCCCATATAAATAATGGCGCCAAATCTTCAATGCAAAAACTATAGCTGCCAACTCCAGATCATGGGTAGGATAATTCTTCTCATGCAGCTTTAACTGTCTAGAAGCATAAGCAACCACCTTTCCATCTTGCATCAATACACAACCCAATCCATTATGAGAAGCATCACTATAAATGACATACTCCTTATTAGGAATCGGCTGTGTCAAAACAAGGGCCTTAGTGAACATACTTTTGAGCTTATCAAAAATAGTTTGACAATTATCTGTCCACTCAAATTTAACATCTTTTCTCAATAGTCTTGTTAAAGGAGAAGCCATCATTGCAAAACCCTTGACAAACCTCCGATAATATCCAGCTAAACCCAAGAAACTTTTGACCTCGGTCACATTCCTTGGAGGTTTCCAACTCACAATTGCCTCAACTTTGCTAGAATCCACTTTAATGCCTTCTGCAGAGATAATGTGTCCCAAAAATGTCACCTCATCTAACCAAAACTCACATTTTGAGAGTTTGGCATAAAGCTTATATTCTCTGAGAGTCTGCAATGCTATTCTCAAATGTTTTTCATGTTCTTCTGAATCTTTAGAATACACCAAAATATCATCAATGAAAACGACAACAAATTGATCAAGATGTGGCCTGAAGATCCTATTCATAAGATCCATAAATGCTGTTGGAGCATTGGTCAGCCCAAATGGCATAACCAAAAACTCATAATGACCATATCTGGTTCTGAATGCAATTTTAGCAATATCCTCTGTCTTCACCCTTAATTGATGATAACCAGATCTCAAATCTATCTTGGAAAATACTCCTGCACCTTTCAGATGGTCAAAAAGATCATCAATTTGCGGTAATGGGTACTTGTTCTTGACTGTCACCTTATTCAACTGTCTATAATCAATACATAGCCTCAAAGATCCATCATTCTTTTTCACAAACAATACTGGTGCACCCCATGGGGATGTACTTGGTCTAATAAAACCCTTATCAAGGAGTTCTTGCAATTGTGTCTTAAGTTCTTTCATCTCTGATGGGGCCATTCTATATGGAATCTTTGATATAGGCATAGTTCCTAGAACAAGATCAATAGTAAATTCTACCTTTCTCTCCGGAGGTAACCCAGGTAAGTCATCAGGAAAGACATTTGGAAATTCATTTACCACCGAGATATCTTCAAGATTTGAACCTGCTTTTCTGGTGTCAATCACATGGGCCAAATAAGCTTCACACCCTTTTCTCATCAATCTCTAAGCTTTCATTATGGATATGGCTCGAGGATGTTGTGAAAATAATTCATCTTTTACAATAATTTCCTCCTAATTTTCTATTTTAAGTACCACAAATTTAGACTTGCAATCCACCACTGCTTCGTGACATGAGAGTCAATCCTTGCCTAATATGACATCATACTCATGGAAAGGCAACTCAATCAAGTCTACAGAAAACTCCTTCCCATGCACAACCAAATGACAATTCCTAAATACTTTATTCACTATTACACTGTGACCCAAAGGATTATTAACTTCAATTCCATATTCTAGGTTTTCTTTAATCATATTATGCTGACTAGGTGTGCTAGTGCAAATATAGGAATGTGTGGAACCCGGATCTATGAGTGCACAAATGTCAAAATCATATAATGAAAACATACCAACAATAACATCCGTTGCCGCCTGATCTTCTTTAGCTTTCATGGCATAAGCTCAGGCTGGAGCTCTGCTAGATCCAGGTCTATTCACTGTTTCTGAAACAGCCTGCCTCAGTCGGCCTGGTCCTCCTCTGAACTGAACTCCAGGCTGAGTCGGAGCTGACCTAGTAGTCTGAGTAGGAGTACCACCTGTCAAAAGTGGGCAATCCCTCCGTCTATGTTCCTTGGACCCACATCTAAAGCAAGCACCTGTGACACGCCAACATTCCCCCCGATGGCTCCTATTGCAAATGGTACATACCGGTATAGCTTTCTTGCTAACCTGAGGTTGTGAACTGGCTATAGCAGAAGGTGACTTAGAAGGCAACCCCCTCTTAGAAGACCTTGTCTGTGAATAGCAAAAACTTTTTCCCTGTCCTCTATTCAGTGAACGGCTAGTAAAGAAACAACTCTTCTTCCCAGTGAATTGAGTCTCAAAAGTAGCTGACTTTTTAAAAGATTCTTCTATTTTCCTCTTTTTCCTTTTTTCAATGCTGAGTACTGCAGAAACTAACTGAGAAAAATTGTTATGTTGAAGAGCAGTCACAATATCTCTAACCTCTTCATTAAGGCCATCTTCAAATCTTCTACATTTATCTCTTTCATTTGCAACTAATTCAGGGGCATACTTGCTCAGTCTAGTAAAATCCCACTGATACTTAGTCATTGACATTTTACCTTGCTTGAGATTCATGAACTCTTTCTTTTTCTCATCAATATAGATCAACGGAATATATTGCTCTTTAAATTCAGAGAGGAAGGAATCCCATGAGACCGGTTCCACCATATCTGGCTTGGTAAGAACTGATTTCCACCAATCATATGCCTCATCTTGGAGTAGAAAAGTAGCAAATCTAGCTTTGTCATCTGCTTCCACTTGCAACTCTTTAAAAATTCTTTCAGTCTTTTCCAACCAATACTTAGCTGCAGCTGGATCTTCATCTCTCTTACCATAGAAATCCGAAGCCCCATACTTATGAAGCTTATCAATTGTTATTTTTGGTCTAGGTGGTGGCACTAGGGTAGGCTGAGGAATGGCTCGTACCATATGTTGGAATAATCCAATCATCTGTTGTATAAATGGATTTTGACTAGGGTCAATCTGTTCTGCTACATGCGGTAGGGGATTTAGAGCAGCATTTTTCCTTTGCACGCTTGCTGCACTAGGCTGATGAGGTGTCCTAGTATCAGGAGAGCCGATACTCTCAGCCATATCTCGTTCATCCGAATACATCTTCCTACAATCCTACAAGTTGTCAAGAAGAAAGCCCATATCGTAATTATATGAGACACATGTATATTTAAACCTAATATCTCATTTCACACCTAGGCCTAAAAATGCCTAAACCTGCTCTGATACCACTAAATGTGGCACCCCAATTATACATTAGGAATAATCCTACATATATAAGAAGGATGCCACAAACTTAACTCGATAATCTGCTCGAATTAATTTTTTTTTCATTTTAAATAACTTAATCTATTTATTTATATTGGTTTAGGCAAGTTGTTCTAATTAACAATATATATTTATCCTTATATTGTATACACATATGACACCCGATTATGTTACATACACAATATTATTATACAGTTAATAATAATAATAATAATAAATAAGCAACCCTCTAACTATACTTCTTGTGTCTCTGCTGATATGGGCTTGAATTTCCTGCCTGACCACTTCACCTCCTACCGTCTATAGTTCCAATTCCTGTGTGAGAAGAACCCACGCTAAGCTATCTCTAGCTTAGTGGTACATATAGGTATTAAGTTTTTTCCAAGCAGTCACACAAGTGCATGTCTCAAATAATTCATGATACACTGAATTTTTATTTCATATAAAAGAAATAACCACATCACATAACAGTATAAAACATAATAATTATATTCAATAACTAAATTCTCATTACCTCTTGTAAGCATTTCATGTTTTGTCACTTATGTCAATAATAAATTTTCCACATTTCATTCCATAGTCTTTAATTAATAACAGCCCAAATCTCATTCTTGGACTGTCCGGATATGAGGTGTGAAATAGGGGCACTCGCGGAACTTAAGCCACCCTACTCACCATAATCTCAAGTCAAGGCGCTCGCGGAGCTTAACCCACCTTGACTGAATATAATTATGTCATCTGTGTATAATCAGGATCAGGGGCGCTCCTAGAGCTTAAACCACCCTGTCCCTAAATAATATCCATATCGGTACCGTAATTCCCCCCTTAATGGTGCACCATCTATCCTATGTTAGTTATCAGGTAGAGAAATGGGCAATTAACACCATTAATTACTTATTTCTATAACTAATACTCATTTCATATTAACACAATCATATACTCACAATTTATTTCAAAACCATGTAATAGCATGATATTTTATCAAATATTAATCCAATGTTAAGTTCATAGTTAATAACATTCCTACAACTTTAAAATATGTCATAACATATAATTTCATCATTGTGACATGTAATTTATGTCATGCACACACAATCATGCATAAGGGTAAAACAAAATACATATATGTACAAACCTCGATAGTATTTTCCTTTTTCAAAATATAAGTTCAGAGCTTGATCACTTTTGTTGGTCTTCTTCTTGTTGAAATCCTAATTTAAAAATATAATTAATTAATAGCTTGATAAAATATTTATTGTTAATATAATTTAAATAAATAATTACAATTTCTATTAAGCTAGAACAAGACCTCTAAGGACTGTTGGATTAATAACTTTTTCTAAACTTATCCAATTTATATGATTCTTGATCATGATTAAATATAACATGTAAAACTAAAATATATTAAAATTTCAGAATTTTTTAACCTTTACATAATTTTTGGTATAATTTTAAATATTACCCTGTTTTCTGCCCTTAGGCAGTTTCAAGGTACCCAATTAAAAAATTTATAGCTTTCAATATGTAGCTTCAATTATTCTGAAATTTTTTATACAGTTATATAAGTTAATTTGGAATATTTTTTATGTTTAACTCATTTCCAGATTCGGTCTCTCAGGTTCTCAAATATTGGAGGATATATAACTGGTTCAACATAGAGTATCAATCCGACCAGTTTAATTGTTCAGCTCATAACTCACAAAATACATGATATTTTGATGCGTCCCACATCGGTTGCGGAGAAACTCCTGGACTGGTTTATAAGGCTGTGTTCAAACCTTCCCATTTGAGCGTGCTTTTGGGGCGAAGTTAGGAGTCCACATTCTTATCATTTGGTATCAGAGTCAGCCCTATACACCCGTGTCCTTTTGGGTTATGACAGATCACCGACCGAGGCAGTCGGGGTCTTAAGGGGGTGGGGATGATGCGTCCCACATCGGTTGCGGAGGAACTCCTGGACTGGTTTATAAGGCTGAGTTCAAACCTTCCCCTTTGAGCGCGCTTTTTGGGCGAAGTTAGGAGTCCACATTCTTATCACATTTTAAGGTGAAACTTTCACAGAAATTTAGACAAGACATAGGAGTAAAACTTTTATGTTTTGCACTTTGGCTAATTCAATCTAAAAATAGGTTAAATATAAGGACAAAGTTACTGGAACTGCACAGGTATATGAAACCAGCTCAATCAACGAACAGTCATAGTTCATTTCAGAATAACTCAACCTACACAAGAGAAATTCATACGAAATTTTGCAGAGACCTCAATAACATATATACCTACAACTTCATGTTTTACAAAACCTCAGAATAAGCGACTAAGATGATCAATTTTTATAAAAAACTGTAGGTTATTTGGTTGATGCGTCTCCCTGAACCAGTTTCATCCCAATAACCATATCTCTTCATATACTCAAAATAATTCAATAAAATTTGGCAGAGAGATACAAAAGACATAGATGAACAACTTTTTTGTTTAACACATCCTCAAATTCGAGTCACAAGTTAATCAAAAATAGAGTGCAATATCCTGTAAAAATATAACCTAAAGAGTTCTAATAACACAATAATCATGGAAAAAATATTTCTTACCAAGATCATATTTATTTGGACTGATTTTTGATGAAAATCTTGAAGAAGATGATGAGTAATTTGAGATGTGATATGGAGGAAGGAAAAGGGATGAAGAAGAAGAAGAAGAAGAAGAAGAAGAAGAAGGAGAAAAGAGAAGTTGAGAGAAATGGCCAAAAAATGCCTTCAACCCCTTTTTCCCGATTTGCTCTTTTTTTTTGCTAACCATTTTACTGTTCACTTTATTTTTTTTACTTTTTTTAATTTTATTATTATTATTATTATTATTATTATTATTATTATTATTATTATTATTATTATTATTATTATTATCGTCATATTCACATATTTCTTTATATCTAATATCTTTAATTTTATTTAATCAAAAATACAATTTAATTATGTGGTCTAAATTATTCAAATTAAACTCTAATTAGTGGGTGTTACATATACACACTTGGTATGATCAAATGAGGTTAATGACAATATAATGTCATGATTATGAAACATGTGAATGCACTAGGTGCTATGAATATCAGAATGATATTGTGGAACTATGGAATGTAATATAAATGTTGTTAATATCCAGAAAGTGAATAAATATGCTCATGCATGCCATTGAGAAGATTATGGTACCATAGAATATTTATGTATGTGATTATTATATTGCTCATCAGGGTTGCTTAAACTCATGTCAGAGTGCTCCTGATTTGAGAAGCTCAGTGGTAGCATATCCAGATTAGGGACAAGGTGGCTTAAACTTAGGTTAGAGCACCTTTGTATTCATATGCATGCAGTTATTGCTCATCAGGGTGGCTTACGCTCATGTTATAGTGCTCTTGATTTGAGAACCTCAGCGATAGCTTATAACAGACACAGTAGTGAGCATGGTGGCTTAAGCTCGTGTTAAAGCACTCATATTTCACAATCCCCATCCGAATGGTCCGGGTTTAGAGTATTGGACTAAGAAAACCAAAATTTGATAATACAGTAATATGGAAAATGGTAAGGCAGAGCATTGCCACAAAGATATACATAATTCAGTGAATTAGAATACAGTCACATCCTGGAAAAGGATCGTGGAAACCAATAATCATATGTATGAGATTAAAAGCTTGTTATTTCAATATATGATGAAATTTAATATGACTATGATCGATATACTGTTTGATTATATGATATGGATTCACCTATGATATTTATGTCACACATGTAATTAGACACATATATTTAATATATATATTTCTCTTCGATGTATGTATGACATGGCTAAGTATATTGGTAAGTACATGTTTTGAATATTATGATGGAATTGAATAATATAGACAAGTCGACATGTGTAAAGTAAGTTAATAGGTGATATGTATATGATTATATGATCAAACACACATGTATGTTCTGTTTAAGAATGTTATGTTAATATTAGATTGCATGTTAGAATTTAAATGATTATATGTACCATTAAGTTTTCCGTAGTTTAGCGACTAAGAGAACTCAAATCTAAAGTAATATGGTGAGTTGCTTTGGTGTTGGGATACCACTGAAAAAGTAGAGGAGAGGAAGTCATATGTGTTTCAGAGGATGAAGGTAAGATTGATTGTTGGCTTGAACCTGTGAATGATCAGGATTATTGGATTTTGAACTGAAGCGTGAACCATGATTGAGACGTGGAACAAAGTTAGAGTCATAGCAGTAACGACAATCAAGTGCAATGTGGTTATGATAACCACAAATTTGATAAGAAACTGAAGAAGAATCATAAGTGGTAAATCCCTTTCTGCCATCTCGATTTGTATGCCTGCCACGAATATTAGAAATAAAATTGGACTTGAAGTTGAGAAGATGAAGGTAAGATTGACTGTTGGAGAGGAAGTCATATGTGTTTCAGATGATGAAGGTAAGATTGACTGTTGGCTTGAACCTGTAAATGATCAGGATGATTGGATTTTGAACTGAAGCGTGAACCATGATTGAGACGTGGAACAAAGTTAGAGCCATAGCAGTGACGACAATCAAGTGCAATGTGGTTATGATAACCACAAATTTGATAAGAAACTGAAGAATAATCATAAGTGGCAAATCCCTTTCTGCCATCTCGATTTGTATGCCTGCCACGAATATTAGAATTAAAATTGGACTTGAAGCTCTGAGAATGAGAAGATGCAGTGGAGCGTTGTGCGATGTTAGCTGTAGGAAGTTGGGTTTGTTGAGAGTTCAATAGTAATTCATAAGCAACCAACTAGCCATGTAACTCATGAAAGGTAAGAGAATCAGATTGCTGCTGTAATGCTCCTATTATGCCATTATATTCAGAACCAAGTTTCCGGAAAATGATAGCATTGAATTCTGAAGGTGAGATAGGTTGTCCAGCTAGGGACAATGAATCAACAATGGTTTTCGCTTGGTATAAGTATTGGGAAATAGATTTGTCATCTTTGTTAAGATTGTGGAGTTCAATGTGGAGCTGAGTTTTTTGGGCATTGCTAACCACCCCATAAGCAGAGGCTAAGGCATTCCACACTTCTGCTGCTGAATTGAGACCAATGAGGAGGATAAATTTCTTCAGTGATAGAGGAGAGGAGCCATGAAAAGAGGAGGCAGTCCTTGTTAAACTAGCTGACATACTCTGGGTTTAGTTCAAGTTGGTTGGAGGAATTCAAAATTTATTTGGGTGGAGATTTTTTGGTGCCATTAAGGATGCTATGGAGATTGTAAAAATTTAAAAGTGGAGTGAACTGAAATTTCCAGGGATTATAGTTTTTAGAGGTCTACTTGATGGAAAATGTTTTGTGAAATATGAGTGGGAGCTATTATAGAGCTAGAAGGTAAGAGAGAGAGGGTTGTTGGTGATGGCTATGGAATAAGAAGAAGAAGAAGACGGAGAATTGGCCACGGCAGAGAGGCTTTCATACGAAGTCAGAAAATAGAACACGATGGACTTGAAAAATATTTGCTGATATCTTAAATTCTTTCGTAATCATGTATACAACAGATATATAAGTATTCAAAATATAAAAATCATTTATTCAGCTTTACAAGGGATTACAAGAGATAAGATAAATGCAAGTTAAACTTGTAACAGAAAGTTGTTGGACCCAATATCTGTTGATAAGAAAGAAGTGAGAACAGAGTATTCTAGAGAGAATATGGGACAAACGTTATTTGTTTGATGGAGATTCAACTATGTTTGCTGTTGGACTTGTTTGAAGGACGAGGAAACGCTTAATTTTGGCAACATGAGTGTGAAAGAATGGAGCCGAGATGTGCCACGATATTTGGACAATTCAATGAAATATATCCCATTGGATATCCCTTTTGGATAAAAGGTTTTGATAGAAGAAATTACAAGCAACCCAATCCAAAGACAATAAAAAGCAAAAAAAGGGTCAAATTTAGGAAGTGTTGATTTGTTTTGTCTACTCACTAATTGCGAGTATGGCTAACAAATTTATCATCCTAATTCCAATGTAATTAAGTCAATAAAACAGCAAGTTAAAAAAAAGTCAATCAAACAGCCAATCAAACCATGCACTCCATAACAGGACAAAAAATCTTCACAAATAAAAGGCGTAGCCCTCTAGTTCCTTAGCTTCTTCATCCCCTAGTTCAGCCTTGGCCTAGGCTCCTGCACCACCACCACCGCCACTTCTAAAATAAATGAAAAAACACAGATAACCCAATAACCTAAACTTTTATTAGAAGCAAACCCATATTTTATTTTTGATTAATATCACAGTTCTTGTAATTTTTAAGTCACAAGAACATGCAAGGAACAACCAGCTCTGAGCTTCCACCTGGCTTTAGGTTTCACCCAACTGATGAGGAATTGATCATGTTTTACCTTCGTAACCAAGCGACATCTAAGCCTTGCCCTGTGTCAATAATCCCAGAAGTTGATATTTACAAGTTTGATCCCTGGCAATTGCCTGGTCAGTTTCTAAATTATTCCCACAAAAGATTCAATTTTGAAAGAAATTTCCTTTTTCTTTTTTTTTCTTATTTGTGATTTGACACACTTTATATGGTGCAGAGAAAACAGAATTTGGAGAAAATGAATGGTACTTCTTTAGCCCTCGTGTCAGAAAGTATGCAAATGGAGTGAGGCCTAATAGAGCCACCGTGTCTGGTTATTGGAAAGCCACCGGCACTGATAAGGCCATCTACAACGGCTCTAAGTATGTTGGTGTCAAGAAAGCTCGTCTTTTATAAGGGTAGGCCTCCTAAGGGTATTAAAACCGATTGGATTATGCATGAATATAGATTAAATGATTCTAGAAGCCAAATCAACAAGCATAATGGATCCATGAGAGTAAGCAGCCAATTCTTTTATTCACCTTTCAGTTCTATTAGTAGCATATAAATTTTTAACCTTGATTAATAATTTTTTCCTTTTCAGTTGGATGATTGGGTCCTGTGTAGGATTTATAAGAAGAAGCATATAGGAAGAAGTTTAGAGGAGGAGAAAATAAAAAGAAGTTCAGATACCCAATTGGACAAAACTACTGCTACTGATGCTAATGACCAACAACTGTTGAAATTTCCAAGGAACTGTTCCCTCTCTCATTTATTGGAATTGGACTACATGGGATCAATTTCTCAGCTTTTGAGTGACAATACATGCAATCAAGGTTTGGATTTTCAAGAAATAATGGATAATTCTGGGACTGACCATTTTGAAAAATTTCAGCTAGGAGAAATAGGTCACCAATATACAGATCCTGTGAAACTCCACGTGAATCAGAGCAGCATTTTAAATCAACCACTGTTTGTGAATCCAATGTTCTACGAATTCCAGTGATTTGCCTGGTTTTGGACCAAACCTGAAGAAAGAAAATTTGGGTTCAGAGGAAAGGACAGTGTTTCACATCCTTTCAGAAGATGTAAAAAATAGTTTGTTAGGGGTTAGTATATATCTTACACATTTGTCAATTGTGAATTAGACAAGCTGTTAATATGATATACCATCTATTAGTATAGATTTACTCTGAAGACGAACTTGCTTTAATTATGTACAGAACCATTACAGTCATTCTTCGAATCTGTTTCCTTGTGTTCCCGTTGTAATGGGGGATTCTTTGGACTAATTATCTTAATCCAAGGAAGAAACCAATTGTCGAAAGTTTTTAGCCTAAAACAAGGAAAATGTTGTTAATTAAGACAAGATAAGATTGAATTTGAACCACGCAAAATTCTTCCTATTGATTTTTCTTGCCTGAACGCATATAAGAGCATTTCAACTTCAGACGTGCAATTTGAAATTCCAACCCTAAAGCCAAGTCTCTCTCACACACACACAGAGATTTGCAGTCCTAGGCTCCTAATTGGCAAATGTTAATTTTCTCGGTATATATAAGTGAATGGATTTAATGCATGCATGGACTATTTTTTTGTCATATTTGATCGTCAAAATCCCTAAGACTTGTTCAGATAGAAAAATCCAATTCCATTTGATCAAGTTTTATCTATTATTTGCTTCTTTGAATGAGTCGTCACTCATGTAAATTATCTATCAACTTTGCTCCTGCAAATTTATAATATCTGCTTCAGAAAAAGGAAAAAGAAAAAAAAAGGCATATTTGCTGCTATATTTTAACATCAAGATTAATTAGACTAAGGGAAAAAAAGAGGTGAAGCAATTTTATCTCAAGTAACCTAAAGCATACAAAGATTGTGACAGAAAATTTCTGTTTATATACTTAATAAAATTCATTTCTAACCTGTTTCTTAACCAACTTACTCGTTAGCATTGCCATATTTTTTATATGAAACAATTTCATTAAGGCCTTAATCTCTATCAATACATTCCATAATTTTGTTCTCTAGATTTTTATCAACGGAAAAAGAAAAGGGTATTTCAGCTCTTTCTTCTTCTTCTTCTACCTCTGATTGATACAATATGGGGACATTGATGATAGCTTGCACGATTCTGTCATGGATTTCTCTCCATAGATGGAACCAGAGAAACAAGAAAGGCCCAAAAACATGGTCAATTGTTGGTGCAGCAATAGAGCAGCTTTTGAATTACGATCGGATGCATGATTGGCTTGTTGAATACCTGTCTAAGTTGAGAACTGTAGTAGTCCCCATGCCTTTCACAACATACACATATTGCAGATCCTGCTAATGTTGAACATGTCCTTAAGACCAACTTTGCCAATTATCCTAAGGTAACAACTCTTTCTCAATAATCATTACTAAGGTTATTAATATCAAGATCACTATACCCCCTACTTCTATATCCATACGCTGCATAAGTTTCCTAAGGATTTATTGGTTTAAATTGTGTTGTTACTGCCAAGTTTTATGTCTTATGCTATTTTATGCAATGATGGAAATTAATATGAAATGAAGGGCGAGACATACCATTCATATATGGAAGTGCTTCTCGGGGATGGCATATTTAATATAGATGGTGAACTATGGAGGAAACAAAGAAAGACAGCTAGTTTTGAGTTTGCATCCAAGAATTTAAGGGACTTCAGCACCATAGTCTTCAGGGATTATACCTTGAAGCTCTCATCTATTCTTAGTCATGCATCTCTTCACAACCAAGAAATAGACATGCAGGTAAGTTTTTGTGGTTATTTCGTAATCAAACCTAAATGCAATCCGAACACAATGAGAATTCGGCTTGAAATTTATTTTTCCTTACAGGAACTGTTCATGAGAATAACATTGGATTCCATATGCAAAGTTGGTTTTGGAGTAGAAATAGGAACATTGGCTCCCGATCTACCAGACAATTGCTTTGCTCGGGCTTTCGATACTGCAAACATCATTGTTACGCTTCGATTCATTGATCCATTGTGGAGAATAAAGAAATTTCTCAATGTGGGATCAGAAGCTCTACTTGATAAGAGCATTAAAACCATTGACGATTTCACCTATTCCGTCATTCATAGAAGGAAAGCAGAAGTCGAAGAAGCTCGAAAGATGGGTAATAACAACAAGAAGGTAATTCTAATAGCAAAAGCTTTCTTCACCAGAATGATATAAAACAAGTAAACCTTCACTAACCAATGCATAATGAATCTATATGTCAGGAAAAACATGATATATTATCAAGGTTCATTGAGTTAGGTGAAGACCCAGAAAACAACATGACAGATAAAAGTCTGAGAGATGTTGTCCTCAACTTTGTGATAGCTGGCCGAGACACAACAGCAACAACTCTATAATGGGCCATATACATGATAATAACACATAATCATGTCGCTGATAAGCTCTACAAGGAGATGAAAACTTTTGAGGAAGATAAAGCAAAGGAAGAGAACGTTACATTGCTTCCATTTGGCTTGGATGATCCTGAATCGTTCACTCGAAGAGCAATGCAATATGCAGGTCTCTTGACTTATGATTCATTAAGCAAATTATATTATTTGCATGCAGTAATCACAGAGACACTTCGCTTGTACCCAGCAGTCCCTCAGGTATTTCCACCCCTAATTGCAATTAATCAGTGATTAGTAGGAAAGATTGTACATAAACAGAATTATGTCAAAATCACGCAGACTTAATATTGAATGAATATAGGACCCCAAGGGCATTCTGGAGGATGATGTCTTACCTGATGGAAACAAAGTGAAAGCAGGAGGGATGGTAACTTATGTTCCTTATTCTATGGGTAGAATGGAATATAACTGGGGACCTGATGCAGGTTCATTTAAACCTGAGAGATGGCTCAAAGATGGCTTCTTTCAGAATGCGTCGCCATTCAAGTTCACAGCATTTCAAGTATGCTATAAGAGATTTAACCGTTTTGAACAAAAGATATTATGCATAATCTTTGAGTTATATTTGGCTCATTCTGTTAATCTTATGCTGTAACTTATATTATACAATGTGCAGGCTGGACCAAGGATATGCCTTGGTAAGGACTCTGCATATCTCCAGACGAAGATGACACTAGCCATTCTCTGCAGATTTTTCAAATTCGAGTTGGTGCCAAATCATCCAGTGCAATACAGGATGATGAAGGTTGGAGTGACCAGGCAATCATAAGATACACCTTAGTTGCCATGAAATTTTTCTTGTTAATTCTGCTGCAATACACGTACTATACAACGAGCATCCTGTGTCATTTCATATAGAAATGATTTGTTAAGAACAGAGTAATAAACTATTCCAAGCAGAAAAATGTCTAGTTACAAGTATCACATCAGTAACTTTTCCGATGCCCAACTTACAGAGCCACAAGGAAATCCTCATTAGAACTATAGATTTAATAGTTGAAGAAGAAAATAATTGAATCATCTATGCAACACAGCAAAACTTAATCCACAAAATATGAAGGAATGATTGCTATTGGTGGTAGTGGTAGAAGTGAATCTTGTATAATCATTAATCTTCTGTATTGTTCTTTATTACATATTCTATTCCAAGATACAAAAACCACATTACATAGTTTAGCTTGGTTTCTTGGAGTAAGAGGAACTATAGTAATCAATAATGTTAAATCGCAGAAAGTATCATACTAAAATCAAATTACAACTTCTGCTTCCTCTCTTGTCGCTCATTGATTTCAGCTTCAATCTTTGCTTGAACATTTGCATGGAACCCTGGATATGGCTTATAACCAAAGAAGATTTGAAGAGCCTTAAGGAAAGCAAATAAATCAACTTAGTAATTAGATGAAAGCATCACAAGATCATGAAAACTTACATTTTAAGAAATTACCTCCAGCTGCACAAAGAAAGGAGCCATTATAAAGGCTTCAATAAAGTCCAAAAGTGCTGGTGATCGCTTCTGAAGGATATTGACTTTCAGACAAATCGATACAATAAAAAGACATTGACAAACTTATAAATCATAGAACAAGTACCTCGAAGATCCCATGGCCAATGTTTTGCCCAGTCTAACAAACAATTTGAGACACTAGAACAACCTGGAAAATGATATGTGATTTAATAAAATGAAATGAAATGTTACTTCTGTCTTGTAATTTATTCAAGTAACAGAAGGAAAAAATGAAATATGTAATAAAATTTGTGTCTCCCAAATCAAACGTAATGCATAAGCATACCCCAAAAACTACAGACCATCAAAATGATAAATTACAGTGAAGAAAAGAACTTTTAAGAAAATGGTCTCATAGTTCAATATCACACGATTACAGTTCACACAATCCAAGAGAAATAGCCTGATTCAGATTTTTGCTATCACATATGTTACTCCAACACTTCATTTTTTATGAAGTACTTATACCTTTCAGATATGACATTGGTATAAGTATGAAATCCTTACTAAATTATTTACTTTAAAAGTGAGTACTCATAATTCCGGTTTTATTTAAATTATAGGTGCTGATCAAATAGATTTAGAATAAAATAATTTTGTAGAGCTAGAAGAATTATCTCTTAATGACCCACAATTGGACTACGATTTGTAGTGGTGACAAAAATTAACATAAATTATATAGCAAATTTGGGATGATTTACAATTTAAATGAACTTACAATTATCTTTTTATTGTTTGT
The DNA here is from genome assembly GCA_023653625.1 of Triadica sebifera. Taxonomy (NCBI): domain Eukaryota; kingdom Viridiplantae; phylum Streptophyta; class Magnoliopsida; order Malpighiales; family Euphorbiaceae; genus Triadica; species Triadica sebifera. The sequence continues at coordinate 22,660,975 of CM042900.1, forward strand.
TTATTGTTTGAATTTTAGATTTTAAATTTATAATTAATAAATATTTTACCCAATTTTATTTTATTTAGCAATTTAATGTTAAAATTTGATCTATCTTTTAACTTAAATTATTATATATAAAAATTAAATATATATATATATATATAACCGTACCCTAATTTTGGATAACTTTTTAGCTGTACTCTAATTAATTATATTCATATTTTAATTTTGGATATTTTTTAGCCGTAACCACATATCTTATAATTTAAACTATAAGAAACTAAACTTCTAAATATGTATCTGTGTTGAGTATCCGTACCCAAAAGCAACATAGGCTACAACAACATTGAATTTGGATCTCTTTGACATCTCAGATTTTACCCTTCCAGTGACACTAACAACTGGGTTATATTCAGATGCACTGGCTGATTTCATCATCTCCATCTCATTTATCTCATAAAATGTACCAAACTCATTAAACTGCACCAGTTCCATCCTTTTTCCAATCTAAATGTTCCTCAAGATATACAATTGATGTAATGGTCCACTCTACTGGCAATATTCAGGCATCATTCTTGTATTAGTACACTTCACAAAGTCAGATGGAGAATGAGGAAAACAAAGTCCAAAAATTTCTCAAGAAATAACTTTATTGTTAAGAAAAAAAAAATGAATCTAGATATGGAATATCATATGCATTTTATGACAATGTACGTCCACATCATGAATACTCCTTTTATGCTCTAATAGAAGTTGTACGATCCACCGCTGTAATAATTAAGTCCAAATAGAAATTTGGATACAAAATCAACATTACAAAGCAAGGAGGAATATAAAACTCTATAAAAGCCATCCACTTGGAATTTCTGATCCTGCAAATGTCCATATTCATTGGCTACTTGTTAAGCATAACTACAAAGTAAGGAAAGCAAAAGGATTTCAACCGTGAACTAGTTTGCATATAAAGTTCTACTCTTATAAGAATGAACAAACCAACTTCTAGAGACCTCTACTAAAGATAAAATTTGGCTTTACACTTTCAAAAAAAAAAGGCAGATAAAATTTGGCTGCTCACAGGATTGATGATGCTGGATATCATAAGGAATTATCAAGAGCAAACAGAAAACCAGAACTCGTAATAATGACAACACCCATAACCAGCTTAGGTTTAAAGTAAAGAAAACTACTGAGTAGTCACAGTCTGCAGCAGCAAAGTTACTAACAGAAATAGATAGCTGTAAGCACATGAACAACAATGAAGATGAAAATGGTATGATGCAGGGCCAAATTATACCAGTTAAAATGCAAAGCATACAAGTAGGTAACTATTCATTGAAATTTCAATAGCCACCAACTGTTGGCACCCAATATGATGTAAGTAGTAGCCGAACAAAGGAATGATCTTAAAGAGACAAAACCTGATCAAATAAATTGCCAAATATTAGATTTCTCCCTCAAACTTGACCGGAGCGTCGACAGTACAAGCAAGAACCTAAATTCTCATTCTATAATAAATACTTTTTTTTTTTACGAGAGGAACGTATATTAAGAAAATAAGGTAAATATGATATAAATTACTAGCATTCATGATTTAAGGGAGGAAAGTAAACAAAGATCAAATAAAAATTCCAGGGACTTGAAGAATTCCATTCTGGGGGATTAATAAACGTCAAGTTTTTCATTTGGTCATACTCAAGAGTTTCTTCCCGCTGTTAGAACATGACAAAAACTGAAGGTAAATTATATATATATTTAATTTACAGATGGCAGATGATTAACAATCAAAGCAAGATTTAACACAACATCAATTTTGAAAGTGAAACGAAAAAGAACACGTGCAAAGTTTATTACTAAAAAATAATTTAAAACTATATATATATATATCTTCCAAGCCAGAGAAAACCCAAGCCAAGTAGCCACAAAAATACTAGCTACCTAATAAAAAGCAGAGCGGCCAAGAAACCGGCTTTAGGATCCAGACAGATATAAAACCAAGCATAGATCAAAGCGGACACCAACCCCAATTCAAGGTTAAACAGAGAAGGTGTGAAGGAAATAATGACCAGAGCAAGAATAAGATTGGTCAAACTAATATCATGTGAATCGCTACATTAATAGGATTAGGATTGTACGTGCCATAGAAAGAAAAGGGCTTCTCTAGATCAAGCGATCCGTGCTTTCCCATTACGAATTTTCCAGGACGGAAAAGTTGGTAAAATTAATGATGGATTTTCTTGGGAAAAGTTATTGGGTTTCGTTTGGTAGGAGAGAAAATGTTAGGAGAATTACAGTGAGCTGTCAATTTTCAACAGTACAACATTAAACGATATCGTATACCATTTAATACCGCAAAATTAGATTAAATTATAAATACGTGCCAATTTTAAACAGTATGCGAATCAACGGGCTCAACCGGGCCGTAGCTAGGCTTGGAGGGAGGGGAAATAATTAAAGAAAGAGAAAAAAAAATGGAAAGACATTAAAAGAATTAAGACCATATTTGGATCAAATCATTTAGAAGGAGTGAATTAGAATAATTTATAGAATTTATATATTTAAAAAATATCAAAATTTATTACCCATAAAAAAATCTTATTTTTTAAAAATTTGATTTCCTACTTTTTCTGTGGAAAAGTCTACAATTTACTATTTTTTATCCATAAGAGATTATTATTAATTTTTTTAATTCAAAATTTTTCTTAATAAATTAATAATATTCTAAAACTATTCTTTAACCTAAAATTACAACAAAAACTATTTGTCAATTTTTTTTTAATTTTCACTTATTTTTTATATTTGTTTGAATATCAATTAAAAAAATATTAATGAGTTCATTCTTAAAAACAAAACATTAATGGATTTTATTCATAAACATAGTATATATAATAGAATTTTGAGTAAAAAATTGTAACTATTTCAAATTTGACAATAATAAAAATTTTCTTCAATTGCATTTTTTAGAAAATTTTATTCTAAATTATATTATTTCACAATTAAATAGAAAATAGAAAATATTTAATTAATGATTAATTATCAATATTTAGTAAAGGGTAAAATTGAAAATTAATTGTTAAATCTATGAATTGTGATTATTGAACCAACACATAAATATAAAAAAAATTACTTTATCAATCTATGAATTTTATATTCAAATTAAACAATAATTTTTTATAATTCATATATTTTTACAATTTTTTATTTTAAAATCTATAAAATCTATAAATTTTAAAATGACTTAATCCAAAACTGGCCTAAAGTGATTATGTGAATGGAAGAGAGTGATGAGTTGATGTGTCATATAGATCGTCAGCTACTACAAATGTGAGATTCTAGTTAAAGCGATAAGGAGTGTGTTAAAATCAAAGTTAGCTTATTAGGAAACAAATTAGAATTCATTGATCACTATTTGAGTGCAAACTGTCAATATAATAACTTTATTTTGGAATTATTGTGTGTGTTTGAAAAATAAATTTAGAATTTTTTTAATTTAATTAATTAATTTTTTAATTTTTTATAAATTAAATTTTTCGAAACTTACTTTCATTTAATTCTTTTTAATGATTGCATTGAGAATAAGGGGGAAAGATAGGCTTGAAGAGAGGAGTAGGAGGGAAAATAATTAAAGAAAGAGAAAAAATAGAGAGATAGAGTAAAAGAATTAAGGTGAATGTGAAGGAGAGAGAGAAAGTGACGAGTTGTGGTAGATCAGTTAAAATGACGATGAGTGTGCAAAAATCATAGATAGGTTATTTTTAGAATACAAATAAGAATGATCACTAATTAAATGTAAATTGAACGAGTGTTAATATAATCAACTCCATTGAGGGGAGTTTGAAATTGTTGTAGGCGTAAAACAATAAGTTTATTTTTTAAATTTTTTATAAATTATTTTTTTTAAATATATTTTTTTTAAAAATATTTATTTACTTTATTTTATTTAAAAACAGTTTTCAAAATTCAAAAAAATTAAAAATAAATTTTTTCTTTTCTAAAAGCATATATCACATTTTTTCCAAATGCAATATTAAACTGGACATAGTGAGAGATATATTTGGAGTGAGAGGTCTCAAATGAATCCTAGATGTTTTACATAAATGCCCCAATATTATTAGGGTGTTCCCTTAAAAATACTAAGTGATGTGGATTGTTTTTTTAATTTTGATGTAATTTTATATTTTTTTTATACAAGTACATGAATTTATTTTTATAGGGAGTGATTTTGATGAATTTTTTTTACCAAAAAATGGTTGGTAGAAAAAATATTTTTAAATTTTTCCTTTTTAGGGGAGATAGTAAAAAATTTAGCTATCTGCTTGTTTGGGAAGCGGACATAAGCTATCCGCTTTTTGAAAAAGCGGACAACATGGACTTACCTAGATTTGGACAACTTGATTCAAAGATGCATTGATTCTCCTATATGCAAATTAACAGGTAAATGTGATTAAAAACTGAAAATGTTGAAAAAAATAGTAAATTAGTAGATATATAATTTATTTATTTTACACTTAAGTTATTCATTCTTCTAATCAAATACCCATAAAAAGCAGAGATAAAATATATGCTAGTTCTTAACAATTAAGAAGACTTGAAGAGTTAAGTCTCATCTCCACCAAGTTTTCTATGTAACTATAAGCCACTATTCTCATTCCTCCACTGATTTCCTTTGGTCAAAGTTGAATTTTGATAAAAATATGATTACATCTCGTGTTCTAGGCATGAGTAAGGTGGAGGTTGCTTTGCATGTTGAAGAACTAAACTTAGAAAAGGAGAAGTCAAATGGATTGGGTCGGGTTGCTTTGAGAAAATCTCAAGGTGGATACAATTGTTTTTACCGAGTTTATATCCTCAACTTTTGATTCCTTTTTATCTTTTTGTCTTCTATTTCCTTGATATGAATTCTAATTTCCGTTCTAATTATCTTTTTTGTCGTGATTAACCTTAGTTGTTTTTTATCCAAAAAAAGGAAACCGAGACCATCATATATGGAGTTGGAGAAGAGTGGTGTTATAAGCTGAGACCCTTGTGAATGATTTTGGAATTAATTGTTAAGTATTGTTATTTAGAACGAAGAAGTGTAACAAGTTTTAAGCTCAACCAAATTGAGAGATTTTAAATTAAAATTCTAATTAGTTTAATTGAAGAAAGACTTAATAATAATAATAATAATAATAATAATAATAATAATAATAATAATAATAATAATAATAATAATAATTAGCTAAGATTAACTTATTTTTGTGAGAAAATTTTAGTAAGTGGAAAAAGAATTAGAAAAAAAGTGGTGAAAGTTTATAAAAGGTATGATTTTTTGTTATATATAGAGGTATAATTTATAATGTTGGAAAATTTTGTTATATATAATGATAAAGTATTAATTATAAAAATTTTGCTATATATATTAAAAAATTATTTATTCTATTAATATAAATTTTTAGGATTTTTATTGTGATTGTGGGAGAAAAATTCAAAGAGAAAAATTGTTCAGCATTATAAGGTTAGTATTTTTTATTTTTCAAACTAACTAGTTCATATTAAAATTTTATAGATGGTAGCATGATAATGATGATGATTATTATTATTACAAGAGTTGTGATTTAGAAAAGTAGAACACGAAAGAGGTAAGAAATAGCCATATGGATTATGAAGGAAAAATAATGTAAAACTCTTACGATTTTTACGAAAAACGTTAATATAAAAATTTTAATTTGTTAAATATGTACTTGTTACATTATTTTGGTATATAGATAATTAAAATTATTTTGATGAAAAATGGTAGAAAATAATATTTGCTTCATTTAAGCATATGAAAATTTAAAAATGTAAGTAAAAAAAGTTTGTCTTTATTTTTTTGTAGATATATGAAGAAACACAAATATAAAAATTGATAAATGTACAAAACTTAATTTACTATAGGTATAAAAATTAAATTTCTGAATTTTTATTGATATAGATATGTTGAACTTTAAGTGGTATTTATGTTATTTTGATACTAACAAATAAAATAATAATAATGTATTTAACAATGCTTGTGTTTTAACTTTGTTGAACATAATATATCTTGAATAGAATATAATGCAAGAATGAAAGACAACTTTTGAATATCAAAATAAGAAGAAATAACAAAGTCATGCCCGTGACTACTTATGTCACGTCGTGATATAGCTTAACGTTAACTCTCCAACATTCAAATTTCACGGCCATGAAGGATCATACCAACCATGAATGATCAAATCAGTCATACCTGTGAAAGAAAGACACGCCCGTGAAATAACATGTCAAATTCTTTCAGGGAGCTTCACGGCAAGTGTCACCACTTGAATCACGGCTTAGAAGAATATTCACACCTGTGATCAAACACTTCAAGTTCTTCCAGAGAGTTTCACTATCAGAGTCACCACTTGGACCACAACTTGGAAGAACATTCACGACCATGATACATATAGTCACGCTCGTAAATGAGGACAGAGAAACATGTCAGGTGCAAATTTAAGAGTTGGTTCAACTGATATTTTCACATTAAATGCGCTCAAACGACTATAATTCGCAGAGAAAATATAAATGCAAGTCATTTATGAATCCTAAAAGGAAGAACAACAATTACTTTGAATCTTTAATCTTATTGTAGCCATTGTGCATTAATTATTTTCAACAAAACCTTTATTCTTTGTAAAAACCTAATTGCTTATAATTTCTGAGCATTATAGGTTGGTGAGTGTTTTCATTATAATCAATAACTCAAGTGAGTTTGGGTATATTGGGTTAAGATTGAAACATTTGTAAGAATTTATTGTGTGAGCCAGAAAACACAAGGAATTGGTTTATTGTGTGAGCCATAAAATACAAGAAATTGGTTTATTGTGTGAGTCATAAAATACAAGAAATTGGTTTATTGTATGAGCCATTAAAACATAAGAGAATTTCTAGGTTAGGTGTTAGCCATTGAGAGAAACACCATAGTTGGGAGTGAGCTTGTAAAACTCCATTGTAACACTTAGTGTGTTAGTAAATTCTCAATTGAGATTTGAGAGAGGAGTATAGTTTGTTAATACTCGAACCTCCATAAATCTCGTGTGTGATATCTCTCCATCCCTACTCTATTTAATTTTATTCCGTGCTTAAAGTTAATAAATTTTTATTTCAAAACCAATTCATCCCCCTTCTTGGTTCATTGTTTGGGCAACAATTGGTATCAGAGCAAGTCTAGCATCAAAGCCTAAAAAGTGCTAGCAAAGATCAAGCAATAAACAATAAAGGATTCTAAAGTCTCAAGCCTTACTTTGTTAGAGCAAACTATGTTCATTGAAAGTTTCGGATGGAGACATATATCAAGAGTGAGGGAATTGAAGTTTGGGATAACGTTCGAAAAGAATGGACACCATCAACCAGGAGAGAACTTGATGGTGAAGAAGAAATTCTTTCAAGAGATGATGGATAGAGCCTTAACGTAGAGTGAAATTCAAAAACAAAAAGGCAATGAAAATTCTCACAAGCTCTCTATCCATTGAAGAATGTGGCAGAATCCAACACTGCCCTATTGCATATAGTATATGGAAGACATTGGAGAATTATCATGAAGGAACAAAGCAAGTTAAATCCAAGAAGATTCAACTTCTTACTTTAGAATATGAACTCTTTAAGATGAAATCCAATGAATCCATCACCGATATGACGAATCGTCTTCTAGCCATCATAAACATCATGAGAAAGCTTGAGAAGCACTTGAACTTGGAAAATGTAAACAACATAATTCTGAGAACCATTCCTCTCAAAGACTATGGTTCAAGAGTTGCTGGTATAGAAGAAGCCACTGAAGACATGAGCGTCATGCCTATTGATGTGCTTATTTGCGGTAAAGAGAGATAGAGAACTTGAAGCTGAACCAGAAAAAATAAAGCCTCTAGCACTCAAAGCCTCTACTTCAAAATCTCAAAAAGAAGTTGAAGATGATGAAGAAAAGAATGATGATGCAAATGAGGACATTGTCATGCTTTCAAGGAGATTAAAAAGAATAATTGAAAAGAGAATTGACAACTCTCGAAACTTCAAATAAAGAAACCTCAAACACTCCTCAAATGACTTTCAGAAATAAAGAGGAGGTAAAATGTTATGAGTGTGGGAAGAAGTGACATATCAAACCAGAATGTCCAAAGTTCAAGAAATGCAAGAAAAGATATCAAAAGGATAATGGGGAGAAAGGTCACAAAGCCACATGGAATGACAAAAGTTCTTCAAATGAAAAAAAAATGACAATGAAGGTGAAGAGGTCAACCTATGCTTCATGGTTTTAGAAGATCACTTCACGGATGAGGTAAGTCCTTTTTACTCATATTCATTTAATAATGATAGTAGTGATAATAATAGTGATAGTGAAGATGATGATGAGCAGAGTCTAATAGAAGTATTGAACTTAGAATTAGAAAAATATAGATGTAAATTCAATACTTACAAAAATAATATTTTAAATTTGAAAAAAAAATGGAAGCTTTACAAAAGGAAAATTTTGATAATGTCAAAGACTCCAATGAGCACATTAACAAAATTGGACAAAGAGGAAAATGGTAAGAGCATTAATGAAAAGCTCTATAGATGTATGATCGGATCACTCTTATATCTCACTGCCTCTAGGCCCGATATAATGTACAGTGTATGCTTATATACTAAATTTCAATCGTGTCCTAAAGAACCACATTAGGATGTTGTGAAAATAATCTTAAAATATTTACATGGCACATTGCACCTAGGCTTATGGTATCCTAGAAATTCATCATTTCACATCATAGGATATTCAGATGCAGACTATGCCGGCAATCTCTTGGATATAAGGAGTACTTCAGGCACTTGTCACTTTATTAGTGAATGCTTAGTATCTTGGTTTAGTAAGAAATAAGTTTCGATTGCCCTTTCCACCGCTGAAGAGGAATATGTGGCAGTAGGATGTTGTTGCACTCAAATCCTATGGATGAGACAATAACTTAAGGATTATGGTCATAGTTTTGACCATATACCCATCAAGTGTGACAATACAAGTGTCATAAACCTATCTAAGAATCTCATTCAACATTCTAGAAGTGAACATATTAACATAAAACATCATTTTCTTAGAGATGATGTTCAATATGAAGATGTTGTATTAGAATTTATCGATTCAAACAATCCATTGGCAGATATTTTCACCAAATCTCTTAATGAAGAAAGATTTTGCTTCATAAGAAGAGAGGTTGATATGCTTGATCGATTAACCTTATCTTAAGTATGATTGTCAATTGTCAACTTTGAATTTTAATTTCCTTCATATGTTGTTTTTTTATTGTCTAATCTTTTAAGGTATGAAGTGGTTAACATGATGAGAATATATGTTATAAGGCATAAAAGCATCTTAGAAATCTTTTAGTCTTATTTTAGACTTAGATTTATTAATTGAAGTGTTGCCCAGATATTAGACCAAGAAGGGGGGTTGAATTGGAGTTTCAAAAATTAAACTTTAAAGTGCGGAAATAAAATTGCTAATTTTAGAAGGGATAGAGAAAATCAGACACAAAGATTTATAGAGGTTCGGGTATTAACAAACCCTACTCCTTTCCCCAATCGCAATTGGGAGTTTCACTAACACACTAAGTGTTACAATGGAGTTTTACAAGCTCACTCCCAACTATGGTGTTTCTCACAATGGCTCACACCTAACCCAGAAATCCCTTGTGTTTTAATGGCTCACACAATAACCAATTCCTTAGTGTTTTACAGGCTCACACAAATAACCTACACTTTGTGTTTTACAGGCTCACACAAACAAGCTACACTTGTGTTTTACAGGCTCACACAAACAACCTTTTAATTTGTGTTTTGGAGGTTCACACAACTAGCCCTTACAAGTGTTCTACTCTTAACCCAGAACTACCCAATGCTCACTTGAGTAAAGATTACAGAGAGAACCACTTATAAATCTTTATTGCTCAAATATGAGGAGCAAAAAGATTTTTACAGAGAATAGATTTGTTCTCAAAGTATAAAAGTACAAGATAGCTTGTGATTTGAAGTATATGCTAATCTTTTGTTTTTTCTTATCATTATCTTGTTTCTTAATGTATAAATGACTTCCATTTATACTCTCATGGCTAAATATAGCCGTTGGGGTGCATTAAATAAGAAACTAGCCGTTATACCAACCAAAAAATCGCGCCTGACATTTTTCTCTTTCATTGGTCACGAGCGTGAATATTCTTGTCACGGGGGTGACAGTACTTCCCAAGCCGTGACTGAAGTGGTGACCTTGGTCGTGAAGCTCTCTAGAATGTTTTGACATATAGAGTCACGGGCGTGACATTAATTAGTCACGGGCGTGATACTCTTCCCAGCCGTGAGACAAGTGGTGACTCAAGTCGTGAAGCTCTCTAGATGAAATTGAATGAATCCTTCACGGGGGTGACACCTTCATTCACGAGGGTGACAATCTTCACAGCCGTGACCTAAGTGGTGACTCTGGTCGTGAAGCTCTCTGGTTGAAATTACACAACTCTTCACGAGGGTGACACCTTTAGTCACGGGGGTGACTGAAATGCTTACTTCACGGTTTGGTTTTCCTTCATGGCCGTGAACTTTAAATGTTGGTTTTGGTAACGGTTAGCTTTCTTCACGGGAGTGACTCCTAGAGTCACGACAGTGAACATGCTACTTCTTGCTTTTTGTTTCTCAAGGATTATTCTTCCAATTCTCCATTCTTGCTATTTTAATTCATGTCCTATATAATATACTTACAAAAACAAGTATGTTAAATATAATATTGCTATATTATTTATTATCATCAAAATGACGGAAATACCCCTCAAGGTTAACAATCTCCCCCTTTTTGATGGTGACAAATAATCTAGCAATATGTGATTTTGAGAAGTCTCTCCCTCAAAATATACTTAGGATAAAAATTATAATGTGCAAGAATAGTAAATAAAGATGTAGCATCAAACTAGATTTTAAGTATATGCAAGTTATATGAGAAGTATATCCAATACATACCATAATTCCTTTTCAAGACATAAAGTGTATGTAAGGTGTATTTAAGATATATCATGGCATGTTGTAACTTGCTTTTAAGGTGTATGCAAAGTATACTTAGGGTATATTTAAAGTATATAGATGCTCAGTTTTTCAATTATCTACTTTGCATCAAGATATTTTTTTAAATCAATTCAAAATCTGTTTACTTTTTGATTCACAATTCTTATAATGCTAGTTTGATACTACTTTCCCTTATCACATTATATTGCATATTGCTAGTTTTCTCCCCCTTTTATCATCAATCAAAAAGAATATGTAGATTGAAGTAAACAAAAGCAAATATATATTATGAAGGAAAGAATTCAAACTAAGAAAGGAAATTTAAGATTTCCTACGCAAACATAACAAACAACAAAGAAAAATGATCAAACATAACAAATTTAGGCTACACTCTAGCCTATATCCTAGCCAGACATCCTATCACGAAGCCTAGCTACTTCAGCCTCAAGGCTGTCTATCCGAGACTCCATGACGTCCTTGAGGTTTTCCAACCTCTCATCCATGGAAGTCTGCAGCTGCTCGAAATGTGGTGTCAAGAGGTCGACCACCTGCTGCGCTAAAGACGGTGTGGAGGCTGAGGACTGTCCAATGTCCTGCTCGATGGCTGGAGTTGGTTCCTCAATCCTAGCCCTCTTTTTCTGCTGGACTCCCTGGAGGCCTGCTTTAAAATCCTCCCTGTCATGATCTTCCCAGATAATCTCTCCAGCAGTATCAGTGAAGCGATAGAAGATATCATTCTGAAAAATGATTCTGACAGCTGCTCCCATCTTGATGAATGACTCTACATCCAGCCTATCTCGTGGGTGTGCAGGAATGATGTTGAAGTGATGGTTATCCAGCTTCAAGTAATTGAGCTTAACTGCCATATGAGTGACATAAGCCCCAATCAAGATATCTCTTGTAGGTTTGGTGGCGATGGAGAGAAGATGGTTTGCAAACCATATTGAAAGTGCCACTGTGACTCCCCGTCGAGCCATCTCGAATAGCAAGAGTTCTGACTTCCTAATAGTTTCATTGCTTTCTCCCCGAGGAAAAATGCTATAGGTTAGAAACCTATGCAAATACCTGTGTACTGGGGTCCTGAGATGTGTGCTCTTAGTTTTCTTGACATCCCAGCTGCAATCCGTGCCAAAATGTGTCCATGCTGCAGGGGCAGAGAATTCTACCTCAGTCTCATTCAGAACGCCATCAGATGGTAGGTTGAACAATTCTCCAAATGCGATGGCGCTGAGGGTGGTTGCATTGTTGCAGAGTTGGAATTTCACCACTCCAGTTGGTGAAACCTGCAAGGTGCTGAGAAATTCCAGCATTGGCTCCCGTAGAGTTGGCAGATGAATTTCAACAAATTCTTTTAGATGACAGACTTGAAGTTGTGCTGTCATAGCCATCTCGAGCCCAAGATTACGGACTGCCTGCCATTCGAAGGACCTTGATGATAAAATAGGTCTCCTCTTCAAAGTTGCATACTGAGGATGGCAACTTTCTGGAATGATGTTCATGAGGTAATCTGAATACCTCTTTGGTGCATGGGACTTCTTTCTCTTTCCCTTTGATGAAGCAGACTCCATATTTGAAGATTTAGTTGTTGATGGAATTTAAAGAAAAATAATTTGAAGGAAAATGTGATGAAAAAACCCTATAAATGTATGATTTCTGCTGAAGATTCGAACTTTTGATGGTATTTATAGTGAAATTTCAAGTCTTTGGGGTCGGAATCTTCAATGTCTTATTGAATGAGAGTAAATGAGAGCGGTTTTGGGAGATGGAGAGTTGAAATGAAGGTTGTAACTGGCTGTTTTCTTATATATTCGATACATTCACAGGCGTGACTTAATTGTTCATGGGCGTGAAGAGTCGTGTTCACGGTTTGCTGAAGCAGTGTTCCACCCGTGAATGAAACTGTGAATAAGTTCACAGGCGTGATCGATGAACATAACGGGCGTGAATGATCATAGGTCACTGGGGTGAACATATTGTCACGGGCGTGAACTGTTGAATTTCACTACTTATACCTGTGAAGCAAGCCGTGACACAAGGCGTGAAAGCTTCTGTGAGTTTGGGGTGTAATTGGTCATGGGAGTGAAACTTCGTCACGGGCGTGAAGGTTCTTTGCCATGGGCGTGACTCAAGCCGTGAAACTATGTTTCACCACTTGAAGCCGTGAAACATGCCGTGACCCGAAGCGGTGAACGACACTGCCTCTTTGGGCCACTTAGTTCACGAGCGTGAGGATAAGTCACGGGCGTGACTCCCCTATAATTTTCATCAGATTGAAATTAAGTTCTGCAACAAGACTAAATCATTTCAACAAAAAATTTTACTTCACAAAGCATAAATTCTCATCAAAAATTTTATCTTATAACTTGTGATATGTTTTAAGATCAACAATTAAAATTTCTTATTCTTGTAATCACAAGGTTAATCCATCAATCATACTTAGTTCTCTTCTAATGAAATTAAATCTTTCCTCATTTAGAGACTTAGTGAAAATATCTGCTAGTTGCTTTTCTGTGCATACAAATTCTAATTCAACATCTCCATATTGAACATGATCTCTAATAAAATGATGTCTAATGTCAATATGTTTACTTCTAGAGTGTTGAATAGGATTCTTTGAAAGATTTATAGCACTAGTGTTGTCACATTTTATAGGTATATGGTTCATCTCATGACCATAGTCCTTAAGTTGTTGTTTCATCCAAAGAATTTGTGTACAACAACATCCAACTGCTACATATTCAGCTTCAGCAGTTGAGAGAGCAACTGAAACTTGTTTCTTGCTAAACCAAGAAACCAAACATTCTCCAATGAAGTGATAAGTACCTGAAGTACTTTTTCTATCTAAAAGACTACCAGCATAGTCTGCATCTGAATATCCTATAATATAAAAAGATGAATTCCTAGGATACCATAAACCTAGATGCAATGTACCATGTAAATATCTTAAAATCCTTTTTACAGCATTTAGATGAGATTCTTTAGGACATGATTGAAATCGTGCACATAAGCAAACACTATACATAATATCAGGTCTAGAAGCAGTGAGATATAAAAGTGATCCGATCATACCTCTATAAAGCTTTTCATTGATGCTCTTACCCTTTTCATCTTTGTCCAATTTTGTTGATGTGCTTATAGGAGTCTTGGCATTTTTGCATCCTTCCATACCAAATTTTTTGATTAAGTCTTTGGCATATTTGGATTGGTTGATGAATATGCCCTCATTGCTTTGTTTGATTTGTAGACCAAGGAAATACTTAAGTTCTCCCATCATGCTCATTTCAAATTCCCTAGTCATGCACTTAGCAAATTCTTGACAAAGCAGCTCATTAGTAGAACCAAATATTATATCATCAACATAAATTTGAACAATTAGTGTCTCATGCTTATGCTTTTTGATGAACAGTGTAGTGTCAACATTTCCCTTTGTGAAACTATTTTCTAATAAAAAAGAACTTAGTCTCTCATACCAAGCTCTTGGAGCCTGTTTTAAACCATACAAAGCTTTTAAAAGTTTAAAAACATGATTTGGCAAATCATAGCTTTCAAAACCTGGTGGCTGTTCGACATACACTTCTTCATCTATATAGCCATTTAGAAATGCACTTTTCACATCCATTTGAAAAAGTTTGAAATTCATGTGACATGCATATGCTAAGAGTATTCTTATAGCTTCTAATCTAGCTACAGGTGCATATGTTTCATCAGTCTATACCTTCTTCCTGATTATATCCTTTTGCAACTAGTCTTGCTTTATTCCTGGTTATTAACCCTTGTTCATCTAACTTATTTCTAAATACCCATTTGCTGCCTATGATTGGATGATTCTTAGGTCTTGGTACTAGGTTCCATACCTTATTTCTCTCAAATTGGTTGAGTTCCTCTTGCATGGCAATTACCCAACTTTCAAAATTTAGAGCCTCATCAATGTTTTTAGGCTCAATTTGTGAAATAAAAGCTATGTCAGTGACTAAATGCTTGAAATGAGATCTAATACTTACTTTGATAGATCACCAATTATTTGCTCTTTTGGATGATTTCTGTTCATTCTCCATTCTTTTGGAAATTCTTGCTCCATTTGTTCTTGATTTTGAGGTAGTAGATTTTCTTGATCATTTTCTTCTTTTCCATTTTCAATGACAAGTTTTTCCATATTATCTACAACATCATCAAGAGCACTACCTTTCAAAAGATAAAGTCTACTAGATTCATTAAAAACAACATGCATGGATTCTTCCACTGTTGATGATCTTTTATTAAATATTCTATATGTTTTGCTGGTTGTAGAGTATCCTAAAAAGATACCTTCATCAGACTTAGAGGAAAATTTTCCAAGATTGTCCTTGGTATTCAATATAAAACACTTGCATCCAAATACTCTAAAGTATGATACCAAGGGCTTTCTTCCATTCCATAGCTCAAATGAGGTTTTGTTTAAAAGAGGTCTTTTGAAAACTCGATTTGAAATATAACATGTAGTGTTTGTGGCTTCTGCCCAAAAATAAGTTGGTAATTCATATTCATTAAGCATTGTTCTTGCCATTTCAATTAATGTTCGATTTTTCCTTTCAACTACTCCATTTTGTTGAGGTGTTCTAGGAGATGAGAAATTATGTTAAATGCCATGTTCAAGACAAAAGCTTTCAAAGTTTTCATTTTCAAATTCTTTCCCATGATCACTTCTTATTTTTGAAATGCAATACCCTTTTTCATTTTGAACTCTTTTAGCAAAGTTTTTGAAATTTTCAAAAGCATCACTCTTTTGAGCTAAGAAAATTACCCAAGTAAATCTAGAGTAATCTTCTACGATGACAAATGCATAATGTTTTCCTCCTAAACTAGCAACCCTAGTAGGTCCAAATAAGTCTAAATGTAGGAGTTGAAGAGGTTTTGAAGTACTTACTATGTTTTTAGCTTTGAAAGATGACTTCTGTTGCTTTCCTCTTTGACAAGGATCACATGTCTTGCCTTTTTCATATTTAACTCTTGGTAATCCTTTTACTAGTTCTCTTGTGCTGAGACTTTGTATTAAGTTTATGTTAGCATGGCCAAGTCTTCTATGCCACAGCCAAGATTCATCACTAGTAGTCACAAGACACTTAGAGGAATGGTTAGATAGTTCATGTAAGTTTATTATGTATGTATTGATATCTCTATTTCCTTTAAATATTTCTTGACCATCAATAGATATTACAAGACATTCATTTGAAGTGAAAATTACTTTGTTTCCTTTATCACATAATTGACTTACACTTAACAAGTTATGTTTCAAGCCATCAACAAGTAAAACATCCTTAATAAAAGTAGTGCTATTAACACCAATGGAACCAATGCCAATTACCTTACCCTTTGCATTGTTTCCAAAGGTAACTTTACCTCCATCAATACTTTTCATTTCATTGAAGAGTTCCTTGTCTCCTGTCATATGCCTTGAGCATCCACTGTCTACTAGCCATGCATTTTTGTTTATTGTGGACTTGACGCATACCTACAGAGTTAGAAATCAAGTATGATATTTAGGTACCCAAATGAGTTTGGGTCCTTGGGGGTTAGCACATGAAGGTTCCCAATGAGCCTTCCTTATCCAGCAATGTTTATTTATGTGACCCATTTTCATACAATAATTACATTGTTTAGGTCTAAACTTGCTTTTTGGTCTTATATTGTATTTAAATGCCATAATTTGATTAGACTGATTTTGAGAACAATGGCATGCACAATCAATTTGCATTTTTCTAGACACATTCTTCCTATATATAAAAGCATGATTCTTTTTCGGTAAAGAGGTTTTAGCATTCTTATTTCTTGGTGTAGTCCTAACAGGTGTGGAGATGTTATGTTCTTTAACAAATACTGTTTTGTTAGAAGATGATGATGTGTCCTTAAACCCTAGACCATGTCTTACTAAAGGTGGTCTTTGAGACACAATGAGAGTATCTAAGCTCTCTTTACCCTTGTGAAATTTAGAAATGGAATTTCTACGTTCTTTAACTTCATTTTTCAAAATATTATTTTCTTTTAACAGTGAAGCTGTTGAGGGTCTTGATGAGTATTCATCTAATGATTTTTGAAGAGATTCATTAGATGATTTAAGCTTTATGTTCTCCTTTTCTAAGCCATCTATCTTATTTTTCAAATTAGAGATATTATTTCTATAGATACTAAATTTAGTTCTATATTTCTCTAATTCTATATTTAATTCTTATATTAGGCTTTGCTCATCATCATCATCATCATCACTATCACTATCATTATCACTACTATCATTATTGAAAGAGTATGAGTGTAGTGATCTTACTTTGTCCGAGACGTGATCCTCAATAGCCATGAAACATAGGTTGACCTCTTCACTTTCATTATCATCTTTTTCGCTTGAAGAGCTTTCGTCATCTCATGTGGCTTTGTGACCTTTCTCCCCATTGTCTCTTTGGAATTTGCTCTTATGCTTCTTGAGCCTTGGACATTCAGGTTTGATATGTCCTTTCTTTCCACATTCATAGCATTTTACCTCTTCCTTACTTCTGTGTGTATCATTTGAAGTTTGTTTGAGGTTTCTTTGCCTGAATTTTCTGGAATTGCTCATTTTCTTCTCAATGATTCTTTTTAATCTTCTTGAAAGCATAGCAATGTCCTCATTTTCATCATCACTCATCTCTTCATCATCACTCATCTCTTCATCATCTTCACTTTCTTATTGAGATTTTGAAGTAAAGGCTTTGAGTGCTAATGGTTTTCTTTTCTCTGACTCTGCCTCAAGCTCTCTATCTCTCTTTACTGCCATCTCATGTGTGAGAAGCTTGCCAATTATCACATCAGTGTTCATGATACTCATATCTTCATTTGCTTCTTCTATGCCAGCAACTCTTGAACCATAGTCTTTAAGAGGAAGACTTCTCAGGATTTTATTGTTTACATCTTCCAAGCTCAGATGCTTCCCAAGTTTCCTCATTCCATTTATAATGGATAGAAGACGGTTGGTCATGTCAGTGATTGACTCATTTGATTTTATCTTGAAGAGCTCATATTCTGAGGTTAGAAGTTGAATCTTCTTGGATTTGACTTGCTTAGTTCTCTCATGATAGTTCTCCAATGTCTTCCACATACTATATGCTGTTGAGCAGTGTTGTATTCTCCCACATTCTTCAATAGATAATGAGCTTGATAGAATTGTCATTGCCCTCTTGTTTTTGAAATTTGCTCTTCTTTGGGGCTCTGTCCAATCGTCTCTTGATAGGATTTCCTCTTCACCATCAGCTCCTCTTCTGGTTGGTGGTGTCCATTCTTTTCGTACACTATCCCATACTTCAATTCCTTCACTATCTAAGTATGTCTCCATCCTAAACTTCCAATGGGCATAATTTGCTCCATCAAAGTAAGGTTTGAGACTCTAGAATCCTTCACTGGCCATATCTTACTCTTTACTAGCGCTTTTTAGGCTTCGATGCTAGACAAGGCTCTAATACCAATTGTTGCCCAGATATTAGACCAAGAAGGGGGGGTTGAATTGGAGTTTCAAAAATTAAACTTTAAAGTGCGGAAATAAAATTGCTAATTTTAGAAGGGATAGAGAAAATCAGACACAAAGATTTATAGAGGTTCGGGTATTAACAAACCCTACTCCTCTCCCCAATCGCAATTGGGAGTTTCACTAACACACTAAGTGTTACAATGGAGTTTTACAAGCTCACTCCCAACTATGGTGTTTCTCACAATGGCTCACACCTAACCCAGAAATCCCTTGTGTTTTAATGGCTCACACAATAACCAATTCCTTTGTGTTTTACAGGCTCACACAAATAACCTACACTTTTGTGTTTTACAGGCTCACACAAACAAGCTACACTTGTGTTTTACAGGCTCACACAAACAACCTTTTAATTTATGTTTTGGAGGTTCACACAACTAACCCTTACAAGTGTTCTACTCTTAACCCAGAACTACCCAATGCTCACTTGAGTAAAGATTACAGAGAGAACCACTTATAAATCTTTATTGCTCAAATATGAGGAGCAAAAAGATTTTTACAGAGAATATATTTGTTCTCAAAGTATAAAAGTACAAGATAGCTTGTGATTTGAAGTATATGCTAATCTTTTGTTTTTTCTTATCATTCTCTTGTTTCTTAATGTATAAATGACTTCCATTTATACTTCCATGGCTAAATATAGCCGTTGGGGTGCATTAAATAAGAAACTAGCCGTTATACCAACCAAAAAATCGCACCTGACATTTTTCTCTTTCATTGGTCACGGGCGTGAATATGCTTGTCACGGGGGTGACAGTTCTTCCCAAGCCGTGACTGAAGTGGTGATCTTGGTCGTGAAGCTCTCTGGAATGTTTTGACATATAGAGTCACAGGCGCGATACTCTTCCCAGCCATAAGACAAGTGGTGACTCAGGTCGTGAAGCTCTCTGGATGAAATTGAATGAATCCTTCATGGGGGTGACACCTTCATTCACGGGGGTGACAATCTTCACAGCTGTGACCTAAGTGGTGACTCTGGTCATGAAGCTCTCTGGTTGAAATTACCCAACTCTTCACGGGGGTGACACCTTTAGTCACGGGGGTGACACCTTTAGTCACGGGGGTGACTGAAATGCTTATTTCACGGTTTGGTTTTCCTTCATGGCCGTGAACTTCAAATGTTGGTTTTGGTAACGGTTAGCTTTCTTCACGGGAGTGACTCCTAGAGTCACGACAGTGAACATGCTACTTCTTGCTTTTTGTTTCTCAAGGATTATTCTTCCAATTCTCCATTCTTGCTATTTTAATTCATGTCATGTATAATATACTTACAAAAACAAGTATGTTAAATACAATATTGCTATATTATTTATTATCATCAAAATGACAGAAATACCCCTCAAGGTTAACATGAAGATTTAAGGAAATTCACACCCGTGACATATATTCATGGCCGTGATCATAATCGTCAAAAGTTCCAGTAGCTTTCACGCCTTGCTTCACGACATCCTTCACGATTGGAGGTAGTGAAGACTATGTATCATGCCCGTGACTTTTTTCTTTTACTCCTGTGAAACTCTTTATTCACGCACGTGACACTTTTTCATGACCGTGAACATTGACATCAAATAACTACAGAATCGTTCACGCTTTGTTTCACGTGTTGCCTCACAGTCAGAAGTAGTGAAAATTGCACTTCACGACCATGACTCCTTTTATCACCACCGTGAAATTCATAAGTAATGCCCATGACTATTTAATGTCACGATTGTGAATCGACTCATATCCTTTATGACGGTTAGAGCGCCTCTTTAACAAACTGTGACCATGACTATTCATGCCCGTGATGGACGATTTACAGCCGTGAATCTGTCGCCTATAAAATATGATTTCTGTCGTTTTTCTCACTTTCAACTTTAAAAATTCTCTCAATTAAAGCTCTCATTCAATATTTCTCACAAAATCTAGCCTCCTCATTTTTTTTCCATTTATAAAATCCTTCAAAACTTTTTTTTTTCTTTGAAGAATCATAACATCTCAAGGTTGTTCTCAAATCCTCGGTCAGAAATTCTTTCTCCAAATCCCTATTCCAAAATTATCAATGGATCCCGACTCATCAAAAGGCATAAGGAAGAAATCCCATGTTTCGAGATGCCACACGGACTACCTTCTCAACATCATTCTAGAGCATTGTCATCCAAGATATGTTGTTCTTAAGAAAATACCCCTACTTTCGTCTTGTTCCTACGAGTGGAGTGCTGTCAGGACTCTTGGTCTTGAGAAAAGCATGACAGAACAATTGCAAGCTTGTCACCTTAAGGAATTTGTTGACATTCATTGGCCAATGCTAAGGGAACCAACTTTTGAGTTTCTTAGCACTTTGCAAGTCTCTCCCACCAGAACAGTCAAATTCCAACTCTGTAAGCATCCAAACACTCTCACAGTAGTAGAGTTTGGCACAATCTTCATACTTCCCTCAAATGGCATTCTCAATGAAAGCGAAGTGGAATTTTATACCAATCCGACATGGACTCATTTTGGGTTAGAATGTAGCTGGGATGTGAAAAAGACCAAGAGCACACATCTTCGGTCTCTTGTGCATAAATATTTACATAGGTTTCTTACCTATAGTATATTTGCTAGAGGAGATAGCAACGGGGCAATCTGAAAATCGAAGCTCTTCCTATTAGAAATGGCACGAAGAGGTTTAACCATAGCTCTGTCTCGCTGGTTTGCAAATCATCTACTTTCAATTGCAACAAATCCATTAGGAGATATCTTGATTAGGGGTATGTGACTCACCTTGCCATTAAGCTCGGGTATCTAAAACTCGATGAGCATAATTACAATCTCATTCTAACACATCCTCAAGACCGACTAAATGTCGAGTCTTTCATAAAGATGGGAGCAGCTGTTCGCATTATTTACGAGAATAATGTCTATTATTGTTTCACCACTCCACCTGGTGAAATTGATTGGGAAGACCAAGATTATGATGATTTCAAAGCTAGCCTCCAGGGTATCCAGCAACGAAAATGAGGCTGAGTAGAAACAGTGACACCAGAGGTTGAGTAAGAGGTTGGTCAATCATCGGCTTCTACCACACCTAGCTTGGCGCAATAGGTTGTTGATCTTTTAGCATATTGCTTTGACCTAATGCAGGCTTCCATCGATGAGAGGTTGAAAAATCTCAAAGACTTTATGGAATCTCATATGGATAGCCTTGAGGTGAGGTAGCATGCCTTAGAGATGGTCTGTCAGGCTTGAAGCCTAATTAAAGTCCTAGTTTTTTTTTTCATGTACTAGTTTTATTTTTAAGGGTGTAGGACTTCAATTTATATTTTTAAACTTTGTAATCTTTCTCCTTCTTTTAATATAATTACCTTATTATCATTTTATTTTTTATGGTTTGTTGATGACAAAAGGGGAAAAACCTAGCAATATATGCAAATGTGTACGTAAAATGCAAATGTGTTGTATAACATATACCTCACATATATCTTGCATATACCTAACTAGTTAAGCAAACAATTTTGATAAACTTTGGATATACCTTGCATATACCTAACTAGTGAGCAAACAACTTTGATATACTTTGGATATAACTTGCATATACCTAACTAGTTAAACAAACAACTTTGATATACTTTGGATATACCTTGCATATACCTAACTAGTTAGCAAACAACTTTAATATGCTTTGGATATAACTTGCATATAGTTAGCAAACAACTTTGATATACTTTGGATATACCTTGCATATACCTAACTAGTTAGCAAACAACTTTGATATAGTTTGGATATAACTTGCATATACCTAACAAGTTAGCAAAGATCCATGCTATACGTCTTTCAATTCTTGCACTCTATTATTTTTGTCTTAAGCAAATTTTGAGGGGTAGACTTCTCAAAAGCACATATTGCTAGATTACTTGTCACCATCAAAAAGGGGGAGATTGTTGAACTTTGAGGGGTATTTTTCCTCATTTTTATGCAAATAAATAAAATAGCAATAATGTATTTAACAATGATTGTGTTCTAAGTTTGTTGAACATGATATATCTTAAATAGAATATGATGTAAGAATGAAAGACAACTTTTGAAGATCAAAATAATAAGAAATAGCAAAGTCACGCCCATGACTACTTATGTCACACCCGTGATATAGCTTAGCGTCAACTCTCCAACATTCAAAGTTCACAACCATGAAGGATCATACCAACCATGAATGATCAAATCAGTCACATCGTGAAAGAAAGACACGCCCATGAAATAACATGTCAAGTTCTTCTAGAAAGCTTAACGGCTAGAGTTACCACTTGAACCACGGCTTGGAAGAATGTTCACGCCCGTGAAAGTATAAAGTCATGTCCGTGATCAAACACTTCAAATTTTTCCAGAAAGCTTCACGTTGGACTACAACTTGGAAGAATATTCACGACCATAACATATATAGTCACGCCCGTAAATGAGGACAGAGAAACATGTCAGGCGCAAAATTAAGAGTTGGTTCAATGACTATTTTCACATTAAATGCACTCAAACGACTATAATTCGCAGAGAAAATATAAACGCAAGTTCTTTATGAATCATAAAAAGAAGAACAATAATTACTTTGAATCTTTAATCTTGTCTAGCCATTGTGCATTAATTATTTTCAACAAAACTTTTATTATTAATTGCTCATAATTTTTGAACATTATATGTTGATGAGTGTTTTTATTGTAATCAATAACTCAAGTGAGTTTGGGTATATTAGGTTAAAATTGAAACACTTGTAAGAGTTTATTGTTTGAGCCATAAAACACAAAGAATTGGTTTATTGTGCGAGCTATAAAACACAATGAACTGGTTTATTGTGTGAGCCATTAAAACACAAGAGAATTTCTAAATTAGGTGTTAGTCATTGAGAGAAACACCATAATTGAGAGTGAGCTTGTAAAACTCCATTATAACACTTAGTGTGTTAGTAAAACTCTCAATTGAGATTGAGGAGAGGAATAGGGTTTGTTAATACCCGAACCTCTATAAATCTCATATGTGATATCTCTCCATCCCTACTCTATTTAATTTTATTTTGTACTTAAAGTTCATAAATTTTTATTTCAGAACTAATTCAACCTCCTTCTTGGTTCTTTGTTTGGGCAACAAAATCAAATATAGTTGAGGGTATAGTAAAAAGATGGGATAAGAATAAAAAAAAATATCTATAACTTTTAGAAATTGAACAATAAAATAATTTGCTTGTCAAATTTGTGAATACAATTATGTTATTTTAGTATATTGGTTGCAAGTTGTTTTATTTATGCACTCTATTATAAAAGATTTGGATATATAATATAATGATTATTTAATTAAGTATAAATTATTAATATCCAAATAAATAAAATATATTATTATGTCGTTTAGATTTGAATGGTAGTATTAGTTTAATTTTGCATTTTATGTTAGAGTAATTATGCCAACTATACCGTTTCTACATATATATTAGGGTGACAGTGTTGTGTAACATACAACGAGTGTGATATTTATAGATGAACATTCTAAAATGCTTAGTGTTGACGAAATTTAAGTATGACTATCTTATTATATAAGATAAAACAGTGTTACAACTCAATAGCAATGCAGTTATTACAAAAATTATATATCGGATTTCTATACTTAATTATGGGAGAAGTTTGGTGTTTGTATCAACTAGCGGACAACCCCTATCCACCTGCCCAACAAGCGGACAAAAGTTGTTTGTCTGTCTAGCAGGCGGACAACCTCTATCTCATTCCTGGTCAAATATTCTCCATCCTAAAATGAAAAATATTTTTTAAAATACTCTAAAATTGTAATTATTCAAATTCTCACCTTAAATTGAGAAATTTTTTCTACAGTTATCTTATTTTAGAAAATTGGCCAATTTTGATGACAACCTAACTAATGTGACTCAATCCATCCGATGTCAAGTTAACAACCCAGCCCAGCCAAACCCAACCCAACCCATTTGCCACATTTACTTATCAATAAAGTAAATGTTTGATTTTATAATGATGATGTTGAACAGCTCTAGAGAAAAAATGGTGTAAATATTACCAAGTAAACCATATGAAATTTATAATTAGCACTAACTGCCTAGTTTATGTTTTCCTTATTATTTTTATTTTTATCATGCCTTTTAAAGTTAGAGTAACAACTAAGAATTTTCTTCCGTCAGGATTTTTAAAAAAAAAAAGAAAAGAAAAACATTAATAATTTTAATACCACCATTAACCAAAAAAAAAGGTTGATAAGATTATGTTGTAAATTCCTCAAAAGACAAGATAAAGTGACAGATGGCAAAAAACTAAGGTACAAAAGGGTTAGGCCAATTATCCAAAATCCACCACAAAATTCAACACAATT
This sequence comes from Triadica sebifera, assembly GCA_023653625.1. NCBI lineage: Eukaryota > Viridiplantae > Streptophyta > Magnoliopsida > Malpighiales > Euphorbiaceae > Triadica > Triadica sebifera. The sequence goes on from CM042900.1 coordinate 22,685,861, forward strand.
TCAATTTTTGTCCTAAAAAAAATCTTATCAGAACAACAATGAACAGCTTGACATACACTTCCCCAACTTTACTGAAATATTCAGAAAACCTCAAATTGAAACTCCAAATCCCAACAATCAACGCATCAATTTCAGCCAAAGAAAATAATTATGTGAAGAATAAAAGCAGAAGACTCATATTAACATCAGCTATTATAGGCATAGCAACTTCTCGACCACCTCCTTCAGCACAAGCAGAGAACTGGGGAGTACGTTCTTTCATATGGGAAAGATTCTTCGAACCAGATTTATCACCAGAGGATTCGGTTACAAGAATCAGACAAACTGCTGAAGGCTTACATAGTATTAGGGACATGTTAGAAACGATGTCGTGGAGGTATGTGATATTCTACATTAGGCTTAAGCAAGCTTATCTCTCTAAAGATTTGAAAATCGCCATGTCTACTTTGCCTAAAGCCAAATGGAAAGACTATGTCGACTTGGCTAATGATCTGGTTGAAAATATGGCTCGGGTAATGTCTTTTTTTTTATTCTTTTTTAATTAAGAATTAATTTTATAATATTATGAGAGATTAATTATATATCTAACTGTAATTTTATTTTTCTTTTTCTTGTGTTGCAGTTTGATCAATATGTTCGATCCCCGAAGGTGTACGAGTCGTATTTATACTATGAGAAGACGTTGAAATCCATTGATGATATTGTGGCATATTTGGCATAGAACAATGTGTTTAAGTTTATATATGTATTTTAGCATTGATTTTAACTTATAATTTCATGGAAATATGGTTTAAATTCATAATTATACAGGAGAATAATATATTACATATTTAGAAGGGTAAATTGTAATTATTTACAGAGGATAAAAGAGTGATGTGAAGATAATCAGCATAAGAATGATGATAGAGAAGCAAGAGCCAATGAAAGAAGCAGAAATTCGCAGGCAGAAGTTACTGAATTGCGGGCAAAGAGCGAGCCAATTAGCACTTGCATTTCCTTCATGTGCTAAGTATACAATGCTTACAACTGCCGAAGCCCCACTTGTCAGTACAACCAACATCACCTTTTACACTTCAAAATTACATAATTAGTGAAACTTTGTTTAATTTACAAGTCAATGATATATAAATCTATAGATCACGGAATATATAGATTAAAAGTCAGTACCACAAAACTGCATAAAAACTATTACAATATATATTAAAATTATTTCATATGTTAGTTTATTGCAGAGATTGACAATTGTACATTTGCTTTCAATGCCATAGACTATTACAACAGTTTGAACATTTTATTGCAACGATTAGAATTTTAAACTGTTAGCTAATCCGCATGAGTGAATTCAAGATTTAATTTTTGGAGAGCAAACATTTGAATTGAACAACAAAAATTCGTACAAAAAATAATGGAGTGCATGTGTTAGAGAGTTATTGGGGAAATCACAAAAATAATGTGAAGTTCATTGTACTTTCAGAGGGATAGTGGGAGTAGGGGTGTTAAAACAGAAATAAAAAAATGCAACCTGGTGGATCATAGTTCGATACTAGCTAGCTAATTTTGGAAGGAGCTGGTGGTGTAATTTTGGTTCGGTTTGATCTGTTAACAATACATTTTCTATTATTTTATCAAACCGAACAACCAATTAAACCAAATGAAATGTTACTTCTTGGGTTCAATTAGCTTTCTTTCTTTTTTTTTTTCCTTTTGTATAATGTTTAATTATTGACGGAGGCAGGACTTTATTTTTGAAAAAAAAAAATAACGAAAGTGATCTATAGTCTCGTATTGTAATTTATGAGGGCAAAAATTTATTTTTGGTTAGGGGTAATAACAAAAATAATATTTAATTTCACTATAATTTTAGTGGTGTAGTGGGGACAAAAATAAAAATAATATATAGTCTCATTATAATTTTAGTAAAGCAGTACTGGAGGCAAGTGCTCCACTTGTCCCGTGCTAAATTAATTGTCATATAATTAATTAATATGCAACAATTTTACATTAAATATTGTTAATTATTTGGTGCTTAAACCCTATTTACGTAGGAGTAACATATTTATCGAAGTATAAAATACCGTATCCAAGATGGTTAAGATGACCCTACTGGTTTTCGCTGTGCACCTCCTGATAATGTGAGACCAAAATAGGGAGAGAGAATAAGTTATGCACATACAATATAATTTGAAATCATGAAAAACCTACATGCATGAGATATATATAAATAAGAAAAACAAACCAAAACAAGAAACTGAGTTATGATAATAAATAATTTTTAGTACAACTTGCGTGAATGTAGAGAAAGGGAGATCGGCGGATCCACATGGGAGCAGTGGGGTCATTTATCTCCATTAACAAATTAAAATTTAGAAAAAATTATATATTATATTTATTTTTTGTCTTTATACTCAAATTTATTTTTGCCCCCATATATTTAATCTATCAAATATTTTCTTCAATTAACTAATTAATGTGTAATTAATAATTAATTAATTAAGTTTATATATTAATATAAAATATTAATATAAATTTATATAATTAATTATATAGTTTTTACTATATTTCTCATATAATTATTAACAATTATATATCATTTCTATATTTTTACATATAATTATTGGCAATTATATAATTTTTATTATATTTCTTTATATAATTACTATTAGCTATATGTTATATTTTATACATCAATCATATAATTGCTAGCAATTTTATAATTTTTATTATATTTTTTATATAATTACTGACAATTATATATTATTTTTATGTTCTTTTATATAATTGCTGATAATTGTATATTTTTGTTATATTCTTTTCTATAATTGTTAAAAGTTATATATCATATTTTATATATAATTATATAATTGCTGACAATTATATAATTTTTATTATATTTCTCATATAATTATTTGTCAGTTATATGTTATTTTTTTATATATTATCATATAATTATTAATATTTTAATTGTTAATAATGAATATAATATATTAAAATATAAATTGGGTCTCACAAATTGAAATTGATGTCAGTTGTAAAGATAAAATATATTTGAAAATTAATTAAAATTTTAGTGATGTGGTAGTGGAGACCACATTTTGTCCCATTGAAATTGGTTCATAGATTTGCCCCTGAATATATCGAACTCTGAATTGGGTAAATTGAAACGAAGAAGGGAAGTGATTGATTAGTAGTTCCCATGGTAACAGCACTTACAAATGTGCTAGCAGCTGTAGAAATTCTTAAAATAAGGTCTAATATTGAGATTTTGTATCTCGTAATCCCATGATTTGGGTTTGCAATTACATGCTTTGTTGCTTCATCACTTGCCTCCATTCTGCTGTCTTGATGATCAAATATGTTATCTTTATTGCCTCTTTTTTTTTTTTTTTTTTTCTTTTCATTCTCTAACTTAATTATAGGTAGAAATATATAATAGGGGAAATTTTACGTATGAAAGTTGAGATTTTACATGGGTTTTCTCGATGGAAACAATGATAAAAAAAAAACAACTAAAAGTGGAGTTAGTATTTGGATTTGGTTTTGCTTTTGTAAGCTGCCTACTATAGCTAATTACATGTGATTCTAACTAATTAAAGCCACGAGATAATGATGTTTTATTTTCAATAAACACCTTTTTGCCGATATACATTACATCCTTAATTAGTGAATTATTGATAGTATTAATTTGCCTCAATTGCTCCGCCTTTATACCCTTTGAGAATTTTTGTCTAGAGCAATGTGTTAGAAATAAGCAACCCAAACTCATTACAATATTAGAACAGAAAATAGAACACAAGAAAAATAGAGAAAATGTAGCCAAAAAGTCACTCTCTAACTCAGATTCTTGATAGAGTGAAAATATGCAAAATAATTATAGATAATTCCCTTTAATCTTCATTGATATTAAGCTTAATTTAGTTGAATTTCATATTTATGAAGGTTAAATTGATGTTACAGGTATAATGTGCTTGGAATTCAAGGATTTAATATCAATTGGAGGAAATCTGTCACTCAGGGAACGTTTTGTTACTCAAGCAACAATAGTTGGTCATGAAGGTATCGTGCGCGCAATGATTTATCGCTTGTGCGATAAAAGTTATGTGATGAGAGTGTTGTTGGAATGTGTAACATCTTTCTATATAATTAAAAATAAATTCAATTATCACAAAGAATATTTCGATGCATATGATTTAAAATGTCATAAATTTAAAACTTTGATATACTATAATCATGATAATTTATTAAAAATAAATAAATAAAATATCATACATCCTTAAAAGATTTGATAAAATTTAAAATATAAAATATAATATTTATATGGGCATACACCAGTCTAAGATTTTACAAAACAAGTAGTTACAAAACTATATGTTTCTGAAAATAAAAATATATAAATTTATAACTACTAAAACCCAATAAAACCGAAAATGTAACAGTTGTATCACCCACCCCAAATATATATCATTAACTATAATTTTTGGGCATCCTCCTCTGTTACTGCTTTTCTAAACTACAAACCCATGTATGAAAAACTCATATGCTAAGCAAACTAATTCTTAGTAGTATGTAATAACATAAAAAGTACAACACATGACATATACAATATGTATTATATTCTTTCCAACTTACCAAACGACTTACCATGAAGTCTGCACATGAATTAACCCATAATATACATGACATACCATAATAATCTCATATATTAAAATACACATTGAACATGATATATCAAAATATCAAATATTAATCATACAAGTGTATACCATACTTAGCAAATTATTTAAATCACTTTATTACCTGCTTTATTCATAACTAGACTAAATTAAATAAGGAAAACCTACGAGTCTCACCCAAGCTTGAGGACACCTACCTGAACTTCCCAGAATATCTGTCTGAGGAAAAAGAGTGTGCACATATCAATAACCGAGGGAAGTATACCTGCCTTAAACCCTGGGCCTTGAAAGAATCTCAAACGTGACAAACCTAGGTCATCCAATACCAGTCTTCTCTTAATGACATGTCATCTATCATAGCTCTAATCATAGTTAAAGTATTGGACTTAACCGTTTATCACACACTCATCATTTTCATATTACAATTTAATCCACATTCGATGATTCTCATAAATTGTAACCATAAGATGCATTCTCATACCATATTACAACTATACGACAACGTGTATCACCTCAAAATGAACAAACCTTGTTTCACATGAAAAAACACAAGAGAATGCAATATCACAACTTCACACTCGTGAAGAACCTTCATAGGCAATATACTCATGAATCACACCATGATTCAACCTTTGAATCAACTAGAATTTTAAGGCCATGATCACCCCTTTAGGGTGTGAACCAAACCGTGATTCAAACCATGAAGCTACCTGTGAATAGATTTGCTTCAGCAAAAAAATTTCAATTCACGACATTCACAGCCGTATCACACCCGTGAACCGCCAGTTCACGTCCATGAATTTGGAAATTTTTTTAGAAAACAGAGCAAGCCATATCATACCATAATTTTTATGATTGATCAATGTTAGTCATCCTAGCAACACTCCAACATGTATATAAGTCATATATCATATCTATAACATCTCTAAATATCAACATTAATCAATGTAACCCATTTAACATCTCAAATCTACCATTTTATCATATTTACCCTCAATGCAATACAACCCAAAAATATGTCATTTATCACCCTAATGACTACTCACAACATGCATTAAAGGTAAATATTACAAAAACATGCAACTTAAGAGTCTTACACCTAGGATGAAGCTTAATCAACACTTGAACTCTTCAAGCTTGTCCTTTCCTTTGAGGACTTCTATCTCCTCTACCAGCTCCTGGAACAATAAAAATGTTTGGAACTGGAACTGAACTCAAAGATACCCTAAATCTAGCTCATCTCTCACAAGCTCACAAACCCTCTCTCTCACTCATTTCTCACAAGCTCATAAGCCCACTCTCTCACTTTCCTCTAGTGAAACTTGTTCTTTGAATCTCCAAAAAAGGAGAAAGAAGGTCTCTGATGATAAAAGGAGATAAATATGGCGTGTCTGATGGGTTACAGGGGCATGATAGTGGATTTAAAAGGGATGGCAGTAGAGAAAATCGTGGCTGTCTCACTTGTTCTATCTATCTAGGATTTACGGTCATGACTATTCTTTCATAAGTATGAACCACTCATTCACGATCATGATTAATCTTCACGATTTGTTTACTGAAAATTTTACATTCACGGCCATGACACCACTTGTCATAGACGTGAAATCCCTGATTCTTTTACACTCTAATTTATTTAAAACTCTACTAACTCCTAACTCTCACTAAGCTCCAATGTAAGTTATATTTGCAAGACAAATAAGGCTGATGGTTTATCGCTTGCGCGATAGAAAGGGCATAAGGCAGATTTGACATTTGGAGCTTGAGTAGCTATTTAGATGACCTTGTTGTTCTAGATTGAAAACGTTGTCTCATGACTTTTGTAGAAGACATCTCAACTTTCTATAGAAGTATGGTTCAAACAAATTCAAGTTTGTTTGTGCCTTCAAACGTTGAGTCAAAATTTATTCATAAACCAGACTGGGGTCACTTGAACACTGAACATTCAAATGAGCTTATCTTGGACTTCCAATATCCAAATCAAATGATTCAAAAGCCTAAATTGAAGTACCTTTCCATATTGCAATTATATGAATGTCAAAGTTCAAACTATATATTTAACTAGTCTGAAATTGATTTAACAATTTCATTTTGGAATTGTCCATAGTTTATAAGGGTATTTTTTTATATATTTTGTATAGCCTATAAATAGAACATTCTTTAATTAGGTTCAAGGATATTTAGTAGCCACATATGTCAATTACTCATTGAATTTTTATGGTGTTTCTAATGACAATGTGTGACTAATTGTTTATTTTCAATTCAAGGGATTCAATCAAGTTCATATTCGATTGTGAGATTTTGATTTAATTTAATGCAATATTTGCTTATGTCTATCCATTTTTTCTTTGCGATTTAATGTACATGAATGCATATGTAGATTACTAAGAGGCTACCAGTATGATATCTATTGTATTTAATTATTTGATAAATATCTTTAATTCGTAATTGTTAGAAAATTTTATTTAAGGAAGAATTAGATAACAATAATTATGATCCAAGTTTTATTCTTTATCTAAAAAAAATAAAACAAGTTAAATGATTCATGCTTGTTGAGCTGTTGTTTATCCTTAACTGTTTTCTAAAAACATAATGCTATTTCTAATTTGACTAGGTTGCTTGAATACCATATCTATTAAAAATAAGGATTAATCTAGTTGCTAGGATTCAATTAATTTAATTAAGGAAGACTAAAGTTTATCTAGTTGTAAATAAGTTCTTAGTTAAGTAGATAGAGATAAGATGTTGCTTATCTTTAGATGTCTATGATTAAATGATTTATGACCTGAATGAATTTTTCTTAGGTTGAACCTTTATTAATATGATGTTCAGTCTTGATTTAGTTTAGTTTTTTTTTTGCTAATAATTTAATTTCTATTCAAATAAAAAAAACCCTCCTTTTATAATTCATAGTTATTAAATAATAACTAAAATTAATAAGAAAATCAATCTTTAGGGTTTGACCTGGACTTACCATTCCTACATAATTCATATTTTCAATAAGAACATTTTCTTTGTGGTGGCTTCGATACACACCAATTTTTGCATTCAAGTTTTTAACCTTTTATACAAGAAGATTACAACTAAGAACTTCTTGGTTTTCATATTTGGTTTTCATACATTGAATCCATTTCCGACTTCATAGGTTGAAGCCATTTGTCAGATTCTGAACTATTTAAAACTTCCTTATAGGTTGTAGGCTCATTGTTTTCTATGAGCAATACGTCGTTCTGTTCACTAATGAAAAATCCATATCTCTCTGAAACAGTATGTATCCTACGTACGTATCCTACTTGACCTATGAAGCTCTTGTACTTCAAAAGGTTGATAGTTATATCATTTGTATGAGTAACAAGCTCGGGTTCAGACAGTTGATCAACATCTGTTTGAGCATTTTGAACTTCTCCAAGTTCAATTTTGCTCCCACTATCTTATTTTAGAAGGAATTCTCTTTCTAAAAAGATAGTATGTCGTGAAACAAAAACCTTTTGTTCAAAGGGGAGGTAAAATTGATATCCATATAATGCTTTTGGATATCCCCACAAATAGACATTGGTCAGACTTAGCTTTTAGCTTATCTAACATTGTCCGCTTCACATAAGTAGGACAACCCCAAACTCTCATGTAAGAAAATGTGGGCTTTTTGTTATACAATATCTCATATGGAGTAACATCAACTGACTTCGAGGAACTCCATTTAATATATAAATGACGGTCTCTAGTGCATAACCTCAAAAGGATTTAGGGAGTTCCGCAAAACTCATCATAGACCTTACCATGTCTAACAAGGTTCGGTTTCTCCTTTCAGCCACACCATTGTGTAGTGGCGTGTAAGGTGAAGTTCATTGAGATAAAATTCCATTATCCCTAAGATAATCTAAAAACTCTTGGCTCAAGTATTCACCTCCTCGATCTGATCGAAGTATTTTAATACTTTTGCCAAGTTGTTTCTTTACCTCATTTTTGAATTATTTGAACTTTTTTTAAAAGCTTCAGATATGTATTTCATAAGATACATGTACCCGTATCGTGAGTAGTCATCGATAAAAGTAATGAAGTAGATGAAACTACCTCTGGCATGTGTAGACATTGGACCACATACATATAAATGTATTAAGTCTAAAATTTCATTAGCACGTTCACCTTTTCCCTTAAAAGGTAATTTAGTTATCTTGCCTAATAAAAAAGATTCACATGTGTCATATGATTCATAATCAAATGACCCTAAACTACCACTCTTGTGTAGCTTAGCCATGCATTTCTCACTTATATGACCAAGGTGACAATGCCATAAGTAAGATGATTTCAACATATCTTGTTTTTGCCTTTTATTATCATTGATGTTTAAAATTGGATTTGACATATCTAATATGTATATTACATTGCATAATGTACCACTAACATAAAGAATTCCATTCAACATAATAGAATAACAATTGTAACTAAATGGTAAATGGAAACCATCTTTATTTAGACTTGAAACAAAAATAATGTTTTTAGTTAAAGCAAGTACATAATAGCAATTATCCAAATTTAACATAAGCCCACTAGAGAGGGTCAATACATAAGTTCCTATAGTTAATGCAACAACCCTTGCTCCATTTCCAACACGTAAGTCTGACTCTCCCTTATTGAGTTGCCTATTGTTCTTTAGGCTATGTGTGAGCCACAGCCGGTATCTAATACCCATATATTATTATTGAAAACAATATTAATTTCAATGACAAAAATACCTGAAGTAGATGGGGCATCTGATGCCTTCTTTTTCAAGAACTCCAAGTATGCCTTGCAATTTCTCTTCAAATGGTCATCCTTGCTGCAATGGAAACATGTCCCCTTTGGAGCAATCTCCTTGGCCTTCTTTTTACCCATGCCTCCCTTAGGCTTCATGGACTTCTTCTTCTTCTTAAGGTTCTTCTTTTTAAAACCTAAATAGTCCACCAGCATCACAACCTTACTGTCCTTCTTAACAGATGACTCAATTGTTTTGAGCAAGTTAATCAGCTCAGGAATAGTGGTAGATTTTTGGTTCATCCTATAGTTAAGCAAAAAATGTGAATAACTATTAGACAAACTGATTAGAATTAATTCAATACTTAATTCATGGTTCGTCATAAATCCCAAGGTGGCCAACCTGTCAATATAACCATTCATCTTCAATGCATATTGCACTGGAGATGTCCCCTCAACCATCTTAGTGCAGAAAAGCAACCTCAAAGTTTCGAACCTTTCGGAACGCACTTGCTCATCAAAAAGCTCTCTTAGATGGTATACTATGGAATTAGCATCCATAGCTTCATGTTGCTTTTGCAACTCAGTTGACATAGTAGAAAGCATAATGCAGCTTGCCATCTCACTATCATCGAGATGCTTTTGATATACCTTCTGAACATCTTCAGAAGCATTAGCAGCAGGGGGATTAGAGAGTGCCTCATCTAGGACATAACTAATTTTTTTAGATTTGAGAACTATTCTCAAATTTCTTAGCCAATCCAAAAAATTAGGCTCAGTCAACTTATTCGATTCCATTAGTGATCGCAAATTTAAACTTGTTATGATGATGATTCTAGCAACCTAGATATAAAATAGAACATGTTAGAATGTCCATAAAATGCATTTTTATTAAGTCTTTAATAAATCGCATTATGACTCCTACTATTTTATTACGAATCCATAGCCCTCACTATGAACTCAAAAGAACTTATATGGAAATTCTCCTAGTGGGTTAATATCCAACTAGCTAAGAATAATCCTCAGGGAACTCAACAAGCTATCCTTAGTTTGGTTGGTAGGTATCTAATCCATACCAATTGCATTATTCATGCAACTATCGAGTCTTGTGGTATCAACTTATTGATGTGTGCACATACATTGGGCTATCAACTCTTGATATGTGTACATCTCATGTATACAAACCCAACTTCGCCTCCAATACACATTAACCTTGGCGCAAATCCAACAAGTTAATAATATCAGTTAAGTCTAACCCATTAATCGTGAAATCTAATTTAAATGGTTTGAACATATTCTTATAAAGTGAGCTTGAGACAACTCAACAACCCTAACTCTAGAAGAACTCTGGTTTTTCTCATATTAGTCAAAGATGTAAGACTTAATTGTTTATTTAGCGAGGGATTTATTTGTTAAGTCTCATCAATTTATTATTTCATGCTTTTATATATCATACATTCATCACATGGATATATAAAGATAGTTACATTAAGTATATGACATGATTATGGGTATATTAAAGTCAATCTCTTGAGCGAAAGAGAAATTGACTAGGTCTTACCTAGGTATATGAATGAATTTACAACCCAAAATAGAAATCAAATTCCTATTTCTAAGTCTTCTTGTTTATAGTACCACCTCATTTGCTTCTTGCTCTTTTGTATCTTCATTCTATCTAAATCCTATGTAATCTAATTACATATTTCAAAGTATATAAAACCTCATTTTACATTTGAGGGGAGTAAAATGAGAAGAGAAATACATACGAAAGAAAGAGAGGTAGGGACACACATGTCCTATTTACCATAAAACAAAACAATTTCATGCATGCTCAACACATTAGACCTAAGTCCATAATCATCCATCATATCTTTTCATACACCTCTAACATGCATTTTCTAATGCATAAAATAAAAATGACAATTTTGGATTTCAAGTTGTAAATCGATTCAACGCTTGACCCGAAATTGCCTACTTGTATTCTTTCAGTTAATTTAATTTTGTATGTTATTTGAAAGTGCAATTTAATATTTAATAAAATTAAATTAAATTCCATATTTCTAGAATTAATTAAAAAATAATTCTCCTTAAAATCAGAATATTATGATGTTAAAATTAAATAATTTAATTTTAATATATATACTAATTTCTAGTCATACTAGAATTATAAATGCTTAATTTAAATTAATTTAAAATTAATTTCCAAAAATTTTAAAAATTTCCAGAACTTCAAATCATCATTCTAATCATCTTTAGGTTATATCAAATTTATCAAAATATTTTTGTCATAAGTCAAAATTACTAAGACAAATGAACTAACACACTTAAATGCTCAAAACGAATCATTCGACATCTAAATTTTTTTTAAAATTTCAAATTCGTGCAAAATAATTTTGGCATACATATAACATCAAAATAACATATTTTTAATTACATAAAAATATTTTAAGGTGCTAAAAATAAAATAAATACATACAAAAAAATCAAACAAAACAGTCCTACCGGGAATGCTAAAACAATCCAATTTTATGTTTGTTTAAAAAATTAATTAAAATAATTTTTAATTAATTATCGGAAACTTATAGAGGTATAAACACATTCTTAATATATCTAAATAATTTTTTCACAATCCAATTACAAGAAAATTATAACCAGCCCTATCAATTAAGTCAAACAACAACACATGTTCATAAATAAGACAATTTTAGGCATTTTAAAAATAAATCCGAAATTAATTATTTGAATCACATTCAAATCATTTTTCAATCAAAATAATCACCCTTAATCATCCCATGATCATATTAGAAAAAGAAAAATGTGTAAAATATATTTTACAAATTAATTTTAATTTTTCAAAATCTATTGATCCAAAATCATCAAAACCATGCAATCCTATCGCACTTTCAATTAAAATTAATTTTAATGGACACAAGAGGGTTCTGATACCACTGTTAGGTTTTAAGAACGAATCACATTCAGAAATACAATGAAAAAAATAAAAATTTTCAAAATCCGAAACAAAAAATCATACTTGTGCTATTAAAACTAATTTATATAAACATAGAGGTTAAAAATTATACATTGTAATTTCTTATTTGTTAATCAAATTTTCACCTTGTTGGATTGTAACAAATCACAAAAATTCACACTAGGATGTCTCTAATGATAATCAATGCGAAGAATGAAGAAGAAACTATCAAAAGAAAATGGTTTGAACAAATTCAAAGTACTAGCTTTGAAAGTGTTATTGAGAAAATTTTATTGTCTTAAAAATAGTTTTTTCACAAAAAAATATTTTCATGTCTATTTTCTACCATTTAATATATTTTCTATTTAAATCAAATTCAAAGAAAAGATCAAAAGTAAGAATTAGAGAAAAGAAAACTTGAATGAACAGTAAATTTTCTTAATGGCCATAATCGGCCTAATTAAGGCCAAATTTACCCATTGGCCAACGGGAGGCCAATGGAATGAACAGTAAATCCTTTGTTGGTTACCCAATTACCTTCAAATACCTCAAGTTGTATCCAATCACCACCCTATGAGAAACCTCCATGAGGCAACAAGAAATAGTATCAAAATACAGAATCTATATCCAAGATATCATTGAGTACCTCAAGTCTAAGGATACTTGCACCAGTGCTATGATGAAACTATCATTGACATTTGAATAGATTATCCATATGATTGTCTCATAGCTGATCATCCAATGTACTTAGCTACACTTAGCAAGCATCCACATATTAACTTTAAATATCTCATGTTTACAGATTATGAGATCTACTACTCGATCCAATCAAAGAGTGTAACATGTGCTAGTTTGTTCAGATTAATAATGTCTCATCTCATTAATCCTATGACTAGGGATAATTTTGATACTAATATAATTACACATGATAATAATCTCAATATCATGATCTTATCATGATTTTCTTCATGCTATATTATGTATCAAGGACTTCATTAATTGATTTAAGATTGTTATCAATTCATATATCAAATGAACATCAAATTAATGAAAAATCCTTTTTATTAATCACATAAATTTGTACAATAAGTGCTAAAGGTGATTGCCTTTAGAGCACTCCTCTAATAGTGTGCTAGTCCAAGCTCTTCAAGTAATGAGCGCTCTCCAAAATTAAGTCATCTTGACATAGTAAAATATATATAGCCTGCATGCAATATAGGATCAATGACGTTTTGTGAGCTTAAGCCATCTTATCTTTAAAGAAAATTTGTATATTTTATCACTACAGTACCATGAACTCCTTAATGGCATGTCACATATCATACTTTTAGTCCTAGTATAGAGTATGCGCATAACTTGTTCATATTTCATTTGTTATACTTATTTATAATGCATTCATCTTATAATAGACACAAACTTTTGTCAAACAGAATGTCAACATAGGCCATTCACTTGTTTCATTCATAAAAACATGTATTTCCTACTTATAACATATCTTTATAAGGATTTATGCATTACCATTACATTACATTGTTGAAGAGGACTGCATAATTCATTTAAACAAGCTTCATAACCGTGAATTATATGTTCATGGCTGTGAAGGTTCATTCATGAGGTAGCCCTACCCATGAACCAAACCATGAATTTGGTCATGAATATTTTTATTCATTTAGTGCACATTCTTCATGGGCATGACTTTGTTCGTGAGAACAAGATTCACAGTCTTGAACAATTAGTCACTAGTGTGAATATGGATTTTCCAACAATTAACAACATTTAATAAGACATTTAATACAAGTCATATGCAAAAGCTCTAATAGTTATCAAATGGCAACATATTCATATCAACACTCTAATCAATTCAGGCATTAAAACATGTTATAACATCAATTGAATATGAAAGAGCACATAACTTCATAGCTTACTGTTTTAAGCTAATTAATTACCATACCATGCATTTATGATTCAACAACCTTTATAACTTCATTAGCATTACCTCTTTCAACCACTATAACCATTATCTTACAACATCCTTGGACACATACCTTTGGCATATTTATTTCAAGGTTTTCCTCCAAGCATTCTCATCAATACATTTCATACCTAACTTGGCATTTATACATATATCATTCAATTATCATGTTCTCATAGTATTAATTACATCTATCAAGTTCATTACATTCAATAGTTAGCATTTGTAGCATACAATAACATTTAACACACACATCATGCCACAAGTTGAAATTTAAATGCATATATGTATATATCTCTATGAAGCCTTAAAACTAAGCTTTAAAATCAAACGTACCTATCCTCTTGGAGGGTTTCACCACCTCATTTTCCAACTCTTATCACGTATAACACAACTTTATCAACTTTTGTAACCATAATCTTAACTTAAAAGACATAAAAGATAAAACCTTAACTTTAAACCCTCTATAGAACCTTAAACTCATTTAACCTTTCTTTTAAAACATACTATAATTTTAATCAAACTTAAAGGAAAGTCTTTAACTATAAAAACTCAAGTTTGAGGAACAACCTAACCCATTTGGAAATGGGTTTCTACTACAAATGGAATAGACATGAAAAATGGTATGAAAACTTGCAAAGATGAAGGGAAAAATGTGATTTCTTATTAGAAGTGAAGGAAACACAACATGGATGAAGGTTTTGAACTCTTTTTCCCTTTCTCTAGGTTTGCCTCCTCAAGAACACAAGTTTTCTTTCACTTCTCTCTCTCAAGAACTTGGTAAAACTTGTTCTTTGCTTTAGTTTTGGTGTTTTAGTTCTTGAAATGAGGAGAAACAAAAGGGTTATTGTATATGGTGTGAGGGAACTTCAGAGTCCAAGGTTTTCTTCTGGGTTTTAGGCATGTGAGATAGAAAAGAATAAACTGATACCATTTTATACTCGATAATATTCATGAGTGTGAACATCATCATTCACGTCTATGACAAATTACCATAAGCGTGAATGAAGAAACCTTTCCTTTTTCAACTCTTTTTCAACTCTGTAACACCCTTTGATATAATTAAAATTTAACTCAATTATTCCAAAGGATGTTACGATATACATGAGTTAAAATATCATAAATTTAAAACTTTGATGCACCATGACCATGATGAGTTAAAACAAAACAAAACATTCTTAATATCATGAAATAAAACTCAATATAATAAAAGTTTAAATACAAACTCGTACGATGTGTACACAAGCCTAAGGTTTTACAAAATGAATAGCTATAAAACTACAAGTTTTTGACATAAAAACATGTAAATCTATAACTACCCATCCCAACAAAATAACCAAAAATATTTATAATGGCTGTATCACCCACTCCTAGAATATTTGTTGGACTCTGATCATTGGGCGTCGTCCTTTATCGTTCCACACCTAAGCTCCAGCCCTGCGCATGAAAGTTCATACCCTAAGCAACTTGTGCCTAGTGATAAATAACAACGTGCATGGCATACAACAAAATATATATAATATGCATGACATACTTACCAACTTACCATGGCGACTTACCTCAAAGCTCGCACATGCATCATACCATACTCCATATGACATATCATCATGCTCTCATGCATTCCATACACATCATACGTGGTATACCAAAACCCCATAGGATACATACAAGTATATATCACACATAAAAATAATTATTTATCTTACCTTTTTGCCCGCCTTACTCATAACTATACTAAAATGGATATGGGTAACTTAACCAACTGAGAAAGCTCTACCCGCTAACCTCTACGCCTTCAAATATATAACCCACTGAGGAAGCTCTACTTACTAACCTCTAGGCCTTCAAATGTATAACCCACCAAGGAAGCTCTACCCATTAACCTCTAGGCCTTCAAATATATAACCCAACGAGAAAGCTCTACTCGTTAACCTCTAGGCCTTCAAGTATATGACTAACATAGGTCACTTGGTACTGAACTCCCTTCAATGGCATGTCTTCTATCCTAACTCTAGTTTTAGTTAGAGTATTGGGCTTAATTGTTATTTCATATACCACATAAGTTTCATATTAACCATGTTCCATATTTTATGTACATATACCATAAATCTCATCATCATTATCATCACAATTGTTTCCATACCATACTTTAATAATATAACCGATGTCTACCACCTCACAATGAAATCACATTGATTCACATGAAATTTATAATTTTTTTTCCAAATTAAACAGTTTCAAGTGCTTGAATAACCTTTCACGACCGTGAAGCACTACTTCACGAGTAATTTACTCATGAACCAAATCGTGATTCATCATGTGAATACGCACACATTCATAGTCGTGATCACCCTTTCACAGACGTGAACCAAACAGTGAACTTAATCATAAAGCTGCCCATGAACGGGTCTGCCTCAGCAATAAAAATCAATTTTCCCGGCATTCATGCCCGTGAACCCTCTGTTCACGGTAGTGAATTTAGAAAATTTTCCAAAAAACAAAGCATCATACCTTTATGCCATTCTCACATATAATAATCTGTACGAATGACCAATGTCAGCCACCTAATCAACATTCCAACATGCATTTTAGCCATTTATTACAAACATATACTTTCTAATCATGTTCCTTAACCAAATTAATTCATCAAACATCTCAATCTAACCATGTTCACCTAAAATTTCCATCATGCATATCAACCCCATATTTTATCATTTAACAATTCATTGATCATATACATCATGTATCTAAGGCAATTTACACAAAAACGTGAAAATAAAAGCCTTTGGTGTTGTTATGTACAAACCTTACACCTAGGATAGAGATTAGCTAAAGCTTGATCTCTTAAAGCTTGTCCTGATACACGCGAAATACGTGCAGGATCATCATTAAAACCATCATACTTGCCGACCACTAGAGATGGACTTCCAACTCTCTCTAGGTCATAGCAAGATGAAGAATGCTCTCGTAGTCTTTAGCAATCGACCAGAACTTCGAAAGAAATAAACCAAGCTTTCCCTTTGTAACCCACAACTCTTTCTCTTCCTCACTCTTTCTCTCACTTTACTTATAGAAACAAGCTCTTTCCAAGCTTCAACAATGGAAGAATAAGAGCATTGGAGGAAGGAGAATATGCAAAAGGTGTGTTAAATTGGTTAATTGGAAGTGGGGGGTGGATTTCAAGGAATGACAATAAGGAAAATGTGACTGCCTCACCTACTCTGCCTGCCTAGGACCCAATAAAATGAACGAATGTTACTTGGTCCTATTTATGAAAACCTATGAGAATACAAGACTTTTTCTTTTCTTGAAAACACTTTATCTCATAAACTCTTTTTGCATATAAACATGTTAAACAAATCATCTCTTACTTATAAGCATGCATAAAAGAAACCTTTTTGATTCAATGATCAATATCATATTAAATTACATTAAGGCTAAATTGGCCCCGTTGTTTACAAAATTACATGATTATTACAAAATTACATGTTTTTTGAAATAAAAGACATGTACAAATATAAACAACCCATATCATATATGTCATGTGCAAAAATAAAAGATGACATGAATATCATCGACCCGATGCGGGTCTGCTCTGTAGTCTCTGAATGAGCTTTTTCTTCTAGTTAACTATTATTGTTTATTAGACTCCAAAACCTGCATGCAGGAACACTCACACTCTAAGTTACTGAAGCTATCATAACATTATGATAGCTTAGTAGTACATATAGGCATACACATTCATACACGCATTCATACAAGACATATCAATATAATTCATGTTCATGTCATTATGTCATGTTAAATCATGTACAACAATGCATGGCAATAAAAAAACTCTACCTTATGTCATACTTCATATCATAAAAGCTATCATAACATTATATCCTTTAACCATACATAGGTGATAGCAAAATAATGTATTAATAACCTGTGACATAATATTCATGTTTCCTTATATCATATTCATTAAATATTTTTGCCCAAAAACTCTCTATATGGACTATTCGAATACTGGTTGTGAATAGGGGCACTCTTCGAGCTTAAGCCACCTTACCATTGTCTATGATCATATGTACTTTTCTGAGCTCTTCAAGTCAAGAGCACTCTCTGAGATTAAGCCACTTTAACTAAGTAAAATATATATCTTGTATGCAATATAGGATCAATGGTGCTCTACAAGCTTAAGCCATCTTGTCCTTAATAGAAATTTGTATATCATATTACTACATTATTGTAAACCCCTCTAGTAGCATGTCATCTATCCTATCTTTAGTCATAGTATAGAGCTTGGGCTTAGCTTGTTAATATTCCCTTTTGCTATATTTTCATATCATACATTCACTTGTTACACATATATTCTTTTGATCATATGGAACATTAGCATGTATCATTTATGTGTAAACATTCATGGAATCATTTATTTTATACTTATAGTATATCATAGAGTATACATGTGCATAACCATCACATTACATCATTGAAGAAAAGCAACATGTGTCATTTTAATAGGCTTCACGGGCATGAACTATAATGCCCGCTAAGTAGAGCCTAGTTAATAAAATAGATTAGAAAAGATAAATGTTTAAGGGTTTGGTTAAGGAGAAAGAGTTTGTAACACCTGTAATTAGAGCCTAGAAGTTATATTGTTGGTTAGTGAGAAATGGAGGATTAAGTGAAGTTTTGGAAAGTTTAAGGGTGGCTGAAATCATATATTTCATGCCCGTGACAATGGGTGTCACGTCCGTGAATATCGGATTTTAGTTAACAACTGTGATAGGATTCTTCATAGCCATGAAGAGTTTCTTCACGACTGTGAAGGAGAGGTTCACACTCGTGAAAGATGAGTTAAGGATTGGCTACTTTCCATCTCAAGAAAATATGAAATCAACCAAATATTGGACATCTTAAACATCTAAATACATTCAAATGTTTAGTCATAGGTTTCACATCTAACCAAGCTTATACTGGAGCCATATGTTATACTGCATTTTTTGGTAATTTGTTTGTCAATTAGATAGTCATGAAAGTCATTTTTACCTAGAACTCCTTTGGCATATTCTTTTCTACTAATAAACATCTACCCATTTCATACTATTGATCTGTTCTTCCTTTTTCAATCGTCATTCTATTGAGGAGAGTAGCTAACAGACAACTGGTGATTTATTCCATTTTTGTCACAAAAATTTTGAAATTCATGGAGGACATATTCCTTTTCGTTATCTAATTTCAAGGCCTTGAATTTACATCCACTTTGCAATTCAACCACAGACTGAACCCTTTGAACACCTCAAGAACATAACCCTTATTTTTTTTTAAAAATAACTCCATTTCATCCTTGTAAAATTATCAATAAAATACCTATTTTTACCAATGGATTCAATGCTCATATGGCCATAAATATCCGTATGCACCAACTCTAATTTGTTCTTCACCTTTCATAAAGAACTTAATGGAAATGGTTATCTTTAAGACTTCTCCAATTGACATTTACCACAAATAGCTCCATCATCAAACAATACATGCAAATCCTTTATCAGCCCTAAAGACTACATTTGCTGCAAAACACCTATATTAAAATTCCTATACCATTTATTCCATTAAAAAGATTCATTTAAGTTATATTAAACCGTTTGTATTTGTCCATTTTTATCATTTCGCCCCTTAAAATATTTTTTAGTCCAATTGACATTTACCACAAATAGCTCTATCATCAAACAATACATGCAAATCGTTTGTCATCCCTAAAGGTCACATTTGCTTCAAAGCACTCGTATTAAAATGCCTATACCATTTATTCAATAAAAAAGAGTCATCTAATTTGGCATAATTAGTACATTTAAGTCATATTAAAGCCATTGTAGTTGTCAATTTTTCCCCTTAAAATATTTTTTAGTCCAATTTGCCTCCTAAATTTAGATTTTGGTCCATATTGTCTCCTTTCATTTTAGAAAGATGTAACCACTAACACCCTAATGCTAACATGTCACTATGCCATGTCAACATTATTGACATATTGAATCATAACATGGAATGGTAATATGTTAGCATTGAAGGACTAAATGTTACATCTTTCTAAAATGCAAGAGGGTAATATGGATCAAAAACTGAATTCAGAGGGAAAACTGGACAAAAAAATATTTTATAAGGTTAAATAGCGAAACAGGATAAATACAGGGAGCGCGTTATACCTTATGCCTAATTAGTACTATCATAAAGAATTTCTAGTTTAATGAAAAACATCTATCAACCATAACAATCTTACATATCAAATTACTATTTTTATCATAAACAAAACAATGTTAGTCCTTAAAAGTTAAAGAATAACGATAAGTCATTATTTGAGGCACATTTAATAAATTTTTTTTTAGAAAAGGAATAAACAAGACATTATGAATTAGTCTCATACTAGAATTAGTTTGAACAACAACCATGTTTTTCCCTTGATCTTAAACTACTCGTCCATTACTAAGAGTTAATCTATCAAGCTTACTAAACATGCTCTTCTCCTTGGCTATATGACTAGTGCACCCGCTATCAATCAACCATGTATGTCGACTTAACTCTTTTATGACTCGAGAAACCATGAAAACATTATTAACTTAATCTTCCTCTTGCTCATCTATAAGCTGGAATGTTGATTAGAATTTCAATTTTTGATCTAATTGGTATTCTAATTTGGCTTAGCTCTGTAGGATTTTTCAAAATGGCTAAACTTAAAATCTATATTGAACCTTAGGCTTGTCTTTTGCCCAACAATCTTTCACCAAATGATTAGTTTTATGGCAAAAAATTCTTTTCCTCATTCCTTTTTTTATTGCAATAAATTTTTCCTTTTTGATTGATGATCTACAAGTTAAGAAAATTCGATGGGTTAAATCACATAGTCCTGATGGTCACAATAGGCCATGAGAAATTACAGTTGGAGAATTTTTCCTTAACTGGCAGACAGATAATGCTTTGGCACAAAATACAAATTTTGAGAGAATTGATTGGCCCATTAAAGCCATAGTTCATAATAAAATATGATTGGCCCATTAAATCCATAGTTATTATTATTATTGGTCTATAGATCCATTGCAAACCCAAGACTCTTTCCATACTACTTCTGAAAAGCCCATAAAGAATTTTTCAAAGCAGAAGATAGTGAATTATTCTCAATAGATTGGATTACAATAAAGCCCATCAAAATCCAATTTCTTCCAAATTGTTTTATATGGACCAAAGTTTTGGGTTCATATCTCTCCAAGAAGGATATTCTCATCGGTTTTGATACCCTTAGTCAATTGTCTCACTTATTTATCACTACTTAGGGTCTAAAATCCAAAAAATGGTTATTGCCTTATATATCCACTCCAAACCTGTTTAAGGCCTCTATATCTGACCCATTCTATGACATCCAAGCCCAGATCATTCAACAAAGTTGTGTAGATAGTCATGTTGAGTATCTCAAAAAATGTCAAGCTCATTTCTAGACCATATAAGAGTTTTATATTTTATTATCATTTAAGCAGAATGAAGATATAAATCCCACAAAAATAACTCATCCTGGAATGAATCCAGATGATTTAGCAATGGCTATCAAGAATGTTCTCAGTTACCACAACAAGGTTTAATTGAGATAATAAAATCAAATTGGACTTGTTAGGCATTCTATGTGAACAAACGTTTTGAACAAGTGAGAGAAAAGAAAAGATTTTTCATTGATTATAAGTCTTTTTAATTATTTCTTGAAAGATAATAAATTTTCTCTACCAAAATTTCATCATTTTATACATTCCTCAAGGAGGCGAATATCTTTTCAAAGTTTGATCTCAAATCAGAATTTTGGCAATTAGGAATACATCATGGTGATCATTATAAGACAACCTTCTGCATTCCAAATTATCATTACTAGTGGACAGTAATGCCATTTGGCTTAAAAGTAGTCCTATCACTTTTTAAAAAGGCAATGACTCAAATCTACAAACTGATCTTATCTTCAGTACTGCCTATATATATATCTTGCTTTTCACAAAAGAACAGTCATAAGCACTTACTAAAGAAATTTGCTGACTTGATAGTCCAATATGAGATCATGCTTTTTGAAAAATGGTGCATACTAGCCATGTCCACACATTGGGCTTGAATTATTAAAGTTTCCTGATAATGAATTGACAGTAAAGCAAATTTAGCAGTTCCTTAAAATTGCAAATTATGTCAAAGATTTTATTCCTCACTTTTTTTAAGTAGCTCAGTCATTACAATAATTATTGAAAAATAATGTCCTACTATGGTCACAAGAGCAGACAACAGCTATAAAAAAGATAAGGAAAATCTACAAGGATCTTTTTCCTTTGCACATACCAACAGAAAGAAAGAGAATCCTTCATATATATGCTAGTGACAAATACTAGGGATAAATTCTTTTGGAAGAAAAAGATGGGAAGAGAAAAATTTATGCCTATGCGAGTGGTCACTTCAAAGACTCATAATGCCATTATCATTTAACTTTCAAAAAAATATTGGCAGTAAAGTATGACATCAAAAAATTTCGGTTTCATCTTATTGGTAATTGCTTTACAATTATAATGGATTGTTAATCCTTCCAAAAGATTCTAAATTTCAAGTAGAAGTAAATTTTACATGCTCAATTATTGAGATGAAATTATTAGTTTTCAAAATACAATTTTATAGTTGAGCATATAAAAGGAGATAAGAATTTAATCACAGATTTCCTATCTAGAGCACTATCAAAGCAACTAAGTCTCATCACTTTAACTCAAACAATTCCTTTAATCTTCATGGTCAGTTCTAGCTTCTCTCCACACCTTCCATCTTCAATAAGAGTAATGAATAAGGAACAACGAAAAAGTTTAATTGTGGATTGCAGGCTGAATGCTTTATAAAGGTATGCCAATACTTTTGTTAAATCAAAAGCTTTCCACCCAGACTATCCTATTATGGATATTTTCAAAATTCATCTTAATGGATAATTTTCTGATGAATCCTTAATTATGTTATGGTATATGTGTGTCATATATTACTTAGCCTTTGAATTCTACCCAATATGATGTTATAATTGTATTGCAACCAAAATATTGCTAGAGAACACAAAGAAATTTCTAGAATGGTTTAAATCCCTAACTGTCTAACAACACACTCTCTTTCAGCTTCTACAGTAAAATTGGGATATCTGAGTCTAGACAAATAAGATTCATTATGTTATCATTTTACATTGGGATGACCATTATTCAACTTTTGAAATTTATGGAACTTTTTCCTACTCTCTTTGGAGAAATTGTGACTTCCATCCTTTGGAAGTCAGAGAATTACAAAGATTCACAGCGACAAAGAATCAATATATTCCTTGGAAAATATGGCTTATATACGAAGAAGATGCTCTTTGGAAAGTCACCACATCCAACTATATGGACAGTCTGAGAAGAGAAGAAGAGATACATGAAACAATTGTCTCTAGAGAACAAATATCACTACTTCATGATCATGATGCAAATGCCTCCACGTCACTCAATTATGATTCAAATGACAACAGAGAGATTAACCTCTCTCATAATCATGAATCAATATGTAATAAAGATTAAAGTAATATCTTTATACTATTTATCGGTGTGTCCGTTTGCAATAATTAAAGTTTGTTTTTTAAAATAAAGATCTTTAACATCTTTGCTTTAATAATTCTAGTTTGTTTGTTTCTCAATAGCATTCTATATATGGAGACTCTTTGGTTGTAAAGAGTCAGAACGTTTTGGAAAACAAAATTAATGTGTTCTTACTTATATAACTTTCTAAAACCTCTTTCTTCCTTAATCTTACGTTAATTCAATACACATCTGTTATAGTTTCATTTCTTAAATAATCATTGCTAGATCTATAAGGCCTCTGGATGGATGCTATTGATGCACCAAAGTAGATAACAAAAAGGCAGACTCTTTGAGTGATTAAGAGTGGTCGTTCTATTGGCTAGTATACCTGCTATCTATACTAAGGTATCAATTGTAGTCATCAGGGGTCGTTGTGCTTATAGAAGTTTATTAAGTATATCAATTATATATATTATTTATTAATATAATTTAGATTAATATATAAGTTTAATATAGTATAGTTGTTTTGATTAAAAAAAATAATAGAACATATATAGTAAGCTATGCATATAGTAATATTTAAAATTTAAATTATTAGGTATAAAAATATAAGTATATAATTATAAAGTATAAGTATATATATTTATGATTATTTAATTTTAATATATATATATATATGTTTTATTTATAAATATAATTTAGACTAGTACATAAGTTTAATATAATACAATTATTTTGATAAAAAAATCATATAATATACATAGTAAATAATATTTAAATTTTAAATTATTAAGTATATAAACTCATAAGTATAAAGTATAAACATGTAACTATATGTATATAATTATAAAGTATGTAAGTTTATGACTATTTAATTTTAAAGCATATATATAATGTCTTAATTAATTATAAACTATATAAACATATAAGTTTATTAAGTATATCAATTATATATTTTTTATTCAATAATATAATATAATTAGAACAAATAATCATTTATATTGATTTATCATATAATTATAATATATTTAATATAATTAGGTTACTTTATAATTGATTCACTTAAATTAATTTATCAAATGATTAATATAATTTGGATTTATTATAAAATACAATTAAAATAAATTATAAATACTAAAGAGTGTAATTAGTGATAAAAAAAATTATAAGCAAAAATGAAACTAACAATATATTACAAATATTTTTTTATTTATATATTAATAATAAAAATAATTGATTTGTTTGATAATAAGGTTATCTTACATTTATATGAAGGTTATGAGTTCAATTTTCTATACCACCATCATAAAAATTTTAGCATATAAAATTATTTTTAACATATAAAATTTTCAATTATTTAAATTTATTACTATTATAAATGTCATATAAATTTTGTTAAATAATTAATAAATTTAATTTTAGGGATTAAAGTATATATAATTATAAGTTTAAATTACATTATATTATATTTGTATAATAAAACTATAAAAGTTATAAATAATGTTATATATAAATTATTTGATTCTTTTGATTTATCATATATTGTAAAATTAGAAAATTTTAAATATTAGCTCTTTTAGTACAATTCAATTTTAGAACAATTTATTATAATTCTATACAATTCTCGATTTAAATATCACTGAAAGATTCAGATTCATTAAAATTAAAATTAATGGTACATATAGTTTAGTTCTAGTTAAAAAATCAACAGTATAGTTCAATTCTAATTTTTTTTAATTTTTTTATCTAATTCAAAAAATTTAGGATCTATGTACAACCCTAATGGAAACACTTCAAAGTAAAACTAATGAACAAAACAAATAACTTTAGAGGATTAGTTGAACTAGATCTTTGGCATAATAACTTGTCTGACACCATATCACAATATCTAAGGAGACACCCGTATATGTAATGTTTAAATTTCTATTTCAATGATCATGGTGATAAAGTTTCCAAACAGAAATTTTGTATATATTAGTCATAGTAACAAAGCTATGGAGCACACTAATCTAAGGAAAAAATCGTCTGTATAAATATAAATGTAAATGATAGTCATAGTAGGGTACATTAATCTTTGTATATGAGTTGACTGTTTACATTAATGTATAAATATTTATTAATGTTTAAATATATATGTAACAATTCTTTTTTAACAATTCTTTTTAAATAAGGCATAGTAAATATAAATGCATTGTAATATAAATATTAGTAGTCTTTATATTAGTTTAAACGTATATTAAATATTAAACGATTTAAATATATATTAAATGTTAGTTTAATGTGCCCTACTATGAATGACATTTATATTTATATTTCTTACACATTAATTTTTGCCTCTATAGTAATATTCTACAAATATAATTAATAAAATTATTTATTATTTTATTTCTTAAAATGCTTAACCATATCTTTTTTTTCTCTTATATTTGTGTCTCGCATATAACTATAAGTGATTTTAATTCGAGTTTTTTAAAATCCTTCATAACTTAAAAAATAATAATTTTACATCGTTTGGTTTGACCTTTTAAAATAAATAATTACATTATTATTCAAATTTCTTATTTAGTTCAACATAAAATTAAAATTTGAATCCCTTTGAAATTGTTTGAATTATAGTGATCCTAAAATCAGGATAATATATATTTGTTTAGAATTAAACTTGTTAAAATTAATACGTGTTTGATTTAATTGATTAGAGCATTTGATAACATGGTCATTTTCAACTATTGATCCAATAGTATTTAATTTTTTTTAATTAACTGCTGATAGCTAATTAGAATTTCGATTAGTGGCATATTAGACAATTCCATTTTAAATTAATTTTTTTCAAACAATTGAAATTTTTTAAATACAAAAACTAGATTGCTCCTCTTCAAATATATAACAAATAAATAAATAATAAATGTAAGTATATAATACAAATGATTGTATAATTTAAAATTAAAAAAATTAAAAATTAACAAATCATCTAGATATTAAATAAAAATTTTCAAGAACTCCTATTTTAGCTAAAACACATCTATTTTTTTATTCACTCTTTTATTTATAAAATGATAAGAATACACTTTTTTCCTAATTTTCGGACATATGAGTTAGATTATTAGAAACTTAGGATTAATGACAACTTCTATATATATGATGACATTATTATAATAATATTAATTATAAGGGTATTATTGAGAATGCTTATTAGAATATAAATACAAATTATATAAATATATCGTGCAAGTTTGAGGCATGTCATATATAACTCATCTCTGATACATGAGATTTCAATTTTCCATGAAATCCAACTTGAACCCGATCAATGGTCAAAAAATCCATCCCATTTGAGGTGGTTTTTACTCAAGGCTCCACAGGTTCGGATCCAATTATTATCCCTAATTTATAACAATATTATTTTGCAAAATCCTTTACAAACCATTCAAGTTTTTAGTTATTAATTAGTGATGTCATTTGGTTAGAGGTAGCCACATGTCATGAGTTGCCACTTCCGATTTGGAAAAACAGGTTCATGGTTCAAAAAAGATTTGAAATGGCACGAAACTGTCCAAGGGGCCGTTCAAAGCAAGGTTTGAACTAGAACAGATAGTTTGGCCAGTTTAATAAATAAATATATTTATTTTTTAATTGTAAAAGAAAATTTAACTAATAAACACATACTTTCAAAAAATGGGCTTGTATTAATTGACATTTGCCTTTTGAATGATATAAAAAAATAGGAGTGTTCTCCCCTTTTATAAGGAAAGATATCACAAATTTCTTTATATTTAAGCAATGTAATAAATGCATAAAATTGTGTACTTATCCTATATTGTTTAAATATAATGAAGTTATGATCTTCTTCCCTATAAAAGGGGGAGAACATTCATATATATTATTTATTTCAGAATTGTGAACTGTCGATTTTAATTTGGAACTGATAGCTATGGTTTCAGAAAATGGAAAATCAGCCTGAAACTGGTTCCCTAACGATTAGGGGCTGGTTCAAGCCTGGAACCATCGTTAACTAGTTCTAGTCCGATTTTGATCGATCAGTTCTTGTTCGGTTCATGGGCTGAATAGACCCATGTCTAGCTCTATATTTGATGATGTATGATAAAAGAAAATGCATAAGAATAGATTGTTAGCTACATGTTTGCAGTCTTTTTTGCAATTAAGGGAATCAATAGTATTCTATTAGGCTTGAAATAATATTTTCACTCTTGGATTGGGTTTTACTCACCTGAATTGAAGAAAACAATTATATGATGTACCAATGGAGAATATAGGATTAAATTACTATGGAATTCTTTTCATTTCTTTTCTAAGTCAGAATGCATAGACGTGGTGGCTGCAATACTTGGGGAATTTGGATTTGTCTAGCTCTTTATTGCAACCCACCTAATCTCATGCTTAAAGTAATCATTCAAAAGCTTATGTATGAACTGGATTTCATAATTGTTTTTATATAATTTCAATTTTAGTTTTGGTTACATGTTTATTTATTAATTTAATTAATGGGTTTTTTTTAATTATTTTGGCAGGTAAAATATCTTAAAGTACACCAACACCTTTTTAATCTCTAATACTCTATATAGGATCTCCTCGAAATTGTAGTTGACATTAATAAAGATTAGTTTATTGAGCTTAATCTATTATGTATCCTTGGCTCTTTTCTTACCTTAATTAACACAAAATATTATATCTTGCTCTTGGTTATGTAATTATTTATTTCAAAGCTTATGCAAATAGTTAGATCATTATATTTTGGGAATTGAAATCACTTACTAGAAGATTAATTACTTTCTTGCAATATGGAAAAATAACTTATATCTCCCTCCTAGACAATAATTATGAGTTGGCTGAGTACTTGAGTTAAATTTGTATCCTTTAGTTTGATTATTTAGTTGGTAACAATGCAATCCATTTTAAACTACTAAGATGTTGCCCAGACAATAACCAAGAAGGGGGATGAATTGATGGACAATTAAAATTTTTCTGCAATTACAAATATTCAAAATGTAAAAGAAGTGGAAGAAGAGAATTTAGACACACGATTTATAGAAGGTTGGGTGTTAATGAACCCTACTCCTCTCCCCAATCTTAATTGGATATTTTCATTATCTCACACAATGAGATACACAAGAGTTTTACTAGCTCACTCCAAACTAGGTGTTTCACTCTCGGATCACACTGAACCCAAATTCCCTTGTGTTTTACTGGTTAACACAAAAATCAATTTATTGTGTTTTATGACTCACACAATAAACCCTTACAAGTATTTTAATCCCAATTCGACTCATTTAAAACACATTATTGGGTAATTGCTTGATAGAATAAAACACTCAAACTCAATATCACTTGAGCTTCGCAAAATAAAAAATACAATAAGATGAAGTATTACAATGAATTAACACATAAACTCTCAATTATAATTTCTGAAGAAATTCTCAATGTAATGAAGCTCTTGTTGCTCTTATTGATAATCTTCCATAAGTAGAATGAGCTATTTATAGCATTCCTTCAGAATCTAGTCGTTAGGCATGCATTAATTCAAAATTTAGCCATTCAACAACCTTGGAGCGTGCTGAAATGATCATATTTCTAGGTCTTCACAGGTGTGACATGTTACATCACAGGTGTGAATTGCTTGATCCTCAATTTTTAAATTCTAAATCACGACATTCACAGACGTGAATAGCATGTTCACGGACGTGAATAGTTTTCTTCAAACTGTGAATAATTATGACTGTTGAAGTTTTTTTATTTTTGACCTTCATGGGCGTGACATATTAATCATGAGTGTGAACAAGTTGATCTTTTGAATTTTTGCTACTTCAAGTTCTTTCACCGACGTGAATAGCTTCATTTTGCAAATTTTTGACTTGATTTATTTTGGCTTTGGTGATTTAATAAAATTTTTACCTATTAATTACTTAAACACAAAAATGTGGTTGAATTTCTTATAGCTCAATTATTTGTCATCATCAAAATTATGGGAATAACCTTCAAGGTTCAACAATCTCCCCTTTTTAATGGTGATGATGGTGACAAATAATTGTGCAATATGTGGCTAAGGAGAATAAATTTCTCCCTCTCAAATGGTGTTTTAAAAATAATAATTATGTAGGCCATATAATCAATTTATAACCTACATATACTAAAATAAAGCTGAATGATCATGGCTAGTCCTGAGTGTAATGAAGATAAAGACTGGTGACCTCGAACTCAACCGCTAAAATACGAGCATCAAAATGCTCCCTGAAGTCCTCGAGCTGCTGCTAGATAAGATCAAATATCTAATGAAAGTCTTGCTTCAACATATCCATCCTAGCAATGAGTTTTTGCATCATGTCTGTAGGAGATGAGGAGGAATTCTTGCCGGCTGGGGAATCAGAAGGCACAACTCTAGCTCTCTTATATTGTCTTCGACCCACTAATCCTGCTCTAAAGGCATCAGAGTCATCATCCCTCCAGATTACCTCATTCTGAGGATCCTTAGACCTATAGAAGGTCTCTTCCTAATAATTGATTCCAGCGACAACCCCTATCCTTAGAACGGACTCGATATCAAGCTTGTCCTTAGCTAGGACAGGTAAGCAGTGAATGTGTGATCATCCAAGTCTAAAAGGCTGAGCTGAACACCAAGATGAGTCATATAACTACCTCTCAAAATGTCTCATGCAGGTCGAGTAGCTATGGATAACAGATGGTTCGCAAATCATCGACTCATAGCAATGGGCTGTTGTTTCCTAGTATAATCAAAGAATAAAAGCTTTGTCTTCAGAATAGTCCCATTACTGTCACCTTTAGTGAAAATGCTATATGTCATAAATCTATGATTATATTTCAAAGTAGGAGAAGTTAGAAGCGTGCTCTTAGACAATCTAACTTCCTAAACGGAGTCTCTACCAACATGACTTCATGCATCAATAGCTACAAAATCTACAACATCTATTTCATTCATTAAATCCTCACTAGACAACTTAAAAATATGCCCAAATATATCAGTTGACAACTCACATGTCTCAAAACAAAATTGGAAAGATAATTTAACAAATTTGTCAACACATAATGTGCTCAGAAATTCCAATGTAATTTCCCTAAATGTGGGATAAAAAATAAGAACAAAATCCAGCAATCCCAATAACATCACTTTCAATTCCTACTATCCTAACACATTCCCAATCGAAGGCATTGGAATTTATAATGGGACAAATTTTCAGAAAATTGTACCTTTGAAGGGCATTTATGAGTAATAATGAGTGCATTGGGTTTGTGACTAGTCTGGAAATAGTGGATTTTGCTTGTGTGCCTCTGCCTCATGATGAACCTGTTGTGTTTGCCATTGAATCACAATCGAAAATTGAGTTGCCTGCGTTGAACAGTAACCTAAGAATGGGTTTGTAAAATCTCCATAAAAAGTGATAAAAACACTCAAAAACTTGATTAAATGATGATAAGAGGTGAAAATCAATCCAAAAAAGGAGAAAATGGTGGAAAAATGAGGGAGAATGGTGAAAAACCTTTGTTTTTAGCGGCGACCAGTGGAGAAGGAGAGAGAAAATGAGGAGGAAGAAGATGGTTCTTTAGGTTTTATCGCGTTCTTCACGACTGTGACTAACACTTCACAGGCGTGAAGAACTAGTTCACTAGTTGCCAAGCCATGAACCTCAAGTGTGAATGTTTTGTCCATCCTTTCTTCGATATTCATGGTTGTGAATATATATTCACAGGCATGAATACTCTTTGTCATGGCTACTAAACCGTGATACTTAAATGCGTTGTTTAGTCAATACAATTCAAGATCGTGATTATATTTGTCACGAGCGTGAATCCCTTTAAAAATTTAGTTTTAAGTAATTTAAGCTTACTTTTCTCAAACAGAATATCACATTTTATTAAATCATCAAAATATATTTTACTTAAGGTTCAAAATAATGTAATCAATCAAATATGAGAGACACAGTTTTTATTTCAAGATAGAGTGCTTCCATCAAATATACCTGGCTCTCTTTTTATAGAACAAAATCTTTCTTCATTTAAGGGTTTGGTAAAGATATTAGCAAATTGATTGTTAGTGTCTATAAATTCGAGCACTATATCACACATTGCATATGATCTGTAATGAAATGATGTCTTATATCAATATTTTTACTTCTAGAATGTTGAATGGGATTCTTTGAAAGATTGATAGTAGTAGTGTTATCACATTTTATGGGAATATGATCAACTGTATGACCATAGTCTTTTAATTGTTGTTTTATTGAAAGAACTTGTTTACAACAAAAACCAACTGCTACATAATTTACTTCGGCAGTGGACTAAGCTACTAAAACTTATTTCTTACTAAACCAAGAAACTAAACATTTACCTATAAAGTGATAAGTTCTAGATGTGCTCTTTCTATCTAATAGACTACCAGCATAATTAGCATCCGAAAAATCGGTTAAATAAAAACATGTGTTTCTGGGATACTATAATCTTAAATGCATTAAGCCATGAAGATATTTTAAAATTCATTTTACAACATTTAAATGTGATTCTTTAGGACTAGATTGAAACCTAGGACATAAACATACAGAGTATATAATATCATGTCTTAAAGTAGTAAGATATAAAAGTGATATGATAATACCTCTATAAAGCTTTTCATCTATGGGCTTACCCTTCTCATCCTTATCCAATTTAGTTGATGTACTCATTGGAGTTTTTGCATTTTTGCATTCCTCCATTCCAAATTTCTTTAAAAGTTTCTTTGTGTATTTGGATTGGTTGATGAAGGTTCCTTTCTTGTTTTTCTTGATTTGAAGATTGAGAAAGAATTTGAGTTCACCCATTATGCTCATTTCAAATTTCTTAGTCATACAATTAGAAAACTCTTAACAAAGCAATTCATTAATAGCTCTAAAAATAATATCATCAACATAAATTTGAATAATTAAAGTATCATTCTTATGTTTTTTAATGAAAAGAGTCATGTCTACATGGCCTTTTAAAAAACCATTTTCTAAAAGAAATGCACTAAGTCTTTCATACCAAACTCTAGGTGCTTGTTTTAAACCATATAAGAGTTTAATAAGTTTAAAAACATGATTAGGGAATTCATGATTTTCAAAACTAGATGGTTGTTCAACATATGCCTCTTCTTCAATAAAACCATTTAAGAATGTACTTTTAACTTCCATTTAAAAATTTTAAAATTCATATGAGATGCATATGTTAAAATAATTCTAATAGCCTCTAATCTTGCAACTGGAGCAAAGGTTTCATCATAATCTATTCCTTCCTATTGTTTATATCCTTTGGCAACCAATCTAGCCTTATTTCTAGTTATTTGACTTTGCTCATCTAACTTATTTCTAAAGACCCATTTACTACCAATTACTGGATAATCCTTTACTCTTTGAACTAAAGTCCAAACTTTGTTTTTCTTTCAAATTGATTAAGTTCCTCTTGCATAACAATCACCCAATTTTCATCATTAAGAGCCTCATCAATAGTCTTTGGCTCAATTTGAGAAACAAAGGCTAGATTATAGTCTAAAAGTTTAGAATGAGTACTTACACCTTTGGTGGGATCACCGATGATTTTCTCCTTTGAATGATTTCATATAAATTTCCACTATTTTGGAAGTTCTTGAGTATCTTGCAAAAGTTTTTCTTGTTGTTGTTCTTCTTGATCATCATATTTTTCTTCTTTCTTTGAAGACTCACCAATTTTCTCATGATCAAGATTGATTTTATCAAGTTCATATGTAACATTGTCAAGAGAACAAGCAATGTTTATGGCTTTTGCCCAAACATAAGTTGGCAAACTATATTAATTAAGCAATATCCTAACCATTTCAATTAAGGTTCTATTTTTCCTTTCAACCACCCTGTTTTGTTGTGGTGTTCTAAGAGTTGAAAAATCATGTGAAATACCATTTTCTAAATAGAAATTTTCAAAAGTTCATTTTCAAATTTCGTACCATAATTACTTCTTATTTTTAAAATACAATGTCCTTTTTCATTTTGAATTTTCTTTGCTAAGAATTTGAAAGAATTAAAAGCTTCATTTTTATAAGCTAAGAACATTACCTATGTAAATCTTGAGTAATCATAACAATTACAAATGCATATAATTTTTCTCCTAAACTAGCAGTTCTATTAGGACCAAATAAATCTATATATAAAAGTTGTAAAGGTCTATAAGTACTTACAATATTCTTTGAATTGAAAGATGTATTGTGTTGTTTTCCTTTTTGGCATGGTTCACATGTTCTGTCTTTGATGAATCTTACTTTTGGTAGAACTTCTACTAGCTTTTTTTTTTTTGCTAAGGCTTTGAATTAATTTAATGCTTGCGTGTCCAAGCCTTTTATGCCATAGTCATGATTCATTGCTAATAGATATAAGACACTTAGAAAAGATGTTAGTAAACTTATATAAATTAATTATATAAATATTTCCATCTCTATCTCCTTTGAATATCTTTTGGCCATTTGTAGTGGTTATGAGACATCCATTAGAATTAAAGTGACCTGATTTCCTTTATCACATAATTGACTAACATTTAAAAGATTATGTTTTAAACCATCAATAACCAAAATATTTTCAATTAAAGAAATACCATTTAAGCCAATAGAACCAATGCCAATAACCTTACCTTTGGTATTATTTCCAAAGTTAACCTTACCACTATCAATTTATTTAATTTCGGTGAATAGGTTTTTATTACCAGTCTTATGTTTAGAGCATCTACTATCCACAAGCCAAACATTTTCATTTATTGTAGATTTTGGACATACCTACAAGAAAATAAATTATGTCTTGTTTTTAGGTACCCAAACGTACTTGGGTCATTGGAGGTTAGCTTTGGTAGGTTTCTAGTGTTCCTTCCTTATTGGACAATATAAATTAATATGACCATATTCCATGCAATAATGACATACTTTATTTTTAAGAAGTTTCTGCCATATTGGTTTAAACTTTACTATTGTTAAGGGATCATAATGTGAACAAGAACATGCATGTGTAGTTTGTTAATTCCTAGGAACATGCTATTTATATTTAAAATAGTGATTGACTTTTTGAGGTCTGCCTTTTGAGTCATATGACCTTTCAATATTCTTTCTTTCAATAGGAGGTTCAATGTGTGCCTTTTATTTACCTTTTGAAGCTATTACCTCAATAGAAGAGATTTGTGGTGTATTAGATTTAACAAATATAGTACTAGGTGCAGATGATCCTAATGCTCCGTTAAAACCTAGTTCATGTCTCACTAAGGGAGGCCTTTGTGATATAATAAGAGTATCAAAATTTTTTTTTCCTTTGTGAAAATTTGAAATAGAATTTCTAAATTTCTCAACTTTATTTTTCAAAATATTATTTTTTTTAAGTAAGGTTTTATTTGAGGATTTTGAAGAAAAATCATTTAATGATTTTTTAAGATCATCATTGAATGTTTCTAGCTCTAAAATTTGTTTTTGAAGAATTTCTAATTCCGTTTTTAGCTTTAAATTATCTTTATTCTGAAGTATAATTTTTTTTTTGTATTTTTCTAATTCTAGGTACATAACTTCTATTATATCTCCATCATCATCATCATCATCATCATCATCATCATCACAAGAGTAAATGCAAGAAAAACTTACCTCATCCGTGAAGTGATCCTCTAAAGCCATGAAGTATAAGTTAGTCACCTCTTTTTTGTTGTCTTCATTTTCACTTGAAGAGCTATTATCATCCCATGTAGCTTTATAACTTTTATCCTCATCTTCCTTTTGGAACTTTTTCTTGTGCTTCTTGAGTTTCGGACAATCTAATTTGATGTGTCATTTCTTTCCACAGTTGTAACACCCCTTACCCTTCCGTACACTCATCCGTATACAGGACGGATAAGAGGCGCTACAAAAAATAATATATCTTTTCAAAAAATATTCCTTTAAATTTTAAAACATATCTAATATAAGAAATTTAAAGTATATAAAATATTTTCTTATGCACACACACCCTAATTACAATTTTATTTGTATATATATACATATCATAATGAAATTTTAAAAACTTGTTTATATATATATATCCAAAATAAAATAAAAAGATCAACCCGTTCTGGGTGGCTACCACTGCTACTGTTGTGCTCCATTTAACGAGTCCCAAATTAGCATCTCTATCTACAAGTCATGACGCTCTATGCTACTCTGGTAACCTACGCGAGAGAAAATAAACTCTCGCGCTGAGTATATAACTCAGTTGTGCAAAAACTCTTATAATAATAATCATTAAAATAAAACATGCATTTAAAATGAAATCAATTCAAAATTTATGTTTTTTTCTGTAAATACCACAATATAATATTTTTATAATTCAATATATCGCTGAATTCTTAATAATATATTTTTTATATACCCACATATTATAACATAATAGACTTACTCCTAGAGAATCAAAGGAGTATCATATTACATCTCAACTTAGGATCCACAAAAATGCACATGATCCAAATGTAATATGACTCAGCCCACAGAAATGCACAGGACTGACAATTGTATCAGGTGATCCACAGAAATGCATAGGATCACAATATTTTATTAGTCCACAGAAATGCACAGGACCATAATTTATACCCTATTGGCATACTAATAATACCCTAGTTCACGTCTAGGCTAACATGTGAGAAAAGTTCTCATATTCATAATTCACTTCATTTTTCATAAAATTAATAAATATTATTTCAATACCAAAATAATTATCATCATATAGAATTTTTAACATTTAAATTTTCTGGAATAAAAAAAATTGCAACTCTATAATTACAAAAATTCCAATTTTCACATTAAATATATTTATATGACTAACATTATAAGTGTAGTTGCACTAATCTTTTTATATTCTGCCGGTGTCTATGGGCTCTTTCCCCTTATCTTCCGGTGGCGCCTGTCTCGACGTCATACCTAGAGATAAAAATTTTTGATTATCTACTGAACCCCTTACGACATAAAATCTAGCAAAATTTAAATTTTTCGCTCTCACGAATATCAAGATGCTATAATTAAAATTTTCTCATTATGCGTTTTTAACGCATAAATCACAATTTTTGTCTTCATTACTCTATCTGGTGCCACCAAAAATTCAAATATAATTTTTTTTAATAATATTTTATTTCCTTTATTGTTCCGCCTCCAAAACTATTTTTCTCCATTTATTTCTTTTTATTCTTCTAATGTTCATTTCTAATTCAAGAATGTTCATTAATTCAATAAATACTCTAAAAATTCCAAATAAATTTCTCTATTCACTTTAACTCATTTTCTTTCATTTTCCATCATCAATTTCACCAAAAAAATATTCAACAACTCCCAATAAATTTTTTCATAATTAGGCTAAAAATCTAAAAATTCACTGAAAATCCTATTAAATTTTTCTTCTATCCCAAAATTTATTTTTCACTTCCAAACACTCCAATTAAACTTCATTATCTTCAATTTAAGGCAAAATTCTTCCAAAATAATTTTTGTAAAATTTAGCCGTAATTATGAAAATTCTCTAAAAATTTTACAAAAATTCCTAAAAATTATTTTTATCAATTTTTCACTCAATCCATCATCCTCAAGCCTTATTATCTTCATTTCCTATTTTTCTCTAATTGTTCAAGATTTTTCCATAAACCCTAATTTTTCCATCAACCAAATATCAACAAAATCACACCACAATTCAATAAATAATTATGACAATAATCAACCCAACAAAATTACATGAAGAAAAGAGCAAAATATCACCTTCTTCAAATGGGTATTTGGCTAGCTTGGTTTTCTTTTTTTTTTTTTTTGGCAAAATTCCACTCATTTTTCTCTTTTTCTTCACACCAATCTAACTTTAATCCTTTTTAATTGTTGAATAATATGATTTGAAGAAGGAAAATTGAAAAAAAAAATCAAGGAATGGAAGCTTGGTGGTTCGACCATGGAGGAGAGCAAGGAAGAAGATGGGAAATTTGTTATTTTGAAGAATTTTTAATTAATTTCCTATATATATACCCCAATTAACTTTATTAATCCTAATTAATTCCTTAATCAACCTCCTCATTGGCCAATAACACAATTAATTGTCTCTTAATATTAACACATGGCTCAATCACATTTTAATAAATTTTGACTTAAAATTTTTTCAACCAATCACAATTTTTCTTCATAATAAATTTTAATTCTCCAAAAGTCAACATCCAAACAACTTAATTTCATCAAATTAAATATTCCAAAAATTATAAATAATTTTCTCTTCAAAACGATCTCTTCGATTTTACAAAATGACCACCGGTGCAAAAATCGAGTTTTTACGGGTTAATAATTTTTCTTAATTTGACCCGTAGAAATTCATCTGTCGTTCGATTTCTAATTTATCAGTTTTAAAAATCTTAAAATTAAATTTCAATCGCATTGACTCCATTGCGATCATGAACAAATCTCTCTACCTCTTGATCCGAAAAATCAGGCTGTAAACCTATACTAATGATCAATTTTTCACAATTCAAACTCTTAACCTTAAAATATCACATTATAGCTCCACTTATAGCCTTAAAATAATATTTTTCTTATTTCGGTATGCTTAAATTATAATTTCACTACCAAACAAAAAATTCAAAGTTCGACCCCGGCTGTCGTCTCGATTTGTGTGCATAACATAAAATTACCTTGTTTCATTTGATAAAATTCCTTTTCATTTTATCATATGAATATAATTAAATCTTTATGTATTTATCCATATTTAGACATCGATCGTATGCCTCTACACTGCAGTATAAACGACCGCAGTACGCATATACGGTGAGAGTCTAACTCGCGGATGTGACAACATTCATAGCATTTTACCTCATCTTTATTCTTTTCCGATGAGTCATTGGAAGATTTTCTTGAAGATTTTTTCCAGGAGTTGTCATATTTCTTATTGATCATTCTTTTTATTTTCCTTGAGAACATGACAATTTGCTCATCTACATCTTTATTATTTTCATCATCACTCTGAGTTGTCTTTTGAGATTTAGAAGCTGAGGCTTTGAGTGCAAGAGCTCTTTTCTTTTTTGGTTCGACTTCAAGTTTTCTATCTCTTATCACAACCATTTCATGTGTTAGAAGCTTTCCAATGCACACATCGGTAGGAATGGTGCTCATATGTTCATTGGCTTCTTCTATATCGACTACTTTTGAACTATAGTCTTTAAGAGGAAGGCTTCTTAAAATTTTGTTATTGACATCTTCTAAGCTCATGTGCCTTCCAAACTTTCTCATGCCATTGATGATGGCTAGTAGATGGTTTGTCTTGTCAGTGATAAACTCATTTGGTTTCATCTTAAAGAGTTCATATTTTGACGTAAGAAGTTGGATCTTCTTAGATTTTACTTGCTTAGTTCATTTGTGGTAATTCTCCAAAGTTTTCCACATGCTATATATAGTCATACAGTGTTGAATTCTTCCACACTCTTTAATGGATAAAAAGCTTGTAAGAATCGTCATTGCCTTTTTATTTTTGTCATTTGCTCTTTTCTGAGGTTATGTTCAATCGTCTCTTAAGATGAATTATTTATCACTATTTGTTCCTTTCTTGATTGGTGGTGTCCATTCTTTTCTTATGATATCCCAGATATCGATTCCCTCTTTATCAAGGTATACCTCCATCCTAAACTTCTAATGGACATAGTTAGACCCATCAAAGTAAGGTTTGAGACTTTGAAATCATTCGTTGACCATTTGTTGATCTTTGCTAG
The DNA here is from genome assembly GCA_023653625.1 of Triadica sebifera. NCBI lineage: Eukaryota > Viridiplantae > Streptophyta > Magnoliopsida > Malpighiales > Euphorbiaceae > Triadica > Triadica sebifera. Next base: position 22,725,512 of record CM042900.1, read on the forward strand.
CACTTGTTAGGCTGATTTTAGACTTTGCTTTGATACCAATTGTTGCCCACACAATCATTAAGAAGGGGGGATGAATGGGTGGACAATTAAAATTTTTCCGCAATTACAAATATTCAAAATGTCAAAGAAGTGGAGGAAGAGAATTTAGACACATGATTTATAGAGGTTCAAGTGTTAATGAACCCTACTCCTTTCCTCAATTTTAAATGGGTATTTTCACTATCTCACACAATGAGATACACATGAGTTTTACTAGCTCACTCCAAACTAGGTGTTTCACTCTCGGATCACACCAAACCCAAATTTTATTGTATTTTACTAGCTAACACAAAAACCAATTTCTTATATTTTATGGTTCACACAATAAATCCTTACAAGTGTTTTAATCTCAATCCAACTCATTCAAAATACACTCTTGAAAAATTGCTTGATAGAATAAAATAATCAAACTCAAGATCACTTGAGCTTTTACAAAATAAAAAAGAGAATAAGATGAAGTATTACAAAGAATTAATGCATAAACTCTCAATTATAATTTCTGAAGAAATTATCAATATAATAAAGCTCTTGTTGCTCTTATTAATAATCTTCCATGAGTAGAATGAGCTATTTATAATATTCCTTCAGAATCTAGCTATTAGGCATGCATTAATTCAAAATCTAGCAGTTCAACGATCTTGAAGTGTGATGAAATGGTCATATTTCCAGGTCTTCACGGACATGACATGTTACATCATGGGAGTGAATTGTTTGATCCTTAATTTTCAAATTATGAATCACGATATTCATGAGCATGAATAGTTTTCTTCAAACTGTGAAAGAGGCCATGAATGATTTTGACCGTTGAAGCTTTTTATCTTTGACTTTCACACACGTGACACATTAATCACAAGTGTGAACAACTCGATCTTTTGAATTTTTGCCATTTCAAGTTTTTTACAGGCATGAACAACTTCCTTTTGCAAATTTTTGACTTGATTTATTTTGGCTTTGATGATTTAATAAAAGTTTAACCTGTTATTCACTTAAATACAAAAAAAGTGGTTAAATTTCTTATTGCTCAATTATTTGTTATCATTAAAATTATGGGAATAACCTTCAAGGTTCAATATAAGATATATGGAAATAGTAATTGTTGTCACTTTTTACTTTCAACATTGGATTTCTATGGATTTCAGTCATTTTTCATTGGAAATTATGTTTATATAAGTGCACCAAGCTGGCAAATTGACTGAATAACAAGAATAATTGATCAAGTGGGAGGTTGTTGTTGTTCCTCCTAGAGCCTCATCTTCATGGAATAACTGTATTTTAGTATATATGTAAAATTTCCATAATACATGTAGCACCATGATTCCTAATGATTTTGCATTTGTAATATCTGAGCAACTATTTCTATGTTGTATATGGTAGATGTTGTTTATGTTGTGTGATCAATGTTACTTGCTTGAGTTGGATCTAGACTTTCTAGGAGAGTGGAAGTCACTCATTCATAGTGTTCTATTGTTCTATATGTAGAGTATTGAAGTAAAAACGACAGAGACAAATGATGTGTCATTGAATGAGTGTTAATTTTACTAGTGGTCACAGAATGTAACATAATTTGTCACCAAATCAAAAAATAATTTTTTATACCACAAAATATTTAAATATTTTTTTAGCAAAAAAATCACCTCTAACCATTTTTATTTAGTTGGCAATAGAAAATTGTAATTTAATTTTTTCAAGTGCTGCGGTTTCTTTCTTTCTTTTTTAATAATAATAATTTTAATTTAATTTCAATTTGCTAATATGTCATCCACGTGTCAATCTATGTGGCACTTCATATGTGAGCTGACATGATGTGGTAATAAATTAGGGCCACATTATGAACCATATCACATTTCTGGTTGCTAACTCAACAAAAATGGTCGGAATGATTTTTTTGTTAAAAAAATGTTTGTGGTACAAAAAATTCTTTTTTGATTGTTTTGCAAGTTATGTTAAGTTCAGTGATCGCATATGCAATTAACCCTATTGAATTGCATTTAAAATTTATTGCCTAGTTTCCTTGTGCCTTTTTGGAGTGTTTTTTTTGGGTTATTCAAGCTGGGAAAATTGCCCATGAAATCCAATCATATGAGAAGAATTAAAAAAAAAAACAGATGATATATTTTTAGGGCGGCCTTACAAAAAATAGATCCAACTTTATTTGATAAAAAAAAGTTAAGCAGTATGTATTGTTAGTCGAGAAACCTTAAAATAATGTATGATAACAACCATGAGAAATGAAGCCAATGATCTATTTTACCAAAATTGAATTAGTTGTCATTAAGATTTTGGTAGGATTGAGTTGAAAATCGTTCAATTGGACAATATGTGAATATTGTGTTCACATCTTCTTTGAATTGGGAGTTGTATTGGTTTTATTCCTGTGAATCTTACTCTTCCTCTTTATCCACCAAAGATAAGTTTTATGGGATTTATTATTTTTGTCTGAGATTTTTAAAGTAAAGAAAGAATTTCAGATGAAGGTCTACTGATTAGTTTTTATTTCTTACTCTACTGTCATGCTTTGATTGCAAATTGTCCTTCGATTTACTTCTCAAAAGTTGGTATCAGATTTCCGGAGGAGAAAAAGATCACAAGTAATTGGAAAAAAAATATTTAGGTTATAAGCTTTTTTCTTTTTTAAATTTGAAATTTGGAGATTAAAATGATCTTTCATTTACCAATCCATTTCTTTATTTATCTCTAAATATAGATGCTATTTAGAATTTGATGTCCTAATAACTTAAGATTCTATTATCAGTTTATTTCCCTTTTTTTCTTAAGTAAAAATATTTAGATTCTATGTTTTTTATGAGATAGTACTATCTATGCTATTTTTGCTATATTTTTATATTATTTGTTTTATTTATTGTCTAGGTTTTTTCTTCCCCCACAATCCGAGAGCTATATATATATATATATATATATATATATATATATATATATATATATATATATATATATATATATATATATATATATATATATATATATATTATTGACTTTTTTATAAATAATTTACTTTATTTAAATAGACTTTATCAACAAATTTATGAACTAATATAATCATAATTAATATATTATTCAAACAAAATAACTACTTTAAAGATATGTCACACTTAGATGTGATTGATCTATAAATTTATTTATATAGAAATTAAAAGTAGTGTATTTACCAATAAACTTTAGTTTAGAGGTATTAGTATAGTGACTAGAATTTTAAAGTTTGAAATTCAAATTTCTTGTAGGACCACTTGTACTAATAAAAATGCTATTATGTTTCCAATTGATAAAATCTTAAAAAAAAAAGAACCTTTTAGATCTTTTCAAGAATATTAGAAATGTAAACAAGTCTATCTAAGCAGAAAAATAAATAAATTGATAAGTAAATAAAGAGAGACAAGTAATATCTTTGAATCCATGATATTGATTAGTTTTGTTTTAACAAACTAAGGCTCTTCATTTACGGAAATAAGTGAAAATATTAAGTTAAATATATGACTTTTGATTAATATTATATAGTGTTTTCTCAAAATAAATAAATAAATCATATACAACCATATTCATAAATGTCTTCAATATATACTTTTTTTTATATATATATTTATCAATTTTTATCACTAACTTAAACACTTTTATAAGGACCCCACAAGCATAAAAGTAGAAACAAAAATATATATTTGAAAAAAAAATTAAAAAACGTACCACAATGACATGGATCACTCTTATCTTGATTTAACATTGGGAGCAGGGGAATGAATTGAAGAATCATCACAGATCTAACATGTGACTATGAAACAGAAATGTAGCCAAGAACAACTTGCCGATTATCTCTACTCTTTGTGTGTGTGTGTCTATATATATATATATATATATATATATATATATATATATATATATATATATATATATATATATATATATATAAAAGTTAAAAAGATTTGGATTGAATAGAAACTAAAATGAAATAAAGAAGAAAGAGTAGTTATTCCGGCAAGTCATCCTTGGCTGCATCACATATCTTCATATTCACATGCAAGATATCGTTGATGAATAACAACACCTTCAATTCTTCATCTTCATTTTATATATATATGTAAACTCAGAAGAGATTAGTAGTATATGTTTATAGGAAGGAAGAATAAGGGTTTTGAAGAAGAATGGGAGTACCGTTGTGTTTTGCTTTTCAAAGAGTCTCTGTTGGGTTGCATTCAGTCCTAGGACTTCTTTCTTCAGTTAATCATTTGAACCTTTTTCTAAAAAAATAACAATAATCATTTGGCTTATGTAAAATCTTATTTAGGAAGAGATTCTCTTGTAAATAAAACTTTTTTAGATATTTTCTTATAAATATATTTCTTTATAATTTTTTTTATTTAAATCGAATTCACAAATAAATTCATAAATGAATTTAATTATAAATTGTAATATATCCAAAATAATAATTATTTTGTATAAATAATTGTTAGCCTTATTGTCCATTTTATTTTATTTTATTTTTTCCAAAAAGGATAAGAAGAAAGCAGGAAAAAAAATTCAAGGATAAGAGATTGATGACTGATCTGCTGTTATCTAATTGACGATTCACACTCTTCAAGAAAACTTGGACGGTAATGTTTGGGCTCTCCTGTGTTTTCAAAATGTTTTCTGCCACTTTTTCATTTCAAAAAATAAAATATGGAAAATTATTATCTACTTTAATTCAGCGCATATCTTCACTCATAAAATAATTTTAATTGTCATCATCCCAAAAAATATTATTTTTATAATCAGTGTTTTACATATAAATTTATGAATTAAAAGTTTATATTCAGTTTGGTACTTAAGATAAATAAATAAAAATATATATATATATATATATATATATATATTAAGAATTAAATTATTGAGGAAAATATATTTACATGACAAATTAACTTATAATTTAATATTACAAACACATCTAATTAAGGTACACTTATATAAAGTTTTTTTTTTTTAAAAAAATACACCATAACAATGCCTCATATATGAATTTAAGTAAGTGGAGTTCATATAATTAATACAATTTAATTCTAATTGCCCTCTTATCACAAGGAGTATTCCACATCAGATGTCTATATACAAAGTAAAATATTTGTTTAGATTCTATATATGATTTTATTTATAGGCTAATATGATGATATATAATTAAATTCAGTCTAATATATCATATTTAAAATTATCCAATAAAATATTAATAAATATTTAATTATTTTATTTACATTAGTTGATGTGAATAAAACAATTAATAAATTTACGTGTATGTTATTGTGTAATTGTATTAATATAATAAATTAAGTCTTTTTAAGAATTCCTCATATAAGCAAATTAATAATATATGGCTACCATGTCGTATTTTTCGGGGAAACGTAAAAACTCAGTCTCCATTTTTATTTATTTAAGACTCTTTCTAATTGGTAGAGTGATGTAATGGAATATGTTGGTGAGGTATGCAGAGAATCAATTTGGTATGATGGCATGACATGAACAAGTGATGGCAGCTTAATTACTTTGTAACAGATTTTAGCTAAGATGGATGAGAGCATCATATGATATGTTTAGTTTGCAAGCTTAACCATTCTTTTTTCTAGAGGTCCAATCGCTCAATGGCCACTTGCCTTTCTGTTGCAAAATATAATCACCTTTCTTTTCTTCACTTACTTATTCAAACTGTGATATAATAATAATAATAATAATAATAATAATAATAATAATAATAATACACTGTGATATCATATTTCTGATTGATTTTCCGCGCGTCAATTCCTTTTACAGCCTATGACATGTTTCAAATGCATAAAATATAATACTATACAAACGAAATATGATTATATGATCTAATCTCTGACCCATATTTGTATATTTAATTTAAATATTAACATTATATGCTTTATACTCTATACTTAATAAATTTATATATTTAATACAAACTAATATATTTATGTATTTTATGATTTATGCCTATATACTTTGATACTAAATTCTACTTGAACTTGATACAAATAGTAAATTTAATACTTAAACTCACTCTAAAATTAATTACATACTACCTTAATTTGTCCTATATATTAAGATTAATTTCTAGAAAACTTGGATCTGTTGCTATTCCTACGAGTAACAATTTAAAATTGAAAAGAAATTGACAAAAGAAGTATAGAAAAAGACAATTTAAAAAAAAAAAGTATAGAAACAAAGGAAAGCAGAGATTAGGGTTGTACATGCAGTTTAAATCTTTTCAAACCGAACCGAAGAATTGAAGAAAAAGATCTATAATTAAATTGTACCGTTGACTTTTTCTACTAGACCCGAACTAAACTGGACCATTGACTTTAAGTTTGACAGATTTGGATCTTATAGTGATATTCGAACTGAAAACTGTACTGAATTATACCAAATTATTCTGAAATTGAATTGTATAATATAATATTTTTACTATACAAATATAATATAACTTAAACTTATAATTATATAAACTTTAATCTATAAAATTGAAATTATAAATTTATTAACGAAATTAAAATTCTGAATATGTTAAAAAATAATTTTATATGTTAAAATTTTTATGATAGCAATGTAAGAATTAAACCTATAACTCAATGTAAGTTTAAGATAATCTAACCATTAAGAACATTAATTATTTTTGTTATTAAATAAACAATAAAATATTTATAAGATATTGTTAGTTTTCTTTTTTGACTTTAATTTTTTTTATCACTAATTATATTTTTTAGTATTTATACTTTTTCTAATTATATTATATAATAAATCTAAATCATTTATTAATATATGATTTGGTAAGCCAATTTAAGTACAATCTATGAAGTAATCTAATTTATAATATAATTATATAATGTAACTTAAACTTAACTTATATACTATACAAATATAATATAACTTCAACTTATAATTATATAAACTTTAATACATAAAATTGAAATTATAAATTTATTAATTAGTTAACAAAATTAATATGAAATTTATAATAAAAATGAATTAATATAATTAAAAAATTTAATATGTTAAAAAATAATTTTATATATTAAAATTTTTATGATGGTAGTGTAGAGAATTAAACCTATGAACTCCGTATAAGTTTAAGATAAGCTAACCATTAAGAAAATTAACTATCTTTGTTATTACGTAAACAATAAAATATTTATAAGATATTGCTAATTTTTATTTTTGACGCTAATAATATTTTTTAGCATTTATAAGTTTTACAATTATATTATATAATAAATATAAATCATGTATTAATATATGATTTGGTAAGCCAATTTAAGTGCAATTTATTACAAAGTAATATAATTTATAATATAATTATAAAATATAACTTAAACTTATATACTATACAAATATAATATAACTTAAACTTATAATTATATAATCTTTAATCCATAAAATTAAAATTATAAATTTATTAATTAGTTAACAAAATTAATATGACATTTATAATAACAATTAATTAAAATAATTAAAATTTTTTAATATGTTAAAAAATAATTTTATATGTTAAAATTTTTATAATTGTACTGTAAAAAATTAAACTTGTGAACTTCATATAAGTTTAAAATAAGCTAACTAGTAAAAAAATTAATTATCTTTGTTATTAAGTAACAACAAAATATTTATAAGATATTGCTAGTTTTAATTTTTTGCTCTAATTTTTTTTATCACTAATTATATTTTTTAGCATTTATAAGTTTTCTAATTATATTATATAATAAATCTAAATTATGTATTAATATATGATTTGGTAAATCAATTTAAGTGCAATCTATTACAAAGTAATCTAATTTATGATACGTGTATTATAATTATATAATAAATAAATCTAATTTATTATTTTATTTTAAATATATTATATAATTTATTTCAAAATAATTATAATATATTAAAATTAAATGATTTCACGTGAGCCGCTTATATTGATTTTTTCAATTCATGTTTACTTGTTTTTTATTCGTTTTCTTAATTTTTTTAAATTTGATATTGATAGTTATATATAGGTCTGTGATATATTTCAAACATAAATTTTTCTCAATACACACACACACACACACATATATATATATATATATATAATAAATCGTCTTTTAATTGGTATGTTGAGATTTAATTAGAAACCAACAATATAGTAGTATGATTAATAAATAAAATAATTTATAAGGAAAACTATGTAAATAAATTCATAATATTTGAGTGTTTTTTAAATTTAATCCAATTCTAAGTGAAAAATCATTAACAAAAAAAATATATTGAATTCTCTAGAATAAATTCTCTACAATTGCTCTAAAAACTTTTACATTATAAATACACTAATGTTGAATCAAATATCAAAATATTAATTATAAATCTACTATAAATTATGAAGTCAGTTGCTTTACATATATCTAATTCAGCTGCATATAATTTATTTTCTAATTTCTTATTAACTACTTAAACCTGTTTTTTAACCACATTAATTATTGATGTTCTTCTATTAATTTAATTAAATCAACTACAAACAATTTATCGTAAATTTTGTTAGCAATTTAAAAATATTTATGTTATAATTAAATCATGAATTCAAAAATTGTAATTAGTTTCTTATCTTCTATTTTATTGTTGCAATTAATTGTGTTGATTCTATAGATAAAACTTTAGAGTATCTGAGATTACTTGATATTTCTTCGATATTTTCTTCTTTTTCTTGTTTTTCTTCCACTTCATAGTCATTACAAGATGTAATATCATCTTCTTCATTATCTTCTCTCTGTTTTTCATATAATTTGCTTGTTCATTAGTCAAGAATACAAGAAGAAATCAAATAGAAAATTTTCCAAAAAATATAGTCAATTAATTAAAAAGAAAAGATATCCCCCATAATTCTAATAAAAGTAAAAATAATATCAATAATAATAATATAATGTCATTTTTTTATTTAAATGGATAATGTATTTTTTTGTAGCTGTCAAATTTTGAGAGTTTCTTAACAATTTTGTTACAATATCGTGTAATAATTCTTTTAAAATAATATAATATGTCTAATTATGTGAAATTTGGGAATTAAAATAAAGAAAAGTTAATTAAATCTATTAATCTCTGAGCATGAGTGAAGTAAGGACGACAATCAATTTTGATTGTATATTTCATAAAAAAGAGATCATATGTTAAAGGACTTTGTTTTTTTGTTCAAATCTTTGTCAAAAACATTTTTTTGAATATTTATTTTCAAATAATATATATATATATATATATATATATATATATATATCACATTTTTAATATGATAACAAAATTTAGATGAATTAGGTACATTGTATCGCCTTGTCCCCTCTTTCTTTGCGCACTTTTAATTTGTTGTTTTCATATTTTCTTTTATATATTCTATTCTTTGATAAAAAAAGCTGAATCTATCTTTGAATTTTCCTCCCATTTTTATAATATTAATTTGCTAGTTTCCATACATGCTAAAAATTCTTAAATAAATTTACTCAATTTTGTCAATTGACAATTAATTCAACACAATGGTAGTATTAGAATTTTTGAATTCATGATTTAATTATAACATAAATATTTTTAAAATATGAATGATTTATACAATTACAATTAATTAATTAATGCATATATATGTGGAAAACTAAGTTTGTACAAAAAAAAAATTCAAACATGAGTTCCTTGATTGTGACATTTTGGTTATGCATTGTTTTTGCCCTCTTCAGTATACGATATATATATTGCTTATGTATAATTGTTGAAAATTGATATGTTATAGTCAATTTATTTTAGTCAATTAGTAGTTCAATTTTTTTTTAAAAAAAAGATATATTTGGAGTGGTTCTCTATAAGTGTGTCATGTGTCTATATTTTGACATTTGCAAGTTTGTATTTTTTTCTGTTGGAGCTGAAAATACTCCTCATAAAAGTAGTAATTCGTACAAGATTATAGTAAGAAACCTCTTCACAATTACATATACACATTTTTTGTATTTTAATCATTTGTTTGGTATAATCTTATTGATGACACATTGTGCAAAATATTATTCTTGATAATATTTATATCTGAAACCACATGCATCACGAGTCCAGTCATGTTGATTGTCACATGCCGATATATGTGTCTTTAACAGTACAGTTTAATATGTATCTAAACTATTTAGTTTACATACTTTTATTATTTTTGATATTTCATATTGTTCTCATTCTGTATTCATTTTTTCTCTGGACCATTAAAAAATAAACTATGATTACTTAAATTAATGTATGTTTTATTCATTTCTTTTCACATGATAATTTGACTTTTTGAAGATATATTACTTCTTGAGGTATTTCCATTACGCATAAATTCTTTTTTACATGTGTGATGGTTCATTTTAATTTATCACATATATGTTGCTTACAATGATTATGAACATACAAATTCCTACAATTTAATTACTAGTTAAAATCTCTCTTGTTTATAGGACATTGAAGTATATTGGAAACTTGACTGAAGTTGCAAAGCATATTAGAACCAAGAGCAAGTCATAATGTATCAATCATTGTAATGACGTTTTTATTGTTCATTTGGATTTTCCTTTTCATTGTGAATGTGAGTATTGGACAAGCTGTATATTTCATAATTTAGCTAAGTCTAGATGTTCTATTTTGACAAATATATTATATTAAATTTGATATATTATATTAATGAAACAATTTTGATAGATTATATTTATTTATATTATACAAGTATCGAATTATTTGCATTGTATTATTTAGCATCGAAAAATTTAAAAAACTGTACCGAATTATCTTAAATTTTTGGAACAGCACAATACGAAGATTTTTTTTAATATAATACAAGACTTGTATTTAACAATCTCTGACTTTCCAATACAATTCCGGAGATTTTCTGATTCCGGATTGGAGCGTACCGTGTACACCCCTAGCAAGGGTTATGGTGATATTGGGCTCATAAGCCCATAAAGCATAAGGAAGATATTCCTACCTTACAATGAATGAAATAAAAAGCATAGGTTGTGATGTTCCGTGCGTGATTCTTAGGCTTCATTTTAGATAGGAATTTCGGTTGATCCGTTTCTGACAGCAAACGCCGCAGGCAAATCCTCCCTGTCTGATCTTCAATCATAATCAGGTAATAATTAATGTACGAATGTAAACTATATTAATCAATCAAGATTAATTCTTCCATTTGTACAACATACCTGTTTTTTGATATCTGTTACCGCACTCACCATTTTCTTGACTGGCTCAGATGTCGTCCACAAACATGGAGAAGGCAAAGGAGCGACAACTTGGCGATGATCACGATCGTAATCTTGAACACCAAGTTTTTGCTGTTGATGATGATGATGACGGTCATCATTCTCTGGAAGAGCTTAAAGATTCTGATGAAAATGGTGAAAATCCCATGCTTTCACCTCAGCAGGAGGTATATTTATCATGTATACATGTTTTACTACTTTGAACATTGGGTTTCTCATTATTTAACATTGCAGAATGTGTGAAGGCACTGAATATGAGTTTGATTTTTCTGCTTAATTTCTTTAATTAGGAGGAAGAGATTAAGAGAAAATATGGAGGGATATTAACAAAGAAGAAGCCATTGATATCAAAGGTATTTAATTTAATTTAATTATATACGGTTGAAGGATATTTGATTACATACTAAGGAAAGTAATCTAACAATTTATCATGATTTATATTCAGGATCATGAACGTGCCTTTTTTGATTCTGCAGATTGGGCGTTGGGAAAGGTTTTTTATTTCATTTTTATCCTCAAGAATTTTGAACTCAAATGTAGATTTTTTTTTTTTTTGAAACTTAATTATCAGCATCAATTTTAAATGTCTGGTGTTTATGGTTATACTTATTAACAGCAAGGAACTCAAAAGCCTAAAGGACCACTGGAAGCTCTTCGCCCAAAATTGCAGGTACTGCTCTCTCTACTTTCTGATGTCACATGTAGAAAAAAAAAAAAAAAAAATTGAAATTTTTTAAAATTGCTCTTGATTTGCAGCCCAACCCGCAGCACCAAGTCCGTTCGAGGCGGTCAACTTATGCTCCTGCAGATGATTGTAATGGTAAGTAGTAAGTACTCTATAGGCTGGATTCCGGTTTCGGGCAAGACCTAATCGAGCTCATGTATTTTTTTTTTAATTGTCCAAACAGGACATTTTGTTGGCCAAAATCTTTTATAGTTTTTATCTCATACATCCCATTTTATATTACCAGTTGATGCCGCCAGTACTCATACATGTTATGAGGATGAGAACTGTCCATCGCTTGCTGCCACTGAGAACAACACTGCTACTCAGAATCAGAGTTTCCACGGCTTGTCGCCCACTTGAGATTCAAGGATGATGATAAGCGATATAAAATTAATAAAAGTTTTTTTTAATCATCAATCACGAAGAGCCAAAACGAAATAAATCGAACTCGAGAAAAAGAATTGATTAGGCATCATCCCTCATTTTCTTCTTCTTGACATCACATCAGCCATGTCGAAACAAAAATGGAAAAAAGAGTGTATACCATCTTCTCAATATAGGATACAAAGTATGTTTCGTTCCTTTTTATGTACAACTAACGGAAATCCTATAATAAATACAAATTTTACTATTTCGGAATTGATAAGTAGCTTGTATTTATCTTTTTTGTTTATCTTCCATAATGAGTTTTATTCTCAAACCTTGGTGAAAACCATATTTGCGATCAGTTTGGAACTTGGAATGAAAGCTACAGTCTAAGAGGTGTATTTTTGCACAATTAAAGTGAGTAGATTTTGAGTCATAATGATATGCCCTGTAAAGAAGAAAAAAAAGGAGAGATAGGAGAGGGTTGAAGTTTTTGTAAGTATGAGAACTTGGTTTGTTGTTAGAGTATAAATGGTTTGGTTTACTTCACTGATTTTAGGATGGGAAGGGTGAAATCATGGGAAGGATTAAGTTAAAGATAAAGAGGTTAGAGAGCACCGGTAATCAACATGTCACATATTCGAAACAAAGGAATGAAGTTTTGAAGATGAGATGAGATGAGATGGAAATAGACCCATTCATATCAATATAAAAACTTAAATTTTAACTATGTTAAATTCTAACGTGGACTTATATTAAATGGGTTCTTAATTTTCCCAATTTTAAAGGTTGATGATAAAAGAAAATTATCATAGAGTCTACACTGACAATTAGCCCACATTTTAAGGGCATTTTTAAACTTTAACTCTAAAGTTTGAAATACCAAAAGGCTATAAGAATATTCCAAATAACTAAGATTCAAATCCCTCCATTACCTCATGTTTAAATTGGAAATTCTTGTGAGATTCATGTGGACTACCGAAGGAACTAAAGTAAATATTTTGTATTGTCTCGTTAAATTAGATATTTCAACTCCTATATGTTTACTTCAATCTATAAATAGATCTTTGCAATTTTCATTTATTTTTATCATCATTGGATGTGAACCCTTCAAGTTGCGTCATGTACACATAGTTAAATTTTCACTAAGAAAAAAACATCTTCACATATATTTGTCAAATTTCATAATTATAATGAGTAGCAAATACTAAAAGTATTTTGATAGATTTAAATATAGCAACTGGAAAAAAATATTTCGTCATAGTCAATACATTGTCTTTGACTATATCATTTAGTTACCAATTTAGCTTCATAGGTAATAATATTAACTTTCATATTGATCTTCTTCTTAAAGATCCATTAGAACTAAATGAATTTTATCCCTTCAACTGGGTCAACCAAAGTTCATACTTGGTTTTCATGCATGAAATTCATACTTGGTTTTCATGCATGAAATCTATCTCTGAATGTATGGCCTTTAACCATTTGGTAGATGTTGAACTGTTCATAATTTCTTTATAGGTTGTAGGGTCATCATCATTTATGAGTAATATATCATTTTGTTTACTTATGATAAATCCATATCTATCATATCCACCAATTTAGGATTCAAGTCTTGCGTGTCACTAAATCGATGCATCAATTTGACCGAAATTTAAATTCGAATTTTGATCAGAGAAAAGTTAAAATAATAATAAATAATTATGTAAAATGCTCAAAAAAGTATATAAAAGATGTAAAGATGTTGAATTATGGTAAAAGAACAAAATGTAAAATTTGAAAATTTTTTGAGTAAATTTATAATTTACCAAAAATTAGAGGATTAATTGGAATAATTATCAATTAAATACATATATTGTACACAAAAATACTAAGTTGGCAAGCCATAACAAAGGATAAAAGAGATTAAGATGTTAATAATCCAAAATATTAGAGATATTAGTGAAATGGTGGGACCCATTGAAAACTTTTTTTTTCCTCTCCTTTCTTCTCCCTTATCACCTTCTTTGATTTATTTTTTTCTACATGAAAATCAGTCCCAACCGTTCTCCTCATCCTTCATAACCATGATCTTATTTTTAGAGAGAGAAAGAGAGAAAGAATAGAGAGAAAAGCAAGTTAAAGCTACTTTCGTGCATGAAAAAGCTTGAAAAACTTAAGAAAGCTAAAAGGAAGAGAAAAGGGCAAAGGAAGAGGAGAATATAACACCTTATAATTTGGCTATAAAAGGAAAAAATGTTAAGATAAGATATTTTTCTTCTCCTCTACAATTTTTTCTAAAGGAAGATAAGGTTTAGAGCTCATTTAGAGCTTGTTTTGAAGAGAGAGAGAGAGTTTATGGTTTGTAGAGAAAACTTTATATTTTGCATAAGTATTATGCTTTATAAATAATATTTTTGTATATAAAGTATGTAGTTATCTTTTACCATAATATTGTGTTATACTGGATTTTTAAAAAAATTACGTATTACTCTATAAACTATAAATGTTCAAGTTACTTGATTTATTAAATGTTTTATTTGAAGAACTAGCATAACATCCCTTTATCCAAGCACTAGTAGTTAGCGTAAGGGGGTGTTACAATATATCTCAAAAATAATGCGTATCCTACTAGATCTATGAAGTTTCTATATTTCAAAATGTGTTATTTTTAATTATATCATCTGCATGAGTAACAAATTAGTGTTCAATCAGTTGAAAAATGTCTACTTGGGCATCTTGAACTTCTTCAATTTCAATCTTTTTCTCACTATCTTTTTTTAGAAGAAACATTTTCTCTAAGAAGACAATATGCTTTGAAACAAATACCTTTTGTTCCAAATGGTGGTAAAATGGATATCCAAATTTCATTGTTGTATATTCCACAAACAAACATCAATCAAACTTAGCTTCTAGCTTGTTTGACACTGTTTGTTTCATATAAGTAAGACATATGAAGCGAATTGTTTTTTAAGTATTCTTTACCTTGATCTGATCTAAGTGTCTTGATACTTTTTCCAAACTGTTTCTCAACTTTATTTTTGAATTCTTAGAACTTTTTAAAAGCTTCATATTTATATCTCATCAGATACAAGTATTTAAATTGTGAATAATCATCAATAAAGGTAATGAAGTAAATAATCACCTCTAAAACGCAGTAACATTGGTCCACATATATCTGTATGTTTAAGGCCCAATAGCCCATTGGCATGTTCACCCTATCCATGAAAATGTGATTTTGTCATATTGCATAATAAACAAGATTCATATGTGTCATATGATTCATATGTGTCATATGATTCATAATCACCATTCTTGTGTGACTTAGTCATACGTCTCTCATTTATATGACCAATGTGACAATGCCATAAATATGATGATTTTAGGTTATCCATTTTTTTGTCTTTATTATTGATATTGAGAATTGAATTAGACATATCAAGAATGTAAATTCCAATCCATAATATACCAATTCCATAAAGAATATCATTCAACCATATAAAACAACCATTGCTTTCAATAGTGAAATGAAATTTTTTTTTAAACTTGAATGAAAATAATATTCTTAATTAAAAATAGAACAAGATAACAATTTTCTAATTCTAAAATAAGCTGATTAGGGAGTGTCAAAACATAAGTTCCTACACCTAAAGTAGCAACTTTTGTTCTATTGCCAACGCACAACTTTGACTCTTCTTTATTGAGTTGTTTACTATTCCTTAGGTCCCGCATATCAGGACATATGTGCTACCCACAACCGCTATCCAATACCCATGTATTATTATTAGAAATAATATTAACCTCAGTAACATAAAGTAGAAGGTGCATCTGATGTCTTATCCTTTTCCTTTTTCGAATACTCCAGATAGATCTTGTAATTCTTTTTCTAATGCCCATTCTTGCCACAATGAATAACAATTTTTTAATTGTAAAATAAGTTGACTAGGGAGTGTCAAAATATAAGTTCCTACACCTAATATAGCAACTCTTGTTCTATTGCTAACACACAGGTTTGACTCTCCCTTCTTGAGTTGTCTATTATTCCTTAGGCCTTACATATTAGTATATATGTGTTAGCTACAACCGGTATCCAATAACCATGCATTATTATTAGAAATAGTATTAACTTCAATAACATAAATACCTGAAGTAGAAGGTGCATCCGATGACTTGTCCTTTTCCTTATTCAGAAATTCCAAATAGGTCTTGCAATTAATCTTCTAATGTCCATTCTTGCCACAATGAAATAACAATTTTCTAATTCTAAAATAAGCCCACTAAGGAGTGTCAAAACATAAGTTCCTACACCTAATGCAGTAACTTTTTCTTTATTGCCAATATGCAAGGCTAACTTTCCTTTCTTGAGTGGTCTACTATTCTTTAAGTCTTGCATATCAGTACATATGTGTCAGCCACAACTGGTATCCAATACTAATGTATTATTACTAGAAATAGTATTAACCTCAATAATATAAATACTTAAAGTAAAAGGTGCATTTGATGTCTTATCCTTTTTCTTCTTCAGAGACTTTAGATAGGTCTTACAATTCATCTTCCAATGGTCATTCTTGCCACAATGAAAGCAAGTCCCTTTTGAGGCAGTATTTTTGCCATTCTTTTTCACGCCCCTTGAGTCTTTCTAGATTTTTTATTCTTTTTATTATCCTTGTTCTTATAAGAACTAGAAGAATCCACCAACATCACAACTTTTTGCTCTTTTTTAACAAAAGGGTCAGTTGTCTTAAGCATATTGATCCATTCAAAGATCGAAGTGAAAATATTATTCATCTGATAGTTTAGCATAAAGTGTACATAACTATCAGGAAAAATCTAGAGAATTAAGTCTATACTTAATTCATGATCCATCACGAAACCTAAAGAGTCTAACCTCTCAATATACCTATTCATCTTCAATGCATGTTGCACTGGAGATGTCCTTTCTACCATGTTGGATTGGAAGAGCAATTTAGATATCTCATATCGCTTAGTATGAGCTTGCTCATCAAATAGCTCCTTTAGATGACACACAATGGTATTTGCTTCTATGGTCTCATACTACTTTTGAAGCTCGAGAGATATAGAGATGAGCATAATGCAATCCGCCAACTCATTATCATCCGTATGCTTCTTGTATGTCAATTGTTCATCAATAAATGCATAATTAGTAGGAGGGGAAGGAAGCAACTCTTCTATCTTTTCGGACTTAAGAATAACTATCAAATTCCAAAGCCAATCAATTTATTGGAATCAAAAATTGAACTTAAATTCACATTTGATGTCATCATTCTAACAATCCAAATGTAAAGAAAAATCACGTTAGAGAATGTAGTAAATGTATGATTATAAGGTTTTTAATAAACAAATATTTTTAATTTCATTATTTTATTGCGAATCCATAACTCTCACTATGAATCCGAGAAAATTTATTGGAAGCTCTCCTAGTGGGCCAATATCTAACATCACTAAGAATGACCTTAGGTGTGCCAAACAAGCCATCTTAGGTCAATTGATATGTATCTCATACCAATTGCATCTTTTCATGCAATTGTTGAATCATTGGGTTATCAACTCTTGATGCATGCATATCTCATATTCACTTACCCAATATTGCCTCTAATTCATATTGACTTTGGTAGTGCCCAACAAGCCAATACACTAGTTAAAATTGATCCATTAATTATGAAATGATATTTTAATGATTTGAATATGTTCTTATAAAGTGGACTTGGGTGTGCACAACAACTCAAATTCTAAAAGAACTCTGGTTCTTACCATATTAATGGAAGACATTGCCCTTAATATGATTTTGAGGGATTTTCTTAATTTAAGTCTCATCATGTTGTTTGACATACATAATATAGTCATACATCACAATCCAGATATATAAGATAATTATTCTAATTATATGGTCATGATTATAGACGTATCTAACATCAATCCTTTGTATAACACCCACCCAACTAATCAGGATTACTCTCGACTAATTAGGTGGATGCTATTGGTTACTGTTTTATAAAACCTATAAAATTAAAACTTTCCTTACAAAATTAATTTTATAAACATTGATCCCAAATGACGTCTTTCATAAAATACCAACTTGGGCTTAACTGACTCACTGTTTATAAAAATACCACTTTAAAATTAAAATACCAGTTTAAAATTAAAATACATATCCTTTAACATACAAAATTATACAAAACATAAAACCCAAAACCATGTCATGTATAAAAAGCAACAAAGATGACATATGCACTGACTCTTAAAATGGGCGCTTCTTCTCTTGAGTCAATTCCTACAATCCCTTAGGCTCCGACCAGCATGCAGAAAACCTACACGCTAAGCTATTGAAAGCTTAGTTGCATATATAGACATAAAAATTCAAGCATGCAACTATACAATTCATATCATGGCATATTATGCATGTTCATGTATACTGTCATACCATAAACACTATCATAATGCATGGAAATACAATCAACATATCTCATACAACATTACACATAACAAGTTTCCTCATACAACTAGCTCTTAGTAAATTTACCTCTTCCTTTAGTTCATCTTATTTTACTCAAGACTTGCCACTTTGCCAATTTCCATTTCCTTTTTATAATTGTTTTGCTTTTTCCCAAAATTTACCATAATTCCCTTTTTAATCTATTTTCGCCCAAAACTTTAAGTTGGGCTATTTGGATGTGGATTGTATAATAGAGGTACTCCTAGAGCTTTAACCACTATGTCCACTAACTATAGAAGCTCACTTGAGTTCTTCAAGTTAAAGGCACTCCCAG
Source organism: Triadica sebifera (assembly GCA_023653625.1). NCBI lineage: Eukaryota > Viridiplantae > Streptophyta > Magnoliopsida > Malpighiales > Euphorbiaceae > Triadica > Triadica sebifera. Next base: position 22,744,669 of record CM042900.1, read on the forward strand.
AGCTTCAGCCACTTTGTCCTTAAAATTGCATGGAACCAATGATAAAAAACGCTTTAACCTGAGCTTCAGCTACTAAGGCCTCATATAAAGAATATTCTACAGTACCGTAATCCCCTCAATGGCATGTCATCTATCCAAGGCCAAGTCCTAGATTAGAGAAAAGGGCTTTTAAAGTTTTAACCTTTATCTTTCATTTCTTTTTAATACCATCATCAAATATAACCATGCTTATAGCATCAATACAGTATATTACTTCATCATCATCACATACATGTGATTTACTCATACTAGCATACAAATAATAAATGTGATCTATTCACCCATCACATAACATCAAAAACAAAAACTGCATATAATAAAATTACCAGAATTCATGGGTGTGAAGGACATTCATAGGTATTCCCTTACTCGTGAACCAAATCGTGATTGTTCACGTGAAAGCTTCTATCCCCATACACACTTCATTAACAGTCGGGACTATATGTTCATAGGTGTAAAACTAAGCTTTCATGACCATGGTTCAAACAATGAAAACTGAGGGTGAAAACTGGAAATATATGTTCACAACTGTGACTACATGTTCATGAATGTGAACCTATGTTTTCATGACTTCTTTAGTGACAACATAAGGCATGAAAGTTTCTGCCCGTTCTAGGCATTTTCTAGATTCATGTTTCACGAATATGACTCCCTTTGTTACGGGCATGAAAAGCATCTATAACTCCCCATCATGCCAACAACGCATGCTCAGATGAGGGAGTACTACGTTGTCTCCAGTCAAAAATCCTCATTTAATAAACAATAAAAAGCTATATATATATATATATATATATATATATATATATATATATATATATACACACTAAAACTTTTCATATAATAGAAGAGATAATAAAAACTTTATATACAAAAATAATAGTTACAAAACAATAGAGTTGTCCAAAACATAAAGTTACTTTACAATATTGTAAAATAAATTCAAAATAAAAATACAAAAGTTGTGTGACCCACAGTATTCGAAACAAGTTGCTCTACTAGATTAGGTCACTACGAGCTTTATCTATTATCCCTTGTTATATCTCTGCTATATTTGCGCGAGAAAAACTCTCACACTAAGTTCTAAGCTTAGTGGTGCATATAAATAAGACAATAAACTATACTCGCACAATATGCAACAATGTGTCATCATACATATATCTCAAGTTAAATATTTTTTCTTTTACATATTCTTTATACATATACATATAGATTTTTCATATGCAAATATTACATAACTATCCTATACAAATAAATTATTCTTTTATATTTGTATTTATGAACAACCAATTCACATACAAAATTCTTCATATCAAGTTAACGTATTTATGCCCATAACACCTAGGAACCAATAATGAGAATAATGAGGTTAGCTATCCACACATAATAAGGTTTCCATCCAGGCATTAAAGCATTGCATACAAGTGTCATCACCGACATTAATATATAAGTGTCATCACTGACATTAATGTATATGTGTCATCATCGATATTAATAAGAGTGTCATCACCAGTATTAATAATAGTCTCGTCATCAATATTAATAAAAGTACCATCACCAACATTAATAAGAGTGTTATTACCAGCATTAATAAACTTCTAATTGGCATGCCAAACTATCCAAGACTCTAGTTCTAGGCTGGGTGTTTTAAGGCTTAGTTAATGTCACTATAAAATTTATAACTCTTTAAGTCACTCATTTTATGGGTTTAATGGCTTAATTAATCACATAAATTACTAAATAAAAAATATAATTTTCATAATATAACAAAATTCACATTATTTTACATATTAAATTCTTCACTTCATATTCTGCCCTATTACTGGCAAATTTTATGTTCTATTTTGATCTCAATTTTGGTCATGTTACAATATAAAATGGTCTTCTAGAGATTTATAGCCCCAGATCTTATATTTAATTAGAATTAATTAATTCTGAGTTCTCTAGCAAAAGTTATAGCTAATTGAACACTAACTGTTTAGTGCAAATTCTGCCCAGAATTTTAGGGCAGATTTTAGATCTAACATTCATGTCAATTTTTAACATAGTTACCATCAAAATTAGTTCTCATGTTCTTATGAAATTTTTAGCCCTATGTCTTAAATTTCAAATCCAATAAAGAACACATTAATCAGAATTCCAAAGCATAAGTTATAACAATATATGTATTGGCTGCTCCATAGAATTTTGCAAAGAACACGCACAATCACCTAACTTTTACCAAATATAATCCTAAGTCTATCAAGCATGCATCCCCAGAATATTATCATAAAATAATACTAATTTACAATCATTTACATTCCAAATGCTTAAATCATGTAACTTGATTATAAAATATAGGCTATTGCCTTAAGTTATGCATTTACCTTAGTTTTTCTTTTCTTTTACTCTCTATATCTCTTTTTCTTTTCTTTTGTTTGTTTAACCTTGTTCTTTGTCAATTTTAGCTCCTAAAATACATAAGAAACATCATCAGTAACCTTTTTTTTAATCAAACCCTCTTTAAACCCTAAACTCTCTCTCTCTCTCATAACATGCTCTGATCATTATCTTTCCTTAGAGAAAACATGGAAGGGAAGGAAAATAAACTGCCTTACCTTCACAGGAGTAAACCCTAGAAGTCCAATTCTTTCTAAAATCTCATAGGGACCAATGAATCTTGGACTCGAGTTTCCTTTTCTACCAAATCTCAATGTAACACCCACCTTACAGCCATGGGCAAACCTTGCTGTACAAGAGGATGCCACACGATTAGATATGTATCTACTTGTTTGAATTAAAAATTTTCTAACTTTTCTCTATACTAAGATCATCATATTATATATTGTGCCGTATCTGTTAATTTAGGTCCTGCATCATACGTGTCACAAAGTTGATGCATTTGATCAACTAGAGTCTAAATTTGGATTTTTATGGGAATTAATCAAAGTAATGATTAATTATGATGATATATGCCTAATAAAGTATTCAAAATGCTTAAAAGATGTTAAAAATGGTAAAGGATTAAATTGCAAATTTTGACAAGTTTTGGGGTCAATTTGTAATTTATGAAAATTGAAGGATTATATAAGATGTTGTTAATTAAACATGATTTTTGGACATGATTATATATGTTTTTCGGGTATTAAAAGAAAGAGAGGGAGATTAACATGTTAATTATGCTAAGTATTTTGGTCAAGAAACTGGGACCCACAATAAGACTTTTAGTTTCTTTTCTTCTTTTCTATTTTCTTCTTATTTCTCATTATATTTAGTCTTATTTTTGTAGTTCTAGAACCAGTCATGCCAGCCCCTTATAAACTCCATAACCAAAAACTTCTTCAAGAGAGAGAAATGAAGAGAAGAGAGAGAAAAGAACAAGATAAAATGATTTTTATGCACAACAAAGCTTGTAGAAGCTAAGGAGAGCATGAAGGAAGGAAAAAAAAAGAGTTTTGATGAGAGAGAAATCTCCAAGGTGGTGATCAATAAGAGAAAAGAGTATAGGTAAAAAGCTCTCCATCTCCTCTTTTATCTTTTCTTAAGGAAGTTCTAATTTTGAGCTTTTATAGAGCTTATGAAGGATGAGAAAGAGTTTAAGGTTTCAGTAGGATTTTGGAAGTTGATAAAGGTAGAGTTTTGATGGTAATCTTATGATGTTGTAGGAGTTCTAAGTGGCAAGGAACAAGTTCAAGCTAGTAAATAAAAGGAGAAAGCTACATAAAGCAAGTGAAAGAGAAAAGATTACGGTTTCTGCATAATTTAAAACAATAGCCTATAATTTGCTTGTAAATGGCATGATATGCATGTATAATATGTTAGTTAATGAATAAGTTGCATTGATTACGATTTATAGCATGAAACCATAGGTTTAAATATAAGAAAATAAAGTTTTGTGATATGTGATTCAAGTAATGCATATTAGAGAATTGAATGTTGATTAAAGGAATTTATATTAATTAAAATATGATAAGTTAAGTAAAGGACTTTAGAAATGCATAATAGGGTATTGGTATGACTTTAGGAAGCTTGAAATGGGAAAGGAATATGAATATGTAGATTTCCAGATGAAGTCACATGTGTGATGATCTGGTCACAGGCATGAATTTTGCTTAGAAATGGGATAGAAGCGCTCACGATTTGAGTCGTAGTTTAAACCAAGAGTGTGAACATATCGACCACGGCCATGAAATTATTGTCCACAGGTGTGAATAAGGAATCATGACTGTGAATGCTTTGTTTCCATTAAATGTATTATTGATATGCAATAAAGTGATTCAGTATTAAATGCTCAATGATATGAATGTTTATGTGTTTAAACAAGGATGAATGAGGTGTTGCTTGATATATTATGTGATTTGAATATTCATGAATGAAAAGAAAATATATGTAATTTATTTTTGAAACCGATATGCCCATTACTCTAATCTAGGACTAGAAATAAGATAGATGGCATGCCATTGTAGGGGCGAACGGTATCGCAAAATATGAGATATTTTCCTCAGTCAATGTGGCTTTAGCTCTAGGAGTGTCATTGGCTTGAGATGCTCAGTTGAGCATATATAAATTGAGGACAAGGTGACTTTAGTTCTGGGAGTGCCCTTGGTGTAGTAATTCATATATAATGATATATTACTCAATGAATGAAGCTTGAGCTTTGGGTGAACTATTGATTTGAGAAACTCAGATGAACTAGATAGTGGAAAGGGTGGTGTTAGCTCTGGGAATGCCTTTGATCCATAACCCGTATCCAGTTAGTCCAGTTTAGAGTGATATGGGTGAACCACTAGAGTTTAAGTTGAAAAATAATGTACAGTGTGATAAAAATAATGTTGTATACCAAAGAAATGAAATGTATAATTTATGAGTCAAAATAAAATGTGTATAACTTTGTATATATATATATATATATATATATATATATATATATATATATATATATATATATATATATATATATATATATATATATATAATGCTCATAATTAGTATGAAATAGAGATATGAGGAATATAATTGCATGAAAAGATGGGATAATGTTTGTTGCACGACATAATATATTGCCTTAATTATATGCACCACTAATCATAGAGCTTAACATAGAAGTTTATCTCACGCAGATATTACAAGGTAGCCAAAGTTTGTTCATAAATCTAGCAGAGATCCTAGTCAAGTAAAGCAGCTGATCTTGAAACCGTGGGTTACAATCTTTTTAACTTTTGTATTTCATATTATATACTTCTGGATTTGTAAAATTAACTTTATAGTTTTGTAATACTATATTATGTAAATAAATTGTACAATATTTCTCTTATATCTCTTAGGTGAAGAAGAAAAAAAAATGTGTGCATTGTGTTTCAATATTTATCAAGTAATGATTTAAAAAATTTGGCATAACACTCTTTTATCCGCGCATGTGCTGTTGGGATAAGGGGGTGTTACAGTTTTTAGTATTAGAACCTAATTGGGCGGTTTTGAGTTTTTCAAAAAGCAGTTTTCAAATTTGATACATGTGCACCCACATTTAAATTTATGAGTCACTGCTTATTGATTAGGACCATTACTTTATCGTATAAGTCATATCCGTTAATTTAGGTCTCGAGTCACACATGTCACTAAATTGACGTGTTGAACCGATTGGAGTTTAAATTCGAATTTTGACCGGAGAAAATTAAAATAAAGGTAAATAATTATGAAAAATGCCTAATAAAATATTTAAAGTGCTTAAAGATATTAGATTACAGTAAAAGGCTAAATTGCAAAATTTGACAAGTTTTAAAGTCAATTTGCAATTTACTAAAAATTGGAGTATTAATTGAGATAATTACCAATTAAATACATATATTGAACATTAAAAACAAGAGTTGGCTGGCCACCCCATATAAAGAGGGATTAAGGTGTTAATTAATACAAAAATATCAATTTATGGTCAAAATGGTGGGACCTACATGTGGAAATTTTGTTTCTTCTTTTTCTTTCTTTTCTTCTTCTTCTTTACCACCTTTTAACTTCATTTTCTGCATCCTAAAATCAGCTTCACGCCAGCCACTCTAACCTTCATAGCAAAGACCTTGATACTAGAGAGAGAAAGGAAGAGAAGAGAGGGAAAAAAATAAGTCAAAGCCATTTTCATGCACAACAAGACTTGGAGAAGCTAAGGAAGGGAGAAAAAAGAGCAAGAGAAGAGGAGAAAGAAATCTTCAAAGTAGTGATCAAGGGGAGAAAAGAGTTGAGGTAAGATATTTTCCTTCTTCTCCTTAGTTTTCCTTAAATAAAGTTGGGGTTTTGAGCTCATTTAGAGCTTGTGGTTGAAAAGAGTGAGTTTAAGGTTTCATGAGAGAGAGTTTAGGGTTTTGAGAGTTGACAATAGAAAAAGTTTTGATGATGGTTTTATGATGTTGTAGGAGTTCCTAGTGACAAGGATCAAGCCAAAGGAAGCAAATGCAAGGAGAAAGCTATCTAGAGAAAGTGAAAAAGAAAACGAAAAGGTTTGTGGATAACATAAGGTAATAACCTATCTTTTTCTAAAGTTTAGACCTGGAATCTGTCCAGAAAATTTTGGCAATATTGTTAGTGACCAGTCAGTGTTCAATTGATCATATCTTTTTCTAAAGAACTCTAAATTAAGTGATTCAAGTTGTATATTAAAGCTAATATTCAGTTTTAAAAATATTAAGAAGACTCTGTAATTTAATTTAGAATGTAATAGGACCAAAATTAATGTCAAATACAGAATATGAAATATGCCAATAACAAGGCAGAAAATGAATTGAAGAATTTGATAGGTAACTAATGTGGATCTTGTTATATTATGCAAAGAATATTTTAATTAAGTAATTATGTGATTAATTGAGCCATTAAATCCATGAATTATGTGAATTTAAGAGTTATAAATTTTAATAACATTAATTAAGCCCTAGAACACCTTGCTTATAACTAGAATTTTGGGTAATGTAGCATGCCAATCAAAAAAATTATTAATGTTTATGATGGCATGATTAATGAAGTTGGTGATAACATTATAATTAAAGTCAGTAATGGAACTATTATTAATGTTGGTGATGACATACATATATATATATATATGTAAATACCAGTGATGACACTTGTATATATATACCATAAATGCCCGGGTGACACTCATAAATGCCTAGATAGCAACTCTATTATCCTAGTTGGTGATTCCTAAGTGTTATTGACATAAATAAGTTAATAAAATTTAAAAAAAATTATGATATGTGAAATGGTTATTTATGTATAAGAATGTAATAATAATATGATAAGTGAAATAAGTATGAGATACAAGATATTACATAATAAAGTAGAATGAATATGAGATATAAAAATAGGATTTGATGTCTATGCATGCTAAAAGATAATATGATACATAATATACATGATAATGCATGTTGCATCAAATAATATATTGTCTTATTTATATGCACTACTAACACTATAAAAAAGTATTGTTTTAGCGATGACATTTTCTGTTGCTAAAACATGTTTTTCCATCGCTAAAAATACTTAGTGACGGACTAGAGACGGAACGAATCCATCTCTTTATAGGTGGTAGTTATTTTTTTAGTGACAACATATTCGTTCGTAGGTAAAGTTAACGATGGAAAATTCCATCTTAAAAATAATCATTTCGTCGCTAATTTTTTAAATTTTTTGACGACCAGTGAAACAAATAACGATGAATTAGAGATGGAATTGTCGTCACTATTTTAGCAACAAAATACAATCCATCGCTAGCTCAGGTATTTTTTTTCTGTTTTAGCGATGAAATACAATATGTTGCTAAATTTTATAAATACATAATTTTTTCTTAGTTTAACTAATATATCTTGAAAATAACCCTGTTTGCTGAACAATTTCAAGTATTTTACTAGTATAGCATTTAATTAGTGCAAATAATACGCATAAGAATACAAACAAAATAAAATTGTAAAATGCTTGTCAAAGATATAAATTTTAGTCAAATTTAGTACATGTTTACTAAACACAAATTTAAAACATAATTATAATTTGAAAATAAATAAATTATCTACTCATCAGAAAATTCAGCCTCATTTACATCATCATCAGCAATATGAGCAACATCATCGGTAGTAAGGGAAACTATAGTAGACTGTCCTGAAGGCATAATGCCCTAATTATGTCAAAAATTTCATCATGGCCTGCAACTGGGACTCTAAAGCTATGATACGTCCACCCTTTTTTTCCCTCCATTTTATGCTCTACCTCCTCCTCAATTTGCTTAATCTTCTATGCATCATCCATGAATGTGGTGGTAGTGGAACTATAACCTACATCGCTTGACATAAATGATGATGCCTTAGAGTCAAAGTCGTACAATCTTTGCTTTTTATGGCCTTCTATCTCCTCCATAAATATCTGAGACATATCAACCTGTGGAGTCTCTGTAGTACCCTCAATAGGCTAAGAAGCAGTAGCTAGACATGCCTCTACACGATCCTGAGATGTCTAATTGTGTTAGGGTACTGAATAACAAATAAAATAGAAGAAAAATATGCATGTAACTTGATTGTGAATTGTTTTCAACATTAAAAACAAAGCATTTGACTAGTTACATAATAAAAGTGATACTAACAGCGATCTCCTTAGACTTGCTATCAATGAACTGACCATCTGCTTTCCTTGTGTGAGTCTTTTTGAAGATCTCAAATGTATTAGGTTGTCATCCCAATTCTTTAGCCTAAAGGAAAAAAAAACATATTTATAAAAACTCATACATAATAGTTTCAAGATTGCAATATTATAAAGCTAAATTACAAATTAGATTAAAGATTTGAACAATTAAAAGTATTACCAAGTCGCAAGAGTGATCTACAGTCGATTTTGAGCTACCAGTGTGTTTAGATGGACCTGTACCCTATCCACCAACCTCGCTTTGTCGGTTCTTACTTGTAGTTTCAGACTTTGCTTTCACTTCTGGAATGCTCCAATAATTCTTCCAATATTGCCATATATCATCAGCTACTGGAAATGGCTTCACCCCTTTTTGCTTCCATCTATAGATCATGTCAGAATATTGATCAGCTGCTTGACGCTCCCACACTTCTTCAAGGCAATCATTAAACTGAGGTCTCCAGGAAAAATGTTTCTAAAAAACCAAATGCAAAGCCATCATCATCATCACCATAATCATCATCATCAACATCATCATCATCATCATCATCATCATCATTATTGTTAGTATTATTTGTACCTTAAACTCATTAAAATATATCTGTTTAGTTGCAGGGGTCACTTTCTTCCATGTATAACCCTCTTTCTCAATCATCTTAGTGAAAGTCTTTGTGATCATACTAGAGCATAGGTTAGACAGAATCAACCTATACATAAAATATAACAATAAGAACAATGATACATACAAGCATATAAAACATCAAATTAATTAATACCTTTCATTCACTATTTCTATCATGAGCTTATGATCGCTCGAAGTGGATCCTACAACAGATGACGAGGTCAACGGTGAAAAGGGGAGAAAAGTAGGTGATGGTGTCAATGTTGACATACATGTCGATGACAGGTACAAAAAGGTAGGAGGAGGAACAATGGGTGGCAGCCTTGACAATGGTGTAGGTGCTGCAAATGACTGAATAGAAGGAGTAGGTGCTCGAGGTGGCTAAATGGTAGGAGCAGATGATGGTGATGGAAATGGAGATGTCTGAATAGGAGTACCTGATGATGATAGATGAGTAGTTAGTCTATCACTCCCCTCTCGTCTGCGTGTATCACTAATGTGCGACATCTGCACTAACATTTATATAATACAAAAAATGCATAGAATGATCATATAAGAGCATAGTACATGTTAGCTTCAATATGATAATCTACATATAACAATTCATATTATCACTGATAGAAATATAATTCATATCAAACAACAAATATAAACAATACATATTATAATTGATATACAATTGAAAAAATATTTACTAAGTGTCATTATCACTCTCATATGAGTCTACATTTGAGTCATTTGATTCTAATTGAAGTTCCAACTCCTCTTCTATATCATTCTGATCATCCTCAATTTCTATTAACTCACCATTCAAATCACTCAAGATTTATGGGTCTTCATCTATCTATATAAGAGTGTGAGCATTGATTTCATCTGCTTGAAATGGTGGAGCATTAGCTATTTTGATACTGCTTTTCAATGATTATGGTGTTTCTACATTAGATCAAGCTTTTATTTTGCAAAAAACCCACCAGTTAATCTTATCATGTCGTAAACTTAGATAAGTGCAGTAATAAACTTTAGTGGCTTGAACATATAGAATAAAAGGTTTATACCGATTAAATCTACGCTTATGGTTGATATCTACAATCTTATATTCTAAATGCAACTTCATCCTCACGTTTGGTGTAGGATCAAACCACTCACATTTGAATAATACAGTCTTATTAATTGTGTGAAATTTATATCTATTCACAAAATACCCAAGGTATGTAGTGACAGTTCTAAATAGACCTATGTTAAGATCCTTTACGAATTGGTTAGATATGTTGTTCATAGGATTAGTGGCTTGTATCATATGTTGGTCAAATTACTTTTGAAAATATAATAGTTCCAAAATAATAGTATAAAGTAATTAAAATTATTTTAAATCCTTACATAGTTCTTGAATCAATATGTGAAATGTTTTTCAAGTTTAGTATTGATCTCAGAACTCGAAATGTTTGGTTCAGTTTGTTTTAACTGTTCAATGTAAACACTTGAAATATAGAAAATATGCAAGTATCAAGTATGTCACAAATATGCACTTACAACAAATAACAAATATTGATTCAGATACTCATCAAAATATGATTCGTACTCAATATATGGTTCAACTTCCGAGCAATTTTGTAAAATGTAGATGCGTGCTGCCTTGTATTCATCATCTATCAAAAATCTTGTTTTAGCCCTTCCAAATAAACGTCCAGGTTGTTTGAATATAGACAAATTGTCTTCAGATTCATATGATACATCCCAACGACCAACATCATTCCTGGAGACATTTCTATGTTTCGTTGTGAAATAGTCTTCAAAATAATAAGAACAAAAAAAATGATGCTTTTTCAACTAAATATGCATTGCATATTGAACCTTCAACTTTCAATTTGTTTCTGACATTATTTTTTAATTTGCGAAGGTACCTGTATAATTATAATTTATCATAAATATATTTATAGTTATACGGTGTCCTAATAACAAAAAATAAATAAATAATTGACTTTCAAAAGGATACATCCACCTATATTGCACTAGACTAGTAATCCTTACTTCATAAGCCAAGTGAACTAGTAAATGTTCCATTGAGTCAAAGAAACTTGGAAGAAATATATGTTCCAACTTACATTATATGATAGGAATGTTTTGCTCTAGTTGAAGCATGTCATTTGTTCTGATAACGATGGCAGTTAGTTCTTTGAAGAAAAAACTCAATTCTATAAGAGCCTTCCAAACATTTGGGGGAAGTAGTTCACGATATGTAATTGGAATTAATCTTTGCATAAATATGTGACAACCATGACTCTTCATTCCAAATAATTTTAGCTTCTTCATATCAACACATCTACCCATATTAGACACAAATCCATTGGGAAATTTAAGTGATTTTACCCATTCAAACAATGTTTGTTTTGCCTTCTTCTCTAGTGTGTAACAAGTTTTTGGGTATTTCCCTGTAGCATCAATCCGCTTTAATTCAGGACGACGATAATAATCATTCAACTCTTCTCTAGACTTACAAGTGTCCTTTGTTTTTCCATCAACATTCATCACAGTATTGAACACATTATCAAACACATTTTTCTCTATATACATTACATCCAAGTTGTGTCAAATTATATTAGAGCTCCAATATGGCAAATCCCAAAAAATACTACGTTTCTTCTAGCCACATGTTTTGCAAATGGGTTCATTGATCGCATTAGCATTTGGTTTAGTGACTTTTTTAGACCGAACATATTTATCTCTTGTAAAATCTCATATCCTGACGGAACTGGTGGTGGTTCTTTTGCAACTATTTTATTTTTCAAAAAAGCATTTTTGTTTCTACGCCATGCATGATCTGCATGCAAAAACTTTTGATGATTGTCAAACGACTGTTTACCACTCAACCTTAAAGTGAAAGCATAAGATTTTTTCATACAATATGGACAAGCTAACCTTCCAGCAATACTTCAACCAAATAATATAGAATAAGCAGAAAAATCACTTATTGTCCATATTAGGGCTGCTCACATATGAAAATTATGCTTCAATGAAATGTCATATGTATTTACACCAATTTTCCATAATTGAGTCAACTCATCTATAAGTGGTTGTAAGAAAACATCTAGCTCTTCTTTCGGATTTCGAGGCCCAGGAATCAATACAGACAATAACATATGTTGCTCCTTCATACACAACTATGAAGGCAGGTTATATGGAGTTACTATAACTGGCCATGAAGAATATTGTTGTCCTGATTGACCAAATGGTTGAAAACCATCAATGCGGAGACCCAATCTAACATTTTGGCTTTCAGATGCAAAATATGGATGCGTCTAATTAAAATGCTTCCAAGAATTTGAGTATAAAGGGTGATGCATCACCTCATATTCAACCTTATGCTCTACGTGCCACCTCATATCCTTTGTTGTTGCATTAGAAGCACATAATCTATGCAATTGAGGAGTTAGAGGAAAATAGTACATCTTCTTACATGCAACATTAGTTTTTTTATTGCTTTTTAGTACCCCGGCCTGGTTTTTTATATCGAGCATGGTTGCAAAACTTACAACTAATTGTTTCAACATCTGCACCCCAATAGATCATACAACTGTTCAAACAACAGTCAATCTTTTCCACAGGCAAACCTATACCCCCACAATAATTTTTTTAAACTATAAAAGTTATCAGTGGCCACATTATTATTTGGAACAATCTCTTTCATTAGTTGGGTAATATGATCAAATAATTTTTCTAACATATGGTTCTCTGATTTCATGCTCATTAGTCGGGACACAAGAGATAATTGTGAATGCCTTTTATACCCAAGCCATAACTCCTGATCAGCAGCCTTCAACATGTCATAAAATTTGTGGGCTTCTGGATGAGGAGGTTCCTCAATGTCATCCATATTAAATTCAGGTCCAGCAACATCTATAACCATAGTGTGATATGCATTGGCTGCTTCTTCACTACTTATATGACTTGCCCCTCTAATATCATGATTATTGTCTGCTCTTGTAGACATTTCCCCATGATATATCCAAATGAAATAATCTGGGACAAATCCACGTTTTACTATATGGTATCTTACTGTGTTTGTGTCAAGAAATATAGAATTCTGACACTTGCATTGATTACATGGACACCTAATCTTATCCCCATCCATCCATCTTGGTTGACTACAAACAAATTCAATAAAACTTTCTAAACTTTCTAAGAATTCTTGGTTCAAACCACCTTTCGTAAACCTTGCATACATCCACTCTCGGTTTGAACTCATTATCCTATTTTAATTTCAAGACAATATTTATTAGGAAAGTAGTTATTCAATTTTTTAATTAATATTACTTAAACTTATTTCTTATTATCTTATTAAAATCTTATATACTTATTATCCTTATAACTCAATTACTTAAAGATAGGAACTTATCCCATTTATAAATGATATGGCTATAAAGAACATGAGTTTCAACATTATAACCATACATTTACATAAATTTCAGTAGCATCTCCCCTTTGTTCTCCAAGATTGTACATTTAGTAATTCATTTTATACACTTTATGTAAGAATCTAGTCAAATTTTGGCAAAATAACCCATATAAAATGTATTTTTCACTAACTATAAAAGCGCAATTAAAGTTTCATAAACAATAATGAAGTTCTCCTCGAGCCACGAAATGTCTGCCATTTCATTCAGTTAAAGCATGTATAAAAAAGTAAATCAATAATAAATTTCCAATACAAATAAAATGTTCTTTTAAGTATTTTTCTAATATATTTTCATTTATGGCAATTAGGAAAATATTAGTTCATATAAAACACATGTTTCAACTAATTACTTAACATAACAAATTAATTAATATCATATGGTCACACAATATTAACTAAGCCAAAATATGTCACAAGGTCCAAAACTATGCTAAAGTACTTGAATACTACTATTCATTTAATAGAATAATATATTGAAGCAAAAGATAAACCTATCATGTACATATTTGTTGCCTAATCATTTAATTATATATTTATGACTAACCTTTTAAGTTGGATGTTCAACTTAACTGTCTATTTCAAAGTAAAACCACAACTCTAAATCAGTTGCAAGTCTATACCCCTACAATGAAGAAATAAAAATCATTAAAATTTTGCTAATTTAAATGTCAAAAAATAAATCACCAAAAAAAATACAATGTTCCAAAAATTTCCAACAAAAGTTAAATTTCATGACCAACAAACATATATATATATATATATATATATATATATATATATATATATATATATATATATATATATATATATACTTTTTAAATAAGATTAATTTTCTAATTAAATTAATGTATTAATATGACCAAATTTCCAATAAGATTTATTTCTGAATTCAATTAATACCTAATAAAATTACTTTTTTTCCTAATAAGATTAGTTTACTAATAAGATTAATTTCTTAACAATATTAATTTCCTGGTAAAATTAGTTTACTAAGAAAGTTAATTTTCTAACAAAATTAATTTCCTAACAAAATTAGTTTATTAATATAAGATTCATTTCTTAATGATTTAAATTTCCTATTAAGAATAATTTTCTAATAAAATTGATTTTCTAATAAGATTAAAAATCTTAATAAAATTAATTTTATAAGAATATAATTTCTTTCTAATAAAATCAATTTCTTCCCTAATATGACTTATTTCCTAATTCCTTTGCTAATAGGATTGATTTTCATAAAATGATTGATATAATGAATTAAAAAAATTTTATTCAAAAATTAATCTTCAATCAAATCAAATTAGGCACTTCAATCAAATTAAAGCAATGTAATTTGGGCTTATTTCCAATTATAGCTTCCAATAAAAACCCATAATTTCTTGATGTCAATTAATATTTAATTTTCAACTAAATTAATATTTAATTTTCAAATTATGGATACTTCATTACATCTTAAAAAACACTCTAATACTCGATTTTTTTTCCTTGTTTTTTACTCATTATTACTTATAAGACTATAATAAGAATTTATGACATATAGAATTTTGTAAAAAATTAAATATTAACTTAATTCAAAATTTAACTTTACAATCTAGCTAATATTTATTTTTTAAGTAAAAATTAAATATAAATATTAATCTTTTATTATCAACAATATATGTAGAAAAAAATGAACATTAAAGTGCTAGGAACAAAAAAAAAATTGAACGGAAAAAAAAAAGCATTGAACAGAAAAAAAATAGTATTGAACGAAAAAAAGAATTTCAGGCTTACCTTTTAACAATGCTATGAACAGTGTGGAAAGAGGGTGGCGGACGACTAGCTGGTGACAATAGAGGGCTACTGACAGAGAGAGGTTGGGCACAATGTGGAGCGAAGAAGGGAGAAGGAGGAGGGGGAGCCGGGGTGAATCTCTGCAATTTTTTAGAAGAAGAACGGGGGTTGCTGCATAAATAATTAAGAAACAAAATGACATCGTTTTATTCTAAACAAAGCAAAATTGTTTTGTTAAGTTAATTTCAAGGACGTCGCTAAACTGTTGCTATATTTTAACGACAAATATATTTCCGTTGCAAATTTTTTATTGAAAAATAAAAAATAGCGACGGATTTATCCGTCACTAAATATAAAATAGGGGTAGAAAAATGGCCGACGCTATTTAATTTCTTCAATTTTGTCGCTAATCCGTCACTAAACTGAGCGCCAATTTTGACCGCCATATTTAGCCAGTGTCATTAGCTACGGAATATATCTGTCACAATATTTAATCGCTAATGTGTCGCTAATCCATCGCTACATATTTTAATAATTTTTTATTAAAAGTATAACATATTTCCATCAGTAATCCGTCGCTAATTAGCAAGGGATTTAATTCGCCGCTATTTTCTAATTTTTTTGTAGTGTAAGTCTAGAGCTTAGCATGAGAGTTTCCTTTCGTGCAGATATAAAGAAGTAGTTGACGCTTGTAGATAAAACTACTTGTAGCTTAATCCAGTAAAACAGTCGATATTAAAAACCGTGGGTCACGACTCTTTTGTATTTTGTATTTATATATTTTTATTTTGGATTTATAAATTATCTTCTATGATTTTGTAATTAACTTGAATTTTTGTAAATATTATCTTATGTAAATTAAATGTACATTAGAGTTTAAAAAAATCTATGACTTTCTAGTATTTATTAAAATAATGATTTGAAGAAGTCAATATAGCGCTCCCTTATTCAGGCACTTGAGGCTAGGGTGAGAGGGTGTTACAGTATAGGTAGGTTTTGGTTTCAGGATGATGTCAAATGGTGGCTGAAGAAGCCGAAAGTAATGAGCCTAAAAGGACAAGAGCTTCATCGCGACCTAGTCATCTTCGAGCTGCGACACCGAGATCTGGTTCTAGCTCATCATGTGAGCAATCTGTCATTGGTTTAGGACAAACAGATTTTCTAAGAAATATGATAGATTTGCTACAAAAAACATCACATCTAGCTTCATTTGGCTACAGTTTAAGAGGTTGAGGAAGTTAGGGGCACTCGATTTATGTGGTAAATGGGAGGATGACCCCTCTGTGGCAGAGTTCTAGTTGGAACAGTCATATAGAGTCTTTGACCAGCTACGTTGCACCAACAAACAGAAGTAGGAGTATGTTGTATCCTTGCTGCAATATCATGCTTATGATCGGTGGTGATCAGCGTCACAAGGTTCAGAAACACATGATCCCATTACATGAGAGTCCTTTTTAAAGAAGTTCAAAGAGAAGTACATACCTGCTATCTACATAGATGATAAGAAGAGGGAGTTTCTGACCCTGAAGTAGGGAAATTTGTCAATGACAGAGTATGAAAGAGAATTCACACATCTATGCAAGTATGCCAAGGGTATTATATCTAAAAAGGCTGATAAGTGTGAAAGATTTAAAGATGGGTTGAGGGGTCCAATCAAGCTATAGGTTTCAGGCCTACGCCTGATGAGCTTCCCTAATTTACTAGCGTCTACTAGAACATTTGAGAGGGTTTTAGCGGCACAACAGCTAGCACAAGTGAGTAGGGTTAGTAGATTCATACCATAGTCAAGTGGAGGACAATCGAGTGGCAAGAAAGCCAAATCCTTCGGTGGTTGATTTTAGTCTAGGGGTTCCAGTAAGCCTCTTTTCTACAGGTGAGGATAGCCTACAAGATTTGTTTCATTAGCAGCTAGTACATCGACAACAGTATCCCACAGATCTACCCGTTTACCAATGTGTCCGCACTATGATTGTCCTCGCTCAGGATTGTGTTGGTGGACAATGGGAGCATGCTTGAGATGCAGCTCCAAGGATCATTTGAGAAGAAACTATCCATTGTTACAGTATGGTAAAGATTCAGGAAGTGTTGAGCTAGTACAAATACAGACTTCAGGTCAAGGCAGAGGCCAAGGCCAAGGACAAGGCAGAGGTGGCCGAGCAGGGCATACCCATTATAGATCAGAAACTATTGAAAGGCTAGAGGGCAGTAGAGCTGCACTAGCAAGAGCTTATGCGACGCAAGGCCGAGAAGAACATGATGTACCTCTAGAATTGTCACAGAGGGTCTTTGACCAGTTGCATTGCACCGATGAATAGAAGTATGTTGTATCCTTGCTGCAAGATTATGCTTATGATTGGTGGTGGTCAGCATCACAAGGTTTAGAAATGCCTGATCCCATGACATGGAAGTTCTTTTTAGAGAAGTTCAATGAGAAGTACATAAGTACATACTCTCTATCTATATAGATGATAAGAAGATGGAGTTTCTGACCCTAAAGTAGGGGGATTTATTAATGATAAACTATGAAAGAGAATTCACACATCTATGCATGTATGACAAAGGTATTATATCTAAAAAGGCTGACAAGTGTTGAAGATTTAAAGATGGGTTGAGGGATTCGATCAAGCTATAGGTTTCAGCCCTATGCTTGATGAGCTTCCCCAATTTACTAGCATCTGCTAGAAAAGTT
The DNA here is from genome assembly GCA_023653625.1 of Triadica sebifera. NCBI lineage: Eukaryota > Viridiplantae > Streptophyta > Magnoliopsida > Malpighiales > Euphorbiaceae > Triadica > Triadica sebifera. The sequence goes on from CM042900.1 coordinate 22,762,870, forward strand.
GAGAGGGTTTTAGCGACACAATAGCTAACACAAGTGAGTAGGGTTAGTAGACTCGTACCACAGTCAAGTGGAGGACAGTCAAGTGGTAAAAGAGCCAGATCCTTCAGTGGTCGATTTCAATTTGGGGGTTCCAGTAGACCTCTTTTCTACAGGTGAGGAAAACCCTACAAGATCTATTTCATTAGCAACTAGTACATCGATACTGATATCCCGCAGATATACCCTTTTACCAGTGTGTCTGCACTGTGGTCGTCTCACCTAGGATTGTGTTGGTGGATGATGGGAGCATGTTTCAGATGCAGCTCCAAGGACCATCTGAGAAGAAATTGTCCATTGTTACAGTATGGAAAAGATTCAAGAAGTCTTGAGCTAGTACAAATATAGACTTCAGGTCAAGGTAGAGGCTAAGGCTAAGGACAAGGCAGAGGTGGTCGAGTAGGGCTTACCAATTATAGATTAGAGACTATTGAGAGGCCAAAGGGCAGTAGAGCTGCACCAGCAAGAGCTTATGCGATGCGAGGCTAAAAAGAACAGGATGCACCCGACATCATAGTGGGTAAATTCCTTTTATTTGGCTCTTTTATTTATGCATTGATAGATCTAGGGTCAACGCATTCATATATATGCACACCACTACCGGGTCTAGTGGGTTTAGAACCTAAGGCTCTAGAATATGAGATCATTGTGACTAACCCATTAGGGCATAGTGTGCGAATTAGTAAAGTGTTCAGGGGTTGCCCAACCAAGATATAAGATAGACAATTCCCTACAAATTTGATAGAGTTACCATTCCACGAGTTCGATGTGATATTAGGAATGGATTGGTTAGCCCATCACGATGTGATAGTAAACTGTGAAAAGAGGTAGATGAGGATTAAAGTTTCATAACAAGAAGGGATAGTAGTGAAGGGTGAGAACATAGGTTATCTAGATAATGTCATTTGGCTTGACAAATGCACCAGTAAATTTTATAGACCTGATGAACCGAGTATTCAAGCCATATCTTGATCAGTTTGCAGTGGTATTCATTGATGATATTTTGGTATACTCCAAAAACAAGGAAGAGCATAATCAGAATCTAAGAATGGTACTGTAAACATTGAGGGAAAAGTAGTTATATGCTAAGCTATCAAAGTGTGAGTTTTGGCTGGAAGCAGTTAGTTTTTTGGGTTATGTGGTGTCAACAAAGTGTATATGAGTCGATCCTAGTAAGATCAAGGTTATTCTTAACTGTAATATGACAAAAGTGAAGAGTTGCCTTAGATTAGTTGTATATTATAGGAGCTTCGTAAAGGGATTTTCATCCTTAGTGACTTCTTTGACTCGATTACTACGAAAAGATGTCTAATTTGAATGGACAGATAAGTGCCAAAAGAGTTTTGATAGACTCAAGGCAATATTGACTGAAACACCACTCTTGATTCCACCTACTCAGGAAAAGATTATGTTTTATACAATGATGCAAGTTACAATGGGCTAGGTTGTGTTCTTATGCAAGAGGAAAAAGTGATTGCTTATGCCTCCAAGCAACTTAAGCCTCACAAGCTTAACTATCCGACACATAATTTAGAGTTTACAACGATTGTTTTTGCTCTCAAGGTCTGGAGAAATTACCTATATGAAGAAATATGTTATATCTATACATACCACAAGAGTCTTAAGCATTTGCCTTTGTAGAAAGAGTTAAACTTGAGACAACGAAGGTGGATAGAGTTGATTAAAGACTATAACGGTGTGATTGATTACTAGCTAGGAAAAGTGAATGTGGTGGTTGATGCCTTAAGAAGAAAAATGATATCTGAGATACAAGTGGAGTCTACCTTGATGCAGAGGATTAAAAAAGCTTAGCAGCAAGATGAAAAGTTGGTAAAGATAATTGAGATAGTGAAAAAGGGAGAAAAGTCTGAGTTTTCTTTGATGGACGATTGTATCATGTATTTCAAGAATAAGATTTGTGTGCCAAGTATAAAAGAGTTGAAGTTTGATATTATAAAGGAAGCTCGTAAGACAGTATATACAATGCATCTAAGAGGGAACAAAATATATCAAGATCTGAAGGCATAATATTGGTGGCCAAGAATGAAGAAGGATATTACTGAGTATGTGGCCAAGTGCTTAAGTTGCCTACAAGTGAAAGCTGAACATCAGTTACCCATAGGATTGCTACAACTGATATTTATACTTGAATGGAAATGGAAAAAGATCATGATAGATTTTGTGTCCAGTTTACCAGTGACGCAAAAAAGTATGATTATAGGTGATAATGGATTGATTGACGAGGTCGACACATTTTCCAACCAATCCAGATGGATTATAAATTCAACAAGATGGTTGAGGTTTAAGTGAATGAGATAGTGAGACTTCATGGAGTTCCAGTATCTATCATCTCTAATAGAGATCCCAAGTTTACATCACAGTTTTGAAAAAGCTTACAGCAGGCTTTGGGAACTCGACTTAATTTCAGTATTGCTTTCCATTCACAGATAGACGGATAGTCAAAACCAATTATCCAGTTGTTAGAAGATATTATGAGAAGCTATGTGCTCAATTTTGAAGAGAGATGGGATCAATATTTAGCTCTTATGGAGTTTGCCTACAACAATAGTCATCAGACAAGTATTGGCTCCATATGAGGCTTTGTATGGAAGAAAGTGCAGGACACCAGTTTGTTAGACCGAGCTAAGTGAAAAGAAGTTAATTGGACTAGAGTTAGTGCAATAAACCGAAGAGAAAGTGAGTGATCAAGGAAAGATTGAAAGCAACATAAGATCAACAGAAGTCGTATGCTGACCTGAAGAGGTGAGACATTGAGTATATTGTAGGTGATAAAGCTTTTCTTAAGGTTTCATCTTGGAAGAATGTGTTGAGGTTCAACGAAAAAGGGAAGTTGAATCCGAGGTTCATTGGTCCCTATGAGATTCTAGAAAGAATTGGATCAATGTCATATTGATTAGCCCTTCCACCAAAGTTCGATCGGATTCACAATGTCTTCCATGTTTTGATGCTTCGAAGATATCATTCAGATCTGACTCATGTTATATCAGCTAAGGAGATATAAGTTCAAACCAATATGACATTTGAAGAGGAACCAGTGGCTATCTTAGCATATGAAGAGAAAGTCCTCTGAAACAAGAGAGTTCATCTAGTTAAAGTCTTATGGCAGAACCATGCAATGGAAGAAACCACGTGGGAAAGTGAATAAATTATGAAAAGGCAATATCCTCAATTGTTTAACCTAGAATGAATAGGTAAATTTCGAGGATAAAATTTATTTTAAGAGGGAGAGAATGTCATATCCGTTAATTTAGGACTCGCATCGCACGTGTGGCTAAGTTGACATGTTTAACCGATCGAAGTCTAAATTCGGATTTTAACAGAAATTAATCAAAGTAATGATTAATTATGATGATATATGCCTAATAAAGTATTTAAAATGCTTAAAAGATGTTTAAAATGGTAAAAGATTAAATTGCAAAATTTGACAAGTTTTGGGGTCAATTTGCAATTTGCCAAAAATTAAAGGATTATATAAGATGTTAATTAAACATGATTATATATATTGGTCGAGTATTAAAAGAAAGAGAGGGAGATTAACATGTTAATTATGCAAAGTATCAAGTTTTAGTCAAGATAGTGGGACCCACAATAAGACTTTTAGTTTCTTTTATTCTTTTCACTTTTCTTCTTCTTTCTCATTATATTTGGTCTTCCTTTTCTGGTTTTAGAACCAGTCATGCCAGCCTCTTATAAATTCCATAGCCAAGTACTTCTTCAAGAGAGAGAAAAGAACAAAATAAAGTGATTTTCATGCACAACAAAGCTTATAGAAGCTAGGAGAGCAAGAAGGAGAGCAAGAAGGAAAGCAAACAAGCAAATTTTGAGGAGAGTGAGATCTCCAAGGTTATGATCAAAAGGAGAAAATAGTATAGGTAAAAAGCTCTTCATCTCTTCTTTTATCTTTTTTTAAGGAAATTATAGTTTTGAGCTCTTATAGAGCTTATGAAGGATGAGAGAAAGATAGAAAGAGTTTAGGGTTTCAGTAGGGTTTTGGAAGCTTGATAAAGGTAGAGCTTTGATGGTAATATTATGATGTTGTAGGAGTTCTAAGTGGCAAGGAACAAGTTCAAGATAGTAAAGGAAATGAGAAAGCTACCTAGAGCAAGTGAAGGAGAAAAGATTAATATTTGTACATAATTTAAGGCAATAGCCTATAATTTGCTTGTAAATGGCATGATATGCATGTATAATATGTTAGTTAATGAATAAGTTGCATTGATTATGATTTATAGCATGAAACCATAGGTTTAGATTTAAGGAAATAAGATTTTCATGATATGTGATTCAAGTAATGCATATTAGAGAATTGAATGTTGATTAAAGGAATTTATATGAATTAAAATATGATAAGTTAAGTAAAGGACTTTAGAAATGCATAATATGGTATTGGTATGCCTTTAGGAAGCTTCAAATGGGAAAGGAATATGAATATGCAGATTTCCAGCTGAAGTCACGGGCTTGATGACTTGGTCACGAGCATGAATTTTGCTTGGAAATTAGACAGAAGCACTAACTTTTGAGTCATGGCTTAGACCACGGCTTGAACCTATTCACGGGTGTGAACATATCAACCACAACCGTGAAACTAGTTGTTCACGAGCGTGAATACAGAATCACGACCGTGAATGCTTTGTTTCCATTAAATGTATTATTGATATGCAGTAAAGTGATTCAGTTAGTAAATATCAAGAGATATTATATGCTTAATGATATGAATGTTTATGTGTTTAAACAAGGATGAATGAGATGTTTGATATATTATGTGATTTGAATATTCATGAACGAAAAGGAAAGATATGTAATTAATTTTTGAAATGGATATGCCCATTACTCTAATCTATGATTAGAAATAGGATAAATGGCATGCCATTATGGGGGCGAACGATACTGTAAAATATGAGATGTTTTCCTTTATCAATGTGGCTTTAGCGCTAGGAGTGTCATTTGCTTGAGATGTTCAGTTGAGCATATATAAATTGAAGACAAGGTGGTTTTAGCTCTGGGAGTGTCCTTGGTCCGGTAATTCATATATAATGATATATTACTCAATCAATGAAGCTTTAGTTCTAAGAGCGTCATTGATTTGAGAAGCTCGGATGAGCTAGATAGTGGATAAGGTAACTTTAGCTCTGGGAGCACCCCTGATCCATAACCCATATCCAATTAGTCCAGTTTAGAGTGATATGGGTGAACCACTAAAGTTTAAGTTGAAAGATAATATACGATGTGATAAAAATAATGTAGTATATTAAGAAATGAAATGTATAATTTATAAATGAAGATAAAATGTGTATAACTTTGTTTATATATATAATGCTCATAATTAGTATGAAATAGAGATATGAGGAATAGAATTGCATGAAAAAATGGTTCTTTATAAAATAACATATGATAATGCTTGTTGTATGACTTAGCATATTGCCTTAATTATATGCATCATTAAGCATAGAACTTAGCATGAGAGTTTATCTAGCGCAAATATAACAAGGTAGCCAAATTTTGTTGATAAAGCTAGCAGAGATCCTAGTCAAGTAAAGCAACCAATTTTGAAATAGTGGGTCACAATCTTTTGAACTTTTGTATTTCATATTATATACTTCTGGATTTGTAAAATTAACTTTCTAGTTTTGTAATACTATATTATTTAAATAAATTGTATAGTATTTCTCTTATATCCCTTAAGTGAAGAAAAAAAATATATGTGCACTGTGTTTCAATATTTATCAAGTAACGATTTGAAAAAGTTAGCATAACGCTTTTTTATCCAAGCATATACTGCTGGGATAAGGGGGTGTTACACTATGCAATTTTAAACATACATCTGACATAATATGTATTAACAATACCAAATTTGATTCAATCTCAAAACTATCTTGGGATATAACATCCCTTATTATATAATCCATAATACTTGTGCTTGTGAAAATCTATTACACATCTTTATTTAAACATTGAAATAACTATATGTCTCTATCTCATGTCATGCAGAATAATCAATAATGAAATGAATTAGATAAAAATAATAGACTCAACACAGGTCAACTCTAACTGGCTTAATCTTCTCTTCTTGTCAACTCAAACAGTCTACTGGCTTCAAATCTGCGTATAGAAAAATCTACACACTAAGCTAATAAAAGTTTAATAATACATATAATCATTTAAATTCTGACATGCATTCACATATTAATATAACATGCATAAACAAAACATATGTATTTGACCATATCATCATGTACATATCACATCTTTGTTAGGTTTTTAGCATGCATCTTATACATGGTGCAGCGGAAGTTAAAATTTAATTGAACCTAAAAACCATGGAACACCCTATGTTCATTGAAATTAGATAAACCATCACATGGGAGAAGTATAATTACCTTTCTTTGAGTACAACTTCAATCTTCAAGTTGTGAGCTTTCCTTCTAGTTGGGTTGTCGTAAACCACAACGATCCAAAGCTTATGGATTGCTCTAACAGTATTCAAGCGAAGGAGCAAAGAAAATAATCTCAAAGGCTATGGGGTGTCAAAGCACCAAAGTGCTAGCAATGATGTTTAAAACTTTTAGAGAGATGGAAGAGAGATAACACATATTTCTACAAAGAGACAGCTTCTTTTCTAAGCCCCTTTCAGGGTATTTATAGGTTCTCTAATCATAATTAGGATTGGACTCTTAAACCCCATGTTTAGCTTTCAAAAGGAATAGAAAATCTGCAAAATCACAAATCGTCACGATCGCGAAGGGGTCCTCGCGTGCATGACATTCATGTGGATTGCAACTGCATGTGCAGCAATAAGGCTTGTTGTCGCACATGCAAAGAAGCCCTCCCATATGCAACAGTAAGCCTTCATACTGTTGTGCACATGCAATGCATCCTCTCGAAACTCTTTCGATGTACAACCCCTTTGGCTTTCATATGTGAAACTTTTCACAAAACAAACTCTCTCATGTTTTTGGATCCAATCCAAAACTCATTTCACATTTTCATTATTACTTCTATCCTTCTCTTTTTTTAAAGACTCCAGATAGGTCTTGCAGTTCCTCTTCTAATGGTCAATCCTGCCATAATGGAAGTAAGTCCCTTTTGAAGCAGTCTCTTTGCCCTTCTTCTTCATGCCTTCATAGGCCTTTGTGGACTTCTTATTTCTCTTGTCCTTATTTTTCTTAGAAGAACCAGAAGTGTCCACCAGCATCACAATCTTTTGCTTTTTCTTGACAAAAGGCTCAGCTGTCTTAAACATATTGATCAACTCGGGGATTGAAGTGGATATCTTATTCATCTGATAGTTTAGCACAAAGTGTTCATAACTATCTGGAAAATTTTGGAGAATTAAGTTTATACTTAACTCAAGATCCATAACAAACCCCAAACTAGCCAATCTCTCAATATACCCATTCAACTTAAATGCATATTGCACTAGAGAAGTCCATTCTATCATCTTAAAGCGGAAGAGCAATTTAGATATCTCATATTGCTCAGTACGAGCTTGCTCATCAAAAAGCTCCCTTAGATGATACACAATAGTATTAACATCTATGTTCTCATGCTGCTTTTGAAGCTCAGGAGACAGAGGCATGCATAATGCAACCTGTCAACTCACTATCATCCATTTGCTTCTTATATGCCAACTATTCATCAACACATGCATTATCAGTAGGAGGGGAAGGAAGCAGCTCTTCCAAGACATATGTTATCTTTTTGGTTTTTAGAACTATTCTCAAATTCCTTAGCCTATCAATTTATTGGAATCGAGAATCAAGCATAAGTTCATGTTTAATGACATGATTCTATCAACCTAGATGTAAAGAAAAATCATGTTAGAGAATATACGAAATGCATGAATATTAAGTCTTTAATAAATGCACATTATAACTCCCACTATTTTATTACAAACCCATAGCCCTCACTATGAATTCGAGAGAACCCATTGGAAGTCACCTAGTGGGTCAATATCCAACATCACTAAAAATAACTTAGGTTTGCCTAACAAGCCATCTTAGGTCAATTTGTAAATATCTCATACCAATTGTATCATATCATGCAACTACTGAATCATTGGGCTATCAACTCTTGATATATGCACATCTCATGTACACTTACCCAACACTACTTCTAATTAACATTGAACTTGGGTTTGCATTACAAACCAATGTAACTAGTTAAAGCCAACTTATTAATCATGAAATCATATTTCTATAGTTTGAACATATTCGTGTAGAGAGGGCTTGGGTTTGCCCAACAACCCATACTCTAAAAAAACTCTGGTTCTTGCCATACTAATGGAAAGCATTGGCCTTAATATGATTTAAGAAGGATTTCTTTATTTAGGTCTCATCATGGCAATTTGGCATACATAATATATCCAATCATCACATATAAATATATAAGATAATTACACTAATTATATGGTTATGATTATGGACATAATCTAACATCAATCCTTCAAGCCATGAAAGGATTGACTAGGTCTCACCTAGGTAGATATATGAAATTACAAAACAAAAATAGAAAACAATTTCCTATTCTAATGCTCTTTTATTTTTGGCACCATTTCCTTGGCTTCTTGCTCATTTGTACTTCAATTATATTCTAATCCTATGTAATCTAATTACATAAATTCTTCATAAGAAAATCTCAAGTTACATTTAAGATAAGTAAGATGAAAAAAGAAATACAATCGAGAAAAAAGATAAGGCATGGATTCGCAGACCCTATTTACTAAAAATAAAAAATTTCATGCATGATCAATCACATTGGTCAAGTCCATAATCATACCACCATGTCATTCCATACACCCTTAGCATGCATTCTCTAGTGTATAAATAAATGCACTCTATTAAAGTAACAATCTGGGTTCCTTTATTTCAACTCTTGAAACATCATTTTGATTATGTGGCCTTTAATGAAATTCATCATAAATTCATTATTTAATCTCATTAAATAATCATATGAACATTTAGAAACACTTTCTAAAAGAAAATCATGCAAATTAGACATACATTTGATCATATCAAAAAGTTTCTTAAAATTGTCTACTTTGTCAACTAGATTATTACCAATTTAATGTATGCAATAATTAAATCGAAATTTAATAATTAAATCTCATTTAATATTAAATCTAAATATGACCAGTAGTTAATTCATAATTAAATTACCTTAATTATTTATTAGTTTGATGTCAAATAGGATTAAACAATCATAGTTACAATTGAATACTAGAATTCTAATCAAACTAGGACTTTGAAAATTTTTTTTTAATTCAAATCAAAATCCATTAAAAAATTTCCAAAATTTCTATAATTTATTTTCATCATTATAAGCAACTTATAATTAGTTTAAACTAATTAAATTCATTCGTTAGACAATCTAAATCATTCGTTATTCAATTAGTAAATCAATTACACAAAAATTGCTTAAATTGAATCAAACATGAATTAGGATTCTTTAGAAATTTAACCACGAATTTAATTTGACTTCAGCATGCAATGGATATCAAAATAACATCATGAATATCTCATAAAAATGAATTAAAGTTCTAATCATCAATTTACATGCCATTAAATTATATAGAATAAAACAGTCTCATCACATGGTTTAGCTTTTACCAGTTTTAGTTTTGTTCATTCCATGATCAAAAACAATTTTTGATTCATTTAGATGGTTGTCCAGACCTTAAAACACATTCCCAATATATCTTAAATATGTTTGAATAATTAAATTCACAAACCAATTCAAACAGCCTCATGAAAGAACTTAATTGGCTACACTAGGTTTCATAAAACCTTAGTTTTCAACAACTATACACAATTTTGAATTTCATGTTTAAATCATATTTAAACCTTTTAACTATCATCAACAACATCTAATATCATCATATTAACATGTCTTTGAATTAAAATAAAAAATTTAGGCCAAACGGAATCAAATTTGTTTTTAATGAAAGGAAGGAATCTAAGTTGTTGTTTAACAATCAATCTCATTGATATTTCAATTAAATCCAAATTTAATTTACATAGGGAAGCTCTGATACCACTGTTGGATTCTAGCATGCATCTCATACATTGTGTAGTGGAAGTTAAAATTTAATTGAACCCAAAAACCGTGGAACGCCTCATATTCATTGAAATCGGATAGACCATCATATAGGAGAAGTATAATTACCTTTTTTTTTAATACAAAGTCAATCTTCAAGTTGCGAGCTTTCTTTCTAGTTGGGTTATCATAAACCACAACAATCCAAAGCTTATAGATTGCTCTAACGGTATCCACGCAAAGGAGTGAAGGAAATAACCTCAAAGGCTAGGGGTGTCAAAGCACCAAAGTGCTAGCAATGATGTTTAAAGCTTTTAGAGAGATGAAAGAGAGGTAACACTTATTTCTCTAAGGAGAGAGCTTCCTTTCTAAGCCCCTTTGAGGGTATTTATAGGTCCTCTAATCATAATTAGTATTGGACTCTAAAAACCCTATGTTTGGCTTTCGAAAGGAATAGAAAATCTACAAAATCGCACATAATCGCACGTGTGAGGGGGTCATCATGAGCATGACAGCCTTATGGGCTGCGTCTGCACGTGCAGCAACAAGGCTTATTGTCACGCACACGACAGTAAGCCTTCATATTGTCGCGCACATGCGATGCATCCTATTGAAACTCTTTCGACGCACAACCCCTTTGGCTTTCATATACGAAACTCTTTCACAAAACAACTTCTCTCATGTTTTTGGATCCAATCCAAAACCCATTTCATATTTTCTTTATTCCTTATATACGTGTGACCCATTAGATTCTCGGTTATATTGGTAGCTCAAATCATCACATGATTTAAAGCAGATCATGAGTAGTATCTAGCAACACATCATGACCTCCAATTAACCAAAAAGTCAGTTTTATGACTATAAACCCCTCCATAGACAATTACCGTGCAATTCATCCTTTCACCAATCTATACCTCATTTGGTTTAAAGTATGGTCTGTGTATCAACTCGCACTAGATTGACTACATCACATCTAGTCCAAATGATATTAGTTCTTGTATATGAGACTCATTACTCAATACGGTATGTCCTTAAAGACCTTCAAGACACGTTCATCTTGGACAAAGATTTTTGAGCAATGATCTTTACAAAAGGCCATAGGTATACTTTCCTTCTATCAGGAGTGGTGAATCCTTTATTGACTATTCAACTACCTTTGAATACCAAATGTTATACCCTCAAGTTTAAGGATACTTGCACAATTGCTATGATGAGACTATCACTGACATTGAATAGATATTCATGTGATTGTCTCATAGCAAGTCATCCAATGTACTTGCTTCTCGTAGCAAACATCCACATGTTAACTCTAAAAATCTCATGTCTTCAACTTTATGAGATCAGCTGCTTCACTTAGTCAAATAGTATAACATATGCTAGTCTATCCGGATTAACAATATCTCATCTTGTTAGTCCTATGACTAGGGATCATTTAGCTATAAACACAATTACACATGATAAGAATCTCATCATGAATTCATTTATGTTGCATTACATACCAAAGACTTCATTAAACAGTTTAATATCTATATCAATTCAAATGCAATGAATACCATATAATGAAAATGTTTTTTATTAATAATAAATGAGTACATCAAATGTTGAAGGTGATTGCCTTTAGGACACCTCTCTAACAATCTTGACTTACTTTATTGATGCTAACTTGTCTATATTATTCAATGCCATCATAATATTCAAAACATGTATATACTAGTATACTCAGCCATAGATACATCGAAGTGAAATGTACATATTAAATATCTTGGTCTATTTACATGCACGACATAATTATCATAGGTGAATTCATACCATATAATCATATAGTATATCAATCATAGTCATACTGAATTACCAAATTCCAATTTTTAGCCCAATACTCTAGACCCGAACCATCCAGATGTAGGTTGTGAAATAGGAGCACTCTAACACGAGCTTAAGCCATTTTGCTCACTACTGTATCTATCTATATTGCTACCATTGAGCTTTAGCCACCCTAATGAGCAATAATTGTATGCATGTAGGTACAAGGGCGCTTTAACCCGAGCTTAAACCACCTTCCCCCTAATCCGGATATGCTACCACTGAGCTTCTCAAATCAGGAGCGCTCTGACATGAGCTTAAGCCACCCTAATGAGCAATATAATAATCACATGCATAAATCTTTTACGGTACTGTAACCCCTTCAATGGCTTACCACCTATCCTAACTAGTCCTCGAATAGAGAATGGGAATATTTATTCACTTTTTGGATATTAACATCATTTTATGTTACATTCCATAGTTCCACAATATCATCATGTATCATTCTAATATTCATAACACCTAGTGCATTCACATGTTTCATAATAATGACATCATATTGCAATTAACCTCGTTTGATCATACCATGTGTGTGTATATATCATACTTATGTTGTTTCATCACATAAATCAATTTATAAGTTTTTGGATACAGGGCATTCACGAGCTTAAAGCCTTTGTTACGGGTTGTCTGCCAGTGACTGATTTATGATCATTCACGGGCATGAATATTTATTCACAGGTGTGAAATTCATACTTTTATGGGAGTGAAGCTTAGCTTCATGGGCATAAAATACCTTTATAGGCATAAAGCTTAGCTCCACGGGCATGATACATCACACAAAAACAATATTCCAACATTGTTTTCAACCAATTTTACATACAATCATGCAAATTTCTAAAGCTAACCAATGTTAGCCACACCTATCAACACTTCATATTCTAGAATGTAAAATCAACCATAAACATGCATAATATCATATTCAATCATTCAGACTAAGCTCCATGCCTTATTTATCAACATTCCAACATCAATAATCAACATATCAATCTTATTATGCATCACAGAATATTACAAGCCATTTACCTAATTATTTGTCACTAAACACTTCATAATTCATAATTCACATCACAAGGATATTATAATTGAATTAAAATGAGTATATGTACAAACCTTAATATTGGAGCCCTAAAACAAGTTTCTCTCACATCTACTGCCTCTGGTGGGGTTTTCCACCGTCAGTCTCAATCTCTAACACAAAAACAGAGACCGTATTACATTATATGTCTGCCATTGTGTCTATTTATGTCATAAACTAACCAAAACCTTAACTTTTCATTAGTTTTAAGCCTATAAACCTTACTCTCCCCTAAAACTGAATCAATTCAAATCTAATGACAATAGACACATGATTTCTTACCTATGTTTTTGTGAAAATATATTGATTCAAAAGTTCAGAATGTGTTCTATAACTCCTTAAAATCCAAATTTGATAACTATGGTAAAAACCTTATTTTTAATTTGTTTTAATCTCTTTTATGATGAAGATTTCGTATTTTATCAACTAACAACGAAAAAGATTGACGGAGAAGGGTTTCTGGGGTTTCAAAGAGTGGTGACTAGGGTTTTAAGTGAAATTACGTGAGTTTTCTGTCAAAACACAAAATTGCCATATGTAAATTGCAAAGTTTCACGAGCGTGAACTATAGTGTCATAGTCGTGAAGCTTTTCAACTTCAAAATCTAAATTTCACAACATTCACAACCTTGATTAACTCTATCACGAGCATAAACACTGGAAACATCAATGTTTCCTATTTTTTTCATTATGTTAAGGTTTCTAACACCACTAACCATACATATACTTACCATATACCCTTAATATGTCTTTATTTAACATATTAATTCCAAACCCTAACTTACTGGCATTATACTCAATACTTTCTTCCAAGGTGAAACCTTAAGAAACACTTTATCATTTACATCATATTCTATGTCTTGCCTCTTAAGGTTAGCATATGACTTTTGTTGAACTTGAGTTGCCTTCAATCTTTTCTTGATAATTCTAACTTTTTCCTTTGTCTGTTGTATTATGTCTAGCCTAATCAACTTCTTTTCATTCAACTTAGTCCAACAAACTAGTTTTCAGCACTTCTTTCAATACAATGCCTCATACAGAGCCATACCTATGCTCGTCTAATGACTATTGTTGTAGGTAAACTCCATAAGAGGTAGATATCGATCCTAACTTCCTTCAAACTCAAGCACACAACTTCTCATCATATTCTCCAACAACTGAATTACCCACTCCGATTGTTCGTCTGTCTGTGGATAGAAAGCAATGGTAAAACTGAGTTGAGTTCCCAAAGCATGCTGAAAACTCTTATAGAACTGTGAAGTAAATATGGGATCTCTACCAAAAATGATGGACGCCAAAACTTTCTGTAGTCTCGCAATCTCATTTACATAAATATCAGCCAGCTTGTTCAACTGAGAATCCATTTGGACTAGTGGAAAATAAGTTGACTTTGTCAATCGATCCACTATCACCCACACTGCATCATGCTTCTTCTGAGTCACTAGCAAACTTGAAATAAAATCCATAGTGACTATTTCCCATTTCCACTCTAGTATTGGTATTGTTACAACAGTCTTATGGGCAACTTATGTTCAGCTTTCACTTATTGACAAGTCAAACAGTTAGCCACATAATTCGTAATATCTTCTTTCATTCTTGACCATCAATATTGAGCTTTCAAGTCTTGTTACATCTTGTTCCCGTCTGGATGCACAGTATATACTGTCTCATGTGCTTCTTCTAAGATATCTAACCTCAATTCTTCTATACCTGACACACAAATCCTATTCTTGAAGTATATTGTGTCATCTTCTATTAATGAAAACTCAAGTTTTTCTCCATTTTTCACTGCCTCAACTATCTTTACTAGCTTCTCATCTTGCATATGAGCATCAAAGTGGATTTCAATCACATCTCTGCCATTATGAAGGTTAATTATATGTTCAATCTTATTATTACATAGAATACACAAATTTAAAGAGGAAAGCTATTATAGCTTACCAACTAAGATTTTTTTTTTCTGCTTAAGGCATTTGCAACCACATTAGCTTTTCCTGACTAATAGTCAATCACACAGTCATAATCTTTAATCAACTCCAACTATCTTTTTTGCCTCAAATTCAACTCTTTCTGTGAGGGAAGATACTTAAGACTCCTGTGATATGTGTAAATATAGCATCTTTCCCCATACAGAGAATGTCTCCAGATTTCAAAGCAAAAACAATAACAACTAACTCCAAATCGTGTGTCAGATAATTAAGCTCATGAGGCTTAAGTTGTCTTCAGGCGTAAGCAATCACCTTTCCTTCTTGCATAAGAACACAACCTAAACCATTATAACTAGTATCATTGTACACAACAAAATCTTTTCCTAGAGTGACCTGCATCAAAACTGGTGCTTCAGTCAATATTACCTTAAGTCGATCAAAACTTGCTTGACATCGATCTGTCCACTCAAAACGAACCTCTTTTCTCAACAATCTAGTCAAAGAAGTCATTATGGATGAAAATTCCTTCATGAACCTCCTATAATATCCGACTAATCAAGGAAACTCCTCACTTCTGTCACATTACAAAGTGGTTTCCAATTAAGAATAGTCTCGATTTTACTAAGGTCAACCCCAATACCTTCTGCTAAAACTACATGACCTAGAAAACTAACAGCTTTAAGCCAAAACTCACACTTTAATAACTTTACATACAATTGTTTTTCCCTCAATGTTTATGGCATCATTCTGAGGTGTTGATCATGTTCTTCTTATTGCTAGAATACACAAGGATATTATCCATAAATACCACTAAAAATTGATCAAGATATAGCTTGAACACTTAATTCATTAGATCCATAAAAGTTGATATTGCATTCATTAAACCAAATGACATCAACAGGAACTCATAATAGCCAAAACGAATCCTAAATGTTATCTTAGGTACATATGACTCTTTGATCTTCAACTAATGATGCCTTGATCGAAGATCTATCTTTAAAAACATGCATCCACCTTTCAATTGATCAAATAAATCATCAATCTTGAGCAGCGAGTACTTATTGTTAACAATCACCTTATTAAGCTGCCAATAGTAAATGTAAAGATGTAAGCGCTATCTTTCTTTTTCACAAATAACACTAGAGCACTAAGTCATATAAAACCCTTATCCAACAAATCTTACAACTACACCTTCAACTCTATCAACTCCTGAGGTGTCATTCTGTATGTTGTAATAGAAATAGGGGTAGTGTCAGATACCAAATCTATAGCAAACTCGATCTTTTGGATTGGTGGTATCCCTAGCAACTCCTCAAAAAACACATCAGGAAATTCACAAATGGTAGGAATGTCAGCCAACTTCAGACTGTCTTTTTTCGTATCAGTCAAATATGCGAAATAAGATTCACATCCCTTACTAATGAGTTTCTAAGATTTTAGCATTGATATCACATTCTTTAGATATCTTTTGTTCTCACCTATCACCATTATCACTTCTGAAAATTCTAATAATCGTCTACCTCTTTCCACAATCTACTATCACTCTGTGATAAGTTAGTCAATCCATTCCTAAGATCACATCAAATTCGTAGAATGGTAGCTCTATCAGGTCTGCTAGGAACTGTCTATCCTGTATTTCAACTGGATAACTCTTGAACACCTTACTAACCTTCATATTATGCCCTAACAGGTTAGTCACAAGAATCTCAAATTCTAAAGTATTCGGTTTTAAACCTTATCGACCCGGTAGTGGTGTGCATATGTATTGTTAAACCTTAAAGGATATTTTTGTCATTTTGATGATAACAAATAATTAGGCAATAATGAATTTAACCACATTTTGTGCTCTAAGTGTGTTAGACAAGCTATGCATTCCTAAAACCTTAAAACAAGTTAAAAGAGAAGAATTGAAGTTCAAGATATTAAAACAATGCAAAGAGTCACGCCCGTGGTGCAAAATCACCACCCTCATAAAAATAGCTCTTCATGCTCATGAATAATTAATCACGCCCGTGAAACTAGTAAGCACCAAGACTATTAATCAAATGCTCATGGCAGTGAAACATTGGCCCAACTATAAAGATTCATAAAGTCATGCCCATGAAGATTTTGTCATGTTCGTGAATAACCATTCATTTTCAAACAAAATGAGTCACAGCCAGAGTCACGACTTTTATTCACGGCTATGAAGAATGGTCACACTCGCGAAGAATTAGTCATGCCCGTGAACCTAGAGAGAGAAACTTGTCAAGTGCAAACAGGAAAGAAATTGAATGGCTATTTTCACATTAAATGCACCCCAAAATGACTATATTTGATATGGAAGTATAAATACAACACATTTATGATTTCTACAAAGTTAGAAAAACAATCATTCAATCTTCTAATCTTTTATAGCTTTGTGTGTTTATTTTTGCTTCAACAACTTTCATTAATTTGTGATTGTAAAACCATAATTGCTAAACATTTTGGTTGGTGAGTGTTTTCATCTTGTAATCAATTACTCAAAAGTGAGTTTGAGTAAGCTGAGTTGTGAGTGAAAAACTTGTAAGGGTTTTTGTGTGAGCCATAAAAAACATAAGGATTTGGTTGTTGTATTAGCCATTAAAACACAAGGGTTGTTTTGGGTTAGGTATTAACCAAGAGAGAAACACCATAGTTGGGAGTGAGCTAGAGATAAAACTTCATTGTAACACTTTAAGTATTAGTGAAACACCTCATTGAGATTGGGGAGAGGAGTAGGGTTTGTTAATATCCAAGCCTCTATAAATCTTATGTGCATTATATTCCTCTTCCTTTCACCATTCATTACTTAGCTTTTTCTTTCTTCAAGTAAATTTTATTTGTCAACCAATTCAACCTCCTCTTCTTGGTTATTGTTTTGGGCAACAATTGTTATCAGAGCCTACTTTAGCAATCAAGCCTAAAAATTGCTAGTAAAGATCAAACTATGGCCAACGAAGGATTTCATAGTCTCAAACCCTTTTTTTATGGAACTAACTATGCAAATTGGAAATTCAAGATAGAAATCTATCTTGATAGTGAAGGAATAGATGTTTGGGAATTTGTTCAGAAAGAATGGACACCTCAAACAAGAAGGAATTCTGAAGGAGAAGAAGAAATCACTCTAAGGGATGAATGGATAGAAATTCAGAAAAGAGCAAATGGCAAAAACAAGAAAGTCATGACTATCCTAATCAGCTTTTTATCTCTTGAAAAGTGTGGTTGGATTCAACATTGTCTTACCACCTACTCTATTTGGAAGACTTTGTAGAACTACAATGAAGGCACCAAATAAGTTAAGTCCAATAAGGTTCTACTTCTTGTCATCAAATATGAGCTCTTCAAGATGAAACCAAACGAGACCATAACCGAAATGACAAATTTTTTTCTTGCCATTGTCAATGGCATGAGGAAGCTTGGAAAGCACAATAGCTTGGAAGACATAAATAATAAGATTTTGAAGAGTCTTCTAATGAAGGATTATGGCTCAAGAGTTGCGGGCATATAAGAAGCAAATGAAGACTTAAATGTAATCCCCACTAAAGTGCTAATTGGCAAACTTCTCACTCATAAGATGGCTTTAGTAAGAGATATAGATAATGAAAGAGAAAAAGAGAGGAGAAAGCCAATTGCACTCAAAGCATCAACTTTCATGCCTATAGATGAAAATCTTCTTAATGATGAAGAATTAGTTGATGAAGTAGATGAGCAAATAGTCTTACTTTCAAAGAGGATCAAGAGATTGATCTTCAGCAAATATGACTCAATCAAGAACTACAAGCAAAAGGCTTCAAAGTTCCCTCTTAGAAACTTCTCATCCAACAAAGGCAAAGAGGCAGTAAAATGCTATGAATGTGGGAAGAAAGGTCACATCAAATCGGAGTGTCCCAAGCTCAAAAAGTACAAAAGGAGACCCAATAAAAAAGATGAAGATAAGGGTCACAAAGTCATTTGGGATGATGACTCCTCTTCATTCATTAAAGAAGAAGAGGAAGAGGAGGTGGCTAACTTGTGCTTCATAGCTATTGAGGATGACTCCATTGATGAGGTATGCTTTACATCCCAATATTATGATTATAATATGATTTAATTAATGATGATGATGATGATGATATAGTTGAAGTCTTAAACCTTAAAATAGAAAGATACAAAAAGAAACTAGAACTTTATAGAAAAAATAGCTAAAAACTTAGATGAAATTTCTTCAAAATGCTCAATAAATTTTCTTTTAAAAGAAAATAATGCTTTGAAAAATGAAATTGAGGGGCTTAGAAATTCTATTTCTAGATTCCACAAAGGGAAAGAGAGTTTAGATACTTTAATAATATCACAAAGACCTCTCTTAGTGAGATATGGTCTAGGCTTCAATTAAGCATCATCATCCTCCTTACCTAAAACCATATTTGTTAAATCAAGTACACCACAAACCTTTACTATTGAGCTAATAGCCCCAAAGGCTAAAGGCAATGCACACATAAAACTCTCTACTCAAAAGAAGAGTAATCAAGGATCCATGCACCTAGAAAAACACCTATCACACATGCATATTTATACCATTGTGCACTAACACCACCTAAGAAAATAGCAAAATGGAAAAGCATATATAACTCTAAACAATGTTACTATTGCATCAAATTTGGACATATAAACAAATATTGTTTTATAAGGAAGACTTATTAGGAACCTTCTAGTGCTAACCCTCGAGGACCCAAGTTCATTTATGTACCTAAAAACCAAACCTAAATTATGGTTTTATAAGTATGCCTCAAATCTACATCAAAGGAATATGTTTGGTTAGTTGATAGTGGATGCTCAAGGCATATGACCGATAACAAAAGTATCTTCACCCATATCAAAAGGATTGATTATGGTAAGGTAACTTTTGGAAACAATGCCAAAGGTAAGGTAATTGGCATTGGATCAATTGGTTTAAATGGTGCAACTTTAATTGAAAATGTTTTGCTTGTTTATGGTTTAAAACATAACTTGTTAATTGTAAATCAATTATTTGATAAGGGAAACCAACTCACCTTTACCTCTAATGAATATCTTGTAATCACTCTAAATGGTCAAGAGATATTCAAAGGAGATAGAGATGGAAATACTTACATAATAGAATTACACAAGATATCTAACCTCTCCTCTCAGTGTCTTATCACTATTAATGATGAGTTTTGGCTATGGCACAGAAGGTTTGGTCATGCAAACATAGACATAATTCAAAGCCTTAGCAAAAGAGAGCTAGTCAATGGACTACCAAAAGTCAAATTTGAAAATGATAAGACATGTAAACCATGTCAAAGAGAAAAGCAACACAAAACATCATTCAAGTCTAAAAATGTAGTAAGTACTTCTAAACCACTACAACTTTTACATTTAGATCTTTTTAGACCTACTAGAATTGCTAGTTTATGAGGTAAATACTATGCATTTGTTATTGTTGACAATTACTCTAGATTCACATAGGTAATTTTCTTAGCTACTAGAATTGCTAGTTTAGGAGGTAAATAATATGCATTTGTTATTGTTGACAATTACTCTAGATTCACATAGGTAATTTTTTTAGCTCAAAAGAGTGATGTTTTTTAATCATTTAAATCCTTTGCCAAAAGAGTTTAAAATGAAAAAATGATATTTCAATTCTAAAATAAGAAGTGATCATGGCAAAGAATTTGAAAAAAAAAAATTTTGAAAACTTTTGTTTAGAATATGGTATTTCTCATAATTTTTCAACTCCAATAACACCTCAACAAAATGGGATAGTTGAAAGAAAAAATATGACTTTAATTGAAATGGCTCGAACAATGCTCAATAAGTATGATTTACCAACCTACTTTTGGGCCAAAGCCATAAATATTGCATATTATATTTCTAATCGTATTTTCAAAAGACCTCTTTTAAATAAAATCTCATTTGAGTTATAGAATGGAAGAAAACCTATGATCTCATATTTTAGAGTATTTGGATGCAAGTGTTTTATATTAAACACTAAGGATAACCTTGGAAATTTTGCCTCTAAATCTGATAAAAGTATCTTCTTAGGATACTCCACATCTAGCAAAGCTTATAGAGTCTTTATTAAAAGATCATTAGTTGTAGAAGAATCTATGCATGTTTTTTTTATGAATCTAGTAAATTTGATATTGTAAAAAGTAGTTCTTTTGATGACATTGTAGGAATAATGAAAAAACTTGATCTTAATCATGAAAATGATGATGGAACCTCAACAAAAGATGATACTGATCAAAAGGAGCAACAACAAGATAATTCACTACCTCAAGCTCAAGAACAAGTGACCAAGAGCTTCCAAATGAGTGGAAATTCATAAGAAACCACCCCATGGAACAAATCATTGGTAATCCTACTAAGGGTGTAAGTACTATATCTAATCTTAAACTTTTAGATTATAATCTTGCTTTTGTCTCTCAAATGGAGCCAAAGAATATTGATGAGGCTCTAAATGATGAAAATTGGGTAATTGTTATGCAAGAGGAGCTCAACCAATTTGAGAGAAATAAGGTTTGGACTAGTTCTTAGACCCAAGGACTATCCAATCATTGGTAGTAAATGGGTGTTTAGAAACAAGTTAGATGAACAAAGTCTTATAACTAGAAATAAGGTGTTGAACCTTGAGAGATATTTCTGTCATTTTTATGATAACAAATAAAATAGCAATATTATATTTAACATACTTGTTTTCTAAGTCTATTGAACAGAGTATGGAATATGATAGCAAGAATGGAGAATGAAAGATTCATCTTCAAAAGATAAAATTGAAGAAATAGCATGTTCACGTCCGTGACCCTATGTGTCACGCCCGTGATGAAGCCTAGCACCAACAAACCAACATTTAAAGTTCACAGCTATGAAGGAAGATAGCAACCGTGAATGATCATATCAGTTACGTCCGTGAAATAAAGTCACGCCTGTGAAAAGACATGGAAAATTCTTCCAGAGAACTTCACGACCAGAGTCACCACTTGGACCACAGCTTGAAAGGATGTCACACCCGTGAAGATGAAATGTCACGCCCATGAACCAATACTTACAAAACCTTCCAGAATGCTTCACGGCCAAGGTCACCACTCAAGTCACGACTTGGAAGAACAGTCACGATCGTGACACACATAGTCACAATCGTGAAAGATGAAAGAGAAACATGTCAGGCGCGATTATTAGGGTTGGTGCAACAGCTATTTCCGTATTAAATGCAATCAAACGGCTAGAATTCACCATGGAAGTATAAATGCAAGTCATTTATGAATCCAGAACAAGAGAATAGCTAATACTTCAAATCAAAATCTTATTGTAAGTCATTTGTGCATTTAACACTTTCAAAACAAACATTTATTCTCTGTGAAAATCTTTTTGCTCATTATTTTCTGAGCATTAAAGATTTGTAAGTGTTTCTCTCTGTAATCATCCACTCAAGTGACTTTGGGTATCTTGGGGTTAAGAGTAGAACACTTGTAAGGGTTAGTTGTGTGAGCCTTCAAAACACAAGGTAAAGGTTAGTTGTATGAGCCTTCAAAACACAAGGTAAAGGTTATTTGTATGAGTCTTTAAAACACAAGGAATTGGTTATTGTGTGAGCCATTAAAACACAAGGGATTTTTGGGTTAGGTGTGATCCATTGTTAGAAACACCATAGTTGGGAGTGAGCTTGTAAAATTCCATTGTAACACTTAAAATGTTAGTGAAACTCCCAATTGAGATTAGGAAGAGGAGTAGGGTTTGTTAACATCTGAACCTCTATAAAAATCCTTGTGTCAAATTTCTCTATCTCTCATAAACTTAACTTTTCATTCCGTATTTTTAAAGTTAAATTTTTAATATCCAATTCAACCCCCCTTCTTGGCTTAATATCTAGGCAACAATTGGTATCAGAGCTAAGTCTAGCATCGAAGCCTCATCAGCGCTGGTAAAGATCAAGATATGGCCAATGAAGGATTCCAAAGTCTCAAGCCTTACTTTGATGGAGCAAATTATGCTTATTGGAAGTTTCGGATGGAGACACATCTGGATAGTGAAGGAATTGAAGTTTGGGATAGTGTTCAAAAAGAATGGACACCACCAACTCGAAGAGGAGTTGATGGTGAAGAAGAAATCTTGTCAAGAGATGGTTGGACAGAGCCTCAAAGAAGAGCAAACTTCAAAAACAAAAAGGCAATGACAATTCTCTCAAGCTCATTATCCATTGAAGAATGTGGTAGAATATAACACTGCCCAATAGCTTACAGCATGTGGAAAAACATTGGAAAATTATCATGAAGGAACTAAGCAAGTCAAATCCAAAAAGATTCAACTTCTTACTTCAGAATATGAGCTCTTCAAAATGAAATCCAATGAGTCAATCACTGACATGACCAACCGTCTTCTAGCTATCATAAATGGAATGAGAAAACTTGGGAAGCATCTGAGCTTGGAAGATGTAAACAACAAAATCCTGAGAAGTCTTTCTCTTAAAGACTACGGTTCAAGAGTTACCAATATAGAAGAGGCAAATGAAGAAGGAGTGTCCCATGAATACTGATGTGCTTATTGGCAAACTTTTCACTCATGAAATGGCAGTAAAAAGAGATAGAAAGCTTGAAGGAGAGCCAGAAAAAAGAAAGCTTCTAGCACTGAAAGCCTCTACTTTAAAATCTCTAGAAGAAGTTGAAGATGATGAAGAAATGAGTGATGATGCAAATGAGGACATTGTTATGCTCTCAAGAAGGCTGAAAAGAATTATTGAGAAGAGAATGAGCAACTCTAGAAAATTCAGGCAAATAAACCTCAAACAGACTTCTAATGATGCACAAAGAAGTAAAGAATAGGTAAAGTGCTATGAATGTGGAAAGAAAAGGCATATTAAACTGGAATGTCCAAGGCTCAAGAAGCATAAGAGCAAATACCAAAGAGACAATGGGGAAAAAGGTCACAAAGCCACATGGGATGACGAAAACTCTTCAAGTGAAAAAGATGACAATGAAAACGAAAAGGTCAACCTATGCTTCATGGCTATAGAGGATCACGTCTCGAATAAGGTAAGATCACTTTACTCATACTCTTTCAATAATGACAGTAGTGATAATGATAGTAATAGTGAAGATGATGATGATGAGCAAAGCCTTATAGAAGAATTGAATCTAGAACTAGAAAAATGTAGGAGTAAATTCAATACTTATAAGAATAACATTTCTGATTTGAAAATCAAAATAGATGCTTTATAAAAGGAGAATTTTAAGTTTAAGTCATCTAATGAATCTCTTCAAAAGTCATTAGATGAATACTCTTCAAGACCCTCAACTAAATCCTTGCTTAAGAAGAATAATACTTTGAAAAATGAAGTTGAGGAACTTAGAAACTCCATTTTAAAATTCCACAAAGGAAATGAGAGCTTAGATACTCTCATAGTGTCTCAAAGACCTCCCTTAATTAGACATGGTCTAGGATTTAAGGGCACATCATCATCTTCTCACAAAACTATTTTTGTGAAGTCAAGTGAACCTCACACCTCCACACTTGCTGGAACAGCACCAAGGAATAAGTACACTAAACCTTCTATACATAAAAGGAATAATCAAGGATTGGTTAGCCTAGGAAAGAAACCTCAAAAGGCTAATCATGTCTTTATGTATAAGAAGCATGCATCTAGAAAAGCACCAATTAATCATGATTATGCATGCCATTGTTCTCAAAATCAGTCTAATAGGAATATGGCATTCAAAAGCATTATGAGACCAAAAAGCATTTTTAGACCTAAACAGTGTAATTATTGTATGAAATTTGGTCACATAAATAAATATTGTTGGATAAAGAAGGCTCGTTGGGAACCTTCATGTACTAACCCCCAATGACCCAAGCTCATTTGGGTACCTAAAAATCATACTTGAATTGTAATTCTATAGGTATGCCTCAAGTCCACAATAAACAAAAATGTTTAGCTAGTAGATAGTGGATGCTCAAGGCATATGACAGGAGACAAAGAACTCTTCAATGAAATCAAAAGTATTGATGGAGGTAAAGTCATCTTTGGAAACAATGTTAAGGGTAAGGTAATTGGCATTGGCTCTATTGGTATTAATGGTACTACTTTTATTAAAGATGTCTTATTTGTTGATGGCTTGAAACATAACTTGTTGAGTGTAAGTCAATTATGTGATAAAGGAAACAAAGTAACTTTTACTTCCAACAAATGTCTTGCAGCCTCTATTGATGGTCAAGAGATATTTAAAGGAAATAGAGACGTTAACACCTACATAATAGAATTACACGAAATATCTAACCATTCCTCTAAGTGTCTTGTGACTACTAGTGATGAATCTTGGTTGTGGCATAGAAGGCTTGGTCATGCGAACATGGACTTAATTCAAAGCCTCAACACAGGAGAGCTGGTAAGGGGACTGCCAAAAGTCAAATCTGAAAAAGACAAGACATGTGAACCTTGCCAAAGAGGGAAGCAACACAAGTCTTCTTTCAAAGCCAAAAACATAGTAAGTACCTCAAAACCTCTACAACTCCTGCATCTAGATTTATTTGGACCTACTAGAATTGCAAGCTTAGGAGGTAAACATTATGCCTTTGTCATTGTAAATCATTACTCTAGATTTACTTGGGTAATTTTCTTAGCTCAAAAGAGTGATGCTTTTGAAAACTTCAAAAATTTTGCTAAAAGAGTTCAAAATGAAAAAAGATATTGCATTTCAAAAATAAGAAGTGACCATGGCAAAGAATTTGAAAATGAAAACTTTGAAAGTTTTTGTCTTGAACATGGCATTTCACAGAATTTTTCATCTCCTAGGACACCTCAACAAAATGGGATAGTTGAAAGGAAAAATTGAACTTTGATTGAAATGGCTAGAACAATGCTCAATGAGTATGGTTTACCAACTTACTTTTGGGCAGAAGCCACAAATACTGCTTGTTATATTTCAAATCGAGTTTTCAAAAGACCTCTCCTAAACAAAACTTCATTTGAGCTAAGGAATGGAAGAAAGCCCTTGATATCATATTTTAGAGTATTTGGATGCAAGTACTTCATATCGAATACCAAGGACAACCTTGGAAATTTTGCTTCTAAATCTGATGAAGGTAACTTTTTAGGATATTCTATAACTAGCACAACATATGAAGTATTTAATAAAAGGTCATTAACTGTTGAAGAATCTATGCATGTTGTTTTTAATGAATCTAGTAGACTTGATCTTGTGAAAGATAGTGTTCTTGATGATGTTGTAGGAACCATGGAAAGACTTGATCTTGGAAATGAAATAGAAGAAAATGATCAAGAAGATTCACATCAAGATGATTCTCTACCTCAAGCTCAAGAGGAAAATAGGCAAGAGCTCCCAAAGGAATGGAGATTGACAAAAGATCACCCCAAAGAGCAAATCATTGGTGATCCTTCAAAGGGAGTAAGTACTAGATCTCACCTCAAACATTTAGCTTCTGACCTTGCTTTTGTTTCTCAAATTAAGCCTAAAAATATTGATGATGCTCTTAATGATGAAAGTTGGGTGATTGCCATGCAAGAGGAAATCAACCAATTTAAGAAAAGTAAGGTATGGACCTTAGTACCTAGACCCAATGAGCATCAAATTATAGGTAGCAAATGGGTGTTTAGAAATAAACTAGATGAACAAGGTTCAATAACTAGGAATAAGGCTAGATTGGTTGCAAAAGGGTATAATCAGGAAGAATGAATAGATTATGATGACACCTATGCTCCTGTAGTTAGATTAGAAGCCATAAGAATACTTTTAGCATATGCATGTCATATGAATTTCAAACTCTTTCAAATGGATGTAAAAAATGTCTTTTTAAATGGTTTTATAGAAGAAGTATATGCAGAACAACCATCAGGTTTTGAAAGCTATGATTTGCCAAATCATGTTTTTAAACTTTCAAAAGCTTTATATGGTTTGAAACAAGCTCCAAGAGCCTAGTATGAAAGACTAAGTTCTTTTCTCTTAGAAAATAACTTTACAAAGGGGAATGTTGACACTACATTATTCATTAAAAAGCATAAACATGATATCTTACTGCTTCTAGACCCGACATAATGTATAGTGTATGCTTATGTGCACGATTTCAATCATGTCCAAAAGAGTCTCATTTAAATGCAGTAAAAAGAATTCTAAAATATTTACATGGCTCATTGCATCTAGGTTTGTGGTATCCTAGAAATTCATCCTTTTACATTGTAAGATATTCAGATGCTGATTATGTTGGTAGTATTTTAGATAGAAAAAGTACTTCAGGTACTTGTCACTTTATTGGAGAGTGCTTAGTTTTTTGGTTTAGCAAGAAACAAGTTTCAGTTGCTCTTTCTACCGCTGAAGCGGAGTATGTAGCAGCAGGATATTGTACACAAATCCTTTGGATGAAACAACAACTTAAGGATTATGGTCATAGCATGAACCATATACCTATTAGATGTGACAATACAAGTGCAATAAATTTCTCTAAGAATCCCATTCAACATTCTAGAAGTAAGCATATTGACATTAGACACCATTTTATTAGAGATCATGTTCAATATGGAGATGTTATATTGGAATTTATAAGTACAGACAATCAATTGGCAGATATCTTCACTAAGTCTCAAAGCATTGTCATCCTAGGTACTATGTGCTTAAGAAAAGGCCACTCCTTTTCTCAAGATCATTTAAGTGGCAAACCGTACGTACCCTCGGCCTCAAGACAGCGATGACAGAGCAACTTCAGGCCTGTCATATGAAGGATTTTGTTGACATTCATCAACCAACTTTAAGGGAGCCCATCTGGGAATTTTTGAGCACTTTGCAAGTGTCTCCCACTGGCATGGTGAAGTTTCAATTGTGCAAGAATCCTAACACTCTCTACCATAGAATTTGGAAACTTGTTCAACCTTCCCTCTGATGGCATCCTGAACGACAGTGAAGTTGAGTTCTATGCTACTCGGGCATGGACTCACCTCGATCATGATTGCAGCTGGGACGTCAAAAAGACAAAGAGCACTCACCTTCGATCCCCAGTGCATAAGTATTTGCATAGGTTTCTGACCTATAGCATATTTGCCCGAGGAGACAGCAATGGCACAATTCGGAAGTCTAAGCTTTTTATCCTGGAGATGGCCTGAAGAGGCCTCACAGTGGCTTTATCTCGATGGTTTGCGAACCATCTCTTGTCAATTGCCACTAAGCCCTCCGAAGACATTCTGATTGGTGGGTACGTGACCCACATTGCCTTGAAGCTCAGATACTTAAAGCTGGATGAACATAACTTCAACCTCATCCTAGGGCATCCTCGAGACCAACTGGACGTCGAGTCCTTCATCAAGATGGGAGCGGCTGTTCGAATTGTGTTTGAGAACATCTACTACTGCTTCACCAACACTGCTGGTGAAATCATTTGGGAAGAAAATGACTCGGAGGACTTCAAAGCTGGCCTCCAATGAATTCAGCAGAAAAAGAGGGCTCGAGTTGAGGTGGCACCTCTAGAGGTTGAGCAGGACATCGGACAATCCTCTGTCTCCACACAAAATTTAGCTCAGCAAGTGGTTGACCTCTTGGCACCACGATTTGAGAGGCTGCAGGCTTCGATGGATGAGAGGTTGGAGAACCTCAAGGACTTTATGGAGTCTCGGATGGACAGCCTCGAGGCAAAAGTTGCTTGTCTTAGAGATAGGATGTCCGGTTAGATGATAGGCTAGATGTTTCTGTTAGCCTTGCTATGTTTGTAGGAAATTTTAATTTCCTTTCTGACTTTTAATTACTTTTGTGTTTGTACTTTTCTTACTTAATTAATATATTTGTTTTCTTTTCCATTATAGTTTATCTTTATTGATATTCTTTTTGTTGATGACAAAAGGGAGAGAAACTAGCAATATATTAAGATAAGTGCAAGCAATAAGATAAGTGCAAGCAATACTTAATTTTGAATCAAAATGTTGAACCTAGCAATATATTGTTTAAAGTTAAGTTTAAAGTTAAGTGAAATACTTAAATTTTGATTCAAAATGAATATGCAAGTATGCAAATGAGCTTTATACATCTTAAATATATCTTAAGTATACTTTGCATATACCATGATGCAAGTTACATAAATGAATATGCACTTGATATACTCTAAATATACCTTACATATACTTCATGCTTTAAAGAAAATTTTGGTATACATTGGATATATTTTGCATATAACTTGCATATACTTAAAACTAGAAAGTTTATTTTGATGCTACACTTCATCATTCTCTACAATTCTTGCACTTCATCATTTTTTATCCTAAGCATCTTTTGAGGGGGAGACTTCTCAAAAGCACATATTGCTAGATTATTTGTCACCATCAAAAAGGGGGAGATTGTTGAACATTGAGAGGTATTTCCATCATTTTGATGATAACAAATAAAATAGCAATATTATATTTAACATACTTGTTTTCTAAGTCTATTGAACAGGGTATGGAATATGATAGCAAGAATGGAGAATGGAAGATTAATCTTCAAAAGATAAAATTGAAGAAATAGCATGTTCACCCCCGTGACCCTATGTGTCACACCCGTGATGAAGCCTAGCGCCAACAAACCAACATTTAAAGTTCACGGCCATGAAAGAAGATAGCAACTGTGAATGATCATATCAGTCACGCCCATGAAATAAAGTCATGCCCGTGAAAAAATATGGCAAATTCTTTCAAAGAGCTTCACAGCCAGAGTCACCACTTGGACCACGGCTTGGAAGGATGTCACGCCCATGAAGATGAAATGTCACGCCCGTGAACCAATACTTACAAAACCTTCCAGAATGCTTCACGGTCAAGGTCACCACTCAAGTCACGACTTGGAAGAACAATCACGACCGTGAAAGATAAAAGAGAAACATGTCAGGCGCGATTATTAGGGTTGGTGCAACGGCTATTTCCACATTAAATGCAATCAAACGGCTAGAATTCACCATGGAAGTATAAATGCAAGTCATTTATAAATCTAGAACAAGAGAATAGCTAATACTTTGAATCAAAATCTTGTTGTAAGCCATTTGTGCATTTAACACTTTCAAAACAAACATTTATTCTCTGTGAAAATCTTTTTGCTCATTATTTTTTGAGCATTAAAGATTTGTAAGTGTTTCTCTCTGTAATCATCCACTCAAATGAGTTTGGGTATCTTGGGGTTAAGAGTAGAACACTTGTAAGGGTTAGTTGTGTGAGCCTTCAAAATACAAGGTAAAGGTTAGTTGTGTGAGCCTTCAAAACACAAGGTAAAGGTTATTTGTGTGAGCCTTTAAAACACAAGGAATTGGTTATTGTGTGAGCCATTAAAACACAAGAGATTTTTGGGTTAGGTGTAATCCATTGTTATAAACACCATAGTTGGGAGTGAGCTTGTAAAACTCCATTGTAACACTTAAAGTGTTAGTGAAACTCCCAATTGAGATTAGGAAGAGGAGTAGGGTTTGTTAACACCCGAACCTCTATAAAAATCCTTGTGTCAAATTTCTCTATCCCTCCTAAACTTAACTTTTCATTCTGCATTTTTAAAGTTAAATTTTTAATATCCAATTCAACCCCCCTTCTTGGCTCAATATCTAGGCAACATAAGGCTAGATTAGTTGTCAAAGGGCATAATCAATAGGAAGGTATAGATTATGATGAAACCTATACTTCAGTCGCTAGATTAGAAGCAATTAAAATACTTTTAACTTTTGCATGCTACATGAATTTTAAACTTTTTCAAATTGATATCAAAAGTGTCTTTTTAAATGTCTTTATAGAAGAGGAAGTCTATGTTGAGCAACCTCCCAGTTTTGAGAGTCATACATTGCCAAATCATGTGTTTAAGCTCACTAAGGCCTTATATGGTTTAAAACAAGCTCCAAGAGCTTGATATGAAAGGCTTAGTGCATTTTTATTAGAAAATGATTTTTTCAAAAGGACATGTAGACACAACTTTTTTTATTAAAAAGCACAAGCATGATATATTACTTGTTCAAATTTATATTGATGATATCATTTTCGAGTCTACTAATAAATTAATTTGCCAAGAATTTGCTAAGTATATGACTAAGGAGTTTGAAATGAGCATGATGGGTGAGCTCAAGTTCTTCTTTGGTCTTCAAATCAAGCAATGATAGCATATTCATCAATCAATCCAAGTACACCAAAGGACTATTAAATAAATTTGGAATAGAAGGGTGTAAGATTGCGAAGACTCCAATGAGCACATAAACCAAATTGGACAAAGATGAAAAGGGTAAGAGTATAAATGAAAATCTTTATAGATATATGATTAGATCTCTTTTATACCTTACTGCTTCTAGACTTGACATTATGTATAGTATATGCTTATGTGTTAGATTTCAATCATGTCCTAAAGAATCACATTTGAATGCTATTAAAAGAATCTTAAAATATTTATATGGCTCTTTAGGTCTATGGTATCCTAGGAATACTTCTTCTCATATCATTGGCTTTTCAGATGCTAATTATGTTGGTAGTCTATTAGATAGAAAAACACACTTCAGGTACTTGTCACTTCATTGGAGAATGTCTAGTTTCTTGGTTTAGTAAGAAACAAGTTTCAGTTGCATTATCAACCGCTGAAGCAGAATATGTGGCAGCAAGATGTTGTTGCACTCAAGTTCTTTGGGTGAGATAATAACTTAAAGATTATGGTCAAATAATGGATCATATTCCTATCAAATGTGACAATACTAGTGTTATAAATCTTTCTAAGAACCCTATCCAGCACTTTAGCAGCAAACATATAGACATTAGGCATCACTTCCTAAGAGATCATGTCCAAAATAGAGATGTTGTGCTAGAATTCATTGACATAAATAACCAATTGGCTGATATTTTTACCAAACCTCTCAATGGTGAAAGGTTCTGCTTTATAAAAAGAGAGCTTGGAATGCTTGATGACACCACATTGTCTTAAAAGATAATTCTTATGTAATGAGTATACTTTGATTTTTTTTTTAAATCTTATATTGCGAACTTTGAGTGATATTGTGATTATTTGATAATTTGTATGATTATATTATATGACAAAAGTGTTTATTTTTATGTTTAAAATGTTTAGGAAATGTTTGGATATCACATATTCTTGAATATGACTTATTTTTATTTTTTATAAATTTTTAGATATTGACGCCCGTGAATAAATCTTCATGGTTGTGAAAATGGTAGCCAAAACCAACAAATTCGATCACGACTTGTTTCACACTTTGGATCACAATTTGATCGCGTGACAGCCTTTATTCACGTACATGATTGTTTAGCGTCACAACCGTGAAAATGCCTCAATTTTTAGGCAGTATCGTTCACACCCGTGAACATTCATTCATGATTATGAATCGATCGAAATATAACCTAAAATTCACTGTTTTCTCTCACTTTCTCTCTTTTCAAAATCACAACAATCATAATTCCTCATATTTTTCGGCCAAATCCAGCCTCCCAAACACCTTGTTACCACATATCCTTACCGAAATCAATCACCAAACACCTCAATCACTTTTGTTTCTGACTTTTAGGGTCTGATTTCAAACCTTAAGTTAGAATTTCTTTTTTCCTCTCAAACCTTCAAACTCTTCAATAGCTTCAGGATCTGGTCAATCAAAAGGGAAAAAGAAGAGTTTGGCCCCAAAGCAACACACATATTATTTACTCAATTTCATACCGTAACATTGCCATCCAAGATATGTTTGCCTCAAAAAACAGCCTCTCTTATCAACGAGGACCTTCGATTGGGGGTGTGTCAAGACATTAGGCCTTACCTCCAATATGAAGGTTTGGTTACGCAAGTGCGGTCGGTTGGCGTTTGTTGATATCTATTGACCCACCCTTCGGGAGCCGACTTTGGAATTTCTTAGCACATTACAGGTCTCTCCGGTAGGGAAAGTCTCCTTCCAACTCTGCAAGTAGGAGAAAATCCTGACCGCCATTGAATTTGGAGAGATTTTCAAACTCCCACATGAGGGATTGATCCAAGAGAATGATGCTAGATTTTACCCTCACGATATCTGATCCTATTTTGGCAGTGACTGCAGCTGGGACATCAAAAAGACGAAAAGCACACATATGATATTACTAGTGTTTTGCTACATTCATCGATTACTCACCTACAGCATCTTTGCTCGGGGTGATAGCAACGGCTCAGGTCAAAAGTTTGAATTGTTTATATTTGATATGGCTCGAAAGAGTGAGCCTATGGCACTATCCTAGTGGTTTACTTCTCATTTACAGTCCATTGCCTCCAAGCCTTTAGGAGACATTCTTATCAAAGGTTATATGACTCATTTGACGGTAGATCTGGGATTTTTGGACCTCAACAATCATGTTTACAATATTGTTCCAACTTCTCCTAGAGATCGACTCAACATTGAGTCATTCATCAAGATAGGAGCAGCGCTGAGAGTCCACCATAAGGATGAAGTGTCTTACTACTTCATCACCCCAACAGGAGAGGTGTCATGAGAGCCTAAAGACTCCGAGGAATTCAAAATGGGATTTCAAGGGCTCCAGCAGAGGAAGAGAGCCCTTGTTGAGACTCCACCTCCAGTTGTTCCAAATGCTCCTTCTACTACTGAGACCTCTTTGGCACCTCTGCCAGACTTGGCACAGTAGATTGTCGCACTTCTAACTCCTCGCTTTGACATGCTTCAGGAAAGCATGAACACCTTTCAGGAGTCGATTGATACAAAACTAGAAAACCTCAAGGACTTTGTCGAGTTTAGGATTGATAGCCCCGAGGATGAGGCAGCTCGTCTTCATGAGCAGATGTCTAGCTTCAAGCCATGACTTTCACTATTTATTTTTTTTACTTTTTATGTCTTAGGATCCTTAGGATCATGTTATCATAATACTTTTTCATATTTAGGCAAGTCTCTTTTATATTTTACAACTCATGTGACTTGTAAATCTTTTGTTAATGCAATGATATATATTTTATTTTATTATGACAAAAAGGGAGAATAAGTAAGCAAATGAAAATGTTAAGTTCCATGCAATATATGATAGTACACTTTGAAATATACCCTCATATACTTGGCATGAATACTTTGTTTATCTTGATATGAATGCTATGAAGCTTCTCTTGCATCTTGTACTTCTTATGATTTATGTTTATTAAGTATCAATTGAGGGGGAGAAATTTTATTTTCTCTTTAGATCTTATATTGCTTAATTATTTATCACCATCAAAAAAAGGGAGATTGTTGAACCTTGAGAGATATTTCAGCAATTTTGATGATAACAAATAATTAGGCAATAAGGAATTTAACCACGTTTTGTGCTCTAAGTGTGTTAGATAAGTTATGTATTCCTAAAACCTTGAAGCAAGTTGAAAGAGAAGAATTGAAGCTCAATATATTAAAAAAATGCAAAGAGTCACGCCCGTGGTGCAAAATCACCACCCCTGTGAAAATAGTTTTTCATACTCGTGAAACCAGTAAGTGTCAAGACTATTCATTCAAATGTTCACAACAATGAAGCATTAGCCCAACCATGAAGATTGATAAAATCATGCCCGTGAAGATTTTGTCACGCCCATGAATGACCATTCATTTTCAGACAGAATAAGTCGCAACTAGAGTCACGACTTTCATTCACAACTATGAAGAACAGTCATGCCTGTGAATCTAGAGAGAGAAAATTGTCAGGCACAAATGGGAAAGTAGTTGAACAGCTATTTTTACATTAAATGCACCCCAAAATCGCTATATTTGATCTGGAAGTATAAATACAACACATTTATGACTTCTAAAAAGTTAGAAAAATAATCATTCAATCTTCTAATCTTGTATAGATTTGTGCATTTATTTTTGCTTCAACAACTTTCATTAATTTGTGATTGTGAAACCATAATTGCTGAGCATTTTGTTGGTGAACAACCCCCCTTTTTAGTTATTA
Organism: Triadica sebifera; assembly: GCA_023653625.1. Taxonomy (NCBI): domain Eukaryota; kingdom Viridiplantae; phylum Streptophyta; class Magnoliopsida; order Malpighiales; family Euphorbiaceae; genus Triadica; species Triadica sebifera. Next base: position 22,797,706 of record CM042900.1, read on the forward strand.
TTTTGGGCAACATGTATGAATGTGTAAACTCTGAATCTATCAATGCATGTTTGTTAGAGCCAAAAAGAAGGAATTTACCAATTATGATATCAGGTGTATCCTTCTCCTCTCGACCTCGCAATGTATATGCCCATGTTGGAGTAGCTCTATTACCTTCTAGTCTCTCCACAGTTTCTTATCTGAACAGGCTAGGCCCTACTCGACCTCCTTTCATCTACCTCGACCTCTGCCCTATCCAAAAGCCTGCATCTATACCAGCTCAGTGCTCCTTGAAACTCTACCAAACTGTAGTATCGGGCAATTTTTTTCTCAAATGATCCTTGGAACCACACCTCAAGCAAGCTCATGTTGTCCATGAACATTCTCTTGGATGAGAACGACCATAATGTTGACATATTGGTAGAGGTAGAGATCTACGCGGTGCCTGTGTCGGTGCATTGGCTGCCGAAGAAATGAATCTTGTGCGTTATCCTCACTTGAAAGAAAAAGGTCAGTTAGAACCCCCAGCCTGAAATCAACCACTAAAAGATCTTTCCCTCTTGCTACTAGATGGACCTCCACTCGTCTATGGCATAGGTCTCCTAAGGCCTCTATCTTGTGTTGGTTGTTATGCCGCTAACACTCTCTCATCTATTCTAGTAGATGCTAATAAACTAAGGAAGTTCATCAAAGGTAGGGCTGAGAATTGTCACATAATCGAATCTCTCAACCCATCCTCAAATCTCTGGCACTTATCAACATCTATGGATACAATGCCACCGATATACTTGCATAGATGTGTGAATTCTCTCTCATCAAAAATTATCTCTTCTTGTCATCTATATAGATAGAAGGAATATATTGCTTCTAGAATTTCTCTAGAAAGAATTCCCAAGTCATGAGATTAGGTGCCTCTGTACTCTGTGACTCTAACTACCACCAATCATATGCCTATTCTTGTACAAATGACACTACATACTCATATTTCTGCTCATCTATGCAATATAGTTAATCAAAGACTCGCTTTGCCCGTTTTAACAAAAACTTTGCCATAGAGGGGTCATCTTCCCGTTTACCATAAAAATCGAGTGCCCCTAACTTCCTCAGCCTCTCAAATTGTAACATATAAGGGATTGGTTGTGATGCTCTTTATAGCAAGTCTATCATATTTCTCATAAGCTCTGTTTATCTCGTACCAGCAACAAACTGCTCATGTGATGAACTAGCACCTAGCCTCATTACTTTCAACCTCTTCATCCACTATCTGTCGTGATCTAAAAGCCATAACCTACCTATATCATAAAAGTAGTGGCCCTAATCAGTAAGCAGTAACTTATATACTCAATTGTGGATACACACACATCATAATTATTTTGAAACTTCTTTTTAAATCCCAAAACTACCTAAACTGGTCTCTGATACCAAAAACTGTAACACCCCCTCATCCCAACAATGCGTGTCTGGATGAGGGAGTACTATTTATATATATACAGCTTTACTAAACTAAAACTTTTCACATAATAGAAGAGATAATAAACAAAACAGTAGAGTTATCCAAAACAAAGAATTACTTTACAATATTGTAAAAGTAATTCAAAATAAAAATACAAAAGTTGTGTGATCCACAATATTCAAAACAGGTTACTCTACTGGATTAGGTCACCACTAGATTTATCTACTATCCCTTGGTATATCTCTGTTATATCTGTGCAAGAGAAACTCTCATGCTAAGCTCTAAGGTTAGTGGTGTATATAAATAAGATAATAAACTATACTCATGTAATATGCAACAATGTGTCATCATACATACATGTCAAGTTAAATAATTTTTTTTCTTTTATATATTCTTTATACATATACATATAGATTTTTTCATATGCAAATATTACATAACCATCCTATACAAATAAATTATTCTTTTATATTCATATTTATGAACAACCAATTCACATACAAAAGTCTTTATATCAAGTTAATGTATTTATATCCATAACATCTAGAAACCAATAATCAAAGTAACAGGGTTGGTCATACAGGTATAATAATGTTTCCATCTGAGCATTTAATATATAAGTGCTATTACCGATATCAATGTATATGTGTCATCACCGTCATTAATAAAAGTGTCATCACCGACATTAATAAGAGTATTATCACCAGCATTAATAAGACTGTTATCAGTAGTATTAATAGACTCCTAATTGATATGTCAAATTATCCAATACTCTAGTTCTAGACTAGGTGCTTTAAGGCTTAGTTAATTTGACTAGAAAATTTATAACTCTTTAAGTCACTCATTTCTTGGGTTTAATGGCTCAATTAATTACATAATTGATAAATAAAAAATATAATTTTCATAATATAACAAAATTTCCATTATTTTACATATTAAATTCTTCACTTTATATTCTGCCCTATTACTAGCAAATTTTATGTTCTATATTGTATCTCAGTTTTAGTTATATTATAACTCGAATTAGATTAAGTGGTCTTCTAGAGATTTATAGCCCCAGATCTTATATTTAATTAGAAATTCTAATTAATTAATTTTGAGTTCTGTAGCAAAAGTTATAGATAATTGAACACTGATTGTTCAATGGAAATTCTACTTAGAATTTCGCGACAGATTTCAGGTCTAACATTCATACCAATTTTTAACATAGTTACCATCAAAATTAGGTCTTATATTATTCATAAAAGTTTTATTCCTATATCTTAAATTTTAAATCCAATAAAGAACACATTAATCAGAATTATAAAACTTAAATTATAGTAATATATGTATTGATTGCTCCATAGAATCCGGTAAAGAACATACATAATCACCAAACTCAATTTTTACCAAATATAATTATAAGTCTAGCAAACATTCATCTCCAGAATTTTATTACAAAATACTACTAATTTACAATCATTTACATGTCAAATGCTCAAATCATACAACTTGATAAAATATAAGTTATTGTCTTAAGTTATGCACTTACCTTAGTCTTTCTTCTCTCTTACTCTCTATATCTCTTTTTTCTTTTCCTTTATTCGTTTGACCTTGTTCGTTATCAATTTGAGCTCCTAAAATACATAAGAAACATTGTCAGCAACATTTCTTTATCAAACCCTCTCTAGACCCTAAACTCTCTCTCTCTTATAACATGCTCTAATCACTTTCTTTCTTTAGAGAAAACATTAAAGAGAAGAAAAAAACCACATTACCTTCACTTATTTGCTTCCATGGCCGAACCCTAAGGTTTCCTTTCTCTTTTTTTTCTTGCTTATTTCCCACTTTCAAGTCTTCTACTAACTTCCTCTCTTTCCTTTGAGCATGAAAATACCTTTTTCCATGTCTTTCTCTCTCTTTTTCACACTTTCTTTATCTTTAAAAGGTTTGGTTATGGAGGAAGGATGGAGGAATATGGTATACAAGCTAAGTGTAGAAAATTATAGATTAAGGGTTATAAAGAAAAAAGAAGAAGAAGAAACAAAGAATAGGAAAATGACAAAAATCATTAATAATGGTCCCATTTTCTTAATAAATATCTAGATATTTATGTTAATTAGCTTCTTAATGTATGACACTTTGTGTGGCAGGCCAAGTCATCTATCATGTGCCCAAAATCATTCATTTAATTAGTAAACATTTCACTTTATTCTCCAATTTTTGATAAATTACAAATTTATCCTAAAACTTTTCAAATTTGCAATTTAGTCCCTTCTCCACTACATTCACCAATTTCTAACATACTCTATCTTTGCCTGAGGTGATAACAACAGCTCAATCTGAAATTCCGAATTGTTTGCTATTTGAATGGGCTAGATCAAATCAACCAGTTGCCTTGTCCATATGGTTTGCTTATCATCTCCATTGGATCCTCGACGAAGCCTTCGGGTGACATCCTCATTGGAAGCTAAGTCACTCACTTGGCTGTGGAGCTAGGACTTTTGGATCTTAATGATCACATATATACCATTTTCCCAGCTTCTCCTAAAGATCGACTTGACATCGAATCCTTTATCAAGATAAGAGTTGTTGTCAGAATCATCTACTAAGATGATGTTTACTATTGCTTTATCATACCTGAAGAAGAAATGGCATGGAAGCCAGAGGACTCTGAGGCATTCAAAGCCAGATGGTTTGCTTATCATCTCCATTGGATCCTCGATGAAGCCTTCGGGTGACATCCTCATTGGAAGCTATGTCACTCACTTGGTTGTGGAGCTAAGACTTTTGGATCTTAATGATCACATTTATACCATTTTCCCAGCTTCTCCTAGAGATCGACTTGACATCGAATCCTTTATCAAGATAAGAGTTGTTGTCAGAATCATCTACTAAGATGATGTTTACTATTGCTTTATCATACCTGAAGAAGAAATGGCATGGAAGCTAGAGGACTCTTAGGCATTCAAAGTTGGTCTTCAAGGTCCATAGCAGAGGAAGAGGGCTAGAATTGAGCCTCTTGCAAATTCATCAAATATCTCGGATACCACAGTAGCTATCGCAACATCTTCAACATCTTAAACGGACTTGGCTCAACAACTCATAGCTTTGACCAATCCTCGATTTGACATGCTTCAAGCAAACATGGATTCCTTTGAGCAATCAGTTGATAAGAAGTTAGATGACCTTAAAGACTTCATCGAGTCTAGAATTGATAGTCTAGAGGAGGAGATCGCTCATCTTCGCAAGCAGTTATCTAGCTTCAGGCCATGAACTATCCTAGCTTTAAGTTTTTTTTTCTAGGATCATTAGGATAGAAAAGCATCTTTTGTTTGTAATCAAACTCGTGCTTGTAATCCTTTTTTTGCTTAAGTAATGGATATGAAAATTTGCTTTCATCTTGTTTATTGTCTTCTTTCTTTATTTATTTCTTTTTTATGATGACAAAGGGTGAGAATAAATAATAAAGATATCTTGATATATGCAAATTCAAAATGTGTCTAAACGTAACATATACTTGACATATACTTAACATATACCTTCCATATACTTGCATATGTTATGATCAATACTTTAATTGAATATCTTTTGAACTTCTTCCTTTATGTGATTATGGTTTAAAATGTGGCATTATTATGCTTTTATTTTTTCACTTTCTGATAAGCATCTTTTAAGGGGTAGAAATTCATTTCTCCTTAGCCACATATTGCAAGATTATTTGTCACCATCAAAAAGGAGAAAATTATTGAACATTTAGGGGTATTTTTGTTATTTTGATTATCACAAATAATTGAATAATAAGGAATTTAACCATATATTGTGTTCTAAGTATTTTAGACAAATCATATATTCTTAAGACCGAGAAGAATGTTGATTCAAATTAATTAAAGTTCAAAAGATTAAAAATCAACAAAGATTCACGTTCATGACAAAGTTCATCACGCCCATGAATAAAGTAACACTCGTGATCAATAATCACTACATCCGTGAAACTTCAATTTCATGCCCGTATCTTTTATATATCCACGCTCATGAAATCTTTAGTATCAATTCTCTCAAGTTCAAATGTTGATGATTGTGAAGCATTGGCCAAACCGTGAAACAAGAATAGTCACGCCCGTAAAAGATCATCCATTATTGGGTAGAAGCGTTCACGACTAACTTCACTACTTATGTCACGGCTTCACGAAGAACAGTCACACTCGTAAAGTCTTAGTCATACCTGTGAAGCTGCATAATTGATATTGACAGATGCAAATGAAAAAGTGATTCAACGGCTAGTTTTGCATTAATTGCACCCAAAATGGTTTTATTTCTCAGAGGAAGTTATGAACTTTCTAAGGTTAGACAATAAGAAATCAAGCATTCAATCTTTGTAAAGTCATTTGTACAATTATTCAAATATGATTTTTATAATCTCTCTTGTTGAGGTCTTTTGGTTAGTGGGGTCATTTGATGAGGAATTCTTTAAAGAAAATGGCTTGACCCTCAAAATGGATCAATGGAGCTCAAGCTTGAAGAGAAATAACCCTTTCTTCTTATCCATATATATAGGATTAATTAAAATATTTATGTAACAGTTTTACAGACTAATTAAATATAGTCCGTGTATTTAGAATACAAAAGCCCTATTTAGTTGACATTTAATTAGTGTATTCTTACTTATTTGGAGTGTTGATTTGCAATTATATTGATTCTTTAGGATTTTATTTGTGGTTCTTTAGTTATTTCATCTTAGTTTATCTTCAATTACAACATACTTTCAACACTTGTTTTCATTTGATCAAATTTGGGAAAATTTTGCTATTGAAGAATTAGGATTTTTAAGCTTAATCAATTTAGGGCTTTTTGATTCATATTTTTTAATTGTGAATTTGAGTAGTGGATCTATAATTGCATACATTAGTGTTAATTTGGCTTGATTTGGGGTCAGTTTGAGTACTTCTTGGGGTAGTTTAAGTTCCACTTAGGAATTACCGAATTCTTAACTATTTTACCTTGTCTAATTCTTTGCACTCTTAAGCTTATTTTTCTTATTTACTATATGTTTTGCATCTAATTACATTATTTGAGTTACATTTTTCATTTGTGTACTCAATATTATAAAAAAAATGCATACACACTTTTTTCATCTGTGTTATTTTCTTTGAATTTGATCATTACTTTGGTTCTAGTTTTTGTGTTACTTTTATTGATAGGCTTTTCATTGTAATTCTTTATAAATTGCTACTCTGTGGTACTTTATTTAAGTTATGTCAATTTTGAAGTGCGACTCTAAGAAGGGCATAGAATGGTAAAAGGCTTATGTGAATGAAACACGAGCATTGTGTTATATCCTTTAAATGAAACATGTGAGAGAGTGTTGTGAGGATAATTTTTATTATGCTAACACTTACTTGCAGCCTATACATCATGTTTGGGGAAAGAAGCAAAAGTGGTGACATGAACATGAATGAGATAACTTACATATTGGGAGCTATGCAAATGCAGTTTGCTAAGTTTGACCGAAATTTGAATAATATGAAGGATGAGATTGAAGTGGTGAGACAATCACAACAATCAAATGTTACACATGGAAGGCAAGGGAGAATTAGCCAGCAAACACAAATTGAGGATAAAGATGATGAGATTAGCATGCGAGAAGAGGAAGATGTTAATTCCACAAATGATTGCATAAGGAGAGAGGGTAGATAAGAAAGGAGAGATTATAATATCAACTCCATAGAAATAAAAATACTTTCATTTAAGGGGAGAAATGATGTTGAATCCTACTTAAAGTGGGAGAGATAGGTGGAACTCTTTTTTTTATTGTTACAATTCCTCAATAAAGAAGAAAGTGAAGATTGCAATAGTGGAATTTACAGACTATGCATTGGTATAGTGGGACCATCTGCATGTTTCTAGAATAAGGAATGGTGAGAGGCCTATTGAGACTTAGGGTGAGATGAAAGTTGTTATGACAAGGAGATTTATGTCTTCTTACGATTACAGAGAGTTACACTACAAATTGCAAAGATGTCTATATCAGTTGAGGAATACATAAAGAAATAGAAATTTCCATGATTAAAGCCAATATTGAGGAGGACCGGGAGGCAACTATGGCACGATTTTTGAGAGGATGGAATAGGGACATAGCTAACATAGTAGAGCTACATCACTATGTAGAGCTTGAAGAAATGGTGAATATGGTAATGAAGGTGAGAGCTAGCTTTAACAAAAAGGGGCAGCAAAGAACACCTCCAACTACAGTCCTAATTGGACTTCAAAACAGGAAAAGTAAGGAAAAGGGGATGGATTCCAAGGAGAAAATAGTGGAGTCCAATAAAGGTAAAGGTACCTCATCCTTCAACAAAGGTATTTCTGACTCTCAAATTTTTCTAATAAACAAAGGAACATTAAATGTTTTAAATGCTTTGGGAGGGGCATATTGTTTCACAATGTCTAAATAAGAAAACTATGTTTATAGAGAAAAATAAAGAGATTGTATATGAATATAATAATGATTATATGCCTAATTTAGAAGATTGTGATGATGATGACATTAAATATGTTATTTGTGGTGAATCTTTTTGTAGTTAGGCATGCTCTTAATGTACAAGTTAAGAATGAGAGTTTGGAACGAAGAGAGAACATCTTTTACACTAGGTTTCAGTAAATAGGAAGTTTTGTAGCTTGATTATAAATAGGGCTATTGTGCAAACATGGCTAGTACTACCTTGGTTGATAAATTAGGTTTGAAGTGTGAAAAACACCCGAAACTGTATAGGCTACAATGGTTGAATGATAGTGCAGAGGTTAAGGTCACAAAGCAGGTTATATTGCCCTTTTTTATTGGAAGGTATGTTGATGAGGTTAGATGTGATGGTGTACCTATGCAAGCGGGTCACTTGTTAGAGAGACTATGGAAATTTATTAGAAAAGTTTTGTATGATGGGTACAAAAATATATATTTTTTTTTTTAGTATGGAAGGTAAGTCGATTGCCTTAGCACCTTTATCTCCAAAAAAGGTGAACCAAGACCAATTAAAAATAATGCAATCTGTAAGTAAGGATTCAGGTAATGAGCAAACAAAAAAAAAGGAAAATAAGTCAGGGAAGAAAAGAAACATATTTGTGGTCTAATGGTTAATGGTTGCACAAGTGAAGAAAAGAAAGCGGGATGTGTAGAAAAGTAGAATTTGAGGTGTCAAGAAAAGAGTGAAAAAAAAATAGTTCTTTCTATGCAAAAGAGGGAGAGCTTAAGAGAGCTTATCTAGGTAGGAAATCTCTTGTAGTAATTAGGTTCAAAGAGAGTTTGTTTTCTATGAGTGACCCTAACCTGAGTTTGCTTAATTGTTTTGTGTCCATATTGCAGGAGTTTAAATATGTGATGCCTGAAGTATTGGCTAAAGGACTGCCATCTTTAAGAGGCATAAAGAATATAATTGATTTCATGGTTGGAGCAACTATTCAAAATTTTCCAGCTTATAAAAGTAACCCCGAGGAAACAAATGAGCTTCAAAGGAAAGTGGATGAGTTGTTGGTAAAAAGGTACATGAGGAAGAGCCTTAACCCGTGTGTTATAATAGTACTTTTGGTACCTAAGAACGATGAGACTTGGAGAATGTGCATGGATTGTAGAGCTATCAACAATATCACTATAAAGTATCCCCATCCCTATGCAAAAGAGAGAGAACTTAAGAGAGCTTATCTAGATAGAAATCACTTATAGTGATTAGGTTCAATGAGAGTTTGTTTTATATGACTTACATTGACCTGAGTTTGCCTAGTTGTTTTATGTCTCTATTGCAAGAGTTTAAAGATGTGATGCTTGAAAAGTGGCATAAAGCATAAGATAGATTTTATGCTTAGAGTAACTATTTCAAATCAGCCAGCTTATAAAAATAAGCCTGAAGAAACAAAAAAGCTTCAAAGGCAAGTATGGAAGGTAAGTCGATTATGCTTGTGAATAGTTGTTCAAGCTCGTGAAAATGTTGTGTTTCAAAACGACATAATTTTGAAGTTGTTCAAGCCTATGAATGGGATTTTACAGTCATGAGTGTCACGGTTGTGTTTACGCCTGTAAATATGTCTTCATGTCTATAAATATGTCTTCATGCATGTAAATGAAAATCAATAGAGTTAGTGAGCATAGCCGCATGTTTCTCTTTCCTCCATGTTTTGTACTTGCCTTTATTAGCTACCCTATGTCCCTAAAACCCTTCCTCTCACACTAGACATCTCACCTTCATCTTCTTTTTCTTATTCTTTTCTCTTTTTTAACCTAAGTTTCCATAGATCTAATGTATAAGGTTGAGCTTGAGAAAAAGGTAAGGAGTGTATTGAAGAGTTTAATATTGTTTTCAGTTTCAATGATCTCATAAGACATTTTCACATTGATAAGAGATAGAGGCAGAGGGGAGAATTATCAAAGAACTGGGCAAGCTTAAAGAGCTTGAAGAGTTTAGACTTCATTGTTAAAGGCTAGTACATATATGCATATTAATTCCCTTAATATTGTATGATGTTGTGTTTTATGCCATAAGGTAACTTGAAAATCTGATAAATGATGTGAATTGTGTTTGGTTATGTATATGCATGATGGTTGTGTGATATAAGTGTTAGAAATTTCATAAAAATGTGCTAAGGAGTTAATGATGTTCAAGGGATATTCTTTACATGATTTATGTTAATGAGTTTAAATGATGGTTAAAACATGTTGCTAGCATGAGATGTTGTTAAATGTTGATAGGAGGATTGACATTGGTCAATTTTAGAAGCCCTTACATGATTATAAAGTATGCTCTGTCTATTCTGGAAATTCTAGAAATTCACACGCATGAATGATGCACACAAACACGTTTCACACCCATGGCAAAAGAGCCACACCCGTGAAACTACAACTTATAAAATGCCTAGAACATGCAAAAGCTTTTAGGCCTTGCGTTACTGCTAAGGAAGTCGTGAATGCATGAATTCATGCATGTGAATGTATAATCATGGCCCTGAACATTAATATCCAGTTTTTACCCTCAGTTTTTATGATTTGATCCATGATCTTGAATGTTTGGTTTCATGCTCATGAAGTATATTTCACAGCCATGAAAGATATGTGTTTTATAGATAGTAGTTTTAACATAAACAGTCATGTTTTAGTTCACGAGCAAAAGGTACCCATGAATCCTAATAGTTTTTTCTATACGAAGTTTTATTTTGTAATTTGTTGCCATGCAATATGTGAATAGATCATATGTTATATGTTGTATGCAAACATGATTAATTCATGTGGATGATGGTAATGAGGTAATATACCTCGTCAAGGACACTTTCACGGTCGTGAATGGATATTCACTCCCATGAAATACAATGAGTTTTTAGAATACAATTTTTGATAATGATATTATATGTTGAATATGATTTAGTCATATGATATAGGCTATCAAATACATGATATTAATATAAAGGGACATGAAATAAAAAGCTCAATGCATGAAAATATGTGTACGACACAAAATATATATATATATAATCCTAATATGTGAATATATAAATGAACAACATGAAATTAATTATAGTTTGCATGACTTAACCAGTTTTATGAGGCCACAAAATGATGAGAAATTATGTGTGTATAATGTATGAAAATGAGAAAGTCATGGTATACAATGTAAGGTGTTTACATATAATGGCATACAAGTTTATGATTGTAATTGGCATATGAAATGGAAGTATCTTGAATACTTATGGTTATGTTAAATACTTAAAGACATGTATATGATAATGGAAATCCAAACATAAAGGATATGGTTTTAAATGTCTTGTTCTCTAATCTAGGATTTGACGTAGGATATATGATATATCATTGAAGGAGTTATTATACCTTAGTGTATGTTACTTATACTCAATCAAGGTAGTTTAAGCTCGGGTTGTGAGCACTCCTTTGAAAATATCCAGATAAAGGACAAGATAGCTTAAGCTCAGATTGTGAGCATCATTAATCTTATTTTATACTCAATCAAGATGGTTGAAGCTCGAATAGCGTCTTTGACTTGAGAATCTCAATGGACACACACAGTTAATAAACAAGGTAACTGAAGTTCAGAGAATGCCCCTGTATCACAACCCGCATTCGAATAGTTTGATTTAGAGTTTTGGAAAAAGTAAAGTAAAAGTTATGTGGAAAACAGAATATATGGAATATAATGAAACGATGTGATATACAAAATATGATTAAATAATTGTAAGATATGATATTTGTTTACAATGGTATATATGTGTGTGTGTGTGTGGAATAGGTTACTAAGGACAAGATAAGTTAAACTAATTATACAAAAAAATGTTAAAAAGGAATATGATTTTGTATTATGTTATGGTATAAATGTACAATGTATGTGTGCGAATATGGTTACAAAGGTAAGGATCACATTGAGTGTATGTCCTTAATGTATGATTATTATGACATAGTTATGAAGAAGGTGTAACGAGGATATGACCTTATATGGATGCATGTTGCATAGGTTGTGATCTATGTTATAAGTATGTATGTTCAAATATTAAAAAGGTATGTAACAATTAAAATGTGTAGTCCTATGCATGAACATAAAGCAAATTGTATGAACATTGATATATGAATTCGATTAAGGATGTTAATAAGGTTAATAAGCATGTTTAACTAAGGTAACGAGTTAACATAATATGAAGGCATAATATAAATGAAAATTGTTGTATATGCATGACTTGAACATACACAATTGTTTGTATGTATGTACATATGTACCACTAGACACAAGTTACTTAGCATGAGTATTTCTCACACACATGTTATAGTCGATTTGATGGTTATTAACAGAGAATGTGAGCCTACAAATGAGTCACCGAACAAAATACAGTTGAATAGGTGATACACTAGGATATTTTAATTTTAAGTATCATGTATTTAAAAGAATTGTATTTTCCTTTTGTGAAGTATTGTTTGTAAACCAAAGGCTATGTAAAGCCTATAGAGTATTTTCAGAGTAATAACACAGTTATTTGATTTTCTCTTTTACTTTTCTTATGAATTTTAAAATAGTCATCATAACCATGATGCAAACAATATAATTTAAAAGAAGTTTTATTTTAATCAGATTTTGAAAAAGAACATTTCATAACAATCGCTTATATAATTGATTTAATGTTAATTATATTTAAGAATATTATACTAAAACTTTCACCAGTCTTTCCTTTCATTGATTCCACTTGCAAACAATTACCTGTTCGAACCATTAAATAATATTTAAGCTCATCCTTTTATACTATAATACTAATATATTATTAATGAGTGAACCATAAATATTAAATTCAATCACAAGATGGGAAGGCCACTAATGTTATCCATAATTTGAGAACAAAAAGATAGTATCATTTAAATCAATCAAGAGGGCTTGAGACTGATGTAATGATTCAATCATTAAGCAATCAAACCAATGGTATTGAAATTAAGATACTCGACTGGTTTAATACTTTTCCAAATCACGAATAATGATCTTTTCTATGAAAGTAAAGCCATTAAGTTTGGTGACTATAATGAGATAAGTCTTGAATCAACAAATTCCATAACTAAATTCAAAGCTAATTAAAATGAAAGCTATCTTTTTTTCCTTTTTCAAATCAAATGGCAATGCTAAATTGTAATCAAAGGTGCAAGTTCCATCACTGAATCCTTAAACCGACAAGAAAGGTTTCAAAAATTATTAAACCAGTCTTAGTTAATACTAATTTGAGATATTAGTTAGAATTGAAATTCAAATATGATTCATTTACATTGTCACTTAGATGACCTATTTTCAATAATTAATACGAATTTTCAATTTCAACTTGTTCAATTGTCTAAGGAAAGAAAAAGGAAAAGAAAGCTTGTTGCCTTAAGCCACTAATAAAACTAGATATCCAACGGACACATTCAAAATTCCACATAACTATAATAGAATAGAAAGTCGTTGATCTGTGTTATGCTGGTTCTTCAAAAAGAATTTAATTTAATTAGTTGAAATTGTAAATAAGCTAATGCAAAATAATTTTTCCTATAGCCAAAAGTTTAATATTTGGGCAGCTGCAACTAAACAATCTATAAACTAATTAAACCATAAAAACTGACTCTTTTTCTTTGAGTTATAAAAACTGAATTTTTGTTTTGAATTTTGAAATTTCAAATGTCCTTTTGGTTTTGGTTGAAAAATTTTATTCAAATAGAAAATTAGATAGATATAGAATTGATTTCCGGATTCACTTTTCTTGGCGTTTCTTATTTGCTTTTTGATATTTTACTTTAGAATAGCATTTGGCAATTTTTTTTTAAAAGGAAAAAAAATCTGAGACAGAACGTCAAACAACCAGTAAGAAGACAATTATGCAGAAATTCATCTAATTCGTTTAAATTCATTCTACTAAAATGTGAACCCAACTACATCATCTCCTGTTAAAATGTGATCTTTTCGATTATTTCAAGTCCAAACGAGACGGAATCACACTAACCAATCCATCAATGAAAATCCAAGACGAGTTTCAGTAACTACACAAGCACAATGAAATCCAATATTCCAATAGCAAGTCCCTTCCATATATAAACAGTAGCAATTGAATAAAAGAAAAGAAAACAAAGCGACAAAAACTTGACAATGCCAAACAATTTGCGGAAGCATATATATACAAGAACCATAAAATAAAAAAAAATTATAAACCTTATTTATTCTGATTAATCTAAAATCAACTTGACTTTTTATTTTTTTATTTTTGCCCAATCCCTATACAGTACCATTAAAGGAAGAAAATAAGGAAAAAAAACTCACCGGCGACGGCTAAGACAGCAACCACAGCAATTCACAGCGTCAATGTCGGAGAGAATCACACAAACTGCGATAGAGAGAGAAGATAGAGAGAAATGAGAGTTATACAGTACCATTAAAGGAAGAAAATAAGAAAAAAAAAACTCACCAGCGACGGCCACAGCAATTCACAGCGTCAATGTCGGAGAGAATCACACAAACTGCGATAGAAAGAGAAGATAGAGAGAAATGAGAGAGGCATGATGGCCGGGATCGAAAAATTGGGGGAATTAGAGATTTAAAATTTAAAAATTTAGTGACTACATATGTGGTAACTACTGCCATTTTACATGAAACAATAGGAAATTTACCGTTTCATTTAACAAAAGCAGCAACTCCACTAGTTGTGTTCGTTATTTTTGTACTATTTAAAATGCCCGTTTGGTGTTTAGTTTAGGAAAAGTGCTTTTAAAGAATTTTTTTGAATTTTAAAAATTATTTTTAAAAATAAACAGATAAATATATAATTTTTTAAAAAATATATTTTAGAAAAATAGTTTATAAAAATTTTTAAAAATCAATTAATTAAATCAAAAAAATTTTAAACTTGTTTTTTGAACCTCAGTAATTTCAAACACTTTCTAAATGACACTTAAATAATGATAACTAAAAAAACTGTCAAATTTCAACAATTATTATTTTAATTATAATTTAATTTCTTTTATAATATTATAATAATTTAAATCAATAAATTATCATTATTTTTTATCCAACAATAAGGTTTAATTAATTAATTAATTTAATTGAATCATTGGTTTAATTGATTATTAGATGAACTTCAATTGATTATAAAGATAAACTTATATATAATTAATTAAATCAATTGATAATTAGTTGATCTCAAATTCAACCTCAACAAATTAAATTACGATTTAATTGATTAATTTGATTTAAATAATATAAATTCATTGTGAATTGATTAAATTAAAATTTAACTCATTAAATTAGGGTTCAATTAATTAACTTTACTTTAAATTGAATTTAAATTAATTAAATTGATGTTCAATACATTAATTAAACTTAAATTGATTATATTGTTCGTATATTCAACCTCAATCAATTAAATTGCATTTAAATATAAGTTCAATTGATTAAATTAAATTAAATTGGAGTTCAATTTATTAATGAGTTAATTAATATTTATCCCCTGAAGTTTGACATAATACACTAATATCTCTTAAGATTTTAAAATTATAATATTTGTCCCATCAATTTTATTTATGTCAGATTATCTAGTCATTTCGTCAATTTTAATAGTTTTATCCAGTATTTTCAGAACCGACCAAGCCAATAAATCAGGAAAGACATAAAGTTAAGGGTCAGATTCAACTAGGATTCAACTGGTTGAAGTAAAATTTTATCAAAATATAATCTTTAACACGTTCATAAACAATAAAATATGAAAATTAAATTTATTAAATTTATTTTATAAATAATTAAATGTTTAAAATATTAATGTTTATAATTTAAATTAATATATAACCATATTCAAAAATATTTTTAAATATAATTTTAATAAATAACAAAATCAATTTTTTTATATATTTCATTAACTTTAAATATAAAATAGGGAATAATTTTTAAATATTTTATTAGAGTATCAATTTTGTCAACTAAAATAATATTTTCAATAGAAATCCAAATAATTAAAATAATTTATATGTAAATTTTTGTAATATTTTATATTAATATTGAAAATACAAATACTAGAATTTAACTTTATCAAATATATACAACTCTTAAAAAATATGAATAATTTTGTGGATAATTAAGATGAATATATATATTACTAATATTACTAATATCAATTTTTTTTTACCAAAGAATACAATTACTTATATATAATTCATTTCTAAATTAAAATAATTTTTTATATTAATAAAAATAACTTATGTTAAAATTTTAAAAAATATATATTACCAATAAAAAATATAAATAATTAAATAAATACTAAAATAGCTTTACTAATATATTTTATATGCTTTGCATCAGAGACACAATGAGTTTGTTGGTGTAGTGCATAAAAACTTACAAATTTATCTTTCAAAACCAAGATTTAAGCCCTAGCTTTTGCATTTTTTCAATATTTTTTAATCCGTCGGACCGGATGAACTATGACCAGGTCTACTGGTTTTCTAACCGGTTCATACAACCTCCAGATTTGATGTTCAAAACTACCTGATCTGAAAGTTGGTTTCCAATTAAACCGGCTAGGCTGATTTTTACAACTATGGTTTTACAGTTAAAGACAGATATATATAATTAAAAAAGTTTCAAAACTACCCTTAATCTCGGGAGCAAATAATATAAATTTTAAAATCTCAAAGGGAATACTAGTATAATATATCTCAGAAGGTAAATATTAATTTTTTTCTTATTAGGAAAAATTACTATAAAATAGATTTTTTGTCATTTCATAAAATTTTAATTTTTTTTAATAGAAAATCTAATGGAATAACTTATTAGTATAATATAATAAAATAGATATAGCAAATAATATAATTTTAAATTCTTAAGAGGATACTAGTGTATTATGTCAAATCTTAGAGAATAAATAGTAATTAATTTTTTATTAATTGAACTTAAATGGAATAAATAATTCCTAAATTGAACCTCAATTTATTAAATTACATTTAAATTTGAGTTTATTTGATCAAATTAAATAAAATTGAGATTTATTTGATTAATTGAACTTACATTTCAACCTCAATTGATTAAATTAGGGTTAACTTAAATTGATTAAATTCATATTTAATACATTAGATGTTAAATTTAAATTATTTAAATTGAATTAAATTGGAGTTCAATTTTATTAATTGAATTTAAATTGAATAAACTTTAATTAAATTGATTCTCAATTGATTAAATTGCACTTACATTGAAGTTCAATTGATCAAATTGAATCCAATTGGATTTCAATTGATTAATTAAACTTAAATTGAATAAATCATTATATATTAAATTGAATTTCAATTGATTTAATTACACTTAAATTTCAGTTTCATTAATCTAGTTAAAAAATAAAGAATAGAATTATTTTTGACTCATACATTATTTTTTTATAATAATTACCTTATTTATATGTTATGTAAAACTTTTTTTATGATGTTACATATACTTTTTTAATGATGTGTATTTATATTAATGACTATAGTATTTATCTACATGATATCTTTGCTAAATTTGAACATTTTTGTTTTATTTACTTTATATTTTTTTTTCCATGTAATGCAAAGACAACCTACCAATAATATATAAATGTCAAGCAATAGTTCATTATAAACTAAAAATCAAAATTTTACCTTAGTCAAAAGTCAAAAGTATTCTTTTTTTTTTTTTTACTTTTGACCATTAACAAATATATTTATATAGTAATTCTTCTTTTTAGTTTCTCACCACTACCTCTCATTTTTATATTCAAAGCACCAAGCACAAATAAAAAAAAAATGGCGAAAAAGAAAGTGGAGTTTTATCTGTAAGTAGAAATATACATAGATTCTGAATTTTTTCGTATTAAACCAAAAAATTAAGAAAAAATTTATATTATTTTTTTACTAGAACTGAATTGAATTATACCATTGACTTTAATTTTGATAAATTTGGATTTTTTAGTGATATTTAAACCGAAACTGTACTGAATTGTATTGAACTGTTCTTGAATCGAATTTTGTCAAAAGAACCGATATTTAAATTTTTAAATTTACTATATATGATAACTAATAAGAATTAAATAATTTATATATAATATTATTTAAAACTTTCATAGTTTTATTATACAAATACAGTATAATTTTAAATTAAATTTATTAATTATTTAATAAATTTTATATGACAATTATAATAGTAATGATGTCATATAATTGAAAATTTTATATGTTAAAAATTTTATGATGGTAATACAAAAATTTGAACTCGTAACTTTCATATAAGTTTAAAATAAGTTTACCATCAAACTAACCAATTGTCTTCATTATTAATATGCAAATAAAAAAAATATTTGTAATATATTGCTAGTTTTCATTTTTTTACTATAATTTTTGTCACTAATTAAATTTTTTAGCCTTTATAATTTATTTTAATTGTGTTATATAATAAATTTAAATTATATTAATTATTTGGTAAATCAAATTTAAGTGCAACTAATTATAAAATAACCTAATTTATAGTAAGTGTGATATAATTGTATGATAAATCAATCTAAATTATTAGTTGTTCTAATTATATTATATGATTTTTTTGTTAAAATAATTGTATTAGTTTAAACTTAGATACTAATCTAAATATTATTAAATAATATATATATATATATATATATATATATACACTTAATAACTTATAAATGTCTATACTTTTATAATTAATGAAAACATTATAATTATATATATATACTTTAAAATTAAATAGTCACAAACTTATATACTTATATTTGTAATTATATACCTATAAATAAATACTTATCCTTTATATTTAAATTTTCAAATATAATTATATGCATATTTTATTATGTATATTATATGATTTTTTTTATTAAAATAAGTGTATTATATTAAACTTATATAGTAATGTAAATTATATTAATAAATAAACACACATATAACTGATATACTAAATAAAATTATATATTTATATATTTTATAATTAATGTACACACTATAGTTATATATATATAATTGAGATTTTAATAGTTATTACATTATTTATCCATCCATGGTTACTATTTTTCAACTGTTGAATAAAAAATCTAATAATACTAATTAATTCGATAATAATTATAACAATTTAATTTTATAGTATTTAATGTTATTTAATACTAATATTTATGATAATTATTTATGAAAATGTAATTATTGAAAACTCTTATATATATATATATATATATATATATATATATATATATATATATATATATATATAACTTACTATATATATTATTTTATTTTTTATCAAAATAATTATATTACATTAAATTTATATAATAACCTAAATTATATTAAAAACTAATATATATAATTGACAAATTTATATACTGCGACCCATCCAAACCAATCGTAATTTTTAGATCGGACCGACTAACAACTTTAAAAAAATGGTTGAAAATTGACAATAATAAAATTTGACCCGCACCCATGTGTTGTAGTCTTCCACATTTAGTCACTAAGTCACATTATTATCATTGATATTATTTTATTAATATATTTATATTACTGACTTCGGTATTTATCTGACAATTATAAGTCATATACCATTATAAGTCATGATATTTTCATTATTATTATATTTTAAAAAATTTAATTCATAATTCATTAAATAATAATATATTAAATCCATAATTGATCAAATAATAATATACTATTATTTTCATGAAAAATATATTAATTAATTCTAACATTTATTAAATTAATAATTATAATTATAAATATGATATTTTATTTGAAAATATTTTTAAATATGATTATATATTAATTTGAATTATAATTATTTATTATCAATTAATGGCTATGTATTAATTTTAATTATCCATAACATTATTCATATTATTCAAGAAATATATATATATATATATATATATATATATATATATTGATAAATTTGAATTCAAATATTTATGTTTTCATTATTAATATAAATTATGATAATTTTCATATAAATTATTTGTAAAATTAATTTATGCTATCAAAAATATATTTTACTTGGAAAATGACTACATATTGAATATAATATTTTTTGTAAAATCATTATTTATTATTATTTTTAAAATTAAAAATATCCAAATAAATCAATTTTATTATTTTAATATATATATATATATATATATATATATATATATATATATATATATTATACTTGAAAATATTTTTGAATATGTATGTGTATTAATTTTAATTTAAATATTTAATATTTTCAAAATAGACTATTATACATGAAACATGTTTAATGTATATATTTTTCACATACTATTATGCATAAAATATATTAAATATTATATTTTAAAAATCTTTCACTTTAACCCTGAAATCCTTAACTATATTTCTTTTTCAATCCAATTCATTAACATAGCTAAGATCTAATAACTTTAGTAAACACTAAAATTATATTTACTTTAAATAATCACAAACTTACATACTTATACTTCATAATTAAATTTTTTACTTTATAATTAAATCTTCTAATTTGTAAACCTTTTTTATAAGAAAATATTGCAATTTTGTTTTTTTTTTAATTTAATGTTGCACATAAATTTTTTTTATTTTTTTTACAATTCAAAGATTGATCATTTATTAGAAGTATTTTTTGTTATGATTGTAGATTTTTTATAATAATGTTAAGTATCAAATCAGTTGAACATGTTTAGATTTTAGATATTTTTTATTTAGTTCAAAACACTCGAATATTGAATTATTTTGTACTATTATTGCTTAATACCGAAAAAGCTGAAAAACCATACCGACAAAGCTGAAGAACCGTATCGAATTATCCTGAATTTTTAAAATAATACAATACGAAAATTTTTTCTTTTCAATACAATACAAAACTAGGATTTATAAATTTCTAACTTTTTAAAACAATACTGGATATTTTCCGATCCCTGAATTAGACCAAACTATATACACCCCTATTTGCAAGAGATGGAAGACGATAGTTCCATTGCCTTTGTTGCTGTGTGTCGAGTCTTTGATAAAAAAAAGTGCATGTTACTGAAATTGGCAGTAACCTTGAGGCTTCATGGCTGTTCCCCACCAACTTTCAGGTTCATAAACTCTATTATAATAAATTCAAGTTAATTTTTGAAAGTAATCTGGACAAGGAACAGGTCATAAGAGAAAGCCCTTGTTCGATTAGATACTGCTAGCTCTTCTTCTTCCAAGGCTAATGATGCTTGTTATGGTGATACAGAAGTTGCTCGTGTTTTCACTTCAATGGACACTGCAATGTCTCTCTCGGCTTCAACTAGTGTGTTTTATAAAATTCGAATAATTATCTTGCTATTTAAATTTTTATTTCACACAAATCATGGAGAGAGAGCAGTTAAATTTCAGTTAGGAGTCTTACATTTCATGTTGTCCGAAAGCGAACCGATGTACTCACCAGCTTTACCCTCATCACAAGCATCCTCGTTAAACAGTACAAAAATCCCCATAGCCTAACTTCCTAACTAAACATAAAAAAGCAAAGGTGAGAAGAGAATCACCTATAGCAACATAAAAATAGTTCGTCAGCCTCAATAATATGGGTAAACTACAATTCAATTCCTTCACTGTAGCCCTGAGCTCCTAAATCAAAAACAACCTGTGGCGAATCAATACAAGCAAACAAATACATACACTTTGGAGAGTGCAATGCAGAACCACCATGAATCACCAACAGCCTTCAAATTATGCTTGGATTCAAATAACGAAACTAAATCAACCCATGGAAGACATTATATCAAGCATTAAAAGAGCAACAAAGCGGCATAACAATGCTCGCTAGGTGAATAAAGAAAAATAAAAATATCAGGAACATCTACTCCCTTCTACTGTATTCATCACTACAGATAATAAGCACTTGACACTATTCAATCAAGATCCCACAGAGAAGAAGTTATAACTGATTGAGCCATTTTCTTTCACTTTCCTTTTTGTGCCACTATGCTGCACATTTAACTGAGCCACCTAAGAAATGTGCCACAGAAGGCCAGGAATGTATAGCCCATGCAATACTAAGTTTCAAAAATCATGATTTTTAATTGCAGACAGTTTCAAAAATCATGATTTTTTAATTGCAGACTCTTCCATTTACAATTCCACTTCAAACTGTTGGCCCAAAAATAGTGTATATATATCATGTCATGCTTCATTGGAACAGCCAGCTCAGCAACTACTAGTTGCAGAAAACATACCTTCTAGTGATGCCAAGGAAACCATGATACATCAAACCTGCCAACATTTAATTGCAGAAAAGAACTTAAAACATCCACTCAAGGCTTACATGTAGAAACATGAAACGCAATATAGAAAACAAGCCTGCCCTCCATATGATTTTACCTTACCATTCTGACAATATGTGAATCAACTCAAAAGAATATGCACAACTACCTCCCAGGCAAACCATCCCCCATTGTGATTTTCTCAAAGCTTAAAAAACAAACCTGAACATATACCGTGACCAAGATACATGCCTTAAAAGCAATTTGCAATATCAGAACAATCACATGAAGAAATGTAAATTATCTAAATTATCAGTTGGTTCCCTTTCATCTAAAAAGGTAACAAGAAGCTATGGGCCACAGAAAGAAACAAATAAAAATCGCAAGTTGAAATTAAAAATTTTTTTGCACAACAAACAAGATGATGGTGCAGTGCAATTCATATTATAATGGCCTAATGTCTCCGAAGCTCTACTTCCGCACTCTCTCAATCCACACAAAGATTGAAAACCATTAAAAGCAGATGCTAGCAGAATTCAGTTATACAAGCTAATTCCCTCATAAACCAGTAGAGAAAACTCATGGCTGCCAATCACATAATTTCTACAGAGAAATACATATTATTGATGTTACATATATGTGTGCTGATGTCAATATGACCACTTAGAGCACAATCTAAAAGAGCTTGACGTGTCAAGGTCCACAAGTGATTCATTGGTGATTTGCATCATCAAATCACGGAGGTCTGAAAACAATGCACCAAGGGTGGGCCAAGGTGAGGCACAATCTGAAGGCTTCATCAAAAGGGCAGAGGGCTGGCTTCAGGATTTGTATGTCACTGCTGTTTAGATTGTAGAGAGAAGGCAAAAAGGTACATTAGAATTCTAAAACTAGGATGGCTGGGTTAGACACCATGAATGTGTTGTTTCTCCTCTTCATCAACATAAAACATTAAAACAACATGCTCATATAATAGGAAAGACTTGCAAGAGGAAAACAAAATTACTACCTGTTGGCCAAGGAAGACTGGACTAATATCCATGGTGTTTTCTTGGAGTAACTGAGTTATGGCGAGATAACCTGATAAGAGATGCTAAAGATCAAGCCTGGAAGGTATTATCAAAATCAAGAAGAAAAAAGATTGGCAAATACATGAAACTGCAGAGAACCAATGAGGAAAAGAAGCACAACAATGAATACACAATCATATCATTAACCACAATTCTGACAACAAGGGGAAGATGAAAAGCCAAGGAATACTTACCCTGAACCACCAGAGCGACCAGAAGAGATGCCACCATAAGCTCCATAACCACTTTCACCACCACCCTGGGATTGTAAGAAAAATGTGAAAAGGTGTAAGAAAGAATAGCATTATAGGCATGGTTATAATCAACGAATTCATCAATTATGCAAAAGATATCTCTGTGTGTACTATATGCATGGATTGTCCTCAAAAAAACCTTCAAAAAAATAGAAAAGACAAGGAAAAGAATACAGGATAATAAGGAGAGGAAGATAAGCTCACCAATGAACTACCATTATTTCCATAATTATCACTCATTCCACCATCACGTGAACTGTAACCACCAGCTGAAGTGTATCCACGTCCACGTGATTGATTATCACGGTTCCCATATTTTGGACCATCTAACATATCCACTGAAACAGGAATATATGGAACAGTTGGTCGACATGCAGTTAGCACTCCATCCCTTCCAAATAAATTGGCCTTCAACCTCAGAATGATATGTAAGAGGGCATTGCTAGCAACATCATGGCTGCCAGTGATCTGATCAAGCATAAAAAACAGTCTCCATAACATTGTAAAGAGTGCACCTAAAAAGAAATGCATGCTGCAAAATTATGATTATTTACCTGCACCATCTCATCATCCTCAGAAGCGACCTTGGGAAGATTATCCTCTGCCAGAATCCAAATGCTTGCCCTTGTTACACTCCTCATCTCAGAAATAATAGCCCCTCCTTTACCCATAAGGCATCCAATCTGAGATCTTGGAACAAGTAGACGGGTGGTGATTACAGAATCACCTGATTCCCTTTCAGTTTTCTCACTGCATCGTGGTTGCAAGCGCAGTGCTGCATTGAGTGTTGGAGATTGGTCTTCACAAAACTGCAAGAGCAAATGCTTAGATCACCAATATTGTGGAACTACATCTAAGACATCTTTGGCTTGCAAACCATAGGAGAATAACAGATAAATGAGAAAGCATTCTCACCTCCTTTGCTGATATAAATATAATGCAATCATCTCCTTCAGAACCTGAACTATCAACTTTGATGGAAGCCCTAGATTCCTGACGAATTTGCTTAATGATACCACCGCCTTTTCCAATCACACCTCCAATGTTTCCAATGGGACACACCAAACGAAGAGAGAACTCTTTAGCAGAACCTTCATCTCTCTGATCACCGTAAAAAGATGATGGCCAGCCACCTTTGTAATTGTCATAAAGACCCATTAGGGGGGCACCAGAACTCGCAGTTACAAGCATCCCAGCAGATTGAAACAAGCTGCTAGAAGAAGACAAAAGCAAGTGCTGTGATCGAGATGGATTTTCATGAAGGCGGGTAGCAACTTGATACAAAGCCTTTCTAACAATGGCAGGTTCTCCAATAATCTGAAACCATAAAATTGAGAAAGAAAATCCAGACAATGAATTAGAAGAGCCTATATCACCTTAATACCAGCATTTAAAAGTTACCCAATTCAGGAATGCATATAGTGCTTAGGTAGCATTCATTCAGAATTAAATTAACCCAAAAAATTGGAAGGAAAATACAGAGCAAATAAAGCATTGCACAAACAAGTGATTCATTGGCGCAATATGAATAAGAAAAGAAAAAGAGGAAAGTACCTGAAGAAGGTTATCGCTACTCAAAGCCAAAGGTGGCAGATGTTCATCCTTCAAAATACGAATCTGAGCCCTGGTTTCGCTTCGTATAGTCTGAATAACCTGTCCACCTTTCCCAATAACACAGCCAATCTGATCAGAGGGCACAAGCATCCTAACAGTAACCTGTTGAGGCTCACCAAATTCATCATCGCCATCATTATTAGAAGGCGAGTCCTCAGCAACAATCCTATCATGGACCATGAAAAGAGCATCCTGAGCAGGCGAAACAAACTCGCCAGTAGCCCCAAACAGATTAGTCTCCTCGCTAATGCTATAAATAGTAACAATGCGCTCCTCAAACCCTGGCATAGCCTCGCTTATTCTAATATTGGATTTAGAATCAGACCTCAATTGCTTGGCTATCTCTCCACCTCGTCCAATTATACTCCCGATCTTTCTCAGCGGACATAAATAGCGGTACACGGTGTCTTCATTTCCAATCGTATGCGGCTGGTCGGTATCCTCGCCGGGGTTCCTCCGCTTGCCTCCGCCGTAGTCAGACTGCGAAGTGGATCTCTTGCCGAAGTCATTCCTCTGGCCGGCCATAGCTAGAAATATGGATCTGGAAAAGGAAATTAATCTAAGGGATGAAGAGAAAGAGAAGAGGAAGATGATGAGATAATTAGAGAAGCAAAGAAATTGCAGTAATTGTTGTATGTGTACCTATATTAATTTTGACTTGTGGAGTTGTGAGTGAGCGAGCGGTGTGCGAAGCTTTTGAAAAGTAATGCGTGTGTGTGCGTAATCATATCATATTTGGACAGATGGGCTTTGGATTCTTGGCTTGTTTTCTTTTTACCGTCACAGAACAGAATAAGTCTTGTGAGTTAGTTTCGGCGTCCATGTGTTTTTTGCTTTTCATGCGGCATACGGCAGCCACATATTGTCCATATTTGTTATTTTACTTTTTAATCAGTTTGCCACCTCCATTGTCTTATATTTCATTTTTAATCTATTTTGTGGCTTAATATTTTAAAAATACAAAAGAATTGATGTGATATGTTGAAAAATTCATAATTATTTTTTGATATAATAAATGATATATTATGATAAAAATTTAAATTTTTAAAAAATAAAATAAACTAAAAAAACAAAAATAGCGAAAATTGACAAATATTAGCTTTTGCCTTTTCATACTTGTCACAAAATTATCTAATATATCATTCTTGTTTTTTGGTTTTATTAATTTACTAAATTAAATGTATGGTAAAAGAATTTCATTAAAAAATAATATCATGGTAAAAGAAAACGATTCAGTTTTAATTTTTGAAGATTGCAACTTTTTTTTTAATTAAATGACATTTCATTAAGTTGACTCATCTAATAATCTATTGAATCAGTGTCTATTTTTTTATTTGTTTCTTAAAAAAATGTTTTTTATAATTTTTATAAAAGTTGTATCTATATATTATTTTTTACTCAAATTGCTGTGATTTTAAGATTTACTCTAATATTTTATCACCTAATCTACTTATGCTCTCTCTTTTCCCATTCATCTTCCCCTCCTAAAATAAAGTTTGCCGCTATTGCTCTCTTTTTCCATTCATCTTCCCCTCCTAAAATAAAGTTTGCCGCCATTCCTATACCGCTTCAGACCTTCATAAATCTCCAGTAATGGCCTTTTTCCATTTCTTTTTTTTTTTCATTATTTCTCTTTCTCTCTCTAATTAGCTCTCTATTTTATCAAGCTCAGTCTCCATGATTGTTTTCATTATAGAATTATATTCTAAAAGACAGTAGAGCAACGTAATATCACAACTTGTTTACTTCATTGTACCTGTTTTATTATTTTATTTTATAGATAATATTCGTACTCACAACCCTTCCGTTTTAAACTTTAATCATTTCATGTACATATATAAGTTTATATACAGTATTTACAAACTATACAAAATTAAGTATCAATATACATTACCCACTCACACAACATGTAATGTTCATTAGAGTTGTACAAGTATCTGAAATAATGGAGAGACATACCAGAGGAAGACATATAAAGTTTAGGGTACGCATGGCCAAGGGGATTTTGATCCTAATATATCAAAATCAGTCAATCTCTATATTATATGTCATATTCACTTATTTAGATCCCGAGTCACATATATCATAAAATTGACATGTCAATCTTACTGGAGTTTAAATTCATATTTTGATCGAAAAATTAAAATAATTATATATAATTATGAAAAATGTTCAATAAAGTATGCAAAGGGTATAAAGAGGTTAAATTAAGCAAATGACCTAAATGTAAAATTTAGAAAATTTTGAGGTAAATTTATAATTTATCGAAAATTGAAAGACTAATTGGAATATTTACAAATTAAATACACAAATTGGACATAAATTACAAAAGATAGTCGACCACACCAAATAAGGATACATTAAGATTTTAATTATACAAAATATCTAGATTTTTAAGCTTATGGGACCATTTTTGACTAATTGTTTTTTCTTTTCATTTTTCTTCTTTTTTCTTCCTTATTACCTTCTTTCGACTTAATTTTCTGTATTCCAACAGCCCCAAACTGTCTCCCTCCCCCTCCCCTCCAAACCGCCATAGATAAACCTTAGGTTAGAGAGAGAAAGTGAGAAAAAAGATAGGAAAAAAAAAGAAAAAATGTCATTTTTGAGCAAATCAAGCTTGGAGAAGCTATTAGGAAGGTTTAAAGGTGGAAAAAAAGCTCAAAAAGAGAAGTGAAATTTAAGGGTTTGGCCAAGGTAGAAGTTAGTGGAAATAATCTCTTTTTCTTTGTTTTTACAATTTTCTACGATGAAAAATGTTATTTTGAGTTATGTTAAAGCTTATTTTGGGTAATATATAATTAGTGAAAAAGTTATGAAAAAGTGATGATTTTGTGTGAATTGTGATGGAAAAAGGTTATAAGAAGTGTTGAAAGATTTAAATTATAAAAGAAGTGAGGTTAGAAAAACCTAAACCCAAAGTTAAAAGAATAAGAAGAGAAAGAATTTAGGGGCTAGGGATTCTAGAGAGAGCTCAAGGTTTAGGGGTTGAGGAGAGAGAAAATAGAGGTAAGAAATAAAATAATGAGAAACGGTGTTTAATGAAAATTTTGCACATTTTAGGTGTTCAAATGGAAGAAAATAAGGAGGAAGAGAAGAAAACATAAATCAAGGAAGTGAAAAAAAAGAGAGAAAAAAGTTATGTGCATACTTTTTAGGCAATAGTCATTGTGCACTTACAAGACTAAATTGTTTAGTATACTAAATATGTGATTTATTTAAATGAAATTAATTGCTTAACTTGTATGAATCTAAAGTTAAAAAAATACTAATAAGGTGAATTTAATGTTAAATATGATTTACAAGTTGATATGTGAAATTATGGAAAATGGTAATTAGAATCGTATGTACTTGAAATGAGGACTAGTAATATGATTATGCATATTTGACAATTTTAAGAACCAAAAATTGTGGTTGTACCAAAAAAGATTAAAAATATATATAAAAAAAGTTGAGTTTGTAATATGTGTCTAATCTAGACTAGAATGGGTAGACAAGTTGATATACAATTTGAGATGATAGATTGTAAAGTCTGTAAACTTCATGCCCATAGGTCATAATGTCTGCAGGCCATTGAGCCTGTAGGTGTTTTTGCCTCTTATATTTGGATATACACTATCATATAATGCCCATATATTTATTTCTCTTTACTATTTTCTAATATCTAGTTTGGGTGTTTAGCATAGCCAAATAATAAGAAAGTTAAAAAAAGAATAATATTACATATACTAATTGCATATCATATGTATGCCTGACATATATTATATATAGTATATTTAGTGATAAATCTTTTGTATACTATATGTATACCTGACATAAATCATATATATAGTCATATATGGAAACACACGGGAAACAAATTTGCTTTTATAAAAATACAAAAATGTCATCAATGAATTATGTTAATTACCAATATGTCATGATACCAATACCCTTTTCTTTTCTTTTCTTTTTTTTCTTTCAAACCTTAGCCATAATTCCAAAATATCTACTTCAGACCTTCCCTTTTGCCAATCCTTTGCTTATGATTAAACATCTCTAATCCTCAATTTACTCTAGCGAATCGGTGGTCATTTCTCTGCCTTTGTACCAGTTTTCCTCCCGTTATTTATCCCTCTCTTATGTTTTTCATTTTTTTTTGCATTTCTTATGTGCAATTAGAGAGGGTTTAGTGACACAATTTATGACTTGCTAGCTCTAATTTAACTTTGGATTTAAAGAAATATTTGGCATATAATTGGATAAGTTTACTTTTTTGTTGAAAAATGCATTTTCTAATGGTCTCTTTTTTTTGGTGGAGTATGCATATGCCTTATTTTAGGGATTTTAGGATTGTGGTTTAGAGGAGAGGAGAGGAGAGTAGGTTGTATGTGTATGCATTCATGTAGTGGGATTAAAACTGTTTATGTTTTTTTATGTTTAATTCTAGAAAATCAAAGCTTTTATTGATATTCTCTCTTAAATTCAAAATTTGAAAATTTGTGCTATTAGTAAGTTTGTCTAGGAATGTGGTTTTCATGAAATTGGTATAGTTTTTAGCTGAATTATCAATGACCATGGCTTGTTTGGAGTGATGGTGATATCGTGATAGAATGTTTCCCTTTTTTCCCAATTTTCCATTTGGTTGGAAAGAAAAACTGATACTTAATAAAATATTAATTGTATTTATTTTTCAAATTATGGTACTCAACAAAATTGTTTACCTATTAACACATCAACGATAGCTCAAATGAACATCCTACTTATAACAAACTTGTTAACTAATTAACAACTAATTCAACATTTACAGCAGCTGTACAACTAATTTATGTTGTCGGTGCTTGATTGTTTTGAAATATATAATACAATATATTGTTAGAATTTGGCTTTTAGATTGATGCATGGCCATGATTAGAATTTATTTTGGCTTTTAGAATTACTGGTGTTTGATTAGTATTTGTCCATCAACAATAAAAATTGTTGGTGCTTGATTGTTTTGAATCCTCTCAAATAATACAATTAATTAGTTTTTATAATTTATTTTGAATCATATGATGCATGGCCATGATTAGAATTTATTTTTATTGATACATTATATATGACCATTAAAATTATATTAATAATTATAGTAATATTTTATCCTAAATATTTTGAATCTTTCATAACTTAGCTTCTAAAAATTTTGAAATCATTTGAATCTCATTTTTAGGGAACTGCTATGGTGAATAATTTGTTGTTGTTAAATATAAGTCAGATTTAACTAATGCCCAAAACTTGACAATAGAATTGAATTGATAGTTAACAATATTGAAATGACTTTTAGTCATTTTGTTAGATGCATAAGTAGAAAAAGATGTTGCTTAAACTTGTCTTCATTGATTACAACTTTTAGTTCTTAAAATGGCTCATCAACACAAATATCTAAGTTTGGGGGTGGTACCTAGCACCATAGGTGTAATCATTATATGACACTACTTAAACTTTTGTCTTCATTGGTTGCAACTTTGCAAGTGCATGCTCTTGTTTTATGAATTTGAAAAATTGGTGCACATAGACATAGAGAAACTTCCCTTTTAAAGAAATTATTTAAGTTTGATTTATCATAGCAAAGAATTTAATAAAAAGAACAAATTGGAACATTTTTTTCTTTCTTCTTTTTATTCTAAAGAAGATCTTATCTCACAAGGAGGTTGTCTCTTGAGTTGGGTTATGGAATAATAACAAATTTATGTAACTACATGACTTCAATGGAACAATGTAAAATCTGTGAATACTCTTTCCCTTGTGGAGAATATGTTGCTTTCTAGTGTAGTATTTCTCTTTCAGTTGCTACATTCTATAATTGTTTCTACCGTTTAGTATAGTAATGAAATCTAGTGATGCTTATGTCTAGTTCTTCAAGAATTAACAAAATTTTATGTGTAAAATTTAACTCTAGTTGCTGAAATTCTTCACTCTTAATTTCATTTTTTTCCACCTACCTTTTGTATTTTCCCACACTCTATATTTATGTCATACTCCGCTCTAGGAATTGCAAATATTTGCTTTCATTACTTTCCAACTCATTTGCTTTGATTGATGGTTGCATATACCCTTCATTATGTTTGTTGGGTGGATCATTAGACATCCTACGAACTTAAATAAATGGCTAAAACTGTTGAGAAATCTATGAAGATGTTACCAGATAGATGGTTTTTTATTATTCAAAGGAAAGCTATCATTTCTTCATCACAAAACTTCTGCAATTCATGGCTAAAACTAGTGAGCAATCTATCATTGCTTACGGACGTGGAAATGACAACTTAGATGGTGAATGGAAGGAAAATAAAGCAAATGATGCATTGACTTAGGAATATCGATTAATAGTTGTTTCTTTGCCTTGGGTACTTAGTTATATAATTTTGTGAACTTCTATTTCTGTATGTTGCTTATATGATTTTGTAAACTCTTTGTAACATCATTGACTTTTTCCATATGCATTTCTATAGCATCTCATTTGCACATATACATTTTGCATATATATCACTTGAACACATGCATAATATGCATTTTTATTTAAATATATTCATGATATACCATTAGTTTATTTTCAAATATTTTACAATTGTATAGAAATGCACATGTCTGTTTTATTATATAGATGAAAAGGATATGAAATTAATATTTAAGTGAATAAAGAGACTAGATTGAATTAATAAAAATTTGACATGATTAATTTAATTAAATTAAAATAAGTGATTAAATTATATTTTTTTTATTATTGGTTAGTAAAATTGGGTAAATATTTATATGTATACATGTATGTATGTATATGTATGTATGTATGTATGTATGTATGTATGTATGATGATAATAAAAATTAAAAAAAAAAGCATACAACAAAAGAAAAATAAAAATAAAAGAAAAAAAAGAGTCAAAAAGAAGAAGAAAATGGGATGAGTGAAAGAAAAAGAGAAAGAAAGACAATTTTTAACTTAGACTAAGTCTTCTTCTTCCTCCACCTCTTCTTCTTCCTCTTTGCTTCATTCCATTTCTTTGAAGTTCCAGCAACATCTTCTTCTCTTTTCACTCCAGAAATTACAGCAACAAGTTTAGCCAAGGGTGATTATAGGTGAGTAAACAATTAATTAGTGTTAAGCTTGATTGTGGTGTTTAGGGTTCATATATAGGCAGTATTTTGTACTATAGTTTTGATGATGTTAGAGGTCAAATATGGAGAAGTGTAAAACACAAAAGTTGTTCCTTTATATCTTATATTTATGGATATGTAAACATTTTTGCAAGATTTAGTGTATAGAATGAGATATCCTCTTCGTACTGAAACTGGTCCGGATGTGAACCCTAAGTAAGTTAGCTACTGTATTTGTTAGTTTTGGATATGTTAAAGTCAATATTTGAAGTATCTCAAAACATAAAAGTTGTATATATATGTGTTATGGATCTGTATACCAAATTTCAGGTTCATAGGTCTTGTAATATTTGAGTTATGGTAAATGGAACCATGACTGTTCTATAATTTGAACTGCCTACTGGATGCCCTGTACAGGTCCAGAAAATTGTTTAATTATTTTGAGCTTCTTACAGATAGACTATGTAAATGATCAAAACAGAAAAGTTATAGGTATATATCTTATCTAAATTTGGGTACTAATTTTATCTTAATATATTATGTATAGAGTAAGTTATGGCCATTACAAGTCATATTGTCCTGAAAACCAACTTTGTTCTATAGCAGTAAAATGTTGCCTATAATTTGAGGGCCTTAGATATATAATTGATGAAAGTTGTAAACATGAAAAATTTTCCATTTGAACCCATATAAGTTTCTATAAAATTTTCATTTCAATATGAGTTATATATCATAAGTTATGAGAAGATTAAGTTGGTACCCTGAAACTGCCTAAAGGCAGAAAATATAACACGTTTAGAAATTCTACCAAAAATTATACAGTGATCCAATTGGTTTGAAATTTTAATATGTTATATATGTATATGTTAATTTTAATTAGCAACTAGAATCAAATTAATTGGTCAAGTACAAAAAATGTTATAGTCAAAACAGTCCCATAAGGTCACACTGCCTCATAGGAAAAATTTTAATTATTGATATGAATAATGTATTTTAATTTGTTTAAGACACATTAAGTTTCTCTAGTCATAAATTAACCAATTATATTTCAATATTAGGCTCAAGACAAATTGGAGATATACAAGAAGGGGGTAGACAATAAGTTAAGGGTTGGAATCAAAGAAAAAAGGTGAGTCTAATTATCAATTGAATTCTTTGGTGCATATGAATATTGCTTGCTATGTGATTCATATAATTGTGATGATTTTTCCTTGATAATATGATAAGGAATAATTTGTGACATTTGTGGTATATATAAGCTTGTGTACTTGTGGTATATTTGAGGTATATGTTTGACATATGATATATATACATGGTATATGTATAATATATGTATGTTATATGTGTTGCATATGAAGTATATATGTGGTATATGTATGGTATATGTGTTGACATATGAAGTATATATGTGGTATATGTATGGTATATGTGATAACATACAATGGTTGATGAATATGTAAGTACAAGTGCATATGCATAATGACTTAAAAGGCGTTGTGACTAGTTAATCGACATTGAAAAGCAAAAGAAGAGGCCTATGACCCAACAAATGTGCAAATGATACAAATGATCAAGCTAGCTAGCAAATGCAAATGCAAATGTTCACATGAAAAATGTTCACATGGAAACCCCGGACAATGTCTATTTAACCTGGTCACAACAAAATAAAATGAATAAGCATAAGCATAAGTAAAGAGAAATTATTGAATACTTGATTTTATCTATATTTATATGTTATTGATTGATGAAATGGATTATAAAGTATGTATTACGTATACTTGTTATTTGCTATTATGAAATGCTTGGTGCTTTAGAACTCATTTGATGGTTATTCTCACTGAGTCGCAACTCACCAAATTGCACCATTTTTCAGGTAAAGAAGATTAGTAGTTCATATTGAGGTGCATATAAAAGTCATGGATCAAAGGTCACCGGCCGAGCCTCCTCACTTTCTCTCCTTGCATTCCACATAAGCATAAGAACATTTCATTTATGTTTGGGGGTTGAATACTTGCATATGTATAATTACAATGAATGTGTACTAAGATATATATATAAATGGATTCAACTTAATGTTTCATTTATTAATATATATGATGTTATAGGCTATAATTAAAGCTTCCATATTGATTGTGAAATTATTGTTCTAAATATGAGATGAGTTAAAAAAAAATTACTCTCGCTGTAAACTTGAATTTTATTTAATCTTGTTCCATACGTGATAACAATATAAAATCAGTATATGCGGTATATAGATGTATAAGGTGTTAGGTGTTACATTTTTTGTATCAGAGCAGGGATAAGTTCCAAGGGAACATGCATATGCATATGAGCATTATAACATATGCATAATATGTGTTGAACATTATGTAGTGACGTAATTTCATTTATTTTAGGGTCATCATAAGACATGAGTCACAAAGGAGAGAGAGGCCGACTGAAATACATCATCATGAGGCATCACCTCATTTGCATAGAGATCAACCAATACCAGGAGCTAGGGCTCCTACACGTGTATCACAATCATCACATGCTGAAGTACCTTATGAAAACCCAGAATATGAAGTGCATGGTTCTGCAATGTATAGGGAAAGACGATATGATAAGCTAAGAAAACAGGGTGCAATTGATTTCTATGGCTCGACTGATCCAGTTGAAGCAGAAACATGGCTTAAAAGGACACAGAGGGTATTGAATATGATGAGATGTACTCCAGAGGAGAAGTTTGATTATGCGGTATCTTTGCTTCAAGGCAATGCTTATGAATGGTGGGAGACAGTTCCCAATAGTGATGCACAACCACCAGTTCTGACATGGAATGATTTCCTCATGGAATTTCAGAACAATTATATGCCTGAGGCATATAAAGATGAGAAGAGAAAGGAATTCCTGAATCTAAAATAGGGAAACATGTCTGTTGCGGAGTATGAAGTACAATTTAATAAACTTTCCCATTATGCCACATTCATGGTCTCTACTGAAAGAGACAAATGCAGAAAGTTTGAAGAGGGCCTCAAGTATGAGATCAAAAATAGAATCACAATTACTAATCTCGATAGTGATACCAGACTCAAAGCTGCTGCAATTAGAGCTGAAAAGTTAATGAAAGAAGCTAGAGAACAACAAGTGAAAAGGGTGACACGAGAGTTTGCTGGAGAGTCTAGTAGAGGATATGGAAAGAAAGCTAGATATATGTCGAGCCAGTCTGGCAACAGAAGAGGGTACTCCAGTTCTAGAGGTTGAGGCATGAATTTCTCTTATCCAAGCAGAGGACAAAGCCAATATACAGAACATATGCCTACTTGTATTCATTGTGGTAGGTAACACACCGGTGAATGCAGAAGGCTCACAGGAGCTTGTTATTTTTGTGGGTCCTTAGATCACATGTATAGAAATTGCCCAGAAAGAGCTAAATTAGCAGAAACCAGCAGAGGCAGAGGAGTATCTGAGACTACAATTGAAACACCAAGGGTTAACACTACCAGTGGGACACATATCAGAGGCAGAGGCAGGGGAAGAACTGGTGCAGTAAGCAGAGGAGTGACCAGATCTGAGGGACAGAGTTCTAGACCTCTTCCACAGGTCAGGGTATTTGCTATGACTAGGCAGGAGGCAATTGATGCTCCTGAAGTGGTTACTGGTAATATTTACATTTATGATATACTGTCATTTGCATTGATTGACCCAGGATCCACACATTCATTTATATCATCACATATGACATCCAAACTGCATCAAAAATATGAGTCATTGGGATTTGATATAAATGTGAGTACTCCACTGGGAGCAGTAGTAGTTGTGAATGAGATATGTCGTGACTCTTCGATATTCATTGATATAGTTGAATTGAAAGCTGATTTGATCTTATTATCATTGCATGAATTTGATGTAATATTAGGAATGGACTGGTTAACTAAACATCATGCCATAGTGAATTGTTTTTCTAAGGAGGTAATTTTAAAGTCCTCTGATAAACAAAGGATTGTGTTTAAAGGAGAACGGAAGTTGGTACCTGCATGTTTGATTTTAGCAGTTAAAGCTTTTAAAATGGTGAAAGGAGGGTGTGAGGCATTCTTAACCTATGTGACAGACACAAGAACTCAGGATATTATGTTAGAAAATATTCCAGTACTGTGTGAGTTCCCAGATGTATTTCCAAAGGATTTTCCTGGGTTGCCACCAGATAGAGAGATAGAATTTACTATAGATTTGGTGCCTGGGGCCGCACCTATTTCTATATCTCCTTACAGGATGACACCGATTGAGTTAAAGGAACTTAAAACTCAATTGCAAGAGTTACTTGATAAGGGATACATTCGACCTAGCGTATCACCTTGGGGAGCTCCAGTGTTGTTTGTAAAAAAGAAAGATAGAACGATGAGATTGTGTATAGACTATAGACAACTTAATAGAGTGATAGTGAAGAATAAGTATCATTTACCTAGAATTGATGACTTGTTTGATCAATTACATGGAGCTCAAGTATTTTCTAAGATTGATATGAAATCGGGCTATTATCAGCTTAAGATAGCTGAGGTAGATATTCCTAAAACTGCATTTCGTACTAGATATGACCATTATGAATTTCTAGTCATGCCATTTGGATTAACCAATGCACCAGCTGCTTTCATGGCTTTAATGAATAAGGTATTTCAACCTTATCTGGATAATTTTGTTATTGTCTTCATAGATGACATTCTGGTGTACTCTAAAAGTAAAGAGGAACATGAGATGCATTTAAGAACAGTGTTGCAGACTCTGCAGGAGAAACAAATGTATGCAAAGTTTAGTAAGTGTGAATTCTGGCTTGATCATGTTGTGTTTTTTGGACATATAGTATCGGGAAAAGGCATAAAGGTTGACCCAAATAAAGTTAAGTCCATAGTGAGTTGGGAAGCACCCAAGAATGTGTCAGAATTGCGTAGTTTTTTGGGTTTAGCCGGATACTACCATAGATTTGTTGATGGGTTCTCATTGATTGCTAGCCCTTTGACCAAATTTTTGAGAAAGAATGTGCCTTTCAAGTGGACCCCTGAATGTCAAAGGATTTTCGATGAACTAAAACACAGGCTAACCTCAGTACCAGTGTTAACCATCCCTACAGGTACATGTGGGTTTATAGTATATAGTGATGCTTCTCACCAAGGCTTGGGATGTGTGTTGATGCAACATGGTAAGGTGATAGCTTATGCATCCAGACAACTGAGACCACATGAGATCTCATATCCAATGCATGATTTAGAATTGGCTGCAGTTGTATTTGCATTGAAGATTTGGAGGCATTATTTGTATGGTGAGACATTTCAGATCTTCACAGACCATAAAAGCTTAGGTTACTTGATGACACAGAAAGAGTTAAACATGAGACAAAGACGATGGTTAGAACTGTTAAAAGATTATGATTGTACAATTGAATACCATCCAGGGAAAACCAATGTGGTAGCAGATGCATTTAGTAGGAAGGCCAGTAGCAGTGTAGCTTACTTGCAAGCATCCTCTTTTCCATATCTGATTCAATTACGGCCCATGAATGTTCAATTGAATATGCATGATGGTGGATCATTGATTGCTACTCTTCAGGTCAGACCTATATTGAAGGATAGGATCAAAGTTGCACAGAGTAAAGATCCTAAATTGTGTGAGAAAATTGAATTAGTAAGGCAGGGAAACAATAAATATTTTCAATTGCAAGACAATACATTGATGTTAAAGTCACGCATATGTGTTCCAAACACTGAGAACTTATGTCAGGAAATAATGGAAGAGACACACAATGCACCCTATGCAATGCACCCAGGGATGACAAAGATGTATCACAGCTTAAGGCCTCATTACTGGTGGCCAAGAATGAAGAAAGACATAGCAGAATATGTTTCCAAATGCTTAACATGTCAGCAGATTAAGATAGAACACCAAGCACCAGTTGGTAAACTACATCCTTTACCAGTGCTAGAATGGAAATGGGAAAAGATAACGATGGATTTTGTTTATGGATTGCCTAGAACTCCACAGAAAAATGATGCAATATGGGTAATTATTGATAGGTTAACCAAGTCAGCACATTTTCTACCTATCAGATGGGGGTGTACACTTGAGAGTTTAGCCAAATTATATGTGAATGAGATAGTCAGATTGCATGGCATTCCAGTATCCATTGTGTCTGATAGAGATCCACGGTTTACTTCACATTTTTGGGTGAGTTTACATAATGCATTGGGAACAAAATTGAATTTCAGTACTGCATTCCACCCACAAACTGATGGACAATCAGAGAGAACTATACAAACATTAGAAGAAATGCTTAGAGCATGTGCTATGGAATTCAAGGGAGCTTGGGATGAGTATATAGCATTGGTGGAGTTTGCATACAATAACCAATATTATAGAAATATTCAGATGGCTCCATATGAGGCATTGTATGGAAGAAAGTGCAGAAGCCTTATCATCTAGGATGAAGAAGGTGCACGTGCATTAGAAGGGCCAGAGATAGTACAAGATACAGTGGATAAAATCCATATTGTCAAGATTAAGCTAAACGCAGCACAGGACAGACAAAAAAGTTATGCTGATCAACATAGAAGGGAGATGAAATATGAGTTGGGTGAGAAGGTATTTCTACGAGTATCTCCATGGAAAGGAGTAATCCGATTTGGCAAGAAAGGTAAATTGAGCCCAAGATACATAGGACCTTACGAAATTCTTGAGAAAGTTGGTCCATTGGCATACAGATTGGCTTTACCACCAGAGATGACTCAGATTCATAATGTGTTTCATATGAGCATGCTTATAAGATACATGTCAGATCCTACACATGTACTTAAAGATCAAGCCATTGAGATTGCAAATGACATGAGTTATGTTGAAGAACTAATGGAAATCATCAGGTACAAGACTAAACAGTTGAGAAACCGAGAAATACCTTTAGTTAAGGTATTATAGAGAAATCATTCACGAGAAAAGGCAACATGGGAAACAAAAGAAAATATGAAAAAGCAATATCCACACCTATTTCTAAATATTAAATTTTGAGGATGAAATTTTTAAAAGGAGGGGAGAATTGTAACATCCTTGACTTTTTCCATATGCATTTTTACAACATCTCATTTGCACATATACATTTTGCATATATATCACTTGAACACATGCATAATATGCATTTTTATTTAAATATATTCATGATATATCATTAGTTTATTTTCAAATATTTTACAATTGTATAGAAATGCACATGTTTGTTTTATTATATAAATGAAAAAGATATGAAATTAATATTTAAGTGAGTAAAGAGACTAGATTGAATTAATAAAAATTTGACATGATTAATTTAATTAAATTAAAATAAGTGATTAAATTATATATTTTTTTATTATTGGTTAGTAAAATTGGGTAAATGTTTATATGTATACATGAATGTATGTATATGTATGTATGTATGTATGTATGATAATAATAAAAATTAAAAAAAAAACATACAGCAAAAGAAAAAGAAAAAAAAAAGAAAAAAAAAGAGAGTCAAAAAGAAGAAGAAAAAGGGACGGGTGAAAGAAAAAGAGAAAGGAAGACAATTTTTAACTTAGACTAAGTCTTCTTCTTCCTCCTCCTCTTCTTCTTCCTCTTTGCTTCATTCCATTTCTTTGAAGTTCCAGCAACATCTTCTTCTCTTTTCACTCCAGAAATTACAGCAACAAGGTTAGCCAAGGGTGATTATAGGTGAGTAAACAATTAATTAGTGTTAAGCTTGATTGTGGTGTTTAGGGTTCATATATAGGCAGTATTTTGTACTATAGTTTTAATGACGTTAGAGGTCGAATCTGGAGAAGTGTAAAACACAAAAGTTGTTCCTTTATATCTTAGATTTATGGATATGTAAACATTTTTGCAAGATGTAGTGTATATAATGAGATATCCTCTTCGTACTAAAACTGGTCCGGATGTGAACCCTAAGTAAGTTAGCTACTGTGTTTGTTAGTTTTGGATATGTTAAAGTCAATATTGGAAGTATCTCAAAACATAAAAGTTGTAGATATATGTGTTATGGATTTTTATACCGAATGTTAGGTTCATAGGTCTTGTAATGTTTGAGTTATGGTAAATGGAACCATGAATGTTCCATGATTTGAACTGCCTACTGGGTGCCCTGTACAGGTCTAGAAACTTGTTTAATTATTTTGAGCTTCTTACAAAACGGCTATGTAAATTATCAAAACATGAAAGTTATAGGTATATATCTTATCTAAATTTGGGTACTAATTTCATCTTAATATAATAGAGTAAGTTATGGCCGTTACAAGTCATACTGTCCTGAAAACCAACTCTGTTCTATAGCAGTAAAATGTTGCCTATAATTTGAGGGCCTTAGATATATAATTGATGAAAGTTGTAAACATAAAAAAATTTTCATTTGAACCCATATAAGTGATTGTAAAGTTTCATTTCAATATGAGTTATATATCATAAGTTATGAGGAGATTAAGTTGATACCCTGAAACAGCCTAAGGGCAGAAAACAGAACACATTTAGAAATTCTACCAAAAATTATACAGTGATCCAATTGGTCTAAAATTTTAATATGTTATATATGTATATGTTAATTTTAATTAGCAATAAGAATCAGATGAATTGGTCAAGTACAGAAAATTTTATAGTCAAAACAGTCCCATAAGGTCACACTGCCTCATAGGAGAAATTTTAATTATTGATAAAAATAATGTATTTTAATTTGTTTAAGCCACATTAAGTTTCTCTAGTCATAAATTAACCAATTATATTTCAATATTAGGCTCAAGACAAATTGGAGATATACAAGAAGGGGGTAGACAATAAGTTAAGGGTTGGAATCAAAGAAAAAAGGTGAGTCTAATTATCAATTGAATTCTTTAGTGCATATGAGTATTGCTTGCTATATGATTCATATGATTGTGATGATTTTTTCTTGATAATATGATAAGGAATAATTTGTGACATTTGTGGTATATATAAGTTTGTGTACTTGTGGTATATTTGAGGTATATGTTTGACATATGATATATATACATGGTATATGTATAGTATATGTATGGTATATGTGTTGCATATGAAGTATATATGTGGTATATGTATGGTATATGTGTTGACATATGAAGTATATATGTGGTATATGTATGGTATATGTGATAACATACAATGGTTGATGAATATGTAAGTACAAGTGCATATGCATAATGACTTAAAAGGCGTTGTGACTAGTTAATCGACATTGCAAAGCAAAAGAAGAGGCCTATGGCCTAACAAATGTGCAAATGATACAAATGATCAAGCTAGCTAGTAAATGCAAATACAAATGTTCACATGACAAATGTTCACATGGAAACCCGGGGCAATGTCTATTTAACC
The DNA here is from genome assembly GCA_023653625.1 of Triadica sebifera. NCBI lineage: Eukaryota > Viridiplantae > Streptophyta > Magnoliopsida > Malpighiales > Euphorbiaceae > Triadica > Triadica sebifera. Next base: position 22,839,286 of record CM042900.1, read on the forward strand.
TGGTCACAACAAAATAAAATGAATAAGCATAAGCATAAGCATAAGTAAAGAGCAATTATTGAATATTTGATTTTATATATATTTATATGTTATTGACTGATGAAATGGAGTATAAAGTATGTATTAAGTATACTTGTTATTTGCTATTATGAAATGCTTGGTGCTTTAGAACTCATTTGATGGTTATTCTCACTGAGTCGCAACTCACCAAATTGCACCATTTTTCAGGTAGAGAAGATTAGTAGTTCATATTGAGGTGCATATAAAAGTCATGGATCAAAGGTCACCGGCCGAGCCTCCTCACTTTCTCTCCTTGCATTCCACATAAGCATAAGAACATTTCATTTATGTTTGGGGGTTGAATACTTGCATATGTATAATTACAATGAATGTGTACTAAGATATATATATAAATGGATTCAACTTAATGTTTCATTTATTAATATATGTGATGTTATAGGCTATAATTAAAGCTTCCATATTGATTGTGAAATTATTGTTGATAATATGAGATGAGTTAAAAAAAAATTACTCTCGCTGTAAACTTGAATTTTATTTAATCTTATTCCATACGTGATAACAATATAAAATCAGTATATGCGGTATATAAATGTATAAGGTGTTAGGTGTTACACTCCTAATTCTGTCTATTGCTTATATGATTTTGTGAACTCCTAGTTCTATCTGTTGCACCCAATTAGACTATTTGTTCAGCATGAACTGATGTTTATGTTTAGGTGCACTTGTGGTGTCTTAAGAATATTCATTGTATATGCTTAAAGATGTGATTCCTAGGAATCACTTATCAGCTATATCAAAAGAAATATCATTGTAAATGAATAAAATTTGCAACTTGTACATCATGATTATGCATAAATATTGCATTTCATAATAGTCTACCATATTTTTGCCTATTCGTTGATTGCAAGGTAAACTGCAATTTTTCATTTATCACCTCTTTAAATGTATTAATTGTAACGCCTATAAAATAGAGACTGTAAGTTATATATATGTTTAGAGTAGGAAATGATGGAGTTTAAAGTGTTTTAAAAAATGAAAGTTTTCATGCCCGTGAAAGGTCATGCTATAGTTCAAATGGTAGAGTTTTGGACATAGCAGGAGTATTTAAGAAGAGAGAACTTTCATGCCCATGAATGGTTTAGTAATGGTCGTAAATGGCATTTCACACATATGAGGTTAAGTGTCACGCTAGTGAAAGCAGATCAGTTGACAATGTATAGTCGCACTTTTCTTTTTTCTCTACACCAAATCTTGCTTTAAAACCATTTTCCATTGTTGCTTATCACTTCTGACACACTCTAGGATATCTTAGTCATCTTCCCCAACCTTGTAAATCCTAAACACCATTAGAGAAGCTTAAAAGCTTAAGAAAAAGGGAGCTTGGTTGAATTTTTCCAAAGTTGAGGTAGAACTTGGTTCTTAGAGTTGTTTTAGGTTGTTTATGGTTATAAGGTTTTAATAAGAACATGTTTGTGATGTTAGGTTAGGCTAGAGGCTAAGGAAACATATCACAAAGAGAAAATCAAGTTTGAAAAGCTTGAAAGGATAGTTAAGGCTTCTTTTTGGTAAAAGGTATGTACATATGAGAATTTAAATTTGTTTTCATGCATCTTGTATGTTTTACATATTATGAGATGTAAAATGAAATGAAAAATGGCATGTTATGGTAACTAATAACGTGATTAAATGAGTAAAATGTATATTATGGTATTAATGAGATAAAATGGTATGTTTGGTAGATTTTAATATCTTTTAAGAGTATTAAGACATGTTATGGGTATGTCATATGCCTCGTGTGTTGATAGAAGTGATTAACATTGGTTAATCTTAGAGATTTGGCATGAAATAAATGAAATGTTATGTTTTGAATTTGCTGAAAATCCATGATTTATGCTTGTGAATAAGGGTGTCACGACCATGAATGTCGAGCTTGTACAAACTGCATGAATCCAGAATTTCATGGGTTGGGAAACCGTGATGGTATGGTGTCACGACCGTGAATAAAGAATTCATGCTCGTGATGATTATGTGGTGATTCACGTGATGATTCACGGGTAAGATAACCATGAAATGTTTCTTCACGACAGTAAATAAATAGTTCATACCCGTGAAGCTCTTTTTAGTGTAAAATGTGTACATTTTGTTTTATGGCCTATGATAATAGGTTGGCTTAATGCATGTTATAGAATATTAATATATGTTGAACCTTAAGGGGTATTTCCGTTATTTTGATGATAACAAATAAAATAACAATATTGTATTTAACATACTTGTTTTCTAAGTCTATTGAACATGGTATGAAATATGTTAGCAAGAATGGAGAATGGAAGATTAAACTTCAAAAGATAAAATTGAAGAAGTAGCATGTTCACGCCCGTGACCCTATGTGTCATGCCTGTGATGAAGCCTAGCGCCAACAAACCAACATTTAAAGTTCACAGCCATGAAGGAAGATAGCAACCGTGAATGATCATATCAGTCACGCCCGTGAAATAAAGTCACGCCCATGAAAAGACATGAAAAATACTTCTAGAGAGCTTCACAGCCAGAGTCACCACTTAGACCACGACTTGGAATGATGTCACGCCCGTAAAGATAAAATGTCGCGGTCGTGAACAAACTCTTTGAAACCTTCCAGAATGCTTCACGGGTAAGGTCACCACTCTAGTCACGACTTGGAAGAACAGTCACGACCGTGACACACGTAGTCACGACTATGAAAGATGAAAGAGAAACATGTCAGGTGCGATTAGTAGGGTTGGTGCAACAGCTATTTCCGCATTAAATGCAATCAAATGGCTAGAATTCACCATGGAAGTATAAATACAAGTCATTTATGAATTCAGAACAAGAGAATAACAAATACTTCGAATCAAAATCTTGTTGTAAACCATTTGTGCATTTAATACTTTAAAAACCAACATTTATTCTCTGTGAAAATCTTTTGGTCATTATTTTCTGAGCATTAAAGATTTGTAAGTGCTTCTCTCTGTAATCATCCACTCAAGTGAGTTTTGAGTATCTTGGAATTAAGAGTAGATCACTTGTAAGGGTTGTTTGTGTGAGCCTTCAAAACACAAGGAATTGGTTATTTGTGTGAGCCATTAAAATACAAGGGTTTTCTGGTTAGGTGTGATCCATTGTTAGAAATACCATAGTTGGGAGTGAGCTTGTAAAATTCAATTGTAACACGTAGAGTGTTAGTGAAACTCCCAATTGAGATTGGGAAGAGGAGTAGGTTTGGTTAACACCCGAACCTCTATAAAAATCTTTGTGTCAAATTTCTATATCTCTTCTAAACTTAAATTTTATTTCCGCACTTCAAAGTTATTTTTTTTTATCCAATTCAACCCCCCTTCTTGGCTTAATATCTAGGCAACAGTGTACATGGAATATAACATGTGGATGACATGATACGACATTTATGTGTTGGAATGAGAATATATAAATGGAATGTAATACTGGTAATAACATATGATAAAGTAAATGTTGGTAATAGCATGTGATAAAGTAAATGCTAGTAATAGCATGTGTCAAAAATGAATCAAAAAATAAGTGGTTATAAGATAAAAATTCAGTTCTCTAGTCTTGGACTTGACATATGATAAATGGTATATCATTGAGGGAGGTAAAGAATACCATATGAGCTACTTTTTATATGAGGACAAGATGACTAAGGTATTATGAGTACTTGATCCTAGATATGCTAACATGATATTTTACTCAGTCAATATGACTTAAGCTCGGATTGTTAAACGTCATTAACTTTGAGATGCTCAGATGAGCTGATATAGGTTGTGAGCAATGTAGCTTAAGCTTGGGTTGTTGAGCGCTAATATCTCATGTTTTGCATCCAGATAGTCAAGCTTAGAGAGTTTTGGGCGATATAAAAATGGAAGTTAAATGAATATAAAAAAAAAATTGTAGTATTGTAAAAATGTGTAATGAAACACTAATAGCAAATAAATGATATGGTATTGGAAATGTGATATATGTATATACGTATAATATATATGGTAATATTATATGATGTCTATGGTATTAATAGGCATGTGAACTTGGATTGAGACATGAAAAAGCTAGAATATATGATTCTAAGAATGATCATGAGATGAATTGCATGACATGGTATGACACGAGTTAAATGTATAATTTTTATGCACATATGTACCACTAAGTTTTAGTTTGCTTAGCGTGTGAGTTTCTTATACACAGATTCGAAGCCAGTAGACAAGAGTTGACTGAAAGAGCAGCAAACCATCATAGTTCAGTCAGAGTGCCCTTGTAATGGCCCAAATACCATATTAGTCGTATAATATAGTTTCCGAAATTGATCAGTATACTCCCATGGGTAAAAAATATTTTATTTGATCATTGAAAAATATAGGTTATGACTAGTTCAGGGATAAACTTTGGAGTGAAAATGAGGTCAAATAAGTCCTCAAAAGTCAAAACTAAGAAAAAATGGAACTCAATTTAATTAATAAAATAGTTGACCGTACTTTGATCAGATTATGAAAAATAGCAAATGACATCTAAAAATTTATTTTAAAATATAGATAAATTCTAAATAATATTTAAAATTATATGACAGTGAAAAAATAATTTTATGATAGCATCGAAATTTAACTAATCAATCCAGTTTGGGTGAGCTGGACAGAAAACAGACTCCGATTGAGTTAAAATTTTTTATGTAGGCATATATATATATATATATATATATATATATATATATATTATAAATTATGGAATCAAATTTGGGATAAATTGAGTTTGGAAAGTGAGAAAAATAATTTAGAATTGCTAAATGGGTTTTAATTTCACAAATGAGCCTAATGGGGTTAGATCACTTGTCTTGGCCAAAGCCCAGCCCATTCCAACCACTTATATAAGCTAAAAATATCAGAATTCTCTAGAGAATTCTGCATCTTTTTCTTCCTCTCATACTTCCCCCTTGGCAAAATAGGTTTTCCATTTTTCTCCACAAAAATTCTCTCATTTTTTTTTTATTTTTTACACCAAAATCAAGCATCCTAATATTATTTCAGCCCTTCTATTAGCTAGTGGAAGTCTCTAATCTCCATTTGAAGGGCTGGAGTAGAAGAAAATGAAAGGAGACAATTTAGGACACAAAATTGAGGTAAGCGAAATTAAGAGTTTTAAATTTATTTAAGGGTTCAAATAGATAGTTTAGGGTATATAGATGATATTTATGAAGTTAGACTGAGTTAGGAAAGTAAAATAATGGTGAATTAATGGAACTCTATTAAATAGTGGAAGTCTCTAATCTCCATTTGAAGGGCTAGAGTAGAAGAAAATGAAAGGAGACAATTTAGGACACAAAATTGAGGTAAGCGAAATTAAGAGTTTTAAATTTATTTAAGGGTTCAAATAGATAGTTTAGGGTATATAGATGATATTTATGAAGTTAGACTGAGTTAGGAAAGTAAAATAATGGTGAATTAATGGAACTCATGTTTCGGCCATGGTAGGTGCACAAGGAGGTGAAGGTGCTTCAAAGGAAAAAGCTAAGGAAAAGGAAGCCTATGAAGGCTAAAAGAAAGAAATAATGTTAGTGATTTCAAAATCTACCTATTTCCATTGTTAAAACTTGAATTAGGGTTATGGAAATTAGGGGATTTGTGTGATTTGTATGTTAATGATAATTGAAGCTTAAAACATGATTAAAGGAATATAAAAAATGGATTAGAATGGTTAAATTCAATTAAAAAAATTAATTAGTAGAACTTTAAAAATATGACCATATTATGTGTAAAAATTCATATTAAGGTATAATCATGTTTTAGTGTAATATTATGGTACATTTGTAGTAATGGATGCATAAATTAGTGAAATGAATTATTAGAAGGTGAAAGAAAAATTTTAATGATGAAAAATGAATATAGGCCGAAATATGAAGAAGAAGAATTTATTATTTTTCTTACTAATTAAATGAAAATTAAGTCATAAAATACAAGAAAACATGATATTGAGTGTATAGAAATTTATTAAAATTTTTTAAAATATATATTGAATATTTTTCTAATTAATGATTATTTATGCATAAAATGAAATATAATGAATAAAGTGTGTTTAGTGAGCTTAATGACTTAATTGAGAATTAATGATGAAATATTGACATATTAGAACGGAAAGTGTAGAAAAAGATTATGGTTATGGATGAATAAAATATTAGATAATTAATAATGTAAAAATAATCGAATTTATGAATTTAAAGGAAAATTGAATCAACAGAATAAAGTATCGCCCTAAGTTATTTTCTGATTGTTAAATCTAGCCCAAAATATAATTGGCTAGCCATAAGGGCACCATTACCATAGTACGGATCATGACGATTCGCCTATATAGGTCAATGATGGTCTACTTCAGTGATAGTGATTCAGTGATCAGTGTACAGTGCACTGTTCGAGTGATTCTTTAGTATTACTCTTCAGTGTAGTAGACTTGTGGAGTCCATGTCGCTTGTATCTGGTTTGAAGATTTTCTATCGGATTGAAACTAAAGGCAAATGTGAATAGAAGTAGTAAGAATGAAAAATATGAAAAATGTGAAAAAAATAAGTAATAAATATGATAAAAGTGACAAAGATGATAAAAATTGTATAATAATAATAATGATAAAAATAATAAAAATGACAAAAATAGTAAAATTGAAAAATAAAATATAAGTGGAAGAAAACTGTTAAATTATGTAGTTAAAACGGAAATAAATGAATATATATATATATATATATATATATATATATATATATATAGTTAGTAGCAAAAGTATAAATAAATGTAAAGTAGTGACATGATTGTAAATAAATAGAAATTTAGAAACCAAAATGAAATTTGTTGCTAATTAAATAGAAAATTGAAAAAAAACTATAAGATTAATTGAAAAATTTATTAAATTTAATGAAGATATTAAATAGTAAATTAAGAGTAAAGAATATTAAAGTTTTGATAAAAAGAATAATAAATATATTAAAGAGAAAAGTTGAATAATGTAGTAAATATAATATTGTATGTATGTATGAAAATATAGGTCAATAAAAATTTTTAGATTAGTAATTACTATTGGACATTTTAATGCTCAACACGTAGTTATTTGACTGCATGTAGGTAGTAGCAGGAAAATACACAGGAGCAAGCGCACAAATTTTAGGAGTAGATGAAAGTATAAGATAGAAAGTAATATATTAAAAATGATATGTATATATATGTATGGATACGGGTTTGTAAGAATAAAATTATGTATATATTCTGATAAAAAATATTCATGAATTATTATATGTGTAAAGAATTGAATGTTGACTTGTGATTGAATGAAAAATATTTTGTATTATATTTGTATTGTTGTGCCAAAAAATGGGTCGTGGATTGTTTGCCGTACAGGTGTGGTAGTTAATTTATAACCGTTATGCTGCCAAAATTTTTAAAAAAATAAAAATGATTAATAAAATGCTAATAATATTATGGTCATTAAATTAAGTTAAGAATTTTTTTTTTTGCACACATCAGCTATAATCGCATAAACTTACGTATCGTACGAATAGAATAATTGTTATAACGGTGTCACAGTTTTAGTGGTATCAGAGCGTAGTTTAGGCGGTTCTAAGATTGGAGTGAGAATTAAGTTAATGAATTATATATATATACATGTCAATTGATGGATGAAATGTATTATAGGTCTAACGTATGCTTGCTTCTTTCCTTATTTTATAGTGAATGATGACATCCCAACATGGTCAAGGTGTTGGGAACAGTAAGAGTGAAGCATCGCTTAGTGCTGGGCAAGCTAAAGTCCTGCAATATAATGTCCCTTCACTAGTTACACCACCTCCACTACCACAGCTGAATTTCCTTAATCTTATGGCCGATTACATTCAACATAGAATGCAAGCTGAACAATCTTAACAGCCACAACTAGCAGCACAGGTACAGTCTATTGCTCCACCTAAAAAGAAACCGATTTTGGAGCAATTAAAGAAATTGGGAGTTGAAAATTTTTACGGACGCGATCCATTGACCCCTGTACAAGTTGGAGAATGATTGTTTAAAATAAAGATGTTATTTGAAATCACTCACAGCCCGCTTAAAGAGAAGTTTGAAGCTACTGTGGCATTACTCCAAGGTCCTGCATTCATCTGGTGGGACTCAGTCCACAAGCATGCCCTAGGTGAACAGTTGAATTGAGATTTCTTCTTGGCCCAATTTGAAAATAAATACATAAGGTCAGAGTATAAAGCAAAGATATAAGATGCCTTCTAAAGACTCAGACAAGAAAATAAGACGGTAATAGAATATGAGCGTGAGTTTGAGTGCCTCAGTGCTTATCTTGATGATTATCAGTTGACAGAGGAGAAATTATGTTAGAGATTTGAGAGGGATCTCCATAACAAGATCTGAAAGATAGTGGGTGCACAATACAATCCAAATTTGCATGCTATGGTAGAAAGAGCTATTAAAGTAGAAAGTATTCAGTCAGATGAGGCTAACAGACAAACTCAATTTCAGCAGAAAAGGAAGTCGGGACAGTTCATGTTGGGTTTTGAAGAATGAATCACATTCATAAACACAACAGAAAAATAAAATTTTCAAAACTTGAAACAAAAGATCATATTTGTGTCATTAAAATTAATTTATATAAATATAGAGGTTAGAAATTATACCTTATAATTTCTTATTTATTATTCAAATCTTCATTTTGTTGGGTTGTAGCAAACTACAACAATCCACACTGGATGTCTCTAATGATAATCCACACAAAAAATGAAGAAGAAACTATCAAAGGAAATGATTTGAACAAATTCAAAGTGCTAGCTTTGAAAGTGTTAAGATAATTTTATTGTGTCTTAAAAATATTTTTTTCAAAAAAAATAATTTTATATCTATTTTATGTCATTTGATGTCTTTTTTATTTGAATTAAATTCAAAGAAAAGATCAAAAGTCAAAAATGGAGAAAATGAATTTGAATGAATAATGAATGTGCTTAATAGCCATAATTGGCCTAATTAAGGCCAAATTCACCTGTTGGCCAACGGGAGGCATCAGCGCGAATGCGCGTTGGGCCAACAGCCTGCCTAACCTGCTCAGACCTGTGACCCTCTTGAACAATTTTTTATGTATGATCTTATTGTGATCCATCTCGAAATAAATCTCTCATATTTTGGATCTCATCCAAGAGTATTTTACTCATTCTCCATATCTTCAATGAGTATGACCCACTAGATTCCCGGTTATGTTGGTCACTGAATTTAACAATTATTTTAAGCAAGTCATGAGTTGTATCTAGCAACACATCATGACCCCCAATTGACCAGAAAGTTAGTGGTTTGACTACGAACCTTTTCATAGACAATTTTCGTGCAATTATTCCTTTTACTATTCTATACCCCATTTGGTTCAGAGTATGGACATGTGTCAACTTCCACTAATTGACTATATCACATATAGTCCAAGTAATATTAGTTCTTGTCCCTTAGGCTCATTACTCTATTAGATATGTCATTAAAAACTATGTTTATGATATTTTCACTCCGGCTAGAGATTCCCGAGTAATGACCACAATAAGAGGCCATGGGTATACACTTCTTCTATCAAGAGTGGTGAATCATTTGTTGGTTATCCAATTACCTTTGAATACCTCAAGCTATATCCAATCACCGTCCTATGAGCAACCTCCTTGAAGCAAAAAGGAATAGTATCAAAATACAGAATCAATATCCAAGATATCCTTGAGTATCTCAAGTTTAAGGATACTTGTACCATTGTTATGATGAGATTATCATTAACATTTGAATAGATTATCCATATGATTGTCTCATAGTTGGTCATCCAATATATTTAGCTACACTTAGCAAGCATCCATATGTTAACTCTAAACATCTCATGTTTACAGATTATGAGATCTACTACTCGATCCAATCAATGAGTGTAATATGTGCTAGTCTATCCAGATTAACAATGTACCGTCTCATTAATCCTATGACTAGGGATAATTTTGATACTAACATAATTACACATGATAAGAATCTCAATATCATGATCTCATCATGATTTCCTTCATGCTATGTTATGTATCAAAAACTTCATTAATTGATTTAAGATCACTATCAATTCATATATCAAATTAATGAAAAAGACTTTTATTAATCAAATATATTTGTACAATAAGTGCTAAAAGTGATTGCCTTTAGAGCACTCCTTTAACAAGCTCCCACTTGCACTAAAGCCAATCGCCTTTGTATTTAAGTCCACAGGCGAGTACATGAGAATCATATTTCTTTTGGAAAAGTGGCTTAGTTGAAGGATCAACAATATTCTGATCAGTGGGCACTCTTTCTATCTTTACATCATTCCTACCAATAATTTTTCTAATCAAATGTTATATTTTGAGTACATGTTTGGATCTCTGATGAGACCATGGCTCCTTTGCTTGCGAATGGCTCCATTATTATCACAATACAATTGTATTAGATCAATAATGCTGGGAACCACTCCAAGTTTTGTAATGAATTTCTTTATCCAAACTACTTTCTTTGTTATTTCAGAAGCTGCAATGTACTTTGCTTCAGCTGTGGAATTAGCAGTAATTTCCTTTTTGGAACTCTTCCAACTAACTGCTCCACCATTTTAGTGTGAATATATAACTTGACTGAGATTCTGAGTCATCTTTGTTAGATTGGAAGCTGGCATCGGTATACCCACTCACAATAAGATCTCCATCTCCATATACCAAGAATACATCCTTAGTCCTTCTTAAGTACTTAAGGATATTCTTGACAGCCACCCAATGACCCTCACCAGGGTCCGATTGGTATCTGCTCGTGACACTTATAACATATGATACATCGAGTCTTGTACATATCATAGTGTACATGATTGATCCTATAGCTGAAGCATATGGAATCAAACTCATGTGTGTCCTCTCATCTTGTCCTTTTGGAAACAAAAACTTTGAGAGAGTAATCCCATGGGTCATGGAAATATATCCCCTCTTGGACTGCTCCATGCTAAACCTTTTTAGCATCTTATCTATGTATGTAGATTGTGAAAAACCAAGCAATCTTTTAGATCTATCTCTATCGATCTTTATCCCCAAAATATAGACTGTTTCTCCAAGGTCTTTCATAGAGAAATTATTGGATAACCAAAAATTGATTGATTGTAAGGTTGAGACATCATTTCCCATTAATAATATATCATCTACATACAACATAAGAAATACGATTGCATTCTCATTAACCTTTTTGTAAACACAAAGTTCATCCGGATTTTGTAAGAAACCAAACTGTGTGATTGTCTCATCAAACTGAATATTCTAACTCCTTGATGCTTGCTTTAATCCATATATTTGAAGCTTACATACCTTTTTGCCATCTTTGGATATGAAGCCTTCTGGTTGTGTCATATACACATCCTCAGTCAAATTTCCATTAAGGAAAGTTGTCTTCACATCCATTTGTCATATCTCATAATCATAATGAGTAGCAATAGCTAGGAGTATCCTTATGGATTTAAGCATATCTACTGAGCTAAAAGTTTCATCATAGTCAATTCCTTGTCTTTGACGATAACCTTTAGCAACAAGTCTAGTTTTATAGGTAATCACATTACCATCTATGTCAGTTTTCTTTTTGAAAATCCACTTGCACCCTATAGGCTTTATCCCTTTGGGTGGGTCAACCAAAGTCCATACTTGGTTTTCATACATTGAATCCATTTCTAACTTTATGGTTTGAAGTCATTTGTCAGATTCTGAACTATTCAGAACTTCTTCATAGGTTGTAGGCTTATTATTTTCTATGAGCAATACATTGTTTTGTTCACTAATGATAAATCCATATCTCTTTGAAACATTACGTATCCTACATAACCTACGAAGCTCTTGTGCTTCAGAAGGTTGAGTTGTTATATCATCTGTATGAGTAACAAGCTCGGGTTCAGGTAGTTGATCAGCATCTGTTTGAGCATCTTGAACTTTCTCAATTTCAATTTTGCTCTCACTATCTCCTTTTAAAAGGAATTATTTCTCTAAAAAGATAGCATGTCTTGAAACAAATGGTTGACACATGTCTTTCCTGATGTTCATACTTTGAACCAATATTGTCCATTATGTCTTGAAAATCCAAATCTTGATTACATGTATTGTCACTCAAAAGCTAAGAAATTGATCCCATGTAGTATGATTCCAATAAATGAGAGAGGGAACAGTTCCTTGGAAATTTTAACACTTATTGGTCATTAGCATCAATAGCAACAATTTTGTCTAGTTGGGTATCTTTACTTCTTTTTATTTTCTCCTCCTCTAAACTTCTTCCTATATGGTTCTTCTTATAAATCCTACACAAGATCCAATCATCCAACTGAAAATAAGGGGAAAAAATTACTAATCAAGGTTAAAAATTTATATGCTACTAATATAATTGAAAAGTGAATAAAGATTTAGTTTCTTACTCTCATGGATCCATTATACTTGTTGATTTGGCTTGTGTAATCATTTAATCTATATTCATGCATAATCCAACCGGTTTCAATACCCTTTGGACGCCTACCCTTATAAAAGACAAGAGCTTTCTTGACACTTTTATTATTTCATATATCAGCCTTTCATGAATTTAATAATGATAATTGTTAGATTCTTTCTCCACATATGTGTGATGGATGTTGTTATGTCTTCAAGAATTTCTCACTATAGTTCTTGTTCGTGCTATACTCTGTCTTGATAGAATAAATAGTTAGATTTATTGTTATATCTGATCATAAATCATTTCATATATATATATATATATATATATATATATATATATATATTTGCCAACGAGAACATTTTTGGTGTTCACAACTAGATAGGTCAATTCAGACACCTCTCAGTAGTATAGATTTTAGTTTATGTGGTTCAATTGAGTTTTAAATTACAATGGTAGAGCTAATCCTATACTAGCATGTAAAAACCACTTTACATAAATTTTAGTTTGCATGTAAAACCACTTACATAAACTAGCAAATTATAGTTTGCTTTTTTGTTATTTAATTGATCACAAATCATAATTTTTCATCAATAATAATGAAATTTAGTCTCTTTCCATTTAGCTCACGTTAAAACTAGTAGGAAACCATTTATGATTTGCTTTCATCTTTCTTTTTACTCAACTGTATACTTATCATACATGTTCTTTCAATTTTTAACATGATTTATTGGATTTTAAACAATATGCGATTGGATCACTTCATTATAGTCTTTGTATATCTCTTTATGCAGTATGGTTATGTCATCATAAGTACTCCAGATGGTGCACTGGACCATGAAGAGACAAGTGGTCAGAATGTTGGTGGTCAGGTTCTTGATAACTTTTATTAGATGTTTATCCTGCCTTTCAGCTCTATTAGGGAGTTGATAGAAAAAAGTCATCAAGTATAGCTACTGCTCCAAGGCTAAAAGATTTTGTATCAAACCGTGATAAATTGTATAATTAACATTTGCTTTCAATTCAGTAATTGAATTTGATTGAATAATTGATTTGTTCATTATACCTTCTAAATTTCAATTTATACCAAATTTTGGCTAGATTTTTTTTTAATATATGTGACCCTCAACTGCAATTTCATTAAGTGGTGAAAAAATTATTCTTGTCATTTGATAATTTTAATTTTTACAAATTATTGACACAAAGATAATGGTAATTGGTATAAAATTATACTCAATATTAATTTTAATATAAAAATATAAAAATATTTTATTAGACTCAATATTAATTTTTACAGATTATTGACATAAAAATTAAATTGGTATAAAATTAACATTCATTATACTCAATATTAATTTTCATATATTCTAATGATAATTTTTAATATAAAAATATTAATAAATAATTATATTTTTATGTGTATCTATTTTTGTCATTTACATTTAAGACTGTTTATTTTTTATTTTTTATTTTTTTTGTAACAGCTTTTTAGGATTGGGCTTACTAAACAGAAAATGTGCTTATGATGTTTTGAGCACTTTTGAAATCAGCATAATTAACAACAATACCAAACAGACGAATAGCCTTCTATTAATTACCTTCTTCCAAACGGAGCGTAACACAGTCAGACACCGAGTTTTTTGAAGGATGATCCTGCGTTCATCTCTTTCATCTCCTCTCCTTGCTTTAAACATCAATAATGCTATCTGCTTCTCTTCCCATAATAAACTTTCAGCTTCCATAATTACTCCCTTGAATCATGTAATAGAGCATGGACGATTAGAAACAAGTAGCTATAACAGTGACCCAAGAAAGTTGAGATTTTGCTCTTGTGGGAGGCGGCATTTCCTTGGAGCTGCGGCAGGAGGTTTCCTTTCAGTATCACCTGCAAATGCTTCTGATTATAAGGTATACAACTGATCTAATTAATATACTTCGATAGATTCACGGGCAAGAAAAAAAAAGATAATTTGAGTCGTACTGTAGGCTATATTGAACAGAGTTCATCCTCCAAGACCGGATTGGTACGAGGAACTTTATGCATCGGTTTTGGATTCTGGAATTACGGAATCCTATGAGGCTGAGGTTAGCAAGCATTTTCAACTAATTTGCTTTGTTGGTTTTTGTTTTAATTTCTGCTTTTCTTGGCTTCCCATTTGATGTTATTTGTCTGTTATTTGACAAGATTGCAGCTTACAAGTCACAGCTTTTTTCTAACTTGAGGGGAAAAGTCAAGAAAGTTTTGGAGATTGGCATCGGGACTGGTCCTAATATCAAATACTATGCTGGTGATGCTGATGTAGAGGTTTTTGGTGTAGATCCAAATGAAAAGATGGGAAAATATGCACAGGAAGCAGCGGATGCTGCTGGTTTACCGCCTGAAAATTTCAAATTTATACAAGCAGTATTTGTGCTTCACTTCTGCCATTAAAAATTATCCTACTATTGGCTGTATCATCTGCCTTGCATGATAATTAACCTTTAGGAAAATTGATGGCCAAACGGAAAATAGAATAAATTTCAATAGACTTATTGGTAGCATACCCTTTGCTTTTTTATGTTTGCTTAAAAACCAAATTGGTTTTAGATTGCCAACAAATGATGGCAACTTTTGTATTTTTTGGGTTTGAGTAAAACTGAGCGGTTGCATCATTGATGTAGATGCTGAAGGACATTTTAATGTGTCAGATAGAAAAAGATTGAGACATCATGTTATGCAATCCCAAAGATAAAATATTTCTTTTTTATAGCAATGGAGATTAGTGAGAAACAAACTTTACATGTACTTCCATTTATGTTGAACTTTCATATGTCTTAGAGGGAAAAGAAATGATAGGCATTACTTAGTGATGATTATTTGTTTTTCCATCAATTTAATACTACAAATAACAGAGAAGGAACTGAAAATGATTAGACACAGTTGTATATGCATCTTAGAACTTTTTAGTTGATGGAATCTATGAAAAGGTTCACAGCCGTTGTCTAATTTAATAAAAATTGTCATTCATATGCTAGGATTTGAGGACATCTGTATCCTTTGATTCAGTTGCTGGGTCTCTTTACTATTAGGGAGGCAGGTTAACATGTAATTTTAAGGCTATTGAGTTGAATTTAGATTTTTCAATTGTTGTAAATTTGAGATAAAGTTCATCCTTATTGAATGTGAAGGTATTGCTCATGTCCAGGTTGGGGAGGCTATACCATTAAAAGATGCTTCAGTTGATGCAGTTATAGGAACTCTTGTGCTATGCTCGGTTAGTGATGTCGATCAGACATTGCAAGGTAATTGGTTTTCAGGTGATTTTGGTTTCTATAATTTTGAACTAACTGTTGCAATTGAAAGAGAAGTAGAAGGCAAAACAGATGAAAAGAAGGAGGTCACACTCGTAAAAGACTCGCACAAATAATAATAAAAAAAATGCTATGAGATTAAAATGCACTCGTTTAATTTTTTTGAAGGGATAATTACTGATTTTATCCATAAAATCCTTTTACTAACAAATTCTTAAAGAATAGGAAAATGATATTGAAGCTAAAAACAAAATTTCAAAGGTACCGATAATATGAACCATTTCTCTAATGTTTTGACTTAGTTAATTAGATAACGTGGTTGGTGTTTTAACACTCCCCCTCAACACCAGTTTTGTTCTTTTCACCATCCCTAGCTGATGACAGAAACTTTTGGAATTTGTTGCCACTCAAGCCTTTTGTGAACAGTTCTGCATCTTGCTCTTTTGAGTCAATATGTTTTACTCAATTTCTTCTTGCAGAGCTTTCTCCTTGATAAAATGATAATGCACCTTTACCTGTTTAGTTCTTGCATGAAAACTGAATTGTCAACTAAACATATTGTCGATTGGTTGTTGCAATACAAGGAAATTGCATCATTTGTTGGTTGGCACAGGTCCTTCAGCAATCGTATAAGCCAAATACTCTCTTGTGCTATGCTCGATACTCTGCTAAAGCTGTTGATAAAGATATGGTTGGTTGCCTTTTGCTGTAATTTGTTCTTTTCATCAATTACATCCTCAATTAAACTTCCCTCTTCTAATTTCTTCCTTCCAATTATTAATTTTCTTCAATTAAGTCCTCAATTTATTTCTCGTTTCTTTTAAATTTAACCCTAAACTCTTAATTTCTTTCAATTGACCCCTTAACTAAACTTCCTTTCTTTTTTTTTTTTTCTATTTTTCTTTTAGTCCAAATGGAGACATTGATCAACCCGACACATTCGATACTAAGACACGTGCGATTTGGGACCTAAATTAGCGAACGTTATAATTCTCTCCCTTGAGAAATTTCGTCGTCTAAATTTATCTTATTGATTTGATCTAATTACTGCGGGTATTGAGCTTTCATCACCTTTTCGTTTTTCTAGGTGACTTCTTTTGTTGAGTGGTTACGCCAGAAGACTTTTACCAATGACACTTTCTTATTTGGTAGCTATATGATTTCTTAGGCTAAGATCACTACTGGCTCCTCGTCATATGTCAGATCCAATTGTATTTCAATAAACTTCGCTAGTATAATAGAATAGGAATGAAGCTAAAAAAAAAAAATTCAAAGGAACCAATAATAAGAACCATTTCTCTAATGCTTGTTGACTTGGTCAATTAAATAAGCGGCTGGTGTTGTGTAGTTTTAACACTAACTTGATATTCAAAAGGGCAACGACAGAAGGTAGAAAGCATTTAACATAACTAATTCAATTGGAATTACACTTCAATTGTTGTAAGTTATTAGTGTTAATGAATTACTTCAGTTGTTGTTTGTTATTCTAGTGCTATCTTATTAGGGAATTCTTTCTTTTTTCTTTTTTTTGTGAAAGAAGATTATCGCTATTTTTTTTAGTTTAACAATTCTGGCTATATAACATTTATATACATATGGGCCATATAGGACATGGATAAACGTTTTTAGAGAGTCTTCTTTAGTCAATCCCTTAGAACATTGGCTTATATATATGTATGCACACTTGAACTGCTCCTGTATTAGTTTCTTTATCCTTCATATTTTTGTATCTAGTTTGGAATTTTGATTACCTAAATTGAAGAGGAAAAATTAGCTGCTTAAGACAAAATGCATGTGTAGTTTTTGAATCCTCCATTTGTATAGTTGATGATGAAACTTTGTATTAACATATTGAACTATGTGATGATGATAACTAATCTATTATTTTTCATGGAAATCCAAATCCCTTGAGAGGGTTTAGTCACATTATTCTATTTCTGAGATGTACCCATGCCAAAATGAAGTTTGTCATAAAGCCATTTTCTTAACTACTGATTTTCGATTACTCTCAACATTTATGTGAATCTAAACGGTTTTTCTCGAGTGCTTCATCATAGTTACAACAATTCTTATGATATACTTGATTATTGGCTTGATTTCAGAGATTGTAGCAACTGTAAATACTGTATTTCTAAGCATAGAATATGGTTGTAAATTAGCTAATTAGATTGTATATTTCCTATTTTGTATTCTTCATTCAATATAAATCCTCATCTAGCTAGAGGAAATAATTAAACTAATACATTCAAACTTCACATCATTCTTCTTTTTCCTCTCTTTTCTTCTTCTAGTTTAACATGGTATCAGAGTCCTAGAGCCACTTATCATTTTCTCCTCTATTTCTTTTTGTTCATGAAGTTTTTCTAACTGTCTTATATTTTTTGAACTGAATGCCTTCCTCTGTCATCTTTGGTTTGTCTTTTTGAGAGAAGATTCTCTATCCCGTCTGACAAGGATATAATGATCTCTTAGCTTGAATTTTTAAATGATCATTATATCCTTGTCACATAAATGGCACTGGTATTGATGAAAAGAATAAGACTTCATGGATTAAAATTGATACACAATTATGTAGTTTGTTGTGACATTCTTTTGAGCCAAAATTACTTACTTTATTTAAATCCTTCAAAATTTGGACTAAGGGTAAGACACTATATACAAATGATATTTAATGTATTTATAAAGTTGTGTTAGCTTTGATAGGATTTCAGGCAAATTTGACTTCAGTAAGGGATCAAATTCTTGTCAATACAAGAATTTGACAATTTGTTCGATTATTTCTTATCTCCTCTAACAAGACTAAAACTTAATCATTTGTGCTAGTTGTATATAAAAATAGACAGCGATGAGATAATCACAAGTGAAAAGGGAAAGACTCTAAATCCTATCGGTCCTACTGTGATGAGGGAGGTCATACATGTGACACTTGTTGGACCCTTCACGGTTGACCTCTAAGAAATATTCAAAATAATTAATCTACTGCTCATATGACTCAGTTTCAAGGGGATGAACTTCTTCTTCTACCAATTGTCTAAGTTTAGGGGTCCAATTTAGTGACATTAACTAATGTTGATTATGATGAATATTTATAGTATCAAGCATTGAAACAATACTCATCCTCTTCCATGGTTTTTGTTGTTCAACTAGGTAATTATTTTGCTTGCCTAACACGGTCTTCACCAAATGGATCTTGGATATTTGATTTTAGTGTTTTTTTTTTTATCACATTTTAGTAATATAGTACTAATGGTCTTCTCTACTCTCACTTCTCCATCCATTTCCTCTACAATTACCTTGGCTGATGGATTACAAACTGTGATTAAAGGAGTAGGAGAAAGTAAATCTCTTTCTTCTATTCCTTTAGTCTTAGTTTTGTATGTCCTATAATGTCCCTAAAATTTGATTTTCATTAGTAAACTTTCTAAACAACTTAATGATAGAGTGATCTTTGATCTTAGTTATGTTTTTGTGCATGACCGAAGTATGGGGAAGATAATTGGCGAAAGTTAGGAGTCATATGGATCATACTATCTCTCTTATCCTGCCATTCCAACTGTCTTTACTTTTGCTACTTCAGTTGACCTTCTTTACAGTGGTCTAGGTCATCCTAGTCTTTCCAAGTTTCATAAAATGGTTTTTGGTCTTTCAAAATTATCTTTCATTAAATGCAAGTCATGTTACCTTGGGAAACATACCCATAGTTATTTTCTTAAGTAATTAAATATTAGACCTTTATCCATGTTCAGTATTGTTTATTCAAATATGTAGGGTCCAAGTCATGTTGGTACCAACTTAGATTTTCATTATTTTCATACTTTCATTAATGATTATTTTCGTTGCACTCGGTTGTTTCTATTATTTTCATACTTTCGTTAGTGATTATATTTATCCCTTCCTTTTTATGAATTCATGGCTTCTCGGGGAATTATTGCCCAATCTTCATGTGCATATATTTCTAAACAAAATGGAGTGACTGAACGAAAGAATCGACATTTCATTAAAATAACTTGCACCATGCTCATCTATTATAATGCACCACTTCATTTTTGAGGGGGATACTATCCTAATTGCATGCTACTTAATTAACCACATGTTTTTTTAGTCTTGCATAACCAAAGTCTTCATTCTATTTTGTTTGCAAGTCAACCATCTTACCTTCTCTATACTCATGTGTTTGGTTGTACTTGCTTCATTCACAATCATACATCTAGTAAAGATAAGCTCCAACACAAATCCATTAAGTATATATGTCTTCTTAGGGTATTATTGCCTTTAAAAAGGTTATAAATGTTATGATCCAACAACAAACAAATATTTTATTTTAGTAGATATAATCTTCTTTGAGATATCCCTGTACTTCTCAACTTAGACAACAGACCAAAAAGGTATTATAGAGGCTTTCTCAATTCCTATTCTTCCTATTCCTAATGTCACTTCATTCCTAAGCCATTGCAAGTCTACCCTAGGTAGTCTTCTACACATACTCTTGATCTTCTTATAAATTAAAAATAAATATGTATTCTAAGTGACTCTTCTCTTACATCACTAGTCCTTTTAGCATTGATCATGCCTCAAATAGAATAATCCATTCCATCTGTTATTAGAAAAGTTATTTGATCTTATAATCCTTATCCCATTTACAATTTTTTGAGTTATCATTGTTTGTCTCCATCATATTATGCTTTTATCTCCAATTTATTCACTGTGCCTATTCCAAAAACTGATAGTGACGCACTGGTTCATCCATATTGGAAAAAAACAATGGTTGAGGAAATGTCCTCTCTCATGCTAATAATGTTTAGGTGTTAATTCTATTACCATATATTAAATTTGTAATTGGTTGTCGCTAGGTTTATACAGTGATGGTTGGTCCTAATGGCAAGATGGACAACCTAAATGGACAGCCTAAAAGCCCGTTTGGTTGCAAAAAGGTAATGTTCAAATTTTTGACCTTGATTATGAGAACACCTTCTCTCTAATTACAAAAATTGTCATTGTTCAGCTCTTTATTTCCCATACTGTCATGCATCATTGGAACATTTAGTAACTAGACATTAAAAATGCACTCCCATATGGAGAATTAATTGAAGAAGTTTATATAGCACAACTGCCAAGTTTTGTTGCTTGGGAGGATTTTTGTTAGCTTGTTGATTGAGAAAATCTTTTTATGGTTTAAAACAGTCTTTGAGGGCAAGGTTTGGATTGTTTAACATCATTGTTCAAGAATTTGGGGTGCATGGGAATGAAACAGATCACTCAATGTTTTATTGTCATACAATCCATGGCAAGAGTATCTATTTAGGGGTGTAACTAGATGATATCGCCATATCAAATGATGATCATGAAGGAATCACTCAGCTCAAACAACATCTCTTCAATCACTTTCAAACTAAAGACTTAGAAAAATTAAAATATTTTTTGGGTATCGGGGTAGCACAATCAAATATAGGCGTTGCTATTTCACAGAGGAAATATACTTTATATATTATGGAAGAAACAAGGATGTTGGATTGCAATATTGTGGAAACTCATGGATCCAAATGTTAAACTTGTTCTAAGAAAAGGGGAGCCACTAAAAGACCTTGGTCAGTATTGGAAATTGGTCAAAAAACTCAATAATCTCACTACACGTCTAGACATTTCCTTTGCAGAGAGTGTGTTCAATCAATTCCTCAAAGCTTCATGTGACAGTCATTGGAATGCAGTGTTATGCATCCTTAGTTATATCAAAGGAGCTCAAAGGCAAGGTTTGTTGTATGAAGATAGGAAAGATACACAAATTGTTGGGTATTCAAATGTTGATTGGGCAAGTTGTCCATTAAATAAATGATCCACCTCAAGATATTGTCCTTATTGGGGAATTTAATATTATGGAAAAGTAAAAAATAAAATGATGTAGCAAAACCAAATGCAAAAGTAGAATATCGAGCTATGACCTTAGTTACATGTGAATTTATTTGGTTCAAATAACTAATTTGACAATTAAGATGTGAAAATGTCAACCTAGTGAAATTTATTTATAATAGTCAAACAACGCTATATATTATAAAAAGACAAAACATATAAAGATAAATTGTTATTTTGCCAAACAGAAGATTGAGTCAGACTACAGTATTACTAGTTTTGTAAATTCAAATGATCAATTGACAAATATTCTCACTAAAGCTTTTAGAGGACATTGGATTGAATACATTTGTAACAAGTTAAGAGCATATGATATATGCGCTCTAGTTTGAAGAGAAGTGTTATGATATACTTAATTCTAGACTTGATTTCGGAGATTGTAGCAGTTGTAAATACTGTATTTTTAGGCATAGAATATGGTTGTAAATTAGCTAATTAGATTGTATATTTTGTGTTTTGTATTCCTCATTCAATATAAAACCCCATATAACTTGAGGGAATAATCAAGCCGGTACATTCAAACTTCACCTCATTCCTCGCTTCCCTCTCTTTTCTCCTTCTAGTTTAAAAACAATAAATGTTTGAAAATTCAACCCACTAAGATTAAACGTGAACCTTTTTCTTTCCAGAGGTGAAGAGGGTGCTTAAACCAAATGGGTTTTACTTATTTGTGGAGCATGTGGCAGCAAAAGGTATAAATCTCTTTTGATTCATTGGCAAGATAAAATGAGTTGTTTATGAACGTGGAACTACTAATATTGATGCTTCTAATGGTGTTGATTGATATAGATGGAACATTGCTTAGGTTTTTGCAGAATGTCCTTGATCCTTTGCAACAGACAGTTCTTGATGGCTGCCACTTAACTAGGGAAACAGGAAAGAAGATTTTTGAAGCTGGCTTCTCAAGTGTTGATTTAAACACTGCTTTCTTGTCTAATGCTGCAATCGTAAATCCCCAAGTGTACGGAATAGCTAGAAAGTAACACTAAGAAGTATTCTTGCTATGGCTTTTATGCAAGTTACATAGGAAGCACTTTATAGGGCATTCTATATAGGCTAGTGTATCAATTCTAGCCTTTGTGTGAATAGAGAAGTACGGAGTGCAAAGTTGATTTTAGTTTGTTCTTAATTTAACAGAAGACAAAATTGAGAGCTTCCATGGTTATTATGCACTTTGTTTATGGCTCATTTTTTGTTGCTTCTGCCCTAAATCCTTTAAAAATCAGCCCCATAATCATTAATAAAAAGATAAGGCAAAGATCGATCAAATTTTTGATATTTGTCATTTGTTAAAATTATAACAAATCTTGTGATAATGCAGAAAGAAAATTTCTATCTTTGTCCGATTTCGAATCTTGGAAATGGGAATTCTTATTCTTGAAGCAATCCAATTTGATTGAGGTAAAAAATATAAAGCAAATCCTGACGCTTTGCATGTAAATATAATGCGAATTGGTGTTCATGTTTTCTGCTGCATTTTTGTTGCTCATCCTGCATTGATACGTGCCAACATTATAAGAAGAGCGGCCTGAAGCGATGCGAAATATGGTTGCTAGAAGTGAGATTCTAATCCCTAAAAGTCATTAACTATAGGCTCCGCCCTTAAAGAAATCATCGACATTTAATTTATCTTACATTTCTTTAAAATTGATTTGTTTCCAAGCTCAAATAATCATATTGATTGAAAGGGGTTATACAGAGAAAAATAAATTTTTACACTTAGTACAAATGATTGAATATTCGAACTCAATATGTGCTTCTTGCTTAACTAAGAGGCACTTGCTTGATGAATACTTATTGCAAAAGGAAAGGGAGAAATTCAACACCAAATAAGCACGAACTACCAGCTCTAGTTGTTCATGATTTCCCTCCTTGATTTTTGTATTCTTTCCTAGTTATATATTTATTTCCTATTCTCATTATATTTCCAGTTCTATATATTGCATATATTATCAATACAAGTAAGCCGAATTCATTAAAATCCTATCGTACATGATTTGTAAGTTATAATGAAGATAAACTAGTATACAAGCAATGAACTGGTATGAAGATAAATACACTTTAAGTTAATCCATATATATATAATTTTTGAATTACCTAGAAGTTGTTTTACATATATATATATATATATTTTATTTTTATAAAAGGTGAGCAAAACCTACAAGAACCGACTACCAACTATAAAAAATTTCTATAACATTATGAAAAATTCAAGCTAAGAGATCGAGGGGAGGATTATCAAGAACCAAATTGCCCTGATCAAAGAACTCGATATGATTGGCAAGAAAATCAGCAGAGAAGTTGGCCACATGAAAGATATAAACTAACTTGAGCTTCCTCAAAATTGTTGTCCTATATTTGTATTTTATTTCTTCATACAATTTTTTTCTGTACTCTATGCTGAAGGACTTGAAAATTGGATGCTCCAATGCAAATTGATCTCAAACAAAATTTTCTAGAGATAAAATTAAGTTCAACAATTGCAGTCAGGAATTTTAAACCCATTTTAGCAACCTACATGGTCCTTAAATGAGTTGGTTGTATCCGCCATTGCATTACATTATAGCAAAACTATATAAATAAAAGCTTAAGACAACTGGATGCAACTAAGAAAGAAACTAAGGGGGCGTTTGTTATCTATTCGATTTTAAGAAATTTATTTTTTCTTAGAAAAAAATTAAAAATGTTTTTGGTAAGATTTTTTTTTTATCACTTTAGATGAAAGTATTTTTAAAATCTAATTCAAAAAAAATCAAAATAAAGAAATAAAAATATGGGTTCTTCAAAATATGATTTTCTATTTTCTATTATTGTTTTTACTATACTCATTTAACAAAAAAAATTCTATATTTCAAAGTTTACCAGATATAAACATGTTTATTTCAATTTGATTTGATAATATAATGTGATTTCATTCTATTTAATGAAAACTTATCAAAATAATCATTCACATTTATCTCACCCCATATTTATAGAATTGAAAATATGAAACATTTTTCGCAAAGCAAATAAAAAAATTAAAAGCATTCCACCAAAAAAAATTAAAAACAAAATTTTATTTTGAAAAAAATCTAAAATAAAACCATACAATAATACCCAATGTACACTAAGGTCCCATTTTATTTAGCTGCTGAGTGTAGCTAGTAGTTGATAGTTGGTAGGTGATGACTGATAACTTATAACTAATTAATATTATTATTTGGTAAAACTAATTGAACTGTAGTCATTAGAATGTAAAATTAATAATAGGAATGTAATTTATTTTATTCAAAGTGCATATATATTTATATGATGTATGAATAATCAAAGTAATTATTTAATATAATTATTTATTATAATTAAAATGATAAAATATGATAAAATATAAATAAATGTGTATATATGATTTATAAAATCAATTAATTTATCATAATTTATGCTTAATATATTAAACGATATATACAATAATTAAAAATATAATACATATTTTGTCTTTTAAAATAAACAATATTACTAGTTTAACTTTTATTTATAATATTTTTTATATTTGTAATTATAAATAATTTATTAATTAAAAAATAATTATTACAAATAATTTATAGGAAGTAACTATTTATAAGGGTAATTTAGTACATTCAAAACCCACAAAATGAATCATGCAGATCAACCTCATTGAATATTGTCAATATTTGTTGCAACAATATGGTACCTAATCCGCAACAAATAATTATTAGCAATTAACTTCTTTTCCAATTAATTTGAAGCTACATTTTTATCTAAATCATCTTATATTCTACAAATCAAAAACTACTTTTTTTATTTAACGAGCTGTAAGCTAATATATATTTGTGTTGAACAGACTTATTAACAAAGAGGACAAAATGTTATCTTTTAAAGTTTAAAGTAACTCTATACAAAAATTCAAACTTGATATTTCTCGTTAAAAAAAAGGTTTTTACCATCTTATATATTTGAAACCACATTTTCCACATTTTTTAATA
The DNA here is from genome assembly GCA_023653625.1 of Triadica sebifera. Lineage (NCBI taxonomy): Eukaryota > Viridiplantae > Streptophyta > Magnoliopsida > Malpighiales > Euphorbiaceae > Triadica > Triadica sebifera. Next base: position 22,864,958 of record CM042900.1, read on the forward strand.
CCTAGCATATATAATTATGGATTTTGGGGTCCCTTATTTCTATGATCTCCTATTTCTAGCTCTCTTATCCTCCTTTTAACGGTCTTCTAGTCCCAAGTTCAAATTAGGACTTTTCCTTCATGAATTCTGAGTTTTAAATCGTTCTTACTATGCAAAAGTGTCTCCTTTGATTCTATGTACGATTAATTTTACTTACTTCTCATCGAGAATGTTCATATAGTCAAAGAATCAATCTAGATCCCAATAAGCACGAAATAAGGCTAGCACTCAAAGACAACAAATTTTAAAGAAACGTCAAGATTCTAACATCTTCAATATCAAAATGAGAGTAAAATTATCTTTAAGGACTGTTTACAATGTGAGAAAATAAGCCTGTTTATAATCTAAGATATCTAAACTAATTAGGAATTATAAATATAGTATGAAAGTAAATACAGTAGGAATCCTAAATAAAAAATTTCTAATTAACTAAATGAGAAAAATATTGTTATGAACTCATGATGGATAAAATAAAACAGAAAAACTTGAAGAATATGGGAAATGTAACCCAAATAAAAAATCCTAAAAGTACTCCGAAACGGACATTATATATATCAAAGTCTCCATGATTTGACATATGTGTCCTGCGACATGGCCGCCGACTCTGCTAGATTGTGCGCATGTTTGCTACATCTGAACTTTTTAAATCTTGATAAATTCCATTTAGCTCCTCTGAAATATAAATTTCATATCATATCCATTAATTTAGATTCTGAGTCGTAAGTGTTACTAAGTTGACGCAACAGACTGACTAGAGTCTAAATTCACATTTTGACTGAAATTAATTAAAGTAATGATTAATAATTATAGAAAATGCTTAATAAAATATAATAAAAGTATAAAAATGTTATATTATAGTGAAGGACCTAAATGCATAATTTGAAAAATTTTGGAATTAAATTGTAATTTATTAAAAATTAGAGGATTAAATAAGATATTTCTCATTTAAATATAATTATGGGACATTAATATACATGTTGGCCGGCCACCATAAAATAAAAATAGATTAGTATGCTAATTAATACAAAAATATAAATTTTGGGTAAAAAATGGTGGGTCTCACATATGGATTTTTTTTTTCTTTTTTGTTTTTTTTTTCCTTCCTTATCTTCTGCTTTCACTCATTTTTTGCTCATTCAAACTAGCCCCACGTTCTTCACCATTTCTCTATAGCCAAACCTTGCTTCTAAAGACCGAGTGAAAAAAAGTGAGAAAGACATGGAAAAACCATTTTCATGCACTACAAGACCTAAGAAAGCTTAGAAGAACAAAAAGAAAGGAAAACAAGCAAGAGAGGAGGAGAGAGAAATCTCCAAAGTATTGATCAAGAGTAGAAAAGAATATAGACAATAAGTTCTTCTTCTTTTCTATAATTCTTTCTAAAAGAAGAGATAGTTTAGAGCTATATAAAGCATGTTTTTCAAGAGAGAGAGTGTAGGTTTCTAGAGAGAGAAGATAAGGTTTAAAGAAAGATGGTGAAGCAAGTTTTTGATGATATTTATATGATGTTTTAGGAGCTCAAATTGACAAGGAACAAACCCAAAAAGACAATGGAAAAGAGAAAGCAATCTAAAAAGTGGAAGAAAAGCAAAATAAAAGGTAAATGCATAACTTAAGGCAATAGCCTATATTTATTATCAAATTGCATGATTTGAACATTTAACATATAAATGATTATAAATTAGTAGTACTTTGTGTTAAAATTCTGAGGATGCATGTTTGCTAGACTTAGGATGATTTTTGGTAAAAATGAATTATGTTGATTGTGTGATTCTACTGATTTTATTAGGGAGCAGTCTATATAAATTATGCTATAACTTAAGCTATAGAATTCAGATTAATGTGTTTTTTTGTTGAGTTTGAAAGTTAAGACATAAATCTAAAACTTTTTATGAAGATCATGTAATCGGAATTGCATTGTAACTATGTTATATTTGGAAATTAATATGTAACCTGAAATCTGTGTTGGAAAATTTTGGCTAGAATTTCAGTGAGCATTAGTATTAAAATATTTATAACGTTTTCTACAGAACTTAGAATTAAGTGATTCAAATTGCATATTAAATCTAAGATCTAGTACTATAATTTCTTTCAGACCTTGTAATTGAATTCGGACGGTAAGAGGTCCAAAATGGTGATCCAAAATAGATCATAAAATCTACCAGTAACAGAGCATAATATGAATTGACGAATTTAATATGTAAAATAATATGGACTTTATTACATTATGCAAAAAAATATTTTTATTAAGTAATTATGTGATTAGTTGAGCTATTAGACCTATAAAATTTAGAAGGTAAAAGAGTTATGAATTTTATAATGACATTAATTAAGTCCTAGAATATATAGACTAGAACTACGGTCTTAGATAGTTTGACATACCAATCAAGGCTCTATTAATATCGGTGATGAAACTCATGTTAATGATAGTGATGACACTTACATATTAATGTCAATGATGACACTTGTATGCACAGATCACTATGCCTGGGTGACAACTTTATTATACCTAGATGACCAACTTCGTTATCCTGATTATTGGTTCTAGGTATTATGAGCATAAATACGTTACCTTGGTATAAAAAAATTTTATATGTGAATTGGTTCATAAATATGAATATAAAAGAATAATTTATTTGTATAAAATGATTATGCAATATTTGCATATGAAAAATATATATGTATAAAAGAAAATGCAAGAGAAAAAAAATTATATAACTTGACATATATGTATGATGGTACATTATTGCATATTACATGAGTATATTTTATTGCGTTATTTAAATGGGCCATTAAGACTAGACCATAGCATGAGAGTTTCTCTCACGCTATGATGAAGAGTAGCCGAGGTTGCTAGATAAAGCTAGTGGACCAGATCCACTAAAACAGTATAATTCGGACAATATGGGTCACATAGATTTTTGTACTTTTATTTTGAAGTTTTTTTTACAATGTTTGTAAGCTACACGTTTTGTAAATACTACTTTATGTATATAAAATGTACTTTGTTTCTTTATTATTAATTCTTTTTACACTATATATATATATATATATATATATATATATATATATATATATATATATATATATATATATATATATAAATACTACTTTATGTATATATGTTGCCTAGACAATGAACAAAGAAGGAAGTTAAATTGGTTAGTAAATAAAATTTTCTTAACTTTAAGGTGCGGAATAAAATAAATGAAATAGGGAAGGAGAGAATTCACACACAAGATTTATAGAGGTTCAGATATTAACAAACTCTATTTCTTTCTCCAATCTCAATTGAGTGTTTCACTAATACTTTAAGTGTTACAATAGAGTTTTACAAACTCACTCCCAATTATGGTGTTTCTCTTAATTGACTAACACCTAACCCAGAAATTCCCTTGTGTTCTTCAATGGCTCACACAAAAAACCAATTTCTTGTGTTTTATGGCTCACACAATAAACCCTTACAAGTATTTCACTCTTAACCCAATATACCCAAACTCAATCGAGTAATTGATTACAATGAAAATACTCACCAACCTATAATGCTCAGAAATTATGAGTAATTAGGTTTATACAAATAATAGAGGCTTGTTGAGAGAAATAATTAATGCAAAAGCTACAATAAGATTAATTAATAGAAAGTAATTGTTGATCTTGTTCTTCTTATTTAGGATTCATAAATAACTTCTATTTATACTTTCTCTGTGAATTATAGTCGTTTGGGTGCATTTAATGAGAAAATAACCTTTGAACCAACTCTTAACTTTGCGCCTAACATGTTTCTCTGTCCTCATTCACAAGAGTGAATATATGTGTCACGGTTGTGAATGTTCTTCCAAGTCGTGGTCCAAGTGGTGACTCTAACCATGAAGCTCTCTGAAAGAATTTGAAGTGTTTGATCACAGACGTGACTTTATACTTTCACGGGGGTGAATATTCTTTCAAGCCGTGGTGCAAGTGGTGACTTTGGCCATGAAGCTCTATGGAAGAATTGACATGTTTTGTTACGGGAATGAATACTGTTTCACAGGCGTGACTGAATGATCATTCACGGTTGGTATGATCCTTCATGGTTGTGAACTTTGAATGGTGAAAAGTTGGCGCTCAACTATATTCACAGGTGTGACAATTAGTCACGGGCGTGACTTTGCTAATTCTTTTGATTTTAATCTTCATAAGTTCTCTTTCAATCTTGCTTCAAGTTCTAATCAAGATATATCCCGTTTAACACACTTAGAACAAAAATATTGTTAAATGCATTATTGTTATTTTATTTGTTAACACCAAAATGACGGAAATATCCCTCAAGGTTCAACAATATATATATATATATATATATATATATATATATATATATGAGCCACTTTCATTTATATATATGAAATGATATTTTAACCGATAAAGTCAATATAACACTTCCTTATTCTAGCATGTATTGCTAGGGTGAGGGATTGTTATAGTTTTTGGCATTAGAGCTTGGTTTAGGCGGTTGTGAATTTTCAAAAGAAGTTTTAAAAATAATTAAGTATTATATCACACGTGTATACCCACATTTATACATATACGAGTTGCTACTTACTGATTAGGGTTTTTTTTTTGGTATGATATAGGTAGAGTATGACTTCTGACATAAGATAGAGGGTTTAGGAGACCTATGCCACAACCAAGCAGGGGACCATCGAGTGGAAGGAGGGCAATATTTTTTAGTGGCCAATTTTAGAATAGGGGTTCCAGCAGGCCTTCTTCCTTTAGGTGGGGACAACCTATGAGATATGTTTCTTCAACAATAAGTGCACCAACATAGGCATCACGTAGGTATCTACCTCTACCTTTATGTCAACACTGCGGACATCCTCATGCAGGAGAGTGTTGGTGGAAAATAAAAACTTGTTTGAGATGTGGCTTCAAACATCATTTGATGAGGTATTATCCCCTGTTACAATTTGATAGAGGTTCAGAGCCCACCGAGCTAGTACAGATGCAGACTTTTGGACAAAGTAAAGGCCAAGATAGAAGAGAAGGCAAAAAAGGCTGAGTAGGGCCTAACTAGTTCAAATAAGAAACAATTGAGAGGCCAGAAGGCAGTAGAGCTGCACCAGCTATGGCATACGCCATACGAGGTTGAGAGGAGCAGAATGCACCATATATCATATTGGGTAAATTCTTTCTCTTTGGCTCTCACATCCATGCATTGATAGATCTGGGGTCGACGCATTAATACATATGCATACCACCAGTGGGTCAAAAGGGTTTAGAACCAGAGGTTCTAGAATTTGAAATCCTTATGAATAACTTGTTAGGACACAATGTGAGAGTTAGAATAATGTTCATGAGTTGCCTAATTGAGATACAAGACAGGAAATTTCCAGTAGATTTGATAGAGCTCCATTCCACGAGTTCGATGTAATTATAGGAATGGATTGGCTAGCTCATCATGGAGTGGTAGTGGATTGTCGAAAGAGGCAGATGAGTATCATAGTTTGATACCAAGAAGCGATAATGGTGATAGATGAGAATAGAGGATATCTAGACAATGTAAAATCAGTCTTGAAAGCTCAGAAACTCATTGGTAAAGGATGCGAAGCATACTTAGTGTATGCGATTGATATGAAAAAGGGTAGTCCAAAAATGGTGAACATTCCTACTGTTAGTGAGTTTCCTGATGTGTTTCCCGAGGAGTTTCCAGGGTTACCACCTGATCAAGAGATATAATTTGCTATTGATTTGGTATTCGACACCCCCTCCTATATCTATTACACCATATAAGATGACACCAACAGAGTTGAAAGAGTTAAAAGTGTAGTTGCAAGATTAATTAGATAAGGGGTTTATACAATATAGTGTATCACTGTGGGGTGCTGCAGTATTATTTGTAAAGAAGAAAGATGATACCTTATGTCTCTACATCGATAATAAGCAACTTAATAGGGTGACTGTTAAGAATAAGTTCCCGCTACCCAAGATTGATGATTTATTTGATCAATTGACATGTGTAGTCATGTTTTCAAAGATAGATCCTCGATCAGAATATCATTAGCAGAAGATCAAAGAGTCAGATGTATTTAAGATGACATTTAGGACTTGTTACGGTCATTATGAGTTTTTAGTGATGCCATTTGGTTTGACGAATTCACCAACAACTTTTATGGACATGATGAATCAAGTGTTCAAGTTATATCTTGATCAATTTGTAGTGGTATTTATCGATGATATCCTTATGTACTCCAGCAACAGAGAAGAACATGATCAACACCTCAGAATAGTGTTGCAAATTTTGAGGGAGAAATAGTTGTATGCAAAGTTATCAAAGTGTGAGTTTTGGCTTAAAGCAGTAAGTTTTCTAGGTCGTATAATTTTAGCAAAAGGTATTCGGGTTGATCCTAGCAAGATTGAGGCTATTCTTAAGTGGAAACCACCTTGTAATGTGATGGAAGTTAGGAGTTTTCTTAGGTTAACAGGATATTATAGGAGGTTTGTGAAGGGTTTCTCATCCATAGCGACTTGTTTGACACGACTGTTATGGAAAGATATTCAATTTGAATGGACAGATAAATGTTAGGCAAATTTTGACTGCCTTAAAGCAATTCTGACTGAAGCACCAACCTTAAATCAACCTACTTCAGGGAAAGATTTTGTGGTGTATAGTGATGTTAGCCATAATGGCTTAGGTTGTGTCCATATGCAGGATGGAAGGGTGATTGTGTATGCCTCCAGACAGTTGAAGCCGCATAAGCTTAATTATCTGCCACACGATTTGGAGTTAGCTGCTATTATTTTTGCTTTGATGATATAAAGACATTATTTATATGGGAAAATATGTTATATTTACACGGACCACAAGAGTCTTAAATACCTTTCTTCACAGAAAGAGATGAGTTTGAGACAATGAAGATGGTTGGAATTGATTAAAGATTATAACTGTGTGATTAACTACCAGCCAGGAAAAGCTAATGTGGTTGCAGATGCACTAAGCAGGAAAATCTTAGCTAGTAAGCTTTTATACATTTCCTCTTTAAATTTGTGCATTATAGGTAATAATAAGATTGCATATGTAATTAACCTTTATAATGGTATAGATGTGAATGGAATCCATCTTGATGCAGGGAATTAAAAATGTTCAGAAGCAAGATGAGAAGCTAGTAAAGATAGTAGAGACAGTGAAAAAGAGAGAAAATCCTGAGTTTTCATTAACAAAAGATGGTACAGTGTACTTCAAGAATAAGATTTATGAGCCAAGTATAGAAGAATTGAAGTTAGATATCTTAAGAAAAGCACATGAGATGATATATACTATAAATCCAGATGGGAACAAGATGCATCAAGACTTGAAAGCTCAATACTGGTGGTTAGGAATGAAGAAAGATATCGTAAAGTATATTGCTAAATGTCTGATTTGTCAACGAGTGAAAGCTAAACACTAATTACCCGCAAAACTGTTGCAACCAATACCCAAACTTGAGTGAAAGTGGGAGAGAGTCACTATGAATTTCGTTTTGGGTTTGCCAGTGACTCAGAAGAGACATGATGCAGTGTGGGTGATAGTGGATCGATTGACAAAATCAATGCACTTCTTACTAGTACGGATGGACTATCTGTTGCACAAGCTAGTGGAGATTTATGTAAATGAGATCGTGAGACTACATGGAGTGCCAGTGTTCATCATTTATGATAGAGATCCCAGATTTATATCACAATTTTGGAAGAGCTTATGGCAACCTTTGGGAACCTAACTCAATTTTAACACTACTTTCCATTCACAAACAGATGGACAATCATAATAAGTTATTTAGTTGTTAGAGGACATGATGCAAATCTATCTGCTCGAGTTTAAAGGAAGTTAGGATTGATATCTACCTCTTATGAAGTTTGCTTATAATAACAATTATCAGACCAGCATAGGCATGACTCCTTATGAGGCATTATACGGGAGGAAGTGTTGAACACCAATTTGTTGGAATGAGTTAAATGAGAAAAGATTGATAGGACTAGAGTTAGTTCAACAAACTGAAGAAAAGGTTAAAGTTATCAAAAAAAAGCTGAATGCCTCACAAGATGACATAAATCATACGTTGATTTAAAGAGGTGAGACATTGAATATGCAGTAGGTAATAAAGTATTTCTTAAAGTTTTGCTTTGGAAGAAAGTAATGAGATTCGGCAAGAAAGGAAAGTTAAGTCCGAGGTTCATTGGTCCTTATGAGATTCTGGAAAGAATCGGGATAGTGGCATATCTATTAGCTTTACTACCAGAGTTAGAGAGAATTTATAATGTATTCCATGTTTCAATGTTGAAAAGATATCGTTAGGACCTGACTCATGTTATTACAATTGAGGAAATTGAAGTACAAACAAATTTGACCTATGAAGAAGAACTAATGGTTATATTAGCACATGAAGAGAAAGTTCTTCAAAATAAGAGAGTTCTTTTAATTAAAGTTTTATGACGAAACCACGCAATTGAAGAAGCCACTTGGGAAAGCGAGGAAATAATAAGGAGGAAGAATCCTCAGTTGTTCAACAAGGAATGAATAAGTAAAATTTTGATGACTAAATTTATTTTAAGAGAATGTCACATCCGATAATTTAGGCTCCGAGACATTAAGTTGATGCAACAGACCAACTGGAGTCTAAATTTGGATTTTGACCGGAATTAATTTAAATAATGATTAATAATTATATAAAATGCTTAATAAAACATATTAAAAGTGTAAAAATATTAGATTACATTGAAGGACCTAAATGCATAATTTGAAAACTTTATTATACTTGGATGACCAATCTTGTTATCTTGATTATTAGTTCCTAGGTGTTATTGGCATAAATACATTAACTTAGTATAATTTTTTTTTATATGTGAATAGGTTATTCATAAATGTAATTATAAAAGAATAATTTATTTTGTATAAAATGATTATATAATGTTTGCATACGAAAAATATATACGTATATATGTATAAAGAAAATGCAAGAGGAAAAACAAATTATAAACTTGACATATATGTATGATGGTACATTGTTGCATATTGCATGAATATAATTTATTGTCTTATTTATAAGTATCACTAAGACTAGAGTTTAGTGTGAGAGTTTTTCTCGCATAGATATAGTGAAAATTAGCCTAAGTTGATAGATAAAGCTAGTGGATCTGACCCAGTAAAGTAGCATAATTCAGACAACATTGATCACACAGATTTTTGTACTTTTATTTTGAAGTTTCTTTTACAATATTTGTAAAATAACTACACATTTTGTAAATACTACTTTTTGTATATAAAATGTAATTTGTTTCCTTAATATTATTTCATATATATATATATGAAATAATATTTTAACCGACGAAGTTAGTATAACACTTTTTTATTCTAGCATGTGTTGCTAGGGTGATGGATTGTTACATTTCATCTAAATCCTTTTTTGATCTAAGTTTGATAAAAATTCCTAACATATGACTTGCATGAGATAAATATTGGTTACTTTTTTCCTCTTTTTTTCTTCTATTATGTACATATTTAAGGAGATTGGTGAAATTTGAATTTGGATTACTTAAGAGATAGATAATTCTCAATTATTGGGGATAACAATAATAGTATGGTTTGTGTAGCGCCGCACCCCCTCACCCGAACCGCTGCACGTGCCCGAATGAGGGAGCACTGCTACCTGTCTTCTTCTTTACTTCTTCAACTCGCTATTATTATTATTATTATATTACCTTTATATTATTTTGAACACTCATGTATATATGTAGATATAAACAAAAACCAGAGTACAATTTATTTACATAAGATAGTAATTTTAATATCAAAGTAATTCTTAATAAACTTTAAAAGTAAGTTTTACAAACTCTAACACTTCTTTAATATAAAAGTCAAATACAAAAATTTCAAAACTTGTAACCCACTTTCTCAAGGTTCAGCTGCTTTACTTGAATGAGATCACCGCTTGCTTTATCTAACACCTTCAACTACCTTTCTATATCTGCGTGGAAATTAAACTCCACGCTAAGCTCTAAGATTAGTGGTGCATATAAATAAGGCAATATATTATATCATGCAACAAGCATTAACAAATATCATTTTGTGCATTAAAATGTTTGCATGCATGACTATCAACATATTCCCATTTCATACAAGTATAAATGTCATGCTCATATAGACAATGTCATTTTCATTTATCTTTAATAGTAAATTATTCTGTTAATCTCTTTATCATTACATCTCAATCTCATATCATCATCGTTTTCTTATTCTTTTCTTTCTTTATTTTTCCAACATATCCTCATTATCTTGCCCACATCACTCTAAATTTTGGACTGACTGGATATGGGTTATGGATCAGGAGTGCTCTCTGAGCTTAATCCACCATGTCCACTATCTGGCTCAAAAGAGCTTCTTAAATCAATGGCGCTTTCCGAGCTTAAGCCACATTGATTGAGTATAATTTCATCATAGATGAATAACCAAATCAAGGGTGCTCTCCGAGCTTAAGCCACCTTGTCCTCATTTATGCGTGCTCATAAGAGCTTCTCAAGTCAGTAGCGCTCTCCGAGCTTAGGCCACACTGACCGAGTATTTCAGACCAATGGCGCTCTCACAAGCTTAAGCCACATTGGTTGAGGAATAATACGGTACCGTTCGCCCCCTTAATGACATGTCATCTATCCTGATTCTAGTCCTCAAGTAGAGTAATAGGCTTCTTTATATTTTCACATCAATCATAATTCTCAAATTTCAACACATCAATATTCTCATATTTATCAACATCTCAGTTTTCTTTTTTTGCAAACATATAATCGTACGCATACATATTAGATAACATCTTTTCATTTATTTAACTAGGTACATCAATATTCTCATACTTATCATCCGCATCAGATTTCGTATATCATCCATGACAATTCATTTTTCTATATCAATTCATTTTTCTAAATAACAACATATCACATTCTCACATCAATATATATATATATATATGTATCCATATCATTCTTATTTCACTGGATAGACAATGACTTTCATTTACTTACCTGAATTTTTCATTTGATAACCACATTCATAATCACAAATACAAAGCATTCATGGTCGTGATTACTAATTTCACGCCCGTAATCCCAAGCCGTGAACGCTACTGGAATGAATCGCCCAAAAGCATTCAGGGTTGTGATTACTCATTCACGCCCGTGAATAAGTTCACTTCTGTGATTCCAACCCGTGAACGCTTCTGGAATGAATAGTACTATTTCCACACAGAAGTCACAACTGTGATACAATCAGTCACAACCGTGAACTCTCAAGTTCACACCCGTGACTTTCAGCAGGAAATCTGCATATTCACATTTCATTCTTTCTAACATCATCCAAATCATACCAAATTCTACTTCATGCATTTTTAAGGTTCTTTACTCAACTTATTACTTTCTAATACATGTAAATGTCTTGATCATACAAGATTCTCTAACATGCATCATTAATTCAATGTCACACAATTATCTCATTCATACATGTCTAAACCTATGGTTTCATGCCATAATCATCATCATTCTTGAAATGCATTAATCTAAAATCATGTTCAGCATGCATTATTTCAAACAAGAATAGGCTATTTCCTTAAGTTATGCACAAACCTTAATCTTTCTTCTTCACTCTTCTAGGTAGCTTTCTCTTTTCCTTTGCTCCTTAGAGCTTGTTCCTTGTCACTTGGAACTCCTACAACATCATAAATCATTATTATCATCTAATTTCCTCAAGACCCCAAGCTATTTTTTTCTCTCTCAAAACCCTAGTTTTTCTCTCTTTCCATATAAGTCTTGTATGAGCTCAAAATTCAAACTTCCTTTAAGAAAAGATGATAAAGAAGAAGAGATGCTTCTTACCTTACACTTTTCTTCACCAAATCACAACTTTGGAGATTTTCTCTCTCTACCAAACTTGATTTTTCTTCTTCTTTCTTATTCTTTCCAGCTTCCTTAGGAGTTATGGGACATGAAGATCACCTTGTCTTGCTCTTTCCCTTCTCTTCTCTTCCTTTATCTCTCTAGAAATCAAGGTGAGCTATGGAGGAAAAGATATAGCTGGCATGACTGGTAGAGAAAAGAGAGAAGAAGGCATAAAATGAAGAGAAGAAGAAGAAGAAAAGAAAGCCTTAAATAGGGTACCCAAAAAGTCTTCATGTGGAACCCACCATTTGACCATTTCTTGACATTAGGCTTAATGAACCCCTTAATCTCATTCTTCCTCCTTGAGTGGCTGGCCAAAACTATCAAAATATGCCCAAAATTAATATGTTGATTAGTAATTAATCTCATTAATCCTCAAATTTTTGGTATATTGCAATTTGACCCCAAAACTTATCAAATTTTGCAATTTAGTCCTTTACTGTAAATTAACTTATTTAAACTTTATAATCACTTAATTAGGCATTTATCATTTAATTTAGCCATTATTTAATCAATTGTTGTAAAAATCCAAATTTAGACTCCGATCAGTCAAACGCATCAACTTCGTAACACGTGCGACTCGGGGCCTAAATTAGCGGATATTACAGCTTGCATATTGATATGCTTGTGTAAATAACATTAATTAATTTATCTAAATAGGGAACGGTGGACTGATGGGAAAATGAGGTCACTTGTTTTCAATACATCATTAATTCCTTTGAATCATATTATTTTTTTTCTAACAGATGTCGTACGCCAAGTCAAAGCTTTAGTTTGGTCGCATACCTGCATTCTTTTTCCACTTTAATTCACATTCACCAAGTTTAATTCCTCTCCATAAGAAGTGGTAAATTAGCCCTAGAAGTATACCTTAAAGCACAACGTGGACCTTATGCTTTGACTTAATATAATCAAACCCCTAAAATTTAACCCAAGTACATATTAGCCTTTAAATCCTTATATTGTCTATCCCATAGACATAATTGTTAACAAAACTCAATTTTATATTACAAGATTGACATATGTCACTCTTGCATTGAGGAAAAAACTCACATAACCAAAGCATGCAATTTTCTCTCTCTATTCAATTCTCTGCAAAACACTTTCCCCATGTAATGACCAATTTTTAGGGTTATATGTCAGGTGGGTTATTGTGCATGAGTGTAGATAGTTGAGAGGTTAGAAATAGCTAGAAGAATTTTTTCACACCCGTGAATGGATATTCATACCCGTGAGAGGTTGTGATTCAAAACGACATAGTTTTGAAGGTTTTTAACACCCGTGAATGTTATGTGTTAGGTTTTTCCCATGAAAAGTCTATCACGATTGTGATAGAAGAGTGTTCACACCTGTGAAGATTTGTTCACACTTTTGAACAATGGTCAGCAGAGTTGGTGAGCAGATCTTGTGATTTTCTCTCTCTCCTATACCTTCTTCTGCAACCTATAGCCAGCTATGTTCCATAAAATCCTTCCTCTCAAACTAGACCTCTCTCTTTCCTCATTTTCTTCTTATTTTTCTCTTTTCATCAAGTTTTAAGAGATCATGAAGGGGTAAGTAAAAGAGAGAGTAAAGAGAAACCTAAGCTTTGGTTTGGAGAGTTTGGTGTTCATTTTTCTAGAGATTAAGTAGCTTATAGGACATTTTTCTTATTGATAGGAGCTGGAGGCAGAGGTGAGGATCAACTAAGAGCTTGAAGGGTTTAGCCTCCATTTTCAAAGGTTAGTACATATATACATATTAATTCTCCTATCTTGCATGTTGATGTGTTTTAAGTTAGAAAAAGTGTTATAAAATGTGAATGAGCTTTTGATATGTATAAGCATTAGGATGATGTGATATATTTGTTAGAAATGTCATGTAAATGAGTTAAGGAGATTATGAAATTCAAAAGGCATGTTGGCATGAAATATGTTATGAATGTTCCTATTTGATGTTAAAAACATGTTGCTATGTGATTGAATGTTGATAGAAGTGATTGATATTGGTAAATCTTAGAGACACTTGCATATGGATTTATTATGCTCTGTTTTTTGTGTTGAAAAACCCATAAATTCACACTTGTGACATGGTAGTCATGCTTGTGAATGTCGCACACAGACAGATTTCATGCCAATGATAAAGGGAGTCACTTCCGTGAAACATGAACCTAGAAAATGCCCAAAATAGGCAGAAATTTTCACACGTTGAATCATGGCTAAAGAAGTCATGAATGCATGGGTTCATGCCCGTGAACATATAGTCATGGCTATGAATGTAAATATCTAGATTTCACCCTCAATTTTTATAGTTTGATCCACAATCATAAATATTGAGTTTCATGTTCGTAAATATATAGTCACTGTCGTGAATGATGTGTGTTTTGGGAAAAAAGCTTTCACATGAACAATCACTATTTGGTTCATGAGTAAGCGAGTACCCGTGAATGGATTTCACGGTCGTGAATATGTAGTTCACACCTGTGAAATCTATATAATTCTACATATCCAACTTATGATTAGTGATTGATATGTGGATAATTATATGTAAAGGGCATATTATTATGGTAAATGTTTAAGAGCATGACATATGTGATGATGCATAATAAGTAATATGATAGTATTAGGTGTTTGTGAGCATGAAGTTGATCATGGAAATAAAAGAACAAGTAAATAAATTACAAGAACTGAAAATACTCTTTTCTCTAATCTAAGACTTGACCTAGGGTAGATGACATGCCATTGAGGGGGGTTACGATTCCATAAAATAATTTTTATATGAGGCTTTGGTAGCTGAATCTCAGGTTATAGCGTATTTGGTTCTCAATTCCATGCGATTTTAAGAACAATATGGCTAAAGTTTGAAGAGCGCCCTTAATTTGAGGAGCTCGAACGAGCACTCTTATAGTTAGTGGATAGGGAGGCTAAAGTTCGGGTTCAAGCACACCTTGATTGTCACTTAGAGTTTTGTGCAAGATAATGAATTAAAGGAAACCAGATTAAGAAAACATTAATTATGAAATAAAATAAGGTAAGGATTCAATGAATCGGTTATATGAGAATGCTTGTTATGCATAGTGTTGATGTGAGATATGGTGATTATATTGTCATGCATTAGGATAGTAGTTATGATATTATAACATGAACAAGCATAATGTGCCATGATATGATTTGTATGGTTGTATGCCTGGATTTTTATATCTATATGTATCACTAAGCTTTTAGTAGCTTAACGTGTAGATTTCCTGCATGTAGGGTCAGAGCCTAAGAGATAACAAGAGTTGACTCGAAGAAAACAAGGGTCCATATTAAGAGTCAGTGTTACATGTCATCTTCGTTCTTTTTGTACATAACATGATTTTGGGGTTTATGTTTTTTGTATAAGCCTTTTTGTTAAAGAACATGTATTTATATAAAAGTTATTATTTTGCAAACAGTGAGCCAAATGGAGCCAAGTTTATTTATATAAAAAGGGATCTTTAAGGGATCAAGGTCATGCATTGATGAAAGGTTTTTATATGTTAAGTTTTTCTTTGGTATTATGTTTTGAAATAAGGTTTTACAAAAGAGAGAAAAAGAGTTTTTACCTTCGCACAAGATTTCTTAAATGACTAGCTAGTAGCATTCTCCCATTTAATTGAGATTTCATCCTGATTAGCTGAGTGGGTGTTACACTACCTCTATTTTCTCTCAATTTCATTCTCTCTCACAATAATCTAATTGAAACCCTAACATTAAAACCCTAAGTGATTGAAACCCTAATTGTTCTCTAACATAAAGTTAATGCAAAGGTAGAATTTGTGAGGTTGTGTGAAGACCTTATACGTTGTAGCCTTTCGAAGCATGCAAGTAAGTTTTCTTTGAAATTTCAATCCCTCTTTCAAATTACGATTGTTTTTGTTTGTTAATGTAATGTGTTTAAGCATCTGAAATATGGTTTTTGAATGTGGTTTATATATAGCAAGTTTAAATATGGTTTGTTGTTTGTCTCATGGTCATTTTTTGTTTAATTTAGTCATTATTATGTTCTAATTGCAGAATAAGAGATAAAGTGACAATCAAGGTTCATTATGAGGGGCAATGTGGTATAAAGGAAAGGTATTGACTTATGTTTGAACTGATGTGAGATTTTCAAAAACTTGGAACTTGATTAACTAAGTTTTGGAGATATAAATGCTTTAATCACAGAGGACTTGAAATTTAGCAACTTTAGTAATGTTTACTATTTACAACCTGGGAAGAGTTTGAGTAATGACTAATAAAGATTAAGGGCGATAAGGAGATTAGGTATATTCATAACAATATTAGGGGACCTAGACATGTGATAGAGTTGTTCACCACCCATTCTGTTAACATATTAAAGTTGTAAAAGCACTACCTTCAACTAATATGAGTAATGAAGAACAAAATAATAAGGAAATAAGTGAATAGAATTGAGCTACATTGAAAAGTGTTATAGTATTAGGGAAAACAAGAGTGAGTCAAGGGACAAGGACAATGAACAAAGGTAGAGAAAAGTAGAAAAATTAATTTAAGAAATATTGTTTTCAGGAGATTAAGATACCCTACTAGTATGCTTAAAAAATTTATGCAAAAAAGAGAAAATTTTAATGATAGTGAGTCTGATGAGGGAAATTATGATGTTAAAGAAGTAGGCAAAATTTATGATATGAGTGAGAGGAATGAAGATGTTGGTGATAGAGGCAGAGGTTCTACTATGGGTGAGAAGAGGAATGAGGATGCTAATTATGTAGGATTGGGTATAGATAGGGGTGATGATGATGTTGGGAATGTAGGACTTAGGATGAGTAATGTTGTTTGTGATGATATTAATTTGCATGATGTGAATGTTGAAAAGGATGATGAGGGAGCTAAAAGTGGCACTTATGACAATGAAGATAGTGATCACAATAGAGACATAAGACATTTAATGCAGAGCTAAGGTGCCTAGTGAGGAATTTGTTAATCGAGACACATTCTATTATAGTGAATATGGCGAAACCAATTTTTTTCCTTGGTGCCCATTTTGCCAATGCAATAGAGTTTTGAGAAGCAGTTATTAATTACTTGATTGAAAATGGGCATAAACTGATATTTAAAAAGAATGAGCCTAAAAGATTCATAGTGCATTGTGGGAAGGGATGTCCATTTATTTTATATGCAGGAAAAGAAAGAGGCAAAAAGGGTTTGATTATGAAAATATATAATTCTAAGCACAAGTATTCAAGGAGATTCAAGAATAAATTAGTGATAGTGAATTTTATTGCACAGTATTTCAAGAAAAGAAACCTTCACTTAAAAGTTAAAAAAATGAAGATATAATTTGAATAAGAGATGAAGGTGCATACAAGTGATGCCAAGTGTAAGAGGGCAAATTCTATGCATTTGCATCATATGCTACTCAACTTAGAGAAAATATTTTAGGCAGCAAGATTGAGATTGAATTATGCAAGGATGGATTGGCTAAGGGAATTAGAAATATTTTCAAGAGGATGTTTATGCATTTTGATCCATGTAAAATGGGATGGCTAAAAGGTTATAGACCAATAATTAGTCTTGATGGTGCATTTTTAAAAGGCATTGTGAAGGGTATGGTATTAAGTGTAATTGGAAAGGATGCTAACAATTTCATTTATCTAATTATATTTGTAATTATGGATAAGGAGAACACAAACAACTGAATGTGATTTTTGCAGAACTTGAAGGATGGAGACAGTTTTATTATCATTTCTGATAAGCAAAACTTGAGAACCCAAATAGTCATATCTTTACTTTTTTGTGTTTTGAACTTTAGGATATAATATTTATTCACTTTAAATTTTATAGGATTATGCAATGTTTTGTTGGATATATTGTCAAAATTTAAGCATCAATGGTGTACGAGGCACATTTATATCTGCTGCAGTAAGGTTTGGAAGGTGATGAGATGATGGAGAAGTTTTGAAGGTGTGTATGGAGCTATTTTGAGGAACAATTTAAAGACAATTTAGATAAAATGGTTAAGCATGGAACCTAAAGAGTTCAATACCTATTAAAGTGGCCTCCCCAAACTTGGTTTAGAGCATATTTTTCAATAAGGAGTACATTTTAAATGGTGGACAACAATTTTTGTGATACCTTTAACTCAATGATCAAAAGTGTAAGATGGAAGCCCATAATTTATATGATATATGAGATAATGATGATTATCACAAACAAGATCAAAGGATTAAGATAGGATGTAGCTAAATGGCCTATTGATTTTAGCAATGATGTAATGACCATGTTTCTAGATAATGACAAAAGGTATTTCCTATACAGTGTTGAATTTAATGGGAAAAAAGGGAATAAGGTTAGTCATGGTAGATATAGGCATACAATATTTTTGGCTACAAGCATTTGTACATGAAAACAACGGGATTTCACAACAATTCCATATCCCCATGCAATTTGTGCATTGAATCATGCAAAACTTGATCCTACTCCAGAGATTAGCAAGTGGTATCACAAATTCATATTTAAAGCAACCTATCAATTTGCAATGCCACCAGTTGCTAACACAATTTTTTGAAAAGCAAAAAGTGAGCCTCAAGTGACCCTGAATTGACTAAAATGTCTAATGGACCCAAAAAGCAGAGAAAGGGGGATATTAATGAGCCATGAGAGCAAGCTACAAAAGAAAAATTAAGTAGGAGGGGTCAAAAAATTTCATGTGGCATCTGCAAACAGAAGGGACATAACAAATGGATGTGTGTGTCCAAAATTCAGTCAGATGCAAACGTAAATGTGAGACATTTTTTATTTGGCTGATACACATTGATTAATATGTTGGCTGACATAACTTGTTTAAAATTAATTTTGTCACACCCCCTTAACTAAACAACACATGCTGGGATAAAGGAGGGCTACATTGGCTTCTTCAAATCACTATTTTAGTAAATGCTAGAAAGCCATAATATATATACATATATTATACAATAAAAGTATACAATATGAAAAGCAAAATATAAAAGTTCAAAAGATTGTGACCCACTATTTCAAGATCGGTTGCTTTAATTGACTAGGATCACCACTTGCTTTATCTACAACCTTCAGCTACCTTTCTATATTTGCACAGAAGGAAAACTCTCACACTAAGCTCTAGGCTTAGTGGTGCATATAAATAAGGCAATATATTATGTTATGCAATAAGCATTAATATATGTCATTTTATGCATTAAAATCTTTTCATGCTATTCTTCTCCTTGTGTCCCTATTTTATACAATTATGAGCATTATGCATACATGTACAATGTTATTTTCATTTATCTTTAATTATAAGCTACTCTTTTCATCTCTTTAATATTCTATCTCAATTTCATATTATTTTTTCATTATCATTCAACTTAACTTCATTATCTTGCCCACATCACTTTAAAATTGGACTTACTGGATATGAGTTATGGATCACGAGTGCTCCTAGAGCTATAGCCACCCTGTCCACTATCTAGCTCAACAGAGCTTCTCAAATCAATGGTGCTCCCAGAGCTAAAGCCATATTGATTGAGTAATATATCATCATAGATGAATCACAAGACCAAGGGCGCTCCCAGAGCTAAAGCCACATTGTCCTAAATTTATGTATGCTCAACAGAGCTTCTCAAGTCAATGGCGCTCCTAGAGCTAAAACCATATTGACCAAGCAATATCTCATATAGTACTGTTCGCCCCCATAATGATATGTTATCTATCATGTTTCTAGTCCGTAATTAGAGTAATAGGCATATCCATATTTCCACATTATTCATATATCTTTACTTAATTACGTTTACAAACATATAAACATTCTTATTTTACTAGATAAATAATGTCATTTCACTTACTTACCTAAATACTTCATTAGTTAACAATTTTCATAATTACTCAAAACATAGCATTCACGACTGTGATTACTAATTCACGCCCGTGAATTAGTTCATGCCCGTGATTCAAAGTCGTGAATGCTTCTGGGATGAATCGTGTCATTACCACACATAAGTCACAATCATGATACAATTTAGTCATGCCTGTGAACCAATTCACGCCGGTGATTCAAAAGTCACACCCGTGACTATCTATGGGAAACCTGCATATTCACTTTCCTAATTCATTTCTAGTTGCACCAAGTCATACCAAATACAAACTCATGCATTTCTAACGTCTTATACTCAACATATCATATTTTAATACATAAAAATGCCTTTATCATAACTCCATTCTCTAACATATATTACTTAACTCAACATATCACAAAATCTCATTCTTTATATCTAAACCTATGGTTTCATGCCATAATCATCAGTAGTGCATTTAAATCATTAATTATCATGTTAAACATGCATTATTTCAAACAAAGATAGACTATTGCCTTAAATTATGCACAAACATCTATTTTTCTCCTTCACTCTTCTATGTAGCTTTATCTTTGCCTTTACTCCCTTGAGCTTGTTTCTTATCACTTGGAACTCTTACCGCATCATAAAATCATCATCAAAACCTTATTTTGTCAAAACTCTTGTGAGACCCTAAACTCTCTCTCATGAAACCCTAAACTCTCTCTCTACATAATCAAGCTTTAAATGAGCTCAAAACCCCAATTTCCTTAAGAAAAGTTGAAAAAGAAGAAGAAAAGCTTCTTACCTTTACATTTATCTTCACTTGATCACAACCTTGGAGATTCTCTCTCTCCACTAAACTTGTTTGTTCTTCCTCCTTCCTATTCTTCTAAGCTTTTTTAAGACTTGTAGATCATGAAAATCACTTTGTCTTGTTCTTTTCCCTCTCTTCTCTTTCTTTCTCTCTCTAGAATTCAAGGTTGGGTAGGGAGTATTGTGAGAGTGGCTAGCGTGGAGATTGGTTCTGGGCTTAAAAAAAAAGAAAGAAGAAGAAATGAAATAAAAAGAAGAAGAAAAGGAAGAAATAAGAAGAGAACAAAAGTCCTCATATGGGACCCACCAATCTTTGACCATTTCTTTGATATTTAGCTTAATTATCATATTAACCTTATTCCATCATGCTATGATCGGACAACCCATATTTGATGTCCAATTTTAATATGTTAAATAGCAAATATCTCATTAAATCCTCAAAATTTTGGTAAATTACAAATTGACCCCAAAACTTATCAAAATTTGCAATTTAGTCCTTTATCGTAAATCAACTTCTTTAAGATTTCTAAACACTTTATTAGGCATGTATCATAATTATTAATCATTATCTTGATTTATTTGGGTCAAAATCAGAATTTAAACTCCGATTAGTCAAACACGTCAATTTCGCGACACATGTGACTCGGTGCCTAAGTTAGCGGATATGACAAATTTTTTACTTAATTGGTTCAAAATCAATGTTCTTAACCTAGCCAATCAAATGCAGATGCAAGCATTATATAAAAGCAAATATTGCATCAAGAAGGAAAAGGAAAAAAATCTAATCACAATAACTGATTTGGGGGCAATAGCTTTTAGAAGGAGTGAATGTGGTTTTGGGTTGCACTATGATGAAAGAAAAAGGGAAGTCCACTTTCAGCTGATTTGTCAAACTATATTTTATGTATTTTATCTTATCTTTAATGAATGTCAAACTTGTTATGGGCCGTACTATAATTTTTATTATTATTATGAGATACACAGTTTAAGGACATTGAGAGTGCATTGTTATATAGTTATGAGTGATATTTAATTCTTTCAATGTTTGAGACTACCAATCCCTAAATGTGTGATTGTGAGGGACTGTGATTTGTACTGAAACTTCAATGTTTGTACATTGATTGTGAGGGACTATTTATATAACTTCAATTTCATATCTTAAGTGATTTTTTGGGTTTGATAGAAGGCAAAGTAGTGATTTTTTTGGCTTTGACAATATGCAAACTAGTCATTTTGTATGCAACATTTAGGTACAATTGAAATGTCGTTGATATAGATAATTTTTTTTTTTAATGCATCAATTAGGTATAGTGGAAATGTTATTGATATAGATTTTTTTTGTTGATGCAACAATTAGGAAAAATGGAAATATTGCCATTTTGTGTGATATTTTTTTTTTAGTTTGTCATGCATACATAGTTCATATCATCTAACTTTGACATGGGCTACTTCTCTATCAACTATAAGATTAGAATGATGGTTATATAGATAGAACTGCATGATGTTATTGAAAACAACAGTCCTTCGAATGTTGGCATTTAGGACCAGCCCAGTGTATGAGGTCCAGGTGCTGCACAAGTTTCTCCACAATAGTCGATGGTCGGTTTAGAGGGTCAGACTCAAGATCCATTGATGCATAATCTTGTTTCCCTTCTATTAAGGTTAGCTCAGGCAGTACCTCAAGCAGCGCCACAACTAGTTCCACCACTTCCACTATAAGAGGCACCCAAGATGAAGATTGATAAGCTCTAGAAATATAGAGCTACAAATTTCCTTAGCAAAAGTGAAGATGACTCAATTGTAACCGAATATTAGTTGGAGAAAACTGGGAGAGTCTTTGATGAGCTAGAGTATGCCAAGGAGCACAGAGCCAGATATGTTGTATCTCTTTTACAGGAAAATGCTTACAACTGGTGGAAGATAGTTCTACTAAAGCTAGGGTTCCTTAATCGTTGACATGTGAGAACTTTATGGTTTAGTTCAAGGAACAATATATCCTCAAAGTCTACATCGATGAGAAGAAGAAGGAGTTTTTGAACCTTAAGCAGGAAAGGTGTTTGTTACTGAGTACTAGAGAGAATTAATTCACTTGAGTAACTATGCATCCATGTTGATCACAGACGAGGTTGAAAAGTGTCATAGATTTGAAGATGACCTTAATATAGAGGTCAGAGATTTCGCGACAACCTCTCTACATGTGAGTTTCTCCAAGCTGGTATCCTTCGCCGTTAGTGTGGAGAGGAGAAAGAGAATTAAAGAAGCTCCTAGGAAGCCATCCATTTCAATGGTTTAGACTACAGGTGACATAATTCATTTCTCTTTAAGGCATTCACAGGGTTGAGGATCAGGATAAGGTCATTCCCAACCTAGTTCATTTAGAAGGAGACCACCCTCTAGAGCTACATCTGCTGCTGCCAGTACTCAATCATTCGGGGATACTGCACCTTTGTGTGAGACACGTCATAGATTCCATAAAGAAGAGTGTCGCATATTGTCAATATCTTGTTTCAGATGTGGCGCCCAAGGCCACTTCAAGAGAGATTGTCCTTTACAATTTTGTAAGGTTCCTACACAGACCAAAAGATCAGTTCTGACTCAAGGCTAGGGTTAAGGATAAGTTAGGAGTAGAGCCAGTGAAGCCATTTTTAAAATGGTGAACAGGCCAAGATCGAGTCTACCATATAAGGGCCATAAAAAAATTAGAGCATGCAAATGTTGCTAACGGTATGTTTTCTTTTTGTAGTTACATATTCCCCAGTTTTTCACCTAAAGAAACTAAGTAAAATTCAAAGACAAAACTTCTTTAAGGGAGGAAGAAATGTAATGCTCAGTTTTTAGGGTCTATAAGTTTGTTGGGTTGGTTAAGAGAGAGAGTGTAATGGGATTAGAGTTTGAAAGGTTTAACATAGTGATATATAAGTTGTTCATGCCCGTGAATAAGGGTTTCACGACCATGAATATTTTGTGTTAAGTTTTTCCATGAAAATAGGATATATTTGTTATGATTCATCAAAGATATTTTAGCATGAAATGTGTTATGAATGTTCCTTTTTATATTAAAGGCATGTTGCTAATTTGAATAGGTGGTTAAATGTTGATAGGAATGATTGACATTGGTTAATCTTAGAAACCCTTGCATGTGGCTTTATTATACTCTATTTTTAAGTCTAGAAAACCCAAAAATTCACACTCATGATAAGGTTATCACAGTAATGAATGTTGTATATAAACATGTTTCACACCCATGACAAAGTACCAACAATACAGTAAGATAAACTCCGCTATACAAATGGATACCACATGACTAAAATTGAATCTACCTGTCTGAATTAAAAATTTTTCTAACATGTTCTTATGTCAAAAATTCATTTAACTCAATCTGTATAAAACCATTTCCTATATCTGAGTATTAATCAAAAATCAAACCATATGTGTCCTAACAACAGTCGCCCTTATTATAAAATCCATAATTAATCAAAATTTATAATCTCAATTATATGTCTTTATTAACAACTAGATCAACTATCTGTATATATCCCAAAATGTGCTCAAAACAAATGAAATGAATGAAATGATAATATAGACCCAACACAAGTCACTTTGACTGGCTCTGGCTTATCTCCACATCACACAACAATCTACTGACTCCAACCTGTGTGCAAAAAAATCCACACGCTAAGCTACTGAAAGCTGAGTAGTACATATAAATATTTAAATTCTAGCATGCATTCACATAGTAATATAACATCACATATTCATAAACTTACTTATGTACTTGGCTATATTGTCAAATGCAACTATCCACGTATTATCTCATCTATACTGAATTGATATCCAAACATTCCTAACATACATTTTATAAGTGATTCATATCATCATAGTTATAATACATTTTATCATATTAGATCATATCATTATGTATTGCATATCATTTAATCTTTGGTTCCATATATCTAAATTCTAGTTTCTACATTTTTTTTCCAAGATATGTATGTATTTTGATTTACTGATTTTTGTATAGAATATAATATAAATAAAATAAAAATAAAAATAAAATAATAAATAATATAAATAATAATAATATAAATAATATATAAATAAAATAATAAATATAATATATAAATATAAATAATTAAAATAATAAATATAAATATATAAATAAAATAATAAAAAATAATATATGGATCGATGCCCGAGCGGTTAATGGGGACGGACTGTAAATTCGTTGGCAATATGTCTACGCTGGATTGGGATTAACAATTCTCCTGTTTTCATCCATTAAATAATATTTAAGTACTTGAAAAGTCTGTTTTAAATTGTTACCAATTACTAGTTTCTTAGCCCAATACTCTAAACCCAGAATACCTAGATGTGGGTTGTGAAATAAGAGCACTCTTATCCGAGCTTAAGTCACCCTAACGAGTAAATATAATATCTGCATGCATATGGGTATAACAACGCTTTTACTCGAGCTTAAGCCACCCTGACTACAACATAATAATATACTAGGATACTATAACCCCTCAATAACATATCACATATCCTAGCTAGTCCTCGAATAGAGAATGGGCATTCTTAATTACATTTTGCATATAACAATCATTTATGTCACAATCATAGCTTTACATAATCAATACTTTTAGTGCACTGAGTGCTTATTCATTGTTCAATTCATGTTGGCATATTGTATATAATCTCATTTCAACATACTAAGTGTGTGTATATATCATACTTAAGTAGTCTCACTATATACATCCATTTATTTATTTATGAAAACAGGGCATTCACGGGCGGGAAATCTTATGTCATAGATTGGCTACTTGTGACTAGCTTATGATCATTCACGGGTGTGAACATTTGTTTATGGGTGTGAAATTCATACTTTTCACATGAGTGAAGCTTGGCATCATGGGTGTGAAATCCTTTCATGGACATGAAGCTTGACTTCACTGGCATGACATATTAGGCAGTAACCTAATTTAACATCGTTTTAAGCCAATTTCACAATAATCATGCAATGGTTCTAAGGCTAACCAATGTTAGCCACTCCTATCAATGCTTCCAATATTCCAGCAACCAAAATCAACTATAAACATGCATTTAATCATCCTTCATCAATCAAATTAGGCTCAATACTTTATATATCAATACAAAAACATCCATATCAATGTTTTATAAGACTATATCAATGTTCTATAATGACTTTTTATCAAATTAAACCATAACTAATCAAAACCTTAACATAATCCCTTAATTATCATTCCCCTTATTTAAAATGAAACCAAAGAATTGAAAAATCAATGAAAACAAACCGTTTACCTTTATATGGATGATTTCATAATAGTTTTACACTTCCAAAATGTTTTATGAGACTTCTTGCTTCTGATTTCAATATCTAAACCAAAATCTTTGTTTGCAATTCATTTAACTCCGTTTTTACTATGGAAATTCGTGCTCAACCAACTAAAATAAAAAAAAAAGATTAATGAAGAATGGTTTATGGGTTTTGTAGGATCTGACAACTCGGTTTTTGGTTGAGTTTTTTTATGGGTTTATGTCAAAAATATAAAACTGTCATATATAAACTGCTGGGCTTCATGGGCGTGAACTATAGTGTAATGGTAGTGAAGATCATGAGCTTTAAAAACTGAAACTCGCAACATTTACGGTCATGATTAACATTGTCACGGGCATGAATGATATAAAATTCACTTTTTCCTATCTTTTTTATTTAATTTCATATTACCAAACTTTTAATCACTATATACCTTCCATATACTCTCAATCTATCTTTATTTAACCTATTGATTCTAGACCCTAACTTGTGGGTGTTACAGTCATGCCCATGAAATATGAACGCAGAAAATGCCCAAAACAGGCAGAAGCTTTCATGCCTTGCATAATGACTAAAGAAGTCATGAATGCATGGGTTCATGCCCGTGAACATGTAGTTATGGTCGTGAATATTTATTTCAAGTTTTTACCCTAAGTTTTCGTGGTTTGAACTACGGTTATGAATATTTAGTTTCATGCTTGTGAACATACGGTCACGAATGTGAATGAAATGTGTTTTTAGGACATAAGTTTTCATATGAATGGTCACGGTTTGGCTCACGGGAAGGAAGTATCCGTGAATATCTTTTATGCCCATGAATATGTAGTTCACTCCTGTGAATTCTGGTAGTTTAATAAATGAAGTTTTGGTTTTGATGTCATGTAAGGGGTGAATAGATCACATGTTATTATTTGTATATCCGTATCAGTAAATCATATGTAAGTGATGATGATGAGATAATATATCAGTATTGATGAAATAAACATGGTTAAATGTGATGTGCGTGAGAAGTAATATAGATGTTATGAAAATAGTTTTATATGTATATGGTATTAAAAACATATGAATGACAAAGGTTAAAACTTTAAAAGTCATTTCTCTAATTTAGGACTTGGTCTAGGATATGTGACGTATCATTAAAGGGGTTACGGTATTGTAGAATATTCTTTATAAGTGGCATTTGTAGCTGAAGCTCATATCAGAGCACTGTGGATCCTTGGTTCTATGTGATTTTAAGGACAAATTGGTTGAACCTCAAGTTAGAGTGCCCTTGATTCGATTTATACTTAGTTAAGATGGTTGAAGCTCTGGGAGTGCTCTTGACTTGAGGAGCTCAAATGAGCTTTTACAGATAGTGCGTAGAGTGGTTAAGCTCTTTGAGTGCTTTTATTCCACAACCTACGTCCGAATAGTCCTACTTAGAATTTTGAGTGAAAATAAATTAAAAATGGAATAATAGTAAGTTTTGGATAAAAGCCAAATAATTACAGAATGAAGGAAACAAATATTGGCAAAGTGATAAATCATAAGTAAAATAAGATGAACTAAAGAAAGAGGTAAGGTTACTAGGAACTAGTTGTATGAGAAAACTTGTTATGTTTAATGGTGTTGATTGATATGGTGATTGTATTGTTATGCATTGGGATAATGTTTATGATATGATAGTATACATGAACATATATAATATGCATGATATGAATTGTGTGATTGCATGTTTAAATTTTTATATCTATATGTACCACTAAGCTTTCAATAACTTAGCGTGTTGGTTTCTTGAATGTATGATGGAGTCTAAGGAATAGCAAGAATTGACTTAAGAGAAAAAACGTTCATTTTCAGAGTTAGTTCATATGTCATCTTTATTGATTGAGTTTTAATATTTTGTATAAACCTTTTTATGTTAAAAAAAACATGTATTTGAATTAATGGTTGTACTTTGTAAACAGAGGGTTAGTTAAGAAAATGATCATTTGGATTAAGTTGATGTAAGTTTATAAATGGTTCTTAATGTTCAAACATGTTTATGAAATTTGTTTTACAAGGAAAAATTTTAATTTAACAGGTTTTATAAAACAGTAACTTGTGGCATCCACCTAATTAGTCGAGAGTAATTTTAATTAACTGGGTAGATGTTACATTAGACTGTTTTCATTGTTCAAAAAGTTCAATTTTCTAATATATTATTTAACGT
The DNA here is from genome assembly GCA_023653625.1 of Triadica sebifera. Classification (NCBI taxonomy): domain Eukaryota; kingdom Viridiplantae; phylum Streptophyta; class Magnoliopsida; order Malpighiales; family Euphorbiaceae; genus Triadica; species Triadica sebifera. The sequence goes on from CM042900.1 coordinate 22,893,077, forward strand.
ATATCAATTTCACAACTATATAAACTCCACAAACACACTAATTAAGGAAGCATACATGACATATTAAATGACATTATTATTATTATTATTATTATTATTATTATTATTATTATTATTATTATTATTATTTAATTCAATAATCATTATTATTATTTAATTCAATAATCATAATAAAAATTAATTAATTGCTACTACATACTATTTTTATATTATTACTACTACAATCATAATAATTATTAATTTATTTTATTTTATTATTTTAATTTATTTATCTAAATATTAGTGATAAATAAATTCTTTTTATTATTATTTTATTTTATTTTATATTCTGAATATTCAAAAAAATCATTACCTTTATACATTATTATTATTACCATTAATATTCTAATTAATGCATATATATATATATATATATATATACTATTTATACATTTTTATTACTACCACTAACTTCTAATTATTATTAATTAATTTTATTATAAATTTCTGTTTTATTTTTCTAAATATTCATAATCAATAATAAATTTATGTTATACTTTCATTTTACTTAATTAACTAAATAATAAATTTTCAATAATTATTACTACTACTAATCTATTTCAACAACATTATCACTACTAGAATAACTACTAATCATTATTAATTAATTTTATTTTATATTTCTGATTTATTTATTTCAATATTAATAATATAAAATTATTATTATTATTATTATTATTATTATTATTATTATTATTATTATTATTATTATTATTATTATTATTATTATTATTATTATTATTATTATTATTATTATCTAATTGCGTTTTATTTAAGTAGTTAAATGTTAAATATTTACTACTACTATACACTATTTATTTAATTAAATATTTACTACTACTATTTATATCTTTTAAAATAAAATATTTACTACTACCACCTACTAATCATTATTAATTAATTTTATTTTAATATTTATCTAAATATTCATAATAAATAATTAATTATCCAATCTAATAGCATTGTCAATATCTTTAAAACCACAATTTCAAAACAGCTACTAAGTTTAATCACTACAATAAATTTTATGTTTACGAAATTATTAAATAACAACATATAATTATCATGCCAAAAATATACAATATTACAAACTTTTACTGCTAAAATCCTTTTCTTTTTCTACCTTTCTCCCACAATCACAATTCACAAATATTTTCATTAATACTATCTCATTTCTACATATACATCAAACTAAAAATATTATTTACAACATATATCCTAAAATTTTAAGCAACCAAATTTAAAGCTAAATATTTCCAACAGCAGCTAATATAACTTTTTTTTTAAATAAATAATAATTTTAATAAAAAAATTTTAAAATTAGAAAATACTTACCTCTTGTATGTAGATCCTCCAACTTTCTCTTTTAATATTATTAACTAAATTTACAAAATATAAATAAAGGCTGAGTGAAAGAAAAAAAAAAATTCACAATCAAGTAAGGGCTGCTGGAAAGAAAGAAAAAAAGAATTTTTTTTGGGTTGCTAGGTAAAGATTGTCGGGTAAGGTTGCTGGAAAAAGGGAAATAATAATTTTTTTTTTTTTTCACAATGAAGGAAAGAAAGAAATGAAAATAGAGAAGAGAATGCTGGCCGGGTGAAAATAGAACATACTGGGAAAGGTTGCCGGGTAGGGTGATTTGTTCGGGCAAAGAGCTTTTTATATTTCAAAATGCTCAAATTCATGGTAAAAGTTCGATGGTTAGAATTTAAATCTTCAACCAAAATTCTGTTTTTCCATTATTATTCACAGGAAATTTTTATCTCTGTCAAAGCTGCAACACATATTCACGGGCCTGTCTATTTTTTCTTCTGTCATGGCTGAGGAATTTAGAATTTGTGCACCAGTTAAACTAACACATAATTTTTTCAATAAGTCAAAACAACCCAAATTTTGGAATTTTTAAGAATCCTACTATAAAAAAGTAAATAGTTTTTCAAAATGTAATACAGTGAGAAATATCTCCATTCTAATGACTACCCAAATCAATTGAATTAACTTATTATTTTCCATTTTTAGAAAAAACGACATGCAGATTTAGGGATTTATTTCTACAAAACTAAAATATAAATAACTTAATTGTATAAGTCAAAGTAGAGGGTCCGAATTGTATTTTTTGATATAATTTAGGGACTAATTTGACTTTTTGACCTAAAAACAACAAATTGAAAGAGTATCATATTTAAGCAAAATAAGTGTAAAAGTAGATGGAAAATGAGATAAGGAGAAAAAAAGAAGAAGCGGGAGAGGTTTTTTTTTTAAAGCAACACGCAAGCAGACATGAGTGGTATAAAAGTCGACTTGAAACTAGAGCTTAGAGTTTCGGTTTTAGGCACCTAAAATTAAGTATGTCTATTTCAAATTTAGAATTTTGATGAAATTGGTGTCATTTTTAAAAACAATACCCAAAATAGCATTCAATAAAATATATTTACAAATATGGTATTTTTGATTGAGAACAAAAACTCCCAGTTTCAGTTCTTACTTTTTTTTAAATATATATATAATACTTCCTTGTCCCACTATATTAACAGGTAAATAAGGTGATGTTATGTGTTCACCTAACTTCTCTACTACCATATCGAATATCTCTTAAGAAAATTTTAAATTATTTTAAACTTAGTTTGTTAAACATTGTCAATACAATACATATTCTACTCCCAAGTTATATATGTAAATATCTAGCAAAATGTGTGTACATAGATATGACCTTACCTACGAGAGATTTGGGTATTTGGCTGCTGCTATGGATATAGACCCCTGTTGGCTTTACCTACAGTCTGCTTTCAACTAATTCGAGGCTCCCTTACCAAAGATGCTGAGAATTTTGACAAGGCTGCAGTGTTGAATGGAACCAGGAACCAGGAACCGAAGCCAAGGTTTTCGGTTCCGGGCTCATTTTTTTATTATTATTTTTAAACTCTGTACAACCTTCTTTTTATAAATAAAGCTGACTTTGACCAACCAGGAACCAAAAACATGCATTTCGGTTTTTGGCTGCCTATATAATTTATGACCTCCAAAAACCGAAAATATCAATTGTGGTTTTGGTCTAATTTCCACATATATATACACCCCCATCCCCTCTTCACATGAAATAAAAAAATTTTAACATCCCTCTAACTCTTCCGAGCTTTGGTTGAAAAACAAAATTCAAGTTCTTCCTATAAAAAATACACAAATTGAAAAAACAAAATCAAGTTACTCCTACCCAAAAATAATTTGGTTAAAAAGAAAAAAGCAAATTGGAAAAGGTAAGGAAGCAAATCATTCAAAATCGGAATCAAGTTTTTTTTTTTCAGTTTATGTTATAAATTACTCTTATGAATATATTTACAATTTTGTTATTTTCATGTATAATATTTATTTATTTATATATTTAAAATTAATTATAATGAAATTAATAATTAACCTATTTAATTAATTAAGTTAATATCATTAATAAAAAATTAGTTTAAATAATATAAATATAATTATTAATGAAATTAATATGAATATATTATTAATATAATTACGTAGCATATAATATAATATTATTAATATATAATATAATATAACGATGATTAATATAGTATTTTCTTTTTATTAATTTTTAATGTTGGAATTCAATTAAGTTTTATTATAATTTTTATGTCAATTTGTTTTATAAATAAAATGTTGTGTGCTTACCTTAATTTTTATAAGTTTTATAATTAATTTTTTTTAAAAATATATTGATTAATTAATAATAATTCAATTTATTTGACAATAAAAAAATATAACATTTTTATATTTAATAATGAATATAATATATTAAAATATGAACTGAGTCTCACAAATTGAATTTGATATCAAATGTAGAGATAAAATGTATTTGAAAGTATAATGGCAAGCTATAGTGGAAGGAACAATTTTTTTAATGAAAAATTTATTGAAAATTTAGATGAGGAAGGGAGTTTGAAATTTCAACTGAAGAAAATCAAAGAAATAGGAGTGATGAACAATCGGGTCTGGGTCTGACAACGGCAACATCATATGAGGCAAAATTTGAACATCCGACATTTTTCAAATTCATTTCAAGAAATTTCAATAAAATATTGGGTCATTTGATATTGTGCGCAATTATTGTGTGCAAATATATAAATTTAAAGTTGAATTTGGTTATGACACATTTCGAAAATACTTACAATATAATGCTCGTAAAATAGGACCTATAAGTTATATATATATTTAGAGTGACAAATGATGGAGTGTAAAGTGTTTTAAACTTTAAATATTGTAAAAAGGAAAACTTTCACACCCATAAATTATTTAGTAACGGTCGTGAGACGTTTCACACCCATAAACGCATGTCGGTTGGTCATGACCAACTGTACTTTTTTTTTTAAACACCAAATCTTACTTTAAAACCACTTCCACCGCCCCTTATCACTTCTGACACACTCTAGGACCTCTTAGTTATCTTTTTCCCACCTTTTAAACCCTAAACACCATTGGAGAAGTTTAAAAGCATAGCTTGGTTGAGTTTTGCCTAAGTCGAGGTAGAACTTAGTTCTTATGGTTGTTTTAGGTTGTTTATGGTTATAAGGTTCTAATAAGAATATGTTTGTAATGTTAAGCTCGGCTAGAGGGCAAAAGAATACATCATAAAAATGAAATCAAGCTTGAAAAGATTGAAGGGATAGTTAATGTTTCTTTTTAGTGAAAGATATGTACATATGGGCATTTAAATTCATTTTCATGCATTTGGTATGTTTTACATGTTATGAGATGTAAAATGAAATGAAAATGGCATGTTATGGTGACTAATAATATGATTAAATGAGAATTTTATATTATGGTAATAATGAGATAAAATGAAATGTTTGTCATGTTTGGTAGACTTTAATGTATTTTAAGAGTATTAATACATGTTATGAGTATGCCACATGCCTTGTGTGTTAATAGGAGTGATTAACACTAATTAATCTTAAAAATTTTGTATGAAATGCATAAAATATTTTGTTTTGAATTTACAGGAAATGCATGATTCATGCCCGTGAACAAGGGTGTCACGACTGTGAATGTCGAGCATATATGAACTGCATGAACTCAGAATTTCACGGGTTGAAAAACCATGATGGTATGATGTCATGGCTGTGAATAAGTAATTCTCACCGGTGATGATCATGTGGTGATTCACGTGATGGTTCACGGGTAAGATAACTATGAAATGTTCCTTCACGGTTGTGAATAAATAATTCATACCCGTGAATCTATTTGAATGTAAAATGTGTACATTTTGTTTTGTGACCTATGGTGATAGGTTGGCTTAAAGCATATTACAGAATGTTGGTATACATGGAATATAACATGTGGATGACATGATATGGCGTTCATATACTGGAATGAGAATGTATAAATGGAATGTAATACTAGTAATAGTATATGATAAAGTGAATGCTGATAATAGCATGTATTTAAAATGAATCAAAACATAAATGGTTATGAGATAAAAAAAAAATCCAATTCCCTAGTCTTTGACTTGACATAGGATATATGGTATACTATTGAGGGAGATAAATGGTACTGTATGAACTACTTTTTATATGAAGACAAGATGACTCAGGTATTATGAGCTATTAATCCTGCATATGCTTGCATGATATTTTACTCAGTTAATATGGCTTAAGCTCGAGTTGTTAAGCGCCATTGATTTGGAGAGGTTCAGATGAGCTGATACAAGTTGTGAACGGATGGCTTAAGCTTGGATTGTTGAGTGCTCCTATCTCATGTACCGCATCCGGATAGTCAAAGTTTAGAGTTATAGGGTTGAAACAGTTGAAATAATGAAAACTTAGAGAAGTCTTGGGCGGTAATAATATTAAAACTGCAATAATATAAAATTGGTTTTTATACTTGATTCTTAGAAATAAAAAGTCTCGATCTAAATGAAAAAAAAAGTGTTATTATTGTGGTAATACAATGGTTGTGATAATATCAGGTAAATGATATGGTATTGTGATATATGTATTGATAATATATACATGGTATATTGCATAGTGTTTATAGTAAGATAGGCATATTAATATGAGTATGTATATGTGTATAATATACATGGTAATATTTTATGATGTCTATGGTATTAATAGGCATGTGAACTTGAATTGAGGCATGAATCATCTAGAATGTATGATTCTAGAAATGATCATAAAGTGAATTGCATGACATGGTATGATACGAATTAAATGTAGAATTTTTATGCAAATATGTATCACTAAGCATTAGTTTACTTAGTGTGTGGGTTTTAGGAATGCAAGTTTGGAATCGGTAGATAGGAGTTGATTAAAAGAGCAATAAGCCACTAAAGTTCAGTCAGAGTGCCCTGTTTGGGTGTGTTATCATTCATGGAATATTTATATTTTGTTTATGTCATAGGATAATTTGGGATAATGTTTTATATGTCTTTTGGTTTTAAAAACATGTAATAATAACTTATAATGTATCTTTATAATATAAGGCTAGTGAAGCCCGAAATAGATTTTATGTTATTATATTGATCGTTGGGTCGAGAATTTATTTATGATGGTTTTATGCATTAATTTCATTACGATGTTTAAATAGATTTTAAATGTAAAATTTTTCTAATTTTATGAGTTTTTTCCTAAACAACACCGTAACATCCATCGGTACAGTTGGTGAGGGTTTCCCGGCTATATCGGTAGGTGTTACATTTATTAGTATCAGAGCTTAGGTTTAGACATTTCTAAACCTAAGTGGGGTAAAGGGTTTTTAATCATGCATTCATTGTGTCTCATTTGACTCTGATATGGGCTGCTACTTTGTCAACTTATAAGATTAAGTGAGAGGTTATGGAGATTGAAGAGGTGGATCCTCATAATGTTGTGGAAAGCAATAGTCTTACCAACGCTCAGGCTCAGAATCAACCTAGTGTTGCTAGTGTTCATGGTTCGATTGCTACACCAATACCTTCACAACACATTGTAGGACAAGTTGAGTAGAAGTAGACACTATTTATGCAGCAAATAGCAGGCTCGCTGCAACAGTTAGTACAAGGTATGCCACAGGCAACTCCACAGCCAATACCACCACTGGTAACACCACTTCCACCACCGAGACCAATGATATAGATAGATAAGCTCAAAAAGTATGGGGCTACTGATTTCGCTGGTTAGAGTGAGGATGATTTAGTAGTTGTTGAATTTTGGTTAGAAAAGATTGAGAGAGTCTTCAAAGAGATAGAGTATGACAATGAGCATAAGGTGAGGTATGCAGTTTATTTGCTTCAAGATCATGCATACGATTGGTGGAAGACAGTTCTATTGAAGCCACAGATACCATAACCATAAACATAAGTATCCTTTGTGGCAAAATTCAAGAACAAATATATACCACGAGTGTATATGAACAAGAAGAAGAGGAAATTTCAAGATTTGCAGTAGGGAAATCTGACTATTACAAAGTATGAATGAGAGTTCATCAGGCTGAGTAAGTATACAGCTAGGACTCTTAGGGATGAGAAGATCAATATCATCGATTCGAGGAAAGTTTACATGAGGATACTAGCTAACAGGTTACAACTCTTCAGAATGAGGACTTTGTGAAGTTGGTATCTGTATCCATCAATGTTAAGAAGAAAAAAAGCAAGAATATAGATGAGTCTTCTAGGAAGCCATCAGCTAGTATGGCACAACCTTCAACCAAGAAAGGTCATTTTTTTTAGCAGTCACAGTTCAAGGGAAATGGCTAGGGCTTTCCATAACCAAATTCCTTTAGGAGCAAACCACCTTCTAGAGTTATTTATGTTGTCGCTAGTTCACAACCATAGAACACAAAATGATTTGTACCAATATATGGGACTTGCAACAAGAGCCATAGGGGTCAGTGTTGGGTGAACACTGAGGCTTATTATAGATGTGGGTCCAAAGATCATCTGAAGAAAGATTGTCCATTGTTGGGCAGTACAGTGCCTACATAGATAATAGGATCGGCTCTGGTACTGAGTCAACAGTAGAATTGAGGAGGTCGGTCATGACCTAATCATACTGCATCAGTGATGGTCGATAGAACAAGACCCAATAGGACTCCAGTGAGAACATATGCTATTAGAGCATGGGAGGATCACGAGGCCACTGATGTTATTGTGGGTACAGTTTCTCTCAATGGCTTGTGTTTATGTGTTTTGATAGATCCAGGATCTATACACTTTTATATTTGCACAAGAACACCTAACTAGCATAGTATGATAGTTGAGAACTTAGAATATGAGATTGGAGTCATGAACCTTTTAGGTCACAATATGAGTATGAATTAGGTGTATAAGGGTTGTTCATTGGTTGTACATGGGAGAGAGTTTCCTACAGACTTGATTGAGTTACCTTTCCATGAGTTTGATTCCATTTTGCGCATTGATTGGCTTTCTCGACATGAGGCTGTAGTTAACTGCAGGTATAAGAAGTTGATTCTTAAAACCCCAGATCGAGAAGAGATAATAGTGGATGGTGAGAGATTTATTTAGCTCAAAAAATGATTAGAAAAGGATGTGAGACTTATTTATATCATATAATTGATATGAGGAGAAAAGGACTAGATCTTTAGAATTTTTTGATAGTGAGGGAATATCTAGAGGTATTTCCAAATGACTTACCAAGATTACCTCCAGATGAAAAGACATAGTTCTCTATAGAGCTTGCACTAAGTACCACACCAATATTAACTACACCTTACAGAATGACACATTCAGAGTTAAAGGAGTTGAAAGCACAGTTGCAAGAATTGCTAGATAAAGGTTTTATTAGGACGAGTGTATCCCCATAGGGTGCACCGGTGTTGTTCATTAAAAAGAAGGATGGATCAATAAGGTTGTGGGTCGACTATAGACAGTTAAACAAAGCTACTATTAAGAACAAATATCTACTGCCATGTAGATAATTTGTTTGATCAATTAATGGGTGCATGAGTTTTCTCTACGATAGACCTTAGGTTAGGGTACCATCAATTGAAGGTTAAGTCAACCAATGTTGTTAATATAGCTTTCAAGACTAGAAATGGCCACTACGAGTTTTTGGTTATACCATTTGGGTTGACCAATGCTCCAGCAACCTTTATGGATCTAATGCATCAGATTTTCAAGCCATATGTAGATCAGTTCGTTGTGGTTTTCGTTGATGACAACTTAGTTTATTCCAAATGGAGGGTCATGATTAGCATTTAAGGATAGTGTTACAAATTCTCAAGGATCGAAAGTTGTATGCCAAACTTTCTAAATATGAGTTTTGGTTAGATGAGGTGGCATTCCTCAGACATGTTGTATCAGCAAATAGAGTTAGAGTGGATCCTAGTAAAATTGGGGCAATATTGGATTGGAAGCCTCCAAAGAACGTGATAGATATCAAAATTTTTCTTGGTTTAGTGGGTTACTACAAGTGATTTGTTAAAGAATTCTCCATGATAGCTTCTCCATTAACCAGATTGTTGAAAAAGGATATGAAATTTGAATGGTCAGACAAGTATCAGCATAGTTTTGATCAGTTAAAAGGATTGTTAATAGAAGCTTCAGTTCTGACACAACCAGTTCCTAATAAGGAGTATGTCATTTATAATGATGCTTCTCACAGTGGATTAGGATGTGTGTTGATGCAAGAAAAAAAGGTTGTTATCTATGCTTCCAGGCAATTAAAACCTCATGAGAAGAATTATCTAACCCATGATATAGAGTTGACAGCTATAGTCTTTTGCCTTAAAGATTTGGCATCATTTTTTATATGGAGAAAAATATTTCATCTACACCGACCACAAGAGTTTAAAATATCTTTTTATTCATAGGGAGTTGAATTTGAGACAAAGAAAGTGGTTGGAGTTGATCAAGGATTACAATTGCATAATCGAGTAACATCTAGGTAAGGCCAATATTATAGCTGATGTGTTGAGTAGAAAGGTCATGGCAGAGTTGTATATTCAACCCATTTTGAATCAAGAGATTAGAGATGCATAGATGTAAGATACCAGATTAGTTGAGTTGATTGAGTTAGTCTCTAAGGGGGAAAGACCTGAAGTTTTAGTTCAGGTAGATAATGGATTATACTATCAATGACTGTTATGTGTGCCAAATGTACTAGAATTCAGACAGAGGATATTGAATAAGGTATATGAGACGAGATATGTGATGCATCTAGAAAGTAACAAGATGTATCAAGATCTGAGATAAGATATTGGTGGTTAGGAATGAAAAAGGAAATTACAGAATTCACTATAAAATGTCTGACATGCCATAAAGTTAAGGCAGAATATCAAGTACCATCAGGGTTACTACAGTCGATCACTATTCTGGAATGGAAATGGAAAAGGATCACAATGGACTTTGTGATTAGTTTACCTCTCACACCAAGAAAGTATGATGACATATGAGTCATTATTGATAAGTTAACGAAATCATCTCACTTTTTGCCTATCAGGAGAGATTATCAATTGAATAGACTAGCAGAATTGTATGTGAAATAAGTGGTAATACTTTATTAAGTTTTAGTTTCCATCATATCGGATAGAGATCCAATGTTTACATCACAGTTTTGGGAAAGTCTACAGTGAACTTTACGTATGAAGCTCAGCTTTAGTATAGCTTTTCATCCACAGACGGATAGTCAGTTAGAAAGAGCGATACATATATTAGAAGATATGATGAGAATTTGTGTTATTGAATTTGAGGGTAGTTGGGAAAGATACCTACCATTGATAGAATTTGCTTACAATAACAGTTACCAGTCAAACATTCAAATGGCTCTCTATGAGGCACTTTATGGTAGAAGGTCTCAGACACTATTATACCGGACTGAAATTAGCAAAACGAAGTTAGTGAGGCCAGAATTTGTGTAAAAGATAGAATATAAAGTAAAGATAATTTAGGATCATTTGAAGGCATCTCTAGATAGTCAAAGGTCGTACACGGATCTAAGAGAAGATATGTCGAGAAAAACATGGGAGAAAAAGTGTTTCTTAAAGTCTCTCTATGGAAAAAAGTTTTTTGATTTGAAAAGAAGGGCAAGTTGAGTCCTAGGTTCATTGGACATTACGAGATCCTGGAAAGGATTGGGCCAGTTGCTTAAGACTAGCATTATCTCCAGAATTGAGTATGATACATAACGTGTTTTATGTATCTATGTTGAGGAGGTATAGATCAGATCTTTCTCATGTAATTCCAGTCAAAAGCATCGAGGTTGGACCAACTTATCCTATGAAAAAGAACCAATTGAGATTTTGGCCCAAGAAGTCATAGAGTTTAGGAACAAACAGATAGCACTAGTCAAAGTGTTATGGAAAAATCATGTTACCGAAGAGGGGCGACATAGAAGAGTTAGAATGTGATGAGAACTCAATATTCTCAGTTGTTTCAACTCGACACAACAGGTAAATATCAGGATGAAATTTATTTAAGAGGAGATAAATGTAACGCCCGTAAAATAGGGTCTATAAGTTATATATATTTAAAGTGGGAAAGAATAGGGTTTAAAATATTTTAAAGTTTAAGTGTTGTAAAAGGAAAAGTTTTCATGCCCGTGAATGGTTTAGTAACGGTCGTGAAAGGCATTTTACGCCCATGAACGCAGGTCGATTAGCTATGACCAATTGCACTTTTCTCTTTTCTCTGCACCAAATCTTACCTTAAAACCACTTCAACTACCCCTTATCACTTCTGACACACTCTAGGACATCTTAGTCGTCTTCTCTCCGCCTTCTAAAACCCTATACACCATTGAAGAAGCTTAAAAGCTTGAGAAAAATGGAACTTGGTTGAGTTTTGCCAAAGTTGAGGTAAAACTCAGATCTTAGGGGTTGTTTTAGGTTGTTTATGGTTATAAGATTCTAATAAAAATATGTTTATCATGTTAGGTTCAGCTAGAGGGCAATGGAACACATCACAAGAGGAAATCAAACTTGAAAAACTTAAAGGGATAGTTAAGGCTCTTTTTTAGTGAAAGGTATGTACATATGGGCATTGAAATTTATTTTCATGCATCTGGTATGTTTTACATGTTATGAGATGTAAAATGAAATGAAAATGACATGTTATATGACTAATAACATGATTAAATGAGAAAAATGTATATTATGGTATTAATGAGATAAAATAGTATGTTTGGCATGTTTGACAGGCTTTAATAAGTTTTAAGAGTATTAATACATGTTATTTATATGTCATATGCCTTGTGTATTGATAGGAGTTATTAACACCAATTAATCTTAGAAATTTTGCATGAAATGCATAAAATGCATAAAATGCTTTGTTTTGAATTTACTAGAAATGCATGATTCATGCCCATGAATAAGGGTGTCATGACCGTGAATGTCGAGCTCGTATGAACTGTATGAATCCATAATTCATGGATTGCATCATTGGTTAGGAAACCATGATGGTATGGTTTCACAAGTAAGGTAACCGTGAAATGTTCCTTCATAGCCGTGAATAAATAGTTCACACCCATGAATCTGTTTGAGTGTAAAATGTGTACATTTTGTTTTATGACCTATGGTGATAGGTTGGCTTAATGCATGTTATAGAATGTTGGTATACATGGAATATAACATGTGGATGAAATGATATGGCATTTATGTGTTGGAATGAGAATGCATAAATGGAATGTAATGTTGGTAATAACATATGATAAAGTGAATGTTGATAATAGAATATGTTTAAAATAAATCAAAAAATAAATGGTTATGAGATTAAAAGTCCAGTTCTCTAGTCTTGGACTTAACATAGGATATATGGTATACCATTGAATGAGGTAAATGGTATCGTATGAGCTACTTTTATATAATGACAATATGACTTAGGTATTATGAGCTCTTCATCTTGGATATGCTAACAAGATATTTTATTCAATCAATGTGGCTTAAGCTCAGGTTGCTGAGTATCAATGAGTTTGAGAGGCTCGGATGAGCTTATATAAGTTATGAGCAATGTGGCTTAAGCTCAGGTTGTTGAACGCCTCTATCTCATGTCCCGCATTCAGATAGTCAAAGTTTAGAGTTCTGGTGCTGAAACAGTTGAAATAATGAAAGCTTAGAGAAGTCTCAGACTATAATAATATTAAAACAGTAACAATATAAAAATGGATTTTTATACTTGATTCTTGGGATTCAATTAAGTATTGATCACGACATATGCCAAGTATATAGAAAAGTAGTATATAAAAGCATATAACACGTTATATGTTTATTATTTCTTCTCTCCCTTTGTCAACATAAAAAAGAAACAAGTAAAGAAAGAAGAAATGACACAATAAATAAGATAAAAGCGGATCTCATATCCATTACTTAAGCAAAAAGATTACAAGCAAGAGTTTGATTATAAGAAAAAAATGTTTTTCCATCCTAATGATCCTAATGCAAAAACAAAACTTAAATATAGATAGTTCATGGCTTAAAGCCAAATAAATGCTCTCAAAGACTACCAATCTTCTTCTCTAGGCTGTCAACTCTATACTCTACAAAGTCTTTGAGGTTTTCTAACTTCTTATCAAATGATTACTCCAAGGAATCTATGCTTACTTGAAGCATGTCGAATTAAGGAGGGATTAAAATCATGAATTGTTAAGCCAAGTTTGGCTGAGACACTGAAGATGCCTCGCCAATTGCTAGAGCATCTAAGATATCTATCAAAATTGCAAGAGGCTTAATTCTAGCCCTCTTCCTCTACTGTGGCCCTTAAGACCATCTTTTAATGCATCGGAGTCCTCTGACTCCCATGTTATTTCTCCTTCAGGTGTGATGAAACGATAGTAAACATTATCATGATAGATGATTCTGATAGTGGCTCCCATCTTGATAAAGGATTCGATGTCAAATCGATCTCTAGAAGTACTAGCTCCTCTACCAAGTGAGTGATGTAGCTCCCAATGAGGATGTCACTCAAAGGCTTTATCCCAATTGACTAAATATGAGAAGCAAACCATCTGGACAAAGCAACTATTTGATTAGATCTAGCCCATTCAAATAGCAACAATTCGGACTTCCGGATTGAGCCATTGCTATCACCTTAGGTAAAGATAGAATATGTCAGAAACTAGTGAATGTAGTGTAGAACCAGATTCTTCATATGAGTACTTCTGAAAGTGTGCCACATCAAATGAGGTATAAAAACTTTTGCTTCACTCTTGTTGATTAAACCTTCATGTGGCAACTTGAAAATCGTCACAAATTCAGTGGCTGTAAGAGTCTTTTCTTGCCTGCAGAGTTGGGAAGAAACATTGTCCACTGGAAACACTTTCAGGGTGCTGAAAAGCTTTAGAGTTGGCTCCTTAAATGTGGGCTTATAAATGTCAATGAACTCGATGAGACCACACTTCCAAAGCCAAACTTTCATATCAGATTTTAGTCTCATTATACATATACAATCCCAGTCAAAAGTCTTTGTGGGGAGAATAGGTCGTTTCTTGAGGGATGAGTACTTTTGATGAGAGTGTCGAAGTAAGACATTGAGCAAATAATCTGTATAGAGCTTAGGAGATGTGCTCTTCTTCTTCTTCCCCTTGGAAGATCTAGCTCCTGACATTATTGCTAAGGTCGGAATCAAAACCTAGGGTTTCAAAAAACCTAAGGAAACCTTAATGAAATTTGGTAAAACTAGTGTTTAAGGTGTTTGAAGGGTGAAATTGGCAACAATTTGGTGTGAATAGGTATTCTGGAGGTCAAATTTGGCTAGAATACACAGAGAATTGTGATAGCCAACAAGAAAGGAGAAAGAAAAATGAGAGTGAAATAGTGAAAATAGACTTTATATCATGCAATTCATGGTTGTGAATTAATGTTCACAACCGTGAATACTGAATATTTACATGCAAGATAAATCATGACATTGATTGTGACTAAAGGTATGAATGAATCTAAAAAACAAGGGATCATAGGTGTTATAGGCATGAATTATATTCACGGGCGTGAATAACAATATTCACGGGTGTGAATAACGATATTCACAGTTTCAAATCATAACAAAAGATGTGAACTAAAATGTGAACGACTTTGGATATTTTGGTTCAATAATGTTCACGGTCGTGACTAAGTAGTCGCGAGCGTGAAGTCCTAAAAATATAAAATAGAAAATACGATCCAAAACAAATTTTTGTTCTACTATACATCTTTCTAAATGAATAAAATATTTGTTTATGGCATACATACATGTGTCACATAATTTGAACAAGTATATCATCAAAACATGGCATAACACGTAAGGTTTATAATTAAACATCAAAATGCATAATGAATATAATGTATGCCTTTTAACCCTCTTTTTAAGATCAAGTGCTCTCATCAAGCATACCAAACTCCCTTTTTATAAAACAAAACCTTTTATCATTAAAAGGTTTGGCGAAAATGTCAGCCAATATATTGTTTGTGCCAATAAATTCTAACACAACATCACCATTTTGGACATGGTCTCTTATAAAATTGCCTAATGTCTATGTGTTTTCTCCTACAATGTTGAATGGGATTTTTAGAAAGATTTATAGCACTTTTATTGTCAAATTTGATGGGATTGTGATCAATCTATTTATCATAGTCCTTAAGTTATTGTCTCATCCAAAGAATTTGAGTACAACAACAACCTGCTGCCACATATTCTGCTTCGGCAGTGGACAAGGCAATTGAACTTGTTTCTTGCTGAACTAAGAAACTAAATGCTCAGCAATGAAGTGACAAGTTCTGTACATGCTTTTTCTATTTAGAAAACTATCGGCATAATTGGCATCCAAAAAACCAATTATATGAAATAAAGTGTTCCTAAGATACCATAAGCCTAAATGCATTGTGTCATGAATGTATTTTAAAATTCTTTTCATAACATTCAAATGAGATTTCTTAGGACATGATTGAAATCTATCACATAAGTATACATTAAACATTATATCAGGTCTAGAAGTGGTGAGGTACAAAAAGAATCTGATCATACCTCTATAGAGTTTTTCATCTATAGCCTTATCCTTCTCATTTTTGTCCAACTTTGTTGATGAGCTTGTTGGAGTTTTCGCACTCTTGCATCCTTCCATTCCAAATTTTTTCAGTAATTCTTTATTGTACTTGGATTGGTTGATGAAGATGCCCTCTTTGCTTTGCTTGATTTGAAGACCAAAGAAGAATTTGAGTTCTCCCATCATACTCATTTCAAACTCCCTAGTCATATACTTAGCAAATTCTTGATAAAGGAATTCATTAATAGACCCAAAGATATGCTTGTACTTTTTGATAAAAAAAAGTACTATCTTCATATCCTTTGAAAAACTATTTTCTAAGAAAAATGCATTAAGCATTTCATACCAAGCTCTTGGAGCTTATTTTAAATCATATAAGACCTTAGTGAGTTTGAACATATGATTTGGAAATATATGACTTTCAAAATTAGGAGGTTGCTCAACATAAACTTCCTCCTCTATAAAATCATTTAGAAATACCCTTTTAACGTTCATTTGCTATAAAAATGCTTAAAGAATCCTAATAGTTTCTAATCTTGCAACCGAAGCATAGGTCTCATTATAATATATGTCTTCATCTTGGTTGTATCCTTTAGAAACCAATCTAGCTTTGTTCCTAGTGATTTGACATTACTCATCCAACTTATTCCTAAAGACCTATTTACTACCAATAATTAGGTAGTCCTAAGGTCTTGGAACTAAGGTCCAAACCTTATTTCTCTCAAATTAGTTGAGTTCCTCTTACATAACAATAACCTCACTCTTAGCACTAAGAGCATCTTCAATAGTACTTGGCTCAATTTGAGAGACAAAAGTAAGATTAGAATCTAAAAACTTAAGATGAGATCAAGTACTTATACCCTTAGTGGGATCACTAATGACTTGCTCCATTGAGTGGTTTCCTATGAACTTCTACTCCTTTGGTAACTCTTGGGTTCCTTGCTCTTGAGCTTGAGGCAATTTTTTCTCTCGATCCTCCTCTTGATCATCATTATGATTTTTCTTTGAGGTCTCACCATCCACTTTATGATAAAAAAACAAACTTTTCCATTGATCCTGTAACATCATAAAAACAATATCTTTTCCAAAATCAAGTTTGCTAGATTCATCAAAAATAACACGCATATACTTTTCTACAACTAATTACCTTTTATTAAAGACTTTATAAGTCTTGCTAGTTGTGAATTATCCTAAAAAAATACCTTCATCGGATTTAGAAGCAAATTTTCTGATGTTGTCCTTGCTATTCAATATAAAACACTTGTATCCAAATACTCTAAGGTATGAGATCATGGATTTTCTTCCATTCCATAGCTCAAAAGATATTTTATTTAAGATAGGTCTTTTGAAAATACAATTAGAAATATCATACGCGATATTGGTGGCTTTGACCCAAAAGTAGGTTGGTAAATCATACTCATTAAGCATTGTTCTAGCTATCTCTACCAATATTTTATTCTTCCTTTCAACAACCCCATTTTGTTGAGGTGTTCTAAGAGTTAAAAATGAGAAATCTCATATTCCAAAATGCTCATTTTCAAATTCTTTGCCATGATCACTTCTTATTTTATAAATAAAATAACCTTTTTCATTTTGAATTCTTTTGGCAAAATTTTTAAAACATTCAAAAGCATCATTTTTATGAGCTAAGAAAATTGCCTAAGTAAACCTAGAGGAAGCATTAACAATGACAAAAGCATAGTATTTGCCTCCTAAACTAGCAACTCCAGTAGGTCCAAAAAGATCTAAATGCAAAAGTTGTTGAGATATAGAAGTACTTACAACATCATTAGCCTTGAAAGATGTTTTATGTTGCTCTCCCTTTTGACAAAGATCACATGTCTTATCTTTGGTAAATTTGACTTTGGGTAGCCTATCCATTAGCTTTTGTTTACTAAGGCTTTGAATAAGTCCATGCTGGCATGCCCAAGCCTTCTATGCCATAACCAAGACTCATCACTAATAGACATAAGACACTTAGAGAAAAGCTTAGTCACTTGTGTCAGTCAATTATGTAAGTATTGTCATCTCTTTCTCCTTTAAATATCTCTTGCCCACTTATGGTGATCATAAGATATCCATTAGAGCTAAAGGTAACTTGGTTTACCTTATCACATAATTGACTTACATTTAAAAGATTGTGTTTTAAACCATTAACAAGTAAAACACTTTCAATTAAAGAAATATCATTTAAACCAATTGAACCAATACCAATTACCTTACCATTGATATTGTTTTTAAAGGTTACCTTACCACCATCAATCCTTTTTATTTGAATGAAAAGGGTCATATTTCTGATCATGTGCCTTGAGCATCCACTAACCACTAGCCAAATGTTTTCCTTTGAAGTGGACTTAAGGCACACTTACAAACAATAATTTAGGTTTGGTTCTTAGGTACCCAAATGAACTTGGGTCCTTAGGGGTTATCTTTGGAAGGTTTCCAATAAGCCTTTTCACATAAAACAATGAATGTTTATGTGCCCAAGCTTTATGCAATAGTGGCATTGTTTAGATTTAAATTAACCTTGCCATTTTTTATGATGTTTAGGCCTCACAACCTTTCTAAAGGTATCATGCAAAAAAGAACATGAGCAAGCACATGTAATGGGTATTTTTCTAGGTGCATGCCTCTTATATAAGAAGGTAAGATTGACTTTTTAAGGTTTTGCTCTTGAGCCATATGAACCTTTACTACTTTTTTTTTAGTATGGGGGTTTTGTGTGTGCTTTGTCATTAGTCTTTCAGGCTATTACCTCAATATAAAAGGTTTGTAGAGCGCTAGACCTAAAAAATATAGTTATATATAGGAAGGATGATAATGCTCCATTGAAGCCTAAGTCATGTCTCACCAAGTGAGGTCTTTGATATACAATTAAGGTATCCAAACTCTCTTCCCTTTGTGAAATTTAGAGAGAATTTTTAAGCTCTTCAACCTCATTTTTTAAAACATTGTTTTCTTTTAATAGAGAATTAGTTGAAAGTTTTGAGTGAAGCTCATCCGATGACTTATTTAAGGAGTCATTTAAAGTTTTTAGCTCTTTAACTACCTTCTGAATGCCATTAAAATCATTTCTAAGTTTAGAGCTATTTTTTCTATAAATGTCAAGTTACATTTTATACCTTTTTATCTCTAAGTTCAAAACTTCAACTATATCATCATCATCATCATCAATTAAAACACGCAATTCATCATAAGGTAGGGATGTAGAGCGTACCTTATTAAGGGAGTTATCCTCAAGAGCCATGAAGCACAAGTTAGCCACATTCTTTTCTTCTTCAATGAATGTTGAGGTGTCATCATCCCAAGTGGCTTTGTGACCTTTTCTTTATCTTCTTTGTTGGGTCTCCTCTTGTACTTCTTAACCATGGCCCACTCCGATCTAATGTGTCTCTTCTTCCCACACTCATAGCACTTGACTTGCTTTTTCTTTATTGGATGAGGAGTTTCTATGAGGGAATATTTAGGCTTTTTTCTTTAGTTCTTGATTAAGCCATACTTATGGGTTATCAATCTCTTGATTCTCCTTGAAAGTAAGGATATTTATTCATCTCCTTCACCAACCAACTCTTCATCACTAAAAAGATCTCCATTTATAGGCATGAAAATTAAAGCTTTCAGTGTTAAAGGTTTTCTCTTCTCCTTTTCTCCTTTAAGCTCTTTTTTCTCTACTAGAACCATTTTATGAGTGAGGAGTTTGCCAATAATTATATCGGTAGGAATTACGCTCAAGTCTTCATTGGCTCCCTCAATACCTGCAACTCTTGAGTCATAATCTTTCATTAGAACACTATTTAGAATCTTGTTATTTACATTTCACAAACTATAATGCTTTCCGAGAAATAGCAAAAACTTGATTGATCATTTAGGTTATGGTCTCATTGGGCTTCATCTTGAAGAGTTCATATTCAGTGATAAGAAGTTAAACCTTATTGGGCTTCACTTGCTTAGTGCCTTCATGATAGTTTTCCAAAGTTTTCCAAATAGAGTAAGTGGTTGGACAATGTTGGATTATACCACACTCTTTAAGTGACAGAAAGCTTATTAGAATGATCGTGGCTTTCTTGTTTTTTCCATTAACTCTCTTTTAGGGCTCTGTCCAATCATCTTTTGGAATGATTTCATCTTCTTCTTTTTCATTCCTTCTTGTTGAAGGTGTCTATTCTTTTTGAACGGTGTCCCAAATGTCTACTCCCTCACTATCAAGATAAGTTTCCATCTTGAATTTCTAATTTGCATAGTTTTCTCCATCAAAGAAAGGCTTGAGATTGTGAAACCCTTCATTGGCCATAATTCAATCTTTGCTAGCACTTATTAGGCTTGAATGTTATACTTTACTCCGATACTAATTGTTGTCCAAAACAATAACCAAAAATGGGAGTTGAATTGGTTAGCAAATAAACATTTTCTTTCAAACAAATGTTAAGAGTAACTAGAAAAGAAGTAGAGAGATAGAGATACAAGATTTATAGAGGTTCGGGTATTAACAAATTCTACTCCTCTTTTCAATCTCAATTGGGTATTTCACTAACACTCAGAGTGCTTCAAATTGAGTTTTCTAAGCTCACTCCCAAATATGGTATTTTACTCTTTTATTTAACACCTAACCTAGAAATCCTTATATTTTAATGGCTAGCACAATAACCAAATACTTGTATTTTTTATGGCTCATACAAAAATTCTTATAAATATTTCACTCATTACCCAAATCACTCAAATCCACTAATGAGCATTTGATTATAGGAATGAAATCACTCACTAACCAAAAGAGTTCAACAAAGTGAGCAAAAATAGTTTTCACAACAAAAATTATAAAAATCAGATTGAATAATTGCACAAAAATGACTTTACAAATATTGAATACTTGATTTCTTATTGTCTAACCCTGAGAAGTTCATAAATGAGTTGTATTTATACTTTCTCTGAAAAGTAAATTCATTTGGGGTGTAATTAATACAAAACTAGTCGTTGAACCACTTTTTTGTTCGTGCCTCTCAATATTAAATATGCAACTTAACATGTTTGACTGAGTCTTCACGTGACTATTTTTGGTGAAGTTGTGACTGGAGTGGTGAAGCTGGATTCATGAATATTATTGATTTCTCTAACATGTTCACCATTAGCTTTAGCACCATATTACAACCTTGAGCTACCTCCTGAGTTCATGAATACTTATAAGAATTTAATTTTCAAATTCTTGACAAAAGCGGGCACCACTTCAAATGTTCATATAGGTGAAGACCCTTTGAAGTTTGTTTAAAACTTCCTCGTTCAAAGCTAAACAAATGTCTTCATTAAGAATATATTGTATTTTCAACCTCATTTTTCATAAGTATTATATACTAGTACTTGCTACATGTCGCTAATAACTTTTTATTACCATTTGAACCTTTCAAATTGCTTAGCAAAGAAAGAGGTAAGGTTTCCATTATTAGCAACAAATCGAAATGGTTTTAGTTCCATCACATTTGTAGTACTATTTACCATGTCTCTCGAGAGTGATTTAGTTAAAAGGTCAGCCAAGTTATTACTTGATCTTACATAGACAACTGTGATTATCCCATCCGATATAAGTTGCCTTATATACTCATGTCTTAATGTTATATGTCTAGATTTTCCATTATATATCTTGCTAAAAGCCTTAGACATAGTTGTTCGGCTATCACAATGCAAAAAGACTACTGGCATCGGTTATGGCCACAACTTTATATCTAATAATAAGTTTTTCAGCCATTCTGCTACTTTACCTACTACCGCCAAAGCTATGAACTCTAATTTCATTGTGGAATGAGTTATACATGTTTGCTTCTTAGAAGCCCAAGAAATTGCACCTTCTCCTAATGTAAATATCCAGCCTGATGTTGACTTGTTATCACTAATACTAGTCATCCAACTAGCATTAGTATAACCTTCTAAATCAAAGGAAATTTGTTATAAAACAATGCTAAGGATTTAGTCCTTTTAAGATATCCAAGAACTCTAGCTATTGTTTTCCAATGTTCGGCACTTGGATTATGAGCATACCTAGAAAGCTTGCACAAGGCAAATGTTATGTCCGGCCTTGTATAATGCATTGCATACATTATACTACCAATTGCACTTGCATAGTCTAATTGACTTTTAGACCTACCAACATTTTCTGTTAATTTAATTGAAATATTTAATGGGGTGTTAGCTTCTTTAATTTCTAAATTATTAAACTTGGATAGAACTTTATCAATATAATGAGATTGACACAAAGCAAAACCCCCGCTATGTTTCTTAATCTTTATCCCTAAGATAGTATCAACTTCTTCCAAATCATTCATTTTGAATTGAGAAGCTAGATACTTCTTAGTATCATTCACTCATTTCATATTAGTTCTAATGATTAACATATCATCTACGTATAAACATACAATTACTCCATATTATTTAGTAAACTTGGAATAAATGCATTTATCTGCTCCATTGTGTTTGAAACTGTTTGATTGAATTACACTATCAAATTTCTCATGTCATTGTTTAGGGCTTGCTTTAAACCATACAATGATTTGGCCAATTTACAAACTTTTTTTCCATTACCAGCAAGTGTAAACCCTTCGGGTTGTTCCATATATACTTCCTCATCGAAATCACCATTTAAAATGTTGTTTCTACATCCATTTGATGAATATATAAATTATATATGGATACTAAGGCAAATAACACTCTTATAGAAGTAATTCTTGCCATTGGTGCATATGTATCAAAGTAATCAATGTCTTTCTTTTGCTTCAATCCTTTCTCTACTAACCTTGCTTTAAAGGTTTGTAACGAACCATCTGTACTAAATTTTTTTCTAAACATCCACTTGCACCTAATAGGTTTAGAACTAGGTGGAAGATCTACTAATACTCATGTACCATTTGCTAAAAGATAATTCATTTCATCATTAATAGCTTCCTTCAAAAAATTAGAATCTTTTGTAATCATAGCTTCACTATAAGTCTTTGGATCTTCATCCAAGTTTAGAACCATGGGTATCTTATTTGTTACTTCATTTCTACTTCCTTCAACTAGGAAGAATTCATTGATTGTAAAGAAATATATTATGATCCCAAACTCTTCTCTTTTTGAACCCTTTGACTTTTTCTAGGTTCACTAGAAGGCTCCAAAGTTTTTTTTTATAATTCAAAGAAGAATTAGAAAGACTAGTTCCATGAGTTGAATTTCCAACACTATCATTTTCTCTTTGTGGATTACCACTTGAATCATTTAGAAATCTAGTTTCAAAGAATTCAACATCCCTAAACTCAATGATAACATTAAAGTATATGTCTAATATTCTATATTTTATATGCCTTAGAATTTTCAGCATATCCCACAAATATACCTTTAAGAGCTCTTGGTCCTAATTTAGTTCTTTTAGGATCAGAAACTCTATAATATGCTAAACAACCCCGCATCTTAAGATAATCCAAGTTTGGTTTTCTACCTTTCTATTCTTCATATGGAGAAATCTTTGATTTCTTTGAAGGTATTCGATTATGCACATGACATGCAGTCAATAATGTTTCTCCTTATAGATTCATTGGTAGCTTTGCATGTATAAGCATAACATTTAACATATCTACTAATGTTATACTATTTCTTTCAGCCAAACCATTTTTGTTGTAGAGTATATGATGCACTTGTTTAATTAACTACACCATTTTCTTCACAATAGCTTGAAAATTCAATTGAGAAATATTCACCACCCCTATCACTTCATAGGATTTTAATTTTTTTCCTAATTGATTTTCAACCAACAATTTATATAACCTTTAAACTTTTCAAATGTTTGATCCTTTGATTTCATTAAGTACATATGTGTATATCTTGAATAATCATCTATGAAAGTTATAAAATATATATTTCCTCATCTTGTTAAATGATCATTCAATTCACAAATATCATAATGGATTAATTCAAGCAAATTAGTTGACATTTTATTCTTTGGAAGAGGTTTCTTAGTCATCTTTGCTTGTACACATATTTCATATTTTCCAAAATTTTCATTTATACATGAGATTAATCCATGTTTAGTCATAAATTTAATTGACTTGGAATTCACATGTGATAAACGTGCATACCATAAGTTTAAAGGAAACTCAAGCAAATAACTAGAAACATCAACTTTATTAATACTTAATTTGAACATGTCATCACATGAATAACCTTATCCTACAAATACACCACTATTTAATAATATAAAATTTTCAACCTCTAGGACAGTCGTCAATCCCTTCTTGCATAACATGCTTGCTGAGATCAAGTTCTTTTGAATATCCAAAACCATCAAAATTAATCTTTTACCCGAAGTGAATTACAACTCTATAATTCCCTTTCCAAGCACTATAGCCGTATCATGATTCTTTATTAAGACCTTGTCATTTTTTCCTATGTCTTCATATATTTAAAACATATTTTTGTTGTTACAAACATGGACAATCATACCGGAATTATACTACCAATCATTGGATTTTTCAATTGTTGTCATGTTGCATTCAGTAACTATACTAACTTTAAGTT
This sequence comes from Triadica sebifera, assembly GCA_023653625.1. Classification (NCBI taxonomy): domain Eukaryota; kingdom Viridiplantae; phylum Streptophyta; class Magnoliopsida; order Malpighiales; family Euphorbiaceae; genus Triadica; species Triadica sebifera. Next base: position 22,917,592 of record CM042900.1, read on the forward strand.
TAACAACCATGGCTACAATATCATTTGGATTTAGTGGATGTTCAGCAACATTGGCCTTTTTTTAACCATCTTCCCTCGGTCTTTAACCTTTTATAAAATATATATTCTTTTTGAAATGCCCCTTCTTGCCATTGAAGTAATAAGTTTTATTCATTTTATTATTTTTCAAGGAATCATTTGAAGTTTTTGAATATTTTCTTTTGTTTCTTGAGTTCTTTCCTCCTTTCTTTGTATTAGACTCAACATTATTCATTTTTGAACCAAATTCTAAAGCAAACATTTTCTCACAGTTACAAGTTTCTTTTTCAATCCGAATATGCTTTATAATCTGATCAATAGTGAAATCTTCGGAAGTGTGCAACAATTTCTTTCTATAATCATTCCAATTGGATGGTAATTTTGCAATAATAGCGGCCACTTGAAGTTGATATGATACTTTCACTTTTAAATCTTTAAGTCTAGAAACTAGGACAAGTAACTCATCAACTTGATCCATGATAGACTTATTGTCTACCGTTAGAAACTTTAAAAAATTCATACAAATAAATCTATCTATACCTTGCTTTTTTGAAGTATATTTGTTCTTCAGTGCATTCCATATTTCTCGTGTGAACTTTATAGAGCGGAACAAGTCATAAAACCTATCTGAAAGTGCATTGAGAATATAACCTCTGCATCATACTTCTTCTTCCTTGCATTTTTGCCTTGCTGCTTTGATTTCTTCAAATTCATCATCAGTTGGTTCAGGAATGGTTGGAACATCTCCACATATATGATAAGCAACACCCAATTTAGTTATTAAGAAAAGCAACTAGTCTTTCTATCTTGTGAAGTTTGTCTCATCAAATCAGTCTAAACAAAATGCGTCGGACTGAAACATCTTATTGAAAACGAATTTGATTCAATAGCCTTCATTGCTTCAAATACTTCATTAAGATTGTTAAATGTACAAGAAGACTAATTTTTTAATGCCCAAATGCTCCAAATAGCTAAGTATCAATCTTTAATATTTAAATATATATTAAATTTGAAATTTTCCTCCAAAATTTTCAACCAACTAAATTTAACTTGTTTTGTGTAAAATTCTTTATAAACCCTTACAATCTTTCTTCACTTTTTTTAAGTGTTATAAATTTATCGTATCACTAACTATTATTCAACAATGGGTCCTCAACATCATCAAGCAGTAAAAAGAGTAAATCGATGGGAGGCGACCACCTTTATTATCATCCCAGTTCTTCAGCAGATTGTGCAGGCCTATTTTTGAGTAGGCCTTCTGATCTTTCTCCAAGTCTTCAGTGGACATCTCTAGCAATACAGGAAATTCATGTTGATGATTATGAATTTGCAACAAGAAGACGTAATACTAATGTTTTTGCATTTCATCCATTAGTCACAAATTCTTTAACCTCTTTATTCTTTAATATTTTTTTATTGTTACAAGTTCTTCGAAACTTGTTGAACTTTCTGTTGAACTTTATTTGGTTATTTTTTCAAGAATTAGAAGGTCGTAGGTGATAGTAATTAAGAAAATCACCTGTACAAAAATCTTCGTATTTTCATGCTGTAGGGTAGTTAACCCCTTAGCCTAATTGGGAGACTAGCTAATGTGGTTTCAACTTATAATGTTAGATTTGAAACAGATATTGCTTTTTCTGATGTTCCTCAAATTTGCTTTATAGATTTTAGGAGAGTAAAGTTATTGTTCTGTTTGAGAATGATAAATGGAGTAGTAGTCAACTGGATGTGAGTGCTAGAAATATGTATTTTCACTATTGTAGCTCCCTTGTATTGATGTGCATGCGCTTGGCAATTCATGGATATTGGTAACTCTTCCTACACCCTCTGTTTGTTGCAGAACTTAGTAGTTATCACTCTGGGATTTAGTATTTACTTTGCTTGAATTTATATATCTCCTTTTACAAGTCATGGCTGCCATGTAGGCCAGCATCTTTTGCGTGATTAATGCATTTATTTTAAACCCTCTCTCCCTGCCTTCTCATTTCCTTTTCCTATTTGAGTTTGATCTTTTGATTTGCTTTGAGTTACAATACTAGAAAATCAATATGCTTTGATGTATGATCAGATTGTTTCTTTTTTACTATTTGCATAATTGAGAATATTGTGAAGGATAATATCTCTTTTTGTTGAATCTTCATCAAGGAAAAAAAGTTCATTTTAGCTGCAACAAATGTTATCCTTAATTTTGTGCATTTACATTAGGTAATATTTGAATCACTTAAATTGTTTAAAAGCAACTGTGCCACTAATCTATGTAGATTTTCATACAACTGCATTCATTAATAGTGTAATTCGAGTGAGATACTTGGGAAATCAAGAGAAGAGTAGATATGGCCTATCAAAATGGATTTTAGTTGATGTATTTTTGTTGTTTGGATCACTTAAGTTTTACGTCAAAAAAACTGATATTTTGGATTATTGGAAGAATAGTTGGAGATTAGAATCGTGACAATCGTCTTGTGCACTATGGATATCTTGTATAGCATTTGATGAAATTGATCATATTAAGAAGTGTAAAGTTTAAGATATTGAAGGTTATAGTTGTGGACTTTTGATCATAACATTTTACCTTTTTGTTTAACTTATTTTCTATTTGCTCTTTGTTTCCTTGGGATTCAAAAGGATTGAACAGACTGATTTCTGCCTTATTTTGTTTATGGGAAGTCATCCCTTTCAAATTTTATTATTTCAACCATAGGGCAGTAGGTCCTTTGATATATGATGGAAGGGCTCTAAGAAAGTAATTCTTGGTTTTCTTTCACATGTTGGACTATTGAAGTCCAAAATTGATTATTGTGACATAGTATTGGATTTCTGGTTGCTTGCTTCTCTATAGTTTCCATTCCAGTATGCACACCTGTGAGGCTGTGCCTCCGAATGCTGAAGCAGTAGTCTTCCTAAGTGCTTTCTTTTGAACATTGTGCTGGAGTATGCAAACAAAGTAGTCTTCTTCTTCATTCACATACTGATGCACCCATGTCTCCCACGCCATCTATTATGTCTATTATGTTCGGCATTGTCCTATGTCATAATTCTTAAAATGCAACTGTGGAGAATTTTGTTTTACAAAGTACAGTTTTTATGCTGAGACAATGTGCATCCTGAATATCTCACATGTGCTTAAGTTTCAGCAAATTAATTTATGGTTTTATGCAATGTGTTTAAGCTCTGACATTGTAATAGCAGTATTCAGGAATGTATCTTTTTAAAGATTTTGAAAATGTGCTTTTGAAACAGTTGATGTCAAATTGTGGTAGTCTCACTTCCATGCGTAATTAGGGGCTAGTGTTTCTTGAGTCCATAAACTAAGTGGATGATTTATATCGTTTTTAATTGCTCAACCCATGTGTTCTAGGGACATATGATTGTCACTGATATTTGTAGATAATATTGTCTTCTTTTTTCTTTCTGAATTGAACTAAATATGCCGTTCCCTTTTTATTTTTACTTTCTAGGTCATGTTATGTAGCAATTGCCATTCACGCCCTCTGTGGAGGTAATGTATTCTGTTTGCAGTTGGCGTTTCCAGTATCTTGCTATGATTCAACTTCTTGATTGGAAGTAAATATCAGCGGGGAACATCTGGAAACCTGGAGAGTAGGGGATCCATTTCATTTTGTTCAGATGAGCCTGAGCCCACGTTCAAGTCATGGCTATCCTCTCATCGTAACTTTTCAGGCAGCAGGCCCTTTTTATATAAACCTGTTCATCCTTTGTTCTTTCCCACTGAAGCTTCAAGAGAAGCTTCTGAAACGCAATATACTGGGTTTTCAAAGTTTGATGCTCCCACCCTGCAGAAAGATGCCCATCGTTGGAGCAGTACTAGCAGTAGCATGGAGTTTGCAGATATTTGTGACCCATTTGAATATGAAGTTTTTGGTCAATTGTATATTTCATCTGATGGTTTTAAATGTGGATTGTGCGGATTATGAGAAGTGGAGACATGCCTGTTGCTGGGGTTCTTTCATGTTGTCATGCAGAATGTTTGGAGCAAACAACACCTAAGGCACACAGAAGTGATCCTCCTTGTCCTTTATGTGTTAAACTGGAAGAACGAAATTCCCCTGATCTGCGAGTTTTCTCCAGGTTAAGGAATAGTTTCCCAAGTCTAAGACCATCTCCTGAGATTGAAATTTCTGGGTCCTTGCACTTCATGCGAATTGGAGATTATGTTAAAGGGGCATTACATGCACCCCAACGGACTACTGTGTTGCTACTCAACCAGAACCGAATGAGAAAGAATCGCTCTCTAAAAAGTAACTCAAGCAAGAATTTTCCAGGGAAGCTGAGGAAGAGCGGCACATATTCTTCCAAGCTGCTTAGTGGAAAATCTGTTGATTTGGGAACACTTGGGTCCTCAAATTCAACTTCTGCCCAAGTATGAATTGATGATGATTGAAATGTGAAAGCTGTCTTACCATTTTTTTTATCAATTGCCTCCTTGTAGTTTATTATCAGGATTAGCTGGGTGGATGCCTGATTACTGGCCTGAGAATGGACAACTGATTCATTCTGTATAGTAAATTAATGCCAAATGTTTATCTCCTTAGTCCCAACATCATGTTTATCTCCTTTGTCTCTACATTACATAAGAAAAGCTTCCATCACAACCCTCCTTAAGGTAAACGCTCACTTTTTTCTCAACCAATTCATTTGTAAAATATTCGGCTGATTTATTATTTAGTTTGATTCAACGGTTGATATTCAATACTCAGATCGCATAATGTTGATAACTGATAAGCACTAAATCGAGAACTGTGATTTTAAATTTTAGGAAAATTATAACAAGAAAACAAAATCTCAAAGTTCAACAAACTCATATGAGAAATAATATCAGTTTTTTAGAAATTTATTCTAAAAAACATTAGAAAATTGAATTTATTATTTAGTTGTATTATTTTCTAATTTAGAAATTAGAAACACTTTTTCTAAATTTTTAAAGTTATAAGCAGTAGGTGGAAAAATTAAAAAATATATTTTTTTTATTTTTATTTATAAACTAAGGGTGTTTTTCAATTTGAAAAATACAGAGTTTTGCACAATTATTAATTAAATTTTTATTTAAAAAATTTGAAAATAAAAAACTAATGAAAATTGAAAAAAAATAGAAAGTGTTGTTAAAATTATATTCATTTTCCTTTTTTTTTTTAACAATTCATTACCTCTGTTAAATTGTCACCCATTTTTAGATCAAATATAACGTGGATATGCAAATAGAACTTGCATTTAAAATCATCTCTCTTCCTCTCTGTTTCACCTGCAATTGATCATAGAAATATGGGTCTCATGTTAGAAAATGGAAATAAAGGTCAGAAATAGAGGGCTATAAAATGTGGATGCAAGTAAGATGTTCAAATCATTTTTTCCATCTAGAAATGAAATGAAAAACTAAAAGAATGGTTGAATTGTAAAAAACTATAAAAATCATATTTCAGATTATTATAGAAGACTATATGATGTTAATTGAAAAAGCCACAATATCTTTATAATTCTCCCTAAATTTTAATCGTCAATTATATGGTGTACAATTGACATTGAAACTTTTATGATGGAAGATTATTATTATTTTCTTTTTTTTAGATGAATTTAGGGGAGGCTATATATATCTTTTTCTTTTAGAAAGTCCTATTCAAAATTTTAATTGCTTATTTCCTATGCTCGAAAACAAAATTGATAATTAATATGTTACTTTTGAAATTCACAAAATATAGTACACACTTTAAAAAAATATATATTGCTCATAAGAGAGAAACAAATTATTTTCCTGACACAGATGCAGGAAAAAATTTTGTTAAATGTCAAAATTGGCCCTAGTAATAATGACTGTATGTATATAAAACAAAAAGTTAAATGCATATATAAACTTACATTCTTAAATACCAACAAAAGTTTTACATCAATGCTTAAGAAAAATATATATACCCCAAAACCCATTTTCATATCCAGCATGAATTTCTTATTAGGAAGGTTCATCTCCATTTCCTAAAACTAGAATAAATGAAGAAAAATTATAAAAAAAAATGGTAATAGGGGACCCTTGATTTGATCCTGCCCACTAATTTTTTCCAAAGGCATGTGCTATGTTAGGCCGAAGCTAGACAATTACACATTGTGGGCTCAAGTTGATACAGCCTGGATTGTCTTGTCTAACTCATTCTTACAAAGCCTTAACCAATTTCACAATTGGGTTTTGGATTAGGACATTTCTTCCCTAACCATTACACCCATTAGCCATTTGCCATGTTCTTCTAACCATTGGCATTTTCTCTCAATATGCTTACCTCCCACTTATTAAATTCCTATTCGAACATGATATTGTTTGATAAGAAAGACAGAAAAAGAAAATACACTCCGTTAAAAGCATAGTTATCAGGATATATTAAAGCATCTTTTTTATTTTTGGTCTAAGACAATTTGTAACATAGCTAACTTAAACTTTATTGGTTAATAGAGAAAAGGGAAAAAGAGGGGGCCCTTGTTTAAATATATTCTAAATTTCCATTTTGATTTTTTTTTACTTTTTAAATGTTGATTTTTAGTATTTAATATATATTTTCTTACTTTACTTTTATTTAGTGAAATTACACACTATTTCTTTAGAAAATTGATAATAAAGTATTAAATTAAATATAATGAAAAATTTATAAAATTGACGGTAATTAATCATTTTCTTAAATTTTATAATAAACATTCAATGTGAAATTAACAAAAAAAGAGTATATTTCTTTGTCTGTGACAACATCATATTACATGTAGCTAATTTATCTCCAACTTTACCAGTGGAGATCATTGGGCAACCAAACCCATTAAATGCAAAGTATCCAAACTGGACCAGTGACCGTAGACTGAGAGGCAAAGCTTCCTTCTGAATAAAGGATAAATTGATAATTTCCAGTGAAAAGAAAATAAAATAAAATAAAATAAAATAAAAAGCAAAAGATTGTTGGCAGCTCTCTGTAAAAACATACAGCAAACTAAAATTTGATCTGAGTTGAATGTTTAAGTATTAGGGAGGGGAGAATTATGGGTAGAATTGTTTAATTTAGAGCTTAGAGTTGATCCATGTGAAGAAGGGGTCCATGCCCTCTGAGTGCCCTTTATTTGACTGTCCTCCAGCCTACACACACTACATATGGGTTGCCAAGCCAACTATAGAAATAAAAACACTTGATGATGATTCCGTAATGTTCTTTTCAAAATAGAAAAAAATTTGAGAAATTTTGAATTCCAATTCTAATAAATAAAAAATAATAGATTATTGTTATTGGACTAAAATTCCTAGTGCCACTTTATTTCTTTAGGACATTAGTTTATTTGTGTGAACAATGTGTTGTTTGCAGAGCTGGATCCAATTCCAATTGCCTTTATGCTTTGCTTTCTTTTATCTTCTCACTCTCATTCATTCAGTCAGGCTTACGTATAATTTGGTTAAAAAGAAAATGGAAAAAAAAAAAACCTTCATTATACTTTATTATAGAGTTTGCAATTTGTTTATAGTGTCTAAACAGTTCGTATCATTAATAATATATAATACAATTATGCTAAATACGAATATAAAATAATTAATTAATTATGTCAAAATTTAAAGCACGTACAAAATACAGTTATAATCCATAATAAAATGATTAGATATGATTAACTAAATCTACTATACTAAAACTAAATGATTTGTTTTAATTCCTGCTCAGTTTCCTAAATTTTCAAATTGCTTTAAAAGTCTGTTCATTCATAGCCATTCAGATTTTCTATTTTGTCTAACACCACAATTGTTCTTTCAGAAAAAATCCAAGAGGATGTGTCAAAAAGAATTCCAAGAATTGCAGAAAATTAAACTTTTTTCTTTCTTCTACCAAATTTTTTTTTTTTATAAAAAAAAGAGTTTACACATACTTTCTATGTCTTCGAAAAAAAAAATAATTGAAGGAATATGTCAATCTTGTAGTAAAGGGATTTCAACCATCGGATCAGGTCAATATTAAACCCGCGCTGAACAGTTGGAATCACGAATTTAGTATATCTTAAAGCTACCCAAACCGAACTGATTTAGGAAAAATTTGAAGTTATAGATTTTGAGTTGGTCGGGTTTAAGTGTTATAAAGAATCATCGATTCAAGCAAAACCAAAATACTAGAGCTCATTTCTTAAAGAAACCTACTTTAACTTGGGACCGAATTATTCAATTTAATTTTCACTGTACCCCAAGTTGTGCCTTAAGCTCTGCTCTGCTTCAAAAAATGGAGAAAATTATGGACCACATTACAACCGAATGCCCTTTCTCAAATGCACAAAATCTCCAACGTTTTTTTTTTTTTAATCGGTTAGTTGTATTTCATTGAAAACCATCACCAGAAATTACAAAGAGTGGCTATAGGGTTAGGCGAAGTTACATGGCTCTTCTAAAACAAAGCAAAGTCTAAGAGAAAAAAATATAATTGACAAGCCAAGAGAAAACTTAACCTAAAAAAGAAAATATTTTGAAGACCGTAACATCTTATGTCGGTTTTGATGAAAATGAAAACCAAACAGAGATTTGAAATACTGCTCTTAAAAACTACTTTCTTCTTCAATAAAAAAACTTTCATAGATGGTATTTTCAAGATCACCAAAGTAATACTCCCCAAAGCTAAAGATCAAGACTTGATGAAGAAACAAAACGGATTGTCACAGACCTAGCATTCTAGCAAGGAAATGGAACACCCTATTGGCCTTGCGAATAATAATAATAATAATAATAATAATAATAATAATAATAATAATAATAATAATAATAATAATAATAATAAAGAATTAGATAATGATGTTTAATGGGCATCCCACTTAGTTAAGAGTTAAGACTAGTGGAGTGGCCCATGGGCTACGGCATTCCTTTTCATAGCATGGATGATTCTTATTTCTTAATCACTCAACCTCCTTAATTGGAGGTATTTTTCTATTATTATTGTTATTATAGAATTTGCAACAAACACAATTCTGTGAATAAGCCTAAGCACATGCAGCACATGCAAATGACCTAAAAAGATTTAGAAGATGCATTTGGATTGGGTCTATCAATCTACCTTTCCACATCCTTTTTAGGTGGTTACATTGTTGCTTTTGTCAAAACAAATATCAACATCACTTCTATTTGTACCTATTTTTCTATTTTCTTTCTCATCACATTTTCGTTAATTGAACATTGATTTTCCTGTTCTTTTCTTTTTAACCTTTCAATTTTGATATTAAGTTTCAACTTTGCTACAAACTAAAACATCAATTGAGATTAAGAACTAGAATATAGATTGGTCATAAACAAAAGAGATGGATTATTTTAGGAAATAAGATTTGTTTTTGGATTATATATATATATATATATATCTGACAACAATACGTGACATTTATCAAAATTAGAAATATGAATGGTTTGGTTCAATTTGATAATTATAAAATCTTCAATCTTATCTTGAAAAATCAGAGACTTTCAAATTAAAATTTTGTCTTAAAAAAATTGTATTGTATTGTTCTAAAAAATCAGGACAATTCGATACGAATTTAAGCAATATAATATAACACAATCTGGTGGCATTCAAATAATTTAATTTTTTAAGAAACAATACATAAAAATAAGATCAACAATAATTCCACATTCTATCTAAAATTATCTATATATAATTAGGGCTAAAAATTAGTCAAAAGATTTTAACTTTCAATAAATTATCAAATATATTTTTTATTCGCATATTATTAACAATGATAACTAGATGGCTTCATGGCATATTCAACTAAGATTTACAATTAAGGGGTTATAGATTCAGTTCTCCACATAACCATAAAATATTTAATTCTTTGTAACCATTACCTTCCTTTTTAATTATTAAAATCTTCTGTTAATTTTGTTAACTAATTAAAAAGTTTATCATTTTAATTTAATGGCTTTAGTGTATGTGTATAACTAACTATAAGTTAGTAATATGATAAGTGTATAAAAAGCTATAAATAATATTATTCATAAATTATTTCATCTCTATTATATATAATAAAATTATTAGATCTTTCTATAAGTTTGGTGCTAGCCAAAAAAATGACAACAGTACAATTTAGTTTTAAATACTTTTTCTTATACTTTGGTTCGGTTTAGAAGATTTAGGTTCTGTACACACCCAAAATCACTTAGACAAATTCAAAATTTATTAGTTTCTATTTGAGAAAATTAAACATATATGAAGACAAAAAATAATTATAGGAATATTATCAATACTTTTTTCATATACTTCCCACCAAACATTTTAGTGCAAATAAAATATGTATCTCTATTTAAAAACAAAATATGTTATCTGCTATTCAAATTCTTGTTTTTTACTAGCATTTCAAAACTACAACTTTACCACTTATTTCTTGTAATTTTTTTATTTGAATTAATTTTAATGAAAAATTATAAAATTTCCATATTTTCTTTTTATTATTTCATTCTACATCATTTTGAAAAAATATTTACAAGTTTTATGTACGTTTTATATAATAATTAAATGTTTAATAGGCAAAGGAACAAATTAATTGTTGGGAAGATATGGCACCAAAAGAGGGGATGAATTGTTGTTAAGAAAAATTTTAAGACCAAATGGATTTCTTTTGAAAGTGTTTTGCAATGGACAATTGAAAGATGCAATATAAATAGTAGGAGAAAGATAAACACAAGAAAATTTATAGTGGTTCAAGCAAATTGTTCCCTACGTCCACTCCTCAATCACAATTGGAATTTTTCATTAATTTCTTACAAGATTTCAATGAGGTTTTCAAGCTCACCTCAAACTTTCTAAAGTTTTATTAGGATTTAGTTTAAACCTCAAGTGTTTTACAAAGACTAACATTCTAACTCACAACTTTGAGTTTTTGTCAAAGGCTCACTCAAAATCCCCTGTAAAAAATTTTCTAAGACTAACTCTCTGTTTTTCTACTCAGGCTTACACTCAACCTAAACCTAAATATTTTTAAACAAAAACTTAAATCATTTTTCTCACTAACAAGTACAATAATCGAATATAAAAGAATAGATAATCAATTTAGCAAAGATTGGGTATTAGAGAGATTGTTCTACTTCATATGGCTTTCGATGAGATATTTATAGCCTTGATGCACCAAAGAAACGTTACCCATATATCTCATTTTCTCTTTAATGGATTAATTCTGTAGCTTTTATTTTTTTTGTCAAACCTAGAATCACAATCACACTTTGCTTGTCGCGTTTGTGATTTCTTTTGATCTCCAATGGTCATATGTTGTGGCTGGGTTTGATTAGTTTCAGGCTCCAACGGTCGACTCTATATAAAATTTGCATTCATGCTACTTTAATTGAGGTCGTAAAACCATTATCACGAGCACTTTTATAGTTGTATTTCTCACTGTGCACCATTCTTTCCAATTTGGATTTCTTAAACTGTCATAGTCACAGTTGCACTTCTCTAAGTTACGATCATGATTTCATATTGGCAAGTAAATAATATGAAAACTGCAGTCATGATTCCTGTGTCACTATTGTTATACCTCTTTTTTGACAACTTTCGCAGTCACTAGCTTAGTCACGAACTTTTCTAGAATTTTGACACCTTTAGCTCTTGGAGAATTGTGGCGCTAAATCTCAGGTGAATTAATGAAAAAGTCTTTCTTGGGCAATACTTAGTTCTACGGAAATGAATTTAGATCTACCACAATTTCTCCATTTTCACTAAATGTTGGATAAAATAAACACTCAAATAAATACATTAATGACTTCTCAATTTGATTTTCAAGATCAAAATATAGGGATACGTTATTTAGGCTAACAATCTCTTCCTTTATAATTTTGACAATCAAACTGAGCAAAAATTAAAATTGCTCAAAGTAAAGATGCATGCCAAGGAATTTTTTAAAGAAATTTTGAAAATTTGGTTCTTCCTCTTTTCATTTCAAAAACTATCTCCCTTGGTCAAATATGATTTCAAATGAACTCTTCTCTTTAAACAAATATAGGTTTTCAAAATTTTGTCCATCTTTTCTCCCACTTAAGCAAATAAATTTTTTTTCATCAAAATTCTCTACCCCTTTTTGCAAGATCAAAAAAAAGCTAATTCACCAGTTAGGTCAAAAGAAGAGAGATGAATAGAAGATAAATTAGAATTTTTAAGATAAAAAGAAGTGACATTTGAAAATTTTAAAATAGGGATACCAATCATCTAAAATAAACACATGCTACAAAAAAAATACCAATGTTAAAATATAAATGAAATTGCATAGGGTTCAATAATAAAGATATTAAAAGGAATAGATTACTTCCCCTTTCTTTTATAGCTTGTTCCCCCTCAATTATAACCTTTTGAATCCAATTATTATAAGTTTGGCACTTGTGTTTGGAACCTTTTATTTGATACTCCCCCTTAAATTGATACTAGTTTTTTGAATTTGTCATTCTTGAAACTATTTTGTGTGTCTTGATATCACTTGTTGAGGATTGTTGAAGGATGCCAATTATTGCTTATGGTATATATAAAAATGATGCAATTATGCCTTTTAGTACCCATTTCAATTTGGGTCCATAGGGGTTAGTGCTAAAAGCTTCACCCTTAAAGAGATGATCCTTCCTAATGAAACAAAATGTACTTACATGCCTAAATTTCATGAAATAATGACATTGTTTAAATTTAAAATATTTCCTTATGTCATTTTGCACCAACTTTGGGTCTCTCCATATTAGTATATGAATGAATGTATGAACATTTATTATATGGGGTGTGAGGTGTCCTAGGAGCATATTTTTTATACATAAATGCATACTTTGTCATTTAGGCTTGCTTCTAGGACAATGTGATACTTTTCCATTTTTTGTTAGAATAAAAAGTCTAGTGTGTGTCTTAGTGAGAGCTTTTTTTTTTCTATTACCTCTATAATTGAAACTTGAGTGCTTTTAAAAAAATGAATGATACTAGATGAGAGAGTAGATAGTAAATCTCCTTTGAAGCCTAAACATTTTTTAGTAAAAAAAATATATCTTTGTGATACTAAAAAAGTATCCAAATTCAACTTCTTTTTTGAAATTTTGAAATCGAAAATTTAAATTACTCAACATCCTTTTTCAAAAAATGATAATATTTCAATAAAGCTTTATTAGTTAAGGTTTAGAGAAAATTTCATCTAATGACTTCCTAAGAGAATCATCAGAAGTTTTGAGAAATAAAATTTGAAAATCAACTTTTAAAATTTGAGAATCATTATAAAAAACCATCTTCTTTCTAAATAAATCAACTTTTAAAATCATGGCTTCAAGTAACTCATTATCTATATCATGCTCAAAGAATTTAATTACTACTACCACAAGAGTTAGAAATAAAGCATATATTATTTTAGTCATCTTCTAAAGACATGATGCCAAATGTGGTTATCTCTCCTTCACTTAAAGAACTTTCATCAAATTGTTGTCTCGTGTCTCCTTTCATCTTGCTCCATGTGGGATCTTATATTGTGTCTCTTGTGGCCTAATGAGTACTTGGAAAGCATGTTTTGGTTATTGCCATACTTTTTCTTCTTCAAAAGCATTTTGATTCTTTCAGTATGGCAATCTCTTCAATGCTTGACTCATTCCTTTTCTTATTATTAGAGTTTTCACTTGATGATTGTTAATACCTTGTTGAGGCCTTGAAAGCTATCACTTTTTTGTCTTTCTCAAGCTCCATTTCCCATTCCCTTACTAAGGTCATCTCATGAGTTAGTAGTTTGCCAATGGACATATTGGTTGGAATAGTGCTCAAGTCTTCATTAGCCTCCTCAATTCCAATGACCTTTAACCCATACTCCCTCATAGAAAGACTCTTTAGAGTTTTATTGTTAACATCCTCCAAGCTATAGTGCTTCCCAATTTTTCTTAAATTATTGATGATCATAAGGAGTTAATTAGTCATCTCGATGATAAACTCATATGTCTTCTTTTAGAAGATTTTATACTTGATGGTTAGCAATTAAATCTTCTTGGATTTTACTTATTTGGTGTCTTCATGATAATTTTCTAAAGTTCTTTAAATGTTATATACACTTTGAAATTATGAGAACTATTCCTTTGAGATAGAGGCAAAGAGAATTGTCATTACTCTTTGGTTTCTTCCATTAGCTTTCTTTTGTGCATCAGGCCAATCATCACATGGAATTAGCTCCACTTCACCATCTAGCTCCTTAGATGGTGGCTTTAATTCTTTAAAAGTAGTGTCTCATAGATCAATGAGATCACTATCGATATAAGCTTTCACCTTAAACTTCCAAAGTGTAAAGTTTAAGCTGTTAAAGAATGGAATGATGCAGTAACTCCCTTTGGTTGCTATTTTTGATCTTTTCTCTTACACTTAAGTCTTAGATGACAAACATAGGCTCTGATTGTTAGAAAGATATAACACTAAGAAAGGGAGCTAAATTGGTGCTAAAGAAAAATTTGAGGTTAAATGGATTTCTTTTGAAAGTGTTTTGTAATATACAATTGAAATATGCAAGATATAAAGTATGAAAATGATAGACACACTTATACATGCATGATAAACCTTTTAACCCACTTAGGTCTTGAAACACCTAAACCTAAGCTCTAATTCTAAAAATGTAATGCCCTCCTACACAATCAGGACCTTCTCGACTATATGAGAGAATGTTAAGGAATCTTTTTGGGAAAAACTAGTTAAATTTAGAATTTTTCTTTGTTTGTTAAACTTTAACTCATATTATTGTATTACCATATTAAACATTTGCACTAAACCATAAAACATGCATAAAATTTGTTCCCAAAAGATTAATATCATATATAACCATACTTGGGCTAAATTGGCCTGATATTTGCAAACACACTTCATTTAAAATAAATTACATGTTCTTTGAAAAGAAAAGACATGTACATAAAACTAAACCAAAAAATCCTTGACATATACGAAAAGAAATTGAATGATGCCAAGAAACAAACCCTCTAGAAAGAGTGCTCGACTAAACTTTATATGAGCGCTATTCTCTTTTGGTCAACTTATGCTAGCCATTAGCCTTCAAGTCTATGTGTGGGTTCAACTACTGAAAATTTAGTGGTACATATAAGTATAAAAATTCATGCATGCATTCATACAAGTTATATCATAACATACATATTTGTGGTATACTATCATATTCATAAACAAATATCCTAATGCATGGAAATACAAGCATTTTACCTTTTATACATATATAATATCATGGAAGGAATCCTAACCATGCTATGAAAAACATAATCATATACCACTTAATCACAATCAATAAGTTATATAGGTATGTTAACCATTTTTATATAACTGGTTCATTATATCCTTTTTACTTTACTTCACTTTGTCTTGCCCAAAACTCTAAGTCGAACTATCCAAATGTGGGTTATGAAATAGGGGTGCTTTTTGAGCTTCAGTCACCTTGACTAAGTAAAAAAAATCAATCGCGTGGAACTGAGGACTAAGGGCACTTTTCGAGCTTCAGTTACCTTATTCCCATATAAAAATACTACAATATTATAAACTCTTTTAATGACATGTCATATATCCTATGTGAAGTCCTAGATTAGAGAAAAAAATATTTCCAAATTCTTATAACTTAATCCTTTTTATATTTCTATTATTTTATACAAAAATCATATGTATCATCATATATCTAATACATAAGCTCATATACATTACTCACATATAATATTTCTTGTATTCATATAGTTTATAGCATGTGCTTAGTCAAATACTTCATATAACATTATGACAAAAACTGCATATCACACATTTACTGTGTTTTACAGGTGTGTTTTACAGGTGTCATTTACAAGTGTCCTACCTATGAACCAATACGTCAAGGCTACCACATACAAAAATACACATCAATCATGATCGCAAAACCATGTTTCATGACTTCCTTACTATGAAATAAATCATGAAATTCTGAATTTGAATTATGAAACACGGTCGTAACTACTTGTTTACGAACATGAACTCATGCATTCATGACTTTCTTAGTTGTGAAGTAAGACGTGAAAACTTATGTCTGTTCTTGGCATTTTCTTTGTTGATATTTCACGGATGTGACTCCTTTGTCAAGGGCGTGAAACATGTTTATGTTCAATATTCACGGATATAAAATTCTAGGTTTCCCGAACATATTGTACTTTAAAATCATGTAAGAGCTTCTAAGATTAACCAATGTCAATCTCTCTTATCAACGCTCAATCATATTGTTATACTTTTATCATGTCATAACATAAAATAAAGTATTTAAAGAACGAATCATGCCTAAAAGTCTCTTGAATGTCATTAGCTTTCCAACTCATTTTCATGGAATTTTAACATATATCTCATATAATCACAATGCATTTTCATACCAAAAACACATTCATGTCATAATTCATATTTTAGATCTTTTCATGGCATAGAATATGGAAAACATTCAAGAAGAAGGGAATTAATATGTATATATGTACTAACCTCTAAAATGTAGCCTTAAACATTTAAATGTTTTCAAGTTTGCCTATCCCTTAGGTGATCCTCACTGTTGCCTTTAGCATCCCCTACCACATGAAAAACATCTGATGCGATCCTTGAAATAGAAAATGACATATAACACTCCATAACTAAGCTCAAAACCAATCTCAAGAACACTATTCATTTCCCTTTGTTTAAGCTTAAACTCACACTTTGATCTATGAAACCTTAAGTGAGAATAGAGAAAAGAAGAAGAAAAGGTGGAGATGATAAGTGTAACGTGCAAGGAAGGATTTTAGGGGCATAAGAAGTAGTTGTGTGACAAGTGTAAGGCATGGAAGAGAAAGAAAAATATGTCTCTGACTCACAACTCTACTGATTATTATTCACGGGTTTGAACACCATGTCACAACCGTGACAAAACTATGTGCATTCGTGAATTCAAACCACAACATTGATGGTCGTGGATCCTTTTCACAAGTGTGAAAGCACTATTTCTAATTATTTTCAACCTTTTAAACATTTAATCTACCCATTCTCTCTCTTATCCAACCCATCTAACTTATAAACCCTAAAAAACAAGCGTTACACTCATCTCCAAAGATTTTTAGAAGTCTAAATTATGTTTTAAACTTTTATCCAAATATTAACTGTCTAGCAAAACTCTTACATGATATGCTAAAGAAAAATCTAGTTTCTTAGTCTTATAAACATATTAAGATAGTTCAACAAATTAAAAAAACAAGTCCAAATAGTTTTATGTTTATATAAAACATATCCTTTAGCTCCAAACATTGTTGAGACATATGCATCATAATTAGGATATGGTGGTGTCTTAAAACAAGTACAAAATAAAAAGGAACAAATAGCACAATACACATTTGCACATTGGAATGATTATCAAAAAACTTATTTCACGATCAAAAAATAATTTCTTTCAATCATCACGTTCATTTAAAAATTTCAAAGTGATTTACTCAATCAAAAGTTTTTACTTATTTGTCATAGGTTAACTGGTTGTAAGGGACTGGATTTGCAAAGGCTTGTTTTATGTTATTTCTAACACGTTATCTTAGAAGTGTAGGGAGACTTGTCAGGAATTTCTCTTTCCAAAAGGGTTAATTTGAATATTCTCTAAACATAACCCTAATTAAGAAAATATTTTTATAATATGGAACTCTGATAACCTTTTACATCTAAGGTTTCATAGGAGTTCTGCATTTTTGTCCTTAAGATGTGAAGGGTCACTTACAAAATGTTGACTGATGGTTAGGATTTCCTAATTCGTAAGTGAAGGATTACTTATAAAATGCAAACTAATGGTTAGGATTAAGGTTGCGATGGCATCAGAGATAGGATTTCCTAAGTCGTCAAGAATGGGGGTTTCATTTTCTGCATTGTTTTACTTTCTAAGATTTTTGTTTGTTGTTGTGGAGTGAGATAAAAAAATCCCAACATCCTTTTAGTTGGCTAGAAAGTTCTGAAATCAGAAATTTTTTTATGGATCTATCAAGTGTATTTGTTTGGGATTTGTAGGCATTAGCTATCATGGTCATCTATTGTAGAAGACTAAAGATGTTATATTCAAAAATACTATTTATATTTCATTTATAGATAGTAGAGGCGTTAAAGTTTGATTGATTTAGGATATTTGGCTTGTTTTTCGAACCCATATCTAGGGCTATTGTGACAGGAAAAGATTGTAATTTTGGCCAATAAATTTATTTAACTTTATTTTTGAAGATTATTGTTATACATTGTCATATCCTAATCTTTTATCTAGGACATTAGTATTTTGTTTTATGGTATATCAGGAACAATTGAAGTAGAGGAAGAAGATTGTTTAATTACAATGAGTTGGTTCATAACAGTTTGGATAATTTTAGTTTATTGTCTTTGAACTGTTGTTGACTTGTATAAGATAGTTGGAAGGGGTTGAAGACTGGGTTTTTAAGTTTTAAATTCTTCAATAGAGGTTTTTTATATATCTTATATCCTAGTTAACTATTTGGCAATTGTACTAAGATGAGCATTTGTAAAATTATTTTGTTGAATTATATTTTTGCAATTTGTCTATATATTTTCATTTGGAATTTTATAAGAAGCTGCTTCTATAGATTGTTCATGCGGAATGATTTTGATTCGTCTAAAAGGTAGATGTTTTGACTGAACTTTCTTATTGTTAGACAATTTCCATTCAAGTATTTTGTCTCATTTGGTGATGGGTTAATAGGGATTTTGAAAGAATATGAAATTTCTTTTTGAGAAGTAGAAAATTTCAAACCAATCAAAAAATAAAATTATTAACTTTATTTTGAAAGATAAAGTCATAAATTTTGTTTTGAATCTCTTTTCTCACATCCATAAAGTTCTTAAAAAACCAATTCCTTTTTTCTTAATTAGGAGATGCATAAAAATCACCATATAAATATTTCTTATTAATTTTAAACTCTTTTTCTAAAACATTCATTTCATTTTGAATATTTTCAATTATTACAAGGAGAAGTTGGAGGAGAGTTTTATTAATCTTTTGTCTTTGGTTTTGTATAAATTGGTTATTGAATAGTTGTATTGTAGTCCACATTTTGAGAAGATGCAATTTGTATACTTAAAATAGAAAACTTTCATTTAAAAACATTCTTGTAATTTGAAAATAGTAATTAGATAACTAAAAGGAGTTTAGATACCCTTGTAAAAATTTTAGTACTTTTGATAGAGTCAGTGTTAGAAAATCTAGTACTAGAGCTGCTGTTAAAGCTTATTTAGATACTTTGTCGTTGTACTAGGTTATCTCCTTTAGTTGGATATTTGGTTTTGAAATTGGTTGAAATTGGAGGAGATGCGAGTTATTCTATGCCTTCTAAAAATCATTCTTCTACGAGATTAATATCTTTCTAGTGAATAGATTTTGGAATAACATTGTTTGAGTTTGAAATATCTCTTTGTAAAAGTAATGTTTCTCTTTTTGTGCTTTGAAAACAATAATATGATGCAAAAGCAAATATCATAGTCGTGTAATATAATTTGAAAATTAATGCTATTGGGATAGATCCCTTTAAGTATTTTTATAATTATGTGTTTTGATTTATAAAATTAATGAATGTAAAATATTTTTGGCATTTAAGGACAAAGTGAAGTTTGGATAACAATCAAATGAAATTGGTTCACTACTTGACTCTATGGAACTTAATGAAGAATCTTGAAAGTTTGTAAATGTAGTATCTCTAAGGATATATAAAATTGGATTAAGTCTATATGTACATATTTATATTGTTTATTTCTATGTTTTTGAAGAGATTTGGATGAAAGAAGATGAATAGTTTTAAAAAGTTTGAAAATTTAAAAATCTTTTTCCTCAGTTTTGTTCGCAAAATCATATTTAAAAAGTGAAAATTTGAACAATTTGTAAATCTGATTTTTTTGGACTTTTGAAATATTCCAATCATCAATAGATTTTTGAAAATATTCAATATTAATTTTCTTACTATTTATTATCCTTTTAGATTCTACATAAGAGTTCGAAAGAGAAATATTTCTATAAAATATATGATCCATGAACTAAAATTTTTTATTTTGAAAAAAATATCTTTCTAATAAGGTTAACCTTTCAAAGAATTCATTGCCCTAAGCGTCTTTTCTCAACTTACTATCCAGAAATTAACCTTTATTCTATAAATTTGTTTATAAATTCGATTCAAATTAAAAATAATAATAATAATAATACGCGATAAATGGATCCAATATCGATGGAAAGCTTTTAGCTACAAGACAACATCCAATTTAAAATAGTCAACCTGTTCACTTTTTTAAATTGTATTTTTTATACTTTTTATTTTTAAGTGGAATTATGATTAATTATGATTATAAATTAATAATTAGTCCAAAATCAGTATATTTTTTATTAATATTTAAAAAATATTTATTGGAGATAGAAATTATTTTTAAGTCAAGGGCGGATACATGTTTTGATTAGTAGGATCAATGACTCCATAAGTTTTTCAAAACTTATAGTAATAGGTGAAATATATTAAATGTGAACCCGTTAAAAAATAAAGTGGACTCCAATAAAATATAAAAAATAAACTTTTTTAGTGAATTAAAAAATAAATATTTTTCTAATTTATTCATACAAAAATTGATGAGAAAAACAATTTTAAAAAATACTGATTATAAAAAAAATTTAAATTTTTTATATTTTTTATTTTTTAAAATAAAGCTTTTGAATAAAAACAATTTAACAAAAAAAGTGAAAAACACTCGTAAGTTAGCAATTTACACTAAAATTAATTTATTTTATTCAGTAATTGATATGCAAGTTCAAGAGGACAATAATCGTTTTAATGAGAAAAATATATAATTAATTTTTTGTGCTGTTTGCTTGAATTTGACTAATTCATTTAATGCATTTTGGTGAGAAAAAGTTGTTGAAAATGACTGAATTTTATCCATGTGAATTTTCTACAATTGATCTTATTATGCTCAAAAATTATATTATAAATGTACATGGAGATGAAAGATTTGCTAATTCAAATGGTATATGAGAGCTTTCAAAGAGAATGGTAAAGAGTAAAAAACATAGTATTTATTAGTTGATATATATATATATATATTTGTTGTTAAAATTGACATTAATCTTATTTATAGTTACAACAACTATAGAGTAAGCAAATATTTTCTGCAATAAAATTGATAGAGTAATTTGCAAAACAAAATGAGTGATAAATGATTGAATGATTATTTAATAACATATATTGAAAATGATGGATTTGATAGTATTAATAATTATGTATTTATGTATTATTTTCAAAATATAAAAATTCATTGAGAATTTTTATAAAATTTTTTGTTTTATTATCATATGCGTATTTTTATAATTGAAATTTATATTATATATATATGTATTCCACTATACAAAAGTTTTGGATCTATTAGGAATTATGATTTAATTATAAATTAGTAATCAGTCCAAAATAAATAAAATATATGTTAATACCTAAAAAATTTTGTAGACATCAAATTTGAATTCTTAAGAGGAGTGAAAAGTTTACCTCCCATCTAGCCACTCTAATGTATTTATTAACGATAAGAATAGGACAAAAATTATATATATATATATATTAGTATAATTGTATTAATGTGCTATAATTTGTTATACTTAATACTTGCACATAATATTATAATACCTAATTAAAACATTAGTATAATTATACACTTAAATAGCTAAATTTTATATTTTAAACTATAATATATTTTATAATGATACAGTTTAAATTAATGTGTAATTGTGTTTTATCTACTATATTATATTTTAAAATTATATATTTTATATTGTACTATTAATATAATTATAGTTACACTTTAATTATATTTTATATTATAATACCATATTTTATATCACATTATAATATATAACTCTACATTATGTTATATTTTATCCTATACTATACTTATATATATAAAGCTTAAGCAGCATAACTATGGTATAAACTTAGTTCTAGTTACATTTTATACTTTTTACTACATTTTTTTTTATAATTATACATTTCATATTACATTATTAGTATGATTATAATTATACTTTAATTACATTTTATATAATACTATACTTCATAATTTTAAATTTTATTCCTAGTAGTTTATGTGAAAACTCAAAATAATGGGAAAATTATTTAAATTATTAAATTAATTACACTTTGTATTTTTAAATCTTACTGCTTTAAAAAATATTAAATTATTTAAAACTTAAAAATATATAATATAAATTACTACTTTAAAAGTTAAAATATTCTATAAATAATTCAAAAAGACTCGATTTCATTATTCGAAAATGATCAGACTCGATTATCATAAAATAATTTAATTGATTTAGGCAAAAGAGCAATCCAATCCTATCATTTAAACATAATTATTGAAAGCTAAGTTGACTCAATTACTCGTAGAAATAATTCAATTAATCCAAAATAATTCAATCTAAGACTTGAAATTAGTAACCCAAAATGACTTGACCTTAATCCATTTGACCTAATCTGATTGTCAGATCTATTGTTTAATAATTACTCCTAATAATTTTTTTAAATAAAATATTGAAAAACATTTTTCAAAAATATTATGGATCAAGTTCTAATAAATTTTCTTAAGTAAGAACAATAACTCAAAATATTTAATTATTGAATTTTTTTAGAAAAAAAATAAAAAGGCTTTTGATTATTTGAGGAAGCAAATAAAAGGTTCGCAGTTGGCAATCATTCCATTCTTTTCAAAATTATCAACACCAAACACTTTATTCTTTACTTGTAATGTAACCAAAGTCTATGTATAGCCCAAAATAAAGCATCACCTAAATAATTATAACAAAATTGAAAGATTATCACTCTAATTAATCACTTATCAATATAACCATCAAAAATGACTAATTAAAGATTCTTCTAATTTTGTTTATATATATATATATATATTATTTTAATATTGAGTGCTGAAAGCAAAACAAAATAAGGTTTCTTGAGGTTTAGAAATACCTACCTATGGCAGTTAAAACACACAACACAAAATCTTGTTCAGAGATGCATTTCTCTCTCTTTTCTAGCCATAGCTTCCATTGATTACGGATTTGCATTTTCCCTAGGCGCTCTCCAATTGAATTGGGACATTAGTTTCCACAATTTTAATTTGATAGATTAATATTCTTCAACTTTCTTATATGTTTTTACACGTTTATAAGTTATTTTTGATAACTAGATGTTACATTATTACTAACATGAAATACACTTGATTATACATCACTTTACCGTTTATATAAAATACACAATTTTTTTAAAAACAATTGTACTTAAATAATTTTTTTCTTTTGTTCTTATGGAATTGTACTTGAATTTTTTTTAAATTTATTGTATTGTGTAATTATCATAGTATCATCCTATTAAAATCACTAAAACAAAATTTTTTTAAAAAAATTATATATTTTGTATAAATAGTGATATGGTGTCTAGTCATCAAAAATAACTTGTAAATCTGTAAAAATTGGTAAAAGGAATATTTATATTACATGAATTAAAGTTGAGATACGTTAATACAAATTAAAGTTGGAGAAAATTAATGTGCACTAATGCTAAGTTTAGAAATGGTATGTAAAATTTATCCAAGAATCTCCCATAAATTAGAAAATTAAAAGTTAATTGTTTTCAAAAAAAATAAAAAAAAAATTGAACATTACTCGTTCTATGATTTTTTTTCTTCTTCTTTAAAGTGGCGTTTATATATTCATCTTAATTTATCCTAGCTACTAGTTTTACTTTTTTTTTTCTATAGTTATATGAACACAATATATGTTTACATATAAGACAAAAAAAATTAATTTTCTTCCAAGAGTTATAATATTAAGTGCCTATTTAATTAATTTTAAAAGTTAGGGGTTACTGATTAAAAACTTGACCTTCAACAAAAGGAAATTGGTAAAATTAAAATGAAATATAATGGTTGAATCCAATTTCAGCTCTTAAAATTTAATCAAAATCTAGCTTTTATAATATTGTAACAATTTATAATCATTAAAATATATATGTAACAATTCCTTTTTTTACATTAAATATATATAACAACTTCCAGAATTTCCACTAAGAAAATCCTATCTAACAAATAAACAATGTATCAAAAATTGGAAATTTTAATGTCTTAATTAGATAGGAAAGATTATAATCCTTACTCCTGTTCATATACGAATTTTAAAAATATAAATCAAAGGTAAAACTCGTAAATTTAAACTCTGTATTTTTTTTTCTACTTTTCCAAATGTGATTCCTATATTGTTATCTCGGTAATTTAAGCTCATGTACCATTATTTTGTTAATATTGAATTTTTTTACAGTTTCAAAAAATTATATTAACGGCGTTAATATACTAATATTGTAACATCTACCCATATAATAAAATATAATCCCACTATACAAGTAAATATCACATCACTGAATGTCTTATAAACATATTCCATTTAAAACTTTTTTTATATGTAAATCCATCATATTCCTAATAATATGCATGAACAAAAATATCCAAATACCACTGTCTAAATCTGATTTCCTATGTCTGTATCAAAATCTACATCCATGTCTATAAATAAACTGGTTTGGGCAACATCAACCATTTATTATAAAATCATCCTTGTTTAAGATAAACCAAATCAAATACATGTTCTTATTTATTGAAAAACATGAATAAAATAAGTCTCTTTTATCTCATGTTATGAGAAATAATCAAATCGAACCAAACATGGGTCTACTCTAACTAACTCATACTTTTTTTTTATCAACTCAATTATCTATAGACTCTAAATATGTGTGCAGAAAAATTAACATGCTAAATTACTGAAATTTTAGTGATACATATAGACATAAAAACTATTGCAAGCATTCATATATTATTATAGCATATATACACTGTTTCTAGACCTGTGTATTCGATCATGTCATCATATATCAATAAAATTATTTCAACTCTTGTTTACTAGTTTAAAACATACATACCATATACACAAGGTAAATCCATTTTCACATCCAGATACATTCATGATATATAACAAAAATTTCCATTTTCTTGTTCCATATGTCTAATTTTTGGTTTACCATATATCTGATTTATTTTACCACGTTTCTATTCTACATAGCATAACTGAAAATTGGTTTCCATATTTTTTTTTCAATAATATAGCTAGTTACTGGTTTTTTTAATTCATTTTTATAGTTTATAGTCCAATACTTTAGACCTAGACTAACCGGATGTGAGTTGTAAAATAAGATTACTCTCACGCAAGCTTAAAGTCACCCTACTCACTATTTGTATCTATTTATATAGTACTCAATCAAGCTTTTTAAGTCAGAAACGGTCTTATCCAAGCTTAAAACCACATTGACTGAATATAAATAATAAATGCATGCATATGGGATCATGACGCTTTCATCTGAGCTTAAGTCACATTGTCCCTAAAATACAAATTCAGTGCTAGATATACTATGGTACAGTAACTCTTTCAATGACATGTCATCTATCATATACAAGTTCTCATACAGAGAATGAATATTGTTAAATATAATCTGATTGTTCATCACATTTCATAATCTTTTCTTGGTTTATACTTGTATTCCACTTTATTTGTAATTTAGAGCATATTATGTATATCCATGTTCATGTTAATGCAATCATACCATATTTAATCTTATCTCATTATATAGGGTGTGTGTGCATA
Organism: Triadica sebifera; assembly: GCA_023653625.1. Classification (NCBI taxonomy): domain Eukaryota; kingdom Viridiplantae; phylum Streptophyta; class Magnoliopsida; order Malpighiales; family Euphorbiaceae; genus Triadica; species Triadica sebifera. The sequence goes on from CM042900.1 coordinate 22,943,302, forward strand.
CTAATTCCATGTTAATTTATCATAAAATAAATACAAATATTATATTTCAGGGCTTCACGGGCGTGAATGATAATTCATGGTCTTGAAGTCTTCATTCACGGGTTGTCAACCCATAACCCACATCGTGAATTATTCTATTCACTATTATCTCAACATTCACGAGTGTGAACATTGTGTCATAATCGTGAATCAACAATGGTCATAGGTATGAACAACGTGTCACGAGTGTAAACCTGTAGATTCTAACACTTTCAGCAACAGTTTTCAACACAACTTCATCAATTCAAGCATACTACACACATTGGCTCTAAAGCTAACTAATATTAGTAACTTTTATCAATATTTCCAGCATATTACATCTTGTCACAAACTATATTCATGCATAATCTATCAAATAGCCAATTAATCTAGTTTTCATGCTTTAATCATCAAATTATAACTTCCACAAATCTCAATTGTCAATGATAATAGTGCATGACAAGTTTAACATATCACATAATCTCATTTCAACAATTGACATACCAAGATCATGCCAATAACATACTCATATCATAATTTATCACACAACATACCAATAATCAAATTTAAATTCATATATGTATAAATCTAAATTTGAGCCTTAATAATCAACCTCTTTAAAGTATGTAATCCCTCTAGGAGTTTTCTCTATTTTGATTATCGTCTTCTAAAATAATATTAGAACCAAAATTACTATCTTTTTTACTTATAGGTCATCTGTTATGCTATTAATAATATAAAATCTAATTTAAACTCTCATTCTAGGTCTTTAATCTCAATTCTCCATAGTAAATCGAATTAACTAGGTGAAAGGACAATGGAAAACATGATTTTTTTTACTTCTAATTCATAGATTTAGATTGGTTTTAAGGTTCAAAAATGACTTCTTCCTTCTCCTTAATTTTGCCCTCAATGGAATAGTGAAATCCTTTGATTCCATTAATTTTAATCTTATTAATAGGATTGATTTTGTGTTATCAAGGCTAATACTCAAAGGAATTGAGGAAATATCATTTATAGGATTCAAAGTCTGGTGGCTAAGATTTCAACTGTGAAAAATCGTAATTTTTATCAAAAATAAAAAATTATCCAATTTAAACTGTTATGTCTATCACGATCGTGAAGCTGCTTAGTTTCAAAAATCTTATTTCACGACATTCACAACCATGATGATATATTCACGAAAGTGAATACTGTGAAACTTCTTTTTTCATGTCTTTTCAACTATTTTCATATCATAAAACTCATAACCACTAATATAACTAAAGTATATTTTAATTACATGTTATTTTAAGCCCTAACTTGCGAACAATATAAATGTAGAATTGTCTTTTATGCCCAATTTAAATTGAATATGATATGAATTGAAGTATATAATTTATAAATTGTTATTAGTTGTATTACATATTACATAGTTCAATTTATATTATATTCAATTGTTATTAGTTGTATTACATATTACATAGTTCAATTTATATTATATTCAATCTAAACTAGACAAAAAAGACAATTTTATATGAACAACTGATGGCGTTAAGTCTAATTTTCAGAAAAGGGTAAAAAAAATAATACAATTATTTATAAATTAATAATATAGGGGCTCAAATTATAAAAATAAAAATACATCATATGGGTCAAATTGAAAAACAAAACAAAAAGTATAAGGGTCAAATTATGAATATTACCTAAACCACATATATAAAGGATTGCTCTCATTAATAGGTACCTCTTTTGTTATGTTCTCATTTTCTTTTTGATTATGCAGATTCTTTAACATGTAAACATTAAAATATAAAATCTCAAATTTGGGATCACCTCCTTTAATCTTATAGGAACTAAATAATTTGCTTTAAAAACATTGATTGGACTTGTTTTGATCATAAGTCAGAATGCATAGTTTGTTTGTAGGAGATACCCATGACTGACATATATATATATATATATATATATATAAAGAGAGAGAAATACTTATGAATTTTGCCTTATTCCCTTCTCTATTCTTCATTTTATGAGCGACACATATTTCGACGTTTGATGTTTTGAGCACACATGAGAAAAACTATGCTTTATATGTCACTCAAATGATAGAAAATGTAATAGAAAATGTATAAGGACTAAGGAAAAGTTAGTCAGTACTCCTCTAAAAGAAAAAATGAGGGATATTGGTGAAATTAAGGCCAAAATTATCACACATGTGGTATAGTTTGATATCACATGAATGGCCAAATAAGCAAGGACATGTTTTAGATAATATGTAAAAAAAATACAAATTTGAGGTATTTGTAAACTTTCTTAAAAGTATTAGGGGGCACATTGACATTTCGTGTTCAATGCAAATGTTAATAACCAAAAAACTATATTTTAATAAGTTTAATGTTTCCACGTTAAATGGATTCTACTTTAATAGAAAAATAGTTAACACTTTCTAATTGAATATTGGATTTTCACACTGTAAAAACAAAAAGTAAAATAGCAACCACAAGTAATGACTAAAAAAATGCGGTCTTTAATAGCTACAAAATAACGACTACGAGGAAAGTAAATTTTCATCTTTTACATTAGCGATCAAATGGAGATCCCTCAGTGACCCCATTGCGACTACTAGCTTAGTAACCACAATATGTGTTCACTAAAATTGACACCTTTTTTTAGTGTGAGATATAGTGATGTCATTGTGACCATAACAGTAGTTGTTACACAGAGATTACAATAAGTGGTTGCTAAATTGGGAATTGTGAATGATAATGATTGAAAAAGCTTGAAAATTGGGAATGACATCATTAAAAATGCATGGAAATTGCTTGATAATCATGAATTGATGTGTTTGAGAATTATGAATTGATGTGCTTGGGAATTATGAATTGTTATTGAAAAAATCTGCAAGTAAATTTTGGATTATGTTTATTGTAGCAAAGACTGTTAATTTTTTTTAAAACAAAATTGTATGTTTGTTAACTAAATTTGTCTAAATATATTTTTTGATAGAATACTATAATTGGAATAAGGCGATGGATGAGATGGAATGATAATGATTGAAAAAATTGAAAATTGGGAATGAGATCATTGAAAATGCTTGGGAATTGCTTAATAATTATGAATTGTTGTGTTTGAGAATTATGCATTGATGTGCTTAGAAATTATGAATTGTTATTGAAAATACTTGCAAGTAAGTTTTGGATTATGTTTATTGTAGCAAAGACCCTATCGATTTTTTTTAAATTGTGTATTTGTTAACTAAATTTATCTAAATATATATTTTTGACAGAATACTATAAGTGGAATGAGGCGATGGATGGGATGGTAAAGGTAGCATAGGAATAATTCACCAGTAAAAGATACACAAATATGTATTATTGGTGGAGAACTAAGGGACAACCCACTTGTGTCAGAAGTAGTATAGGAGAGTTGGTAGTGGCGGTGGAGTGATGCCTCACTTTGATCGGTAAAGAAGTGTTAAGCAAGAAGCTGTCTTAGTGAGACTAAAGGCCTTGGATCAGGGTCATCACGATATATTTGCAGCTTTATCTTGCTTACTGAGTACGTTATATGGATTGTAAGGAACCTTATTTTTTTATGCTTTAATAACATATAACCACTTTGCATATCTAATATCTATTTTTTTAGGAGATGATAGAGGGTGCCCCTTCTAGCAAGGCGCAATTATTCAATGAAATATAAATAGAGAGAGCTCTTGATGGGTCAGTACGTGGACTGGTGCATAAGACAAGTGGGGGCAAGTACTCAAAAATTTTATTTATATACTAAAATATAATTGCTTATTTGGTATGATGTTTTATTGCAAGGACGGATTTAAAAGCGCATTATTGAGACATTCGACGATGAATCCAGGAACCAGGTTGATATCATTTAAGAGGATGAGGATTGGATCTTTCTGGAAGTTGTTTAGGCTTCATCATAAATCAGGTACATGTATGGGACATGTCAAAATAAGACATTCAATTCTACATCTAATACCTCAACCTCCACAGCACCCATCATTGAAATGATTCATCAACATATTAGAGAGTTAGAAGCATCAAAATCTCAGATGCAGAAGCAATTAGATATTTATGTAGCATATGTATAGATGTCGTAGACCACCAGTTAGACCTCTTAGGATATTATTCGTTAGTCCCAAGAGTAGATTCGTTAGTCCAAGGAGAGGATATACCATATGATGCAAGAGATGATCTATGAGAGCCGTCACAATGCTTTAGGCCTAGACCACAGCTACCCACCATTAAATGCATCCCCTTATCAATCCTAAGTATTTTATTTTATTTTATTTGAGTTTTTATATTTTATGACAAATATTATAATTTTATTAAAAATTTCATTATATTACACTTTTAATATTTAATACATCACAATTATATTTTAAAATTTGTAATTGTTATTTAAATTTAATTAATAATAATATTAATAATAGTAATTAATAATTATAATTAATAATATAAAAACAAATAAAATAGTAAATTGCGATCATAGCACGTGGTTGCTAAAATATGTGGTCGATATTCCAATATAATATAACTATGTATTTAGCGATCATAATTATGATCTCAACTATTTTGCAACTACACTTGTGGTTGCTAACCTAGTCCATGTACAACCAGTATTTGCGATCATGTCAGCGACCATATCTTTGCGACTACAAGTGTTAGTCGTTGTTTGATCAGTACTTGGTCCTATTGGTCTTTCCATTATTTGGATTTACCGACTACAATAAGATGACGTTGCCACATTGTTATTGTAACGATCATCAATTTAGACTTGGATAATTAACATATTTAATTATCGTAATTAAAATTATTTGAGACCAAATTTGGAAATAAAATATAATAAACAAATTTATAAACAAATTTTTATTAATTTATGTGTGTTAAATAAAATAAATAGAAAGGTTGGGTAAGTTAATAATAATAAGATAAAAACCAAGGATTTAAGTGGATATTTAGCAAAAACAAGAGGGGACATAATAGGGTATTTACCATGTGTATAAAAATGTTATTTTCTTCTTCTTCTTCCAAATTGCAGAACCCTAGCCTCCCTCTCACTCTTCCATACACAAATTCTCTCTTCTTTCACTCATTTTCTTCTTCCTCTCTTTCCTCTTCCTCTCTCAAAAAAACATAAAATAACTATAATAACTTAAGGTTTGAAGAGGTTAAGACTTCATTGTGTCAAGGTTTGTACATATGAGCATATTTATTCCTTTGTGCATTTTATTTGCATTACAATGATGTTTGATGTTGAAGGAATAGTGAAGAAATAACTTGTTGTGTTTGCTGGTTTTGTTAAAAATTCGTTTGGAACAGTAATGATTTATTTGACCATATCTTTTGATCTAGAACTTGGATCGGGATGAAATTAGTTTGAAATGAAATTAGACACATAGACCTAAAACTTTTGTGAATATGGTAAATACTATATCTGACTCTAAGTTTGTCTAACAATTTGTACAAAATCTCATATTTGAAAATACCCAGAAAATTCTGGGTAGTTATTTTCTGAACATGCTATGGTATTTTGCTTATATCCTTTGTTCTGAAATTTGGATCGGGATGAAATTAGTTGGAAATGAAACTAGACACATATACCTAAAATGTTTGTGAATATTGTAAATACTATATCGGATTATAAGTTGGTCTAAAACGTTTAATAAAATCTCGGATTTGAAAGTACCCAGAAAATTCTGGGTAGTTATTTTCTGAACATGCTATGGTATTTTACTTATATCTTTTGTTCTGGAACTTAGATTGAGATTAAACTTGTTGGAAATTAAATTAGACACATAGATACAAAAACTGTATGAAGAGTATAAATGCTAGTTACGATTTATTTTGTACCTAAAATTTGATACAAAATCTCGGACCTAAGAATATTCTGAAAAATACTGGACATATTTTTATTAAGCACTATACGGTTATTTGGACATAAATTTAGCTAAAAAATTCAGTTTATATGATGCGTTTTGTATATGAAAGATAAGACATTAATCTAAAACTTTATAGAATACCATAAGGTCAAATTCTAATAAACAATAGGTGAAATATGCAATCCAAAATTAGGGCAGGAATCTGTCCAGAAATAAATATTTAGTAATTTGGTATTTTAAATAATGGGTGACATATATATATATATATATATATATATATATTAATTTTAAATAATATGATAATAGTTATATTTAAAATTATTATTGTCTATTGACTAAATTAATGTGATGTGTTGTGGTTTGGGGTTTCAAATGAGATTGAGAAATTTTTATATGTATAGGGCATGTAAACCGAAAATTTTTATGAATATGAGAATTTTGATGATTTATATAAACAATAAGATGATAACATCAATTAAGCTCAATTCTCTAATTTAGGACTAGAAATAGGATAGATGGCATGTCATTGAGGGGTTTACGGTACCGTAGAAATTATGATGATATGAAAAATTTCATTATATGGACAAGGTGACTTAAGCTCAGGTGAGAGCGCCCTTGATCCTAAATGCATGCAATTATTTATTTTACTCAGTCAAGATGGCTTAAGCTCGGGTGAGAGCGCTCTTGACTTGAGAAGCTCGATTGAGCAATTATACAGACAGATATAGATAGTGAGCAGGGTGGTTTAAGCTCGGGTGAGAGTGCTCTTGTTTCACAACCCGCATCCAAATAGTCCGGATTTAGAGTTTTGGGGCTATAAAATATAAAATATTTTTTTAAAAAAAGAAATATAGAAAAAAATTAGTTATCAGGTAAATGAAACAAGGAAATAGAATTCATAAATGAGGTATGAATATGAATTTACCTTTGTAAATTATGACATGTATATGTGTTGAACTAGTAAACCAGGTATGCAATATTCCATATTGATATATGATAAATTGATTTCTTGTTTTTATATTGCTATAAAAAGAATTACGATATATGGATTATTATTTATGATTATTTATATGCAAAATTGGATAATATGAACATGGAATTTTTATGATATATCATAAGTGTATGTATGAATATTTATACACATATGTACCACTATCCAGTACGTTGCTTAGCGTGTGGGTGTTTTTCCATACCCAGGTTCGGAGCCTATATAGAGAAGTTGATAGGAAGAGAAGCAAGCCCATACAGAGTCAAATAAAGTAAATCCACATCAGAGGGTTGGTGTTTTACATGACATACATTTTGATCCTATCCACATATCGTGGGCGATGAGTATAATTATGGTTTTCAAAAGTTTTACATGTCTTTTTATATTGGGAACATGAAATTTTATTTGGATTATATGTATTTTGTAAGCATGGGGATAATGAAAGCCCAAACATATGTTAAAAAAAATGTGGTCACGATTTGTTAATTCCGCATATAAAATAGATTCATTAATTGAATGACATATTGTTATCATGAAAAAAAAATATATTAGTTAACATATGAAAATATAATAACTAAAATGGAAGAAACTTTAATTCAAATGAATTTTAAGGTAATAGGCAGGTGACATTCTCCTATATAGTTGGGATTATTCCTAACTATATAAGAGGGTGTTACATTTAGTGGTATCAGAGCCCAGGTTTAGGCAATCCTATACCTAAGTGGACTAAAGGTTTATCATGCATACATTGTATGTCTCATATGACTCTGAAATGGGCTACTTCTCTGTCGACTTGTAGGATTAGAAGAGGGTATGGAAATTCAGGCGCATGAAGTTACTGAAAGCAATAGCTCTCCTAATACTGGAGCACCGAACCAGCCCAGTGTAGCTAGTGTTCAGGGTCCGAATGCTATACCAGCCACAACCCAGCAAGTTCCTGGACATGCCGAGCATGACCAAAACCCTTTGATGCAGCAGATGGCTGGTTTATTGCAACAGATCGTAAGAGTGGTACCACAACTTGCTCTAGTTCCTCCACCTCCACCACTGAAACTGAAAGTACAGATGGACAAGCTTCGTAAGTATGAAGCCACCAATTTTCTGGGTACGAAAGATGATGATCCTGCTGCAGCAGAATATTGGTTAGAAAAGACCGAAAGAGTCCTTGATGAGCTTGAGGTTCCTACTGACCAAAAGACAAAATATGTCATATCTCTGGTTCAGGAAGATGCTTATGATTGGTGGAAGTCAGTTCTTTTGAAACCAAAGGCTCCAAAGCCTATGATATGGGAATTCTTCATCACTCAGTGCAAAGAAGAATATGTTCCTCAATTTTACATAGATGAGAAAAAGAGGGAATTTCTGAACCTTAAGCAAGGCAAGATGACAGTGACAGAGTATCAGAGAGAGTTTACTCGATTGAGTAAGTATGCTTTTAAGATTATCATGAGTTAGAGAGATAAGTGTAGAAGATTTGAGGATGGCCTCAATACAGAGATTGGGGATTTTGTGACTGCACTTCAGCATGTCAACTTTACTCAACTAATTGCATCCGTGGTTAGTGTTGAAAAGAGAAAGAGAAAGATAGCAGAGGAAGCTTTTAAGCATACAGTAACTCCAGTGGCTCAATCTATAGGCAAGAAGGGTCGATACTACCCTGGACAGTCTTATGGAAGGAGTCAGGGACATAATAGGAGTTATACACCGGGTGGACTTCATAGGAGGGGGCAGCCCTCCAGGGCTACATCTGCAGCCGGTAGCATACATACACAGGCTACCCGAGAGAGCACTCCAATTTGTGGTACCTGCCACAAGATCCATAGAGGAGAATGTTGGATGGTCACATGTGTTTGTTTCAGATGTGGGTCCAAGAACCATATGAAAAGAGATTGTCCTATGATGACTACTAGTGCACCTACACAGACTGCAAGATCAGCTTGGGTTCAGAATCAGACTCAGACTAGAGGAGGTCGAGCATGACCTAAGCAGACCACATCAAAAACAATCAACAGGTCGGGACCCAGCAGGACTCCAGCTAGGGCATATGCTATGAAGGCCAGAGAGGACCAAATAGCCACTGATGTGATTGTGGGTATGTTTTCTTTACATGACTCAGTTTTATGTGCTTTAATAGATCCTGGGTCTACACATTCCTATGTATGCACGAGCACACCTAGTCAAAACAGTATGACGAGCGAAAATCTAGAATATGAGATTGATGTCCCAAATCCCCTGGGACACAGTGTAATTGTTAACCGGGTATACAAAAGTTACCCTTTGATAGTGCATGGGAAAGAATTTTTAGCAGATTTGATTGAATTGCCATTCCACGAGTTTGATGTTATCTTGGGCATGGATTGGCTTTCTAAACATGAGGCAGTAGTGGACTGTCGATCTAAGACAATTGTTCTTAAAACTCCAGAACTAGAAGAGGTAGTAGTGGAAGGTGAAAGGTTTCTACCACCTGCTCAAGTGATATCTATGATGAAGGCTCAAAGAATGATCAGAAAGGGGTGTGAGGCCTACTTAGCTCACGTGATTGATACTAAGAAGGGAGGTCCAGATCTTAAGGATATCCCTATAGTGAATGAATTCCCAGAAGTGTTCCCAGATGACTTACCAGGGCTACCTCCCGATAGAGAGATTGAATTCTCTATAGAGCTCACTCCAGGTACAACACCAATATCAGCTGCACTATATAGAATGGCACCGACAAAGTTGAAGGAATTAAAGGCACAGCTGCAAAAGTTATTAGATAAAGTTTTTATCAGACCAAGTGTGTCTCCATGGGGTGCACCGGTATTGTTTGTAAAGAAGAAAGATGGGTCTATGAGGTTATGCATAGATTATAGACAATTGAACAATGTGACTATTAAGAACAGATATCCATTACCACGAATTGATGATCTTTTTGATCAGCTAAAGGGTGCAGGAGTTTTCTCTAAGATTGATTTGAGATAAGGGTACCACCAATTAAAAATTAAGACAGAGGACATAGCTAAGACAGCATTTAGAAGCAGATATGGGCATTATGAGTTTTTGGTGATGTCTTTCGGTTTGACAAATGCTCCGGCAGCCTTTATGGACTTGATGAACCGAATCTTCAGATTATATTTGGATTTGTTCGTGGTGGTTTTTATTGATGATATCTTAGTGTATTCCAAGAATAAGGAAAAACATGGTCAACATTTGAAGATAGTTTTGCAGACCCTCAAGGAACAGAAGCTTTATGTCAAACTCTCAAAATGTGAGTTTTGGCTCGATGATGTGGCTTTCCTTGGACACATTGTGTCAGCATATGGCATCAAAGTTGATCCCAGCAAAGTAGAGGCAGTTATGAGTTGGAAGCCTCCCCGTAATGTGACAAAAATCAGGAGTTTCTTCGGTTTGGCCGGTTATTACAGGAGGTTTGTTAAGGGCTTTTCAATGATTGCTTCTCCTTTGACCAGATTACTGAGGAAAGATGTGAAATTTGAGTGGACAGAGAAATGTCAGGATAGCTTTGAGAGACTTAAGAAGATGTTGACTGAGGCTCCCGTTTTGACACAACCAGTCCCGGATAAGGAATATGTCATATATAGCGATGCTTCTCACAATGGATTGGGGTGTGTACTGATGCAAGAGGACAAGGTAGTAGCTTACGCTTCTAGACAGCTGAAGACACATGAGAAGAATTACCCCACACATGACCTTGAACTGGCTGTCATTGTTTTTGCTTTAAAGATATGGCGCCATTACTTGTAAGGGGAAAAGTGTTTTATTTACACCGACCATAAGAGTTTAAAGTATCTTCCTACCCAGAAGGAATTGAACTTAAGACAAAGAAGATGACTCGAGTTGATCAAGGATTACTATTGTGTGATCGACTACCATCCAGGTAAGGCCAATGTTGTGTCTGATGCATTAAGCCGAAAGACTTTGACAGAGTTACACATTCGTCCGACTCTCAACCAAGAAATCAAAGATGCACAAAAACAAGATAACAAGTTAGTTAAGATAGCTGAGTCAGTCTCTAAGGGGGAGAGACCTAATTATACAATTAGTTCAGATAACAGTTTATACTACAAAGGTCGATTATGCGTACCTAATGTGGAAGATTTGAGACAGAGGATCTTAAAGGAAGCACATGAGATAAAATATGTCATGCGCCCATGAAGTAACAGGATGTATCATGACTTGAAGAATAAGTATTGGTGGTTAGGTATGGAAAATGAGATCACATAATTCACCACTAAGTGTTTGACATGTCAGCAAGTCAAGGCAGAACATTAGATACCTTCAGGGTTGTTACAGCCAATCACGATTCTATAATGGAAATGGGAACGAATAACCATGGATTTTGTGATTGGGTTGCCTTTGACACCAAAAAAATATGATGTTGTATGGGTGATTGTGGATAGATTAACGAAGTCAGCTCACTTCTTGCCCATCAGGAGAGACTACCCATTAAGCAGGTTAGCGGAGTTATATGTAAATGAAATAGTATGGCTTCATGGAGTGCCATTCTCCATTGTTTCAGATAGGGACCTCAGGTTCACTTCTCAGTTTTGGGGTAGTCTGCAAAGAGCTTTGGGTACTAAGCTTAGTTTCAGCACAGCTTTTCATCCTCAGACTGATGGACAATCAGAAAGGGTGATTCAGATTTTGGAAGACATGATGAAGGGTTGTGTAATAGAGTTTGAGGGAAGTTGGGACAAATACCTACCATTGATGGAGTTTGCCTACAACAACAGCTATCAGTCAAGCATTGAAATGGCTCCTTATGAGGCACTTTATGGTAGAAGATGTCGAATACCATTGTGTTGGACAGAACTCAGTGAGAAGAAGCTAGTGGGACCAGAGTTAGTCCAAGAAATAGAAGAAAAGGTGAAGATTATACAAGAAAGGTTGAAGACGGCTTCAGATAGGCAAAAATCATATGCAGATCTCAAAAGGAGAGACATAGAGTACGAAGTGGGAGACAATGTGTTTCTCAAGGTTTTCCCTTGGAAAAAGGTCCTCAGATTCGGAAAGAATGGCAAGTTAAGCCCTAGGTTTATTGGACCTTATGAGATCTTAGACAGAATTGGACTAGTGGCCTATAGACTTGCTTTACCGCCAGAGTTGAGCAAGATCCATAATGTCTTTCATATTTCCATGTTGAGGAGGTACCGATCAGATCATTCTCATATTATTCCAACCAACAGCATCGAAGTAAGGTCAGATTTAACATACGATGAAGAACCAACGGAGATCTTGGCTCGTGAAGTTAAGGAGTTAAGAAATAAACGAGTCCCATTAGTCAAAGTGTTATGGAGGAATCATTCAACTGAAGAAGCGACATAGGAAAGCGAGGAAGTGATGAATGCACAATATCCCTAGTTGTTTTCAACATAAACAATCAGGTAAATTTTGATAACGAAATTTATTAAAGAGGAGAGAAATGTAACGCCCGTCAATTTAGGCTTTGATAATTAACATATTTAATGATCGTAATTAAAATTATTTGAGACTAAATTTGGAAATAAAATATAATAAAAATATTTATAAATGAATTTTTATTAATTTATGTGTGTTAAATAAAATAAATAGAAAGGTTGGGTAAGTTAATAATAATAAGATAAAAACCAAGGATTTAAGTGGATATTTGGCAAAAACAAGGGGGACCTAATATGGTATTTACCATGAGTATAAAAATGTTATTTTTTTTCTTCTTCCAAATTTCAGAACCCTAGCCTCCCTCCCACTCTTCCATACACAAATTCTCTCTTCTTTCACTTATTTTCTTCTTCCTCTCCTTCCTCTTCCTCTCTCAAAAAAATATAAAATAACTATAATAGCTTAAGGTTTGAAGAGGTTAAGACTTCATTGTATCAATGTTTGTACATATGAGCATATTTATTCCTTTGTGCATTTTATTTGCATTACAATGATGTTTGATAATGAAGGAAGAGTGACCAAATAACTTGTTCTGTTTGCTGGTTTTATTAAAAATTTGTTTGGAACAGTAATAATTTATTTGACCATATCTTTTGATCTGAAACTTAGATCGGGATGAAATTAGTTGGAAATGAAACTAGATACATAGACCTAAAACTTTGGTGAAGATTGTAAATACTATATCTGACTCTAAATTGGTCTAAACAATTTTACAAAATCTCGGATTTGAAAGTACCCAGAAAATTCTGGGTAGTTATTTTCTAAACATGCTATGGTATTTTACTTTTATATTTTGTTCTGGAACCTGGATCGGGATGAAAATAGTTGAAAATTAAACTAAACACATAGACCTAAAACTTTTGTGAAGATAGTAAATACTATATCTGACTCTAAGTTGGTCTAAAAAATTGTACAAAATCTCGGATTTGAAAGTACCCAGAAAATTCTGGGTAATTATTTTCTGAACATGCTATGGTATTTTGCTTATATCTTTTGTTCTGGAACTTGGATCGGGATGAAATTAGTTGGAAATGAAACTAGACACATAGACCTAAAATGTTTGTGAAGATTATAAATACTATATCGGATTATAAGTTGGTATAAAACTTTTTACAAAATCTCGGATTTGAAAGTACCCAGAAAATTCTGGGTAGTTATTTTCTGAACATGCTATTGTATTTGGCTTATATCTTTTGTTCTGGAACTTAGATTGAGATGAAACCAGTTGAAAATTAAATTAGACACATAGATACAAAAACTATATGAAAAGTATAAATGCTAGTTACGATTTATTTTGTACCTAAATTTTGATACAAAATCTCAGAGCTAAGAATATTCTGAAAAATACTGGACATATTGTTATTGAGGACTATACGGTTATTTGGACATAATTTTAGCTAGAAAATTCATATTTATATGATTCTTTTTGTATATGAAAGATAAGACATTAATCTAAAACTTTATAGAATACCATAAGATCAAATGCGAATCACAAATTGGTGAAATGTGCAATCCAAAATCAGGGCAAGAATCTGTCCAGAAATAAATATTTAGTAATTTAGTATTTTAAATAATGGGTGACATATATATATACATATATATATATATATATATATATTTTAAATAATATGATAATAGTTATATTTAAAATTATTATTGTGTATTGACTAAATTAATATGATGTGTTGTGGTTTGAGGTTTCAAATGAGATTGAGAAATTTTTATATGTATAGGGCATGTAAACCGAAAAGTTTTATGAATATGAGAATTTTGATGATTTATATAAACAATAAGATGATAACATCAATTAAGCTCAATTCTCTAATTTAGGACTAGAAATAGGATAGATGACATGTCATTGAGGGGTTTACGGTACCGTAAAAATTATGATGATATGAAAAATTTCATTATATGGACAAGGTGGCTTAAGCTCGGGTGAGAGCGCCATTGATCTTAAATGCATGCAATTTTTTATTTTACTCAGTCAAGATGGCTTAAGCTCGGGTAAGAGCGCTATTGACTTGAGAAGCACGGTTGAGCAATTATACAGACAGATACAGATAATGAGCAGGGTGGCTTAAGCTCGAGTGAGAGCGCTCCTGTTTCACAAACCGCATCCAAATAGTCCGGATTTAGAGTTTTGGGGCTATAAAATATAAAATATTTTTTTTAAAAAAAATATAGAAAAAAATTAGTTATCAGGTAAATGAAACAAGGAAATAGAATTTATAAATGAGGTATGAATATGAATTTACCTTTGTAAATTATGACATGTATATGTGTTGAACTAGTAAACCAGGTATGCAATATTCCATATTAATATATGATAAATTGATTTCTTGTTTTTATATTGCTATAAAAAGAATTACAATATATGAATTATTATTTATGATTATTTATATGCAAAATTGGATAATATGAACATGAAATTTTTATGATATATCATAAGTGTATGTATGAATATTTATGCACATATGTACTACTAAGCATTACGTTGCTTAGCGTGTGGGTGTTTTTCCATACGCAGGTTCGGAACCTATAGAGAGAAGTTGACAGGAACAGAAGCAAGCCAATATAGAGTCAAATAAAGTAAATCCACATCAGAGGGTTGGTGTTTTACATGACATGCATTTTGTTCCTGTCCACATGTCATGGGTAATGAGTATAATTATAGTTTTCAAAAGTTTTACATGTCTTTTTATGTTGGAAACATGAAATTTGATTTGGATTATATGTATTTTGTAAGCATGAAGATTATGAAAGTCCAAACATATGTTTAAAAAAAATGTGGTCACGATTTGTTAATTCCGCATATAAAATAGATTCATTAATTGAATGACATATTGCTATCATGAAAAAAATATATATTAGTTAACATATGAAAATATAATAACTAAAATGTAAGAAACTTTAATTCAAATGAATTTTAAGGTAATAGGCAGGTGACATTCTCCTATATAGTTGGAATTATTTCTAACTATATAAGAGGGTGTTACAGGTTGCTTTAATTAGCTACCACATTTTTGCATGGTTGCAAAGCTAGCTACTATGATCAATTGGGGTCATTAAATAGACTTAGAAAGTAATTTTTTTGCAACTATCCATTGTTATCGTTGTGTGGTCATTAAGTCAATTTAGCAATCACATAGCGACCTCATTCAATAGTATCTATATTATTGTTTTTTATTTTGTAGTGCACAACTTACAACTAGTAAGATATTGAAAATAATTATTGAGTATGTCATATAGATCTATTGATGTAGTTGTATTAAATAGTAATGGTTAAAAATACTAAAATATAAAAGGATAAGTAACCAAATCCAACATCTTCTATGCGGATTTAATTATATATATAAAGAATAATTATAATGTTAGTAATTAGTAGACATTTATTGAAAAAATGACAATTTGAATCAAATCTTACTAATTCAAATCTTATTTGAACATTCCCCTTGATATTCTATATTTTGCACAAATATAACTAGTTTTAGTATATACTCCTAATTAACTAATCGAAAATATATATAGTCTGATAAAAAAAATTTAATAGAACTTATAATTAACGATTGAATAAAATGACAAGTCTAGAAGTTGATGTCCACGCCGCGGCCCAGCAGACATGATTGAATTAAAGTTATGGCGCAATGTGAAAACTTTTCCTTTTAAAACTTTTCACGTGAACAACTTTGTGCCCAGAAAATTCAAATTGTGGAGGAAGACAGCACTCAGAATCAGTGACCCCATTTAGATTTCTTTTGCTTCTTTTATATATTTTTTTAATATTTTCCCAACAATTTAAATTGCAAATTGGGTGTCTTAATAATGCGAAATGAACTATGATTAGGCATTTTGATGATAACTTTTAATAACATTTGCACATGGGTTAGGGGTTCGCACCTAAAGTTATGAATGGGACATTTCTTGATATGACGTTCCGGTTAATAAGTCATAATTAGATATGATTAAGCACACGAGGTGAACTAACTACTTTATTATTCCTTCGATTAATATTTGAGAAAATTACTGTTTTTCTATGTTTTCCCAGTACTTTTTCAAGTTTAAAATTTATATGATGTATATTTGTTTTATTATATTATATTAATATATTATTTTATTAAATTTTAAATTATAAAAAATAATGATTTATTTCATAAAATTTAATATATTATATTAGTACTTTCTAAACAAAATATAATATTATTTTTTATTAATAGTAAATATTTTAAAAATTAACAGAATAACTATATAATTTAACAGAAATAAAATAAAAAGAATTAATCATATAATTTTTAAATTTTAAAAGTATTAGTATAATATGTCAAATTCTAATAGATAAAGAATAATTTCTCATAATATTTTACCATATCACCATATTTCAATCCATAATATTTATTTTTAAAATAACACAAAAATTGTAACAAATATATTATACAATGTTATATGATGATTATACTAATCAAAAATTTAGGTGTGAAGGCTAGTTATTTGAGGTCATATTTAACATTACATTTAAAAAAATAATTTTCGAAAAAATTTATTTTTAATTATTTTTGAATTTTAAAAAATATTTTTAGAATAAAAGTAGATAAATAATTTTTTTAGAAACCAGATTTGAAAAAATAATTTATAAAAAAATAAAAAAAATTAATCAATCAAATAAAAAAATTCAAATATATATATATATATATATATATATATAATTTTTATTCTTAATTTTTTAATGTGCTACTAAATATTTATGTTATTTATGATATAAATATCATAAATATTTTTTTTAACTAAAATATTAATGTGCTACTAAATATTTATCAAAATTTTTTAAATAAATATTTATGATATAATGTGCTACTAAAGAATAAAAATTATATATATATATATATAATGTGTGATCCTTCCCAAATATTTTTAGTTAAACTCTATCCCTCATCCGAGCCTCATTTTTGAGTAATTAACTTGTCCCATAAAACTTTGAAGGGTTATTACACATTTCAATATTGTAATAACCTACTATATTCAGCTAATCAACCCACCCCTATAATAGTCATCCACTGTATTATAATCATCCACTGTTTGAATAATTAACATTATTAAAAAAAAAAAAAACTCCAAATAATCTACTTGGCTTTCTCTCTACTTTCTCTCTTCATTCTCTTGACTTAAATGAATTACATAAATATATTAACTTGACTGTTGGAGTAACTACACCAGAAATACTGGCACCACATCTAACTTGATTGTTTTTAGCAGAGACCTTATTTAATTGACCTTACCTATGAAGAAGCCCAATATTTTCACCCGTCATTAGAAAACTCAAATATTAAATTATTATTATTAATATTAATCACATATTTATAATATATATAAAAATTATAGAGCAAAACTCCTATGTAGAATACACTAACTTCACTCAATAAAAAATCACTTTTATATATACACATCCCACATACAAACTATATTCTTTATCATATTGGTTTTTGTTAATTTTAGGCACAGACCATATTTGGTCTCCACACTTTATAATTTCATGCAATTAATTAACATAGCTAAAATTTTATTCAATTAACTCTCTTAAGTTTTTTTTATTATTTATTTTGTTCAGTTAACATATGCAATTATTAAAATTGTTCAATTAATATACCTATACATATCTATCAATCTTTATCTAAGTTTGTTCATATTTGTCAAACACTTAATATTTAATAAGAGAGTCATTTGAACAAAATTTTTATTAGTCCCTATTTATAAATCACTTAGTATTTAAACAATGATAGATTGAATAAATTTTTAGTTTAGCAGACTAAATCAGTTCAAAGTTAATAATTAAAAAAAAAGTGTATTGATTACATTTTCAATTAAAAGACTTATATATATATATATATATTAGTAATTTTTATCATTTCCATCATATTTGTAATCTTATCATTTTTCTATCATTTTATGCACAAATATTTAAAATCACACGTAAACCTAATTTTGGGCGAATTGAACTCTATACAATTCAAACAATTCTTTAACTACATTTTATTCCTTAAAACTAAATGCTGATGTTTGAAATGATGTATTATAATTTTCTAATATATATGCCAGAGTTTAATAGTTGTTTCCTCAAAGGTCAAGAGCTTATAATCCATATGAATTGTATTCAAATCCATTATTATTTCTTACTAATTTTTTATAGTATATGACTATTAACTACATGTTCACATGAATTTAAGACGTAATTAGACAACTCTAATCATTATTCAATCTTCATCCATGGATATGTGATGGAATTGAATTCTCAAGTGTTGAATAAAATGAGTATTGAGCCTACTATAAGTTAGACCCAAAATTCATTTATTCAATATAATATTGAACTATATTATCTTTTGATATTGGGTTACTCAAAGATGTTAAACTCTGCAAACTTTATGCTCTAAAATTCTTGCAAATGTTCATTCTTGGGTGTGAGAAGTGTGTGTTAAAATATCACACATCGGCTAATTAAAATATTCAAGTACTCCTTATAATGACTTGGGTCATTTTAGTTATTTATCTCACTTGGTTATAAGTTTTTTTATTTTTTGTTATTCTACCGATATGAGATTAATTTTCCTACAAATTTGTGATAAATTAGATCCAAAATTCATTTTATTCAATATGATATCAAAGCTATGTTATCTTCCGGTGTTGAATCACTCCAAATATTTAGTTCTGTAAACTTTACACTTAAAATTTTCAATAAATATTCAGTTTTGAACGTGAAAAATGTGTGTTAAAATATCTTACGTCAAATAATTAAAAAGTTCAATTGTTGATTATAATGACTTGATCATTTTGGTTAAATTTTCAATTATTCCACCGATTTCTTCAAACACCCAGAAGTATTATGGGTTGTAAACACATAAAAATTCTCACAAAGTATTATGGGTTGCAACACAAGATGTGACATTTGACTCGAAAGACAATCAGAAAATAATAATAATAATAATAATAATAATAATAATAATAATAATAATAATAATAATAATAATATTATTATTATTATTATTATTATTATTATTATTATTATTGGAGACAGAACACTATTTTAGCATAAATCAACAATAATACACTCTTAATGACGTTTCAAGCAACGCTAGCTAATTATAATTACAAAAGTAAAACTGTCATCATATGTATAGTCTTTAAGATATTGGCATCCAAAAGTAAAATTATTTTAAAAAATATCATTAGAAAGTCTCCTTCATAGATATAATTAAATTGAAATAGGAAAATAATATATCTTATATGTTTTTAATCGCATATTTGATAAAAAAAAAAAAAATTATCATATAGTACATATATTGAACATGGATCGCCATGGTAGTTCCTCCTTTTTTTTTCTTTTTTTCTTTAAAAGCCGAAATAAAAGAGATTTCATTCAAAAGGGCCTATCAGCTCTACTTCTTCAAATTATTTGGGAGGTTTACATAACCAATTGCCATTATAGGATTTAGTTATCCTTGCAATTTGCTGCCTTGTTAGTTCTATGAACTTAGGATGAGTTTGGCAATATAAAATTAGATTATAATTTAGAATATAATTTAGTTTGACTATAAATTTAAGTTAATTAGATCAACAATTTATATTTGGTAAAATAAATTATTTGAAAAAATAAATTATATTCTCCAAAAATAATAATAGAATTAACATTCACCTTATAAACTAGTGGATTATGATTTTTTTTCCTTTGTATCATATTTTTTCACTAAATGACATATTAATCCTTTTATTTATTTATTTTATTTTGGGTTGAGATATCTCATATATATACATATATATATATATAGTAGAGCAGCGGATACTTACTTTTTGAGCGTGAATCGTGCGCTTTCAATGCTTCAGACAGAGACAAATTACTAGAACTTGATTTGGTTCCACAGTACGAACGTCTTGATTCTCTTGTGGTGAAATGGAGATGAAGAAATTACTTTTCCGAGAATTTCCGAATTTCAAAGAAAACTGTTGATGAAAAGTTATTTCTTTTTCTTATATCAATTTGATATCTTTCTTCAAAATTTATATCTTTTCATAACTTTATATATAAGAAGATATGAGTCTGGGCTGGGTTAAGCCCACATGGGCGGCCCAATACCATAAAGCCCAACATCTCCCACTCGCCCAAAGTGGGCTTGGCTCTATCCAAATATCATCTCACATCTCAAATTTAAACAAAGAATCTTTCATACAAGCGAACGGACCGTGCGACCTGAAGCACACAAATTGTGGGAGCTCCAATACAAACCTAATTATAGGCCATATAGGAGACATCAACCCAAAGTTGTAATTATTTTCGATAATGTGCTTAATTACCCCAAATATATTTCTCAATACACTTAATTCGAGTATCATTCAATCCCTCATGAATCTATACTCAAATCATTCATACAATCACTTGTATTCTAAGTTACTTTTCGCTTCATCAAGCGTAATAACTTCGGTCGGTGAACACAAGCTGTGAGTGCACAAGCAAAGTACTCTTTATTTTGCCCTCATATCAATCAGCTTTGAATTAACTCATTTTTTTAGGAGTGTTCCGTTAAGTCGAATCATTCCATGACTATAAGATACATCCTAAGATAGCCAACATTAATTCATCACAACATGATATAGTCAAAAGTTACAAAGGGTAAAAGTTGTTTGAAATCCATTTCTAGGATTTCTAGGACTCACATAGCGAAAAAGCAGGGATCCATTCTTTCGCTTCCTAATAGGTCGTATAGCACATGCAGTATGAAATGCATGCTATGGTAGAGCTACTCTTTTCTTGTCAAAGATAAAAGAGTGTATATCTTGCTCTTAGTTCAAAATAAATAAACACTATATAAGTATTAGTCTTGTCGCTCTAAATGTGCCAAACTTGAAATTTTTATTTATACATTCAACAATGTTAAATAACAAATTTCACACTCAGCTTCCTCTATATAGACACACGAATGGTGGGGAAGTCATTCATGTTGATTCTTATATATACGAAGAATCTCATCTTGATCCTCATCAAGGCGACCTTATAAAAATGAATAAAAACTAAAACCGTTCCCACTGCATCTTAGTCATTCACTTAATGCCTCTGCATTTATGGTCTCATCTCTGCTCGTTCCATAGCGCCAGAGGCGATTACTCATGTGAGTGAGTCAATCTAAGTCTATCGACATACATATTCGAATTGTGTTAACTAGTATTTACAATATATTCATATAATTGAAAATTCATTAATCAATTAAAATGATATATCATTTGTAAAAACCAAGTGATCTGACATAACATATATTGATTACATTCTACATAAGCCTAGAGATTTTACATGCCTTGCAAACGCATCTCTAGCTATTGGTTTAGTAAATGGATCTGCTACCATTTTGTTTGTAGAAATGTGTTTTAGAATCACTTCCTTTTCTGCAATCATGTCTCTAACATAGTGATATCTAATCTAGATATGTTTGGTCTTTCCATGATATTTTGGATCCTTAGCATAAGCTAATGCAGTCATACTATCACAATAGATTGTCACAGGATCAGATGCTGACTTGACAATTTCTATGTGCTGTAAAAATATTTTTAACCAAACTGCCTCTTGTATAGCTGAGGAACATGCTACATACTCAGCTTCCATCGTCGATAAAGCTATACAAGATTGCTTCTTGCTACTCCATGAAATTGTGCAATCATTAAGCAAGAATGCATATCCAGATGTCGATTTGCGTTGATCTATATCACCTCTCCAATCAGCATCAGTATAACCAATTAAGCGCAAATCCTTCCCTTAAATTCTTCCCTTGATAACATAGAACATAGTCTGAAGTTCCTTTTAGATATCTCAATATTCTCTTGACTGTCATCCAGTGTTTCAGACCTAGATTAGATTGAAATCTGCTTACTAGCCCAATAGCATAGCAAATGTCTGGACGTGTGCACATTATTGCATACATCAGACTACCGACAACGTTGGAGTAGGGTACTTTAGACATTCGTTCTTTCTCATCCGATGTCTTGGGACACATATCGAGACTAAGGCTCAGATTCCTTTCGACAGGGATATCCACAGGCTTACATTCATGCATATGGTAACGCTCTAACATTTTCTTTATATAAGTCTTTTGAGATAAACCCAGAAGTCTTTTAGAGCGATCCCTTAGGATCTTAACACCAAGTACATAACCAGCCTCACCCATATCTTTCATTTCGAAGTTTGATGATAACCATTTTGTGGTAGTATCAATCAACTTCTTTTCATTTCCAGCTATCAAAATGTCATCGACATACAAGGACATAATTATAAAACCATTGTTAGAACGTTTAACATATACGCAATAGTCTTCCTCCATCATCGTAAAACCATCCTTTAATAAGGCTTGATGAAATTTGAGGTTCCATTGTCTTGACACTTGCTTAAGACCGTAAATGGATCTTTTGAGCTTGCAAACTTTGTGCTCTTGTCCTTTGAGTTCAAAACCTAAAGGTTGATTCATATAGATCTCTTCATCTAGTTCTCCATTGAGAAAAAGCAGTTTTAACGTCCATTTGATATAATTCTAAGTCCATTCGTGCTACTATAGCCAGAATGAGGCGAATTGATGCAAACCTGACTACAGATGATAATGTATCTTCATAGTCAATTCCCTCTTTTTGTGTATAACCCTTAGCTACTAATCGAGCTTTAAATCTTTCTATTGTCCCATCCGCCTTAAGTTTTATTTTGAGAATCCATTTGTTCCCAATAGTCTTACGATCAGACGGTTTCTCAACCAAATCCCAGACTTGATTGTATATCATCGAATCCATTTCCTCTTTCATAGCTTTAATCCATTCTTTTGCTTTAGGACCAGAAAGAGCTTGTTGTACTGTTTTAGGCTCTTCTTCATCTGGAGCAATCATAAAAGCTTCCCCCTCAATCTCAAATCAACGACGGGGAATCTTGTCACGATTACTATGTCGAGGTTGAGATTGTTCAAGGTCTTGCTCCATTGGAACAAAAACTGACATTCTTTTACTCCCACTTGGTTCAGGAGAAGCAATAAATTCTTTCTCTGTGAGTGTTAAATCAATTATACTTGCACTCCCACTAGTCTCATGATCTTCCAATTCATAAAATTGGAGATCTTTATTTATCTCACCTCTTTCAGGAAAGTCCTCTTCTAAGAAAATGACATCTCGTGACTCAATTTCTGTTATTCTTCCATTTGTGTCTTCCCCCAGAAATACATATCCTTAAGAGAATTCTGAGTATCTTATAAAGATACATTTCTTCCCCATCGGACCAAGTTTTCCATATTCATGGGAAGTGTTGTGGATATAAGCTGTGCAACCCCATGGACGTATATGGCTTAAGTCAGGCTTTTCGCTTTTCCACAATTCATACGGGGTGGAATGAACAGATTTTGATGGTACACGATTTAGAATGTAGGCAGTAGTCATTAAAGCATCTCCCCAAAAAGAAATTAGTAAATTAGTTTGCGCCATCATTGACCTAACCATGTCCAATAGGGTTTTATTTCTTCTTTCTGCTACACCATTTTGTTGCGGAGTATAAAGAATAGTTAGCTGCCTAGCTATACCCTTATCATCACAATAACTTTTGAATAAATCAGATAGATATTCACGCCCTCGATCGGTTCGTAATGATTTTATATTCAAATTCAATTGATTCTCAACCAATTTACTATAATGTATGAAACAATATAATGCTTCAGATTTATGGGAGATCAAATAAATGTGACCGTATCTGGTGAAATCATCTATGAAAGTGATGAAATAGCGAGCACCATGTCTTGGTCTAATATTCATTGGGCCACATATGTCAGAATGTATAAGCTGTAAATGAAATGTGGCTCTTTTGGCTTTGCCAAATGGCAATCTTGTTGCTTTTCCAGCTAGACATTGCTCACAAATAGCCAAATCTATTTTCTTAACAGATCCTAAAAGTCCAGCTTTTGCTAATCTTTTTAAACGATCTTGCCCAATGTGTCCTAATCTAGCATGTCATTTAGTATCATCAATTAATGAAACATTATTGGAATTTTCAACAAGAAATATAGATTGCTTAACATCCATAAAAATAGTGTCTAGCACTATAAAATTATTCAACATATGTCTAGAGCCATAAAAAACGTTGTCCAAAAGTATTTTAACACAATCATCTTCAAAAATAATTTTGAAGCCAAGTCCAAGCAAAATAATAATAGAAACTAAATTTCGTCGAATATCAGGAGCATAAAGCACATCATGGAGACAAAGTGTGCGACCTCCCCACAGCACTAGCCTGTAGGAACCGATCCCAAGCACGTCAGCTGAAACATTATTCCCCATATAGATTTTTCTACTCCCCTTTGGAATTCGACGAAATTCCACAAATGCAGATCGGTCCCTTGCTATGTGGTTTGTTGCTGTTGAATCTACAGTCCAATAAGGAACAGTTTCAGCTAACATCAAGCAACTACTCACATATAATTCTGAGGCACTAATTTGGTCATACAATACCTTTGGCTCAGTGCAATCACGAGCAAAGTGACCATGCTTCCCACAGTTGAAGCAATTCATGTTCTTGCCTTTCTTTCCGCTGCGTTTCCCACGCTTGCGTTTATTTCCACTAAATTTTGTCTTATTTTTTCCCTTGCCTTGCCATTTGCCCTTACCTTTCCATTTTCTTTTGCCTAGAGCCAGAAGCCCCTTTGCCTCTAGACTCAGTCATATAAGCCTCTCCTTCAGGCTTATTAGCGAGAAGGCGATCCTCCTCTAGCTCAACATGTCGGGCAACATCATCAAAAGATTTTATATTATCATTATGAGTAAGGTTGACACGCATGTGTTCCCAGGCTTTTGGAGGGGAGCGAATCACAGCTTGAACTTGTTGCTCGTCAGTCATCTCATGGCCAGCACCTTTCAGTTCACTTATCATGTTAGACATGACAGTAATGTGTTGCCTCATTGTATGATTAGAATTTTTCTTATAGGCATCAAACTTTAGAGTTAACTGACGCAGTCTTGTCGTCGAGGTTCCACCAAACTGAACCTTAACAGGATCCCAAACTGCTTGGGTTGAGCGGTGTTTTTCAAAACGTAACATCAAGTCATTTCTCATGCTGCTCAGCATCAATATGCGAGCAGCTCTGTTCTTGAACTTATAGGCTTGATATGCTTCCATATCTCACCTATGTTGAGCAGTGTTTCCATGCTCAGACTCAGTCATTGGTTGTATTATTGTTTCTAGCATATCTTGCTCTTCTAGGAAATACTGAATTTTACGATGTCAAATGTCATAGTTTTATCATTCAGCTTATCTCCTTGATTCAAATCAGCAATAATATTTTTTGTTGCAGTCATTTCAGCTATTTAGAGACAATGATTATAATTTGGATTATCACAATTTCTTATTGATTTTCATCAATTTCAAGTCACAATGCTTTAAATTAATCAATAATAACCTAACATAAGTAGTAGAAACAAAAAAACTGTATATACAGTTCAATCAACTCCTACTAACAAAGTCCAGTTATTATTGTTTATTTTAAACATGCGCCAATTAATTTTATATTAGATGAGATTCATTAATCTACCAATCTAATATTCCCACAATACATTTATTATATAATGTAATATAACAACAATAATATATATGCATCAAAATAAGATAAACATCAATTACATGTTCTTATTTGCATAATTTTCCTCCAACTTTCTCATCAAAACAGTCACCAAAAAAATTTTGAAAAAATATCCATTAAATTGGAAATTAAAATGTTGAGATTTATAAAAAAAAAATTGACCAAAAATATTCGTTCAAGCGCCCCCACGTGTCGAACGAAGTCTGCCCACGTGCCACCACGTGCTTACACTCGCTGCCACGCCCCATCACCCGCTCACACGCACCATCACGTGCTCACACGCACTTTCACGCGCTCGCACGCGCTACACACGTCACATGCCACGTCAGCAATCGTTGACTAATCGGGGAACGCCACGTGGCCAAGCGTGCCACGTGTCATGGACACGTGGCAAAAACCATCAGAAACAGTTTTCTTCAACTGCCAGCACGTCACGCGTTGAGGCAGCGCGTGTAGTACATGCACCATCTTCCAGGGTTGTTTTTGCACCGATTTTTAAAATTTTACACATTTTTTACAGTTTTAAAACTACTGGGACCATTTTTATTTCGTTTCAACATCATTTTGGCCATGTTTGGACAACACAAACCCAATTGGAGAGTGAAAATCGTTTTAATGATTATTTTTCAAAACAATATATACAGAAACTTTGAAAAATCATAAAAATTCATCCACTCATCAGAAAATTATGCAAAAATACTCGTTAGAAAGCTTGTGATGAGAGCTTTCCAACAATACCAAATTCGAAATATGAAATCGAAGAATTATTTAACGAAAATTGAAGATATTTCGAATTTGCATAGTAAATTTTTCCAAAATCATCACAATTATGATTTTATTGTGATGATTTTAAGCACAAAACCGCACATAACGGGCTCTGATACCAATGTGAGAAAACTAGTAGAGCAGCGGATACTTACTTGTTGAGCGTGAATCGTGCACTTTCAATGCTTCAGGCGGAGATAAATTACTAGAACTTGACTCGGTTCCACAGTACGAACACCTTGATTCTCTTATGATGAAACGGATATGAAGAAATTTCTTTTCCAAGAATTTCTGAATTTCAGAGAAAACTGTTGATGAAAAGTTATCTCTTTTTCTTATATCAATTCGTTATCTTTCTTCAAAAGTTATATATTTTCATAAAGTTATATATTTTCATAACTTTATATATAAGAAGATATGAGTCTGGGTTGGGTCAAGCCCACATGGGCGGCCCAATACCATAAAACCCAACAATATATATATATATATATATATATATATATATATATATATATATATATATATATATATATATATTAGATGATAAAGGTGAACGTATTTATTATATTGAGATGAGATGTTTAATATAATTTTTACATTATTCAATATATATATATATATAATTCGTTTATATTATATATTTAAATATAGATAATATTTGTTATTAATATAAGCACGTGATTTTATATTTTTTTATTAGTTTTACTAAATAATTTTAATTATATTGGCTAGATTATTAACTAGTTTGACAAATAGAGTTTTAATAAAACTTTACATCTTGAAATAAAAAGGAGGCTAAATTTTTAATATCATCCGATAAAACTTTTAATTGATAAAAGAGAATTAAGCTAGACTTACTGTTGCCCTTAATTAACGCGCATACATACATACATATATATATATATATATATATATATATAATAAATTTTTTAAAATTTTAATTTGTAATATAAAAATTCTTCAAACTTCAATTTAATTTAATTTAATATGTTGTCTTTCCTTGTTAATTTATCATTAAATTATTTAACGAATATGTCAATTAAATCTACTGCTAGATATGTTTAATATGAATAAAAGGACTATAAATTAAATTAAAGTTAACAAAATTAAGTTACAAATTAAAATTTAAAAATAGAACATTAATAAAAAATAAATTCAAAAAAGAGCGGATGTAACTGAAATAAATAAATAAATGAAAGGGTAACAAAAGGAAAGCCAGAGAATTGGATGCTTAGTTTAGTGATTGAGAGTCAACAAGAAGTATGATATCTCTGTATGTAAAGTTTTAGATTAGTTAGGAGAGCGGTGAATCCTAAGGAACAGTGATATGTGAGACCAGACAAAAAAGGAAGAAAAATCTAGGGTGGAATCCACAATGGGAAGTGATGACTGATGAGGATAATTCTTTTTAACCTTTAAGATTGAGGGTTCAGATTTAATCTTCATGCTACAGACAAATCACAAAAAAAGGTTGACAAGATTGCATTGTTTTTTTTTTTTTTTGAAGTCTGCATTGTTGAAAGGATGTTGGACCGTTTGCAGTTTCCATTTAACTATGAATACTTTCGAAAGACAGGTTGGTTATTGGCAGTTAAAGCTCTATTTTCTCAGATGACCAACTTCTCCTTCCAACTTGTCCCTTTTTACACAAAATGTAAATTTGAAATACTAGTTTTCTAAATTACGTGAGACTCTCTTCACTTTTTTTTTGTATGGTTTTTTTCTAGAAAATTTGATTTGATTTTTTTTAATTTGATTTCCAGATTAGTTTAATTAATTCAAAGTATAACGAGTAGAACTTTGAATAACAGCAAAATATTATATCAAGAATATTTAAATTAGTTGTACATACAGAATTTTAAATTCGACACATTTGGTTAAATTGAAAAAATTATATATCAATTCATCTATACTCACTCGAATTTGATTTGATGATATTAAATTTAATATTATTTCAAAATAATTTAATACAGTACAAAGATAATTATAACACAATTATAAATTTTTACTATAATTTTATATGTAAGAACGTGAGATTCTCTCTAATAATAAACTAGACTTTGAAACAGAGAATGTCCTTTTTCAACGTAACAATGCGAATGCGCAAGCAATCATTAGCTGTTACTTTATTTCATGGTCTTGTTTTGGAATAGATTCAATTATTTGTTTTTTCCTTTTAAAGTTTTAATTGGAATTTTTCCGTTTAATTTCCATTGCAAAATTTGAATTTACTATCTTTATGATACATGAGTTTCCTCTGGGTACTACTGCCACTAATATATTAAACAAAAAGGAAAATTGCAAAAGAAAAAATCCAAATGGGTTTTTGAATCCAGAAAGGAAAAGAACCGAAAGAAAGAATTGCATAATCACAGAGAGAGAAGGAAAAGAGAAAAAAGAAAAGAAAGGAAAACCCATTTTCCTTCATTTTCGTTTTCTCCGCAAGCAATTTTTATATTCCCTGCAATCACTCTCACCTTTGTGCTCAGCCTGCTCTTTTAGCATTTGTTAATATATAATGATAATAATAAAAGTATATTGTACGCTAATAACAGAAAGTTAATAAATTAAGAGAAATTGAACAATCTTTCTTCACTTCTCTTTAATTTATTGAGCATAATTAATTAAACATCATAGATTTATTTTAGAGGTTGATTAAGATGATTTGATACTCTTAAAGCGCGAATCGCGGTCCATTGATCTCGTGAGTCAGTATCAGAATCCAAGTTATGGCTGTTGTTGCAGATTTTATGTCCCTTAACCATGGTGATTAAGTGTTTTAACTTGCTTGCTATTAAGACATTAATAATATCCAGCTAGCTATATGACAATGGAATGCTGAGAGTGTGCTTACTGAGAAATATTAAAATATATTAAAATTTGACCCAAAAAAATCCATTATTAAAATAAAATAAAATAAAATATGCAGACTACCCATATTTTTGCTAAATTGCGACCAACTTTTGTAATAAATTGATGAGTAATTATTAATAGAGAGGATCAATTTCACTTTGCTTTGAGTTGCTAAGTTTATGTGTGAGAAGTTCTACAATGACTATCCTTTATATATGTCGGTATAATATTGAATATGCACTTTTTTTTTTAAGTAAAATGTTTTAAATTGGTATTTGAATTTGCAATTTCATAATTTAAGATGGGATAAATCCTCCTCAAATATATATATAACTCATTACAACACATATGGATAAAGCATATGAACCATTGATGGTTAGATACGCTTTGTTGTACAAAGATAACATGTTACAAATCATGTTCTTATCAAAATTAATTGGTACTTGAATTTAGAAAAAAAAAATGAATTGTTCCCTCAACTTATCAAAATTAATTGATTTATTAAGTTTTTGTAATACAAATTTCTTTTCTATTAAATAAGCTGTCTAATTTCAATTATAATTCTATAAATATTTTATTTGATAAAAAAATAACTCTTTTTACGAATGGTGATGAATAAACGATTTTAAATAAAAAAATAAATTGCATATTTAAGTTCATGAATATTTAATTTTTATTCTAAATAAGCTTTCAAAAATATGTATTTCTTTTAATGTTTCTCATTTTCTATCAAATAAATCTTAAATAAAATAAAAATTAGAAGTCCGTAGACTTAATGAAACAAAGTTTATAAGTTCAATGACTCAATAGAATAAATTTTCCATTAAAAGATTCAATAGAATAATTTTGACAAATTTAATATCAAAATATGCAATTTTTTCTTTGAATTTAAAATTTCATAACTTTAGCATACAATATATCCTCCTAAATAATACTCACTGCGGTCATTTCCAATTGTTTTATAATAATATGAAAATGAATCAAATCAAATGACCTAAAATAATTAGCTCAAATTTTTACTAGTACTTGATGTATATGCTTATAAATTTTTTTGCCATTTCCATTTCTTTTTAATGTGAGATTGGAAGTTAACATATCAAACTAACACATCTCTAAATTTAAAATTCTTGCATTCAATTCAAATTCTAGGTATTTTGCCAATATGAAATTTAATTAAAAATATTATAATTCATCTTCCATATAAGACTTATCTTACTGGCTAATTTGTCTCACTATCACATAAAATTGCATGCATGGTAATTATGATACTATTAATTGTAATCCCTTCTTTCCTTATTATATAGTAGTGTTACACACAAAAAAAAAAAAGACTTATGATTATCTAGCTAGCATGGTAACATGTTAAGAACCATGTGTTATATGGGTAAGGTTGAGTCTTTAACTAATCCCTATTCTCTAACAAAATGTAGTCAAATTTAATTTGAGGAAAGAATATAAGAAACCAATAGACGAGGAAGATGCAAAAAAAAAAAAAGAAAAAAAATCACATACGTTATGAATTAAAAATGTTCATTTAATTGGTTCACCTAAAGAGATTAGGTATTAAATTGACCCTCGCTGTCCAAGTCCTAATAGTCAGCTCTGCAATAAGAGTCCCAATTGGAGAATATGCCCTATGTGCTATAGATAATGAGATAGCTGGTTAGCATGTTGTCGCCTTTACAAGTTGACAAGAATCATACATGAATTTTCATCCAATGCTACTAAAAGTTTCTAAGTAAATATTCGTTTTTAAGTAAATATTCGTTTTTGAGTGTTTTTACTTGAGTTTTTGAATAGTTAGATTGTTATATTATTATCTATTTTAGGAGAGTTAATAAACATCGACTCTTAAGATAACTAAAGTTATGAGATTTCAAACTTGAATTCTAATTGAATCTTAAAAAAAAAATCTTTGAAGGGCAAATGTTGACTCTTAACTACTTATCCAAACGAACCCTCACTTTCATTAGAAAAAATAAGTTCAGTTAGATAATAGTTATTTCGGTACAAGTGATGGTTAAGGCTATATAGAAAAAGAAAATAAATATTAAGCCATGAAATAAAAACAAAAAGATGGGGAAGTGAAAAAGAGAGAAGAAGAAAAGAGAAAAGGGTATTTGCGGCAAATGGGCGTTGCTTGCATGTGAGGTTTGGAGGTTTATAAGCCCTAAAAAAGAAAACCAAATATGCCCCACTTTGATCTGGGGAATTTTCAATTTGAAAAGCTACAAAACCACACGCTTTTAGGCCGTATAACAGCCCTTCAAGCTCACATGCGCCCTAATTTTTCAAAATTTTCACTATTTCAATTTTAAAATCTTCTTTTATTATTATTTTTAAATATACGTTTATTATAGTTTTATTCCCTAGCTTTAGCAGTTTATGGTCCCCCCAGCTGCGTAGAGTGTTAGTTGCGTCTATTAACGGTGGCTAATAGTCACCCATCAAATTATCAAAGTTCTATAAATTCCCCCCCACCCCCACACACTTTTCTTCACACAGCCGGTTCACATCTTCTCTATCTTTGCTTCCTTTCTGCTCGAAGTTCAAAGCTTTAATGTAATTATCTCGACTCTCTCTACTTGCATTTGTTTTCTTTCGAACATTTTCCAAGCTAACTCACTGAAACAAAAAATGTTAAAAATATCAGCTTGGTAAGAATTCAAGCAAAAAATTTTCTAATTAATGAAATGTTTTACTGTACTTGTGCAGGAAAATGGCTCTTGTTGGTTTTTTCTATGTGGGTATTCTTTCAATGGTCTCGTCTGTTAATGGGTATGGTGGTGGAGGATGGATTAATGCTCATGCAACTTTCTATGGAGGTGGAGATGCTTCTGGCACAATGGGTATGTAGATCTTGCAGAAAGGAAGGAATTTTTTTTAAAAATAAAATTGCAATTTTAGAGATACCCATGTGATCAATTTTGTTGATTTCGGTACATGCAGGTGGAGCTTGTGGTTATGGGAACCTATACAGTCAAGGTTATGGAACAAATACTGCAGCTTTGAGCACAGCACTGTTTAACAGTGGATTGAGCTGTGGATCTTGCTATGAGATTAGGTGTGTAAATGACCCTAAATGGTGCTTGCCTGGTTCCATTGTGGTCACAGCAACCAATTTCTGCCCACCAAACAATGCCTTACCCAACAATGCCGGAGGCTGGTGCAACCCTCCTCAGCACCATTTTGACCTCTCTCAGCCTGTGTTTCAGCATATTGCTCAGTACAGAGCCGGGATTGTTCCTGTAGCCTATAGAAGGCATGTTTTTTTCTTCAATTTTTCACTTCCCCTGCTCCTCAAGTGGGCAAAGTTTGGATCTTTTGCTAATTGGGACCTTAATGAATTTGCTTTGGTGGGTGCATCTTGTAGGGTACCCTGCAGGAGAAGGGGAGGCATAAGGTTCACAATTAATGGTCATTCCTACTTCAACCTGGTCCTAATCACCAACGTTGGTGGTGCTGGTGATGTGCACGCAGTGGCCATCAAAGGGTCCAGAACTGGCTGGCAATCAATGTCAAGAAATTGGGGCCAAAACTGGCAGAGCAACTCTTACCTCAATGGACAAAGCCTCTCCTTTAAGGTCACCACCAGTGACGGCCATAGTGTGGTCTCCTACAATGTTGCTCCACCTACCTGGTCCTTTGGGCAGACTTTCTCCGGTGCCCAATTCCGATAGGCCCCCCCTACGTATACGAGGGCGTAAATTTTAGCCTTTTGCTCGTATACTAGTATCAATTGTAGTATTATTGTGACTTTAGTATACTACTAGGGGTATAATATAATATATATTACTGTGTTTTTTTTTGTGTCAAAAATGAGAAAATGGGCTTATTTTAAAATTGTCCATTTCTTGTTTGAGCCTTTGAGGTAATTGTTTTACTCTAGTAGGAGGGGGTGTCCTATTCGAGGGGACCCTAATTATTAGTCTTGGGGGTCTTTTCGTTTTTCCTTCTGCTGTAAGAAGGCAGAAGATGGCAGAGGTGGACTCTTACCACCCGCCACTAGTATTTGAATATTTCTTTTCCTTTTTGTTTTCCCTTTATTATTGTCAAGGGGGTTAATGTTTGGCTTTTGAAAGCATATTCTTTTTTAGCCTTTTTTTTTTAAAGGTCATTGTAGTCAACTTTGGGTCAATCAATTGTGCCCTTATTGTTATATTTGAAAGTGAACTATATGGGAGACTAAAGTGTAAATTTCCAATTTGCAATTAGTAATGAAGAAAAAATGCTTATGTTATGTATTATGATTAATTGGTGTTTGTTAATTTTTATTCTGCCCCTTTCAACTCTTCAGAAGCTTCAATATCTTTGTTTTGTTGGGCTTCCTAATGGGCCTTCCTTATTCAGAAAAAGAAAACTACATTGAAAATTTTAACCAAGTATAATGCGAACATGTATATATATTTGACCACTCAGTAAATGTTCCAACTGATTGAAACAAACTCCAAAGAAATGAAAAGAAAAAAGAAAAAAAATAAGTGTTCCATCTCTAATCTTTCAAATTATAGTAATAATCTCTGCGCGTTTTCTAATTTATGTTTTCATTTTTTAAGGTGAAATCTTTAAATTGATTCGTACTTCGAGATCAAATAAGAATGAGTTCAGGGCTCATCTTTATTTTATTTTCTAAAAAAAATCGAAATTGTTTTGCGTTCCTATTTTAATTGCTAATGGAAAAAATATATCATTTTTAAAGTCATAATAGTATGTTATTGATAAAAACACAACAGTACCTTAACCTCAAAAGTCATGGAGAACGTTAGTTGAAGTTAATGGTTAGAACGGTTGAATAAAAAAAAGTCCAAACTCAAGAATGTTCATTTGCTTTTTTCAAAGAAGCGAAGTACCGATTGATATACAAGACTAATGGTTCTGCTCTTCCAACTAGAGTTAAATTCGTATTCCTGCTACACATGCTTGTACAATGTACATGGGATGGTGACTTCCTCATAAATATTACTTGTAACCCAGAAACTTTTATTGCTGGAAAAAAAACCCTTGTATTTTTCATTTTTTCTTGATTTTGTCCTGCTTTTTTTATTTAACAATATTAAACCCTTATATTTTTATTTAGCAACTTTAAGCTTTTGTATTTTTATTTTACTACATATTTCACCATTTTCAATCCTTATCGCAATCAATTTGACCTACATAGATAATCAGTTTATGAATTAATGTATTAACTACTTTCAAATATTTGCTCACCTTTTGAAAAAAAAAAAAAAAACTAGAGACTTAATTATAAAAAAATGAAAAGTACAAAGTTCAAAAACAAAATTTTCCCTTACACTCGTAGATAAATATGATATATGTTTCACTTTATACATCGGTTAAATTAGTAACATATCAATAGAATATATGAATTTAGTTTTATGCGTCAGTCAAAATGACTGACATATATGGTTTGGTCATATGTATCGGCTATAAATAAAAAGTCAACGCATATGTTTTTTTATGTCTCGGCTCTAACTTTTAGCTGACGCATATAATATGATTTTAATTTTTAACGAACTATATGTATTGATTTTTTTTTATAGTTGACGCCTATTATTTATTTTTTTTAAATTGCAATATATATATATTAGCAGAGTCATATAAACTATGTTCACATGCTTGAAAGCAACAATAATTCAAATATTTACGTATGAATGAAATATTCAAGTTAAATATTATAAATTTAATTAATTAAAATTTAGTTTTATAAAAATTCAATAAAAATTTATTTTAATTATTTTTATAAATAAATAGTTAAAATTAAACTATTATCACTTAAAAACATGAAAGAACCCTATTATTAAATTAATTTTATAATTCTTTATTCTATATTAAATTTTATATTTTAAGAATATGAAGCTTGCTAGTTTTAGTCAAAAAGAAAATCATAAAGATATGCATCATCGTAATGGTTCTATTAAAAGGATTTTTTTTTTATCTAAATAACTTTGTTAAAATGCAAGAAAAATAATAAAAAATGTAGTGAGATATTGCCCAAAATAATATATATATATATATATATATATATATATATATATATATATATATATATATATTAAGTAACTAAAAAGGTAAGAAAAAATTAAAATAAAAAACTGACCAGCACTAAAATTCAGCGTCTTCATCGAGATATATTGGCCACCACAGCGTCGTCATTGGGGGCGCACCAAGACAACAACTTGACACCTATATTTCTCCAAATACGACAATAAACACAACAATAAATTTTAAAATATACTCGATGAAGTATAAAAATGGAAAATATTAAATAAAAAAAAGAAACTGACCAAAATGTTGATAGAGGTAGAAGAAGGAGCTATTTGGGACGGTATATGGTGTCATAAGATCAGTCAAAGAAATTGCTTGAGAAGGAGAGAAGAGGAGATGCTGGTAGTGGCATGCATGCATAAGGTAGATATATTGTGTAAATTTTAGATAGAAGAAGGTAAAAGCGAAAAATATATACATATCATATCAAATAAAAATATTAATTCTTAATTAAAGACTGATATCTATTAGTTGATCATATGCATCGGTTATTAATTAAAAACCGATGCATATGATACATACATATTATATGCATCGTATTTTATGTATAAACCGAAACATATAAATATATATTTTTTATTATAATTACAAAATTGTCACCGCTTTATATTATGCATTTATTTTTATAACCGGTGCATATAACCGGCTAATATATTTTTTGTACTAGTGTTTATAGTTTAGCACCACATTGACATTCTCACTTCTCACTGCAAGAAGTAATGCCATTATGAAAAAAAGTTACGTCTGTTGTGAAATAGTTATAAATAAAAGTGTAAACTTATGAATTTAACACTGAATCTCTAAGAAATCTGTAATAAAAAAAAAAAAAAAAGAAAGGTTGAGCTTTAGGGCTTTAAAATATCTTAATTTAGCATTTTCTGGCTAAACAAAGCCGGAGATTTTTAACTTGGCCTAATTCGTTACGTTGGAAGCTGAAATTCTCAGGAATAAATATACTACAGTAATTGCTCATTTTCGTAGGTTACTGCTAGAAATTGTAATGATCATTCATAAATAATTTGATTTTATTGATGCTCACATGTATATTTATATAATAGTTTGATTTCATTAATGTAAACATATATATTTATATAATAGAAATTGTAATGATTTGAAACTGATTTGATTTCATTAATTATATATAAAAAAAGTTCTATATAGAGTACAACACAAGAAAAAATACACAGAAAAATATTTATATTTTCATATAATTGTATGGTATTTACCAGAAATAATCCCTTATGGGCTTCCAGAAATATTCTTTAAAAGAGTCATTTTACAGAGCACAGTATTTATAACAGTTAGAATATTTATTTTTAATTATAACTATTAGATCAACATGTTAATTAATTCAAAATTTTTTTTAGATTTTAAATACTCTTTTAAAAAAAATATAAATAAATATTTTTAAAAAAAATTTGATGAGAAAAGTAATTTATAAAAAATAAAATAATTAAATAGATATATCCAATTTTACTTTTTTAACCCCAACATTAATTCTAATTATATATCATTTCTACTTTGTGTGACAGTTGCTGATGGGGGCATATAGGATTTTAACAAAAAAAATAAAAAGAAGACATATCTTGTCAATGTCTCTCTGCTTGTCCCATAGCTTTCAGGTCTCTTTCTGAGCAGATTGCATCCAAGATTCATATCTGTTTCCTAACATGAATACCACCAAAGAATCTGAGATGGGAAAAAACTTTTTATATTTTTCTTTTTTCTTTTTACCATTTTCATAGTATATAAATAATTTAAAATTCTGGAGATAAAATCTCATGGGGATCTCTCTACCCCATGCCCATCCCTTTTAAATTTGATAGTTATATTATAATAAGTGATAAAATAAATGAAATGGATGGTGCTTAGAGGTTCTGTTAAAATGATGATTTTTATATTTTCACATGTTTTTTTCTTTTTTATCAAAACTATAAGCAATTTGAACAGTTGTGTAATGAAAATGATGCTTCCTATTTCAAAACAAAATTTTTCTTAAGTTTCCCAGAAATTTCGTACTGGCTTTGAATTTATCCTCCTCTTTGTGCTAACCACACAATTTAAGCTTATTTTCACATTTACTATATACTCCTGCTTTTAGTGGCCTACATATGATTATATGCTATTGGAAGAAAATATTTTTTTTTCAAAGTAAATTCCTCTGGTATTATACTAGTTTTTCTATTATAGTACTGTTTTTTTCCTTTAAAGATGGAAAATAATTTAAAAAAATCAGTCTATCATTTGAAAAATTAAATAATTACATTTTTTGTTAATTTGTTCGTCTCACCATAATAAAATAATCACATAATGTGTATGTTAAATTTTATTTGCAAATGTAAATTTATCAAGTTTATGTTGGGGGAGGGTGAATGAAATTTAAATTGGTTGAGAGATTTCCAACCAATTGGACCTTAAATTTTAATGACAAAGCATTTAAAAAATTAATTAAAATTTTTCAATTAAAAATTAAAGTAATCTTTAAAATTTAGATAAGGTAGAAAAATATATGTTTTGGACTCTTTTATTATGCATGCATTGTATATTAAATCCTTGAATTTTGAACATTAAATTTTCTTAATTTTTATTTTGTCAAAATGACGCCCTTTAACGACAGTAACTAAATTATAAAAAATTAAATTCAAACTTTTAATTTAGTTAAAATTAAAATCAAAATGATTAATTTGAATAAAATAAATTGAGAAAAACATATATATTTTCTTGAGTTAAAAAATGCACTATTTATTTAAAATACAGTAAGAGAATTGTATTTAATGCAAATTTATTTTTTTTTTTAAAGGGAAGAAAACCATAACAAATGTCATGAACCAACTCAATATTTTTACAATTATATTTGAGTATTTTAGTGTAAAAAAAAATTAGGGGCCCGACTGTTGATGAGTCAACTCACGACAAACTGTTAAAAACTTGAGGAGAAACTCGAGCCACGTGTCTCATATATTATTGTCATTCAGTGCTCAGGCTGACCAACCAAACAACGGTTTTCGCGGTCTCCACGACAAAAACTGCTTATGTGGTCAGTGCGAGTAGTTTTTTTAAAAATTAATAATGGTTTTATCAGTTGGAAACCTTCGATGGAGGATTATTTTGGTTTGTACGCATTAGAAATAAGATGCGAATTTCGGCACGTAAGTATTTTTGACAACAACAGTCCATGTGAATCGCCGCATTTCTCGCTTACTACGTGGATTTTTCTGGTTCGATTATTTACCCTCCGGGCCCTCTATTGCTTATAAAATATCTGCAGATTTAATTTTTGTTCACTACTTTTTTTTTTTGTAAAGGTAAGATACGAAAATTTGAATTTTTTTATTGTTTGCATATATTATAGCCTTTTCAAAATTTTTTTTTTGCTGTAAATTTTTCATAAATTAGAAAAAATTATAAAGGTGAATGTCATTGATAAGATTGCGGAAGTAAAACAAAAATATGATGTTGAAAATATATACTATATAATATACTTGCATAACCAACCATTGCATGTAATTGCGGCTTTGGTTAATTTCTGTTCACCTCAATTATCTTCATCTTAAATAAGAATATTAAAGGACATAATCGCACATTACTAATCCTTTGTATACTTTTTTTTTTTTTGAAAATCTGGCAATTTTCTTAAATAACAAGAGAATTTACATCATTCAAGTCAGTGAATTTAATTGATGGGGACACATCCTGTATCAAACTTTGAATATTGTTTAGAGACAAGGCTCAATATGCTACTTCATTATAGTTTCTACTAAAAAAAGAACAAGACACATGAAAATTGCACTTCTTAAATAAAATGTCATTAATAATGATTCGAAACGAGTTACCTCGAGCATTCGGTGAGTTAATCATGGAAATAACAGCACGAGCATCAGATTCCACTTCTAATAGAAACCACAATCCCAAGCGACCGAAAGACCAAATAAAATAACGAAGGTTTCTCCTATTTCGACATCCTAAATTTTACTGATAAACTTGCCTCTTGATAACAACACCTGACCATATCCATCTATGATATTGAATCTTGAGAGATATTTTTGCCATTGTGATGATAATAAATAATTAGGGAACAAGAAATTTAACCACATTTTTATGTTCTAAGTGTGTTAGACAAGTTATACATTCCTAAAATCTTGAAATAAGGAAAGAGAATATTGAAGA
Source organism: Triadica sebifera (assembly GCA_023653625.1). NCBI lineage: Eukaryota > Viridiplantae > Streptophyta > Magnoliopsida > Malpighiales > Euphorbiaceae > Triadica > Triadica sebifera. The sequence continues at coordinate 22,983,056 of CM042900.1, forward strand.
TCAAGATATTGAAAAAATGCAAAGAGTCACGCCCGTAAATAAAAAGGTCACGCACATGGTGAATGATCACCACCTTCATGGTGAATGATCCTAAGTGACCAAAAGACCAAATAAAATAGGAAGGGTTTCTACTATTTTGGCATCCTAAATTTTATGGATAAACTTGCCTCTTGATAACAACACCCGACCCTACCCATCTATGATGTTGAACCTTATGGATATTTTTACTATTTTGATGATAACAAATAATTACGTAACAGAAAATTTAACCACATTTTATACTCTAAGTGTGTTAGATAGGTTATACATTCCTAAAACCTGAAAACAAGTTGAAAGAGAATAATTGAAGATCAAGATATTGAAAAAATGCAAAGCGTCACGCCTGTGAATTAAACCGTGAAATAGCTCTTCATGCCCATGGTGAATGATCACCATCCCTGTGAAATAGCTCTTCACGCTCGTGAAATAAATAAGTGCTAAGATTGTTCATTTAAATGTTCACGACAGTGAAGTATTGGCCCAACCATGAGGATTGATAAAGTCATATCCGTGAATGACCATTTATTTTCAGGTAGAATGAGTCACAACCAGAGTCATGATTTTCATTCACGGGTATGAAGAATAGTCACACCCGTAAAGAATCGGTCATGCCTGTGACCTTAGAAAGAGAAACTTATCAGGTGCGAACAGAAAAATAATTGAATGGTTATTTTCACATTAAATGCACCCCAAAACGATTATATTTGATCTGTAAGTATAAATATAACTAATTTATGACTTCTACAAGTAAGAAAAATAATCATTCATTCTTCTAATCTTATATAACTTTGTGCATTTATTTTTGATTCAACAACTTTCATTATTTGAGATTGTAAAACCATAAATTGCTTATAATTGCTGAGCATTTTGGTTGGTGAGTGTTTTAATTTTGTAATCAATTATTCAAAGTGAGTTTGAGTGAGTTGGGTTGTGAGTGAAACACTTTTAAGTGTTTTTGTGCGAGTGATAAAAAACACAAGGATTTAGTTGTAGTGTTAACCATTAAAATACAAAGGTTATTTTTGGGTTAGGTGTTAGCCAAGAGAGAAATGTCATAGTTAGGACTGCGCTAGAGATAAAACTTCATTGTAACACTTCAAGTGTTAGTAAAATACCCAATCGAGATTGGGAAGAGGAGTAAGGTTTGTTAATACCCGAACCTCTATAAATCTTGTGTGCACTACATTTCTCTTCCTTTCATCATTCATTATTTAGCTATTTCTTTCTTCAAGTAATTTTTATTTTCCAACCAATTCAACCCCCCTTCTTAGTTATTATTTTGGGCAACAATTGGTATTAGAGCATGTTTAGCAATTAAGCCTAAAAAATGCTACTAAATATCAAACTATGGCCAACGAAGGATTTCATAGTCTCAATCCTTTCTTTGATGGAGCTAACTATGCAAATTGGAAATTCAAGATGGAAATCTATTTTGATAATGAAGGAATAAATGTTTGGGAGTTCATTTGGAAAGAATGGACACCTCCAACAAAAAAAATTCTGAAGGACAAGAAGAAATCACTCCAAGGGATGAATGGACAAAAATTTAGAAAAAAGCAAATGGTAAGAACAAGAAAGTCATGACTATCCTAATAAACTCTTTATCTCTTGAAGAGTGTGGTAGGATTCAACATTGTCTTACCGCCTGCTCTATTTGGAAGACTTTGGAGAACTATCATGAAGGCACCAAACAAGTTAAGTCTAAGAAGATTCAACTTCTTGTCATTGAATATGAGCTCTTCAAGATGAAGCCAAATGAGACCATAACCAAAATGACAAATCATCTTCTTGGCATTGTCAATGGCATGAGGAAGCTTGGAAGACATAAATAATAAGATTTTGAAAAGTCTTCCAATGAAGGAATATGGCTCAAGAGTTACGGGCTAAAAGAAGCAAATGAAAACTTAATTGTGATCCATATCGACGTGCTAATTGGAAACTTCTCACTTATGAGATGAATCTAGTAAGAGATAAAGAAAATGTAGGAAAAAAGGAGAGGAGAAAGCCAATTGCATTCAAAGCATTAACTTTCATGCCTATAGATGAAGATCTTCTTAGTGATGAAGAATTAGTTGATGAAGGACATGAGCAAATAGTCCTACTTTCAATGAGGATTAAGAGATTGATCTTCAACAAATATGGCTTAATTAAGAATTACAAGCAAAAGGCTTCAAAGTTCCCTTTTAGAAATTTCTCATATAATAAAGACAATGAGGAAGTAAAATGCTATGAATGTGGGAAGAAATGTCACATCAAATCGGATTGTTCCAAGTTCAAGAAGTACAAGAGAAGACCCAATAAAGAAGATGAAGAGAAGGATCACAAAGCCACTTGGGATGATGACTCCTCCTCATTCATTGAAGAAGAAGAGGAAGATGAGGTGACTAACTTGTGCTTCATGGCTATTGAGGATGACTCCATTGATGAGGTATGCTCTACATCCCAACATTGTGATTATTTATGTGATTTAATTGATGATGATGATGATATAGTTCAAGTCTTGAACCTTGAAATAGAAAGATACAAAAAAAACTAGAACTTTATAGAAAGAATAGCTCAAAGCTTAGAAATGATTTCAATGGCCTTCCAAAGGTAGTTGAAGAGCTAAAAATTTCAAATGACTCTTTTTAAAGATCATTAGATGAAATTTCTTCAAAACCTTTAACAAATTCTCTTTTAAAAGAAAATAATGCTTTGAAAAATGAAGTTGAGAAGCTTAGAAATTCTATTTCTAGATTTCTCAAATGGAATGAGAGTTTAGATACTTTAATTATATCATAAAGACCTCTCTTAGTGAGACATGGTCTAGGCTTCATTAGAGCATCATCATCATCCTAACCTAAAACCATATTGTTAAATAAAACACACCACAAACCTCTACAATTGAGGTAATAGCCTCAAGAGCTAAAAAAATGCACACACAACAATTTCTACTCAAAAGAAGAGTAATCAAGGGTCACTTGACTCAAGAGAAAAATCTGAAAAAGTCAATCATGCTTTTTTATACAAGAAGCATGCTCCTAAGAAAACACCTATCACAAATGCATATTTATGTCATTGTGCATAAACACCACCTACTAAAATAACAAAACCTAAATACATGGCAAAATGGAAAAACATATATAAGTCTAAACAATGTCACTATTACATGAAAATTGGACATATAAACAAACATTGTTTTATAAGGAAGACTTATTAAGAACCTTTTAGTGCTAACCTCTAAGGACCCAAATTCATTTGGGTCATTTGGGTCCTTAGAGGTTAGCACTAGAAGGTTCTTATTCATTTGGGTACCTAAAAACGAAACCTAAATTATGATTTTGTAGGTATGCCTCAAATCCACATCAAACGAAAATGTTTGGCTAGTGGATAGTGGATGCTCAAGGCATATAACCGGTAACAAAAGTCTCTTCATCCATATCAAAGGGATTGATGGTGGTAAGGTGATTTTGGAAACAATGCCAAGAGTAAGGTAATTGGCATTGAATCTATTGGTTTAAATGGTGCAACTTTAATTGAAAATGTTTTGCTTATTGATGATTTAAAACATAACTTGTTAAGTGTAAGTCAATTATGTAATAATGGAAATTAAGTCACATTTACCTCTAATGAATGTCTTGTAACCACTTTAAATGACCAAAAGATATTCAAAGGAGATAAAGTTAAAAATATTTATATAATAGACTTACACAAGATATCTAATCTCTCTTTTAAATGTCTTATGACTATTAGTGATGAGTCTTGTCTATGGCAAGAAGGCTTGATCGTGCAAGCATGGACTTAATTTAAAGCCTTAGCAAAGGATAACTAGTCAATGGACTACCAAAAGTTAAATTTGAAAAGAATAAGACATATGAACCATGTCAAAGAGGAAAACAATACAAAACATCATTCAAGTCTAAAAATGTAGTAAGTACCTCTAAACCAGTATAACTTTTACATTTAGATCTTTTTGGACCTACTAGAATTGCTAATTTAGGAGGTAAATACTATGCATTTGTTATCGTTGATGATTACTCTAGATTCACATGGGCAATTTTCTTAGTTCAAAAGAGTGATGCTTCTGAATCCTTCAAAAACTTTGTCAAAAGAGTTCAAAATAAAAAAGGATAGTTTATTTCTAAAATAAGAAATGATCATGGCAAAGAATTTGAAAATGAAAATTTTGAACACTTTTGTTTAGAATATGGTATTTCTCATAATTTTTCAACTCCTAGAACACCTAAATAAAATGGGGTAGTTTAAAGGAAAAATAGGACTTTAATTGAAATAATTCGAATAATGCTCAATGAGTATGGTTTACCAACCTACTTTTAGGGAGAAGCCACAAATACCGCATGCTATATTTCTAACCGTGTTTTCAAAAAATCTTTTAAAAAAAACCTTATTTGAGCTATGGAATGGAAGAAAACGTATGATCTCATATTTTAGAGTATTTGGATATAAGTGTTTTATATTAAACACCAAAGATAACTTTGTAAAATTTGCTTCTAAATCCAATGAAGATATCTTCTTAGGATACTCCATCTCTACCAAGCTTATAGAGTCTTTAATAAAAGATTAGTTGTAGAAGAATCTATGCACGTTGTTTTTTTATGAATTTAATAAACTTGATCTTGTGAAAGGTAGTGCTTTTGATAACATTGTAGAAACAATGAAAAATCTTAATCTTGATCATGAAAAAAATCATGAAACCTTAACAAAAGATGATGATGATCAAGATGAGCAACAATAAGATAATTCACTACCTCAAACTCAAGAGCTTCCAAATGAGTGGAAATTTATAAGAAACCACCCCATGAAACACATCATTGTTAATCCTATCAAGAGTGTAAGTACTAGATCTAATCTTAAAATTTTAGATTCTAATCTTGCTTTTGTCTCTCAAATTGAGCCAATGAATATTGATGAGGCTTTAAATGATGAAAATTGGGTAATTGTTATGCAAGAGGAGCTCAACCAATTTGAGAGAAATAAGGTTTGGACTTTAGTTCTTAGACCCAAAGACTATCCAATCATTGGTAGTAAATAGGTGTTTAGAAACAAGTTAGATGAATAGGGTCTTATAACTAGAAATAAGGCTAGATTAGTTTTCAAAGGGTACAATCAAGAGAAAGACATAGATTATGATGAAACCTATGTTTCAGTCGCTAGATTAGAAGCAATTAGAATACTTTTAACTTTTGCATTCCATATGAATTTTAAACTTTTTCAAATTGATGTCAAAAGTTTATTTTTAAATGGCTTTATAGAAAAGGAAATCTATGTTAAACAACCTCCCAATTTTGAAAGACATACATTACCAAATTATATGTTTAAGCTCATTAAGGCCTTATATGGTTTAAAACAAGCTCCAAGAGCTTGGTATGAAGGGCTTAGTGCATTTCTATTAGAAAATAATTTTTCAAAAGGAAATATAGACACAACTATTTTTATTAAAAAACACAAGCATGATATATTACTTATTTAAATTTATGTTAATGATATCATTTTCGGGTCTACTAATGAATTGCTTTACCAAGAATTTGCTAAGTGCATGACTAGGAAGTTTGAAATGAGCATGATGGATGAGCTTAAGTTCTTCCTTGGTCTTCAAATCAAGCAATGCAATGATGACATCTTCATTAACCAATCCAAGTACACCAAAGAACTATTAAAGAAAATTGGAATGGAAGGGTGTAAGGTTGCAAATACTCCAATAAGCACATCAACCAAGTTGGACAAAAATGAGAAAGGTAAGAGTATAGATGAAAAACTTTATAGAGGAATGGTTGGATCTCGTTTATACCTTACTGCTTCTAGACTTGACATTATGTATAATGTATGCTTATGTGCTAGATTTCAATCATGTCTTAAAGAATCACATTTGAATACTATTAAAAGGATCTTAAAATATTTACATGGCTCTTTACATATAGGTCTATGGATTCCTAGGAATACTTCTTTTCATATCATTGGATTTTCGGATGCTAATTATGTCGGTAGTCTATTAGATAGAAAAAGCACTTCAGGTGTTTGTCACTTCATTGGAGAATGCCTAGTTTTTTAGTTTAATAAGAAACAAGTTTCAGTTGTCTTATCAATGGCTGAAGCAGAATATGTGGTAGCAAGGTATTGTTGCACTTAAGTTCTTTGAATGAGACAACAACTTAAATATTATGATCAAATTATGGATCATATTCCTATCAAATATGATAATACTAGTGCTATAAATCTTTCCAAAAATCCTACCAAGCACTCTAGGAGAAAACATATAGACATTAGGCATCACTTCCTAATAGATCATGTCAAAATGGAGATGTTGTGCTAGAATTTATTGACACAAACAACCAATTAGCTGATATTCTTACCAAACCTCTCAATGATGAAAGGTTCTGATTTATAAAAAGAAAGCTTGGAATGCTTGATGGCACCACATTGTCTTAAATGATAATTCTTATGTCATGAGTATTCTTTAATTTTTTTTTACATTTATGAACTTTGAGTGATATTGTGATTATTTGATGATTTGTATGATCATATTATATGAAAAAGTGTTTATTTTTATGTTTAGAAAATGTTTGGATATCACATTCTGATACGTCCTACATCGGTTGCGGAGGAACATCTGGACTGGTTTATAAGGTTGGGTTCAAACCTTCCCCTTCGAGCATGTTTTTGGGGCGAAGTTAGGGGCCTTAACCTTATCATATGGTATCAGAGCCAGCCCTGTGCATCGGTGTTCTTTCTGGTTACGACAGATCGCCGATCGAGGCAGTTAGGTTCTTAAGTGGGTGAGGATCATGCATCCCACATCGGTTGCAAAGGAACTCCTGGACTGGTTTATAAGGCTGAGTTCAAAGCTTCTTATTTAAGCACACTTTTGGAGCGAAGTTAGGGGCTCTGACCTTATCATATAGTATCAGAGCTAGCCTCTGTACACCGGTGTCCTTCGGATTTCGATGGATCACCAACCAACGCAGTAGGGGTCTTAAGGGGGTGGGAATGATGTGTCCCACATCAGTTGCAGAGGAACATCTAGACTGATTTATAAGACTGGGTTCAAACCTTTCCCTTCGAGTGCGCTTTTAGGGCAAAGTTAGGGGGTCCTAACCTTATCACATTTCTTGAATAGGACTTAGTTTTACTTTTTATAAATTTTTAGATATTCACACTCATGAATAAATCTTCACAGCCTTAAAAATGGTAAGGATACTTATAGCCATTGCTACTCATTATGATTATGAGATATGACAAATGGATGTGAAGACAACTTTCCTTAATGGAAATTTGACTAAGGATGTGTCAATGACACAACCATAAGGTTTCATATCCAAAGATGGAAAAAAAGTATGTAAGTTTCAAAGATCCATTTATGGATTAAAGAAAGCATCCAGGAGTTGGAATATTCAGTTTGATGAGACAATCAAACAATTTGGTTTCTTACAAAATCCAGATGAACCTTGTGTTTACAAGAAGGTTAGTGGGAGTGCAATCGTATTTCTTATGTTATATGTAGATGACATATTGTTAATGGGAAATGATGTCTCAGCCTTACAATCAGTCAAACTTTGGTTATCCAAGAATTTATATATGAAAGACCTTGGAGAAGCAGTCTATATTTTGGGGATAAACATCTATAGAGATAGATCTAAAAGATTGCTTGGTCTTTCACAGTCTACATACATAGATAAGATGCTAAAGAGGTTTAGCATGTAGTAGTCTAAGAGGGGATATATTCCCATGACCCATGGGATTACTCTCTCAAAGTCTTTGTGTCCAAAGACACAAGATGAGAAGACACACATGAGTTTGATTCCATATACTTCAGCTATAGGATCAATCATGTATGCTATGATATGTACAAGACCCGATGTATCAAATGCTCTGAGTGTCACAAGTAGATACCAATCGAACCCTGGTAAGGGTCATTGGGTGGCTGTCAAGAATATCCTTAAGTACTTAAGAAAAACTAAGGATGTATTCTTGGTATATGGAGATGGAGATCTTATTGTGAGTGAGTATACCCATGCCAGCTTCCAATCTAACAAGGATGACTCAAAATCTCAATTAGGTTATATATTCACACTAAATGGTGGAGCAGTTAGTTGGAAGAGTTCCAAACAGGAAACGACTGCTGATTCCACAACCGAAGCAAAGTACATTGCAGCTTCTGAAGCAGCAAAGGAAGAAGTTTGGATAAAAAAATTCATCACAGAACTTGGAGTGCTTCCCAACATTATTGATCCAATACAATTGTATTGTGATAATAATGGAGCCATTGCACAAGAAAAGGAGCCACGGTCTCATCAGAGATCCAAACATGTACTCAGAAGATACCATTTGATTAGAGAAATCATTGGTAGGAATGATGTAAAGATAGAAAGAGTGTCCACTGATCATAATATTTCCGATCCTTTAACTAAGCCACTTCCCCAAAAGAAATATGATTCTCATGTACTCGCCTATGGAATTAAATACAAAGGCGATTGGCTTTAGTGCAAGTCGGAGCTTGTTAGAGGAGTGCTTTAAAGGAAATCACCTTTAGCACTTATTGTACAAATTTATTTGATTAATAAAAGACTTTTTCATTAATTTGATGTTCATTTGATATATGAATTGATAAGTGAACTTAAATCAATTAATGAAGTCTTTGATATATAGCATATCATGAAGGAAATCATGATGAGATCATGACATTTAGATTTTTATCATGTGTAATTATGTTAGTATCAAAATTATCCCTAGTCATAGGATTAATGAGATGGGACATTATTAATCCAGACATACTAGCACATGTTACACTCCTTGATTGGATCGAGTAGTAGATTTCATAATCTATAAACATGAGATGTTTAGAGTTAACATGTGGATGCTTGCTAAGTGTAGCTAAGTACATTGGATGACCAACTATGAGACAATCATATGGATAATCTATTCAAATGTCAATGATAGTCTCATCATAGCAATGGTGCACGTATCCTTAGACTTGAGGACTCAAGGATATCTTGAATATTGATTCTGTATTTTGACATTATTCCTTGTTGCCTCAGAGAGGTAGCTCATAGGGTGGTGATTGGATATAGCTTGAGGAATTCGAAGGTAATTGGGTAACCAACAAAGGATTCACCACTCTTGATAGAAGGAATGTATACCTATGACCTCTTGTCGTGGTCATTACTCGGGAATCTCTGGCCAGAGTGGAAATATCATAAAGATAGTCTTCAATGACATATCTAATAGAGTAATGAGCCTCAAGGACAAGAAATAACATTACTTAGACTAAACGTTATGTAGTCAGTCTAGTGGGAGTTGACACATGTTCATATTCTGAACCAAATGGGATATAAAATGGTGAAAGGAATAATTGCACGAAAATTGTCTATGGAAAGGTTTGTAGTCAAATCACTGACTTTTCGGTCAATTGGGGGTCATGATGTGTTGCTATATACCGCTCATGACCTGCTTAAATTAATTATTAATTTAAGTGGCCAACATAACTGGGAACCTAATGGGTCACACGCATTGAAGATATGGAGAATGAGTAAAATGATCTTGGATAGGATCCAAAATCATTCGGGAGGGTCACGGGCCCGTACGGGCTAGGTAGGCAGCTGGGTTGCCTAGCGGGCCAGCTGGGCTGCCCAGTAGCAGCCCACAACAGGCCTAGCGCGCTGCTGCCTCCCACCCGTTGGCCAGCTACAGATTTTGTCCTTAATTAGGTCAATTATGGCCAATTACTATTCATTCATTTCCCTTTTCTTCATTTTTGACTTTTCGACTTTTCTTTGAATTTGATTCAAATAAAAAAGACATCAAATGACATAAAATTGACATGAAGACACAACAAAATTCTCTCAAGAACACTTTCAAAGCTAGCACTTTAAATTTGTTCAAACCATTTCTCTTGATAGTTTCTTCTTCATTCTTCTCGTATATTATCATTAGAGACATCCTAGTGTGGATTATTGTGGTTTGCTACAACCCAACAAAGTGAAGATTTGAAGAACAAATAAGAAATTACAAGGTATAATTTTTAACATTTATATTTACATAAATTAGTTTTAATGGTACAAGTATGATCTTTTGTTTTGGGTTTTGAAAATTTTATTTTTCCGTTGCGTTTATAAATATGATTCATTCTTCAAAACCCAACAAAGTAAAGGCCAAATATTAGGTACCTTTAGGTTTGTTGTAGCCAATCACGATTCTATAATGGAAATGGAAGAGAATCACTATAGATTTTGTGATTATGTTGTTGTTGACATCGATGAAGTACAATGCCATATGGGTGATTGTGGATAGGTTAACGAAGTCGGCTTACTTCTTACCTATTCGGAGAGACTATCATTTGAACTGGTTGGCAGAGTTGTACATGAATGAGATAATATGTCTTCATGGAGTTCCAATCTCCATCATTTCGGATCAAGATCTATAATTCACATCTCAATTTTGGAGTAATCTACTACAAGCTTTGGGTACCAAGCTCAACTTCAGCATGACTTTCCATCCTCAGAGTTAGTTAGAGAGAGTTATTCAGACCTTGGAAGATATGATAAGATTTTGTGTGATTAAGTTTGAGGGAAGTTAGAATCGATATCTACCGTTGATAAAGTTTGCTTATAACAACAATTATCAATCTAGTATTCATATGGCTTCGTATGAGTCTTTTTACCATAGAAAGTGCCATATACAGTTGTGTTGGACCGAGCTTAGTAAGACAAAGCTAGTGGGGTTAGATCTGGTATAAGAGACAGAAGAGAAAGTGAAGATCATTAGAAATCGACTAAAAATATCTTTTAACAAACGGAAATCCTATGCGGACCTCAAGAGAAAGGAAGTTGAATACCTAGTAAGAGATAAGGTGTTTCTTAAGGTATCTCCATGGAAGAATGTTTTCAGGTTTGAAAAAAATGGCAAATGGAACCCTAAGTTCATTGGACCTTATGAGATCTTAGACAGGTTACGTACAAACTTGATTTGCTACTAGAGTTGAGTAGGATACACAATGTCTTCTATGTATCCACGTTGAGAAGGTATCAGTCAGATCCTTCTCACATCATCACAGCTGAGAGCATGGAATTGAGACTAGACTTGACTTACAAAGAGGAACTAATTGAGATATTAACTCAAAAGGTTAAAGAGTTCAGGAACAAATGAGTACCGTTGGTGAAAGTTTCCTAGAAGAGCCATACTGCTGAAGAAACAACCTGAGAAAGTGAGGAAGTGTTGAGGGCACAATATCCTCAGTTGTTCCGAGACATCATGATAGATAATTTTTATGCAACACCCGTAATTAGGGGCTATAAGTTAAGATTCATAGTCAGTGAGAGTTGGGGTTAAGTAAAGTTTTGTAAGTTAAGTGTTGCTAAAATTAGATACTTCACGGCTGTGACAATAGGTGTCACATCCATGAATATCGAGTTTTAATTAGAAGCTACGATGAAGTGTTTCACAATTGTGAAGAATTTCTTCATGCTCGTGAAGGAGTGGTTCATGCTCGTGAAGCCTGGGCAGGTGAGACAATCATGATTCCTCATTTCCATATCCCTTTAAAACTATGCCCATGCCTCTATAACTAACCTAACACACCATTTTTTCATTTCCTTCACCATCAGAAACCTTTTCCATCATTTTTAAAGCTTTGAAGGTTTATTTTTGTGTGAGTAAAGGGAGAGGGAGAGATGAGAGAAGAGTTGTGAACTAGTGTATGAGAGTTCGATTTTGGAGTTTTTATGGATTTGGTTCAAGTTCTAGAGACTAAGAAATCATTTTTCATTTTGCTAGGATCTAGAGAGAGATGAAAGTCCATCTCAAGGGAGGGGACAAGTTTGAAGAGCTAGAGTAATGGCTTCCTCCAGTCTAGAAGTAAGGTTTGTACATAATAACACCTAAGGAAATTATTTTATGTTTCTGTGTTATTTGCTTTAGATACATGATATAAAATATCAAAGAGTAGTTAAATGATAAAATATGGAGTTGATATGCATGATGAAATTTTTTATGAACATGGTTAGATTGAGGTGTTTGATGAGTTATTCTGGTTAATGTTGATAGTTAGGAAGTATATGGTTGTGATAATGGCTTAAATGCATGCTAGAATATTGATAGAGTGACTGACATTAGTCAACTGTAAAGAATATTATATGTGAGAATGGTATAAAATTGCGATGTTTTGTTTTTTAAAAATTTTCCAGCTTCACGACCGTGAACTAATTGTTCACGGGCATGAAGGTTATATTGATGGTTGTTAATAAAACCGGTTCTGTCATGGATTAATTCACGGCTTAGATTCATGCTCTGTGAAGAGATGATCATAGCCATAAAGTTTGTCATTGAATCACAGTTTAGTTGTTTATATTAAAAAAAACTTATATGCTTACATATGAATCAAGATTGATTCATTATGCGTTGGTAGGCCTCGATCGTATGCTTATAACATGATATGGAAATACATATTGTGGAAATGATTATGTGAATCATGCTATATTTGCAAAATATGAAAAATGGATAATATGAAAATATATATGGTACGTGTTGTGAAATTGGAAGCCCAATACCCTGACTAGGACTAGAGCTATGATAGATGGCATGCCATTAAGGAGAGAGATCAGTAATGGGTGATATATATTGGTCACGATTAAGATATTTTGAAGAGTAACGATATATTTTGAAGGCTCAAAGCCTAGCTAGGTGGGCTTCCCTCATAGTTGTTTTGTGCCCTCGTTTCTCTTCAGTTGATTTATATTGAGACATTTGAAGGCTTAAAGATAAGCAATGAGATCTTCCTTAGTGGGTTATATTTGAAGGCTAAAGGTAAGCAATGAGAGCTTCATTGGTGGATTAAATATTAGCTGTAGGGAGAGCCGTAGAGTACCCATATCCATTTTAGTCTAGTTATAAGTAAAGTAGGCAAAAGTAAGATAATTAATTATATTATGTGTGGTCTAAGTGATTGTTTGATATACTATATTCGTGGTGTGCATTATATATATGATATCCTTATGACATGTTATGTAGTTGCGACCTAGTGCATGTGCAGACTTTAAGGCAAATTGTTATAATAGCTTGGAGAGTATATCATGCAAATTATATATTTGTCGTGTGGTGTGCTTGCATGTTGTTATGTACCACTAAGGCACGAGTTGCTTAGCGTATAAGTTTTCCATGGGCAGGTTTGGATCTTAAGAGGGGAGTGAGAGAAGAAAATGCTCAGTGATCAGAGCCAATGATATACATTTTAGGTGGGTGATACATTGTTGTATTTTTTGTTGTTTTATGGGTTGGGTAGTTATAGTTTTACATGTTGTATTTCTGGAACATGTAGTTTTATAACTACTTGTTATTATATAACTTTAAACTAATGTTGTTCGTTTAATTAATGTATTTAACTTTAATTTAAACCAAACTTTTTAATGATATTTTATTTTATTTAAGTCATCATGGTCATGATGTATGAAAATTTTAAATTACAACATTTTAAATCCATGTGCATCGTAACATCTTTTGATATAGTTGAGGTTACTTTTAATTATATCGAAGGGTGTTACACTTTTTTACTCTTATCCCTATAGTCCATAGTCTTGAAAATATGAAAGATCTTCATCCCATATCCTTTTGCAATGTCATTTATAAAATCTTGTCAAAAGTCTTAGCTAGCTCAAAAAGGTGTTGCCATTTGTCATTCATGAGACCCAATCTAGTTTTGTGCCTAATCTCCTTATTACTGATAATGCAATTATTATTTTTGAATTATTTCACTTCATGAAGCATAAGATTACAAGCAAGAAATTTTTTTTTGCTCTTAAATTAGATGAGTAAAACCTATGATAGAGTTGATTTTTTTGAATCAAATCATAATTAAAATGAGGTTTCCCTCTCACTTTTTTAACCTTGTTAAGTTTTGCTTGTCTTCAATTTCCTATAGTTTTCTAATCAACGGTTCTCCTAAACTCTAGCAAAGAACTCCAGAAAAAGGACCCTATTTTGCCATTTTTGTTTGTTCTCTATGCAGAGGGGTTTTCCGCTTTGATCAAACGTGCTAAAAAAAAAGAGAAATTCATGGAATGACATTTTCAAAGGGCAACCCCAACATTTCTCATTTGTTCTTCGTTAATGACAACATTTTATTTGCCAAAGCCAATGCTCGTGAGTGTATGATCATTAAGAACATCTTCCAATAATAATTTGACGCATCTGACCAATTGATAAATTTCAGCAAATCATAAATCTCTTCACTGCAAGAAAAATATAAAATAGCGACGGAAACTAGTGATGAACAAACATCTATCAGTAATTAGAGATAGATTGGCAACAGAAACACAAATGAATTTAATTAAAAAATTCCAAAAAAATATTGGCGACGAATTAGTGATAGACTAGCAATAAAATTTTGCGATGAACAACATTTGTAACTAAAGACACTAACTAAATTGCAGGCAAAAATTGGTGCTCAAATTTGCGACGGTTTAGCAAGTTTTTATTTGTGATTGCCAAATTCAATCTCTAATCCAGAATTTTACGACAGAATGTTGCCATCGCTAAGTTAATTTTAATGAACGTTTAGCGACGAATAAAAGTTCATCACTAATTTTATGATTTTCTTGCTTTTATAATTAGTAACAATTAGTGACAAAATCATTTTGTTGCTAATATTTTATTTTTTAGCGATGGATACTTAATCTATTGCTAATTATAAAACCAAACGGGGTTGTGTTTGTATTTGGGCAATAAAAGAAAGGAAACCCTATTTTGAAATATTTCTCCCCAACGTTGCACACTCATTCCTTCTCTTCCCTATTTCCCCAATTTCCTCTCCTACCTTCCCGGTCTTTTCCATATCACTGTTTCCTCAGTTTTGATTTTATCATAAACCTTTCCTCCAATTTCTCTCCCACATTTCTCTTTTCCATTTTTTAGGGTTTATTTTGCCCCTATTTCTCTTCAATTTCTCCTTTTCCTTGTTTTTTCTTACCTTTGTTAATTTTTTCTTTTCAAGATCTAACACCATGCATGTGCATTTGACTCAAAATGTCATTTCAATAATAAATGATGGCAATGTAAACATGAAGCCATTTGTGCAAGTTCAAAACCTCAAGTTAGATTACTTACTCTTTCTCAAATTATGCTTTCTTTTTCTTGTCTTTTGGTAATGTTTAGATTGACTGGTTTTAATATTCCTGACATTGTAGAAGCCGTAAGATTTTTACTTGGTTACCTATGTATAATGATGGATAACCTATATCCTTTTATAAGTATTCTCCTAAAAATGGCACTTCTAATCTTCGAAATGCACTTTACGGTGGTTCCAAGGCTTCTGCTCCTCCTAAGAGATGCTTTTGATCTTCCTCCGCTCATCAAGACGATGCTTGTAAGTCTATCCTTTTCACTTTGTATTGTATGTTCAATTCGATTTTATCTCATTTTTGGTGTTTCAGGAATCTGATGTCGATTTACTCATGCGACATTGCGTTTTCCCCTGTTAATTTGGATTAATTGTAGATTTAAGGATGTGATGGGGCTTGAGATGAGTTGTATCTTGATTTTCTAGATTTTAGGTTTTTGAGTTTGAAAATTATTGATGGGCTATGTTATTGTGGAGGAGTACTTTATGCCATTGAATTCAATATCTTATTATCTGCCAATAAGTTTGGAGACTACTTTTTTCTATTTGCTTGAACTTATTGCTTGGCAAGCAAGTGATGTCCTTCATGTGGAGCTTCTGCAGAAGGATGCCCCGACTAGCTGTTAACGGGGAGTTGGGAAGACCATGTTCTGATGGATCGTGAGTTTCTATTTTCTTAGTTCATGAAGATTTGAGCAAATGTGTTTCAATTGTATTTTTTTTATACTTAACAATGCATGTTTGTTAAAAACCCTATGTGTATTTCTTGTGACATTTAAAGTTGTGTTGCATATTCATTCGTTATTTCTGTGTATGTATGTATTTTTTAATTAAACATATTGATGTTCTAGTTGAGTTTGCTCTTATTTACGGCTCCATTAATGACATATATAGGAAATTTATCTTTCTCAAACTTGGAAAATTTATGTATCCATGCTGCGTAGGTTTGGATTTGGCTACTGCTAGCATTTTTATCAATCTGTTAATGAACTTGCATGAGATAATTGTTGGCTTTTTTAAAATTTTTTTAATCTTTGATCTTTATTGAAGGATCATAATGATTTATCAATGAAATATGCAGTTAATTGACATTTCTATATAATGATCTGTATACTAATTTAATTTTGTTAATTGGATGGAATGGATATGGATACATGCTTCTGCAAATATATATCAAATGGATCAGATTTACTTTACATCACTACTGCTATGGGGCAACTTACAGTGCATTCATTATTCGTTTTTCTAATGATATTTTTATTTAGTTATGACATTCTAGGGTGATATTTTGATTGTCATCATTATAATCATAATTTCGTGAACTTAACTTCGTGCCTACCTTTTGTTTTAATCACAGGTTGTGCTTGTTGCTTCCATAATGAGCAACTCTAGGAAATGTTAGTCTTTGCCTCGTAGTTTCCTATGTCTGGATGGATATGCCCTTATATTTGTTTTTATATTATATTTCTAAACTCGGAGTAGGGCTTCCAAAACATTTTGGGTTATTTAATACTTAACTTTGTTCACTAAGTTAATGCACACAAAATATGCTCAAATTACATAATTTAAATCTGAGGTCTAAATCTATTTCAACCTCAAATTTGGACAGTGATGTCTTAAGTCTGCCCTTCTAACCGTTTCAACTTTCAATATGTAGGGCTGTAATTCCTACTTTCTGGAGAAACATAATCATAATTTATAAGCTAATATACTCTGTCGTATATTTGAGTATTTTTATTTTTTGGATTATTACCTGTTAATCTTCCAAATGGTATATATAAAATACTCAACTTACCCATTTATACACTTATTCCAAACCATTTTTCTTTTTCTTTTTGATTTTTCTCATATTAGAGTTATTGGCCCTTTTTTTTTTTTAATTTACTGCAAAACACATCTTTTTATTTTTATAAAAATATATTATGGTTTCCTTTGACAATTTAAAAATGTGAAATAATGAATTATACTGAATAATTTAAATAAAAAAAATAAAATAACCGATGAAATAGGATTTTTTTTCTTTTTTCTTCTTATGAACTCTGCAAGGTTTTTAAATTGGATTACAAGTAGGCAAAATATAATATTTAGTCTCAATATTTTCCATTTTTTCTTCTTTTTTTTTTTATTAGGATCCTACACTTATGTTTTGACCTATTAAATTTCTATAATTAATTTTTATTTATATTACACTCTTTTTGTGAGTTATGTTGAAATTGAGAGTCATTTATATGACATCAATGAATTATGTTTCCATCATTAATATGAAAGAGAAATAGCAAAATTTTTAAATTTTAAATTTTGAATAAGAATTCTTAAAAACTTACACATTCTCTTACCTGTCAATGATAAAACCTTAATTTATTAATATTATAAGATCTTTAATTGGACATGACAAATAAAATGGTCTAATATCGTTTACAATCATAGAGATCTTGTCATGTGAGTTTGTGTTCAAATGCTTTTATTTATTTTCATTATTTCTTTAGTGAAATATTTTTGAACAATATCTGTCTAATTATTATTGATATGATAAATTTAAGTGGAAAAATTTAATGGGCTTGATTAGCTACATTTATCAACATAGCAAAATTAATGGTTGCAGTTGCATCTTTTGGACTGATGGTCTAGTTTAGGAAACTTTATTATTTGAAGGGGAACTTGTACTTGAAGCATAATTTGAACAATGTTGAACAAAATTTTACATAATAGCACAAATTTGCATTCATATATTATTTTAAATATTAAAACCTACTTGTCACTTTGGGGCATCTTCTGTCCATTTTGTATTTTAAGTTCTCATTTTCTTGATGTAACAAGCATAGAGATGAATGTCCGGCATAGTATAAATTCTACTATATTAATGTCTTCTTTAACATGCTTAGTGTAAAGAAGTTAACTAGGCTACTAGTTTTTGCTTCATATCAAGTCTTTTAATCTTTTATGTCACCATTAATTACTGATATTTCTTGTCACTACAAAGACATTTTCATCCTTAAGCCCAATTCTTGGATTCATGGCATAGTTGTTATCTAAATTGGCATCCCAATTAATCCTTTCTGAAGTGAAGCACATGAATAAATATTTTGTTGTCAATGACATACCCAAGTTTGTTGACATTTTTTAGTTATTACTTTCTTTTATTAGTTTAGTGTATGAGCGACTTAAATCTCATATGCATGTTTGGTGGAGATAGATGGTTTCCATTTGTTGTACTTGCCTATTTTGTATGGTAGAATGTCTTTAAAGGATAGTTAAATGAAAGGATAACATTAACATGTATTTTTGCTCTTTATTTAGCAAACATGATCTTTAAATCTTATTGATTTATTTTAATTTCATTGCATTGTTGACTTCTGGAAAATAGATTATTTGGTGCAATTGTTTGCTTAGCATCAGGGATTTTATTTGCATGATATTTTCAAGATCCAATTGGATCAACCACTGTGATGTGTTTTACCTTTGGTGTCTGCTAGTAACTCTAGATCCTTGATCTCCATATCATTGTTTTGACTTGTGGATTGATGAAAATTTTATTTTGTGTGTGCTTATAGAGAATCTTTTTGTGGAAAAAATGGCATGGAAGTGATATTCAAGTTGTTGACATCAATAAATCATGAGTGGATTAGTTCAATTGTATTGGTTTGGACTAAAATTCTATTTTAAAATGTAATAATACCTTTGGTTAAGTTTACATGTAATAACCTTGTGATTTTAAGTTTATCTATACTTTGGGATACTGCAAATTATAGACTTAAGTAGAGAAATATATGACATGTACTCAAACAATTGTGTTTCATATCAAATTGAAATTAAAATTTCTATTTCATCATGACTTGCTTTAAAAAAATATTTATATTTCATCAAATTGAAATCTAAACTAAAAAAATAAATTAAACTATAGAAATATTATAAGTTAAAAAAATACAAAGATTGGCGACGGATAAATTTGTCACTAAACGTTTGTCTTCAATTAGCAACAGACTAAGAATTTCTCACTAAATTATGCCCTCAGAATGGATCAGACAAAAAAATATGAAATAAATGATATGTTGCAAATTTGTCACTGACCTTGGTTGCTTAACCATATTTTAGTGACTGAATATTTGTCGCTAATGTTAGCGACAGATAGCATATCCAACACTATAAATTTTTTGAGGACAAAATCTGCAACAGATAAATTTCGTCATAAATTCATCACTAAGTTCTATGTAATGAATTTTTAACTTTAGTAATGGATTTTTTCCATTGCTAAATGATATTTTTCTTATAGTGCTTTTAGTAAGGGAGTTTCTCTTAGTAATAGAGAGTTTATTAAATGAGCTCTTGGCATGCAAAAGGTGGATTCTATGCTAGTTATCTTGGCATTCTAGATTTAATTATTAAATCCAAAAAATATATCTTCAACTCCTTGAAAAATAAATTTGGAAAAAATTGAAAATATGAAAAGAGAAAATTCTTTCAAAAGTTGGTAAGGAGGTGTTGATTAAGTCCATAGCCCAATCTATCCCAACTTACATTACAAGTTGTTTTTTCTTCCTAAAACATTTTGTGAAGAGATTCATGGTAGGACAAGCAGATTTTGCTGGGGTAAAGTGCAGAATAAGAAAAAAAATTCATTAGGTTAAGTGAGACAAGCTTTATTTGGCTAAAAATGCTAAGGGTGTCACGTCTGCAATCTAAATCCTGACAGTAACCACATATTTTAGTCATTTGTACCCCAATACAGAGGCGTACCAATTAGAATCTAAATATGGATAAATAAGTGTGAGAAAACTACTTTCATATGATAATAAAAATTCATAATATGAAAGTTTAATTGAATTGATCAATTGTTGCGATTTCATGATTGACACGCAAATTGAGACAACATTGATGGCTTGAAATACGAGATTTTTGTCTAGCAGTAAAAATATGATTTAAGTATATCAAAATGTATGAGATATTATTTTAAGACAATAGATGGAGTTATAAGCTGAGATTTTAAGGTTTAGGACCTGAATGGTGGAAATACGATCTCCCGTGGGGTTTATGATCCAATTTTCTGATTGAGAGTTAAAGAAATATGTTCACGATTGCAAAGGTACCGATGTGTTTGCAATTAAATTCTAAAATTTTCAAAACTAATAATTTATAAATTATACTATGGATAAAATTTTACGAGCATGATTTAGAAAAATAACTAAATCGCAAAAATATAATTTTCGTATCGATAATCGTTTTGAAAAATTGAGAAAACCATCTCGAAATTTTTTTTTGAGGATATTGTACACTCAATTTGAGTAGATAAGATAATTTCGGATATGAAATTTAAGAAAATAAATTTATTCAATAATTAAATTGAAAAATTGAAAAGTTTGGTGAAAAAGTCCAAAGTCAATGTTTTTTTTAAAATTAATTTGAATAAAAGCCAAAATATCTTCATGATTAATTTTAATTGACCAATAGGAGCTTAGATTAAGCTTAGTTAAGCATTAATCAAGTATAAAAGTAAAAAAATAAAAAACAAAAAAATGAATAATGTCATTAAAAAAACAAAAAACTTATCTTCTTCCCCACACCCTTCCATGACCGAACCTCTCTCTTTCTCTTCTCTTGATTTTCTTTCATTTTATTTTCTTAAATTCATAATATTCAAGCATTAAAGAACAAAGATTTAAGTGAACAAGGGAAATAAATTTATTTGAGCTAAAAGAAATTTGGCAAAAATTCCAAGAAATTTTGAGGTAAGGTTTTCAACATTTTTCTTTCAAATTTTCATGAATCTAAGTTGATTTGAATAATTGTTGTAAGTTGATTTTAAGTTTGATGATAATTTGGAGTTGAATTAGTGTTATGAAAAAATTAGAATTTTGTAGAAAAATTAGAAAAAAATAAGAAATGAGTAGAATGAGACTTGAGGATGATAAATATGGTGAGATTTTGATAAGAATAATTTTTTATAATTATGGTCAAATTTTTGAATAATTATTTTGAAGAAGTTTTGCCTTAATATGATGATAATAGAGCTATATGGAATGTTTGGAAGTAAAAAATAATTTTTAGAATGGAAGAAAAATTTAATAGAATTTTTAGTGAATTTTTTTATTTTTGGCATAACTATTGAATTTTTTTTGGGAATTATTGATTATAATTTTGATGAAATTAATGATGGAAAATAGAAGATAATGGGTCAAAGAAATTGTAGGAATTTAGTTGAAATTTTTAGACTATTTATTGAGTTAATAGGAATTTTTAAGTTGGAAATAGAGTTTTGGAGAAAAAAATAGAAAATAAAAATATGAAGGAAAAATTAAATAAATTGAAGAGAAAAAATTAGAAGAGAAGAGAAAAATTAAATTAATTTAAAAATTTTATATTAGTAGTGTGTAGTGTGAAATAAGACTAGTAGAAAAATACCCGTAAACATGAGAGCCGGAGAAATTAAATGGGTTGTTTAATTTTTATTTTAATTTAGTAATTTTTATTGGCTCGGTAATCAATTAGAAATTTAATAGTTATTCAAGTGCACCATTAGATCAGACACCAGAAGTAAGAAGAGGAAAGGAGTCGACAGTCTACAACAAGTTACCATAAAAGTTTGTGCATTAACTTATAATATAGGTCACTTGTGATTTAAATTGATTTTTATATATTTTTTGAAATTAAATTTATTTACATTTTAGAAAAATATTAAATGTTTACAAAGTTCGTGAAAATATATTTTATGATAAAAATAAAATGTTTTGGTATAGAAATTACATTGGTATGAAATAAATACATTGATATGAAATTTTAATGAAATAAATTTATTTTTCTCCATGTGGTGAATTTTTATACTATTAAATAATTGTATGAGAAATTGATAACGATTTCTATAAAAATTTTGGTAAGATAAATATTTTATATATGTCAATGAACTCATATATTAGCCTAGATAGTAAAATAGGGAACTGTTAGCATGACAATAGAGAAAAAATTTTATGGTCTCTAGTTATTTTGGTCATAAGAGATATTGTATGACTCATGTGATTATTTTTGACTTTACATATAATTTAATTATTGATCATGTGATTATCTTTGATTAGAAGATATTATTTGGGGTTATTTGATTATCTTTAACTCTGGTTTTGTGGTTATTTTGGATTATTAAATTTCTGTCATTTGACAGTACCTCTTGTTTCCCTAGGAGTTAGATAAAAATTTTATTTTAATGAATGATTAAAATTTTTATTGCATTTATTATATATTTGTTGTATTAATACCAATGACTTTAGTTTTAGAAGATTTTGTTTAATAATTTATATCTACTTTTATGTATAAGTAAATAATTTATTAATAGTTTTGATATATAAAAATTTTTTTCAGAATTTTGTTAATTTTAAAGTGTATATTTTCATTCAAAACGACTTTTATTATAAATTTTTGCACCATTGAGTTTTATACTCAGCGTTGTAATTTGGTTTTAGCAGAAATAAGTAGCGACAGATGTTTATATAAAAATTGTTGCTAGTATCAGTGGATTCCACTTATAGAGTCGAGCAACAGTGAAAATCACCTCAGAAGGGTGGATTTTTGCTATATATATATATATTCTATATCTTTTGCTTGACTTATTTTAATATATATATATAAGTTATTTGCATGAGAATGTAAATTAAGACTATCATATGAGAATAGTGAGAGAACAAAATTTTATTTTATTTTGTTACTGTAATATATTATTATTAAGTTTTATTTATGACAATATATATATATATATATATATATATATATATATATATATTCTTTAATAATGTATTATTTCAAATAAATTTTTCATAGCATTTCTTATATAACAATGTACGATGTATATGAGTAGATAAAGGATATTACAAGGGGCTTAGGGTTCTCTCTTTACAAAAATCATAAAGGTAAAGTATTTTCTTAGATTAGACTTTATGGATGCAAAGGTTTGCTATAAACCCAACTTGTTTTGGTGTGATATTCAAGAAGCCAAGTGGATTATTCTATCAAGTATTGCATAGAGAATTGGAGACTCATGGGTCAGTGATTAGCATTTGGGATGACAAATGGTTATTAAATTGTCTCACCTGCATACTACTAGTCCAAAGGGTTCTTCCTAGGATGCTCATGTAAATTTCCTTATTGATCCAAGCTTAAATCTTGGAAAAGGGATTTTTATCAAATGGGTGTTCCTCTTATTTGAAGATGAGAACATATTAAATATTCCTCTTAGTTTTCTTCTCCCTATTGATATTAGATATTGTCCGACTGAGAAAAATTGAGTTTATTCTGTGAGATCTGATTACCACTTAGAGCTTCAACAGTATTTTGCAATTAATGATCGACCTAGCTCTTCAAATGCGATAAGTAGCGATTGGGGTGTTATTTGGAAAGTTTCTATTCCACTAAAAATTAAACATTTCTCTTGGAGAATGATTCATAGGTCTCTCCCTATTATGGATAATTTAGCTAAAAGGGGTATCTTATGCAACCAGATATGTTCTTGCTGTAAGACCACAAATGAACCCACTTGCATGTGTTTAAAGTGTGTCTCTAGGTTAGAAGCCTATGGTTAAATTTCAGCCTCAACTTTAAGAGTGATCTAATCCATTGTGCTTCTATATCTAAGTGATTTTTTTTTGTTTATAAAGTCCTTAATTTTCAAGCTTTGCGTGGTTTTGTTGCATACCATGGGAGATATGGAATGATTAGAAGAATGTGCTTAAAGAAGATTTGGGTAAATCTTAGTCACTTACTATGAATTTCACAACTGACTTAAAGTGTTGAATTTCTTAAAGTTCGTGATGGTACTAAGGCAAAAGTCAAAGTATCATCTTTTTATTCTTAGAAGCACCATGTTTTGGGTTATGTAAAGTTAAATGTCAATGTAACTATTTTGAATAACTCTTGCAAAACCGGTTGGGGTGTTGTTGCCCAAAATAATAACCAAGAATGGGAGAGGGTTGAATTGGTTGACGAATAAAAATTATTTGAAAAAAGAAGCAACTAAATAATGAATGATGAAAGGAAGAGGAATATAGTGCACATAAGATTTATAGAGGTTCGGGTATTAACAAATCTTACTCCTCTTCCTAATCTCAATTGGGTATGTCACTAACACTTGAAGTGTTACAATGGAGTTTTATCTCTAGCTCATTCTCAATTATAGCATTTCTCTCTTGGTAACACATAACCTATAAACAACCCTTGTATTTTAATGACTAACAAAATAACTAAATCCCTGTGTTTTTTATGGCTCACACAAAAAATCTTATAAATGTTTCACTCATAAACCAACTCACTCAAACTCACTTTTGAGTAATTGATTATAAAATGAAAACACTCACCAACCAAAATGCTCAACAATTATGAGCAATTTATGGTTTTACATTCTCAAATAATGAAAATTGTTGAATAAAAAATAAATGCACAAAGCTATACTAGATTAAAAGAATGAATGATTTTTTTTCTTACTTGTAGAAGTCATTACTTGTAGAAATCATAAATGTATTGTATTTATACTTACAAATCAAATATAACCATTTTGGGGTGCATTTAATGTGAAAATAGTCATTCAACTGTTTTTCCGTTTGTGTCTGATAAGTTACTCTCTCTAGGGTCACAGACGTGACTGATTCTTCATGGTCGTGACTGTTTTTCGTACCCATGAATGAAATCTGTGCTCTGGCCATGACTCATTATGTCTGAAAATGAATGGTCATTCACGGGCGTGACTTTATCAATCTCATGATTAGGTCAATGTTTCACTGCCATGAATGTTTGAATGAACAGTCATGGTGCTTACTTATTTCATAGGCATGAAGAGCTATTTTTATAGGGGTAGTGATCATTCACCACGGGCGTGACTCTTTGCATTTTATTAATATTTTGATCTTCAATTATTCTCTTTCAACTTGCTTCAAGGTTTTAGGAAAACATAACCTGTTTAACACACTTAGAGCACAAAATGTGCTTAAATTCCTTGTTGTCTAATTATTTGTTATCATCAAAATGGCAGAAATATCTCTCAAGGTTCAACAATCTCCTCTTTTTTTATGGTGATAAATAATTAAACAATATAGGATCTAAAGGGAAAATAAAATTTCTCCCCCTCAATTAATGCTTAATAAACATGAATTATAATAAGTACAAGATGTAAAATAAGCTTCATAAGATATTGAAATAAGCAATAAACATAGCATTCATATCAAGATAAACAAAGTATTCATGCCAAGTATATGAAGGGTATATTGCAAGTTGATTAGGCTAAGTCATATTTGCATTCAACTTAACATTTTCATTATTCTCCCATTTTATCACAATCAAAAAGAGATAAGACAAAAAAGAATAAAATAAAATAAAATATATATCATTACATAAACAAAAGATTTACAAGTCACATGAGTTGTAAAAAAATAAAAGAGACTTGCCTAAACATAAAAAGATAACATGATCCTAAGGATCCTAATACATAAAAAGTAAAAAAAAAAGATAATGACAGTTATGGCTTGAAGCCAGACATCTGCTTGCGAAGACGAGCTACCCCCCTCCACGAGGCTATTAATCCTAGACTTTACAAAGTCTTTGAGGTTTTCCAACTTTGCATCATTTGAGTCCTGAAAAGTGTTCATGCTTTCCTGAAGCATGTCAAAGCGAGGAGTCAAAAGTGCAGCAATCTACTGTGCCAAGTATGGCGGAGGTGCCAAAGAGGTCTTGATGGTAAGAGGAGCATATAGAACAACTAGAGGTGGAGTCTCAACACAGGCTCTCTTCCTCTATTGGAACCCTTATAGTCCCATTTTGAATTCCTTGAAATCTTCAGGCTTCCATGCCACCCCTTCTATTGGGGTGATAAAGCGATAAGACACTTCATCCTTATGGTGGACTCCAATTACTACTCCCATATTGTAAACATGATTGTTAAGGTCCAAAAATCTCAGTTCTACCACCAAATGAGTCACATAAGTTCCAATAAGAATGTCTCCTGATGACTATAAGGCAATGGAAGGTAGGTGAGAAGCAAACCACCAGGATAGTGCCATGAGCTCACTTTTTTGAGCCATATCAAACAAAAGCAATTCAGACTTCTGAATTGAGTCATTGCTATCACCCCAAGCAAAGATGTTGTAGGTGAGAAACCGGTGAATGTAGTGAAGCACTGGTCATATTAGGTGTGTGCTCTTCATCTTCTTGACATCCCAGCTGTAGTCATTGCCAAAATAGGACCACACATTGTGAGGGTAAAATCCAGCCTCATTGTCATCGATCAATCTCTCATGCGGGATCTTGAAATTCTCTTCGAATTCAGTGACAATCAGGGTTTTCTCCTATTTGCAGAGCTGGAAGGAGATTTTTCCAATCAGAGAGACCTACAATGTGCTAAGAAATTCCAAAGTCGGCTACCAAAAAATGGGTCATTAGATGTCAACAAACTCCAGCAAGCCGCACTTGCATAGAAAACCTTCATGTCGGAGGTAAGACCCAATGTCTTGACACACCTCTAATCGACGATCCTCATTGAAAGTTTGAGAGGAAAAGAAAACTATAGCTTAAAGTTTCAAATCGAACACTAAAAGTCATAAACAAAAGTGATTGAGGTGTTTGGTGATTGATTTCAGCAAGGATATGTGGTAAAAAGGTATTAAAAAGGCCAAATTTGGTCGGAATGGATGAGAAATTGCGACTGTTGCGAGTTTGAAGAGAGAAAATGGAGAGAACAATAAAATTTAGGTTATATTTCGATCGATTCATGGCTTTGAATTAATGTTCACAGGCGTCAATGATCATATTCACAGTTAGGCAAGGTAGTAACTTAAATCGTGACTTAGGGCGTGAACAATACTGCCTAAAAATTGAGGCATTTTCACGGACGTGACACTGAATAGTCACAGGCATGAACAAAGTCTGTCATGAGATCAAACTGTGATCTAAAGCATGACACAAGCTGTGATCAAATCTGTTGGGAAGAATCAATATTCAAGATATCCTTGAGTACCTCAAGTCTAAGGATACTACACCATTGCTATGATGAGACTATCATTGACATTTGAATATATTATCCATATGATTGTCTTATAGTTGGTCATCCAATGTACTTAGCTACACTTAGCAAGCATCCACATGTTAACTCTAAACATCTCATGTTTATAGATTATGAGATCTACTACTCGATCCAATCAAGAAGTGTAACATGTGCTAGTCTGTCTGGATTAATAATGTCTCGTCTCATTAATTCTATGACTAAGGATAATTTTGATACTAACATAATTACACATGATAAAAATCTCAATATCATGATCTCATCATGATTTCTTTCATGCTATGTTATGTATCAAGGACTTCATTAATTGATTTAAGATCACTTATCAATTCATATATCAAATGAACATCAAATTAATGAAAAAACCTTTTATTAATCAAATAAATTTGTACAATAAGTGCTAAAGGTGATTGCCTTTAGAGCACTCCTCTAACATACTTACTGACATGTAAGAAATCTAGTTGTGAACTCTGTGATGTCTTTCTTCATCCCTGACCACTAATACACCCATTTCAAGTTCTGTTACATCTTGTTACTTTTTGGGTGCATTGCAAATCTCGTCTTATAGGCATTTCTCATAATTTTTTGTCTCAACTCTGAGACATTTGCCACATATAACCGGTCATAGTAGTGTAAACTACCATCTGGCTCGACTGAGAAATCCATTCTCTCCCTCTTAAGGACTAAAATGACCAATTCCACTGACTTGCCATCAAGTTTTTCTACATCTCTAATCTCTTGACCTATGATTAGTCGGATGTGCAACTCTGCCAAAGTCTTCCTACTGAGTGCATCGACCACCACATTTGCCTTTCTTGGATGAAAATCAATCACACAATCGTAATCCTTTATCAACTCTAATAATCTTCTTTGCCTCAAATTCAAATGTTGTTGTGTGGGAAGATACTTCAAACTCTTGTGATCCATGAAGATGTGACACTTCTCTCTGTATAGATAATGATGCCAAATTTTCAATGCAAAGACAATGGCCATCAACTCTAAATTGTACATTAGATAGTTCTTCTTGTGATGCTTGAATTGCCTGAATGCATAAGTGACAAATTTCTCTTCTTGCATTAACACGCAACCTAGTCTGTTGTGTGATGAGTCACTATAAACAACATATTCCTTATCTGAAATTGGTTGTGTCAATATTGGAGCTTCTGTCAAAAAGCTCTTGAGCTGATCAAAACTGTTCTTACGCTTATCTATCCATTCGAACTTGATATTTTTCCACAACAACCTAGTCAATGGAGAAGCTATCATAGAAAACCCATTGATAAACCTTTTGTCATATCCTGCTAAGTCAAGAAAACTCCTGATTTAGTGACATTCCATGGTTGTTTTCAATCCAAGATCGCCTCGACCTTGCCTAGATCCACTCTAATCCCATCGACCGATATCACATGCCCGAGAAAGACAACCTATTCTAGTCAAAACTCACACTTAGAGAGCTTAACATATAGCTTTTGCTTTCTAAGAGTCTGGAAAATTGTTCTAAAGTGTTGTTCATGTTCATTCTTACTTCTCGAGTACATTAAGATATCATCTATGAAAACCATAACAAACCGGTCTAGAAATGGTATGAAGATCCACTTGAGCATTGGTCAATCCAAAGGGCATAACCAAAAACTCGTAGTGACCATATTTGGTTCGAAAAGTGGTCTTTTTGACATCACATGCATTGATTCTCAACTGATGGTATCCCGATCTGAAATCAATCTTAGAGAAAACCCCTGCACCTCTTAACCGATTGAATATATCATCAATCTGTGGCAACGAATACCTGTTCATGATGGTCACCTTGTTTAATTGACTGTAGTCTATGTACAACTTCATAAATCTATATTTCTTCTTGATGAACAACACTGGTGCACCACATCGAGATACAATCAGTCTGATGAAGCCTTTACATAACAGTTCCTATAAATGCGCCTTTAACTCTTTCATCTCTGATGAAGCCATTTGATATGGTATCGTTGATATAGAAGTAGTACCCGAAGTAAGCTCAATTGAGAACTCTATCTCTCTTTCCAGAGGCAGCCTTGGTAATTCATCTGGAAACACATCTGAAAACTCTTCCAATGTCGAAATATCCCTAAGATCTAGGTTCTCCCTCCTATTGTCAATCATGTGAGCCAAATAGGCTACACACCCCTTTCTGATCATCTTTTGTG
This sequence comes from Triadica sebifera, assembly GCA_023653625.1. Taxonomy (NCBI): domain Eukaryota; kingdom Viridiplantae; phylum Streptophyta; class Magnoliopsida; order Malpighiales; family Euphorbiaceae; genus Triadica; species Triadica sebifera. The sequence goes on from CM042900.1 coordinate 23,012,397, forward strand.
CTTTCATCATGAAGATGATCTTTGTTTATTGTGAGGATCTATCCCCCTGAACAACCACTATCTCATCTTTTGACATTCTCAATTCAGCTGTCTTTATCTTGTAATCCACTACTGTACCCTACCGAGAGAGCCAATCCATATCCAGGATAACATCATACTAATGAAAGGGCAACTCAATCAAATCTGCCATGAAATCTTCCATTGAACCATAATCGAACAATCCTAATAACTTGGTTCACCACTATACTATGCCCCAAAGGGCTAGTCACCTCTATTTCATAATCTAATCTCTTTGATAACATGTTAAACCACTCAATTAGGTTGGTACATATATAAGAATGTGTAGAACTCAGATATATCAAAGCAATTAAAATTGTTATAAAGAGAAAAAATGTACTAATAACTATGTTTGATGCACTCAGATCCTTTTTGGCCTTTATAGCATAGGTCCTCATTGGTGCTCTACTAGGTCTTAACCTGTTCACTATTTCTGATATGACTGGTCTAGAGCCACTTCTACCTGAACTGGCTTATCCCCATCTTTTAGCCTGTGTCAGCATCGAACTCTAAGTCTGATTGGGAGCCTCAACCATCTATAAAAGACAATCCTTTCTATAGTGGTCTCGAGACCCACACCTTTAGTAAGACCATGTGCATCCCTAGCACTCTTCTTGGTGTTTCGACCATATAATACACATTTCGGTGTTTCTTTTCTCCGCATCTAGGGCTAACTACTGGCAGTTGCTGAAACTATTCCTGTTGATGGTGCCTGCCTAGTATACCCTGACTATCCTCGACCTTGATTCTATCTTCTAGAATGAAAGGATCTAGAACTGGTGTGAGCTTTCATGCTTGATATTTGTGCAACACTGTATGTTGACCCTTTGGAGTCTTTCCTGGATGCCTCATATGGTCTCATTGAATCCTCTTCTCAATACTAATGGCAATAGACACCAACTTAGAAAAATCCTCCATCTGGAGTGAAAGTACATGAACCCCGATCTTGTCTCTTAGACCATTCTCCAATTGACAGTATTTGTCCATTTCATCCCCTACAATGCCAGATGCATACATGTTCATTCTAGTGAACTCTTTCTCATACACTGCCAGAATCATGTTCCCTTGCTGTAGTTTCAAGAACTCTTTCTTCTTCTCATCAATCTACACTCTTGGTAGGTACTATTTTTTAAATTTAGCCACAAAAAAAACCTATGTTAGTGGATTTGGAGTTTGAAGCTTCTAACGAATAGACTTTCACCAATTGTAGGCATGCCCTTCAGGAAGTGAAACAACATACCTAATCATATGCTCCTTAGCACATTCAGGCTCCTTAAAAACCCTCTCAGTCTTCTCCAACCAGTATTCTACATCTTTGGGATCATCATCCCTTCTGCCTGTGAAATCTATGGCCTCATACTTACGAAGCTTGTTAATCTGTGATCTACACTTCGGTGGTGAATGAGGATGTGGTGGAGGTGGCAGTGGTGGTGGAGGAGGTGGTGGTGGTGGCATAGCCTCTACTAACCACTGTAATAGAGCAGTTAGGTTCTGCATCAAAGGATTCTAAGCGAGATCCTTCTGGCTAGCCCTCGGCTACTATAGAGGAGGTGCGCCAGTTTACCCTTGAACACTAGTTTGGCTCGACTGATTCTGAGCCTTTATATTTGGAATACTGTTACTCTTGCTCTCATTATATGGTTCAATCTTCGTACTCTCTCTATATCCTACACATCGATAGAGAATAGCCCACACTAGAGTCATACAGCCATACAAGATAACACTTGCACACGTGATACACCCATCCCATCTAGGTTTAGAACCGCCTAAACCTAAGCTCTGATACCACTAAATGTAACACCTTTTGATATAATTAAGAGTATTCTCAAATATATCAAAAGATGTTATGATGCACATGGATTTAAAATGTCGTAATTTAAAACTTTCATGCACCATGACCATGATGCATTAAAAAACTTGGTTTAAATTAATGTTAAATACATTAATTAGATGAGCAACATTAGCTTAAAGTTATACAAAAATGAGTAGTTATAAAACTACATGTTCCAAAAATACAATATGTAAAACTATAACTACCCTAATCCAAAAAACAACCAAAAATACAAGTGCATCACCCACCCCAAACATATATATCATTGGCTCTGATCGTTGTGCGTCCTTCTCTATCACTCCCCTCGTAAGATCCAAACCTACATATGAAAAACTCATATGCTAAGCAACTCATGCCTAGTTGTACAGAACAACATGCAAGCACACCATACGACAAACATATAATATGCATGATATACTCATCAAGTTACTATAACAACTTACCTTGAAGTCCGCACAAGCACTACCTTGCATACTACATGACATACCATAAATATCTCGCATATATAATGCACACCATGAACATGGTATATCAAACAATCACTCAATATCATACAAATGCATACCACACATAATATAATTAACTATCTTACATTTGCCTATCTTACTCATAACTAGACTAAAATGGATACAAGTACTCTACGACTCTTGCTAGAGTTAGCATAAAACCCACCGAGAAAGCTCCCATTACTTATCTCTGGGCCTTCAAATATAACCCATCGAGGAAGCTCTTATTGCTTACCTTTAGGCCTTCAAATGTCTTAACATAAATCAATCGAAGAAAAATGAGAGTACAAAACAACTATGAGGGAAGCCCACCTGGCTAGGCCTCGAGCCTTTAAAATATCTTGTTACTCTTTAAAATATCTCAATCGTAACCAATATGTCACCCGGTATTAATCTCCCCCTTAATGACATATCATCTATCCTAACTCTAGTCATAATTAAAGTATTGGGCTTACAATTTTACAACACATACCACATATATTTTCATATTATTGGTTATCCATATTTTACAAATATACCATGATTCCCATAATCATTTCCACAACATGTATTTTCGTATCATGCTATAAGTATACGACCATGACTTACCTCCTCATAATGAATCAATTTTGATTCATATGTAAGCATATAAGTTTTTCAATATAAACATCTTCACGCCCGTAAACAACCTTTTACGATTGTGAATAAATCCTTCACGTGTAGTATACCTATAAACTAAACCGTGATTCAACGACAAATTTCACGGTCGTGATCATCTTTTTACAGCATGAATCTAAGCAATGAATTAACCCGTGAAACAACCTGTGATAGAGGTTGTTTCATCAACAACCATTAACACGACCTTCACACCTGTGAACAACCAGTTCATGGCCATGAAGCTGGAAAATTTCCAAAAAATAGAACATCGCAACTTCATTCAATTCTTACATGCAATATTCTTTACGGTTAACCAATATCAGCCACACTATCAACATTCCAGCATGCATTTAAGCCATATATCATAACCATATACTTCATAACTATTAACATTAACTAGAATAACTCATCAAATACCTTAATCTAACCATGTTCATAAAAATTTTCATTATGCATATCAACCCCACATTTTATGATTTAGCTACTCTTTGATCATTTACACAATGTATCTAAAGCAAATAACATAGAAATGTAAAATAATTGTCTTAGGTGTTTGTTCTGTACAAACCTTGTACCTAGGATGGAGGGATCTACTACTCTACCTCTTCAAGCTTGTCCCCTCCCTTAGAATCAACTTCTAGCTCTCTCTCCAGATCCTACCAAGATGAAGAATGCTTTTTTAGTCTCTAAAAGTCAAACCAAACCCAGAAGAACTCCAAAACTGAACTCTCACACACTAGTTCACAACTCTCCTTTTACCCTTACAAAACTAAACCTTCAAAGCTTTAACAATGGTGGAAAAAGATCTCTGATAGTGAAGGAGATGAAAAAGTGTGTGTTAGGTCGGTTATAGGGATATGAGCATAGTTTTAAAGGAATATAGCAGTGAGAAAATTGCGACTGTCTTACTTAACCTGTCTGCCCAGGCTTTAGGGGCATGAACCACTCCTTCACGGACGTAAAGAAATTCATGGTCATGAAGAAACTCTTCACAACTTCAAACTAAAATATGATATTCACGGCCGTGACACCCATTGTCAAGGGTGTGAAACATATGATTTCAGTAACACTTAACTTCCAAAACTTCACTTAACTCCTAACTCTCACTAACCAAGAATCTTAACTTATATACCCTAATTACAGGTGTTACAAAAAGTATGATTAAAGCCATTAAGGAAAACTCCAATATTTAAAATAATAAGAACAAAGAAAATAACATTAAAGCCTATAATATGCTAAAAGAATTAAAGAAAAGAGTAAGCATGCCTTCAGAACCTAGAGCTTTACACGGGTGCATCTGCTTTAGAGTAAGGTTTATTTCCTTAGTTGAAATAAAAGCCTTTTGAGAATCTACCGAGGCATCATCCAAAGCAAAATTAATAACATCAATGACGTCCTAGTTGAGAACTAGAGAAAAGCTCACTAAAAATACTCTTTCACTACTCTCAAAATACCTTCTTCCCCCTTCACCCAATTTACCAACACTATCCTTAATGCAATGAAACATGTTTCTTCTACGCCTCTTAGAAGATTTCCTATGAAATTTTTTTGTATTTCGGTCTCTCTCTTCTAACCACATAGCTCTAGACCTTTGTCTCCATATAACATCCTCTCTAAAAAGCAACTCTAAATGAACAAGCAGTGCCTGATTGCCTTATTAAGTCCAACTCCAAAATGGATCATTATGTCATTTCGTGTAATAGTATATCATAATAATTAAGTCTAACTCCACATAAAATGAACAAGCACTGCATCTATATTTAATAAGTGATAATTAGGTTAAACAAGTTACGCTTGAGAGATAATATTAAAAGTGACTATTGGGCTATGTCTGTTTACAATTAAAGGAGAATAAAATACGAAAAGTGAAAATAATTTATCATTATGGATAAAACAACAAAACTAAACTAAAAAAAATTTAATCCAAATCAAAATCTTTTAAAAAGTATCACCCACTTAATTTAATCTTTCAAAAACTACAATTATCTACAACACTATTAGAACCTCACAATTTAGTAGAATAACAGCACAAGAGATTGAAAGTGTAGTAGTAGTGCAGGATAATGAAATGTAACTTTTCTCATAATTTTTTTTTAATCAAAAAGCAGGTTATTGACAAATTTGATCCGTTACAAATCTATCACTACTTAGATTTAGTGATAAGTTTTCATCATCTAGCAATGAAATTTGATACTACCATCTTTGTATTGGGTAATCTCTCTTAGTTGAGTGTTTTGTTTAAAAACAAGAGAAGACATAAGATACACTGCTCCTTTCAAAGCCATTCTTCAAGAAGAGTTATATCTTTCCGGTGGATAGTTTTTGGAATAACAATGTTGAATTTTGAAAGATTGGTTTGTAAAATTATTGTTTTTCCTTTTATGTTTTAGAAACATATTTGAAACCAAAAGCATATACCATAACTTTGTAATGTATTTTCAAAATTAATGTTATTGAGATATATCCTTCAAGCATTTTGTAGTTATATATTTTAATTTGTAAAACCAATGAATGCAAAATTCCAGTGGATAATTTTTACAATAATAATGTGGAATTTTTGAAAGATCTATTTATAAAAGTAATGTCTCTCATTTTATGTTTGGGAAACGATGTTTGGAACCAAAAGCATAAACCATAACTTTGTAATTTATTTTGAATATTAATGTTATTGGGATATATCCTTCAAGCATTTTGTAATTATGTGTTTTAATTTGTAAAACCAATGAATGCAAAATATTTTTATCATTTAAAGTTACAGTGAAATTTTGATAACAATCAAAAGAAATTAATCCATTGCAAATACTGTATTCTATTTAACTCAATAAAGATTTTTGAAAATTTGTGAATCTAGTATCTCTAAGGACACACAATATGAAAATGTGTAATTCTTCTTTGGTAAGAGGTTTGATACCTATATAAATTAAACTTAATTGGATATACATGCATTATTTTTTTCTCTGTCTTTGAAGAGATTTGAATGAAAGAAAATGAATGGTCTCAAATGACTTTAAGATTTGGATATCCCTTTCTTTAGTTTTGATTATAAAATTTAATTTGAAAAGAAAAAATTAGAAATTTTGTAAATTTGATCTTGGAATTTTTTTAATATTGATCTTTTCACTATTAATTATCCTTTGGGATTCTATAGAATAACTAGTAGAAAAGTATGAAAAAAGTGATTCTACAAAATATCTGATTCATAAATTAGAACTTTTAATTTTGAAAAATTTCTTTTTTAAGCAGAATAAACATGAAAATGATTTATTGCTCTAGACGCCTAATAACAACGGATTATCCCAGCAATTATCATTACCTTGTTCAAAGATAGTTTTCTCTCCACTAAAATCTTTTAACCTATATAAATATATATTGTTAATTGAAAAGGAAAACTTTGACCAAAAAGAAAAAAAATAAAGGAAAAAAAGAAAAAGAATAAGTCGTAAGACCGGACCATTGCGTACTCATGTGTGCCTCTGCTTCCTCTCTGATCATATAATTTCTGTTTGAAAAATAAGCTTAAGACAGCAGCTATAAAATCATAGAAAATTAAAAAAAAAAATTAATTCTGAATATGAAATTCTTACACATGGACCATTTTATAAATATATTCTTGGACTTTGCTTACCTCTTTTATTTTCCTTATCAAATCTCAGTCATATCAAAATCTAGCTGAGCTGTGTTAATATTTATGATCTCCAAATGGCCTGGCAGTCAGGTTGTCACAGGTATTCAAATTTCATGGGATATTCATAGGAAATGACTTCAACATGATTTTGATCACAAATTGCTTGAGCTTAAATTTGATTAACTGTTCTGTTTGTAGTTGAATAAAATAAAATAAAATAAAATCTTAAAGCATTACCAATGTAATCCTTCCAGCATTATAGAAAAGTAGAGATGGTCAAGAGTTCCAAAGATAGTCAAGTTCTTTTGACAACAAAATTATAATTCATAGATAATAGTTTTGAATCACAACAATTTCTATACCGTTATTGCTATATATAAATATATAATGGTTCTTATAATTTACAGCTCAGGACACACATTAGGGGCAAGGTGGCAGCAGTGCGGCTGCCATAAGTGACCTTGTCAACAAAAATAAAACCCGCAAAACCTACAATTAGAGTTCGAGTACACCAGAAGAAGAAGATATGACAAAAGTGATGCCCCATTTTCACTGGGTCGGCACCATTTTTCTTTCTAGTCAAATGACCAAGATCATGGCATTTCCTGTGATGCTATCATACATACATACATACATATATATATATATATATGTATGTATATATAAAGTTTTAAATATTTATATTTGTATCTCTTTGGCTGCACCCTCACATTTGCAATGGCTAAAAACCCATCTGCAAATTCAGCAGCTTCATTCGGTGGGATTCATAATTTGGCATAAAATGTAGCCAAGCTATCCAGCTAGTGATCAGTGGCTGAACAGCCTCATCTTCCATCAAGCTCAGTTTGGTTGCTGTAAGAAACAGTTTAAGATGTTCCTTAGAAACGTTAAACAGTTATCGCCAAGATGTAGCAGCACAACAACATAAGTACACAAAAACAAAGATTAATGACTTGGATTCCGTGATTTGGGAAGAAATCGGAAAACAAAGAACATCATACCCTGACATGAGAATACAAATTATAACTGATTGATGCCTAATGCATGAGTTGCACAGTCAAATTTTTAAAATTTTACTATCAAATAAAGTTGAATTCTAGACACATCCTAAATTTTAGAATTGCCTAACTAAAAGCTGAATTCTGGACTTCATAAATTTTAGGATTATAGTTAATAAGTCTAACTTGGATTTGATTTCCAATTTCATGAAGATCCCATGACAAAGAGCACAAAACAAACAAATAGATAACAAACTTGAATCTTTTGAGCAATAAATGTTTAATTCTTTATTGCAATTTCTGTTTACTTCATATTGTTTCTCATACAAAAAAAAGAGGCCTTATTTTATTTTGATGCAACTGCTAAATAAAAATAAAAGGAGAAAAGAAAAAGGCAAAAAGAAAGCTGATTTGTTATGAGCTCATAATTTTAGCGCATGTTTACAAGTTAGAAGCAAGGCATGAGATATTAAGTGAGGAAAATCTGTTTTATGATTGATTGAAGTCGCCAACACTAGGTTGCCTGAAAGATCACAAGATTAAGCTATTTAGTCAGAATTCCATTTCATTCACCATTCCAAGTAAATGCATTTGTTTCAATATCATACAAATGCATACCACATATAATATAATTGATTATCTTACTTTTGTCTATCTTACTCATAACTAGACTAAAATGGATACAAGTACTCTGCGGTTCTTGCTAGAATTAGCATATAACCCATCGAGAAAACCCCCATTACTTATCTTTGGGCCTTCAAATATAACCCATCGAGAAAGTTTTTATTGCTTACCTTTAGGCCTTTAAATGTCTTAACATAAATCAATCGAAGAGAAATGAGAGCACAAAACAATTATGAGGGAAGCCCACCTGGCTAAGTCCCGAACCTTTAAAATATCTCGTTACTCTTTAAAATATCTCAATCGTAACCAATATATGTCACCCGGTATTAATTTCTCTCATTAATGACATGTCATCTATCATAACTTTAGTCATAGTTAGAGTATTTGGCTTACAATTTTACAACACGTACCACATATATTTTCATATTATCGATTATCCATATTTTACAAATATACCACGATTCCCACAATCATTTCCACAACATGTATTTCCGTATCATGCTATAAGTATACGACCATGACTTACCTCCTCATAACGAATCAATTTTGATTCATATGTAAGCATACAAGTTTTTCAACATAAACAGCTTCACACCCGTGAGAAACCTTTTACGACTGTGAATAAATCCTTCACGTGTAGTATATCTATGAACTAAACCGTGATTCAGCGACAAATTTCATGGTCGTGATCATCTTTTCACAGCATGAATCTAAGCAATGAATTAACCCGTGAAACAACCTATGACATAGCCTGTTTCATCAACAACCATTAACACGACCTTCACACCCGAGAACAACCAATTCATGGCCATGAAGCTGGAAAATTTCTAAAAAATAGAAAATTACAACTTCATTCAATTCTTACATGCAATATTCTTTACGGTTGACATCAGCCACACTATCAACATTCCAGTATGCATTTAAGCCATATATCACAACCATATACTTCATAACTATCAACATTAACTAGAATAACTCATCAAATACCTTAATCTAACCATGTTCATAAAAATTTTCATTATGCATATCAACCCCACATTTTATCATTTAACTACTCTTTGATCATTTACACTATGTATCTAAAGCAAATAACATAGAAATGTAAAAAAATTGTCTTAGGTGTTTGTTATGTACAAACCTTGTACCTAGGATGGAGGGATCTACTACTCTAGCTCTTCAAGCTTGTCCCCTTCCTTGGAATGAACTTCCAGCTCTCTCTCCAGATCCTACCAAGATGAAGAACGCTTTTTTAGTCTCTAGAAGTCAAACCAAGCCCAAAAAAACTCCAGAACTGAACTCTCACACACTAGTTCACAACTCTCCTCTCACCTTTACCTCTCATTTTACCCTCACAAAACTAAACCTTCAAAGCTTTAACAATGGTGGAAAAAGATCTTTGATGGTGAAGGAGATGAAAAAGTGGTGTGTTAGATCGGTTATAGGGGTATGCGCATAGTTTAAAAGGAATATAGCAGTGAAAAAATCACGATTGTCTTACTTAACCTGTCTGCCTAGGCTTCAGAGGCATGAACCACTCCTTCACAGTCGTAAAAAAATTCTTCATGGTCATGAAGAAACTTTTCACAACTTCAAACTAAAATATGATATTCATGGTCGTGACACCTATTGTCACGGGTGTGAAACATATGATTTCAGTAACACTTAACTTCCAAAACTTCACTTAACTCCTAACTCTCACTAACCAAGAATCTTAACTTATATACCCTAATTACGGGTGTTACAAAAAGTATGATTAAAACCATTAAGAAAAACTCCAATATTTAAAATAATAAGAACAAAGGAAATAACATTAAAGCCTATAATATGCTAAAAAGAATTAAAGAAAAGAGTAAGCATGCCTTCAGGACCTAGAGCTTTCTTTACACGGGTGCATCTGCTTTAGAGTAAGGTTTATTTCCTTAGTTGAAATAAAAGCCTTTTGCAAATCTACCGAGGCATCATCCAAAGCAAAATTAATAACATCAATGACGTCCTGGTTGAGAACTAGAGAAAAGCTCACTAAAAATACTCTTTCACTACTCTCAAAATACCTTCTTCCCCCTTCACCCAATTTACCAACACTATCCTTAATGCAATGAAACATGTTTCTTCTACGCCTCTTAGAAGATTTCCTATGAAATTTTTTTGTATTTCGGTCTCTCTCTTCTAACCACATAGCTCTAGACCTTTGTCTCCACATAACATCCTCTCTAAAAAGCAACTCTAAATGAACAAGCAGTGCCTGATTGCCTTATTAAGTCCAACTCCAAAATGGATCATTATGTCATTTCGTGTAATAGTATATCATAATAACAACGGATTATCCCAGCAATTATCATTACCTTGTTCAAAGATAGTTTTCTCTCCACTAAAATCTTTTAACCTATATAAATATATATTGTTAATTGAAAAGGAAAACTTTGACCAAAAAGAAAAAAAAAAAAAGAAAAGAAAAGGAAAAAAAAAAAAGAAAAAGAACAAGTCGTAGGACCGGACCATTGCGTAGCCATGTGTTCCTCTGTGATGATATAATTTCTGTTTGAAAAATAAGCTTAAGACAGCAGCTATAAAATCATAGAAAATTAAAGAAAATAATTCTGAATATGAAATTCTTACACATGGACCATTTTATAAATATATTCTTGGACTTTGCTTACCTCTTTTATTTTCCTTATCAAATCTCAGTCATATCAAAATCTAGCTGAGCTGTGTTAATATTTATTCTCTCCAAATGGCACCTTCTGGCAGTCGGGTTGTCACAGGTATTCAAATTTCATGGGACATTCATAGGAAATGAATTCAACATGATTTTGATCACAAATTGCTTGAGTTTAAATTTGATTAACTGTTCTGTTTGTAGTTGAATAAAATAAAATAAAATAAAATCTTAAAGCATTACCAATGTAATCCTTCCAGCATTATAGAAAAGTAGAGATGGTCAAGAGTTCCAAAGATAGTCAAGTTCTTTTGACAACAAAATTATAATTCATAGATAATAGTTTTGAATCACAACAATTTCTATACCGTTATTGCTATATATAAATATATAATGGTTCTTATAATTTACAGCTCAGGACACACATTAGGGGCAAGGTGGCAGCAGTGCGGCTGCCATAAGTGACCTTGTCAACAAAAATAAAACCCGCAAAACCTACAATTAGAGTTCGAGTACACCAGAAGAAGATATGACAAAAGTGATGCCCCATTTTCACTGGGTCGGCACCATTTTTCTTTCTAGTCAAATGACCAAGATCATGGCATTTCCTGTGATGCTATCATACATATATATATATATATATATATATATATATATATATATATATATATATATATATATAAAGTTTTAAATATTTATATTTGTATCTCTTTGGCTGCACCCTCACATTTGCTATGGCTAAAAACCCATCTGCAAATTCAGCAGCTTCATTCGGTGGGATTCATAATTTGGCATAAAATGTAGCCAAGCTATCCAGCTAGTGATCAGTGGCTGAACAGCCTCATCTTCCATCAAGCTCAGTTTGGTTGCTGTAAGAAACAGTTTAAGATGTTCCTTAGAAACGTTAAACAGTTATCGCCAAGATGTAGCAGCACAACAACATAAGTACACAAATACGAAGATTAATGACATGGATTCCGTGATTTGGGAAGAAATCGGAAAACAAAGAACATCATACCCTGACATGAGAATACAAATTATAACTGATTGATGCCTAATGGATGAGTTGCACAGTCAAATTTTTAAAATTTTACTATCAAATAAAGTTGAATTCTAGACACATCCTAAATTTTAGAATTGCCTAACTAAAAGCTGAATTCTGGACTTAATTCTTTATTGCAATTTCTGTTTACTTCATATTGTTTCTCATACAAAAAAAAGAGGCCTTATTTTATTTTGATGCAACTGCTAAATAAAAATAAAAGGAGAAAAGAAAAAGGCAAAAAGAAAGCTGATTTGTAATGAGCTCATAATTTTAGCGCATGTTTACAAGTTAGAAGCAAGGCATGAGATATTAAGTGAGGAAAATCTGTTTTATGATTGATTGAAGTCGCCAACACTAGGTTGCCTGAAAGATCACAAGATTAAGCTATTTAGTCAGAATTCCATTTCATTCACCATTCCAATTAAACGCATTTGTTCCAATTAAGCAATCCAAGAAACCTACTCTCATGGTACTGTTTCCGTAAGTAACATCTTATGTTCCTATTTTCATTTCTCATACAATCCGCCCACTAAGAAAAGATATTTTGCACTTTGCGGTGATATAGACATAATATGAGGGGAAAATGCAAAACCAAAAATGAACAAAAACATTTACTTAGTAAACCAGGGAAAAAAATTAGTTGAACTAACCCGGGAATACAAATGTTCATCAAACATGCTAATGGAACATGGTCCTGAGGAGGAAGTCCAACTACCAGGGGTGGTATCATATCCAGGTTTGGGAGCTTCAAAACTTCCATTGACATGAAAATCCACTGAGCTTTCTTGTAGGTTCAACTCTGCTGCTGGTTGGAATTTTGCATCATTCAGCAAATTGAGATTATATGGCAAGTAAGGATACTGCCCAGACAACTGCAGCCTCAATGATGCAGTTCCACTAAACTCATTAAGAATACCATTCACACCGTTTTCTGGACTGGAATTAGAAAGCTCAGAACTTTTTCCTGTGCCAAAATAACCCGAAAAACTGCCGAAGGAAGAACTTGCAGAACATTCAACATCCCTAAAGAGAGGAAAGTTCATTTGTTGGGTTGAGAATACATGATCAGGAAACCGCTATCTATAGAAACATATATTTTTGGAACAAATTAGAAGCTTCTTAATGGGCCCACTCATGACTCACCTATGAGGAAGTAGATTTGGATCATCTAGTAACACAATCTGTTGATTATCATTATTAGTAATCCACGGCATGGGTGGGAGCTGCTGCTCAGCAGCCATTCTGAAAGGTACATGGATGCTACTTTGGAACTGCAAACAATACGAGCTCACATCATATCTACTAATGGAGTGACCGAGGAAAGTCATTAAGGAAACATTAAGCCTCTGTATACCTGATTATTACATTCTAGTGACATAAGTTGCTGTTTTCCTAGATATTCCTGGCAAAGAGAAGTATTGTTAGTGCAAATATTAGCAATAATGAAGATTGAAGTCATTGTTCTCAATCTGTGAGTTGTCTCTTGTTAATTTAAAAATAGTACTGCTGTAAGCTTTATTTCAGTCAGCTAGTTAAAAACTCCAGGCACTCTTGTAACTTGGTGAGTTCAAATCATATTATTCCTTTGGTCCTTTCACAGAAGAGCTTTCCAAATTAAATAGAAATTGACTAGGGTATCAAACCATCTTCAGGCTCCTTAATCTACTCCTTTTTATTCATACAACCGTGGAATGGTATGAATTTCAGACAACATTCATCTGAACAGTTAGTGTCATATATGTCTGTCTTCATGTATTATTCAAACATGGGTTCAAGGTGCAGATTATAATTTAAACCTCATTAATTCTGTCAATGTATATATTTAACCTCTCTGAAAGACTCCCACCACGAGAATGATAACATACCTTATGAGCTTGAATTTGATTAAGCGAATCTCTGATTGAATTTTCCAATTGCCCCAAATGCTCTATGCTGCTAACCTTATCTGGATTACTCCAACAGCTGGAGAAACTCAAAAAAATTTTAAAATTAGTATGGGGTAGCAACAACAGTTTGTATTCATTAGATAGCAGCGCAAATGCATGAAGCAGGGAAAAGAAAAGACAATTCAAAACCAGAGAGTTGCAGGTGTTTACCTTAGTCTCTTATGCATTTCAGAAAGTTGATTCTGCAATAACTTCGATTGGTTTGTCAGATCCTGATAAATTCAATTTCAAACATGTAAAACATGTAACCAGCTTACATATAGGAGTTATAAGAGATCATGTTCGTATTGGCATTACTGTTTGAGTCCATACCTCTACTGTTTGAGAACTGAAAAACAAAACAACCGAATGGAAATCATCAAGTGTTACATATACTTCCCAAATTTACAGTTATCCCAAGAAGTTATACAAGTAACAGTGCACTGCACTAACTGTTACATACCTTGCGCCCAGAAATTCAGGTATATTAACATCATGGTCCAACTTCTTAAAAGTTTTTTTCAGTGCCTAGACTCTCAAAGAGAACAAAAAGTTTCGTTAGTAGGGGGCAAAAAAGAATCAGTTATGAAGGCAAGTGGCAAGTGAAAGAAAGTCACAGATTTTAAATATGGGAATTGGTTTGTGAGGACTTACTTCAAGGCTTTCTAACTTCCTGTTCCAATCAAATGAAAAAGTTATTAGCTTCTAACTCAATTAAGTGACTAAAATACAAAATGATCAGAAAAACAGGAAGCAAGGATCCTAAACTCTACCTTTTAGCCCTTTCTTGAGGTGTTAACTGCGCAAATCTTGCAATGACTTCTTCAATGCTGGCGAAATCACCATAAGATTAGAAGAATTAAATTAAAAATATATCATAATGAGAATGAAGATGGCAAAGGCTATGAAAATGATGAAGAGTATCACTGAAAATGTAGACATTACACAGTGAAATGGTCCAAAACCGTTATTATCCCCCCTCAACTGAAGCCATAAAATAGAAACTAATATATTATAACTGTGCAGTATAAGATTTATCTTATAGTTAACAAGTTGTAAATCCACAGACAGGGAAAACATGAAAATAGAGTACCTATGTTTCCCTCGGCATATTGAAGGCTTGCCACTTGGTGAGAACATGAGAAGGATAATGTCTGTGTCACAAAGAATAGATAACTCCTTAGCCTTCTTCATGATGCCATGTTTCCTTTTGCCATAGGTCGCTTGACGGCCATTTACGTTGTCCAATTTTTTGATCTTTAGCTTAACCCTACCCATCCTACACTTTTTAAAATCAACGTTTCACAATCTTCAAACAATCTCCAAATCCTAATTCCCACGCTCAGGCATATAATTCAAACAAATGCAAGCATCCACAGCATCAATTACGATCAAAACTAACATATCTTTAAACAATTCCAAATAATTACACCAATATAAATATATAATGCACCAGAAATCCATAATCATTGTTTTCATGTCCAATGAAACCAACCAGAAAGGCATATTTAAAAGCCAAAACTTTTGACACAAAGGACAGCAACATAATTATAAAAAACAAAAAAGCATAAATTCACACAGATTAAGGATCACCCAGTTCAAGATTCAGACCTTTTTTCTTCTTTACGTGTTTGAGGGGAGAAAAAAAAAATCTATCTACCCTTGTGAGAGTAAACAATGAAGGATGGGATGAAAAAAAAAAAGTCGAAAAAATAAAATTTACCCAAATGAGCAAATCAAACGACGAATTGGAAGTGCATAATTGGAAGGTCTTAAATGTGGGATAGGTTGGTGATTGAGCTAAAGAGAGAAGCACCTAAAGGGTAGAGAGAGAGAGGGGAAAAGAGAGAGAGAGAATAAAAGAGAGAGGAGAAGAAAGAGTAAGGAGAGAGCTTACATATAGGATTGGATGACACGACCGGATGAGCGGTAAAAGCGCCATGGAAGAGGGCCTGAGAATCGGGATCGTCAGAAGTTTCCCCAAAACCAACCAAACCAAACCAAACCCATATTGTCCTTCCATGCTCCTGTGTAACAAACAACGTTGAAGAATTGGTGAACCAGTCATTTTGCAACCTTAACACATGCTTACTGAATTCCAACTACCACATTTTTGTTATAGCAATAGCATTAATACTTGAATTAAGCAAGCGTTTATAACACAGAGTAAATTATTACTATTACGGTATGAGATTTGACTTGCACATCTTAGTTCAAAAATTATTGATTGGTTTTTTCTATTTTATCTCTATTAAATTATATAGTTATTTTATTAAATTTTAAAATATTTATTATCAATAAAAAAATATTATCTTTTTATTTAGAAAAATATTAATACAATAGATCAAATTTTAAAAGAAAAATAATAATTTTTTTTATTTAACTATAATCTAAAGCCTTTCTAATAAAAAATTCAGTGGAATGAATTAATATAATAAAATAGATATAACTAATTGTATAAATTTTATATCTTATTAAGAACTAGTACAATAGTTTAAATCTTATAAAGAAAATAGTAATTTTCTCTAATACAAATAATATATATATATATATATATATATATTATCATAATCATATTTCACATTGTTTTTTTTGTTGGACGAAATATAATAAATATTATTTGATAAAATAAAACATATCTACAAATTATTATTTGTTTATAAAATAATAAAAAAATTGATAATCCAATTAGGTGTTTGTGTTTCTTTCTTTTTTTTTTTTTAAATCAGAAGTTTGTTTCTCAATTTTCAGTGGATGGAGCAATTGAGTTGCTAACATTAGGTCATGCATTGGCTGACATTTTATTATTTTATTTTATTTTATTGATAAGAAAAGTTCACAGCATGAAAAGAAAAACTTAATTACGCTCAAAAAGTACACTGTAAAAGGGCAGAAAAACTTGATAGGAGGCCATATACTATCACCATATGTAGCAAGAAAAAGAAAAAAAAAACCACTGATTCAACTCCAGCGTCTTTTAATATGGCCATACCTCTCTAAAAAAAATTTCTCTATCTTTTTTCAATTTTCTTCAAATTTTTTTATATATATAATTATTATATATGTTATTCATAGTATAAATTATATCCTAATGGTTATTAGTAAATTTTGTTATGGAATTTATCAAAAAAAATTTATGGAATATTTATAATTTTTTATCTTTATTAATTAGTTACCAAATAATCCTGTAGTCTACCATCAACCTCAAAAAAGCGCTAAATGCTAATAAGCTGTTCGGAATTACTGTTAAAAGTAAAAAAAAATGTAGCTTATAAATTTTTTTATTTAATTCACAGATTTTTTTAATTTTTTATAAATTAATTTTTTCAATTTTATTTTTAACAAAAATATTTATTTACTTATTTTTTAAAACTAAAAAAATAAAAAATAATTGTTTTCAAATACAATTGACCTATGTCGCTTATATATTCAAGCTGGACAAAATATGGAAAAGATCAACGGTTTCTATAAGAAACGAGGAGTCGTATAATGAATATTAGTGTGTGCTTCCTTCGCGGGTATGAAGGAAGAAAGTATAACTCCTTCGAAAGACAATCTCTAATACTTATCTGTTGGATTGTTTAGTGAGGTGTTTCAAAAAAGATAGCGGAAGAAAATAAAGACCCACTGAAAGAGTGGCGATTTCACCTTACAGTATGCTTACAACTGCAACTCAATTCCATCCTCTCCTCTTCCTTCCCTCTAAACCCTCTATAACCCCTAAATGCCTTCCGAACATCCATTTCCACACCTCCTCCTCCTCCTCCACCGCCGCCGTTACTGCTTCTGATTCGGGCCTTCTCTTCCGTGAAAAGCTCCTCTACCTCAGTGGCCTCAAAATTAATACCCACAAAGTTCTCACTCAAAACCCAAATCTCCGCTCTACTCCTCTCTCTACCCTCCACTCCGTCGAGCTTTGCCTCTCCTCCATGGGCCTCCACCGCTCCGCCATTGGTCGCATCCTTGATATGCATCCTACCCTTCTCACCTCTGACCCTCATCTCTATCTCTACCCAATCTTTGATTTCCTGCTGAACGAGGTCGGTATCCCTTTTCCCGATATCGCTAAATCCATTTCTCGATGTCCTAGGCTATTAGTCTCTAGTGTTTCTGACCAATTACTCCCTGCGCTTAATTTCCTCCGGAATCTTGGGTTTGCCGGTCACAGTGCCATCAATTCTCAGACAACCATGTTGCTTGTGTATAATGTTGAATCTACTTTGATGGCTAAGATTGACTACTTGATGAGTTTGGGGTTTGAATATAGTGAGGTAAAAAATATGGTAGTGAGGTCGCCGGGACTTTTGACGTTTAGCATAGAGAATAATTTGATGCCAAAAGTTGAATACTTTTTGGCCGAAATGAAGGGTGATCTTGAGGAACTAAAAAAATTTCCGCAGTATTTTTCATTCAGTTTGGAGGGGAAGATAAAGCCCAGGCATAGGATGTTGGTGGATTATGGATTGAAGCTTCCATTGTGGAAAATGTTGAAGGTTAGTGATGGGGAATTCAATGCAAGGTTGGTTGAGATGAGGCTAGCGATGCTTAGGGAGTCATAGGTGGTTATATAATAAGTAAGTTGCGTGATTGCATAGATTTTTGTATGTTATGGTACATAATGAAAATGCTATGATTTGGGAAATTGTTGATACGTCTAAATGTTAGGTTATTGCGATTTTCATGGCAAAAATACTTCCACGGTGGTATTCAAACTTTGAATTCTAAGCTGCTGTTTGCTTCACATATAACATGGGAGGCAATCTGTAGTTTGCATTTGAAACATAAAAAGCTTTTGATGTATGAAAATATTTAATCCCACTAGTTATTTTAGTATGCCAGTTGAAGTATTATAGGAGTGATTTTAGAGGAAATGGCAAATGATATTATTTGTAGAAAGTCAGACCTTAACATGCTGGAGACAGTTTCTCGGAAAAATTATCTTCCTGGGACAGGTGTGAAATTGTCTCTTAGAAATAAAGGAGTGAAAATATCATACCTACAGTTAATTGCATTGGTTCCATTTTCTAGTTACACAATATGATGAGATATACACTTATGAAGTCTTAATAGAAACATTCATGCTGGACCTTCGGCAACCTCTAGCATGTGGTCTATTTGCTGAGCTACAACAGGTTTTGTATCTTGAAAATTGCAACCTTGTTCATTTTATTTTCTTTATTCTTTTGATATGCATCTCATTATTTGGTCTGATCAATTTGCCGGAGTTTGAAACTTCAAGAAAATTTTTCTTCTTCTCTTTCTTAATTTTTCTTTCTTGAAAGAAATGTTGGAAAATATCAACTGAAATCTTGTACTTTTAAAAGAATCATCTCAAAGGCCATAAGTCAGCAGCAACCTAAATGAATAGGGTACTGAAAGTTAGTATGTTAAGATTCATTATTTAAGCATCATGCTAAATCATAATGCTTAAATTACAATATCTAAACATGTAATGGATATATACATAAGAGCGTTATTACACAATGGTGCTGACGAATATATCAAAGCCAACTCCAGGTGAATGCTTGACACTGTTTGAGCTCTGTTCCCCACATCAATAAAGAGCTCAAAGTTCAGCTTATGATTACCCTTAAAATGTGATATCAGTCTTAGCTTGTTAATTTTTTAAGCGAACCAAGACGCAGAGCTTGAACTTGCATGACAAATTGATATGTGGCTTGATTCAGGGTAATAATATAATAAACAATGAATATATATATATATATATATATGTGTGTGTGTGTGTGTGTGTGTGTGTGTGTGTGTGTGTGTGTAATAATGTTCATTACCAGATCAAAAGTGGTGATTTCATCAAATAGTTTTAGTTTAAGGTGATGCAAGTAAATAGATCTTAGTGTAATCATTTATTGGGTTCCCACTTGAGGTAACCAGAAAAATGGCTTAATTTTTTAACTATTAGATATTTGGATCGACCACCCTCATTAATTGCTACTTCTAATTTCTCCTAGTTAAGGCTTTGTTCCAGATTTTTATGGAGGGAAATAAATCTCCTATTTTGAATGCTCGCGGCATGGAAATTGTTTATGCTATCCATACATATTTGCACCCCAATATATGTAGAATTTCCATTTAATATAGCCAACCTCCCAATGACTGCATGTAAGCATACAATTATCGAAGGATTAGGCCTTCCTCACTTATGATTAGTTATCTCCTAAATTCAGCAGAATGGGGAAATTCTTATCATTGATTTCATTTGGAGGAGGATTGAGGTTGAGCTATGTGAGGCTTGCAAAATCTGTAAATGGTTTTTGCTGGTTACTGATACAAACAAATCGGGATTGGACTTTGCATGTGTTTAACATGGATCAGAATTCAATTACATGTGGTGATATTTAGCTTCTTTGAAATATTTGTGCTATATCAATGATATTGTAAAGAAAGTCACATAATCATTGTCTTTCTTAGATGATAAATCTTGCTTTTAGTACTTAATATACTTATTGTTTTTCTCCTGTTCTGCCCCTCCCATCTAGAATGGGATTAAGATTTAGTTGTTGTAGTTCTTGTTGTTTTCCCTTCCTCATTCTCTAGTCTGTTTAAGAGAGTATTAAATTTAGATACTTGGATGGTAATCAGAGTATGACTTTTAGATACTCAAGGGCATTTTCTTCCAAAACCTTATAACACCCATTTCTGTTTTTCCATGAATCCGTTTCTGGTTTGGCTAATCATACTTGGAATTCCGTATAAGATAATAGCTTCTATTTGGTTGGTGGTCCTTTTGTAATTTTTAGAAGGAAAAAAACCCCAAATTCTTGCAAGCGATGCTTTCTTAGATAACCAGACTTGATCTCATGAGGTCATTGAGGTGTATTATATGTTACAACATTAAGGACACTTATCTTCCATTGCAATCTTTTTTTTTTCAGTCCATTTGGGAATTGGCTTTTTGATCTAGATGAATTAAGTTTTCATGGAAAATACAAAATACATTTTGTGTACAAAATTTAAAAGCTTTAAAAGGGAACAAAAGCACATAGGTTATCCTTTTCCCCATCAATGCACAAAGGTTGTCACTTTTTTCGTTGAAGAGGTTATCCTCCTGTACAGTGTTTTATTTGCATTGTATTTTTAACTGGAGAGGAATGCTTGTATTTTTAACTAGAGAGGAATGCTAGAATTTTCATCGATTAGGTCTTGCCTATTCAACCAGTTTCGTGCAAAAATGTTTTTGTATCATTGGCTTTTGTTTTTGAAGTTCTTAAAATGGGATGTCTTGTTTATATCTAGCCTTAGAGGAATTTACATTGTGAGTTTTATTTAGAGTTACTTTATCCATATCATTCTTATTGTTATCTTTGTTTCTCTCAAAGTTAA
This sequence comes from Triadica sebifera, assembly GCA_023653625.1. Taxonomy (NCBI): domain Eukaryota; kingdom Viridiplantae; phylum Streptophyta; class Magnoliopsida; order Malpighiales; family Euphorbiaceae; genus Triadica; species Triadica sebifera. The sequence goes on from CM042900.1 coordinate 23,033,641, forward strand.
TTTTTCTTGTATCTGAAACATATAAATATTGGTTTTTGCTCTTTGGTGGCAATGTAACTTATGAATGTACGAATTTATAAATACTGTGATTCTTATGGATGGTTGATGGTGTTGCAATACTAAATACTTGAGTTATGGATTGTGCTTATAAAATGTTTCAAGTATCATTTTTATTTTTATTCCAAAAAAATTCTACTGATGTTAATGTTATGATCCTCCAAATTATGATTCAGACTGTTGATAAGGCTGCATTATTCAATTTACTAAAGTATTGGCACATTCTAGTTGGCTACTTTTTGAGGTGCTTATGAACAATGTTTTTGCACCTGTTATGTTTAGGATGTGCTAAGATTGCCACAAATGGAATTGTGTACCGGCATGCTAGTCTTATTCTTCTTTTGACATCTGTAGTTGCACTTGGATGCTCCAGATAGATCTAAACCTCCACAAAGTTTGTCATAATAGAAATTAATAGTTTGCATTTCTTGTGTATTGGATTGCATATCCTCCTTTGCACCCCTAAGCTGTGTCTTTTATGGTTCCCCCCCCTCCCCCCCATATTATTCTTTCTTATGCAATATCCATAATATTTAATGTGGGTTCGTAGATGAACTGCTCAAAGTGAAATTTGCAGATTTTGTCTTCTTCTTCCTCCTCCTCCTCTCCTTCTTCTATTTTTTTTATCCTCTCCAGTCTATAATAATGTTGTTTTTATAAAAATAGCAATAAAAAAATGATATGGTTAAATATGGGATTGATCATTTTGGCTTCCTACACTGGATTAATATGAATGTTATGGTTCTAATTTCTAAGGTTAAAGGTTTGGTTTAGGCATTATTTTATTTATGGTAGGATTCCTATATATTTATGAGTGATTCTGTTAGACCCCCCATCACGATTACTTATTCTCGTCGCAAGTGTAAGAATGGATAGAGATCATCAAGGCTGCCAAGGGGCACTAGTTAGTTATATAGGGCTAATATATGGGGAATATAGTTGTTTTGTAGCTGGGTAAGTTTGTTATGCCTTGGGATAAACAAAATACAGAGAATAAAAGGGGTGGAGTGGGGGCTGAATATGGGCATGTAGAAATTTGGGTTTGTCATTTAGGGGAGAGCAGAGGAATTCTTAAATTTTCCTTCTGTTTTCTTGTATTCATTTTTCTCCATGATTCCAATATTAATTCATATCTCTTATTCCATGTTGAGCAGATTGTGCTAGTATGTTGGTTTTGTGTTTATGGTGATTTGCGCCTAGATATAAATGGTACCTATTATTTGGTATCAGAGCAACATCGGTCTTGAATGGAAACTTGTAGCCAAGTGATGATCAAGAGAATGGAAACTAGGGTGGGCGAACTGGAAGACAAGCTGACAAGCTGGGTTTGGTCCAATCTAAGTTATAGAAAACAGTGGCCCGTTTGGATAGATTGGATTGTCTGAATGTGGAGAAATTAAATAACACCATCGAACGATTGCCATTGATTGAGGATGGACATATGATGATCGTACGCCAGCTTAATCTCGATACTGGCTGTGCTGTTTGTTTTGAAGTGGCCAACAATGTTTCCATAGCAACTAAAAAGGACAAAAGGAAGACGGTGGTTGGTGAAAAATCCACTAGAGATGAGGAAGCCACTGATCCCACTCCTCTGTGGCACCATTAGGATCATTTTCCCCACCAATTGGAGTTACCGATTTTTGAGGGGACTAACCTAGATGGATGGCTCATTCGAGCGAAGTGATACTTTGAGTTAAATGGTCTCTCGTCGGCAAAGAAATTGCGAACGGCAGTGGTCTGTTTGGAACGAGATGTTTTGGCTCAGTACTACTATGAAGAGAGAAGGAGATCATTTCATAGGTGGCAAGAATTCAAGAAGCTAAAGTTGGAGAGATTCCGGTCACAGTCCAGCAACATGATGGAACAACTCTTTGCTCTTCGCTAGACCTCCATAGTGTATGAATATCGTTGGAATTTTTAGATCTTCAATGCTTTTGTTAATGGATTTCAAGAAAACATCAAAACTGAGCTCAGGTTTTGGGAGCCCAATGGATTGGGCTGGATTATGAAGGTGGCTTAGATGATAGAAGATAAAAATGAAGTATCCATCCATTGTCATTTTGGGACTCCACCACCTTCTAGGAAAACACAAACAGTTAGTCGAGTAATACTCACTTACCTTGCTGAACTAATGAGGGGTAAGGGATTGTTACAAAGATGACAAAATAGTATGCAAGCTTCAAAAATCCATTTACAGATTAAACCAAGCATCCAGAAATTGTAATATTCAGTTTGATGAGACAATCAAATAGTTTGGTTTCTTACAAAATATGAATGAACCTTGTGTATATAAGAAGGTTAGTGGAAGTGCAATCGTATTCCTTGTATTTTATGTAGAAGACATACTGCTAACGGGAAATGATGTCTCAACCTGTATTATTTTCCTGCCTTACCACATCAATTTTCTCACATAATTGAGGATCTTTACTTTGTTCTTCTTTAATTCTCTCCTTTAGTATAAGTCTGACTTAAAGAGTAGCAATCAATGATCCTCTATCATGTATATTTAATTCAACATTCATGGATCGTAATTGAATGAAATATGGAAAACAGGATGTTTGCAAATGAGCTACACTGCTACTAAATATTTTCATATCTATTTTCTGCCATTTGATGTCTTTTCTACTTGAATCAAATTCAAAATTAAGATGAAAAGTTAAAAATGGAGAAAATGGTAACTAATGAATAGTAATTGGCCATAATTGGCCTAATTATGACCAATTACAGCCGTTGGCCAGCGGATGGAAGCTGCAGGCACGCTGGGCCTGCTGCTGGGCAGCCCAACTGGACCGCAAGGTAGGCTAGCAGCCTGGTTGTGTCATGTACACATCCTGAGTCAGATTTCCATTAAGGAAAGTTGTCTTCACATCCATTTTCCATATCTTATAATCATAATGAGTTGTAATGCCAATTAATTAGGATTTAATTAGAATAAGTATGTGGTATAAATAGAAAAAACATGATAGATAATAGAGATTAAAATAGATGGAATAAATGATTAAATTAGAAATTAAAATAAATTAAATTGATAACCATGATAAATTTGATTAAATTAGAACACATAATTAAGTTGTATTTTTGGTAAAAATCCATGCTAATCCTCTTTAGCATCTTATCTATTTATGTAGACTGTGAAAGACCAAGCAATCTTTTAGATCTATCTCTATAGATCTTTATCCCCAAAATATAGATTGCTTCTGCAAGGTCTTTCATAGAGAAATTCTTAGATAACAAAATTTTGATTGATTGTAAGGCTGGAGTCTCCTCCTCCATCACAAGTGCATACTATGATACCTCAAGCTCTCTTCTCTCCACCTGTACCGAAACTTCTTTCCCTTCATCATCCTTGACCTCTGCTTCCACGACCACTCAGTTGTTCTCATCTTCCTTTACATCTAGCACTACTGTACCCTCCAAATTTTGTTGGTTAACTGAAGCTAAAATGAAGTCGAAGCGGGAGAAAGGATTGTGTTTCAGGTTTGATGAGAAGTTTGGGCTTGGGCATTGGTGCAAGAACACAAAATTGCAAGTTTTGTGGATAGATGATTTGGGTCAAGACTCCCATAGATGAAAATCCCTATAAGTGGTAGAGAATCAAATTTCTTTGGGTGAGTTCGAAAATTTTGAGTTGTCTCTTTCTTCCCTCGTGGGGTTGATTGCACCTCATTCTTTGAAAATCTGATGAGATAGAAAGATTAGTAGCCAAAATGCTCGCGGCTGGTATCATACCACCCAACAATAGCCCATTCTCCAGTCCGGTGCTAATAGTTAAAAAGAAAGATGAGAGATGGCGTTTCTGTGTAGTCTATCGGGTGTTGAACAAAGCTACTGTCCCGGATAAGTTCCCAATTCCAGTTATTGAAAAGCTGCTTGACGAGCTCCATGGTGCTATTATTTTTACTAAAATGGATCTCAAGTTGGGGTACTTCTAAATTCTGGTTCGGAGTGAGAATGTTCCAAAGACGACATTTCAAATACATATGGGCATTATGAATTTCTAGTCATGCCTTTTGACCTGACAATTCTCCATCCACCTTCCAGTCGCTGACGAATGAGGTGTTTCAGCCATTCTTGAGGAAGTTTGTATTGATCTTCTTTAATGACATCCTTATATACAACCAATCTAAAGCCTCACACTTGAAAAATCTTCAATAGGTATTTCTTATCCTCAAGTTCAACCAATTGTTTGCTAATGCCGAAAAGTGTGTTTTTGCTCAACTTAGGATTGAATACTTGGGTCAAACAAGCTATGATAGAATTATCCGTCTTGGCCTTACCTGACTTTACTAAGCAGTTTGTAGTGGAAATGGATGTGTCTGGGTATAGCTTGGGGATGTACTCATGTAGGAGAACCATACCGTGGCATTTTTTAGTCAAAAATTGAGTTCATCTATCAGAGTCAAGTCGGTGTATGAGCGGGAATCGATGGCAAGTGTACTTGCCATTAAAAAGTGGAGATCTTATATGGTTGGGCAACATTTTATTGTCTACATCGATCAAAAGAGTCTCGAGTACTTGCTAGGGCAAAGAATTGTTGAAGGGGAACATACCAAATGGCTTCACAAGTTGCTGGAATATGATTTTGAGATGCAGTATAAACCAGGTTCCTCCAACTCAGCTGGAAATGCTTTATCTTGGCTATCTGATCATATTTTCTTGGCTAATCTTATAGCTCGTGTTTTGCTAGATTTTAAGGATTTATCAGTGCAAGTGGTAGCAGATCCTTTTCTCTCCAATATCTTGCTGGCCGTTCAACAAGACCCTGCCAAATATCCTCACTACAAGCTAGAGGGAGGCTATTTACGCTATAAGGGCAAGTTAGTGATAGACCTCCTATTCATTTCACATATGCAAGGCGAAGTAAGAATGGGAAGAACATGCAGGGTATGCAAGGAAGTGAGTGAAGCCAATCAAGGTACACCTCAGCAAGCGGCATGCCAAGTCAGACTAAGTGTAACACATCAATAGGTCCAAGATCAGCAGAACTTGAGGTGTGAATATTACAATTAGATATTCTAGAAAAGGAAAAAGGAATATATTTTCTGGCTTTTGAGGGAGAGTTAGTTATAAAGTTTGTAGGAAATATGTATATAGGGGGGTAAATAGTGTGGGGGGGCATGAATATTCTGGTATTGGGTGGGAATATTGAGAGTAGGCAGCTCTGTGAAATTGCCATTTACTTCGTTATTACAAATTGAATGAAATTCATGATCCTTCTTATTTTTGCTTAAGATCTATTGTTTGGTTGAAAGGTAGCTATCAAGTGGTATCAGAGCAATTGGTCCTTGGCGGATGACAATGAGTAAAAAAACAGAAGCTCGAATGGATGTAGTAGAGGAAAGGATGGAGAGGGTACAAGAGAGCATTCAAAAGGAGATGGGTCAGTTTCGGGAGGATCTGCTGAGGATTCCAATGTTGGAGAAGAGTGTTACTACGAAGTTATAGAGGGTGGAGGTCCTTTTACAGAAAAGGGATGAAGCAAACCCCAAGGGAGTTCACTTAGTTCCCACTCTTGGACCATAAGACACAGTCGCCTCTAACAGTGTAGTAGAGAAAAAGAAAGGAGATGAGGTTGCATGGGGTCTAGATGGAGAAAGAAGAATAGAAGCCATTCCTAGAAGACTGGAATTGCCAATCTTCGACGGAGTTAATCCGGATGGATGAGTTTTCCGAGCTGAGAGGTATTTTTCAGTGAACCGTTTGACCGCTATAGAGAGGCTCGAAGCTGCTGCCATTCGTATGGATGGAGAGGCTTTGTTGTGGTATCAATAGGAAGATGTGAATACAGTTTGAGATCCTTGCTACCCCTCTTTGAGATGTATCAGAAGAGATAATGGAAAGTAATTTTGTGAATGGGCTTAAGCTAGAAATACGGGCCGAATTAAGAATGATGGGGCCTACGGGCCTATCCAGGAAAATGGAATTGGCTAAAAGAATAGAAGAAAAAAAGCATAGCCCTCAAGTATAATAAAGGTACTGTAATGGTAACCCAACCCAAGAATTCAACTCTGTCATTAACCATTCCATCGGGAGCTACCTACGGGTATCGAACCACAACATAACAGAATAATCAATTAGGAGACGCGAGTCTGGGGGAAGGGAAAAGGCGAGTTTGAGCGGTTTCTGGAAGCCTGCCGAGGCTGAGATGCGAACAAGGCATGAAATGGCTTATGTTTCTATTGTGATGAGAAGTATACCATCGGTCACCGCTGCCGCAATTGTGAGTTACAAGTTTTGTATGTTAATGATGATGAAGAAGACCATAGGGAGGACGAAAACAAAGATGAGATTAGGGACTTAGTGGAGGAATATAAAGCGGGGCTAGTAGAATTGTCTCTCAACTCTTTGGTAGGATTTACCCCTACCCATACCATGAAAATCAGGGGAGCGATTGGGGAAAGGGAAGTGATAACTCTCATTGATAGTGGGGCTTCATACAACTACATTTCTCAGGAGGTGTGGACGAGTTGGGGCTGCCGGTAGAAGCAACTAAAGCCTATGGAGTCACCTTGGGCACAGGTGAGGAGGTTAGGGATTTTAGGGTATGTCAAAATGTCCACTTAATACTCGGGAATCTGGAGGTTGTAGAGGATTTCTTTCCCATGCTGTTGGCTAGTTCAGAAGCCATCTTAGGGGTCCAATGGTTATCTACCTTGGGAAATTTGTAGATGAATTGGAGCACCATGTGTATGAAGTTTGCGGTGAATGGAGTGCCCATAAAACTAAAAAGGGAGCTCGGTCTTAACAAATCTCGTATCACCTTAAAGTCCATGATAAAGGCAATTAAAAAGGAAGGGCAAGGAATTATGCCTGAGTTGGGGAATCTAATCGTGACAAAAGACAGTGTCAGTGAAGGAAATGAGCACCGGACTGAATTACCGCCAACAGTAATAGCCCTACTACAAGATTATGAAGAAGTTTTCAGGACGCCTAAAGGATTGCCTCCAATGAGAACCAGGGACCATGTTATCTTGTTAAAAGAAGGAACATCTCCATTCAATGTAAGGCCCTATAGGTACCCTCAAGCGCAAAAGGATGAGATTGAGAAGTTGGTTGCTAAGATGTTGGCAGCTGACATGATTAGACCAAGTAAAAGTCTGTTCTCCAGCCCCATTTTATTGGTAAAGAAGAAAGACGGAAGTTGGAGGTTTTGCATATCGAGCACTCAATTGAGCTACATTACCAAACAAGTTCCCAATACTGGTCATAGACGAACTACTGGATGAGCTTCACGGAGCAGCAATCTTCACCAAGATCGATCTCAAGTTCGGATACTGCCAAATCCGGGTTCGGGATGAAAATACCAATAAAACTGCATTCCGGACTCATGAGGGCCACTACAAATTTATGGTAATGCCTTTTGGCCTCACTAATGTCCCATTTACTTTTCAGGCATTAATGAATGAGAGCTTCAACCCTCACTTGCGGAAGTTTGTCTTAGTCTTCTTTGATGATATCCTTGTCTATAGTGGGTCACTAGAGACTCATGTGGAACATTTGAGAAATGTCTTGAAGATTTTGAAAGAACATCAGCTATATGCTAATGTTAAGAAGTGTTATTTTGCTTGAGACAAGGTGGAATATCTGGGGCATGTGGTGACAGCTGAGGGAGTGGCTGCTGATCCTAGTAAGATTCAAGCAATGAAGGACTGGCCAACCCCGAAAATTTTGAAGGAATTGCGTGGATTCTTGGGGTTAACAGGATATTACCGCAAAATTCATGGTAGGATATAGCAAGATAACATGGCCCCTTATGCAGCAACTGAAGAAGGATGCATTTGGATGGAACGCCGAGGCGGAGAGGTCCTTTCAGCAACTCAAAACTGAGATGACCCAACTTTCAACCCTCGCTCTACCCGACTTCCAAAAGACTTTTGTGCTGGATACGGATGCTTTTGGACAAGGGATTGGGGCTGTCCTAATGCAGGATCAACAGCCTATCGCATTTACAGCCAAAAACTCAGCCAACCGGACAGATTTAAATTGGTGTATGAAAGGGAGCTGATGGCGATAGTCCTTGCCATTCAAAAATGGAGACTTTACCTCTTGGGGTGCATATTTGTAGTGCGAATGGACCAGAAAAGTTTAAAATTTTTACTGGAGCAGCGGATTGTTGAAGGGGAATATCAGAAGTGGTTAATAAAGTTGATGGGATATGACTTCGAATACAATATAAGCCGGGAGTTGGAAACAAAGCAGCAGACACCTTGTCACGGGTCCCAGTTGAACTAAATATGGTAGCATTAGTAAGAGCTGCCCAAGTGGACTTAACGGAACTCTTACAGCAAGCCGAGGCTGATCTACTCCTCTGGATGATGAGGCAGAATTGGCAGCAAGAAGGTACCACCTACCCGGGTTATTCTGTGATTCAAAATAAGTTATACTACCGGAATAGATTGGTGCTCTCATCTTCATCTCCGGCTTTACACAAGATAATAGTACAGTTTCATGGTAGTGTGGTTGGGGGACATGCCGGAGTACTTAAGACTTACCGTCGGATTTCTAAAGAATTCTACTGGCAAGGGCTTAAAAGGGTTGTCCGAGACTTTGTTTCTTCTTGTGAAGTGTGCCAGCGCAACAAATATCAGGCCCTAACCCCAGCTGGACTCTTACAACCACTCCCTATTCCTGCCCAAGTATGGGATGATATCTCCCTAGACTTTGTGGAAGGATTACCCGAGTCCCGCGGAGTTGCAGTCATCTTAGTAGTGGTGGACTGGCTGAGCAAGTATGCTCACTTCCGTCCCTTGAAGCAACCCTACACAGCGGCTCAAACTTTCATGCAGGGTATAGTTAAATTGCGTGGAATCCCTAAAACAGTGGTTTCTGATTGGGACTAGATTTTCATCAACAACTTTTGGAAGGAGCTCTTTAAATTGCAAGGAACTGATCTACGAATAAGCACAGCTTTTCACCCTCAAATCAACGGGCAAACAAAGGTGGTGAACCGGGATTTAGAAGCTTACCTGCGGTGCTTTGCGGCTGATCAACCTTCCAAGTAGCTGGATTGGCTGGCGTGGGCAGAGTACAGTTACAACACTTCCTTCCACAAATCAATTAACACAACCCCATTTAAAGTTCTCTATGGGCGGGAGCCTCCTCTGCTAATTCAGTATGAAGTGGGAGCTGCGGTAGTGACAGAGGTAGATCAACTATTGTCTGATTATATGTCAAATTGCAGCCGTATAAGCAATCATCACTGGCCAGAAGGAAGAATGAGAACCTGGCCCCACAGTACTATGGTCCTTTTCCGATTAAGAAACGGATTGGCCAGGTTGCCTATACTCTCACTCACCCTACCACCACCAGAATTCATAACATCTCACAGCTAAAGAATGCTATTGGCTCTCATCCCTCTTCATCCACTCTTCCGGCTAACCTTACCTCAGAGATGGAGCTTTTAGTTGAACCATTGGAGCTCAAGGGAGTCCGTCCTGCCACAGCTTCCATAGACACTGAAGTCCTCATCCGTTGGAAGTACCTTCCAGCATGACTCTTGGGAACCTGCTAATGTTGTTGCTGCACAATTTCCTCTTTCAACCTTTGGGCGGTGGGTAATGTTAGACCCCCCATCACGATTACTTATTCTCATCGTAAGAATGGAAAGAGATCACCAAGGCTGTCAAGTGGCACTAGTTAGTTATCTAGTACCAATATATAGGGAATACAGTTGTTTTGCAGCTAGGGAAGTTTGTTGTGCCTTGGGATAAACAAAATACAGAGAATAAAAGGGGTGGAGTGGGGGCTGGATATGGAATCAGTTATGCTCAAAACCAGACAGCTGAAATTATATTTTACGAAACTGCCTGCATTAGTTTGCGGGCAAGGGGAGGGTGAAAAGATTGGGTTAGGATTATGGTCAGTGGAGTAGGATCTTGTTGAATGCCAACCATCTCTCTAACTGTAGTCGGTAATTCTTTATCTATAGTGCATATTCTACCCCAATTTTCTTCGAGTCATTGTGATAATTTTGTTAGCTTCTCTAGTCTCTTTTTTAATCTGAACCCATTTGCTTGATGCATTACCAGTAGAAACATGAAAATTTGGCTCACCCCTAATTTTTGGGTTTGGATATGATTCTCTATGATCTCTTGAATCTTTTCACGTAGTTACCAAAAATTTCTGATCTTTCGTACAAGATTTGCCTGATGACTGCATAATGATTAATCTTTGTATATTTTTTAGGAATTGCTTTACAATCTATCAATGAATGCAAGAATACCCTACACTGGGCATCGTGCCTTTCATTGGTGGGCCCTCGGCATTGAAGTAGTTAAAGCTACATTATTTTCTGTCTACATGCATGTCCTTGATATTATCTTATTCTTTTTTCTTTTCCTGTTGTTGGTTGCATGAAAAACTGTGTCAAATGCCTTGTGTTCGTATGCGAAATTGACCCACCTAGGCATCCAAGAAAATTCATTCTCATCCCTCTTGGTTTTCATGAAACTTTGTTCTGTTTTATCTCCCCTCTTCTCACGAGAGAATCCTGTATTGTCAAGTCTTGTTTTCAATAATATTTGAGCAGTGACGATGGTCGAACTAAAGAACAGGAGGATCAATTCATCAGCTAGTAGGCCTCCCTTGCCCTCTTGCTGAACTGTTAATATTACATGGGGTCTGTGCTGCTGAAATTTTCGATGCCCTTCATCACATTGAGGTATTACCTTCAATTCTCTCTCTTTATCAGCGATTAGATGGGTCCGAGTGGAGTACAGCTCTGGTGGCATTGGAAAGTCAATTGCACACAAGGTACTCTGACCATCACATACATTTTCTGCTTTATCTTAGAAACTGCGTGACGAGCATAGAGCAACCAACCAGTAATAGAAGGCACTGGTGCATCTGGGCTATGTTTTGCATCATATGTAATTTACATAAGAAACGTTTTTGTATCGTTTTCTATATAAAAAAATTATTTTTAATTATTTTTGAATTTTGAAAAATAGATTAAAAAATCAGTTAATTAAATAAAAAATATTATAATTTTTTTTTTACACTTACCAACCCAAACACTCCATAGGAATTTAACGAAGTATTTTGTGGAGGACAAGTAAGAGTAGGGGTCTTCAAAGAGGTGTATTTTTAAGGGGATTATTGTCACATTTCGATGGAATATTATTTTTATTTTTTCTGATTCAAAAATCAATTTTTAAATCGAAATAAAAATATTTTGTTGGTTGGATTCAGTTTGGGTGGGAAATTTTTGAGGGCTTACATTATAATTTGGGTCCAGCTTGAATTGATACGCACACCTACATAGAAGTTTTTCTTCCACAATCCACATTGCATGTTGATATGACCAAGATCTCAACAGTCAGCCGCAACAGTATCATAACAATAAATTTTAGTTCAATTGTATAAGCTGTTTCATAACGAATAAATTCAACTAGAAGATCTGGAGAAACTCTCGAAAGATGAAGACTAGCATATAAAAGAACCACACGAGCAATAACATAAGCAACGCTATTAGTTTGTCTTTGGACTTACTTCAAATAAACACTGTTAATAAGCCTTCTAATTCTTTTACAATCTTGAATGATGAAAGCCTAATTCATAAACAAGATAAAAACTAATTAATATTATATAATTTTAATTAAATATAGTATAGGAATAAGCTTAACTTATTCCACCTGCAGTTGAACTCGGTTTTACAACCGCTGAGCAAACTGACTTCAGATTATAGTTACTAGTGACTGGACATCGCTGCCGGCGTTACAATAATTTTTTTTTACCGCATGATATATAATTATATAAGAAATGATATTTACATACCTTAATTATTTTGTTATTCTTGATGGATTTTTTTTTTAATTTGGAATGTAATTATTAAAAAAAACATTTAATATCTTAAAACTGTGGTTAATTTTTTTAACTATTATTTACTTCAACACATATTGTTTGCCTGTATTAATTAATGGAATATTTAATATCTAATTAAATATAAAATTTTAATTGAAAGACTAAATTAATTAGAGATTGATAATTAAGAAAATTAAAATAAGTTTTCAGTTTAAGAAATTTAATTATATAAATTTATAAAATTTAAATCTTTTTGGTACAGTACACCACTGGAGGTAGGTCCAGCTATAGTTCCAAACCGGCTGTAGTCCCAAAAAATAGGGATCGGATCGGAATATTAATTTATAACTTTGTATTTATTTGATAAATTGATAAATTATAAAAATTATAACTATGATAAAAAAAATAAAACTTAATTAATTTAATCTTTTTATTTCAAAAATAATTTAATTATAAAAGGTTGAATTTATAGTGAAAAATTATAATATTAATAATTGGACTTGAATTTAATTTTTTTTATCATTAATTAAGTTGCCTACTTATTCTTTTAGGGTTTAAAGAAATCAAAACTTATGTAGTTTTCTTACTTTTTTTTTATTTGGAACCCCCGGTGCCGGATGTGTCAGTCGTTTCTTTAGTGGTGAAATCATATTGGTCATTAAATTGATTTTTCTCTATTTCTTGTTGTCTTAATGTTACTTTGGTCTAAACATTAATATAAGATTGAGTTTCTACAAATTCAGGAGTTAAGCTATATCGCGTTTCATCCAAAATATTACCTCCCGTACAAAAAATTTATTCAACCGCAACAGTTGAGACTATACTTGTAAAATTTATTTTGTAATTTGGGAGAGTGCCAGATAAGTATTTTGATGTCGATTCCACTAATCAATGACTGAAAAATCTTTACATGTCCTATTGTCACCAAACTCAAATGTAGTTATTAGATAAATGTCAAGTTCGGGTGAACCAGATGATGATCTTGATTTTTTTATATTTTTGTATCATCAAACAATCACCTCCTCTAATATTTATTAATGCACCTAAATTTTGACTAACAGTGCCACTAGTAGTAGTAGGAATATTATAAATCAAACTAAATTTCATAAATAAATCACAAGTTAATTTTTTTACATCATTAATTATCGATTTAATACTAATATCGTCACCTAAACCTAATAGTGAATAATAAATATTCAAATAATCAAATAAGCATCTATTTTACATTTAGAATAAAAAATACAACATACAAGATTAACAAAGGAATATATTTAAAATAATTCAATTATTTATTTTTCATCATACAAATAGAATCATACAAAATATGATCATTTAATATAATCTTGAAATGTATCAATAATATTAATACATTCACACAATAATAAATAACATATTGGATAATGAACACCACTTAAAATATATGTTGTATCATTAAAAACTTTTAAAATATTTAAAAGTTAGCTGACAAACATCCCAATGTTGTGGATACAAATTAATCTGTGACACATTATTAGAAATAAATGTATACCATAATTCTCTATATCTATATGACTCATTGAGTAATTCATATGTTGAATTCCAACGAGTTGGAATATCCATTGGAAATCTTTTAGATTTTTTTGTTATTTTTACGATAAAATCGAGCCCATAATATCATTGTTTGTGGATGTGACTATAAAAATGAAATTACTACTCTAATTGGAGTAATTATACTATTCAAAGATTTTAAACCATTTTGAACATATAAATTTAATACATGACATGCACATCTAACATGAAAAAATCTATCTCAAATATTATATTGACATAATACTTGAAGATCTTGAATTGATGCTGTATTTGCTGCCACATTATCAAAAATAATTGAAAAAATTTTATGAACTAAGTCATATTCTTCCAAAATATTTTTCTATCATTTTAAAAATATTATTAGCAATATACCGATTATCAAATACTCTAAATGTAACTAATCTTTTTTGTCATTGTCATTCATCATCAATCCAATAACATGTAATGTCTATATAAGAATGCATTTGTCAATGATCACTCTAAATATTACTACAGATACAAACACGTTCATTCAAAGAAAAAAATATTTTGAGCAATTATTTTTTATGTAAATTATATAAAGCACGTTTAAAGGTATTTCTAGAAACACGTTTAGCAGATGAATTTAATGTATTTTGATAATAATTAATAAAATCTACTTTTTCACCAAAATTAAAAGATAAATGTTTCATACTTATCATTTTTGTTAATTTTTTTTATTTTTCATCATTGTATTGAAAATAATTGAGAAGAATAAGATGTTGTGTACTCGAAAATTTGATTTTGTCTTTTATCTATTCCAAATTGAGTAACATTTTTGTTTTGCAAGTACTTTCAAAATGTGTCATAACTACTTCCATCTTTTAATTTGTATGTTTATGTACAATAATGAATTTTCTCAAAATAAAATTAAAAATTGTCGAATGTTCGAATTTTGGCTTCAGATGATGTCGCCATCAGACCTGTACCCAACTGTTCATCACCCATATTTCTTTGACTTTCTTCAGTTGAAATTTTGAACTCTCTCTCTTCATTCAAATTTTCAATAAAATTTTTCAAATCAATAATATTTCATAAAAAAATTGCCCCTTCCACTATGGTTTGTCATTATTTATGATTAAATTTTGTGAAAAAAATTAGAGAATATTAAAAAAAATTGTAGAGAAAGATAATAAAAAAAATTATAAGATTAAGAAAAAATTGAGAATTAGAGAGAATTAATCAATTGAAGAAAAAATCGAGATTATGTAAAAGTATAATTATAAAGAAATTAGAGAGAAAAAAATAAATGAAAGTGTAATTAGAGAGAAATTAGAAATATATATAGAGAGAATTGAGATTAAATTATAAAGAAATTGAGAATGAAATTGTATAAGAAAATAGGAAATGAATTATATTGAAATGAGTTTGATATTTATAAAGAAAAAATTTAAAAATTTAAATTACAATAATATCTCTAAAATATAATAGTTATTTTTCTATTATAAGAAATATTTTTATCCTTTTATTTTATCTAATTTATATTTAAAAAAACAGTAATATTGCCGTTAGAATTAAAACCAAAACCATCGGTTCCTAATTCATGAGGGAAGGGCCCGGATCAAACCCTTTTCTAGTCGGGCCACAGTTCGGACTGGGCCTAGAATAGGCCTAGCCCGATCTGGTCTAGGTTGGACAAGTCCGGGTACTGCCCCGGCCCGGTCCGGCCCATGTTAGGCCTAACTAGAGGGTTCTCGAGCTTCTCGAGCTTGCTAATGGCGACAACTGCAAGAGCAATTATTATTCCATATTTTCCCTCCGAGACTATAAAATTTAAAATTCAAAATATATTATTATTATTATTATTATTATTATTATAAAAGAATAAATATTACAGATAAAAATAAATTTTTAAAAAATTAATAGTTTATCCTCCTATAATTTGTGATAATATTCATTTATTTAATATTGTATGAAATGCAATATATAACATAATTTTTCAATATTTGAGATGTTTTAGTTGAATTTTTTAGAATTTTATATACAGTCTAATTATTTTTTATAAAAATTTAAGATAACGACTGTAATTACAAAATAATTAGTACATATAAATCACAATTTTTATTATATGATATTTTTATCAAAAAATAAATTATTAATTTTTAAAAATTGATTTTGAATTATAATTTATTATAAAAACAATTTGTAAGTTTCATGGTACGATTTGGAAAGGTGGAGAGATGAGGCGTTGGGCCTGCTTTGTTCGTATGGAACGGCACATAGGGGTCTACGCACGTGCACAGCTACAATCACTTGTTCTTATTTTTTTTAATTATTATATTTTATAATTTGAAGAAAGAGAAGAAGAGACAAGTTATATTTTTAAATAAAAAAGTCTATAAGCTATTGAAATCCTATTCAATAACCTTTGTCTCTTCCCCAATCCACGTAAGAAAATCTCTTACAAAATCAATACCTCTGCCCTTCAATATCTGTCCCTCTCTTCACATAATCTATTCTATAATTAAGATAGTAACCCCAATGCCAAAATCCCTCGCTTGCCCTTTAACTTGTGACAGTGTTTCAAATGAGGCACCAAAAATGGAATTTCATTCAATTAGAACTGATTAAAAAAAACATCTCAAACTAAATACAAGAAAATTTTAAACACAATCCCACTAATTTTTTAATAGACAATAATTAAAAAAAATCGTCAGTTATATGCCTACAATTAAAATATCATAAATATCTAAACTAATTTTTTGAAACTTAAAAAATACTTCAATAGTTTTGCAGCAGTTTTGTCATTATGTCAATCAGAGCATTACATCAGCATGATCAGACTTATAGCTCATAAGGCATTATTAACACTCCTTGCATCAAGAGTTTTAAACCCCAAGTTTCTTCCTTAAAACTTTAAATCTGTTTCGTGGAAGTGCTTTTGTGAAAATTTACAGTATACTATATTTACTTCACTTCTTTTTTTACACTTCTCTTAGAAAATACAATTTGATAATAAAATATTTAGTCTTGGAGAGATGTCAATAGCAGCCTGATTATCTACAGATATCTCAATGCTCTCTTCTTGCTTCATATGCAAATCCATCAAAAAATTTCTTAGCCACAATATCTGATTAACAGCTGTTATTGCTACTATAAATTTAGTTTCAACAATTGATTGAGCCACTACTTCTTATTTCTTTGAGCACTATGACAAGCATCTTCATCCAAGATGAAAGCAATACTCCGAGGTATTTTTCATGTCTTTAATGGATCCAGCCTAGTCACTATCAGAATATCCAACGAGCTTGAAATCTTAACTTTTGCTAAACCTTATATTGTAAGTATGACTTCCTTCGATATATCTAACTATCTTTTTTGCAATTGTCATGTGCAACTAACTCACACAATCCAAAAATCTGTTAACATATTTACAAAAAAAATAAAATATCAGGCTTTGTTGCTGTGAGATATATTAAACATCTAACTAAACTTCTGAAATTTCAAAACTTTTATGTGAATATAAGGCTTGTTCCATTTAAAAATTTTTCATATCTTATTCGCTGTATTTGTATAATATGCAAAATTTATACATTCCATGTATTATATACTATATAAAATAATTTCATGTTTGATTCAAAATCCAAATTTATATTCATAAAATAAATTAGTTTGGGTGATAACAATCTTTTCTTACAAAATAATTCTTATTTAAAATATTCAACTTCTTACATAATCTTATTATTAGAAAACATGAATAAATAAAATAACTTTGTCTCATGTCATGAGAAATAAATAAAATGAAACCAACCCAAATATAAATTTTTTCTGAAAGCTCTAACGAGCTCATTATATAAGGTGTATGTGCATATTAATTCCATGTTAATTCATCATAAAAATCGATATAAAATTTTGTTTCAAAGCTTCAGGAGTGTGAATGATCATTCATGACCGTGAAAATCCTTTTTCATGGATGGTCTACACATGACTCAAGTCATGATCATTTTCTGATGCATCATTCATGGCAACAAATGCCAAATAACATAACCATAGCACAATATTCACACATGTTAAAATTCGAATTTAGATGCGTATATGTACAAACTTGAATTTGAGTCTTATCAATCAACCCTTTGTAGTATGCTTATGTCCTTTGGTGGGTTTCTCTACTTTCTTATCATTCCCTAACACAATATCAAAATTGAAATTACTGTCTAATCCCACACAAACTGTCTATTAAGTCATTAATTAACCAAACTTGACCTAATATATCAACATAGGTTTTTTATCATTATTTTCCATCCAAAATCTAATTAAACTTATTAAGGGACTAGGAAAATGTGATCTTCTTACTGAAACTTGAAGAAACAACACAAATTAGGGTTCAGTTTCCAATTCATTCATTCTTCCCAATTTTGCCTTCTATGAAAGGACACTAATCCTTGATTCTTATACTTTAGTCTTATTAATTATGAGAATTTCTTAATATAAATGCTAAGAATTGAAGGGGAATTGAAGAATGCCTATATCAAGTTTGTGTCTAGGGTTTAGAGGTATAAAAATTATAAGTGTCTAACAAAACGATGAAACTGTTCAATTTAAACTGCATATCTTCACGAATGTTACTCTGCCTTTCATAGTAATGAAGCTATTAAACTTCACAATGCTTATTTCGCGATGTTCATAGGCATGAGACTCTAGCCACAGGTGTGAACCGTATGACATCTTACTTTCTCATGTCTTTTTAATTATTTTCATATCTCAAAACCCATAACCACTTACTTTTCACTTATATATACTTATTACATGTTATTTCTTATCCCTAACTTATGAGCGTTACACTTCATCTTCCTTCTGTGACATATCTTTTTGATTAATTGGAGTGCTATCATTTTTGCAATCTTCCATTCTGAACCTTTTTAGAATTTCCTTCAAGTATTTCTTCTAACAAATAAAAATTCATTTCGAGTTTACTTGATCTTTATTCCTAGGAAAATAAGTATCTCACTAAGGTCTTTCATTTTGAAGACATTCATCATCTCCTTCTTGAATTCTTAAATCTGAATTGAATTATTTTCAGTTATAAGTAAATCATCCACATATAAGAAAATAATAACAATATTAAAGTTAGGTTTCTTAACACAGAGAGTTGGTTCACTTAAGCTTTTCTCAAAGCCTACATTTAGCAAGAGTGGATCTATCTTATTGTACCATGCTTTAGAAGCATTCTTCAATCTTTACAATGTCTTCTTTAATAAATAAACCTTTTTTTAATACCTGGTACATTGAAACCCTCTGGCTATTCAACATAAATTTCTTCTTATAGTACTCCATGTAACGCCTAATAATTAAGATTTATAAGATATGTTAGTGATTAAAGAGAGAGAGTGGGAAAATTAAGGTTTCAAAGGATAAAAATTGTGAAAAATGATTTTTTCATGCCCATGAAAAGTGGCGTGTTCACGCTCATGAATGCCATGAATATCATGTCTCAACGTCACTCCTATGAATTGTTTATCATGACTGTGACAGACTGTGTTCATACGCATGAACAATAGTCAATAGAATTGGTGAGCTAAAATCGTATTTTTTTTCTCTCTCGTGTCTTTTTCTGCAACCACTACCCGCTTTATGCCCTAAACACCATCCTCACACACCAACCCTCATTTTTTACCTTCTTCTTCCTTTTCTTCTTCCATTATCATGGAAGTTTCATAGATCAAAGCTTGGAGAAAAACTAGAAATCAATGAAAAGAATAGAGTGTTCTTGAGTGATGTGAGCTAAAAAAGGGGGGAGGGAGAACCAAGGTGGGAATGAGATAGGTCTTTAGATTTTATCTATTAGGATGTTTTGGCATGTTTTATGCTTAAATGTATTATATGAAGTTAAAGGCATGTTGTTAGCATGACTTATGTATTGAAATGTTGATAGGAGTGATTAAAATTAGTCAATCTTAAGAGCTTTTGCATGATATGTGTTTGATGCTCTATTTTGGCTTGGGTTTCTATTTTGAAAATCCAGAATTTCATGTTTGTGACACATTGGTCACAATTGTGAATACCTAACCCAGACATGTTTCATGCTCGTGAAACCTTTATATAGAACATCCCCAGCTCAAGCAGAATCATTCACAGTTTAGTTTATAATGGTGTTTAAGGCTTGGTTCACACCCGTGTCACACTTTTTATGCTCGTGAAGCACTGTAAAATTACAATATGCATAATTGTTTTATGATGTTATATGATGTATTTGATTAAGTACGTGTTATGAGCTATATGAATACATGAAATATCATATGTGAGTAATTTATATGAGCTTATGTTTTGGATACATGATGATGCATAGTAAGGTATTATGTATATGTGATATGCTTATAAGTATGTATAAGATAATGGAAATATAAAAAGGAATAAGTTATAAGAACCAAAAATGTTTTTTTCTCTAATCTAGGAGTTGACATAGGATGGATGACATGTCATTAAGAGGGTTTATAGTATCATAGTATTTTCATATGAGGACAATATAGCTAAAGCTCTGATTGATTATTTTTACTCAGTCAAGGTAGATAAAGCTTAGGTAGGAGTGTCCTTAACTTGAGAAGCTCGAATGAGCACACTCACAGTTAGTGGATAAAGTGGTTGAAGCTCAGGTATGAACACCCTTATTCAACAATCCGACTCCGGATAATCCGACTTAGAGTTTTGAGTAAGGAAAAATAAAGAAAAGTAAAAAGGTTGTGGTAAAATGGAAATACAGAAAATGTTGAAATACATGTATTATGGTTATAATATATCTGATATATGGAATTTTGTGTACAACAATTTATATGTGAAATGAGATAATACAGAAAAGGAACTTAGTCATATAGGAATATGTTAGTAATGTGTTGGCATGTTATAAATGTATATCTGGTTGTGAAAATATGTTGTACTGTTATATGAACTAATATACAATGTATGCATGCGAATACAAATATAAATGTAAGGAACACAGTGAATATATGCTCCTATGATTGATATAAACGTTAAATATGTATATAATATAAAGGTTGAGAGTTCCTATGCATGAACAAAAAGTAAATAATATGAACATGAGTATTGGGCACATAGAATTTACATGGTTAGTTATGCATATTTTAGATATATGTTAGGAAATGTCTTAGTATGATATGATGGTATGGACACATAAAAGCTTAAGATATACATGACGCATTATACGATTGTTTATATGTATATGCATATGTACCACTAGGCATGAGTTGCTTTGTAAGTGATTTCTCACAAGTAGTTAGGAGTTTTTTAGATGATCGTTGATAGAGGATGAGAGCCTACAAGATGAATCACATGACAAAACACAGTTGGGTGAGTGATACACCAAGATATTTTTTGTTTTAAGTTTCATATATTAAAAAGGTTTTGTATTTTTCTTTTGGGAATGTTTCTAAACTCTGAAACTATGTGAAGTCCTATACAGTAATTCATTGTAATGAAATAGTTATTTATTTTTCTCTTTTACTTTTCTTTATATGAATTTTAAAATAGTCATAATGGTCATAATGCAAACAAGGTGTTTTAAAGGAAACTTTTATTAAATTGAATTTGAAAAAGAAATCTTTGGTAACATTTGTTTATGTAATTGGTTTAATACTAATTATATTTGAGGGTGTTACACTTCATTCAATAATGCATACTTCATATTCTTTTAAAATATTTTCGATCCTTTAAGTGTTGCTAAAGCCAATAACATTCTGATTGTATCCAATCTAACTACTAGGGAAAAAGTCTCAGAGAAATCTACTCCATATACTTGAGCATAACCTTTCACTACTAGCATTGCCTTATACTTGATCGAGCCATTAGGATTGAGACACCAATAACTTTTCTATTTTGAAGCCTCTTTACTAGCTCACAAGTCTTTTTTTTTTTTTGCAATCATTGCTAATTCCTTCTGCATTACAATTATCCATTTTTTTCTCCTTTAGATTCCTCATATCTAGAAGGTTCAAATACAACAATGGTATATCTTTGATAAATATCACAAAGTGCCATTGTTCCCTAAACATATTCATCATCTTCCAACTTTTCAATCTCCAGCTGTGAATTTTGATTTTTAACTTAAGACTCCTCATTCTAGTTCCATTGCTCATGCTCAAGGAATTGAACATCTTTTCTTATTAGAATCTTCCCTGATTGGGGTTGAAAGATCTTATAAGCCTTGTAAACTAAGCTATACACAATGAAAATATTTGATTCTACATTCTTATCCAGCTTATCTCTCTTAACTTGTGGAATATGAGAAAAACACAAACATCCAAATATTTTTTGAGATTTTTTAGAGTATGTTTAATACCATGTCAGACCTCAAATGAAGTTTTCCTTTCCATAGCTTTTGTTGGCAGTCTATTTAGTAAGAAAATAAAAATATTAGTTGTTTCTACCTATATTTCTTTTGGTATATTTGTTTTCACACAGTAGACATTTTGACATCTCTATGATAGTTCGATTCTTCCTCTCGCTGACCCCATTTTTTGTGGAGTGTATGTGGTAGTGAGTTGATACTCAATTCCAAATTTTTCACAAAACAAATTGATTTTTTCTGATGTATATTCAATGTTGTTGTCTGAACTGATGATCTAAAAATTATAGAAGTTTTGATTTCAATCCAATCTTTGAACTTTTAGAAAATTCCAACAACTTTATACTTGAATTTCATAAAATAAATCCAACAGATTCCGGTTGGACCATCAATGAAATCTATGTAATGTCTACTGCCTTTTAATGATGGAGTCTTCATTGGACCACAAAAATTAGTGTGGATTAGCTATAACTTCTATGCCTATATAGATTTGTTTAAAGGTAGTCTACTTTGCTTGCCCATCAAACAAGTTTTGCAGCTTGAGATATGCTCCTTCAGGTTTGATAGGCCTTGCATTAGCTCTTTTCTTCGGATAAAGACTAAAGCTTTGTGATGGAAATGTCTCAACCTCATGTGCCAAATCTCTGCAATGTGGATTGACTTGGAAAAGGTACATGTTTTGCCTCCAAATGGTTTAAAGAAAAACTCTTACCCTGCATCTTAATGCGAAACATTTGCTGACAATTGGAATCAATGATCATATAACTTTTTCTTTCAAAAATCACCTTAAACCATTTCTTTAGTAATTGTCCATCACTAAGTAGATTTTGATCAATTGCATGAACATACAAAACATTACAAATAGTTTTGTATCTATAAGACTTTCAATTGCTATAGACCTTTTTTTCTCCATTTCCAATCCTAACCCTTGATGTTACTGACTTGTTAAGCTTCCTAAAGAGCTCTTCATCACTAGTTATGTGATTTATACAGCCATTATCAATAATCCAGCTATCATATGAGCTACCGGTTGTGTGATGCTTGTAATTAGGACCTAGTTAATAATATGGATTTAGAAAAGATAAGTATATTTAAAAGTTATGGGACAAGAGTTGAAAAAGAAACAAGAAAGTGAAATGTCATAGGATTCATGCCCGTGACTGCTCTTTCACGACTGTGAACCATCGTAAGTGGAAATCTGGGATTTAACATATTCACAGTTATGACAAGGGTTGTCACGCTTATGAACATCATCAGATATAAAATCGTATGAATTATTCTTTCTTCCATCCACGACTTAAAACTCTAAAGGGAACCTTAAAATTTGAGGTTTTCTCATACCAGAGGCCAATAACTGATGTTTCTATTTGATTCCCAATCCTAGATATCTAAACCAAAGCAAAAGATCAAAGTTTCATGAAGTTTTTAGGAAAAGAGAGCACATGGAAAGTGGTGTTTTTGAGGAGGACGAATCCTAGGAGGAAGACAGAGGTCAAATCTTTCATCCCATATGTGTTTCCTTCAAGTAAGGTAAGGAATCACGTTTCTCCTTCTTCTTTGCAAGCTTTCATGCTTTAATCATGTATGATTCGTTTTTGGTAGAAACACATTTCCAAATGGGTTAGGTTATGTTTTGATCTTGAGAGATTATGGTTTAAGAGCCCTCTCTAAGCTGTTTAAAGACTAATATATATATATATATATATGAGTTAGTAAGAAGTTGTAAGAGATCAAGTGTCAAAAGGTTAATGTTAGGGTTTTATGATTTATGGATTTAAAGGCAAGGTTCATAGGTTATAAATTTTAGTATAGCTATGTCATATGTGATAGGAGTTGAAAAGGGAGGTGGAGAAATCCACAAAAAGGATAAGCAAGCTTGAGAGAAGCTTGGTTTTGGAGACTCCATTAGAGGTATGTACATATACGTGTTCAAATTCCTAAATATGGCATGTTGGATGTTATTTAAATGATGATTAAATTGTATGCTTTAAATGCTAAATACCAAGTTCAAATGAGATAATTAATGCCACGAGATAGGATTTTAAGTATGAAATGCTATAAATATAAGTATGCCTTGAATAAGCAATGTTTATATTTGTTTATAGGATTTTGAGTATGAAATGCTATAAATGTAAGTATGCCTTGAATAAGAAATGTTTATATTTGTAATGTATATGTAATAAATGTGCCTAAAAAGGCATTTATGAGATAATAAATGATGATGCCTAATCGGTGAAAGAGGTAAGTTAGAAATGATGAAATAAATATGAAAGCATAAATGCTTAAAAACAATAGTTGGTGAATAAGGAAATGGTAAGTGTACTGATTATGTATATTGAATGATCCTTTAACATGTTTTAATGCATGATGTGATGAATGTTGATAGGAAAAGGTTGTCATGGGACAATCCTTAGAGCCTTGCATGTGACTTGTAATGAATGCATATTTTTAATGCTGTCAACTGCTGAAAAATCTATATTCACGCCCGTGACTAGATGTTCACAACTGTGAATCTCATCTTACGAACAATGTCACACCCTTGACTATATAATGTCACGCCCGTGAATAAATTGCATAAAATGGATAGAAGCATTCACGACATAGTTTACAATTTGGTTCACGGGTAGGGGTGCCTATGAATAAACCTTCACGGATGTGAACATGTAGTTCATGCCCATGAATCTTGCTCTAAATGATATTTACAAATTGTTTCAATGCAATGACTATGCACATGTTTCATATTGATACGATTAAAGTATACTCATGATTTTCAGCACAAGAATGTTACATGATACATTTGCACATGAGCAAAGTATACAAGATATATGATATGAATGATATATTGAAGTGTAATAAAGGCAATATGAACAAGTTAAGCCCATACTTGATACTAAGACTAGCAGTAGGATAGATGATGCACCATTAAAAGGGTTACGGTACCGTAGTTATTTGTTTATCCAGTCAATGTGGCTTAAGCTCAGAGAGCGTCATTTACTTGAAGAGCTTAAACTGACACACATTATTACAGATGATATTACATGCAAAAGTTATATGTTTACTTAGTCAATATGACTAGTCTAGACTGGTGCCAGTACAGACTCCTTAAGTCAATGTTGGGAGTTGTTAGACTATAATATCAAATATATTAAAGTATGTAAGGAATACAGTAATATGAAATGAATGCAAAGGCATAAGAATGCAAGTAAGTTTATGCACACAGTGAAATGTTACATGCTATAGTTATCATTATATATATTTAATGAATTATACTTCCACAACGTAAGATAGTCAATATGATGATATTCTTACATGATGCCATAAAATACATATAATGTATAATTGTAAGTGAATTTTTATGCCTATATGTACCACTAAGCTTTCAGTAGCTTAGTGTGAAGGTGTTTTTCCCATGCAGATCGGAGTCTTGTAGATAAGTAAAAGTTGAACAAGAGAAACAGTCCATACATCAGAGGCATCGAATCATACCCTACACGGGTCGGTGATAGCACATGTTGCACTTTTGCATTTTGTGTACATGTCATAGTAAGGAGGTTGTTTACTTGTATATATGTCAATGTTGAAGAATTGTGTAATTCTTTGTTAAAGACATGTATTTTTTGTAAACCTCTAGTCAAGGGTTAACATGTTTCATTTATGAAATGAAATTTAAATATTAAGTCAAACATTTCTTTTACTATATATTTTATGCAAGTTATCATGGCCATGATGTAAGGAAAGTTTTAAATTTTTACAGATTTTCTGCACACAACTCATGTAGCATCCACTCATTTAATCGGATTAATCTTATTTAGGCGAGAGGGTGTTACAGGTTGCAAAACATGATGCAACAAAGAGTTGATCTTCCTTTTACTAATTTGCAACTTGAACCTTTCTTTATTGTTTTGGACCCTTTTCCTTGCAAATGATCTCAGTATGCCTAAGTTTTTGGCATATTCTACATTTCATATTTGGCTTTCTCCTACACTTATTTTAAGGATGATTTCTCTTGCCACAATGCTAACAAAGAGGATATTTGCCTTTTTTTATCACTGCTGATTTTCTTGTTTCCTTCTACTGAAACTCATAGCCAACATTGACATTCTTTTCTTTTTCTTTCTTATCTTTACCTCTGGAATTGATTTTTAGGTCGGCTTGCAAGACCCCTTTAATGAATCCCTCGTGCCTCATCATCCTTCTTTGCTCTTATGCTTGCAATGCACTTAACAGTTCTACCAAGCTTATCCTTGATAAATCTTTAGTATTTTCTAATGAAGCAATGGTTGCTTCAAATCTCTCAAGTAAAGGTTACAAATAATTATTGAACTATTTACTATTAGAAAGCTCAGTTCTAAGTATTCTTACCTTATTTGCAATCCTAAGTAGCCTTTTTTAGTATTCCTCAATAGTTTCATATTCTTTCATATGTTGCATTTCAAATTCTCGAACCAAATTCACCACTTTCATTCCACTAATTCTTTCATCTCCTTAAGATTCTTTTTTTAGAAAATCCTAGATGACCTTTGTTGAGTCACAATTCATAATTCTACAAAAAAAGGTTAGAGAAGCTGTAGCAAAGAGGCAGGCTTTAACTTTGGATTTTCTTGTCTTCTTCTCCTTGTGGTTTTTTATCTGAGCCATGGTTGGATTCATTGGTATAGGAGGCACTTCACAATCTTCCTCTACAACCTCCCACATATCAAACATGTCCAAATAAGCTTTCATTATAATTGCTCACATTTGGTAGTTCTCACCATCAAACATCAATAAAGCTCTATTTGAGAAAGACCTCTCACCTTTTATTATTTTGATGGTTTTGTTGAAGCAGATCTAGTTGGTGTTTAGGGTTATCACTTAATAAAAAAGATCTCACAAGTTTCTAACATACCCCTTAAAAAGAAGAGATATGATACCAATTTGATAATGTTTCAGATGAGGCAAAAAAAATTGAATAAAACGCCTACTGATTTCATTGAATTAGAACTGAATAAATACAATAAGATCTCAACTAAAATGCAAGAAAATATAAAACATAATCCCATTAACTTCCTAATAGGAAGGAACCAATAAAACATCAACTACATGCCTAAAGACTAGGACTTTAACAACTAAAATATCAAAAATATCTAAACTGATTTTTTAGAACTTAAAAAACACATTAATAGCCTTGTAGCAGTTGCGTCATCACGACAAATCAGCATCCTACATCATCATCATCCGACTTACAGCTCATGAGGCATATTTCAACAACTTGCTTAACTTGCTCTATATATTGTAACATTTCTCAAATTCTTTATAATAGCCAATTATTTTAATTTACCATAATTCATTTCTTTATATATTTATATTTAATCATATACTTAAATCGGATTTGTATAGCCTAATTTAATAAGAGAAGACTCTACAAGTAAATTAATTTACAT
This sequence comes from Triadica sebifera, assembly GCA_023653625.1. Lineage (NCBI taxonomy): Eukaryota > Viridiplantae > Streptophyta > Magnoliopsida > Malpighiales > Euphorbiaceae > Triadica > Triadica sebifera. The sequence goes on from CM042900.1 coordinate 23,060,806, forward strand.
AGCAATCTTTCATTAATTTAGTAAACTATGACTCGAATTTAGGGAAAAAAATTAGAGAGTTAAAATATGTATAACTATGTTTGCAACAATTATTATGGTTTTGTTACTTCAATTTCAAACTTGAAGAAGTACAACTTTTGCTTGTAGAATTTCTTTTATTTTGGATTATGTCCATTAATATTGACTATTGTTTATGCCTAAAAATCTTCTAGAATTTGTGCGAATCACCTAAGGGATTAAAGTAGATACCTTGTATTAAATATTAATACAGAATAATCTTATATTCAGCAAGCGAGAAACAACTCATAGGCTTGAAACAACTAGGCAAGGATGACTTTCTAGGTTGCATATAAAGATTTTTCAGCAAGTGAATTCAATACTTTTGGCCTATTGATGCATAAGAAGTAAACATAACTAAATTGGGGTGTGGAAAATTTGTATTGATTGATTTGAATAGTGGTCATATAAATTACTTATATCAAACCCTTAATTAGGCTGCAAATCCATAAAAAAAAAAGAGTTTTAATCTAATTTAAATCCTAAAATAAAATATCTATCCTACTCTAATAATAAAAAAAAAAAAGTGGATAATTTTTATCCAAAAAGGATGATATTTGCTATTGTAAACAATGCCCCCACAATTCTTCTATTTATTAGCTAAATAAAATTGAAGAATTTTTTTTTTCAAATTAAACTAGCAAAAATAAGTTTCAAAAGATAATAGCCCATTTGTCCTTTTTTTCATTTCACTTCAATAGCTTATAACTAATTCTTGAGTACCATGAATCACCTGAGTGTAAAGCAAGACGAAGCCTCTTGTTTCCTTTTTTCTTATGCTCGGTTGATATTTCATTTTAGATGTTCAACTTATGAACTTGACTCGATTAAAAAGCTCAAAATTCGCACTCGATCAAACTTATTTTTAATTGTTTAAAACTCGACTTGAAAAATATCTAAGCTACTTGATAAAACTTAAATCAAATAAAATATTTAATAAATAATATACTCAATTCGACTCGAAATCAACTCAAATTAACTTGAGTCGATTAATTTCGTATATATTTAAATATTAGAAGTATAAAAATAATTTAATAAATAATAAAAAATAAATATTCAATTAAATTCATGAGTTTTACAAGTCAAATATTATGATACTCGAACTCAAGCTCGATTCGATTAATTTCGAGTCAAATTCGATTATTTTATGAGTTGAACTTAAGTAACTCACGAAAAATTTGAATCTTTTGCATTCCTGTTTCAATCCAAATTAAATATTTATACTAGTCTAATAAAAAAGGATAATTTTTATTCAAAAAGAAAGATTTTTGCTAGTGTAAGTAACAATACATGCATTATCAATATGCCAAATTTAGTCATGTACATATATAAATACGTTATGTTTAATAATTTACTTTTAAAAGATAGATCAATGAGTTTATATTTATATAATTAGTGATGCGTAATTAATGCCATCTTTTCATGATTCTCAAGCTTCACACGTGCACTGCATGTGTTAAACATACGCAAATTTTCACCAATTATAATCCCATTATCGTTGATGAAATTGGATTATAATTTAAGTATGAAATATTAAACAATTAAAATATTTTCTTTTTTCCCTTTATTTTAGGACTATATGTAACTAGCAACTCTAGTGTGTTAAATTTGTATTCCTCCAATAGGTGAGAGAAGCATTTATTCAATTGGAGGTATCTGTCCATCAACATTAAGAAGTGGGTCTTAAGATGTTACATTTCTCGAACTATTTTTTTTTGGTGAAACATTTCTCGAACTATTACCCTGTCTCTTTTATCCTATACGTGCCCTTATCTTTGTTTGTTTTTTTAGTCTAAATTTCAGGCTATCTTGATACATACGGTCTGATCAGTTAACAATAAAAAAATACATATTTTCTATCAAATTTTATCCATATTTTAGTTTTGAAGAAATGAATTTTAATGAAATAATGAAATTTATTATTATTTTTAGTTTTTCTGAGAAAAGTTAATATAGTCATTTTATATCTATAATTATGCTTATAAAATAAAATTTTTAATTTTTGTGACACTACCTTAAATACGAAAAATTAAAACGGATAGAGTGATTTTTTGTGAAGAAATTAAAGGAAAATAATGTAAATTAATATAATTAAATATATATCCAGTATATATTGGGCACAAGTATCCAACTTTGGGAATTAAGAAACTGATAGTGCAGTTGCTATTAATCTAGGTTAGTGTAGATTGTGTTTTGTCAATGAAATTGCAAACAAGACAATAAATAAGAGGTCCAAAGGGAAAGCGTTAGAGTCACATCTCACATGGAATGGTTGGGCATATACTCTATTCAATATCGTTTTTATGCCATCAGACACTGTCAACTGACTTCCCTATTTTCATAACTCTCACATTTATACATACATATATGATGTTTTCTTGTTCCTTACTGAAGATGTTAAGTTTGTTGGTGTTGAGTTAAACATATTCCACATTATAAAATATAAGTGCTCTTTAAAATAGCTTATGGAATTTTTTGTTTTCTTGTTTCTTCCCTGCTTTCATAACCTTCACGACGCTTTATCTTTCTTCTTTGAACTATACTTTTTGAGCTGAGTTGATCCATATATTTAATTTTTAACTACTCATTAGATTTCCTATATTCTCTCTTACAATAAGTTATGGGATACCCTACAGAAAACAGAGGCACCACCTTGCATACCATTCAACCAGAACAGCTCCAACAGAATCTTAAGGATCAGCCCTAGTATTTATATTGTGGGCCAGATATATCTAACTTTATTTGTGATCTCTTTTTTTCCTCTTCATGCAATTCAAGCTCCTCTCTCTCTTTGACTCTTTCTCACTCCATTTCCTTCAGAAATATCTTGCCAATAAGGTAGTTGTTAATCTTACATAAGGGCAAAGGGTCATTCAAGAAAGCATGTTTGTTTCATATTCATGTTATTCAGTATAGCTAACTGAAAGCACATGGCCCTTCCTTTGGGTGTTAGCTAGAGGGCACACATCCTTTTTTCTCATACAAGAAAACCTGACTCTCTAAATCTTGTACAATCTTGTGAAAACATAGGATCCTCCCAAACCACTTCCTTCCTATATTTTTGCTTCTTGGTTCTCTATTAATTCAAATAATTTTTTTTTGCCAATTTAAGTCTCACATCATATGACAACCATCTATGTTTCATGTTCTCTCTATTGCTATACAATTGTTATTTAGTCCATTCCATATGCATCTATAGAATTAAACTCTACCTTGAGATTAATTAGCTTGGATGTTTAGTACGTAGTGCTCTTCAACTAATTAATTATTATGTGGGGTTGAAATTCTTAATTGTTTTATTTATAAGGTTTCAAGAAGAGTTTTGACTAAATTACAACCTTTAGTTCTCCTAAAATTTAATGGTTTGAACTCTCTAATTAGCTAGCAGTTATCAACTGTAACATCTAAACCAAGCAAGCCTGAATTAAAGGTATTTAAAAGTAATAAATTTGATAAGTTTAGACATTCATGCTCTTTTAGCCTTTTAAAAAAAATATATATAAATGCATCCGGGTATATTAAGCCTTAGCATAATTTGTATGTATCAACGCGTGAGTCGCAATGCTCAAATGAGAGAGTGGGCCGAGGGATAGAAAAGGACGAAGAAGCTAAGGCAAGGCCAGGGCGAAGCAAACAGAGAGGCATCCTAAGTTAGAATAAGGCAGTCAGAAGCTAAGACAATAATTGAAGAAAGATAGGTTTCAAAGAAAATAAAGAAAAAAGAAAAAACTGAACTGAAGACATAGGGTTGCACGTGCAAGGGAGGGCAAACGTGGGAATAGAAGCAGGCAGAAGAATGCCGGAAAGAAAAAGAAGAAAGAAAAATAAACTGTTTATATGATATGGATGACGGGAGCAAATATATTCTCTCATATAAATAAATATATAATATTGCATGGTAATGTAACACTGAAATTATTATATTTTTCAGCTGTCAATCCAGCAGAAGCATTTCCTACTGAAAATGTTATATTTTGGTGTCTGAAAAGTTCGAGTCCAAATTCACCTTTCTTGTCTTCTTCTCTGAAAATGTCTACTTTACACATTATGATCCTTCGGAGTTTGGAGACTCTCTCCATTTACCCATTCAATCATCTCCTAACTAACTCTTATCTTTTTATTTATTCAAGGGCTTATATAATCAGATGTAAAACAGAATTATAATTAATGAGTGCCAACCATTTCCCTAAGCTATAATTAAGAAAATAATTAATCAGCATACTAATCGGGACTGGATGAAGTAGCTAAGAAACATTAAAAAAAAAAGGGTTTTGCTTTGCTTTTTAAGAAAAAAAAAAGAAAATAATGAGTTTTTGATTTATATTTACCATGATTTACCAAAAAATATTTATATTCGTATTCAACAAACATTCAGTAGTTTAGTGTGATATAAAGGTGAAGCTTCTCTTTGAAAAAACATTTTATTGGATACTATTGTAAAAGATAATTTTGAAGTTTCTAACAAGTAAATATTAAATATTAATTTTTGGTAAATTTTGAAATTATTTTTTATTATATAATAAACATGACCTTTGGCAATAATACAGAATATTATAGAATGCATAAAAATTGTTGACATTGACTATATATTTACATTCACTGCATATGCCTCTTGATGTATATATATTATTAAAATAATTGAAATATTTTATTATAATGATATATAATAATAGAGTAGTGCTAAAAACACTATATATTTTTTTGATATTATAATACTCATTTTTTAATTGGTTGTTAATAGAAAAAAAATTTTTAAAATTAATTTTTTCTTTTTCTCTCTTCTCAACTAATTAAAAAATGAGTATTAAAAAATATCTAAAAAAAATAAAGAGTGTAACAAATTAGTTTTAAAAAACAATGATGCTTGGGATTAAACAATGAGTAATTATGAGGTTTCTGCTAAAAATGGTAATGGAGTAGGTTCGGGATGAACTTTTTTATCCCTGACCCTGAATTTTATCCTGTCCCCCGATTCCATCCTGATTCCTGTAGAGAAAAATTTTAGGGTCACCTGTCTGCAGCACACGGAAATGGAGATCCCCAGCCTCATCCTATTTCCTATATTTTTATTAAATTTTTTTATTTTATTTTAATGATAAAAAAAATTATATTTTTTTATTTTAATTAATTAGTTAAATATATAATTATTTAAGTAAAAAATATATTGTTTACTTTAAATGAGTGTTATATTTTCATTTTATTATTTTTAAAAAAATATTAATTCTATAAAAATATAAATAATTATTTATATGTATGTAAATAATATATATATATATATATATATATATATATATATATATATCGGAATAAGTATATATCATTTCTATATATATATATATATATCGGAATAAGTATATATCATTTCCGATAAAAAAAAATTTGTGACCGGGGTTGTAAAAAAAGAATATAAAAAATTTATTCCGTTGTAAACAGGTCGGAATAGAGTACAAATTGGCAGTATATATAAAAGCTTCCAATGCAATTAAAAAGCATATAAATCAGAATTAGAATTAGGGGATGATGACAAGAAAATGAAAACAATCCAATGATCCAATCTCCTAAGCAAGTTCACATGCTCATATAAGAGGAGAGATGATAGAGAGTTGGGGCAACAGCGGGGCAGGGAAATGGCGAAACTCTGCGACATAGAATCATGCATTCTCTCTCTGAGTGGGACCCTATAAGGACTGGAAGAGGTTTAATAGATGGGTTGGAAGAAACTGCAAAGTTGTGAGCTTTTAATCGAATTATTTTAAGGTCTTATATATAGTTTGGTACGTTTCACATAGAAAGTCAGGTTTTCAAAGCTTCGGATTTTTTAACTTTTTCAGCAATGGATGATTCCTGTTTACACACTGTCAACCCATTAAATGAGAAGTCCATCATAAGCTTCTTTAATTTGCCCTTGTGAGGGAAAACTGAGAACTGTAAAAGCAATAGTATGTTAAAACAGACAAAACCCACTCTCTACAGTACATCATAAAAATAAATAATATACTTTTATACCTTTTTTTGTATGCAATTTTGGTTAGCGTTTTAGGAGATGGAAAAAGTGAAAAGTCCAAGGACATTCCTTACATGGAAACGTGCCATTGCTTTGAACTGGTTCTAATTGGGGTTTATTTAGAATGTGCAGATATTCACATGTTTAACTATTAGAGAGCTGTATGATCTGACTTATCATCATCGTGTGATCTTTAATCAAATGTTTTCGTTTTCTTACTTCAAATCATTAAAAGGAAATACTTGGGGAATTAGAATCCAAACTGGATCAATCAGTTTCACAAAAGTGTGCTAAACTTGTTCAAGCTCATATATATAAAAAGTAAAACCAACTCATGTACTTAATCTTAATCACATCAAATAAGGACTAAAGCAAGATATAGTAAGAGATGGAGGACCACATAATTAATAAAGTACATTTCTGAGTTTCATTAGAATTTGCATACATGGGCATTATTAGGAACCACTTTTTATTCTGTATTTTTTCTTTTTGGCATGAATAGCCTAAATCTGATACTCGTATATGAGATGAGAGTCCAACTCCATAAAGTAGACAGAGATGGATTAAAGATGACGTGAAGGGAATAGTATTTTTTTTTTTTTGGACTGTGATAAATTAGTTGTGAAAGAAGGACACATGAATTTCTATGGATTTCAAGTAATTGGAGTTTGTAGGGTCAATTTCAGGTGGTTAACCTGAAACCCAGGTTAAAAAACCTCCCCTCTCTCTCTCTCTCTCTCTCTCAAAAAGTTAAAACAGAAAAATGATAAAGGGCGATTGGGGTTGACAGTGGGCAGTTATGTCAATCTCTCATTTTCTGCCCTACGAAAAGAGAGGTGTCTATGTCTGCACAAGCTCAAGCTAGCATTACAGTCCTAAGGTGTCCTTCTTGTCATCTTCACTGAGACACCCCTCTTGGGATGGTGTCTCCCAACTTCACACGTGTGATCTTCTTAACAAACATATTATTTTAGTTATTTAATTATATCAATTTTTTGTAGTAATTTATTATAATGTCTTATATAAATTTATAGATTTTATAATAGGAGAAGGAAAGAAACTGAATCAATCAATTGAGGTCAGCATCGTAAACTACTTTAAAATTCTTGCTTATCTATTCTCTCTCCATCTCTGCTAGTGAGTGTATAATTAATTGGGTGATCTGTTTAAAGCATTTATATTGCAGATTTTTCTCTTCATACTGCAACTTTTTCTTTCTTCGTCTTCTGTTTTTCTTCTTCTGTCTTAAGGCTTTTGATTGTTTATCTTTGATTTCAGAGAGTATGACTTTGTAACAGTTGTTTAACAGCATCTGTCTGTCAGGAAAGAAATATAGGCATGGCTTACAAGTGTGCAGCTATGTATTCACCATCAAAACTTAAACCCAAATAGCCTTATCACTTCTTCTTCTTCTTCATCTGCGGGGATGGCATTTGCAGACTTTGCCTCTCTCTCTCTTACTCAAAGCTGTGGATCATCATCAGAGATACCCACAACTGTTCATTCCTCAGTATTTGAGGGTAAGGGTTGTGATAGCAGTGAGAATGAGATTATGAATCAAAATGCAAACTCCAAGGAAGACAGCCCTAATAATGCAAATGTGATAAAAGAAAGTGATAGTGGGCACTCAAAACTGTGTGCGAGGGGACATTGGAGACCTGCGGAAGATGCCAAGCTTAAAGAGCTGGTCGCTCTTTATGGACCCCAAAACTGGAATCTCATAGCTGAGAAGTTAGAGGGCAGATCAGGTACCATTATAATACTTCATTCAATTTTTTTTCCAATGATTGTTTTTGGTTTTTTTTTCCTCTTGTAATATGGGTTTCTTTTAAAGGTAAGAGCTGTAGATTAAGATGGTTTAACCAGTTGGATCCAAGGATAAACAGAAGAGCATTCAGTGAAGAAGAAGAAGAAAGGCTAATGCAAGCTCATAGATTGTATGGTAACAAATGGGCAATGATAGCTAGGCTTTTCCCTGGCAGAACTGATAATTCCGTCAAGAACCATTGGCATGTTATCATGGCTAGAAAATTTAGAGAACAATCTTCTGCTTGTAGGCGCAGGAAGCTATCTCAATCCCGCTACACTGCTAGAGCAGACGAACCAACACCTCCACCGCCTTACTGTGTCAATATCCACAGAGGTGGAGAGATAACCGATCTGCCTCCTTACCCAATCGGAGGCTTCAATGCCGCTGACGGCGGCCAAACTGGAGGAGAAGCAATCTCAGGAATCCAGGTGCCAGCGGCAGTTACTGGGTTTTGTGCGCAGCTGACACCTTATGATTTCTTCCCAGCTGGTATATATTTATTTCAATGTATAAATATAATTGATGATCCCTCTCCTCTCCTCTTCTTCAACAATCTTTATAATTCATGCAATTTGTGCATTTGGTTTTCAGTGCTGTTTCCTCAGTTTCGTTTTTGCTGATCGAGACAAGCTATATCCCATAGTTTTCTCTTAATTATCAGCATTTGTGATTGGTTTGTGTTAAGTTTTACAGACCCCAAGAGTAATGACATGGTGGGCATATTAAGCCAGCAGAGCAGATCTTGGGATAGATCAATTAGTGATAAACTCAACGTTTCTGGTTTGTTCTATACTCAACAGCAGCATAACGCATTCATAATGGCAATGCAGCAATCAACCACAGCAACAATGGCTCATGATTCTGGCAGTGAACCTTCACCTTCATCATCTTCAGAGGCAGAGAACAAAACGACTGACCATTTTGAGACCATTAATCCACCACCATTCATTGACTTTCTTGGAGTGGGAGCCACATGAAGTTAGATGAATTTATTATATATCACAAGTTAACTAACTAAACTAAAAGCTAAAACGGGTTTTTCAATTTTTTTTTTCACAAAAGATCATCAATGTGGATGTTTATGCTCCCAATTGAGTGGAGATTTTAGTTAGAGTTAAATAAACTTTGATTGTTTTACATATTCTCTCTTTTTTTTTTAAAAAAAAAAATTTCACTGCAGTCCTGTTTTATTCTTAGCTGTTGAGCGAAATTGATTGTTGGTGGGTGATGATTAATATTCTATTAATTTTAATGTTTAATGTTTAGTAAAACTAAAATTTTCAATATGGTATAATTTATTTTATTTAAAATATATATTTTTATATGATATATAATAAATATAATCAAATAAATATATACTATATTTCTAATTTCTATATATATCATTAATAATTCAATATATTAAGTATAAATTTTATTTCATATTATTTTTATATTTAGAATTATAAATAATTTATTAATTAAAAAATTAATAATTACAAATAATTTTTAATTAAAAAACTAATTAGGAGAAAATAAATATTTTATAATTAATAAAAATATATAAATGTAATATAAGTCAAATAAAAAATTAAATAAAATTAGCTAGATGAACAAAGTTCTAAAATAGAGTTATAATGCTAAAATTAATTATCAGCTGTTACGTTAAATATTTAATCAAATAATATTTAACAGTTATCTAACAAGTTCAAAAATTAATTTAAACTAAATACTTTTTTACATATTCTTTTTAGTTATTATTACTTTCTCTACCTTTGGGATAAAGCTGTTAATTTTAGACGCGTGTTTAAAAAAAAGGAGTAATCCTAGAAGTGGATGTAGTTTCAAATTTATGAATGATTGATGTGTTTTGATTAACAATGTACGAAATTGGATTGACTTGAAAATATTTTACTAATTTGGAAGGATTTGGCATGAAGATGAAACAAAATGTTTCGGGTTCACCGTAATATTTTAAAATTCTGGGAAAAAAAGAAAATAAAGAAAAAGCCTGCTCTTAAAGGTATCGAGTGAAGAGTTCTAATACTCTATCTCAAGGGGCATTTGAGATAATGTTTCTTGTAGAAGAAAAAGTTGATTTAAATTTTTTTTAATTTAATGGGTTGATTTTTTAATTTTCTATAAATTTTTTTTAAAACAGTTTTTTAAAAATAAAATTATTTTTTTAAAAAGCATTTTTTTAAATGTAATGCTAAATAAGGCTGGAGTCATTTTAATCATAAAGAAATTTTAATTTTGGGATTAAAATGATTACTTTTTTATAAATTTTTTCACTGATGTTTGCATTAACTTGAAATAAAAAGCTTCCAGATCATGCAAAAACACCTCAATTTTGTAAAAATGTTCATTTCACACTAAAATGGTATTTTAAAAAAAAAAAAAATAAAAACATTGTTTTTATTAATGTCTCACTTTTATAACTACCTTAAACAAATTTTAATTATTTGTTTTGCTTCTCACAGAGATAAAACTAGACACTCATTATTATTTATTTAATAAGCAAATGTATCACATTGCTCAAATGCTTATTTTACCTAAATTAGATATATAAATTTTATATTTGTATAGTAAAAATTATGTTTTTCCATTAAAAAATGAATATATGAATTTCATTTAAATAAAAAATTTCAGTTGGCCATATAAACGAAGATCTGATGATGAGAATAAAACAAAGAAAAAAACAAGAAAATGCAAATATAGGGGGAAAAATCCATTTCTCATGAGCATGCAAAATTGAGGCAGAAATTCTGCAAACAGAAAGAAAGACTTGCAAATGAAAGCATTCATGGCATTGGCGGAGGAGACTGATGAAAGTTGAAACACTTGTCTTGGGTATCAGCAGAATCTTCGTCTGAGAATTCATGCCACCCACATGGATTTTAGCTGTTTGGAATTGTCTCTTCTAATTGATATAATATTATCTTCACTCTCTCCCTTCTGTATATATTTTCCTCTGTTTGGTTATCTGCCCAAACAAAATTTCTACATAGAGCCTTATATACTGGAGACATTATCCACGCTTTACTGTTGTCTTGTTCCAAGACGGAACCGACAACATCAACACCTCATTTTCTCTCGTAACAATATTACCTTTATGAATATTTTGAATTTATGTGAAATTCTTATATAAACTTTTATTATATTAATTTAAATATAATGATACGTATTTAATTATTTTATTTATATTTATTGATAATTAATAAATTTACATTCATATTACCGTTTGATTGAATTAGTGTTGGAAGCCGAATTTTTTAAAAAAATTTAATGTGGGTCCCACCACATATAAAATAAAATAAAAATATCAAAAGTTGCGGTAATTCAATTTCAAATTGAATTTATCCGGCCAATATTTTTGATTTTTTTGATTTGTGTTCACACTGAATATTTTTTCTATAAATAGACAAATTTCCTTTCAATTTTGAATTAAATAATCTCAATTCATTTGAGAGAATTTGAAAGAAAGTTAGACTTTTGGAATATTTCCAAAAATTAGGGAGTGACAAAAATAGTGAAAAAAATATTTTGAGAGTGTTTTAAGGAAACACTTGTGTGCCACTATTTTTGGGTTTATCTCAAAATTGTTATATTACCTCTAGCCTGTGTCTAGGAAAGACTCTCTCTTTGTACCCATTAATTTTTATTAGTGGAAGAAAAATATTCGAAGTGTTGTCCGTGGACGTAACCCAAATTAAAGGGTGAAGCACGTTAAATTATCAGTGTTATTTTTGCTGATTATTTTATTTCACATGAAATTGTGTTATTTTACCCGCTGTATCCAACAAGTGGTATTAGAGCCAGCCTGTTAGTCTTATAAAATTCTTAGTATGCTATGTGGTTGCAGTATTGACTGATCTTCCACATCAGAAAAGATTTTATTAGTTTACTGTCAGCTGAAGGAGTCTCATTTTATTTTAAAATGTAAACAAATGACACCAAGATGATCAGCTTAAATGGCACAAATTACCACATATGAAGAAGAAAAATGAAGAATCTCTTATTTGTGATGAAAATGCATATGCCGATGTTTATTATAACTAAACCCGAAAGCAAGACAGATGATGAGTGAGAGTTTGAGCACAAGCAGGTATGCGGTTACATCCGACAATTTGTTGAAGACAAAGTGTACAACCACATCTGCAATGAGGCTCATGCTCGGACGCTATAAAACAAGCTTGCACAGCTTTACGCGTCAAAGACAGGTAACAATAAATTATTTTATTTGACAAAGTTGACGCAGTCGAAATACAAGGAAGGAACTTTCATAACAGATCATCTGAATGAGATGTAAGGGATCATGGACCAGCTATCCAAAATGAGCATAAAGCTGGATGATGAAGTATTTTCTCTGCCAGTATTTGACTCTCTGCCAGAGTTATGGGAGACTTTGAAGATTTCAATAACCAACACTGCACCTAACGGTGTAATCAATATAGAGTCTGTAAAAAGCAGTATCCTGAATGAAGAAATGAGAAGAAAATCACAAAACTCATCTTCTTCATCACAATTATATGTTCTAGTTACCGACTATAGAGGAAGGAGCCAGTCTAAACAAAAAATGTCTAGAGGAAAGAGCAAAGACAAATCAAACAAATATGACAATATTGAATGTCATTACTGCAAAAAGAAGAGTCATATCAAGAAATACTGTCGAAAGTTCAAAAAGGATCAGAAAGGCAAGGAAGTAAAACGAGATGACAGCAGTGATGATGACATAACAAATACCATGAAGGAATTCAATATCGTTTGTGATGATACTATCAATTTCACATCCCATGAGACCAGTTGGATAATTGATAGTGGCGTTACCATTCATGCCACGTCTCAGAAGAAATTCTTCTCATTCTATACAGCAGGAGATTTTGGCGCTGTAAAGATGGAAAATGATAATCTGTCAAAAGTTATTGGCAGAGGAGATGTTTGTCTGGAGACTGTGAATGGTATCAGATTAGTCCTGAGAGATGTCAGACATATTCCAGATATTCGTCTGAATTTGATTTCTGCAGGAAAACTCGATGATGCAGGTTTCTGCAGTACCTTCTTAAATAACCAATGGAAGCTTACCAAAGGTTCCATGGTGGTGACTAGAGGCACAAAGCATGCTACCTTATATGTGATGCATGCAAAGCTCTCCAATGACACTGTGAATGCTATGGAGAAAGAAAGTGCTATTGAATTATAGCATAGACGACTCGGCCACATGAGTGAGAAAGGGATGACTACCCTTGTTAGAAGGAACATATTTCCCGGAATGGATGAAGTGCATTTGGAGAAATGTACTGATTGTTTAGCAGGAAAGAAAAACAGAGTTGCTTTCAAGAGTTCCCCTCCTTCTAGAATGAAGAATGTGTTAGATCTAATCCATTCAGATTTATGTGGGCCAATGCCAAAGTCACTGGGTGATGCTCAGTACTTTGTGACTTTCATTGATGACCATTCGAGGAAAACATGAGTGTATACTTTAAAGACAAAAGATCAAGTGCTTAATGTCTTTAAAGAATTTCATGCCTCAGTTGAGAGACAGACTGGAAAGAAGTTGAAATGCATCCGGACAGATAACGGTGGAGAATACATTGGACCGTTTGATGCCTACTGCAAAGAACATGGTATTCGACATCAAACAACGCCTCTAAAAATACCACAATTGAATGGCTTGGCTGAGAGGATGAATAGAACTTTGATGGAGAGAGTCAGATGTTTGCTTTGACATGCAAAATTACCTAGAACATTTTGGGGTAAAGCTTTACTCATGGTTGTGTACGTGTTAAATCTTTCACCTTGTATCCCTTTAAACTAGATGTTCCAGAGAAAGCATGGTTAGGAAATGATGTTTCCTATGATCATCTGCGGGTATTTGATTGCAAAGTCTTTGTGCATATTCCAAAAGATGAGAGGTCCAAGCTCGATGTCAAAACACGATAGTGTGTTTTTATTGGCTATGGAAAAGATCAGTTTGACTACAGATTTTATGATCCTATAGAGAAGAAACTTGTCAGAAGATGTGATGTTATTTTCATTGAGAAAGAGACCATTGAAGATATTGTCAGGACAAAGAAAGGTGTTCCTAATTCCAATGGTGACTCAATAGATTTGGAATTGATTCCTCCAATACTGGAGCCAATACAAGTTGGGGATGAAGATCATGTTGATCTGCCTGAAGAAAATAATGCTCCCATCGACAATCCAAAAGATGATGCTGAAGATGATGATGTTCATTATCAACCATCACATGTGCACTCCCCAGTTCCTGTGAGAATGAGAAATAAAGCTAGACAACCGTCTACGAGATATCCAGAAAATGAGTATGTGTTACTCACTGATGGGGGAGAACCAGAAAGCTTTGAAGACGCAATGACTGATGAGCACAGACAGAAATGGATTGAAGTCATACAAGATGAAAACAATACTTTTGAACTGGTGAAGCTGCCAAAAGGCAAGAAAGCTTTGAAAAATAAATGGGTGTTCAGAATCAAACATGAAGAAAACAGTTCCCATCCGAGATTCAAAGCCAGATTAGTCACCAAAGGATTCAATCAAAGAAAAGGAATTGACTTTGATGAATTTTTCTCACCAGTTGTGAAAATGATATCCATTCGTACAGTGTTGGGGTTAGCAACAAGTCTTAACCTGAAAGTTGAGCAAATGGATGTCAAAACTGCCTTCCTATATGGTGATTTGGAAGAGGAGATATACATAGAGCAACCAGAAGGTTTCGAACATAAGGGAAAAGAGGAATATGTTTGCAAATTGAAAAAAAAGCCTCTACGGCTTGAAGCAGACACCAAGACAATGGTACAAGAAGTTTGAGTCTGTTATGGGGGAGCAAAGATACCATAAGACTACTTCAGACCATTGTATTTTTGTATAGAAATTCTCTGATGAAGATTTCATCATTCTTCTGCTCTATGTGGATGACATGCTAATTGTTGGTCGGAATGTTTCTAGAATTAACAACTTGAAAAAATAGTTGAGCAAATCTTTTGCTATGAAAGACTTGGGGTCAACAAAACAAATTCTTAGCATGAAGATTATCAGAGATAGGGATGCTAAGAAATTATGGCTGTAACAGGAGAAGTACATTGAGAAAGTACTTAAAAGATTTCAAATGGACCAAACTAAAATGGTTAGTTGTCCTCTTGCTAATCACTTTAAGTTGAGTTCCAAACAAAGTCATTCTACAGATGAAGAGAAGGATGAGATGGACAAGATTCCATATGCTTCAGCAGTTGGAAGTTTGATGTATGTCATGGTGTGCACACGACCTGATATCGCTTATGCAGTTGGAGTAGTGAGCAGATTCCTTTCAAATCATGGAAAAGAACATTGGACTGCAGTAAAGTGGATTTTCAGGTATCTTCGAGGTACTTTGAAAATATATTTATGTTTTGGAGATACCAAACCTGTGTTGGTTGGATACACAGATGCAGATATGGCTGGCGAGGTTGACTCCACAAAGTCAACGTTAGGTTACCTGATCACTTTTGCAGGGGGAGCTGTGTCATGACAATCAAAGTTACAGAAATGTGTTACACTATCTACAACTGAAGTAGAGTTTATTGCAGCAACAAAAACATGTAAAGAGTTGCTGTGGATGAAGAAGTTCTTAAAATAACTTGGATTGCAGGAAGACATATATCAATTATTTTGTGATAGTCAGAGTGGTATCCATCTTGGAAAGAATGACTCCTTTCACTCAAGATCAAAGCAAATTGATATGAGATATCACTGGATCAGAGATGTGATGGAGAATAAGCTACTACAGCTTGAGAAGAAGCTACTACAGCTTGAGAAGATCCATACAAAAGAAAATGGATCAGACATGTTAACGAAGATTCTACCAAGATCATATTTTGAATATTTTCGATTAGCTGCTGGAATGGTGGAGCCCTCACATTGTCGGGAGGGCGAGATTTGTTGGTAGCCGAATTTTTTGAAAAAAATTTGGTGTGGGTCTCACCACATATAAAATAAAATAAAAAAGTCAAAAGTTGCAGTAATTCAATTTCAAATTGAATTCCTCCAGCCAATATTTTTAACTTTTTCGATTTGTGTTCACACTGAATATGTTTTCTATAAATAGACCGATTTCCTTTCATTTGAATTACAATAATCTCAATTCATTTGAGAGAATTTAAGAAAGAGATAGACTTTTGGAATATTTTCAAAAATTAGGGAGTGACAAAAATAATGAGAAAAATATTTTGGGAGTGTTTTGGGAAACACTTGTGTACCACTATTTTTGGATTTATCTCAAACTTGCTGCATTACCTCTAGCCTGTGTATAGGGAAGACTCTCTCTTTGTACCAATTAAGTTTTATTAGTGGAAGAAAAATATTTGGAGTGTTGTCCGTGGACGTAACCCAAATTAAAGTGTCAACCACGTTAAATTATCGATATTATTTTTACTGATTATTTTATTTCACATTAAATTGTGTTATTTTAACCGCTATGTCCAACAATTACTATAGTAGAATGAGTTTTCTTAATAATTTCTTCAAATGTAAATAGTCTCAAATGAAAAACAACAATAATTTTTTTTACTTTTTATTGTTTAAAAATTATTAAATTTATATCCTCATTTAATAATTTGACTCTTACTCTTATTGACTTTTCACCATTAAATTTATGTACTTATATTAACAGTTATAACTCCCTTCATTATAATTTCATTATTTATTATATCATTTTTTTTAAAATTCGGACTACTGCCTTCGGTATACTATTATAAAATAATTTTTATGTGCAACATGGGTTATAAAAATAATTAATTATAAAATTATAAAAAATACAAACCCACAAAAGATCATTCTTTTTTCTTTTCCATTTTGGGGACCCTATAATCAACCACTATTCTTCCATAACCGACCATGACGTTAATATGATTTTGAAAATAAATCGACAAAAAAGGATTGATTAAATAGTAAAATGGCAATATAAATGCTAAATATTACTAAATAAAATTATAAGAGTTTAATCGCAAAATTACAGTTAAAAAGTATAGTGACTAAATTATCAATTTTGCCTACAGTCGTCCTATTAAAAAAATATAACATTTAACACTAATAGCTCCTAATATTTTTAATTTTATAACATCTTTGTTCCAAAATTAAAAATCTCAAATTTAATTAAGATTTATTCCTTCACTTTTGTATTATATTTTAATTTTTTAAAATGGCATATTTTACCTAGTAAGGGTAGCAACATGCAGTTGGTAGATTTCAGTCAGCCTGCAAAGTTTTTGAGATTGAAATATCAAAATGCAAGTTGAATTTGAATTGGATTTATAATATTATTAAGTTAAAATTGCTAAATTATTTTAGAATCAGCTTACTCATAATTATAAATTCTTATGATTTTCTTAAATTAATGATATCGGATCATCCTTATTCAGACCCTCTCACAATAATAACAAAATTATTCGTGGAATTAAAATGTTGTATGTCAAACGCTTTTAATTAAAAAAATAATTGAAACGCAATTCTATTAACGTCCGAGCTAATCTTCGGGAATAGTTTTAATTCTATAACTTAAAATGCTTCTAATTAAATAACAATAGCAAAGCAATCGGCCAAACTGATGGGGTGTGAATAATGGAAAACATCAAACACAGATGGTTGTCACATGATGTGAGACTTTAAGACAGGAAATATGAACAAAATAATATATTAGTTCCATTAGAGAAGCAAGTATGTGGGAAGGAATTCCTAAGTTTGATCAAGAGAATGAGGTTTTTGTGCGAGAAAGGATGGGGTTCTTTCTTAAAATTGAGTGTTTTGATAAAATATTTATCATATTAAGGTGATTTTTACCAAAATTCTTAAAATAAATTGTCTTTATTGAGATTATGTCAAAACAGAGACTCTCTGCCTGTGAGAAGTGAACAATATTGTATGCTTCTCTTACAGGCAGACTGAAGTTGTTCGTTTTATGAAGAAGCGGACTGAGCATGCTCTGTCACTCTAGACCAATAAATATTAAACTAGCAAGCACCGTTACAACTGACTTGTTTTGTGATATAATTGCTAGGTCTGATCATTATCTCCTTTTAAAAGAGAAATGTTGCCCAAACAATAACCAAGAATGAGAGTTTGAATTCATTGGTAATTAAAATTTTTGTTAAAATAAATACCAAATAATTAATAAAAATGGAAGAAAAAAATATGAGACACAAAATTTATAGATACTCAGGTGTTAATGAATCATATGTCTTCTCCCCAATCATAATTGAATATTTCACTAACTCAAAGAGTTACAAATGGAGTTTTACCTAACCCATTCCTAATTATGGTGCTTTACTCTGTTGGCTAATACCTAACCCATAAAACTCTTATATTTTAATAGTTAACACAATAACCAAATTCTTGTGTTTTAATGATTCATACAAAAATACTTATAAGTGTTTCACTCACAGCCTAACTCACTCATTCTCACTATGAGTAATTGATTACAAAAATAGAACTATTCAACTACCAGAAAAGTTCAAAAAATATGAGTAAAAATGGTTTATAGCATAAAATTGAATAAAGTAGTTGGAGATGTTTAATGCACAAGGCTTTACAAATATTAGACGATTGATAAATGATTTTCTATCCTTTGAAAGTCATAAATGTATTATATTTATACTTTTCTTAAGAAATAAAGCTGTTTGGAGTGCAATTAATGCAAAATTAGCTGTTCAACAACTTTTCCGTCCGTATTTGACAGCTTTCTCTTTCCATATTTACGGGCATGATTGACACTTCATGGACATGAATGTTTTTGACAAGCCATGACTGAAGTGCTGAAACTGACCATAAATGGATCTAGAAGATTTTGCATATTCTTTCACGTGCGTTACTAATTCTTCATGGGCATGACAATTCATGCTTCACAGGCATGAATATTCTTGGTAAGCCGTGACTGATGTAATGAAGTTGGTTGTAAATGGATTTGAAAGATTTTGCATGTTCTTTCACGGGCATTATCAAGTCTTTACAGGCGTGACAATTCGTGCCTCACAGGTAGGCCAATTCTTCACAGGTGTGTCTATTTTCTTTAACTGGAGTAAATACCAGTCACTGACATGAATGACTTTTGAATTGCACTTTTTAAACTTCAATTGACTTGATTCAACTAACTTTGTAGGTTTAGGGAGTATTTAACTTATCTAAACACTTTAAACACAAAATATAGTTAAATTTCCTATTGTTCAATTATTTGTCATCATCAAAATGATAGAAATACCCTTCAAGGTTCAATAATCTCCTTATTTTTTACGGTGACAAACAATTATGCAATATGTGGCTAAGGAGAAATGATTATCTCCCCTTCAAAAGATGTTTATAAAGAATTGAATATAAAGAACACAAGCAAATCACACACTCAAACCATAAACATAAAATTAATGAAGTTCAAGAAGAATTCACTTAGCCTAAACAAACAACATATGCATATAATCATAAGCATAAGATATGTTGCATATTTCTTCTCCCCCTTTTGTTACAATAAAAAAGAAAATAGCAACATTACTAAATAAACAAAAGAGAAGAAATGGCAAACTCATTAAAAGATAGAAAAATCAACTGTATTACTAAAAAAAACATAAAACTACGTGGTTTTGATTACAAAGAGTTCAAACCAAGCTTTGATTACAAATATCAAAGCACCAAAAAGCTTCCTAATCATTTAAGATTTCTAAAATGAAACTAAAAAGCTAAAAAAATATAGTTGATCTCAAAAGCAAGCCACCTTATCATTGAGACTATTAATGTAAGCCACCATATCAATGCTAGACTCAATGCAATCCTTGAGGTCCTCCATCTTTTGGTTGATAGATTATTGAAAAATATCCATGCTCACTTGAAATAAATCAAAATATGAACCAATGAGGCCCATCAATTGTTGTGCAAGTCAAGTGTGAAGAAAGATGCCTTGCTAACAGCTGGGGCATCAGTAGCACCTATTGGGGCGTCATTACCACCTATTGAGGCCTCAGAAAGCTTTACTCGAGCTTTTTTTCTCTGTTGATGTCCTTGTAGACTTGTCTTGAACTCATTAGAGTTGCCTTCTTCCCATAAAATCTCATCCGTATAAGTCTTAAATCTATAAACAATGTTATCTTTGAAGATAATTTTGACAATAACTCTCATCTTAATGAAGGAATTGACATTGAGTCGATCTCTAAGAGACGTCGGGATGATGATGCATATATGATCCTTGAAATCTAAAAATTCAAGCTCCACTGTTAGGTGAGTGACATAACTTCTAATTAGGATGTCACTTCCGATGGAAAAGGAGGTGAGAAGCAAACCACGTTGGCAGAGCAACTAGTTCACACTTCTGAGCCCACTCAAACAACAATAATTCAAACTTCCTCACTAAAGCATTGTTGTTGCCTTTAGCAAAGATGTTGTAAGTGAGGAACTAATGAATGTAACATTAAACCGGAGACTTCAAATTTGTGCTCTTTTTCATCTTCAAATTCCAACTATAGTGGCTTCCAAAAGTAAACCATACACTATAAGGGTTGAAGCCCTTTACCTCACTCTCATTAAGTATTTAAAGATGACACCAAATTGCATAGTAGTGAGAGTCTGCTCTTATTTACACAACTGGAATAAGGCATTTCATGTAGGAGAAACCTGCAAAGTGCTTAAAAACTCCAATGTTGGCTCTCTGTAGATATTCACAAACTCTAGCATCCTGAATTGCCTCAGCCAAACCTTCATGTCTTTTTATAATCTTAATGTTTTGATACAATCCCAGTTAAAGGTCCTTAACGACAAAATGTGATGTTTCCTTAGAGAAATGTACCTTGGATGGTAGTTCTTATGCAAAATTATGAACATATAATTTGCAGGGAACTTTAGAGTAATGCTTTTTATTGCCCAGTTAATGAACCAAGAAGGGGGGTTGAATTGGATATTAAAATTTTTTAACTTTGAAGTGCGGAATAAAAATTTAAGTAGGGTAGGGATAGGAAGATTAATCACAAGAAATTTATAGAGGTTCAGGTGTTAACAAACCCTACTCCTCTCCCCAATCTCGATTGAGAGTTTTACTAACACACTAAGTGTTACAATTTTACAAGTTCACTCCCAACTATGGTATTTCTATCAATGGGTCACACCTAACCTAGAAATCCCTTGTGTTTTAATGGATCACACAATAAACCAATTCCTTGTGTTTTATGGCTCACACAAATAACCCTTAAAAGTGTTATACTCTTAACCCAATATACCCAAACTCACTTGAGTAATAGATTACAAAGAGAAACACTCACAAATCTATAATGCTCAGAAATTGTGAGCAAAAATATTTTTACAGAGAATTAAAGTTTTGTTGAAAGTAATTAATGCACAAATGGCTACTACAAGATTTTGATTCGAAGTAATTGATATTCTCTTGTTATGGATTCATAAATGACTTTCATTTATACTTCATTGGCGAATTATAGCCGTTTGGTTGCATTTAATGCGAAAATAACCGTTACACCAACTCTTAATTTTGCGCCTGACATGTTTCTCTTTCCTTATTCACAGTTATGAATATGTGTGTCACGGTCGTGAATGTTCTTCCAAGCCGTGGTCCAAGTGGTGGCTCTGACCGTGAAACATTCTGGAAGGAATTGAAGTGTTTGATCACAGACATGACTTTATTCTTTCATGGGCGTGAATATCCTTCCAAGCCGTGGTCCAAGTGGTGACTCTAGCCGTGAAGCTCTCTAGAGGAATTTGACATGTTTTCTCATGGGCGTGACTATCTTTCACGGGCGTGATTGATATGATCATTCATGGTTGCTATGATCCTTTATGGTCATGAACTTTAAATGTTGGATAGTTGGCGCTAAGCTATATCACAGGCATGACATAAACAGTCACGGATGTGAACATGCTATTTCTTCATTTTTTTGACTTTCAAAGTTAGTCTTCCATTCTTGCATCATATTCCATACCCTATTCAATAAATTTAGAATACAAGTATGTTAAATACATTATTGCTATTTTATTTGTTAGCATCAAAATGACAGAAATACCCCTCAAGGTTCAACAATCTCCCCCTTTTTTACGGTGACAAATAATCTTACAATATGTGCTGTTGAGAAGTCTCACCCTCAAAAGATGCTTAAGATAAAAAAAATAATAATAAAATGCAAAAATTTTTAAGAATGATGAAGTGTAGCATAGATGCTTGCTTCCTAGTTTAGGTATATGCAAGTTATATGCAAAGTATATCTAATTTATACCAAATTTTTGCTTTTAACTAGTTAAGTATATGCAAAGTATATTGAAGGTATATTCAAGGTATATCAAGTTGTTTGCTTTTAACTAGTTAAGTATATGCAACGTATATTGAAGGTATATTCAAAGTATCAACACATTTGCATTCATGTAACTTGCACATTCATTTAATTCATTTATATTGCTAGGTTCTCCCCCTTTTGTCATCAACAAAAAGAACATAAAAGATAAATTATAAGGGAAAAACAAATGCAATAAAAAATCAATTATATTAGTACCAAATGTAAGAGTACAAAGATTTGAAAAGTAAATCAAAATCCTACATTTGCAATATTAGAAACTAGTACACAAAAAGAAATAATAAACACTAAATCTCTAGCTAGATTTGGACCCGGACAACCCATCCCGAAGGCGTGCTACTTCTGCTTCAAGACTATCCATGCGAGACTCAATAAAATCTTTGAGGTTTTCCAACCTCTCATCTATCGAAGCCTGTACTTGGTCAAAATGAGATGCTAAAAGGTCAGCCACCTGCTGAGCCAAGTTTGGTGTGGAGGCCGAGGATTGTCCAACTTCCTACTCAACCTCTGGGGTCGCTATCTCGATTCGAACTCTTTTTCTTTGTTGGATTCCTTAGAGACCAGTTTTGAAGTCATCCGAATTGTTGTCTTCCCAAATAATCTGTAACACCTCACACCTTATACATCTATATACCACATATACTGATTTTATATTGTTATCACATATGGAACAAGATTAAATAAAATTCAATTTTACAGCGAGAGTAATTTTTTTTTTCTATTCATCTCATATTATCAACAATAATTTCACAATCAATATGGAAGCTTTAATTATAGTCAATAACATCACATATATTAAGAAATGAAGCATTAAGTTGAATCCATTTATATATATATCTTAGTACACATTCATTGAAATTATACATATGCAAGTACTCAACCCCCAAAAATAAATGAAATGTTCTTATGCTTATGTGGAATGCAAGGAGAGAAAATGAGGAGGCCCGGCTGGTGACCTTTGATCCATGACTTTTATATGCACCTCAATATGAACTACTAATCTTCTCTACCTGAAAAATGATGCAATTTGGTGAGTTGCGACTCAGTGAGAATAACTATCAAATGAGTCCTAAAGCACCAAACATTTCATAATAGCAAATAAAAAGTATAATTAATACATACTTTATACTACATTTCATTATTCAATAACATATAAATATAGATAAAATCAAGTATTCAATAATTGCTCTTTACTTATGCTTATGCTTATTCATTTTATTTTGTTGTGACCAGGTTAAACGAACATTGTCCCGGGTTTCCATGTGAACATTTGTCATGTGAACATTTGCATTTGCATTTGCTAGCTAGCTTGATCATTTGTTTCATTTGCACATTTGTTGAGCCATAGACCTCTTCTTTTGCACATTTGTTGGGTCATAGGCCTCTTCTTTTGCTTTGCAATGTCGATTAACTAGTCACAACGCCTTTTAGGTCATTATGCATATGCATTTGTACTTACATATTCATCAACAATTGTTTCTTATCACATATACCATACATATACCACATATATACCTCATATGTCAACACATATACCATACATATACCACATATATACTTCATATGCAACACATATACCATACATATACCACATATATATACTTCATATGTCAACACATATACCATACATATACCACATATATATACTTCATATGCAACACATATACCATACATATACCACATATATATACTTCATATGCAACACATATACCTCATATGTTAACACATATACCTTGCATATACTATACATATATCATGTATATATATCATATGTCAAACATATACATCAAATATACCACAAGTACACAAACTTATATGTACCACAAATGTCACAAATTATTCATCATCATATTTTCAAGGAAAAATCATCACAATCATATAGCAAACAACATTCATATGCACTAAAGAATTCAATTGATAATTAGACTCACCTTTTTCCTTTGATTCAAACCCTTAATTTATTGTCTACCCCCTTCTTGTATATCTCCAATTTGTCTCGAGCCTAATATTGAAATATAATTGGTTAATTTATGACTAGAGAAACTTAATGTGACTTAAACAAATTAATATACATTATTCATATCAATAATTAAAATTTTTCCTATGAGGCAGTGTGACCTTAAGGGACTGTTTTGACTATAACATTTTCTGTACTTAACCAATTAATCTGATTCTTGTTCCTAATTAAAATTAACATATTTATATATAACATATTAAAATTTCAGATCAATTGGATCACTGTATAAGTTTTAGTGGAATTTCTAAACATGTTCTAATTTCTGCCCTGTTTTCTGTCCTTAGGCAGTTTCAGGATACTCATTTTGGTTCATCATAACTTACAATATATACGTCCTATTTTAATAAAAATTTACAGAAACTTATATGGGTTCATATGGAACATTTTTCATGTTTACAAATTTTATCAATTACATCTCTAAGGTCTTCTAATTATAACAAATATTTTATTGGTCTATAATAGAATTGGCTTCCGGACCAGTATGACTTCCAAATGACATAACTTAGTCTATATATAACATATTAAGCTGAAATTAGTACCCAAATTTAGCTAATACATATACCTATAACTTTCATGTTTTTATCATTTACAGAATCGATCTGTAAGAAGCTCAAACTACTTAAATAAGTTCCAGGACATGTACAGGGCACTCAGTAGGCAGTTTAAATCATGGAACATTCATTGTTCCATTCACCATAACTCAAATATTACAAGACCTATGAACCTAAAATTTGGTATACAGATTTATAACACATATATATACAACTTTGATGTTTTGAGTTACTTCAAATATTGGTTTTAACATACCCAAAACTAACAAACACAGTAGCTAACTTACTTAAGGTTCACATCCAGACCAGTTTCTGTACGAAGAGGATATCTCATTCTATAAATCACATCTTGTAAACAAAATTTACATATCCATAAATATAAGACATAAATGAACAATTTTTTTGTTTTACACTTATCCAGATTCGACCTCTAAGGTCATCAAAACTGTAGTACAAAATACTGCCTATTTATGAACCCTAATCAGTATAATCAAGCTTAACACAAATTAATTGTTTACTCACCTATAATCACCATTGACTAACCTTGTTGCTATAATTTCTGGAGTAAAAAGAGAAGAAGATGTTGCTGGAATTTAAAAAAATGGAATGAAGCAAAGAGAAAGAAGAAGAGGAGGAGGAAGATGAAGATTTGGTCTAAGTTAAAACAATTGTCTTCCTTTCTCTTTTTCTTTCACCCGTCCCTTTTTCTTCTTGTTTTTGACTTCTTTTTTTTTGACTTTTCTTTTTTTTTCTTTTTCTTTTGCTGTATATATTTTTTTAATTTTTTTTATTATTATTTTTATTTTTATTATCATCATACATACATACATACATACATACATTCATGTATACATATATACATTTACCCAATTTTACTAACCAATAATAAATAAATATATAATTTAATTACTTAATTTAATTTAATTAAATTAATCATGTCAAATTTTCATTAATTCAATCTAGTCTCTTTATTCACTTAAATATTAATTTCATGTCATTTTCATATATATTGTAAAACAGACATATGCATTTCTATACAATTGTAAAATATTTGAAAATAAACTAATTGTATGTCATGAATATATTTAAATAAAAATGCATATTATGCATGTGTTCAATTTAATTATATGCAAGATGCATATGTTCAAATGAAATGCATGTGAGGAAGGTTGAGGATGTTACATAATCTCACCAGCTGGAGTGGTGAAGCAATAGTATATGTTATGTTCACGAACTATACGAACCGCTGCTCCCATCTTGACAAAAGACTCGACGTCTAACCGATCTCTAGGATGTGCTGGTACAAGGTTGAAGTTGTGCTCTTCTAGCTTCAGATATCCAAGCTTGATAGCAAGGTGAGTCATGTACCCACCAATCAAGATGTCTCTAGAGGGCTTCGTTGTAATTGATAGTAGATGGTTTGCAAACCATCGAGATAGGGCCACTTTTAGACCTCTTTGAGCCATCTCTAGGAGAAAGAGCTTGAATTTTTGAATCGCATTATTGTTATCTCCTCTTGTAAAGATGCTATAGGTCAGAAACCTATGCAAGTATTTGTGCACTGGTGATCAATGGTGGGTGCTCTTCTTCTTATTGACGTCCCAGTTGCAATATTATCCGAAATGAGTCAATGTCAGATTGGCATAAAACTCCACCTCACTTTCATTGAGGATACCGTCATAGGGAAAGTTGAACATGTCACCAAACTCCATTGCAGTGAGGGTGTTCGGATGCTTGCAGAGTTGAAATTTTACTATGCTAGTGGGAGAGACTTGCAGGGTGCTAAGGAACTCGAGGGTAGGTTCCCTTAGCATCGGTTGATGGATATCAACAAAATCTTTTAGATGACAAGCTTGGAGTTGTTCCATCATGCTTGTCTCGAGACCAAAGGTCCTGACACCATGCCATTCAAAGGATCGAGAAGAAAGAAGCGGTCTTTTCTTAAGAGCCAAATACCTCAGATGACAGTGCTTTGGAATAATATTGAGAAGGTAGTCTGTGTACCTTCTTGGAGCATGAGACTTCTTTCTGGTGCCTTTAGAGGAGTCGGGTTCCATTTTTGAGTTTGAGATTGATTTTTGAAAAGAAAAAATCTGATAGGATTTTTGAAGAATAACTTGTAATTTTGTGATTTCTGATGAAAGAAAGAGTTTTTGAAGGTATTTAAAGATGGAAAAGGCTGTTAGGGGGCCGAAATCTATGAAATATATTGAATGTGGTAATAAATGTGAGAAGTTGGAGAGTTAGAAATGAGAGAAAAATGGCAGAAAATGTTTTATAGTCGACATCTTCACGGTTGTGAATGCTAAGTCATAGACATAAAATGTCATGTTCACAATTTTCTGAAGAGGCGCTCTACCCGTGATGAAGAATATGAAAGAATGCACGGTCGTGACATTTAATAGTCACGGGGGTGAATGATGAAATTTCACGGTGGTGACAAATGAGTCACGGTCGTGAAGTACAATCTTCACTACTTGTGACCGTGAGACAAAGCGTAACACAAAGCGTGAACGCTTCTGTAAGAATTTGGTAGAAATGTTCACGGTTGTGAATAAGTGTCACAGTCGTGAAGACAGGGTTTCACGGGAGTGACAAAAAAGGTTATGGGCATGAAACATAGTCTTCACTACCTTCAACCATGAAACATGTCATGAAACAAGGCGTGAAAGCTTCTGGAGCTTTTGGCAATTATGATCACGACCGTGAATATATGTCACATGCGTGAATTGCCTAAAATCCTCATTAATAAAACTAAGTCTAAAATATGGCTAAAGGATTTCTAGGGTGCTTCTATCTCTTATAACATATTTTGCATTAAGTTTTGTCACTTCATACCTTAAAAGATGAGACAATAACACAAGATTAACATTCAAGGTTCGACAAATTTGGGAATCATAAAGTTAATCCATCAATCATACCAATATTTCTTCTTATGAAGTTAAATCTTTGTTCGTTTACAGACTTAGTGAAAATATCTGCCAATTGATTGTCTGTGTTTATAAATTCCATTAGAACATCTCCATATTGAACATGATCTCTAAGAAAATGATATCTTATTTCAATATGCTTACTTCTAAAGAGTTGAATGTGATTCTTAGATAGGTTTATAGCACTTGTATTGTCACATCTGATAGGTATATGGTCTAAACTATGACCATAATCCTTAAGTTGTTGTTTCATCCAAAGGATTTGAGTACAACAATTTCCTGCAGCCACATACTCCGCTTCAGCGGTAGAAAGAGCAATTGAAACTTATTTCTTGATAAACCAAGAAACTAAGCATTCACCAATAAAGTGACAAGTACCTGAAGTACTTTTTCTATCCAAGAGACTTCCATTATAATCAACATTTGAATATCCTATAATGTGAAGGGATGAATTTCTAGGATACCATAAACCTAGATGCAATGAGCCATGTAAATATTTTAAAATTATTTTCACAGCATTCAAATGAGATTCTTTAGAACATTATTGAAATCGAGCACATAAGCATACACTATACATTATATTGGGTCTAGAGGCAGTAAGATATAAGAGTGATCCGATCATACCTCTGTAGAGCTTTTCATTAATGCTCTTACCCTTTTCATCTTTGTCCAATTTTGTTGATGTGCTTATTGGAGTCTTGGCATTTTTGCATCCTTCCATTCCAAATTTCTTGATTAAGTCTTTGGCATATTTGGATTGGTTGATGAATATGCCCTCATTGCCTTGTTTTATTTGTAGACTGAGGAAGAACTTGAGCTTACCCATCATGCTCATTTCGAATTCCCTAGTCGTACACTTAGCAAATTCTTGGCAAAACAATTCATTAGTAGACCCAAATATGATGTCATTAACATAATTTTGAACAATTAGAATATCATGCTTATGCTTTTTAATAAATAAAGTAGTGTCAACATTCCCCTTTGTAAAATTATTTTCTAAAAAAAAAGAACTTAGTCTTTCATACCAAGCTCTTGGGGCTTGTTTGAAACCATATAAAGCTTTCGAAAGTTTAAATATATGGTTAGGAAAATTATGGCTTTCAAAACCTGATGGTTATTCTACATAAACTTCTTCTTTTATAAAACCATTTAAGAAAGCACTTTTGACATCCATTTGAATGAGTTTGAAATTCATATGGCATGCATATGCTAAAAGTATTCTTATGGCTTCTAATCTAGCTACTGAAGCATAGGTCTCATCATAATTTATTCCTTCTTCTTGATTATATCCCTTTGCAACTAACCTAGCCTTATTCCTAGTTATAGAACCTTTTTCATCTAGTTTATTTCTAAATACCCATTTACTTCTAATGATTTGATTCTCATTGGGTCTAGGAATTAAGGTTTATACCTTACTTCTCTCAAATTGGTTGAGTTCTTCTTGCATAGCAATCACCCAACTTTCATCATTAAAAGCCTTATCAATATTTTTAGGCTCAATTTGAGAGACAAAGGCAAGATTAGAATCTAAAAGTCTGAGATGAGATCTAGTACTTACTCCTTTCATAGGATCACCAATGATTTGCTTCTTGAGGTGATCTTTTGTCAATCTCCATTCCTTTGGGACCTCTTGCTTGTTTTCCTCTTGAGCTTGAGGTAGAGAGTCATCTTGATGTGAATTTTCTTAATCATCTTCTTATTTCTCATTTTCAAGATCAAGTTTTTCCATTGTGCCTACAACATAATCAAGAACACTACCTTTCACAAGATCAAACTTACTAGATTCATAAAAAAAACATACATAGATTCTTCAACAGCTAATGACTTTTTATTAAAGACTCTATAAGTTTTGCTAGTGGTAGAGTATCCTAAAAATATACTCTCATCAGATTTAGAGGCAAAATTTTCAAGGTTTTCCTTGGTATTCAATATGAAACATTTGCATCCAAATACTTTAAAATATGATATCATGGGCTTTCTTCCATTCCATAACTCAAAAGAAGTTTTGTTTAAGAGAGGTCTTTTGAAAACTCAATTTGAAATATAACATGCAGTATTTGTGGCTTCCGCCCAAAAGTAAGTTGGTAAACCATACTCATTGAACATTGTTAGAGCCATTTCAATTAAAGTTCGATTTTTCCTTTCGACTACCCCATTCTGTTGAAGTGTCCTAGGAGATGAAAAATTCTGTGAAATGCCATGTTCTAGACAAAAAATTTCAAAGTTTTCATTTTCAAATTATTTGCCATGATCATTTCTTATTTTTGAAATACAATATCCTTTTTCATTTTGAACTCTCTTAGCAAAGTTTTTGAAAGTTTCAAAAGTATCACTATTTTGAGCTAAGAAAATTACCCAAGTGAATCTAGAGTAGTCATCGACTATGACAAAGGCATAATGTTTACCTCCTAAGCTTGTAACTCTAGTAGGTCTAAAAAGATCTAGATGTAAAAGTTGTAGAGGTTTTGAGGCACTTACAATGTTTTTGGATTTGAAGGGTGACTTTTGTTGTTTTCCTCTTTGGTAAGGTTCACATGTCTTGTCTTTTTCAAATTTGACTTTTGGTAGTCCCTTTATCATCTCTCATTTGCTGAGGCTTTCAATTAAATCCATGCTTGCATGACCAAGCCTTCTATGCCACAACCAAGATTAATCACTAGTAGTCACAAGACACTTGGAGGAAAGGTTAAATATTTTGTGTAAGTCTATTATGTAGGTATTGACATCTCTACTTTATTTAAATATCTTTTGGCCATTAATAGAGGTTACAAGACATTCGTTAGAAGTAAAAATTACTTGATTTCCCTTATAACATAATTGACTTACATTTAACAAGTTATGGTTTAAACCATCAACAAGTAAGACATCTTCAATGAAAGTAGTACCATTAATACCAATACAACCAATGCCAATTCCCTTACCCTTAGCATTGTTTCCAAAGGTTACTTTACCTTTATCAATACTTTTGATTTCATTGAATAGTTTTTTGTCTTAGGTCATATGCCTTGAGCATCCACTATCTACAAGCCAAACATTTTTGTTTATTGTAGACTTGAGGCATACTTATAGAATCACAATTCAAGAATTGTTTTTAGGTACCCAAATGAGCTTGGGTCCATGAGGGTTAGCACGTGAAGGTTCCCAATGAGCCTTCCTTATCCAGCAATGTTTATTCATATGACCAAATTTCATAGAATAATTACATTGTTTAGCTCTAAACATGCTTTTTAGTCTTAGTATGCTTTTGACTGCCATTTTCCTATTAGGTAAAGTTTATGAGCAATGGCATGCACATGCAAGATGACTTGGTGCTTTCCTAGGTGCATGCTTCTTATACATAAAAGCATGATTAGCCTTTTGAGGTTTCCTTCTTAAGCTTATCAACCCTTGATCATTCCTCTTATGTATAAAAGGTTTTGTGTATGTTGTGCATTTAGCCCTTGGGGCTGTTACTGCTAATGTGGAGATGTGGGGTTCACTTGACTTAACAGAAGTAGTCTTATGAGATGAAGATGATGTTCCATTAAATCCTAGACCATGTCTTATTAAAGGTGGTCTTTGAGACACAATGAGAGTATCTAAACTCTCTTTGCCCTTGTGAAATTTTGAAATGGAGTTTCTAAGTTTCTCAACTTTATTTTTCAAAACATTGTTTTCTTTAAGCAAAGATTTAGTTGAGGCTCTTGAGGAGTACTCATCTAATGATTTTTGAAGAGATTCATTAGAGGATTTAAGCTCAAGGTTTTCTTTTTCTAAAACTTCCATTTTGCTTTTCAAACTAGAAATGTTGTCCTTGTAAGTATTGAATTTGCACCTATATTTTTCTAGTTCTAGATTCAATACCTCTATCAAACTTTGCTCATCATCGTCTTCATTATTACTATCATTATCACTACTATCATTATAGAATGAGTATGAGTAAAGTGATCTTACCTTGTCTGAGACGTGATCCTTTATAGCCATGAAGCATAGGTTGACCTCTTCACTTTCATTGTCATCTTTTTTGCTTGAAGAGCTTTCGTCATCCCATGTGGCTTTGTGACCTTTCTCCCCATTGTCATTTTGGTATTTGCTTTTGTGTTTCTTGAGACTTGGACATTCTAGTTTAATATGTCCCTTCTTTCCACATTCAAAGCACTTTACCTCTTCTTTACTCCTTTGAGAGTCATTTGAGAAGTGTTTGAGATTTCTCTGCTTGAAGTTTCTAGAGTTGTCCATTCTCTTCTCAATTATTCTTTTCAGCCTTCTTGAGAGCATTGCAATGTGATGATTTGCATCATTTTCTTCATCATCTTCAACTTTGTTGCCCAGATATTAAGCCAAGAAGGGGGGTTAAATTGGAGTTTTAAAAATTTAACTTCAAAGTGCGGAAATAAAAATTAATTTTATGAATGATAGAGAAATTTGACATAAGAATTTTTATAGAAGTTCGGGTGTTAACAAACCCTACTCCTCTCCCCAATCGCAATTGAGAGTTTCACTAACACACTAAGTGTTACAATGGAGTTTTACAAGCTCACTCATAACTATGGTGTTTTTCACAATGGCTCACACCTAACCCATAAATCCCTTGTGTTTTAATGGCTCACACAATAACCAATTCCTTGTGTTTTACAGGCTCACACAAACAACCTTTATCTTGTGTTTTACAAGCTCACACAAACAACCTTTACTTGTGTTTTACAGGCTTACACAACTAACCTTTACTTGTGTTTTAAAGGCTCACACAAGTAACCCTTACAAGTGTTCTACTCTTAACCCAAAAATACCTAAAACTCACTTGAGTAATAAATGATTACAGAGAGAAATACTTACAAATCTTTATTGCTCAATAAATGATGAGCAAAAAGATTTTCATAGAGAATAGATATTTGTTATGGAAGTATTAAATGTACAAATAGCTTGTAATAAGATTTTGATTCAAAGTATTTGCTATTCTCTTGTACTGAATGCATAAATGACTTGCATTTATACTCTCATGGCTAATTATAGCCGTTAGAGTGCATTTAATACGAAACTAGTCGTTGCACCAACCTAAATAATCACGCCTGACATTTTTTTCTTTCATCTTTCACGGGCGTAACTGTTCTTCCAAGCCGTGACTGAAGTGGTGACCTTGGTCGTGAAGCTCTCTGGAAGGTTTTGAAAACATTGGGTCACGAGCGTGACATATATCTTCACGGGCGTGACAAACTTCCTAGTCATAATTCAAGTGGTGACTTTGGTCGTGAAACTCTCTGGAAGGTTTTGAAACATCGAGTCATGGGCGTGACATATATCTTCACGGGCGTGACGCACTTTCCAGTCGTGATCCAAGTGGTGACTTTGGTCGTGAAGCTCTCTGGATGAAATTGTCATGAAGGTTCATAGGTGTGAAATTTAATTCACGAACGTGACTTAAATGTGCATTTCATGGTTTGTTGTCTTCCTTCATGGCTGTGAACTTCAAATGTTGGTTTTGGTGACGGTTAGCTTTTTCACGGGCGTGACACATAGGGTCACGGACGTGAACATGCTACTTCCTTAATTTTATCTTTCAAGGATTAATCTTTCATTCTCCATTCTTACTATTTTATTCCATACCCTATTTAATAGACTTAGAAAACAAGTATGTTAAATATAATATTGCTATTTTATTTGTTATCATCAAAATGACGGAAATACCCCTCAAGGTTTAACAATCTCCCCCTTTTTGATGGTGACAAATAATCTAGCAATATGTGCTTTTGAGAAGTCTCCCCCTCAAAAGATACTTAGGACAAAAATTGATGAAATGCAAGAATTTATAAAGAATGATGTAGCATTGAATTAAATTTTCTAGTTTTAAGTATATGCAAGTTATATGCAAAGTATAGCCAATATATACCAAAATTCTCTTTAAGTCATGAAGTATATGTAAGGTATATTTAAAGTATATCAAGGCATATTCATTTATGTAACTTGCATTAAGGTATATGTAAAGTATACTTAAGATATATCTAATATGTATAAAGCTCAATTTCATACTTGCATATTCATTTTGAATCAAATTTTAAGTATTACAATTTCTCCCTACTTAACTCAATGTATTTGTAAGTTCTTATTTTTGATTCAAAATTCATTTATCTTAATATATTGCTGGGTTCTTCCCCTTTTGTCATCAATAAAAAGAATATAAAGATACCAAACAAAAAACAAAGCAAATATATTAATATTTAAAGAGAAGTACAAACCAAAGTAAATAAAAGTCAGAAAGGAAATTTAAAATTTCCTAAAAACAAGCAAACAAACAAAAGAAACAATCATATTAAGGCTACCATCTAGCCTAACACCTAACCGGACATCCTATCCCTAAGTCGAGCAACCTCTACCTCAAGGCTATCCATCCGAGACTCTATGAAGTCTTTGAGGTTCTCCAACCTCTCATCCATCGAAGCCTGCAGCTGCTCAAATTGTGGTGCCAAGAGGTCAACCACCTGCTGCGCCAAATTCGGTGTGGAAACCGAGGATTGTCCGATGTCTTGCTCAACCACTGAAGGTGCTTCTTCAACCCTAGCCCTTTTCTTCTGTTGGATCCCTTGGAGGCAGGCTTTGAAGTCCTCAGAATCATTATCTTCCCAAATTATTTCACCAGCAGTGTCTATAAAGCGGTAGTAAATATTGTTCTCATGAACAATTCTGACAGCCGCTCCCATCTTAATGAATGACTCGACATCCAATCGATCTCGAGGATGCCCTGGGATGAGATTGAAGTGATGGTCATCCAGCTTCAAATAACCAAGCTTCAAGGTCATATGGGTGACATATCCACCAATGAGTATATCTCCGAAGGGCTTGGTGGCAATGGACTGAAGATGTTTTGCAAACCATCGAGAGAGCGCCATGGTGAGACCTCGTCGGGCCATCTCAAAGAGAAATAGCTTCGACTTCCTAATGGTGCCATTGCTGTCTCCCCTAGTAAATATGCTATAGGTTAGAAACCTATGCAAATATTTGTGCACTGGGGACCAGAGATGAGTGCTCTTGGTCTTCTTGACATCCCAGCTGCAATCCGTGCCAAAATGAGTCCATGATCGAGTTGCAAAGAATTCCACTTCGCTGTCATTGAGGATGCCTTCCTAGGGTAGATTGAATAAGTCCCCGAATTTTATGGCATTGAGGGTGTTCGAATTGCTGCAGAGTTGGAATTTCACCACTCTAGTAGGAGACACTTGCAAAGTGCTCAAAAATTCTAGGGTTGGCTCCCATAAAGTGGGCTGATGAATATCCACGAATTCCTTCAAATGATAGGCCTGAAGTTGCTCTGTCATTTCCATCTCAAGCCCGAGAGTGCGTACGGTTTTCCACTCAAAGGACCTTGATGAAATGAGAGGCCTTTGCTTCAAGGTTGAGTACCGAGGATGGCAATGCTACGGGATTCTGTTCATGAGGTAGTCTGAGTACCTCCTGGGAGCATGAGACTTCTTCCTATTACCCTTTGATGAGCCAGTTTCCATTTGGATTGAATAAATGAACTTTGTAGAGTTTGAAAAAATTTGACAGAAAATTTGAGAAAACCCTAAAGAAGGATGATTCTTGATGAAGGAAGGGACTTTTGATGGTATTTATAACAAAATTTTGTGACTTGGGGGCCGGAATCTTCAATGCACCATTCAATGTATGTAAATGAGAGCAGTTTTAAGGAGTTGAAAGGTTGAAATGTGAAGAATAACCGGCTGATTTCTTATATACTCGATGCATTCGCAGGCGCGAAATATGTGTTCACGGTCGTGAAGAGTCGTGTTCACGGTTTGGTGAAGGGGTGCTCTACCCGTGAATAAAGGCGTGAAAAGGTTCACGGTCGTGACATTTGAATGTCATAGGCGTGAATGATGAACTGTCACGGTGGTGAAAGCATAGTCACGGGCGTGAATGGTTGAATTTCACTACTTATGCCCGTGAAACAAAGCGTGAACGTGTCTGTGAGTTTTAGGTGAAAATGTTCACAGGCGTGAACAAGGCTTTTCACGGGAGTGAATGAAGTCGTGAACAGAAGCTTCACTACTTGAAGCCGTGAACAATGTCGTGAATCAAGTCGTGAAAGACACTGCCTCTTTTGGCTATTTAATTCACGGGCGTGAACATATGTCACGGGTGTGAATTACCTAAAATTTCTATGAAATAAAATTAAGTCTTGAAACAAGACTAAACCATTTCTATGAAGATTCTGTCCCTTATAACATAAAATTTTCATCAAATTTACTACCTTATATCTAGTGATATGATACAAAATCAAGATTATCACTTAAGATTTGATAATTTAGCAATCACAAGGTTAATCCATCAATCATACCAAGTCCTCTTCTAATGAAATTAAATCTTTCCTCATTTACAGACTTATTAAAAATATATGCCAATTGATTTTCTGTGCTTATAAATTCTAATGCAACATCTCCATATTAAACGTGATCTCTAATAAAGTGGTGTCTAATGTCAATATGCTTACTTCTAGAGTGTTGAATAGGATTCTTTGAAAGCTTTATAGCACTTGTATTGTCACATTTAATAGGTATATGGTTCATATCATGACCATAGTCCTTAAGTTGTTGTTTCATCCAAAGAATTTGAGTACAACAACATCCTACTACTACATACTCTGCTTTAGCAGTTGAAAGAGCAATTGAAACTTGTTTCTTGCTAAACCAAGCAACTAAGCACTTTCCAATAAAGTGACAAGTACCTGATGTACTTTTTCTATCTAAAAGACTACCGGCATAGTCTGCATCTGAATATCCTATAATATAAAAGGATGAATTTCTAGGATACCATAAACCTAGATGCAATGATCCATGTAAATATCTTAGAATTCTTTTTACTGCATTTAAATGAGATTCTTTTGGATATGATTGAAATCGTGCACACAAGCAAACACTATACATTATGTCGGGTCTAGAAGCAATTAGATATAAAAGTGATCCGATCATACCTCTATAGAGTTTTTCATTAATGCTCTTACCCTTTTCATTCTTGTCCAATTTTGTTGATGTGCTCATAAGAGTCTTGGCATTCTTGCATCCTTCCATTCCAAATTTTTTAATTAAATCTTTGGCATATTTGGATTGATTGATGAATATGCCCTCATTGTCTTATTTCATTTGTAGACCAAGGAAATACTTAAGCTCTCCCATCATGCTCATTTCAAATTCCTTAGTGATACACTTAGCAAATTCTTGACAAAGCAATTCATTAGTAGAACCAAATATTATATCATCAACATAAATTTGAACAATTAGTATATCATGCTTATGTTTTTTAATGAATAATGTGGTGTCCGCATTCCCTTTTGTAAAGTTATTTTCAAAGAGAAAAGAACTTAGTCTTTCATACCAAGCTCTTGGGGCTTGTTTCAAACCATATAAAGCTTTTGAAAGTTTAAAAACATGATTTGGAAAATTATGGCTTTCAAAGCCTGGTGGTTGTTTTACATAAACTTCTTCTTCTATATAACCATTTAGAAATGCACTTTTCACATCCATTTGAAAATTTTTGAAATTCATGTGACACGCATATGCTAAAAGTATTCTTATGGCTTCTAATCTAGCTACAGGTGCATAGGTCTCATCATAATCTATACCTTCTTCCTGATTATATCCTTTTGCAACTAATCTAGCCTTATTCCTAGTTATTGAACCTTGTTCATCTAGTTTATTTCTAAATACCCATTTACTGCCTATAATTTGATGATCATTGGGTCTAGGTTCTAAGGTCCATACCTTACTTCTCTCAAATTGCTTGAGTTCCTCTTGCATGGAAATTACCCAACTTTCATCATTAAGAGCCTCATCAACATTTTTAGGCTCAATTTGAGGAAAAAAAAAGCAAGGTCAGTGGCTAAATGTTTGAAATGAGATCTAGTACTTACTCCCCTTGAGAGACACCAATGATTTGCTTTTTTAGATGATCTTTTGTCATTCTCCATTCTTTTGGGAGTTCTTTCCCGTTTTCTTCTTGAGCTTGAGGTAGAGAATCATTTTGATGTGAATCTTCTTGATCATGTTACTTACAACATCATAAAGAACACTACCTTTCACAAGATCAAGTTTACTAGTTTCATTAAAGACAATATGCATAGATTCTTCAACAGTTAATGATCTTTTATTAAACACTCTATATGCTTTGCTAGTTGTAGAGTATCCTAAAAAGATACCTTCATCAGATTTAGAAGCAAATTTTCCAAGGTTGTACTTGGTATTCAATATGAAGCACTTGCATCCAAATACTCTAAAGTATGATATCAAGGGCTTTCTTCCATTGCATAGCTCAAATGAGGTTTTGTTTAAAAGAGGTCTTTTGAAAACTCGATTTGAAATATAAAATGCAGTGTTTGTGGCTTCTGCCCAAAAGTAAGTTGGTAAACCATACTCATTGAGCATTGTTCTAGCCATTTCAATTAAAGTTCGATTTTTCCTTTCAACTACCCCATTTTGTTGAGGTGTCCTAGGAGATGAGAAATTCTGTGAAATGTCATCTTCAAGACAAAAACTTTCAAAGTTTTCATTTTCAAATTCTTTGCCATGGTCACTTTTTATCTTTGAAATACAATATCCTTTTTCATTTTGAACTCTTTTAGCAAAGTTTTTGAAATTTTCAAAAGCATCACTCTTTTGAGCTAAGAAAATTACCCAAGTAAATCTAGAATAATCATCTACGATGACAAAGGCATAATGTTTACCTCCTAAGCTAGCAATTCTAGTAGGTCCAGATAAGTCTAAATGCAGGAGTTGAAGAGGTTTTGAGGCACTTTCTATGTTTTTGGCTTTGAAGGATGACTTGTGTTGCTTTTCTCTTTGACAAGGTTCACATATCTTGTCTTTTTCAAATTTGACTCTTGGCAGTCCTTTTACTAGTTCTCCTGTACTGAGGCTTTGTATTAAGTCCATGTTAGCATGACCAAGCCTTTTATGCCACAACCAAGATTCATCACTAATGGTCACAAGACACTTAGAGGAAAGGTTAGATAATTCATGTAAGTCTATTATGTATGTGTTGACATCTCTATTTCCTTTAAATATCTCTTGACCATCGATAGAGATCACAAGACATTCATTGGAAGTAAAGATTACTTTGTTTCCTTTATCACATAATTGACTAACACTCAACAAGTTATGTTTCAAGCCATCAACAAGTAAGACATCTTTAATAAAAGGAGTACCATTAATACCAATAGAACCAATGCCAATTACCTTACCCTTAGCATTATTTCAAAAGGTAACTTTACCTCCATCAATACTTTTGATTTCATTGAAGAGTTCGTTTTCTCCTGTCATATGCCTTGAGCATCCACTGTCTACTAGCTAAACATTTTTGTTTATTGTGGACTTGAGGCATACCTATATAATCATAGTTTAAGTATGATTTTTAGGTACCCAAATGAGCTTGGGTCCTTGGGGGTTAGCACATGAAGGTTCCCAATGAGCCTTCCTTATCCAACAATGTTTATTTATGTGACCAATTTTCATACAATAATTATATTGTTTCGGTCTAAACTTGCTTTTTGGTCTTACAATATTTTTGAATGCCATATTTCTATTAAACTGATTTTGAGAACAATGGCATGCACATTCATGATTAATTGATGCTTTTCTAGTTGCATGCTTCTTATACATAATCTTTTTATGTATAGAAGGTTTAACATGCTTATTTCTTGGTGTTGTCCCTACAAGTGTGGAGATGTGAGGTTCACTAGACTTAACAAAAATAGTTTTGTGAGAAAATGATGATGTGTCCTTAAATCCTAGGCCATGTCTAATTAAGGGTGGTCTTTGAGACATAATGAGAGTATCTAAACTCTCTTTACCTTTGTGAAATTTAGAAATGGAATTTCTAAGTTCCTGAACTTCATTTTTCAAAGTGTTATTTTCTTTAAGCAAAGAAGCAGTTGAGGGTCTTGATGAATATTCAACTAATGACTTTTGAAGAGATTCATTAGATGATTTAAGCTTAAGATTCTCCTTTTCTAAAGCATCCACTTTATTTTTCAAATTTGAAATGTTATTCCTATAAGTACTGAATTTACTCTTATATTTCTCTAGTTCTAAATTTAATTCTTCTATAAGGCTTTGCTCATCATCATCATCATCATCACTATTACTATCATTATCATTATCACTACTATCATTATTTAAAGAGTATGAGTGTAGTGATCTTACCTTATTCGAGACGTGATCCTCAATAGCCATGAAGCATAGGTTGACCTCTTCGCTTTCATTATCATCTCTTTCACTTGAAAAGCTTTCGTCATCCCATGTGGTTTTGTGACCTTTCTCCCCATTGTCTCTTTGGTATTTGCTCTTATGCTTCTTGAGCCTTGGACATTCTGGTTTGATATGTCCTTTCTTTCCACACTCATAGCACTTTACCTCTTCCTTACTTCTTTGTGCATCATTAGAAGTTTGTTTGAGGTTTCTTTGCTTGAATTTTCTAGAGTTGCTCATTTTCTTCTCAATGATTCTTTTTAGTCTTCTTGAAAGCATAGCAATGTCCTCATTTTCATCATCACTCGTTTCTTCATCATCTTCACTTTCTTCTTGACATTTTTAAGTAAAGGCTTTGAGTGCTAAAGGCTTTCTTTTCTCTGGCTCTGCTTCAAGCTCTCTATCTCTTTTCACTACGATTTTGTGTGTGAGAAGTTTGCCAATAAGCACATCGGTATTCATGATGATCATGTCTTCATTTGCTTCTTCTAGGCCAACACCTCTTAAGCCATAGTCTTTAAGAGGAAGACTTCTCAGGATTTTGTTTTTTACATCTTCCAAGCTCAGATGCTTCCCAAGTTTCCTCATTCCATTTATAATGGCTAGAAGACTGTTGGTCATGTCAGTGATTGACTCATTGGATTTCATCTTGAAGAGCTCATATTCTGAGGTAAGAAGTTGAATCTTCTTGGATTTGACTTGCTTAGTTCCTTCATGATAATTTTACAATGTCTTCCACATGTTGTAGGCTATTAGGCAGTGTTGTATTCTTCCACATTCTTCAATGGATAATGAGCTTAAGAGGATTGTCATTGCCTTCTTGTTTTTGAAATTTACTCTTCTTTGAGGCTCTGTCCAATCATCTCTTGATAAGATTTCTTTTTCACCATCAGCTCCTCTTCTGGTTGGTGGTGTCCATTCTTTTCGTACACTATCCCAGACTTCAATTCCTTTACTATCCAGGTATGACTCCATCTGAAACTTCTAATGGGCATAATTTGCTCCATCAAAGTAAGGTTTGAGACTATGGAATCTTTTACTGGCCATATCTTAATCCTTACTAGCGTTTTTTAAGCTTAGATGCTAGACAAGGCTCTGATACCAATTGTTGTCTAGATATTAAGCCAAGAAGGAGGGTTGAATTGGAGTTTTAAAAATTTAACTTTAAAGTGCGGAAATAAAAATTAATTTTATGAGGGATAGAGAAATTTGACATAAGGAATTTTATAAAGGTTCGGGTGTTAACAAACCCTACTCCTCTCTCCAATCACAATTGGGAGTTTCACTAACACACTAAGTATTACAATGGAGTTTTACAAGCTCACTCCCAACTATGGTGTTTCTCACAATGGCTCACACCTAACCCATAAATCCCTTGTGTTTTAATGGCTCACACAATAACCAATTCCTTATGTTTTACAGGCTCACACAAACAACCTTTATCTTGTA
The DNA here is from genome assembly GCA_023653625.1 of Triadica sebifera. Classification (NCBI taxonomy): domain Eukaryota; kingdom Viridiplantae; phylum Streptophyta; class Magnoliopsida; order Malpighiales; family Euphorbiaceae; genus Triadica; species Triadica sebifera. The sequence continues at coordinate 23,102,136 of CM042900.1, forward strand.
TTTTACAAGCTCACACAAACAACCTTTACTTGTGTTTTACAGGCTTACACAACTAACTTTTACTTGTGTTTTAAAGGCTCACATAAGTAACTCTTACAAGTGTTCTACTCTTAACCCGAAATACCCAAAACTCACTTGAGTAATAAATGATTACAGAGAGAAACACTTACAAATCTTTATTGCTCAATAAATGATGAGCAAAAAGATTTTCACAGAGAATAGATATTTGTTATGGAAGTATTAAATGTACAAATAGCTTGTAATAAGATTTTGATTCAAAGTATTTGCTATTCTCTTGTACTGAATACATAAATGACTTGCATTTATACTCCTATGGCTAATTATAGCCGTTAGAGTGCATTTAATACGAAACTAGTCGTTGCACCAACCCAAATAATCGCAGTTGACATTTTTCTCTTTCATCTTTCACGGGCGTGACTATGTTTGTCACGGGCGTGACTGTTCTTCCAAGCCGTGACTGAAGTGGTGACCTTGGTCGTGAAGCTCTCTTGAACGTTTTGAAAACATTGGGTCACGAGCGTGACATATATCTTCACAGGTGTAACAAACTTCTCAGCCATGATTCAAGTGGTGACTTTGGTCGTGAAGCTCTCTATAAGGTTTTAAAACATTGGGTCACGGGCGTGACATATATCTTCACGGGCGTGACAAACTTCCCAACCGTGATCTAAGTGGTGACTTTGGGTGTGAAGCTCTCTGGATGAAATTGTCATGAACGTTCACGGGCGTGACTTAAATGTGCATTTCACAGTTTGTTGTCTTCCTTTATGGCCGTGAACTTCAAATGTTGGTTTTGGTGACGGTTAGCTTTTTCACGGGCGTGAACATGCTACTTCCTTAATTTTATCTTTCAAGGATTAATCTTCCATTCTTTATTCTTGCTATTTTATTCCATACCCTATTTAATAGACTTAGAAAACAAGTATGTTAAATATAATATTGCTATTTTATTTGTTATCATCAAAATGACTGAAATACCCCTCAAGGTTTAACAAACTTCTTCTTGAGATTTTAAAGTAGAAGCTTTTAGTTCTAGAGGCTTTCCTTTTTTTGGCTCCGCTTCAAGCTCTCTATCTCTTTTCACTGTCATTTCATGTGTTAGAAATTTGCCAATAAGCACATTGGTATTCATGACACTCATGTCTTCATTGGCCTCTTCTATACCAACAACTCTTCAACCGTAATCTTTGAGAGGAAAACTTCTCAAAATTTTGTTATTTACATCTTCCAAGCTCAGGTGTTTCCTAAGCTTTCTCATATCGGTGATTGACTCATTGGATTTCATCTTGAAGAATTCATACTCTGAAGTGAGAAGTTGAATCTTCTTAGATTTAACTTACTTTGTTCCTTCATGATAGTTTTCCAATATTTTTCACATGCTATATGCAGTTGGGCAGTGTTTTATTCTGCCACATTCTTCAATGAATAATGAGCTTGAGAGAATTATCATTGCCTTCTTTTTTTTGAAATTTTCTCTTCTATGAGGCTCTATCCAATCATCTCTTAACAGTATTTCTTCTTCACCATCAACTCCTCTTCTAGTTGGTGGTGTCCATTCTTTCCGAACACTATTCCAGACTTCAATTCCCTCACTATCCAGATATGTTTCCATCCTGAACTTCCAATGAGCATAATTTGCTCCATCAAAGTAAGGCTTGCGACTTTGGAATCCTTCATTGGCCATTTCTTGATCTTTGCTAGCGCTGTTTAGGCTTCGATGCTAGACTAAGCTCTGATACCAATTGTTGCCTAGTTAATGAACCAAGAAGGGGGGGTTGAATTGGATATTAAAAATTCTTAACTTTGAAGTGCGGAATAAAAAGTTAAGTAGAGTAGGGATAGGAAGATATCACATAAGAAATTTATAAAGGTTCAGGTGTTAACAAACCCTACTCCTCTCCCCAATCTCAATTGGGAGTTTCACTAACACACTAAGTGTTACAATGGAGTTTTACAAGCTCACTCCAAACTATGGTGTTTCTATCAATGGATCACACCTAACCCAGAAATCCCTTGTATTTTAATGGCTCACACAATAAACCAATTCCTTGTGTTTTATGGCTCACAAAAATAACCTTTACAAGTGTTCTACTCTTAACCCAATATACCCAAACTCACTTGAGCAATATATTACAAAGAGAAACACTCACAAATCTATAATGTTCAGATTTTTACACAGAATTAAAGTTTTGTTGAAAGTAATTAATGCACAAATGGCTACTACAAGATTTTGATTCAAAGTAATTGTTATTCTCTTGTTCAGGATTCATAAATGACTTGCATTTATACTTTCTTAGCGAATTATAGTCGTTTGGTTGCATTTAATGCGAAAATAACCGTTGCACCAACTCTTAATTTCGCACCTGACATGTTTCTCTTTCCTCATTCACGATCGTGCATATGTGTATCATGGTTGTGAATGTTCTTCCAAGCCATGGTCCAAGTGATGACTCTGACCGTAAAGCATTTTGGAAGGAATTGAAGTGTTTGATCACGAGCATGACTTTATTTTTTCACGGGCATAAATATCCTTCCTTGCCGTGGTCCAAGTGGTGACTCTGGCTATGAAGCTCTCTAGAGGAATTTGACATATTTTCTCACGGGCGTGATTGATATGATCATTCACAGTTGCTATGATCCTTCATAGCCGTAAACTTTAAATGTTGGATAGTTAGCGCTAAGCTATATCACGGGCGTGACATAAATAATCACGGGCGTGAACATGTTATTTCTTCATTTTTGACTTTCAAAGTTAGTCTTCCATTTTTGCATCATATTCCATACCCTGTTCAATAAACTTAGAACACAAGTATGTTAAATACATTATTGCTATTTTATTTGTTAGCATCAAAATTATGGAAGTACCCCTCAAGGTTCAACACTTTTCTTCTTACCCTTGGAGGAACTAACTTTAAAAGTCGTGATAAAGGTCAAAAAGGATGAAAAAACTCAAAGAAAATGAAGAAAAACCTAGTTGCTGCAGACATAGTTGAGGTCACAAACCTAGGGTTTCGAAAAACCTTTGAAAACATGAGTATAGTTTACAAAAATTTAGAAAAATGGTGTAAAAAAAGGTTTAAAAAGTGAAAATAGAAGAAATTGGAAGTGAAAAGGTATGGAAATAGTCAAAATCAATCGAAATTCTAGATAATTGCGGCTATCGGCAAGAGATGAGAGAGAAAACAATGAAAATTTTAAGTTTTATATGTCTCGATTCACAAACATGAAGAAATATTCACGGGTGTGAGACTAAACGTTCACAGGCATAAGCAAATGTGATGCAAACTATGAACAAAAACATGAATAAGTCTCATTGCTAAGGTGCATATGTTCATGCCCATAACAAAACATTCACAGGTATGAACCCTTGTTATCATAGTTATAAGTCGTGCACAGTGTAAACTAAAACATGAATGAACTATCATTTTTAATTCAAAACATTCACGGTCATGACTAACTTGTCACGACCACTAAGCCTTAAAAACAACAATAATAACATAAGTTTTAAAATGAATTTTTAAGATTCAAAACTTGTACCTAAGTAAATAAAACATATTTTTTCATTGAATTCAAATATGTATCACATCATTATAACAAATATATCTTCAAAAGCATGGAAAAATACTCAAGGTTCACAATGAAAGCAAATATGACACATGTGAAGCAAATAAGCATAAAAAAGTATACAATTCACAATTAAAAGAATTAAGTATGCCAAATGTCAGGATCAAGCCCTAACTACTTTGTCAAAATAATAAAAGTGCATGATTGAATGCAGTGTATGCCTTTAAAATCAATTTTCAAGCCAACGTGCTCCCATAAAGCATACATGCTCCCTTTTTATAAAAAAAATGTTTCATCATTAAGAGTTTTGGTGAAGCCAATTAGTTGTTTATGTCAATGAATTCTAATACAATATCACCATTTTGGACATGATCTCTAAGAAAAAAGGATACCTAATGTCTATGTGTTTGCTCCTAGAATGTTGAATGAGATTTTTAGAAAGATTTATAGTACTTGTAATGTCACATTTTATGGAATGTGATCAATCATTTGGCCATAGTCTTTGAGATATTGTTTCATCCAAAAACTTTGTGTGCAACAACAACCTGCCGTCACATATTTTGTTTCATTGGTGAATAAGACAACCTAAACTTATTTCTTATTAAACTAAAAAACTAAATATTCACCAATAAAGTGACAAGTTTTGGAAGTGTTTTTCCTACCTAAAAGACTACCAGCATAGTTGGTATCCGAAAAACTAATGATATGAAATGAAGTGTTCCTAGCATACCATAAGCCTAAGTGCATTGTGCCATGAGGATATTTTAAAATCTTTTTTACAACATTCAAATATGATTCCTTAAAAAATGATTGAAATCTAGTACACAAACATACACTAAATATTATATCAGGTCAAAAAGCAATAAAGTATAAAAGAGATATAATCATACCTCTATAGAGTTTTTCATCTATAACCTTACCTTTATCATTTTTGTCCAACTTTGTTATGTGCTCATTGGAGTCTTGGTACTCTTACATCCTTCCATTTCAAACTTTGTCAATAACTCTTTGGTATACTTAGATTGGTTAATGAAGATGCTCTCCTTGCTTTGCTTGATTTGAAAACCAAAAAAGAATTTGAGCTATCCCATCATGCTCATTTCAAACTCCTAGTCATATACTTAGCAAACTCTTGACAAAAAAATTCATTAGAAGACCCAAAGATAATATCATCAATATAAATTTGAACAAGTAAAATGTCATGTTTATATTTTTAATGAAAAAAGCAATAAATATATTTTTAAAAAAAAATGCACTAAATCTTTCATACCAAGCTCTTAGAGCTTGTTTTAAAGCATACAAGGCTTTAGTGAACTTAAAAACATGATTGGGCAATGCATGAATTTCAAAACTGGGAGATTGCTCAACATAAACTTTTTCCTCTATGAAACCATTTAAAAATACACTTTTAACATCCATTTGAAAAAGCTTAAAATTCATATGACATGCAAATGCTAAAAGAATCCTAATGGCTTCCAATCTTGCAACCAGAGCATAGGTCTCATCATAATCTATGCCTTCCTCTTGGTTGTACCATTTGGCAACCAATCTAGCCTTTTGACCTTGCTCAACTGACTTGTTCCTAAAGATCCATTTACTACCAATAATTGGATAATTCTTAGGTCTTGGAATTAAGGTCTAAACCTTATTTCTTTCAAATTGGTTAAGTTTTTCTTGCATAGCAATTGCCCAACTCTTATCGCTAAGAGCTTCATCAATGGTCCATAGCTCAATTTGAGAGATAAAAGTAAAATTATAATCTAAGAACTCAAGATAAGATTGAGTACTTACACCCTTAGTGGGATCACCAATGACTTGCTTAGTGAGGAGATTTCTTATAAACTTCCACTCATTTGGTAGCTCTTGGGTGCCTTGCTCTTGAGCTAAAGGTAATTGTTCCTCTTGATGCTCCTTTTGTTGTTGCTCTTCTTGATCATCATTATCATTTTTCTTTGAGGTCCCACCACCATCTTCATGATCAAGATCAAGCTTTTCCATTGAACCTATTACACCATCAAGAACACTACCTTTCCCAAGATAAAATTTAATAAATTAATAAAAAAACAACATGCATAACTAATGATCTTTTATTAAAGACTCTATAAGCTTTACAAGTTATGGAGTATCTTAAGAAGATACCTTCATCAGATTTAGAGAAAAAATTTCCAAAGTTGTCATTGATGTTCAATATAATACATTTGCATCCAAATGCTCTAAGGTATAAGATCTTGAGTTTTCTTTCATTCCATAGCTCAAAAGAGTTTTATTTAAAATAGGCATTTGGAAAACACAATTAGAAATATAACATATAGTATTAATGGCTTTAGCCCAAAAGTATACTAGTAAACCATACTTATTGAGTATTGTTCTAGTCATCCTTACCAAAGTTCTATTTTTTCTTTCAACAATCCCATTTTTTTAAGGTGTTCTAAGAGTAGAAAAATTATGTGAAATATCATATTCTAAACAAATGTTTTCAAAAATCTCATTTTTAATTTTTTTCCATGATCACTTCTTACTTTTGCAATAAAATAATCTTTTTCATTTTGAATTCTTTTGGAAAAGTTTTTAAAATATTCAAAAGCATCACTTTTATGAGCTAAGAAAATTACCCAAGTAAACCTAGAGTAATCATCAACAATAATAAAAGCATAGTATTTACCTTTTAAACTAGCAACTATAGTAGGTCCAAAAAGAACTACATGCAAAAATTGTAAAGGTTTAGAAGTACTTACAACATTCTTAGGCTTGAAAGATGTTTTATGTTGCATTCCCCTTTGATAAGGCTTACATGTCTTATCTTTGGCAAATTTGACTTTGGGTAGCTCATCCACTAGCTCTTATTTACTAAGGCTTTGAATTAAGTTCATGCTTGCATGCCCAAGCCTTCTATGTCATAGACAAAACTCATCACTAATAGACATAAGACATTTAGAGAAAAGGTTAGTTAACTTGTGTAAGTCAATTATATAAGTATCGTCATCTTTATCTCTTTTGAATATCTCTTGACCACTTAGGATGGTTACAAGACATTCATTAAGCTAAAGGTGATTTGGTTTCCCTTATTATATAATAGACTCGCACTTAAAAGATTGTGTTTTAAACCATCAACAAGTAAAACATCTTCAATCAAAGAAATATTATTTAATCCAATTGAACCAATGCCAATTACCTTACCCTTGGCATTGTTTCCAAAAGTTACCTTACTTCCATCAATCCTTTTGATTTGACTGAAAAGATTTCTATTTTCAGTCATATTCCTTAAACATCCACTATCCACTAGCCAAATATTTTCCTTCAATGTGGACTTGAGGCACACTTACAAAACAATAATTTAGGTTTAGTTCTTATGTACCCAAATGAACTTGGATCATTGGGGGTTAACTTTGGAAGATTTCTAATGAGCCTTCCTTATAAAACAATAAATATTTATGTGTTCAAGCTTTCTGCAATAGTGACATTATTTAGATTTAAATTGGTTTTTCCACTTTGCATATGGTTTAGGCCTCATTACCTTTTTAGAAGCAACATGTGCATATGAACATGAACAAGCATGTGTAGTGGTGTTTTTCTAGGTGCATGCCTTTTATATAATAAGGTATAGTTGGCTTTTTGAGATTTTTCTCTTAAGCCATATGACCATTTACTACTTTTCTTTTGAGTAAGAGGTTTTGTGTATGCTTTGCCTTTAGCCTTTAAGACTATTACCTCAATAGAAGAGGTTTATAGAGTGCTAAAATTAACAAATATAGTTCTAAGTGGGGAGGATAATGATGCTCCATTGAAGCCTAAGCTATGTTTCAGTAAAAGAGGTCTATAAGATACAATTAAGGTATCCAAACTCTCATTCCCTTTGGGAAATTTAAAGATAAAGTTTCTAAGCTCCTTATCCTCATTTTTAGAGCATTATTTTCTTTTAACAAAGAATTGGCTGAGGGTTTCGATGAAATTTCATCTAATGACTTATTTAAAGAATCATTAGAGATTTTTAGCTCTTGAACTACCTTTTAAAGGTCATTAAAATCATTTTTAAGTTTAAAGTTATTTTTCTTGTAAAGTTCAATTTTTCTTTTATATATTTCTATAGGTTCATGGCTTCAATAATATCATCATCATCATCAATCAAATCACACAATTCATCACAAGGTAAAGATGTAGGATATACATCATTAATGGAGTTATCATCAATAACCATGAAGCACAAGTTTGCTACCTCTTCTTCTTTATCTTCAAGATATGTTGGGGAGTCATCATCCCATGTGGCTTTGTTACCCTTCTCTTCATCTTCCTTATGGGGTCTTTTTTATACTACTTGGATTTAGGGCACTCTGATTTGAAATGTCCCTTTTTTCTACACTCATAGAATTTGACATCCTTTTTTCTCTTATTGGATAAGGAGTTCCTAATTGTGAATCTTAAGGATTTTTGTCTATAATTCTTGATTGAGATATACTTGTTAGTGATTATTCTCTTGATCCTTCTTAAGAGTAAGGTTATTTGTTCATCTCCCTCATTACTAATCTCCTCATCACTAAGAAAGTCTTCATCTTGAGGCATGTAAGTTGAAGCTTTAAGTGCTGGGGATTTCTCCTTTCATTTTCTCCTTTAAGCTCTTTGTTTTTTGCTAGAGCCATCTCATAAGAAGCTTGCTAATGAGTACATCAGTAGGAATTATACTCAAAGCCTCATTAACTTATTCAACACCCATAACCCTTAAGCCATAATTCTTCATTGGAAGACTCTTTAGAATCATGTTTTTCACATCTTCCAAATTATGATGCCTTCTGAGGTTTCTTATGCCATTGATAATGGAAAAAAGACAATTAGTCATCTATGTTATGGTCTCATTGAGCTTCATCTTGAAAAGTTCATATTCAGTTACAAGAAGTTGAATCTTCTTGGACTTCACTTGTTTTGTGCCCTCATGGTAGTTCTCTAATGTCTACCAAATGGAGTAGGTGATTAAACAATGTTGAATTCTACCACACTATTCAAGGGATAACAAGCTTATTAGAATTGTTATAACTTTCTTATTTTTACCATTTTCTCTTTTTTGAGGTTTCATCCAATCATCTCTTGGGATGATTTCGTCCTTGCCTAGAACATTTTTTTTTCTTATTAGAGGTGTCTACTCATTTCAAACAGTGTCCCAAACATCTACTTCCTCATTTGTAATGCTTGTAAATAAGGTCTATAAGTTATATTAATAGTTGGTGAGAGTTAAAAGTTAAGTAGAATTTTAAAAGTTTTAAAGTTATTGATAACTGTTGTTTCATGCTCGTGACAAGTGGTTTCATGCTCGTGACAAATGGCGTCACAATCGTAAATATCAGAGTTTTGATTCACAAACCATGAAGGTTTATTATGACCATGAATGAATGGTTTATGCCTGTAAAGAATGAGTCACGATAACGAATCCTAGGCAGACAAGGCAAATGTGATAGTCTCGATTTTCTATCTGCCATTCCTTTTAAATATGCCTCCACTCTCTAAAATCCAACCAAACATTCCACCTCCATCTTTTCCTTCATCAAAAACCCTTCTTCTCCATTTTTGGAGTTTCCAAGCTCAAGTTTTATTAGAGAAAAGTTAGAGAAAAAAGTGAGAAAGAGAGGGTTATGAGTTGTAAAAAAGAGTTAGTTTAGTGTTCTTATTTTTGTATTGGAGTTCCAAAGGCTAAAAAAGACATTTTGATTATTGATAGGAGTTGGAAAAGGAGTTGAAAGTCCATTTTAAGGGAGATGACAAGCTTGAAGAGTTCAAATGTTGGTTAGGTACCATCTTAAGTGAAGGTTTGTACATAACAACATTCAAAGTCTTAAGTTGTATGTTTTTGCATTATTTGCCTTTAATTCATGTTGTGAGTGATCAATAGGGTGATAAATGACATTTTTTTAGGGTTATATTGCATTGAGTGTGAATATGCTAAAATGGTGGATTTTAGATGTTAAATGGGTTACATTGATTAATGTTGATATTTAGAGATATTATGGTTATGATATATGGCTTATATGCATGATGAAGTATTCATAGGGTGACTGACATTAGTCAACCGTAGAGATTTATTCTATGTGGTAATGGTATGAAGTGGCATGTTCTGCTTTCTGGAAAAATTTTCAAATTCATGGTTGTGAACTAGTAATTCATGAGCACGAATGTTGTGTTTCTTGATTTGAATGGAATAAGCCCTTTCACAGGTTATTTCATAGTTTGGTTTAAGCTCGTGAAGGGGTGATCACGAACGTGAATTATATTGTTGATTCACGGATTGAATCATGGTTTGGTTCATAGGTAAACTACCCATGAAAGGGTGCTTCACTGCTGTGAAAGGTAGTTTACCAGTGTAAAACTGCTTAACTTAGAAAATTTATATGTTTGCATGTGAATCTAGGGTGATTCATTTTAAAGGGGTTAACCTCTATTTGTATAGTTATAACATGATATGAGAATGCATGTTATGGTTATGATTTATAAGAATCATGGTTAATAAATGAATCATATATGGTAAGAGAGATAAATGATTAAGCCCAATATTCTGACTAAGACTAGCGCTAGGATAGATTGCATGTCATTGAAGAAAGATCGGCACCGGGTGACCTAGATTGGTCACGTTCGAGATTCTTGAAGGCCAAGAGTTTAAGTCAGGTGAGCTTCCCTCAGTATATATATGATGTGCACACTCTTTTCCTCATACAGATGTCTTGGTAAATCGTTATGCTATGTTGGTATGAATATCATGTATGTTGTAGTTGTATGTGGTACTTTGCATATTGTTATGTACCACAAAGCATTAGTCTTCTTAGCATATGAGCTTCTCATACATAGGTTTAGAACTTATAAGCAGAGCGACAAAGTATGGTGCGCAAAGATCAGAGTTAAGGATACATAATTGGGGTGTGTGATAAATATTAGATTTTGAAGATGAATCACATTCATAAAATGTAGCAAAAAAATTAAAAATCCGAAATAAAATATCATATTTGTACCATTGAAACTTATTTATCAAACATAGAGGTTAGAAATTACACCTTGTAAATTTTTGATTTGTTATTCAAATCTTTACCTTGTTGGGTTATAGCAAACCACAACAATCCATAGTAGAATGTCTCTAATGATAATCCACGTGAAGAATGAACAAAAAACTAACAAGATGAATGAATTTAACAAATTTCAAAGTGCTAACTTTGAATTTATTCTTGAGAGAATTTTTTTTTGTACTAAAAATAATTTTCATGTCTCTTTTTTATCATTTCATGTCATTTCAATCTAAATCATATTCAAAAAGAAGATTAAAAGTCAAAAATGGAGAAAATGACACTTAAAACTTATTAACGCCAATTATGGCCTAAGTAAGGCCAAAGAAGGTCGTTGGCCAACGGGAGTAGTGTACAGCACACATCAACACGTCTTGGGCTTGCTGCTGGGTAGGCCTAGCTGGTTTGCCTGGCCAGCAGGCTCTCACAGGCTCGTGACCTCTATCGAGTGATTTTTTATATGATTTCATTGCAAATCAATCACGAAATAATTCTCTCATATTTTTGGATTATATCCAATACAATTTTACTCATTCTCTATATCTCTAATGTGTGTGACCCATTAGGTTCCTAATAATATTGGTTATTAAATTAACAATTAATTTAATCAAGTCATGAGCGATATCTAGCAACATAGAATATGTGTCAACTCCCACTATACTGATTATGTCACATCTAGCCTAAGTAATGTTAGTTTTTATCCCTAAGGCTAATTACTCTATTAGACATGTTATTGAAGACTATTTTCATGATATTTTCACTCCGGCCAGAGATTCCCGAGGAATGATCCCGATAAGAGGCCATGAGTATGCACTCCTTCTACCAGGAGTGAATCCTTTGTTGATTACCTAATTACTTTCGAATACCTCAAGTTGTACCCAATCACTACCCTATGAGTAACCTCCTTGAGGCAACAAAAATAGAGTCAAAATACAGAATTAGTATCCAAGATATCATTGAGTACCTCAAGTCTAAGGATAATTGCACCATTGTTATGATGAGACTATCATTGACATATGAATAGATTCTCCATACGATTGTCTCATAGCAGGTCATCTAATGTACTTAGTTACACTTAGCAAACATCCACATGTTAACTCTAGCATACATAAGTCTTTATAGGCATGATCAATTCATCCACAGGTGTGAAACTTTTGTTTCATGGGTATGGTTATTTTCTTTAACAAGTGTGAATACTAGTCACGAGTGTGAATGATTTTTTATTTCAATCTTTGAACTTTAATTGATTTGATTCAACAGGCTTTGTAAGTTTAAGGAACATTTAACTTGTCTAAACATTTAAAACACAAAATATGGTTAAATTTTCTATTACTCAATTATTTGTCATCATTAAAATAACGAAAATAACTCTCAAAATTCACCAAAAAGCATAAACAATCATGTAAGAGAGAGAATGTATTAATTTGTTATCCAAATCAATAATAAACTATCACATGAGATAATAAATTCTTATTTAAATCTATAAATATAAATCCTTTATTTGGTTTTTTTCTTTGTATTTTTTTTATTTTAAATACCCTCAACAACAATGAGGTGTAGAATACATAAATTACGTCATGAGTTATATGTACAAAATTATTGTATATTATGACAATGATACAACATTGCTTAAGGTATGTTATTTCAAATACTAGTTAGTTAATTTATATTACAAGTATGATACATAGATAGTTATTAGTTTATTAATTTTTAACATATTTTCTACTCTTTTTTGAATTTATTTTGTAGGTATTTGAAAATGGATCATATAATCAAAATCAAATAGATAAAATTCGATATATGTGATCCAATTACTTTATAAGAAAGTGTATTTAAGAGATCAAATGGATCATGTTGTCTTTAAATTGTTTTAGGTATGTTGTGATAGATCATGTTGGTTATAGATTATGTTATCATAGATTATGTTAGTCCAATTGCTTTGATTACTTGAATTTTTCTCGTTTATATTGTATTGTGAATATTTTGTGAATTGTTGATTGCCTTGTATATTTGTAATTTATATGTTTGATTATTATTGTGGCTTGTGACTTGTGTGTTGGATGTCTATTGTGGCTTGCAATATTAATATTGAAGTAGGTTATGAATTTTGAGGTAGATTATGAATGATTGCTGCATATATATGAGCTCAAATTTAAAAAAAAAAATAGGTGTCTGTCATTTATTTGTGACAGACACATATAACTTAATTATATGCGTCTGTCATTAAGGAATAACAAACGCGTATAACTTAATTATATGTGTCTGTCACAAATAAATGACAAACGCGTATAACTTAATTATATGTATCTGTTGTTAAGTAAATACAGACACATATAACTTGATTATATGTGTCTGTCATTATGTAATAATATAAGCGTATAATTTAATTATATGTGTATGTCAAAACGATATACACATAAAATCTATATTATATACATCTCTTGCATATATATATACCATTTAACACACGCAAAAAGTATAAACTGATAGAAATGTATAATTTTTTTTTCTGTAATAGTGTTTATATAAAATCCCTAAAAAAGGAAAAAAAATCCAAGGACGTGTTCTCTCAAACACCCAAAGGAAGAGTCATTTGCTTTAAGTTAGCTATACTTATAACATGATTTTCTGAATGACCCTATATCCTTATGTAAGATTAACAACCAGCTTATTGGCAAAAAATTTCTCAAGGAAATGAGATAGAGAGAGAAATCAGAGAACTTGCATCGCATGAAGATAATTAAGAGATCACAGGTAAGGTTGGATATGGCCCACAGTATAAACAGTAGGGTCGATCCTTGGGATTCTGTTGCAGCTGCAGTTCCATTGGAAACATATGGAATGGTATGCAAGGTGTTGCCTCAGCTTTCAATGGGGTACCCCATGACTTATTTTAACAAACAACAATGACAATTTATTGAGTATACATATGAGGAATTTTTAGATAGATTCAGTCTAATATATTATCTTTACATTAATTTAATTACACAGTGATACTTTTTATTGTTTTAGTTATATTGATTGATGTTAATATAATAATTAATGTGATTAAATTAGTGTATATAGTAAATTGAATTTACCTAAAAATATATCGCATATATATATATATATATAACTCATTTTTAAAGACTAGTTTAAGAGGAGAAATAAAGCTCCACATAAGAAATCTGGAACATAAATATAGCAAGATTAGACATATGCATGTGGAGTAATATTGCAAGATTGGTAATGAACCTTACTGAAAATAGTATTGGATCTAACTCATTTTAAAGCTTAGCTCAATCAATAGCATTATTTAACTAATTTATTATAAAAAGTATTTGTATCTTATAACTAATCGATATGAATATCATCACGTATATAACCCAAAAAAAAGAAAAAAAAAACTTTAACAACTCTAGGTAAGAAACAAGAAAACATCATATGTGTATATATAAATATGTGGGTTGCTATGTTATCTTCCCTCTACATGTGTGGGTTATGAAAGCATGAAAGTCAATTGACATTGTCTAACGGCATAACAACACTATTGAATTAATAAAGAGTTACACAACCACTCCATATGAGATGTTACTCTAATGCTTTCCCTTTGGACCTCTTATTTAATGTCTTGTTTGCTACTTACAAAACACAGTCCACAAAATTGTATTCTAAGAATATATATATATATATATATATAATCGAAAGAAGAAAATTAATGTTACAATTAGCTACAAGCATAAATGCAAAATATTTAATATTTTTAACTAATATATATATGATAAAGGTCTTTAGCAAACAAAACTTCCTTAACCTCCTCAACATTCAAAGTTTTTCTACTATGAATTTGAGTTTCTCTAATATTTCTAAAAGATGGCGGTAAAGATCTTAACAACATAAGAGCTTTGTCTTCCTCTTCATAATTAATATCTAAATTCTCTAAATCCATAAGAATAGATTTAATTCATCAATGTGAGATTTCAGAGATGTATCTTCTGCCATATTAAACAAGTGCATTTGATGCTTCACATCTAATTTGCTAGTGATGTTTTTCTTCACATACAAAGACTCCAACTTTTCCTACAAGTCTTTGGCAGTTTTCTTATTAATGACTCCACACAGGACCTCATTAGCCAAGCATAACTGAATGGCAGCCATCGCCTTCTCCAAAACTTGCTTATGCTCCTCAGCCAATTTTTAAAGCAATTTATCTTTGCCCAATAATGATTTATGTAAACCCGTTCTGTATAAGAATCACCTTTATCTTGATTTCCCAAAGTGCAAAGTTAATACTGTGATTATACTTCTCAATTTCAAATTTTATTGTCACCATAATTAACCCAAATAAATATTAGAAAATTGTGGTTAATGGACCATTTTGAGAGTGATATTCTGGTGGTTTCTATAACTCGGTTTTGGAAGGATAACCCAGATATGTATTCTTTGACATGAGAACTATAAATTATAATATTCATATGCTTAAAATGGTGAATATATGAATAAGAAATTGAATTTCAAAATAAGCTCCTTGCTAAAGAGAATGAAATTCAAATATAGGGAATCCCCCGTAGAAAATATGGAAAGATAGGGGAAGAATTTATATATAGAAACTTATCTTTACTTTGTAAAGTGAGTAAAATGGAAGACTCTTTCTCGCACTAGAGGAGTAAGAGGGTGCAAATTAAGGTCAATGTATGGGTACGCGACCTGCACACATAAATGTTGAGCCAAAATACCATGACTTAACCCAACTTTTATATATATTTTTTATTTCTGGAAATTTTAAAAGGCCATCATGACACAGGTTACTGTCGCTTGGTTGGGTGGAACCTGTCGCGCTCGCGACAGTAAGTAGATGAAACCTGTTGAGCACGTGATAGTAACGAGATTAAAACCACGTTTATTTCTTCTTTTTTCCTTCTAGTATATATAGATGATGCTTTTATTTTTAAAAAAGCTTTAGAAATATATTCTTCTTCTTCTTCCTTTCTTGTTGTGATAGAGAAACATCATTTTCAGTTTGATGTGAACAATTCTTGTTTGTCTAATTTTTGCTCTTTAATCTGTTGTATTTTGAAAGGTAAATGTCAGTTGTCTTAAATACATGTGGTAGGAGACAAATTTATCTTAATGACATTGTGTGAAACATATGCCTCAAATTATTTCTTTTTTCTATACATTTTCTTAATATTAGATTAATAATCTCTATATTAATATTCCCAACAATAAATACCGAAGGAAATAGGCTTGATACCGTTTGTCAGGAATGAAAGCCGAAATATTTATATGGACAATCAATAAAATAAATAGCAACAATAAAAATTGAGAAAAATAAAGAGCAAGCAAAAATTTTAACGTGGTTTGGCATAAGCCTACTCTACTAGCAAAAAAGAGCAAAATTCACTAATAAACTGGAAGGTACAGGAAAAAAAGGAAACACTAAAAAAACCTTAACCCAATTACACCCAAAAACCTAACAATCTCATAATATATATCGCAATGTGAGTCTAAAATAAAATGCAAAACTACCACGCACAATTTTGAGTTTATATATACAATAGCGGATCTATATTTACAATAATGGTATCATTGGATCCCATAATTTTTTTCAAAAACTATAATAATATATATAATAAACCCCATTGAAAAAAAAGAGTACTCAATAAAATTTTCAAAAATATTTTTTTTTCTAACTATTCATAAAGAAACTAATGAAAAAATAAAAAATAGTAATTACAAAAAATATTAATTTAAATTAATTTTGATTTTTTTATGTTTAAAAAAATTTTTTGAATAAAAAATTCTTAAACCAAAAAACCCTTATGGCTTCTTCCCATGCCCATCCCCGCCGACCATTGTCCAGGAGAATTTTTGGTGTCTGAACGTCTCCACATCACAGATCGAAGGTTGTCGCTCCACTCTTCGCTTAAGACTCTTCATTCATTGAATCATCATGACCATTCACAATTTGCTAATCTATTTGTTGCAGCCACTGACGCACCATCTTCTTCTTCGTTGAAACGTCTACATTCCTCGTTGCTAACCGCAGTCCGCTTTAGCTCTACTCCATGTTGCTGTTGGAACCGTCATCTTCTTCCTTCTCCTCAAACTACATTGAAAATGATCTATTTGATAGTGTGAGTAAATATATAATTCTATATTATTTTTCAAAATATGAAAACTTGTAGAAGACTTTTATAAAAGAATTTTTGTTATTGTTGTATTATCAAAATTTATACTATGTATATGGATTTCACTATAGAAAATTTCTAGATTCACTACTATATATATATATATATATATATATATATATATGCATGTTGACTTGACTAGAAAGAATATGAAACTTATATTAGAATGATTCTTAATTACTTGGTCAATGAGAATTTGAAGTCTTGTCCAACTAGTCTTCTAAAATAACATTCGTAGATAACGTTTGGTTCAACTTTTTTGGAGCAACTGATAACTTTTTGATTGATAGCAACTGCTAAACTGGTGTTGGTAAAATATTTCAATCAACAGCTGATAGCTGATTCTAGTTTTCAATCAGGTGCTGATTGAAAAAACTTTAGAGTTTTTCCATCATCTAGTAGTTGATTTGATTTGATTTTTTATTTAGATTATATTACGCTTATATATTTTTATTAATTATAAATACTTATTTTCTCTAAATTAAATTTTCAATCAATAAATTATTTGTAATTATTAATTTTTTAATCAATAAATTATTTATAATTACAAATATAAAAATATTATAAATAATAGTTAAACTAGTAATATTGTTAATTTTAAATGACAAAAATATGTACTATATTTTTATTTACTATATATATCATTTAATATATTAAACATAAATTATGATAAATTAATCGATTTTGTTTATAAATTATACATACACATTTATTTATAATTTTATACATAATTGATTGTACTTTATTATTTTAATTATAATAAAAAATTATATTAAATAATTACTTTATTTTTTTATACATCATATAAAAATATATATTTTGAATAAATTAAATTATATTTATATTGGTAATTTTATATTCTAATAACAATAATTCAATTAGTTTTAGCAAATATTAATATCAATCAGCTATAAGCTACCGACTATCAGCCATTAGCCACCAACTATCAGCTAATAGTTGTACTGAACAGTTAAACCAAATAAGACCTTAATTTAGCCATAAAAAATAACATTATTTTGGCTAAATGTTTTTACAGTATATGGGGCTTTGACTCCACTTTTTTTTGGTGAATTTAACTTCACTTTCTTTAAAGCAAAAGAAATCAAACTTCTAGTTTAAAGATATGTTTGGTAAAACTAACTGATAATCTAGTTGCAAACTAATAATTTAGTTGTAACTAATAATTTAATAGATAAAAATATGGTAGTTGATTAAATTAAAAATATTTGGTAAAACTAATTGAAAATCTTGATAAAAAATATAAAATGGCATAAAAGGATATGTTTATATTAATTAAAAATTTTATATAAAATCTATTTAAATATATGGTACAAATGAATTATATAACATATACACTAATTGAATAATATAAAAATTATATTAAATATTTCAACCTAATATAATAAACACATCCATCTTTATCATCTAACATTCAATTATTAAATAATTTAATAATTATATTATATATAATTATCCAAGAGTTTTGAGTTAAAAGATATAACATATCATTTGACAAAAAAATAAGGGTATAATAGAAAACAAAAATTATAATATACTAACTTCTTAAATAATTCAAAGTCATCCGGTTGAGTCATACAAATCAATTATCAAGATAGAAAACCGGTTGAGTTGCTGTATATATAGCTAGATATACAAGATAGAGTAGAAAAGAGAGTCTCACTGCATAAATTATAAAGCAAGTCCCAAAATTCAACAAAAACTCTTCTCCATAAATCTAACAAACTCATTAAAGTCAATGGTCTGATCTCCATCCTTTTTAACTGCCTTGATAATTTCTCTGCACTTTTCCGTTTGCCGCTCTTCACTTGTGAAACCTAAACAGCATAGCACTCTTTCCAAATCTTTATCATCTGTCAACCTATCTTTATTATAATAAAAAAATATCAAAAGCTTCTTTCAATTCCTCTAAGCTAGGTTACTACTCAAACAGCCCTGAAATCTCATTGGCATCGTATCTTTCTTGAAACTTATTACTACCCTCATCTGGGTGGCAAATTATTCCTACCCTCTCCATCACCATCTTTATATCTTCTCTGCTTAGTAGCTTTTCTTGATATTGTTCTTTTGCAGCATGTGAGTTATTGATTGAAGTGTTGTTGCTGTGTTTGGTGTGGATAAGGTTTCTTAAGTGTTGAAAATAGAAGAGGACAATATCAGACAGAATACCATAAAGAGTATTCATGTCACATTGGAGAATTTTGATCCAAGTTGGGATAATTGCATTGGTTACTTGCTTCTGCATGTTGAAACCAACCCCACTTAACCAAATGCTTGTGTTCCTATATAACATTTATTAGAGTCCTTATCTTCCAAGTTAAGAATGTTGATTTTTGTACGTTCGAGGTCTTGAAGACTTTAATTTGTTTTGCGCTTTCATTTTCCGGGAAATTGTAGGTGAATATGTAACAAATTGCTTCAATATATACTTTATTTGGATTTGCACTAACTTTTTTTTTTTTAATGCAGAGAGGCATGCCGACCAAGTTTTATATATATACAAACCTAAACTGTTGTCTATGGTAACAAATTAATTAGTGTAATAAGTTGCTTAAATTATTTCAATAATTTATAGTAGTGGGAGTGGACATATATATTGGTTGACAATCAATACCAAAGAGCAATGTCGATAATTTTAATAAATATTATAATAATTTTATGCCTTTGTCATGTATCACTTCTGTGATATGAACAAATTTTACATTTCTTAATTGTTACATAAATTTTGAACTATTATTTATTTGCAGAGGATGCGAATATCTTTGTAAACTAATATAATATCAAAAATAAAATTTTATTTTCTTTAAAACAATTTTATATCCACTAAATAAGTTATAAATTGATAACCCACATCTAAAATTTCCAGACTAATTTTTCCCAAGAATAACTTTTCACATTTATCCATATAGTATATGTTTAAGAGGCAATTACAAATAAAGTTTAATTTGAGCGAGAAAATAATTTCTTAGTTTCGATTAAAGTTTAACAGTAGGAGGTGGATCGAGGAAAAGTATATACTTTTGTGAGGAGAAAGAGTCGAAGGAAAGTCAAAATAATTATATTTCATGTTGCACATCTGAATTTTATAAATAGGAAATTAAAAATAAAGTAAATTGTCTTTACACGTTAAGCCAATCAAAATTAACTGTCGGAAAGCTAGCTAGCAGGAAACATCTTGTTCGTGGTCGTTAAGGAATAGAGATGGACTTTAGCAAAAGTTTCGATTAACTTAATTAGCTAGCTTATGATCAATCAAATGTTAATTTACGGTCACTTTCTCAATAAATATATCGAATTAGATTTTTTTTTTATTTTTTATGTCAGCACCTTATTGTTATATAAATACATATTAATTGTGTTATAAAATTCTCATCTTATCCAATGCAGAGAAAGAAATATTGAAGTGTTCAATGTTTAAAGAAATATATTATATATAATAATGACTAATGAGACTAAATAATGTTTATGGGGAAAGAAAAAAACACTTAGATGAAGTTTCCACGAAATTGAGATTACCTAACAAATGTACTACTTGTCCTGGGGTTTCTTGACATACATATGCATTTATAATGCATGATTGCTTCTAGCAAATTTATTATGAAGTTCCTCTCAAGGATGTGAATGCAATTTTTTTTTTTGAATTCCACATTCAAACAGATTTGTTGAATTATTTGTGCAATTATGCTCTATGAAATTATTTCATACGTTAGAAAAAAAAAAGGGGGGGGGAGGCACGAAAAAAATAAATCGGAGGCACGTAATTTTGTTGAAAATATTATGAAAACAAGAAAACAAGGAAAGATATAACGATAAATTTAAAGAATGTAAAAGTTCCCCGGAATTTCACATGCATGTTCTTCTATGATTAATGGAATTATTGGAATACAACAAGAATAAAAAAAAAAAAAACTGTTTAAATGAATCCAACTGATAGAAAGAAACTGTAACTCTTTACCCGTTTACCGTAGGGCTGGTCACGGGCTGATTCAGTATGTGAATCGGATCGAAATTGGTCTAGTTAAATTCAGACCAAAACCGATAAATACTGGTTTTGGACCGATTTTTCATTTTCTACATCCGGAACCGGCAGTTCACGGTTAATATATATGTGTATAAAAACAAAACTTAATTAATAAACATAAATTTAATAAAATGAACTCATGTTAAGTGTCATTTGTCACATAAATGATATCAAAAAGAAGCATTTTTCCATTTTTATAAGTAAAGAGAGTACAATTTCTTTATATTTAAGTAATGTATGAGATAAGAACACACTTTTATATATTTATCTCACATAAAAAAATTTGTGTTTTCATTTCCTATAAAATGGGTAGAGCACTAATTTTTTTATGTCATTTATATGGAAAATATCACTTAACATTAGCCTAATTTTTTGAAATTTATGCTTATTAGTTTAATTTTATTTTATAAATTAGATTTAAAAATATATATAAATATATATATTTATTGAACTTATTGAATTGCCAACGGTTCTAGGTCAGTTCAAATTTTTTTGAACTATGAAACCATAATCGACGGTTCACGGCTCGCGACCATCTCTACTTTACTGGATAGAAAATAATAGGTAAATGCATCAACTCAATATTTACATACTTATGGCTAAAGATTAGGAGAAATAATAGCTCGATCTTTTATTAAAATTAATTACCATTAGAAAAATTAGAAGTATTCATTATAAAATTTATAAAAAATATATATGTACTTACAATTTTTGGTTAGTTTGATTTAACCAATTTTTCAACATCACAAATAAAATAAACCAAAATTTTCATATAAAAGTAAATTAAATAGATTAAATTCAATTTGGTTAAATTCTATCTTTGATTTCGGTTTGGTTTTGTATACCCCTATTAGTCGATATAGAATTTTAATGTCATCCATCTTCGAAAAAGTATTTAATAAAATTGAAGCATATCCTTTCCAACTCCCATAGCGAGCTCCCATTAATCTTAAAAGAAAAAATAAATAAAAAAAAACATACATATACCTTTTCTTCATAAATTTTTTTAAACTCATATGAAATGTAAGTTTCATCGTTTGATCAAACCTAGTAGTTAACAGAAAAAAATACATATATCTAATTTAATAATTTTGTAACATCTATTTCCATCATAGATTAGAAAGAGATAAATAGGTGGATTGATTTGGTATATTCCTAATTAATGACTATCAAAACCTTAGTGCGATAATATAATACAAGAGTCGTGAATTAGTGGTCAGCCACAACATTTTATTTGAGGTGGTACTAGTGATTGACCTTTCTTTAAAATGGGATTTCTATACAAAAATATTGAACAAATTTTAGTTATAACTGAAATTTCTGATATGATTTACTGGTAAAGAGGCAGAAAAATATACAGATTAATTGCGGCAGCAATAAATTAGACCCATCAATCATAACTAGTTTTCCATTAACATATTGATGAATTTTACAATTAATATTAAGATATTAATTACAAGTAAATTCAGGGATGAAGTATTTATTTATTTTTCAACAAATTACAAAAAATCCTCTTGAGATTTATAAATTAAACCAAAAATAAATTTTTAAAAACTAACAGTCTTTTGATAAAAATATTATTTAAAATAATAATTAAGAAGATTGTGACTTAAATTTACTAGTTGCTCTGCAGTTATAATCATTGTTAACAAGTAGAAACTCTAATTTCTTATAAAATATTATTAAACTATATATGAAACCCTAAAGAATTCACTTAAAAATATCTCAAATATAGAAAAATCATCTGGTATATTACATTGTAATATTTGAAATTTATATAATATCAAATGAATTGATATTATCTCAAATGACATGGGGGTAAACGATTAATTTTTTAAAAATTTATTTATGGTTGTAATTTGTTAAAATTTTAGGGAGATTTTTTGTATTTTGTCTTATTTTTTTACATATAAAATCAAAATTAATATTTTACTTGTTTTAATTGAATTTTTTTTTAACATGCAAGTAAATTATTAAATTGAATCTCTGAAAAATATTCTCTGTGCCACAAAATAATGTACATTTCAAGTTAAAATAAGATGCTTTTTTTAGTTTTTTTTTTAAATTTTTTCATTTAATGTGTGGAAATGGAACAAAATTTATATCTACCAACTTTTACACCAAGTTAATGATATTCAGTTAAAAAGTTGTTATTATGTTTAAACAATCATGAACTATTCATAATTCACTGAAAAAACTTTGGTAGAATAGTAAACAATCATCCCCTTTAAGCCTTTATGAAGTGGTGTAGCTTTACTTTAGAAGTCATTCTGCTTTATCCATAGTTCCATACTCTATATAAGAAAGAACATAATGCCCACAAGGCATATTTAGATAACCTATATTTCCCCGTTGAGTATTTGTATTTTTATTTAATAATACAATTGAATTCTTGAATTGTTTTTAAATAATTAAATTGAGTATTTAATATTTAATCTTAACTATTTATTATCGAAGAATTATAAAAATTAAATGAATTATCGTGTTTAAACCAACCTAAGGATAATTCAATCCTTAATTTTTTTTTCAATGAATTCGGACAGAACAGAAAAAAGTTCCAACTTCAGTGATAATGAATCTACAGATGAAAGTTGGATCCTCAATAAGGGAAGACTTTTTAAAATTTTCAGAATTATTTTTATTTATTAAATTTTTATTAGAAATTAAATAATTTTTTATACAATTTTAACTTTAGCTGAATCAAAATATGTCCATCATAATTTTAATATTTTTAATGATACCCATTTAAATAATTTCTTAACCTATTATTGGGTCCTACATTTTGAAATGGAACTTTCACTACTAAAAATATTAACTAAAATGTTAAATTTATTTAAGTTGTGGAACAAATTCTATATCTACCTCTTTCACACCAGGAAAATATTCACTTAAAATAATTAACTATTCACTAAAAAAGCTTGATACCACATAAAGCAATCAACCCTTTTTGGAGTGGTGAAGGTTGACTTTAGAGGTCATTCTGCTTTATCAATCCTCTTTATAAATGGAACATTATGTGCATAAGGCATGTTTAGTTCTCCGAATTAAACGATTTTTAACCTTTGATTTTTTTTTATTTGATATAAATAGAACTCAAAATTTTTATTTTTCAACATTGACTCTACTCGTTTGGTTTAGTTATTAGATATAGTTGATAGATTTTTAACACTCAATAACTATGCTAAAAGTGTTTGATAATTTTTCTTTTAACAGTGGCCAATAAAAAAATTATATTTTAAAGTTTTTTTAAAAATATTTAAAGTTTTTTTTCTAATAGAAAGATAAAATTAACTTTTTCAAAGTAAAAGATATCATTTTTTTTCCTTTTAATATTTATCATTACCCACCATCATTCTTTATCATTCAACTGCTTCTCTTTTTACATCATTCTTTATCATTCAACTGCTTCTCTTTTTACCCCATTATAAAAGAGAAAATTCATATTAAAAATATATTAAATTAATTGATTATATTTATTAATTAATTATATATTGATGAAAATTTTTTATTTATAATTGATTATATTTTATTATTGTTATTATTATTATTATTATTATTATTAAAATAAATAATTATTTTATTTATTTATATATTATAAAATATATATTTTTTGAATTTAATAAATTATACTCTTATTATTAATTTTATATTCTAACAGCAATAACTTAATTAGTTTTATTAAATATTAGTATCAATTAGCTATCAACTATCAATTATCAACTATATGTTATATTTAATAGTTAATTTAAACGGGACCTAAATACTAATACTTTTTTTAGGGATTGAATACTTATACTCTTATTTAATATTAATTAGGTTCCTGAATTTTTTTTTTACATTAAATGCATATACTTTTAATTAATACAATTAGGTTCCTACTGCTTATTTTTTTTACATTTTTATCCTTATTTATTATTTTTATAAATAAATAAATTCTAGTTCGTTGTTTGATATTTTATCCTTATTTATAAATCTATTTCTCTCGGAGTTCCATTTTGCAATCCAACAAATACATTCACGTTATTTTCATCTCTTACAATATTCCAATGGAATTTATTCACAGCGAACCACCATATGACTCAGTTTTAACTTTTAATTATGAATGCGCAATTTTATAAAATTGGAGAATTTACTTGTTGAAGTCTCCAATTCATAGCCTGTAACTTTAATTCATAGAATATTGCCCGCGAAACATGGACAAAACATTGAAGAAAACAGAAGTTCAAGACATCATTTGTGTTGAATAAAAGTGTTAGCATTCAATGTCGATAAAAAGGATAGAATTCCAGGAACCTATTAATACAGAAACTCAATATCTAAAAAAATAAAAATTTAGGCATTTAATTACATCAAGTATGAGTATATACTCCCTATGTAACGAAGTGTCACAAATATTAAGAATGTTATTTAATAGACATAATTATAAGTATAAAATGATTATATTATCATCTTTTAGAAAAACTAAAAGTAGTAATAAATTATAATTACACCAATAAAACACATTTTTCCAAAACTAATATATGAGTAAACTTGGAAATAAATAGTTTATTTTTTATTGATAATCTAAAATATTAATTGGAATTGAACAAATTATATTTTATTAAACGGCTGTTAGAGTGAAATGGATTAAGCAATATTTAATATAAAAGATTAAAAAAACTAATTATATCTAAATAAAAATACAGACATTCACTAGAAAAAATGTACTAAGTTTGAAATCTTGATATGCCTTTAGTTAAAATAATATTAGGAAGTAGATAGACAGGTAATTCAGGGAAAAGGAGATTTCTATCAAAAGAAAGTTTTTATAGTGGGATTTCCATAGTGTATCAAATGGTCTCCACATATTATATTAGGTCAGTTAGGATGGCCAAATTAAAAATCCTAATTAAGAATTGAAGTTGACATACAACAAAGAAATTGTTCTCCAAGGAGAACCACAAAACTGAAAAAGATTTTATGCTGGGATTCAATCATGCAAAGTTGGAATTGATTAATATGATGTTGAGCTCTTGAAAATGTTAGAACAGTACAATTAGTATTATATATAATTTTGAGGGAGATTAAAAGAGCTTGATATATTGCTAAATTAGGGTACCTATTTAATGGAAAAAGCTCTCCTCTAAATGAATTTTATTAATTTTGATATAATATGCATATATAGATAAGGATATTCTAATAGTGAGAAAAATACAATAATATGTCTTACATATAAAAGCAAAAAGCACAAAAAAGAAATGGAAAAAGAAGTAAAAGATTATGGGGTGGTATTTGGGATTGCTCTTGTCAAAAAATTTTTTTTTGATTTTTTTAACTTAATTGACTATTTTTTATAAATTAATTTTTTCAAATTTGACAAAAATATTTATTTAACCATTTTTTTCAGAACATAGTTTTCAAAACTAAAATGATTAATAATAATTTAAAAAAAAAGTATTTTTATCCAAAATCAAAATCAAATACAATCTATATCTAATCTAATCTTTTGGTTGGAGGATGACGGAATCCTTAACAGCTAATATTTTGTATAATTTGTGGCTCTCTACAAATTAAATATATCTATGTTCACCCTGGCTGGTGGATAAGAGACATATATATATATATATATATATATATATATATATATATATATATATATATCAAACAGATTGTGATTTTTTTTAAAAAAATAAAATTTAATATAGATATTATTTGGGTTTCCTTTAATAAATAATATTTTCATATGAAAAAAGAAAATTTTTTGAATAAAAATGAAAGTGAAAACGCAGGCAAAAAGTTGGAAGAGAAAAGAAGACTTTTTCTTTTTCCCCTCATGTTTCCACCTTCTGGTGTAGTTGTTTGGATTCTTTGAGGGGATAAGGGATTGATAAGGAAAGATGCTTTGGCCTTTTGTGACATGCATAAATATTCAAGTTTATCTGTTCTAGAGAGGGCCTACAGCAACCTTTTTCTATTTTTTTTTATTATTTTAATATGACCTCGTTCTCCATTTCAATTTTCACCTACGCCCCCTTTTTTTTTCTCAATCAGATTGGATATCCAACCAGATTAATGATGGATTATCATTTGATATATTCGATTGAATTTTTAATTATTTTATAAAAAAATATAACATCAAATAATTTTATAGAAAAAAATAAATTTTTTTATTGTATATGCATTATATTTTAATAAAAATAATATATATATATATATATATATATATATATATATATATTATTTTTTAAAATGGAGCCACATTTTATGTTAATTGATCTTTTTGAAAGGAAGTTAAATTCTTTATCGACTTCTTTAATCAAAATTGTTAAAGAAGAAAAAAAAGATGACTAATCCATATTAATTGCTTAATTTATGATTTTTTTTTTCAATTTTAAGCACTTTTTTCCTATATCGATTTTTCCTTTGTCGAATCAAAGACTGATTGTAAATTTTTTGATATGATTGGGGATTAAGTCTGATGTCAACAATATATATATTATGTATTATAGATAAAATAAATATTTTTTAATTTAATTATAATGTATAATTTTAAATTTTAAACAAAAATATAATATATAAATATAAATTAATAGAATTATTTAGTGATGGATATTAAATCTATCGGTAATTCAGAAACACAAAACAACATCGTTTTGAGCTTATTTCCTGACTTGATCAACCACTACCCATATCACTTCATGCCTCTTTTATGTCAAAGGCAAATCAGATGTCAGACAAAATCATTTGCAAACGACTTAAATACACTATGTATTGTTTTAGTCAACATTGTTTTTAGTTGATTAAAACTTACTTGACATTTATCTGTACAATCAAAACAGATATTTTCTTGCAGTAGTCGCGTCAAAGTAGTTGCTGGAGTTTTTTTTCAATGACAATTAACATATGCATTAATATTTGGATAAATTGTGAGCATATTGCTTTTGAAAGCTGCAAATTCAACGCAAATATGGTTCTGGATTTCTGAACAGAAAAGCTTTTATGGTGTATTAAATTGAAGTTCAATAAGTTAATTAATTATTATTTGTCATCTCTCACAAT
This sequence comes from Triadica sebifera, assembly GCA_023653625.1. Classification (NCBI taxonomy): domain Eukaryota; kingdom Viridiplantae; phylum Streptophyta; class Magnoliopsida; order Malpighiales; family Euphorbiaceae; genus Triadica; species Triadica sebifera. Next base: position 23,130,002 of record CM042900.1, read on the forward strand.
GGGAAACAATGTGAATCCTGGAACTGCAACTTGGATTTGGATCCTGAGGTATAAAGGTAATGGGCCTTCTAGAAGGAAAAGCTTGGAGAAAAATATCTGAAGGGGTATGTCTGTGTCAGTAAAAGAATCTGCGAAAATTTTTGAAGCTGCATCCACAAAGCTGCCAACATATATACAAGATTCTCTATATTGAGATATAAATATGCGCTTAAAATCCATAGCGAAAAAAACTATCTAAGATGAACCAAAAATCACCAACATGCATATAGAAGATTACAATGGCAGCTAACTAAAAAAGGGTGTATTGAATTTGGGTTATTAGCTGCGCTCATGGAAGTTGAGAGAGCGACATAAAGCTGCAGGATTTGCATGCAAGACTATAGATTTTTCATCTCTGTAAATTCTGTCATCATTTTTAGACTGAAAACTCCCCTTTAAGAATCCATCTCTATTGAAAATGCATCTATTTGGTCCCCATGCTGATGTGTTTGCAGCTCCGCCACGGCCAGAATCCTCTTCTATCCTTAAAGTTGAGGGCTCTTCTTCCCTTGAATGTTTCCCTAATGGATATGGAGGCATATTCCAGGGGCAAAATGAAACTGGAAATCCTGAAGGGGAAAAGCTAGGTGGAGCTATTGTTGAATTCAATGGATATGGCCTTGGAAAACATGCAAAGCTTTGATAATTTTCACCAACTTCTGCTTCTTGCTTCTCTGATGAAGTATCAAATTCTCTTCTACAGGAAATTACAAGTCCCTGAGACTCACAAATTGGAGAATCTGAACCGAAGTTAAGGACAGTGCTGGCTATTCTGAAAAAGGGGTTATCACTTCCATTAACGGGAGCTTGGAATTGAGCTGTTCCAAGAGATTCTGATAGCATTATGTGTCTGTAATGCGAAGCAAAGTTCTTGTTTTTCCGGCGACCAGCTCCGACGGGAACATTCCTCATGGTTCCTCCTGCTGTCCAGTATCTTTCACACTTCTTGCAGAAATGCCGAGGCTGGTTCACATTGTAGTTATTGTAATAACAGAATTTTGTATCCATGCTTTTACATCTTGGGCATGCTAGTATTTTTTCCGATTTTTTTGAAGTTTTTTCTGGTGATATACTCGTCTCTTCTTCTTCTTCTTTTTCTTTTCCTCCTCCATTTTTTGGGGTTTTTAGGGCTGAGGTTTCTCTCTCAAATGAACAAGTTTTTGGCTTTTTGTTAAGTACTTCTGATGATGATGATGATGATGTTGTTGTTGGATCTCCCTGTTTATCGTATGTGATCTCTTTTCCTGAAGTTTCCTGGAATTTCAAATCAACAGTGCTGCAATTAGAAAAAAGTTGTGAATTCAATTTCATGTAATGCTATGTTCCGATTGGAAAAAGAGTAATAGCAGAGAGAGTGAAACACAACAGTGATCCAGCTGAAACACAACAGTAAACATAAATGAACATGTTTACTATAACTCAAAACCAACAACCCATCTTGGCAAATTATTAGAAGCTGATCCTACTTAATGTTATTTGTGATTTAAATGTGAAGTCTCCCATTTAAAATTAATAATTCAAAAAACAGTGATAATATATATAATATTCAAGAATTGCATGCTGCAATTGGCAAACATGAAATGAACTTGAAGGGGCAGGAACACGAAACATCTAACTTGCCTAGTTTGTATGCCACAGATAAATTAAAATACAGAATTAGATTAACTCAGCCACCAGAAACGAAAAACTTAAGATAAGTTGGAAAATAAATTCAACCCAGAAAAGAAAAACGGTTACCAAATTCAGAAAATTGGAAATTCTAAGATACAAAACAGAAACATACTCTTTTCAGAAGTTGGTCATCTTGTTTACCGCGGAGCTCATTTTCGTGCAAAGAAGAGTGGCCTGAAGAAGAATGATCATCGGAAAACGAGTGAGGATGGCTGTAGAGAGGCAATGGAATGGTCTTACCAAAGAGCTTTATAGCTGAAACCTTCAAATCCGACATTATGGTACCTTGTTAAAAATTGGAGTTAATGTTAGTGTGTTACTGGTTTGTGTAATGGATCGAGGAGAAGAAAGAAGAAGAGAAGTAATTAAGAGTTGGGAAGGTTTCAAAGTAAGGAGTTGGTATATAAACAAACGAAGGAGGGGAATGCCACATAAGCAAAGGGGGAAATTTTGTGAGCCACAAATTTATGTGGCCTTTGAGATCGTTTGATTCCCCGTTCTTGCATATAAAGATTAATGCTATACTGTCCTCTCATTCTTTGCGCCATGTCAGCACTCCACCCACTTATCGGTTTTATCTTCTCAAATACTCGTCAAATCCTCTTTTAATTTGCTCTTCTTTTTTTTTTTTCCCTTTCATCTTCGACTTGGAGCTGTCCCTTCGTTCCTTTCTTCCTCGTCTTCCAAGTCAAAGTTAACCCATTTGGCTTTTATTATTTGCGTAATTGATCAGGGTCAATTTTATTTTTCATCTTCTTCCAAGTCAATGTTAACCCATTTATTATTGGCGTAATTGTTTATGTACATATGTTAGTTTGGAGAAGAATAATTATTCTATTTTGTTTATTTGCTGAGGTATAGGGTAAAATTGGTATTAGTTAATGATATTCATATCATGACATATTTATAATACGATAAGAGTTAATTCGAATATGATATAATAAATTAATTGTGACTAAAATTTAAAAATGAGCACGACTCATTTAATAAATAAATTAACACAATATAATACGTTTAGCATAATTAATCTATAAATTAAATCAAAATAATATAATATGATTTAATTAATGTGTATATGAGTTATAGATGAATCAGGTTAACTGTGTTAATATAATACGATACAACACATTTAATATAATTAATATATAAATTGAATTGAATTAATATAATATGATCTATTTAATGTGTATATGGATTATAAAAGTATTAATCCGACATGATACGAATTATTGACAAAATAAATGTGTTTTTTTATGTTGGCAAATCAACCTACAATACAACATAATAATTTTCGTATTTTTATCAGATTAACAAAATTATGACATGAACACAATCAACCTTAATCATAACCTATAAATTTCGTATTAATTTTGTGTCATATTCATTATTATCACCTATAATGTAGTGTTAGACAATGTTATTAAAATCGGCCCAATCTAGTTGGTTAAATCGGGATCTAGTCCCAAAATCGGATTGATTTAGGGTCTTAAATCGATGGTGCGTTCACCCGATAGAGAAAACCAGCCACTCGGACGGTTTAACTAAGACACGTTCGACTGGTCATAGATTGACCAGTTTGGACAACTGAAAAATTCTTCAAAAATACATTTTATGCTTACTAGAGTCGAACCTTCACAATTGAATATATGTCAAGAGATGTTACCACTAGTCACACTCTCACTTTTGATTATTAAAAATCACTTTTAATTTTTATTATATTAAATTAATTAACTATTCATAAAGCTAACCCAAAATCTAAACTACACTATTGATTGTATTTATTTATATAATTTTTGCATCTTTGTTAAATTATTCATATTATTCAAAAATATATAACTAATATAGTTGAATTTAATTATTTATATTTTTATTATAAATTATGATAAATTTTTAAAATTATTTTGATTTCTATTAATTTTTATTGAGAAATTTACTATATTGTAATTTTTTTTATAGAGTATTATCTATTTTTACTTTGAAAATTGAAAATTATATGAAGAAATTAATTAATTCTATTGTTTATTAAATTAATAATTATAATTATAAATATTTTATTATATTTGAGAATATTTTTGAAAATGATCATATATTAATTTGAATTATGGATATTTATTATCAATATATAGGTATTAATTTTAATTATTAGTAAAATTATTCACATTATTCAAGAAATTGGTATTATTGATAATTTTGAATTCAAATATCTACGTTTTTTTTATTAATATACAATATGAAAAAATTTTAAATTATTTTTAAAATTAATTTATTTCTATCAAAAAAATATTTTACTTGAAAAATGAATGCATGTTGAACATAGCTTTTGAAAATTATTATTTATTATGATTCTTAAAAAATTAAAGGATATACAAAGAAATAGTTTGTATTATTTTTTAAAATAATATATATAAATATAGATATTATTATACTTGAAAATATTTTTAAATATTATATATTAATTAGAATTTGAATATTTAACATTTTGAACACATAAACATGTATAATGTAAATATTTTTTACATTTTATTGTATATTAAACATGTTAAATATTATATTTCGTAAGAATTTTACTTTAATGAATTCGATTCCAGTCAATGATAATTCATTGACACTACCTAATTTGACAATATTTATGTTAGTAGTTAAAAAGTTAATTGTGTATTGTAGGGGTTTGGTAGTAAAGAATGACCTCTCATCTCATAATTGGTGTATTAGTTGTACAAATTCTAACTTGTCAAATGATAACAAAACATTCTTTTTTTTTTTTTACGTTTTCCATATCATAATTTATAAAATTTATATAAGTTATATATATAAGCCCTATGAGCTATATTCTTCGTGTTTGTGATCTTTAAACTCAATAGCTCAGTTTGCATATGGTATTAGAGCTTCATACTGCTATTATCATGTCCAAGTTGGGCTTAGCATTTTTTGTGTGTGTGTGTATATATATATATATATATATATATATATATATATATATACAAGCTGAATGAGTTATCTTCTCTGTATTTTTTTTAAATCTCCGAGCTTTAGGGTCATTTTTACTGTTCTAAAGCAAAATTTACCTTTGCCAATTTAATAACTAAATTCATATATCAAACTAATTTAATTTGTGTTAAATATACAGCCCGATGAATTTCAAAAAAAAATAATATAAAAAGAAAAGAAAGGAAGAGTAATGAATTTTGATTTAAACAAGAAAAACCACACTTTCTGAGTCCAAACATATGAAATAATTTACTGTTCTAATTTAGTAAATTAAGTGTTCTTCCTATCATGAACTCATAGTTATACAGGTTTAACTAAGTAATTAAATAATTATCAAAAAGATAATTAGTTAAATTACCAAATTGTTGGTGCTTTTTAGGTTGGTTTTCATTGGAGCGACAAAATCACGAAAAATGCTATTTTTTGATTTGGTCTTTCACTACCGGCTTGAGCTAAGACCGTATTAAGATTGAATCAAAAAATTACATTATATAATATCTAAATGCGCCATAGTAGAACAAAGCACGTGGCCCCAAGTCTTTCCGCCCAGTACATAATTAATGCCAAATCATCACCATATTCTTTAATGGCCCCACCTGCAAAAAGTGAAGTAAAAGGCATCTGACAAACTCTCTGCCCTTTGTTAAAACTATTCATTGTTGGTTGTTGCAAGCAGTATCACCAACAGTCATGGGTTTCGGGATTTGTGTTTGTTAGGATGCCAAAATGGATAATCACAGGCGAATTTAACACAGGTAATATTAAAATTAGTCTGTTAATATTGAATATAAATAGATTTGTGTTATAAATAGATCGATTCGTTTTTTACATGGTTTAAAATAGATCATGTTATTGATTCACACGCAAATATGTTACAATCTATTTAATTTTTATTTGTCGTGTTATGTCAATTTAATCAAATTCATTTATAACAAGCGTAAATTTATCAAAATATGAAAGTTTATAGTATCATTTTACAAAAAATACATATTTAAATATTATTTTTGAGTCTTGTTGTTCGTGCCATGTCATGGAAATTAATCCAACAGACAAAATCGTGTCGTATCGGGTGATTCAAAAAAGTATAATTGTATCATATTCGTATCGATTTTTATGACTCAAACATGACACGAAGTTAAACATGTTACATATGTAATCCGTTTAATTTTCGTGTTGTGTTCATATCAACCCGATTAATAAATGATCGTATTCGTGTTGATCCTAATTGTGTTACCAAAGTGCATCGATACGATACGTCAATCCGATTTGACACTCCTAGTGTTTGTATAGCAAAATTAAAATCCAGTTTGTTGCCCAAATAATGAACCAAGAACGGAGGTTGAATTAGTTATTAAAAAAAAATTAATCTTAAATGCAGAATAAAATTAAATAGAGTAGATATGAAGAGATATCACATACGAGATTTATAAAGGTTCAGGTATTAACAAAGAGCTAAGAGCTACAATGGAGTTTTACAAGTTTACTCCCAACTATGGTATTTCTCTCAATGGCTAACATCTAACCCAGAAAATCTCTTGTATTTTAATGACTCACACAATAAACCAATTCCTTGTATTTTATGGCTCACACAATAAATCCTTACAAGTGTTTTAATCTTAACCCAATATACTCAGACTCACTTGAGTAATAGATTACAATGAAAATACTCAACAACCTATAAATCTCAGAAAATATAAGCAAATAGGTTTTTACAAAGAATAAAGGATTTGTTGAAAGTAATTAATACACAATGGCTACAACAAGATATCATATTTAAAGCTATTATTGTTCTACTTTTTAGGATTCATAAATGTATTGCATTTATATTTTCTTAGTGAATTATAGCCGTTTGGGTGCATTTAATGCAAAAATAGTCATTGAACCAATTCTTAACTTTGCATCTAACATGTTTCTTTGTCCTCATTCACGAGCATGACTATATATGTTACGATCGTGAATGTTTTTCCAAGTCGTGGTCCAAGTGGTGACTCTGACCGTGAAGTTTTCTTGAAGAACTTGAAATGTTTGATCACGGTCATGACTTTATACTTTCACAGACGTGAACATTCTTCTAAGTCGTGGTTCAAGTGGTGACTCTAGCTGTGAAGCTCTCTGGAATAACTTGACATGTTTTACGGGCGTGTCTTTATTTCACGGGCGTGACTGGTTTGATCATTCACGATTGATATGATCTTTCATCACTGTGAACTTTGAATGTTGGAGAGCTGACACTAAGCTATATCACGTGCGTGACATAAGTAGTCACGAGTGTGAATATGCTATTTTTTTTATTTTGATCTTCAAAATTTGTCTTTCATTCTTGCATCTATTTCATTCAAGATATATCATATTTAACAAACTTAGAACACATATTGTTGAATACATTATTGCTATTTTATATGTTAACATCAAACTGACAGAAATACCCCTTAAGATCCTCAAGGTTCAACAATCTCCCCCTTTTTTATGGTGACAAATAATATAACAATATGTGTTTTTGAGAAGTCTGCCCCTCAAAAGATGTTTAAGACAAAAATAATAAAGAGCAAGAATTGAACGACATATAACATGGATCTTTGCTAACTAGTTAGGTATATGCAAGGCATATTCAAAGTATATTAAATTGCTTGCTTAATTAGTTAATTATATACACAGTATATGTGAGGTATATTCAAAGTATATTAAATTGCTTGCTTACTTAACTAGTTAATTATATGCAAAGTATATGTGAGATATATTCAAAGTATATCAAATTGTTTGTTTAACTAGTTAAGTATATGCAAAGTATATGTGAGGTATATGTTATACAACACATTTGCATATATTCATCAAGAATTGAACGATGTATAACATGAATTTTTGCTAACTAGTTAGGTATATGCAAGGTATATTTAAAGTATATCAAATTGTTTGCTTAACTAATTAATTATATGCAAAGTATATGTGAGGTATATTTAAAATATATCAAATTGTTTGCTTAACTAGTTAAGTATATGCAAAGTATATGTGAGGTATATGTTATACAACACATTTGCATATATTCATATATTGCTAGGTTCTCTCCCTTTTGTCATCAACAAAATAAATTATAAAATGATAATGATGTAATTATATTAATACGAAAGAGAGGAAGTACAAAGTTTAAAAATGTGAATTAAAGTCCTACACTCATAATAATAGAAACTAGTACATAAAAAAAATGTGAAAAAGCTAGGACTCTAACTAGGCTTTAAGCTTGACAGGCCATCTCTAAGGCATGCTACTTCCGCCTTGATGCTATCCATACGAGATTCCATAAAGTCTTTGAGGTTTTCCAACCTCTCATCGATGAAAGCCTGCAATAAGTCAAAGCGAGATGCTAAAATATCAGCAAGCTGTTGTGCCAAGCTAGGTGTAAAGGCCAATGATTGACCAACATCTTGCTCAACCTCTGGGGTCACTGTCTTGACTCAGGCTCGCTTTCTTTGCTGGATTCCTTAGAGGCCAGCTTTGAATTTATCCGAATCCTGGTCTTCTTAATCAATTTCACTAGCTAGAGTGGTGAAGCGGTAATAGACATTATTCTCGTAGATTATGCAAACAGCTGCTCCCATCTCCATGAAAGACTCGACATCTAACCGGTCTCGAGGATATGCTGGATTGAGGTTAAAATTGTGCTCATCGAGCTTTAAATACTCGAGCTCAATTGCAAGGTGAGTCACATACCCACCAATCAAGATATCTCATGATGAATTTGTTATAATCGAGATAAGATGATTTGCAAACCAGTGAGATAGAGCCATAGTTAGACCTCTTTGTGCCATCTCTAGAAGGAAAAGCTTTGATTTTCAAATTGCACCATTGCTATCGCCTCTTGCAAAGGTACTATAGGTAAGAAACCTATGTAAATATTTATGCATGGGAGACCGAAGATGGGTGCTCTTAGTCTTCTTCACATCTCAGCTACAATCCAACCCAAAATGAGTTCATGCCGGATTGACATAAAATTCAACCTCACTCTCATTGAGAATACCATCTGAGGGAAGTTTGAAGATTGTGCCAAACTCCACTGCTGTGAGAGTGTTTGAATGCTTACAGAGTTGGAATTTGATTATTCCAATGGAAAAAACTTGCAAAGTGCTAAAAAACTTGAAAGTTGGTTCCTTTAACGTCGACCGATAAATATCCACAAATTCCTTGAGATGACAAGCTTGTAATTGTTTTGTTATGCTTGTCTCAAGTCCGTGAGTCCTGACAGCATTCCATTAGAAGGAACGAGATGAAAGTAAGGGCATTTTCTTAAGAACCGCTTATTTGGGATGACAATGCTTCGGAATAATGTTGAAAAGATAGTCCGTGTGGCATTTCGAAGCATGAGATTTCCTCATTTTACCTTTTTATGAGCCAGGTTCCATTGATAATCTTGGAAAAGAATTTTGGAAAGTGATTTTCTAACTAGGGATTTTGAGAACAACCTTGAGATGTTGTGATTTTTCAAAAAGAAGGAGTTTTGAGGGATTTTATAGATGGAAAAGAAATTAAAGAGGCCAGATTTTGTGAGAGATAATGAATGAGAGCTTTAATTGAGAGAATTTTTAAGGTTGAGAATGAGAAGAAACGGTAAAATTCTATTTTATAGTCGACATATTCACGACCGTGAATCGTCCATTACAGGCATGAATAGTCATGGTCACAGTTTGTTAAAGAGGCGCTCTAGCCGTGACAAAGGATATGAATGGTTCACGGTCATGACATTAAATAGTCATGGGCGTTACTTATGAATTTTACGGTGGTGATAAAATGAGTCATGGTCTTGAAGTGCAATCTTCACTACTTCTGACCGTGAAGCAACACATGAAACAAAACATGAACGGTTCTGTAATTATTTGATGTTTATATTTAGGGCTGTGAAAAAATTTCACGGGCTTGAATGAAGAGTTTCACGAAAGTGAAAAAAGAGAGTTAAGGGGGTGATACATAGTCTTCACTATCTTCAGTCGTGAAGTATGTCGTGAAGCAAAACGTGAAAGCTACTGGAACTTTTGATGATTATGATCACGACCGTGAATATATGTCACGTGCGTGAATTTCCATAAATTTTCAATAAATAAAACTAAGTCTAAACTAAGAATAAAGATTCCTTAGATGATTTTATGCCTTATAACATGTATTCTCATCATGTTAACTACTTCATACCTTAAAAGATTGGACAACAACATATGAAGGAAAATTAACATTCAAAGTTTGACAATTTTGACAATCATGCCTAAGATAGGGTTAATCCATCAAGCATACCAAGCTCTCTTCTTATGAAGTTAAATCTTTCTTTATTAAGAGACTTGGTGAAAATATCTGTCAATTGATTGTTTGTATTGATAAATTCTAATTCAACATCTCCATATTGAACATGATCTCTAAGAAAATGATGTCTTATGTCAATATGTTTGCTTCTAGAGTATTGAATGAGATTCTTAGATAGATTTATGACACTCGTATTGTCACATTTGATAAGTATATGGTCCAAATTGTGACCATAATCCTTAAGTTGTTGTCTCATCCATAGGATTTGAGTACAACAATATCCTGCTGTGACATATTCGACTTCAGCGATAGAAAGAGCAACCGAAACTTGTTTCTTGCTAAACAAAGAAGCCAAGCATTCACCAATAAAGTGACAAGTGCCTGAAGTACTCTTTCTATCCAAGAGACTACCGACATAATCTGCATCTGAATATCTTATGATATGAAAGGATGAATTTCTAAGATACCATAAACCTAGATGTAATGTGCCATTTAAATATTTTAAGATTCTTTTCACAGCATTCAAATGTGATTCTTTATGACATGATTGAAATCTAGCACATAAACATACACTATACATATCTGACCGAGAGGCAGTAAGATATAAGAGTAATCTGATCATACATCTATAGAGCTTTTCATTAATGTTCTTACCCTTTTCGTCTTTGTCCAATTTTGTTGAGGTGTTCATATGAGTATTGACATTTTTGCATATTTCAATTCCAAATTTCTTGATTAAGTCTTTGACATACTTGGATTGATTGATGAATATGCCCTCATTGCTTTGTTTTATTTATAGACCAAGAAAAAACTTAATCACACCCATCATGCTCATTTCAAATTCCCTAGTCATACACTTAGCAAATTTTTGGCAAAATAATTCATTAGTAGACCCAAATATGATGTCATCAACATAAATTTGAACAATTAGAATATCATGCTTATGTGTTTTAGTAAATAATGTTGTGTCAACATTTTTCTTTGAAAAATTATTTTCTAAAAGGAAAGAACTTAGTCTTTCATACCAAGCTCTTGGAGCTTGTTTCAAACCATACAAAACTTTTGAAAGTTTAAAAACATGATTGAGCAAGTTATAACTTTCAAAACCCAGTAGTTGTTCTACATAAGCTTTTTCTTCCATAAAACCATTTAAAAAAACACTTTTGACATCCATATAAAAAAGTTTAAAATTCATATGGCATGCAAATGCTAAAATAATTCTTATGGCTTCTAATCTAGTTACCGGAGCAAGGGTCTCATCATAATCTATTCCTTTTTTTTATTATAACCCTTTGCAACTAACCTAGCCTTATTCCTAGTAATTGAACCTTGTTCATCTAGTTTATTTCTAAATACCCATTTGCTACCAATGGTTTGATGCTTTTTGGGTCTAAGAACTAAGGTCCACACCTTACTCCTTTCAAATTGGTTGAGTTCTTCTTGCATATAAATCACCCAATATTCATCATTAAGAGTCTCATTAATATTTTTAGGCTCAATTTGAGAGACAAAAGCAAGGTTAGAATCTAGAAGTTTGAGATGAGATCTAGTGCTTACTCCTTTAGTAAGATCACCAATAATTTGATTCTTAGGGGTGATCTTTTGTCATTTTCCACTCTTTTGGAAGCTCTTGTTTGTCTTGCTCTTGAGCTTGAGGTAGAGAGTTATCTTGATATGGGTTATCTTGATTATTTTCATCTTTCTCATAATCAAGATCAAGTTTTTCCATTGTACCTACGATATCATCAAGAACATTACCTTTCACAAGATCAAGCATACTAGATTCATCAAAGACAACATGCATAGATTCTTCAACAGCTAATGACCTTTTATTAAATATTCTATAAGCTTTGCTAGAAGTGGAGTATCCTAAAAAGATACATTCATCGAATTTAAAGACAAAATTTCCAAAGTTGTCCTTGGTATTTAATATGAAACACTTGCATCCAAATACTCTAAAATATGATATCATGGGTTTTCTTCCATTCCATAACTCAAAAGAAGTTTTGTTTAAGAGTGGTCTCTTGAAAACTAGATTTGAAATATAACATGCAGTATTAGTGGCTTCGACCCAAAAGCAGGTTGGTAACCCATACTCATTGAGCATTGTTCGAGCCATTTCAAATAAAGTTCAATTTTTTCTTTTGACTATCCCATTTTTTTGAGGTGTCCTAGGAGATGAAAATTTTTGTGAAATACCATGTTCTAGACAAAAAATTTCAAAGTTTTCATTTTCAAATTCTTTGCCATGATCGCTTATTTTTGAAATAAAATAACCTTTTTCAATTTGAAATCTCTTAGCAAAGTTTTTAAAAGATTCAAAAGCATCACTTTTTTGAGCTAAGAAAATTACCCAAGTGAATCTAGAGTAATCATCAACGATGAAAAAAGCATAGTGTTTACCTCTTAGGCTTGCAACTCTAGTAGGTCCAAAAAGATCTAGATGCAAAAGTTGTAGAGACTTTGAGGTACTTACAATATTTTTGGATTTGAATGAGGACTTGTGTTGTTTTCCTCTTTGGCAAGGTTCACATGTCTTATTTTTTTCAAATTTGACTTTTGGTAGTCCTCTTACTAGCTTTCCTTTGCTAAGTCTTTGAATTAAATCCATCATTGCATGACCAGGTCTTCTATACCACAACCAAGATTCATCACTAGTAGTCATAAGACACTTAGAGGAAAGGTTAAATATTTTGTGTAAGTCTATTATGTAGGTATTGACATCTCTACTTCCTTTATATATCTCTTGGCCACTAAAAGAGGTTACAAGACATTCATTAGGGGTAAAGATTACTTGGTTTTCCTTATCACATAATTGACTTACACTTAACAAGTTATGTTTCAAACCATCAACAAGTAAAACATCTTTAATGAAAGTAGTATTATTAATACCAATGGACCCAATGCCAATTACCTTACCCTCAGCATTGTTTCCAAAGGTTACCTTATCACCATCAATACTTTTAATCTCATTGAATAGCTCTTTGTTTCCGGTCATATGCCTTGAGCATCCACTATCCACAAGCCAAGCTTTTGCTTTTATAGTGGACTTGAGGCATACCTATAAAATTACAATTAAAGTATTGTTTTTAGGTATCCAAATGAACTTGGGTCATTAGGGGTTAGCATGTGAAAGTTCCTAATGAGCCTTCCTTATACAACAATGTTTATTGATATGACCAAATTTCATACAATAATTACTTTGTTTAACTCTAAATATGTTTTTTGGTTTTATCATGCTTTTAGCTACCATTATCCTATTAGATGAAGTTTGTGAGCAGTGACATGCACATGCATGATGACTTGGTGCTTTCCTATGTGCATGTCTCTTATACATAAAAGCATGATTGACCTTTTGAGATTTCCTTCTTAGGCTAACCGACCCTTGACCATTCTTTTTATAAATAGAGGATGTAGTGTGTGTTATACACTTAGCCCTTAAGGTTATTATTTTTAATATGGAGATGTGAGGTGCACTTGACTTAACAAATGTGGTCTTGTGAGATGAAAATTATGTTCCATTAAATCCTAGACCATGTCTTATTAAAAGTGGTCTTTGAGACACTATGAGAGTATCTAAACTTTCATTGCATTTATGAAATCTTGAAATGGAGTTTCTAAGTTCCTCAACTTCATTTTTCAAAACATTGTTCTGTTAAGTAAGGATTTAGTTGAGGGTCTAGAGAAGTACTCATCTAATGATTTTTGAAGAGATTCATTAGAAGATTTAAGCTCAAGATTTTCCTTTTCTAAAACTTCCATTTTGTTTTTCAAATTTAAAATATTATTTTTTTAAGTATTGAATTTACATCTATATTTTTCTAATTAGAGGTTCAATACTTTTATTAGACATTGTTCATCATCATCTTCACTATCACCATTATTATCACTACTATCATTATTGAATGAATATGAGTAAGAAGGACCTACCTGATTCGTGACGTGATCCTCCAAAGCCATGAAGCATAAGTTGACCTCTTCACCTTCATTGACATCTTTTTCACTTGAAGAGCTTTCGTCATCCCATGTGGCTTTGTGACCTTTCTCCCATTATCTTTTTGATATTTTTTCTGGTGTTTCTTGAGCCTTGGACATTCTGGTTTGATATGTCATTTCTTCCCACACTCATAACATTTTACCTCCTCTTTATTCCTTTAAGAGTCATTTGAGGAGTGTTTGAGATTTCTTTGTTTGAAATTTTGAGAGTTGTCAATTCTCTTTTCAATTATTCTTTTCAGTTTTCTCGAGAGCATTGCAATATCCTCATTTGCATCATCACTTTTTTCTTCATCATCTTCAACTTCTTCTTGAGATTTTGAAGTAGAGGCTCTTAGTGCTAGAGGCTTCTTTTTTTCTGGCTTAGTTTCAAGTTCTCTATCTCTCTTTACTTCCATTTCATTTGTTAAAAGTTTACCAATAAGCATATCGGTATTCATGACGCTCATGTCTTCGTTGGCTTCTTTTATACCAGCAACTCTTGAACCATAGTCTTTGAGAGGAAGGCTTCTCAGAATTTTGTTGTTTACATCTTCCAAGCTCAAGTGCTTTACAAGCTTTCTCATGCCGTTTATAATGGCTAGAAGACGGTTTGTCATATCGGTGATGGATTCATTAGATTTCATCTTGAAGAGTTCATATTCTAAAGTGAGAAGTTGAATCTTCTTGGATTTAACTTGCTTTGTTCTTTCATGATAATTCTCCAATGTTTTCCACATACTATATGTGGTAGGGTAATGTTAGATTCTGCCACATTCTTCAATGGATAAAGAGCTTGCGAGAATTGTCATTGCCTTTTTGTTTTTGAAGTTTGCTCTACGTTGAGGTTCTGTCCAATCATCTCTTGAAAGGATTTCTTCTTCACCATCAAATCCTATCTTGGTTGGTGGTGTCCATTCATTTCAAACGCTATCCCAAACTTCAATTCCCTCACTATCGAGATATGTCTCCATCCAGAACTTCCAATGAGCATATCTCCATCAAAGTAAGGCTCGAGACTTTGGAATCTTTCATGGGCCATTTTTTGACCTTTGCTAGCGCTTTTTAGGCTTTGAAGCTAGACTTAGCTCTGATACCAATTGTTGCCCAAACAATGAACCAAGAAGGGGGGGTTGAATTGGTTATAAAATTTTTTTTAACTTAAATGCGGAATAAAATTAAATAGAGTAGAGATGAAGAGATATCACACACAAGATTTATAGAGATTCGGGTATTAATAAATTCTACTCCTCTCCCCAATCTCAATTGGGAGTTTACTAACACATTAAGTACTACAATGGAGTTTTACAAACTCACTCCCAAGTATGGTGTTTCTCTCAATGGCTAACACCTAACCCAAAAAATTCCTTGTGTTTTAATGGCTCACACAATAAACCAATTCCTTGTGTTTTATGGCTCACACAATAAACTCTTACATGTGTTTCAATCTTAACTCAATATAACCAGACTCACTTGAGTAATAGATTACAATGAAAATACTCACCAACCTATAAAGCTCAAAAAATATGAGCAAATAGGTTTTTACAAAAAATAAAGGATTTGTTGAAAATAATTATGCACAATGGCTACAACAAGATTTCAGATTCAAAGCTATTGTTGTTCTACTTCTTAGGATTCATAAATGTCTTGCATTTATATTTTCTCAGCAAATTATAGTTGTTTGGATCCATTTAATACGAAAAATAATCGTTAAACCAACTCTTCAATTTGCGCTTAACATGTTTCTCTGTCCTAATTCACGAGTGTGACTATATGTGTCACGGTCGTGAATGTTCTTCCAAGTCGTGGTCCAAGTGGTGACTCTGGCCGTGAAGCTTTCTGGAAGAACTTGAAGTGTTTGATCACGGTCTCGACTTTATACTTTCACAGACGTGAATATTCTTCCAATTCGTGGTTCAAGTGGTGACTCTGGCCGTGAAGCTCTCTAAAAGAACTTGACATGTTGTTTCAAGGGCGTGTCTTTATTTCATGGGGTGACTGGTTTGATTATTCACGGTTGGCATGATCCTTCATGGTCGTGAACTTTGAATATTAGAGAGTTGGTGCTAAGCTATATCACGGGCGTGACATAAGTAGTCACAGACATGAACATGCTATTTCTTTTTATTTTGATCTTAAAAATTTGTCTTTCATTCTTGCATCTATTTCATTCAAGATATATCCTATTCAACAAACTTAGAACACATATTGTTAAATACATTATTGCTATTTTATTTGTTAGTATCAAAATGACAGAAATACCCAAGGTCCTCAAAGTTCAACACAGTTGGACATTGAATTGAATTTATGATCTAGGACGCAATTTGGTTTAAAATTCATTTGTAAATAATTAAAAGGTCTTCGTTTGAAAAAAAAATTATTATTTTTAATTTTTTTGATTTTTAAAAACTAATTTTAGAGAAAAAAGATAAATAAATATTTTTTTAAAAAATAAATTTGAGAAAAACGATTATAAAAAATTTAAAAAGTCAGTTAATTAAATCAAAATAATTATAAACCCAATCATTTTTTGATACTCAATAGAAATTTCAAACATTCACTTAAGATTCTTTGATTTGGTTTGGTTAAACAACCAGTAAAGCAGAGGCTAGAACATAATGGGTAATAGATTTAATCATGATTAAACCAAATTTTAAGTTATTAGACATTAAATATTAATAACTATATGCACATTTTACTTATAAATTTATGGCTAAAGTTTAAATTTTTTTAGATATTTATTTATCATTGTACACTAAGTTACTATATGGAACTATAGCTTAATTACAAATGTACTAGTTATTATGGCATAATTAGTAGGAGAATTTAGAAAGTTGAAAGTCAACTTGAATTTAAATGGGTTTGATAATATAAAGGAAATAAAAAAAAATATTGGAATAGAGTTTAAAGGCTAAAATATAATAATACTAAGATTAAATAAACCAAAGTGTAATAAGTTTTAATGGACTAAAGATGCAATACAAACTATGAAAAAAGAAATACGCCAAATCGATTATTTTTATCTCCATTTTCATAATTAGACGAATTAACAATGAGGCAATCGGATAATAGTTTTGTTGGGTTTTATAGGTTTGGACCAACCATATGGGATTGACTCAGTCCGAATCTAATTTATTAAACAAATAAATAGTTTTTTTTAATTTGAATAAAAAATAGTTGTTACATAACATAAAAATAGTTATCTCCCTCAACAATTCATATGCAATTTTTCTCTGTAAAATTTCCTATCCCATTAAGAGTTTAAAGGTATTTGTATTGTAAATTAAGATCAGATTCTAGTAATTCGTTATGTCCGAAATATTGAAAACACATTGTAAACACTTAAAAAACAAGCTTTTATTGTCCTAATAATCTTGCATTGATATTAGAGCAATTATTGTATATTTTTGTGCTTGAATTGGTGACTGAAATATTTTTGAGGAATTAACCATGAAAATATGAATCTTTTTCAATTTTTGAAAAATAATTTCATTTGTTTCATGGCTAAAATTTGATATGGTTGGAAAGCTCTCATCACAAGCTTTCTAACGCTTTCCAACGAATATTTTTGCAGATTTTTTTGAGGAATGATTGATTTACTATAATTTTTTAAATTTTCTAATTGAAATTAGAATTTTTTTTTTAATTTCTGAAAACTCTTTTAATGCAATTCTTACTCTTTGAAGCATTGTGTATTGTCTAAACACGGCTTAAACAAACATAAAACGAACTAAATTTGGTCAAATTTGGTTTAAAATTTTAAAAAATTTGAAAAAACAAGCACAAATAACCACTAGAGGCAACATGTGCGGTACATATGCCACCCAAAAGCATCACGCGCTAGTCAAGACACATGTCATGTAAAAGTGGCACTTCGGGCTCGTTCGTTGGGCTGGCATGGAGTGTTTTTTATGACATAGAGTAAACATGTCATGATAGCTCAGCTATGACACATGACACAACCTGCCATATGGATCCCTCTAGTTGGTCCATTTAGACGCAGATGTGTTGCTTACGGGGCAAGGGAGTTGCATGTGAGAGCACTCAAAGGTGTGTGGTTGCAGGTGAAGCGCATGGTCAGTCTTTTTACGGTGCGTGGAGGCACATCAAATGTCTATTCATGTCTAATTTTTTTTAAATACTTAAAATTTAATTCCTATTTAATAGATTTTTTTCTAGATTTATTTATAGTTATTTGATGTATTATTTGGTGAAAAATATGTAAATTGATATATAATTATTGAGATGTGAATAAAACATGTATGTATAAATTTTTTGTACTCATATGAAATATGTTATATTTAATAGTATCTAATGTTGCATTTTATTTATTCATACATGTAGTGAAAAATCAAAATATTTATCGTTTTGGAACAATTATGTATATATATAAAAGATCCAAATCATTCACTAGCAGAGGACATCCATAAGATGTACTATAAATGGTGGACTTTCTTTGTAATGTTTACTGAGTACTATGATTTGGCTATGGAACAATATATATCCATATTTTTTGATTCCTTACATGGTTCATGGAAAGAGAAAAATAATGCGGTTAAATAAAGATTTAGAAACTTCACTTATGAAAATATTGAGATAAAATTGACTCAAAGCTGGAGTGTTAAATACAAGATGGTATTGGGCGATCTAGCAAATCAATGAATGGTTATCCATGAACAAGAAAGATATTTGTTACAACTGATTTTCTTTTGGTGATATTTTTAGATCACTCACCTCATGTTTCTGAACTATAAACGTTACATTAACAACCATTCAAAAATTAAATAAATTTAACATCTATACTTTTTTTTTATAATAATGACAATATTATTTGCCACGAAAAGTTGAGGATAAATATAAAAATTAATATATTCTCTAATTTAATTAGCAATTTCTTACAATATTTTTAAGCATTAAGCAAAAGATATTTACAAATGTCCATTATATTATTTATTTATGTGATGATTTTTAAATTATTATATGATGATTTTTAAACTTTCCATATATATAGAAATAGAATATAGAAATATAAAGAGATAGACTAGAAACAACATCTCTTATGTCAATGACACCAAAGGAAAGGAGATATTAAATGAATGGAATTGGGATATGGATGAAATATAATGAAATAGAGCCACTTTGAGGTTCCCTATGAAATGAGGCATGGAACGAAGACACTACGAAGAAGTTCCGGGAGTTACGAAGGAAACTTCGAGCTCATATTGGTCATGGGTTGAGAACGGGAATTAAACTCTATGAGATCTAATCTCCCGTTGTTCCTCAGTAGCTCAGTGGTAGAGCGGTCGACTGTTAACTAACTGGTCGTAGGTTCAAATCCTACTTAGGGAGATTTGATTCTTTCCGACTTCTTTAATTTGGTGTTTCAGCCTGTGCTTTAAAAATTGCTTCAGCACAAAATAAGAAACGGTCTCTCCAACGCATAAATGGTTATAATTTTTGTTTTTATTATTAACATTTCACGTAATTTTTACTCTTCTCAAAATAGTACCCAAAATTGATCTCATATTGTATCATCCATTACTCATTACCTTAATATCATGTCATTTCATTGTCCAGTAATATTACGTCATGCCCATATATTATATGCCATAGACTTGCACTTAGGGATACAAGGGATACTGTTAAATGACAAAAATCTAATGGTCCAAGATAATTACAAGACCAGAGTCAAAAATAAAATACATAATTCAAAATAATATCATTTGATCCAAGGTAATTACATGACCAATCTCAATCCAAAATAACCATATAATTGGTAAATAAATAATATTTATAGTTCAAGATATCTATATGAGTCATACAATACATTTCATGACCAAAATAACCACATGTCATAAAGTTCCTACATAGCCTAGGCGAATACATTGACTCAAAATCATCAGTTCTCAACTTTTATTTTTTTCCAAGTAATTTTTAAATATTTATTCTCTTTTTTTCATTTCACATACAACTCAAAATGTACAAATAATCTTATTTTACCAAAAAAACATATAAAAATATTATTTTCAATTTATTTTGTTTAAAATATATCTTAATATTTAATTCATGTCACTAGAAAAATAATACTATAATATTGAAACATTAAATTCAACCAATATTTATGAAAATATTTTCATGTTAAAATTATTATATTATCATTTAAAGGTTAAATCTAATAATTTCTTGCACAAATAATAAATTGTTTTAATTTTATTTGACATTATAATGTATTGCATTATTATTTTCTAGTAATAAAAAATTTATTTAATATCATATTTGATCAATCACAAGTTATCTATCACACTTTAACCAATTTGATTGCATATAAATTATTTTCATATTATTTTCCGAAATTCAATTCACAAATAAATTTTATCATACTTAAATCTATTCTTTTTCTATTTATGAAGAGTTTATTATTTATTTCATGTTTGAAAATTTTTTCAAAAATTTTCATCAAATATATTAATTATGAAAATTCATTAATTACTTTTATAGCTTTTACTGTAAAATTTTTGCCCAAATCTAATTTGTTTTAAAATTACCAGGTACACTGACTTTTTTCCCTCTTGTCCATTTTCGGCATATGTTCTGACTTCATTCCTACTAATAAACAAATTCCAATAAATTCCTGAGCTAAAGACAATTATTACTTCTAATGTAAATTAATATACCTATAAATTTTCAAACTCTCGTGTTTATTGATATTTCTATCGATATTAAATTACAATACGTGTGTTTAACAAGTAATTTGATTTTTTGGTCGCTTGAGACACATTTCAATGCAATAAAAAAAATTTCAATAATATTTTTTTATCTTATTTAATTTCCATATTTTTCCTTCTCTGTTATTATTTTTGTTTTCTATTTTTGTCTAATGTCTATTTTCAACTCAAAAATTCTTTTTAATACAATAAATACTCTAAAAATTCCAAATAAATTTTTATAATTACTTTAATCCATTATCCTTAATTTTTCATTGCTAATTTCACTATATTGATGTCCAATAATTTCCAATAAATCATCAAATAATTAAACTAAAATTCCTAAAATTCCTAAAAAAAATATTTCTTTAATTTTTTCCTTCTTCCAAAAATTATCGTTCACCTTCAGATATTCCAAACAACTCTAATTTTATCAAATTAAGCCTTAATTCCATCAAAATTCCCAAAAATTCAGCAAAATTTTCTAAAAATTATTTCTTTCAAAGTTTCTTTAATTCCACCATCCATAAGCTTCAATCAACTCATTTTATATTTTTATTCCATTAATTCTCCATTTTTCCATCAAACCCTAATTTTCTAATTTAATAAACTCATATCAATTATTTCCAAATTCTTATAATAACATAAAGTAAACATGCTCAACAACTTCATGGCATGAAGAAAAATAAAAAATTGGAAGAATTTCTCACATTCAAAAACTCTTTGGATGGATTATTCGTTGAGCCGGTTAGCAGAAATATATGTTAATGAGATAATTCAACTGCATGGGGTGTGCTCTGACGGAACTCTATATAAGAACCACTTTTTGACTAGTAAATTTTGGTCTAACGACTCCAAATATGTGTCCAAAAAATCCACATGCTAAGAAACTTAATACTTAGTGGTATACATATGTATATAAATTCTATAATAAATAATGTCATGCCATACCTTCTTTATGCCATGCTCAAATCATAACTCATACTTATGCCTAGAATTGTACATTCTAGATGCTACATACCTTGATGTCATATCAACGTGCCTACCTATACTATAGACATAACATACGTACCTATGTATCCATAATCATGCATAACATATTCATAACCATATTCCACATTCCAGTTTACTATATCATTATCATTTTTCCTATTTAACTTTTGCATAAAACTTATCATTTCGTATTATTTACCTTTTTAACTTTGTCCAAGACTTATTATTTCATTTTAATTACTTTTTTAATTTTCAAATTCATTTCATTACATGCTATTATTCAACATTCAACATAGGCACTTGACTTCATGCACATGTGTATATTCATATATAAAATCAGCGTATAACATATGATTAAATAACTCATCATATAAGATCATAAATCAAAATATCCATAATATGCATTTACTATGCTTCACGGGCATAAAAACACATTCACGACCGTGAAGGTGTCTTTCACATGTGCCTTATCTACGAACCAATACATGAAACAAAAGTAAATTATTCACAGACATGAAGTATATCTTCATGGATATGACACCACATTTCACATCTTTTTGACCTTGAAACAAATCATAAAATTCTGAATTTAAACATAAATCAATAGGTCTTAATATTCACAACCGTGACTATAAACTCATGGGCATGAACCCTTATTTTGTTCATGCATTCACAGCCGTGAATTTGGAAATTATCATGGTAAAAACAAACTTAAAACAAAGCAATCCATGCATAACACCTAAAAACTCTAAGATTGACCAAGTTAACAACTTCTGTCAACATACAAGGCATATGACATACTCATAATATGTCTTAACAATCTTAAAACACATTAACACAACAAATCATGCCATGAATACCACTTTATCTCATTATTACTATAATATGCATTTTAACCCATATAACCATAGACCAGTAAACTATAACACATAAATCATGCCTTTTCATTCATTTCACATGCCAAAATGCATAAGGATCGAATTTTAATGCCAATATGTACTAACCTTTACAAAAATGGAGATTTAACTTCTTCAAGCTTGTGTCTCTTCTTGTGAGGCATTCCCTTACTCTCTAGTAGGTCTAACATCACAAAAAAATTTCTTATCAGATCCCTATAATAGAAAACGACTTCAAACTAACAGTGAAATCAAATTCTACCTCAACTTTTGTAAGAAATCTCAAAACTCCACTACTTTATAGCTTTCCTTCAACTCAACAATGGAAACTAGATTAAAAAAGGGTGAAAAGATGCATAGAAGTCTATGGTGTGTTAAAGGAAGATTATGGGTGGTGGGAGGCTTTTAAAGTTAGATATGGAGTAAAAGAGAGAAAAAAGTGTGGCTGTAACATGATCAATTGATTTGTATTTATGGGTGTGAACCAAATTTTATGAGTACGAAATGCCATTCACTACCGTGACTAAACCAATTGCGGGCATGAATGTTCTCTTTTCTCAAAACTATCTCACCACATTCAAAAGTCTATCGTTCTGAACCTTATCAAGACTTTCATATGTGTGACAATATAATCAATGGCGTGGAAGCTCTCTTTCACAAAACTTAAACTTTAAAAACACCCAAACTCTCTCTTGCAAACCAATATAACTTTTAAACCCTAAATATTAGTCATTACAATTCTCTCCACTTTAAATAAATTTCATCCTCAAAACTTACTTGGTGGTTCAAGTTAAAACAACTGGAGATAATGAGCTTTCATTACTTTCTCACTTTTCCATATTGCTTCTTTTGTAACTTGATTCTTCCATAACATCTTGACTAATGGTAATTGCTTGTTCCTCAATTCTTTGACTTCTTGAGCCAAGATCTCAAGTGGCTCTTCCTCATATGATAAGTATTATCTCACTTTGATGCTTTCAATTGGAATGATGTGAGAATGTTTCAATTTGTATCTCCTAAACATCGATACATGAAAAATATTATGTATCTTGCTCAGCTCTAATGACTACGCTAGTCTATAAGCGACTGGTCTAATCTTTTCCAAAATCTTATAAAGTCCAATGAATCTAAGGCTCAACTTGTCATTCTTTCTGAACCTGAGAACTTTCTTCCATGGAGAAACCTTAAGAAACACTTTGTCTCCCACTGTGTATTCTATATCTCTTCTTTGAGATTTGGATATGACCTTTGTCTATCTGAAGCTACCTTTAAATAATCCTGAATAATTTTCACTTTCTCCTTTGTCTTTTGCACTAGCTCTAGCCCCACTAGCTTCCTTTCACTAAGTTTGGTCTAATAAAATGGTGTTTGACACCTTCTATAATAAAGTGCCTTGTAGGGATTCATCTGAATGCTCTATTGATTATTGTTGTTGTAAGCAAACTCCATCAATTGTAGATATTTTTTCCAGTTTCCCTCAAATTTTATAATGCAACTCCTTATCATATCCACTTATCTGTATCACTCTTTTCAACTGATTGTCTATCTGAGGATAAAAAGTTATACTAAATTTGAGCTTTGTACTTAAAGCTTATTGCAAACTACCCTAAAAATGTGATATGTACTTCGAATCTCTATTTGAAGAGGTGGAGACGAGAACTCCATGAAGCTTTACCATTTCGTTCACATATAACTCAGCTAGCTTGTTCAAAGGATAATCTCTTCTAATAGGCAAGAAGTGAGTTAACTTTCTTAAGCTAACCACAATGACCCATATGGCATCATACTTGCTCGGTGTTAGAGGTAACACAATCACAAAATCCATCGTGATCATTTTCCATTTCCATTCCAAAATTGTGATCAGTTGTAGCAACTTTGATGGTACTTAATGTTCTACATTGACTTGTTGATATGTCATACATCTCGTAATATACTTTGTGATCTCTTGCTTCATTCCTGACTACCAATATTTCCCTTTTAAATCCTAGTATATCTTGTTGCTACCGAGATGCATCACATATCTTATCACGTGCCTATTTTAGGATCTTTTGTCTCAATTCTGCATCATTAAGCGCACATAAATGGTTTTGATAGTACAATCCACCATCTGCCTCAACTGCATACTCAAGTCTCTCTGATGCGTTCATATTTGTAATAGTTTTATATGTGGTTTTAGTGTTTAAATTGTGTTTTTCTATGTGTTTTTTGGTTTAATTTGGTACTTAGGTGTTGTTTTTGGTGTTTATAGGTTATAAGTTGTAAAACATGTGAAAATAATTAGTTTATGAGTAAGAAAAGTATATTTTCACTTGATTGAAAGTTGGTTGGGTAATTGAAAATGATTAGAGAGGTTTAAGATGAAGATTGTTGTGAGAAAGTGAAGAAGAGAAACACTATGTCGTGTGTGTAGGGGTAGTGTTGCGAGCACACAACGTTGGAGAACAATTGGACACCCAATTGTCATGTGCATGAGAATTCCTTTCAAGCTCGCGATGTGCCCTGACCCTACTGTCGCACGGATGATGATCCCTTCATTTCAGTAAATCGCACAATGACATTCGAAACCCAAAAATTTAAGTCTAAATGGGCCTCTTTATTACTTTTAAAATAGGAATTAATATATTTTAGGAAGTTTACATCAATTAGGACTCTTGTTTAGTATTTATTCTAACTCTTAGAAGGATTTAGGTTAACACATTCTCTTTGCAATTTTTTATTTAGAAATTCATTCTCTTCACGTTAAAAAGAACTTTTTGAGTAGACTTTAATTCTAGCAAAGTTTGATCTTTAATTGTGAAGCTATTTTAAATTTTTAAAGATTGATAAAACTTAGAGCTTGGAGAATTGGGGATTAACCTTTCATAAAGATTCAAGTTATCAAATTTCAGGGGAGCTTATAGTTTTATTTTTTTCTCTTTTCTGTTGTAATATGTTTAAGTTTGAATTGTTATGAACATAATCATTATCATAGCAATGTTTAATCCTTGTTGGGTATTTAGTTAGCTATCCAATTTTGTATAGACCTTTTTATATTTTTATGAATGAATGATTTTTCTTTCCTTTCCAATTGAGTTTTATTTGATTTCAAGTTGAATGATTGATTGGCCACATTTATTTGATTTGTAAATATTAAGGTTAGATTATTAGATAAACCATTTGTAATTTAACCTAAAAATTGGATTGGACACTAATTAATTCATTGGTTTGTTTAATTAATGAATATAGGTATGGTCATATAATTATTGTTCATGGTGCTTAATTGATTACAAAGGGAAATACGTAATTGGGGAAGCAAACTTAAATACCTATCTCATATAATTAGCTATATTAATCGGTTTAGATTAAAAGTTCATTATTCCCAGTTTTTAGTTTAATTTAGTTAGTTTTATAATTAATATCATAATTGGTTTAAAATGTTTAGGTTTAATTTGCATTTTAATTTGGCAATTAATTAGGTTAGTTAAGAGTTTAAGTTGAATAAGTTCTTGAGAGATCGACCTCTGGAGTGTCTTAACATATTATTATTGGCTCGTGCACTTGTAAGCTTAAATTAGTGAACATTGCTCTCCCCCTTGGAAACCAATTCGAAAAAATCAACTAATATGACATCCTACCTTTATGCATCTCTGATCTCCTGATTCAAGATAGGTCGAATTCAAAACTCTACTATGACTTTTCTATTCAATGCATTTGCCACAACATTGGCCTAGCCTGAATGATAATCGATTACATAATTTATAATCATTGATCAGTTCTAACTATCGCTTTTGTCATAAGTTTAACTCCCTATATGTAGGAAGGTATTCCAAACTCTTGTGATTGGTGTAGATGAAACAATTTTCTCTATATAGATAGTGATGCCAAATCTTTAAAGCAAAGACTATGGCTGCCAACTCTAAATCATGAGTCGAGTAATTCTTTTTGTGAGGCTTCAACTGTCTGGACGCATAAGTGATAACTTTTCCTTCTTGCATCAAGATGCATCTCAATCTATTGTGAGAAGCATCACTATAGATTACATACTCTTTGTCAGCAACAGACTATGTTAAAACTAGAGCTTCTATCAATAAACTCTTAAGTTGATCAAAACTATATGAATAGTTGTCCGACCATTCAAACTTAATATCTTTCCTCAACAATCTAGTCAAATGTGAGGCTATCATAGAAAATCCCTTAACAAATCTTTTATAATACTCTATTAAACTGAGAAAATTTATGATCTCTGTCATATTCTTGGGAGGCTTCCAATCCAAGATTGCTTTAACCTTACTGAATTCAATTTAACCCCATATGTTGATATTATATGTCTAAGAAATGTCACCTTATCTAGCCAAAACTCACATTTAGAGAGCTTGGCAATAACTTATGATCCCTAAGGATCTACATAATTGTCTTCAAATGGTTATCATGTTCCTCTTGGTTCCTAGAATAAACTAAGATGTTGTGATGAAAACTACAACAAATTGATCTAAGTATGGCCAAAAGATTTGGTTCATCAGATCCATGAAAATTGTTGAAGTATTGGTCAACCAAAATGGTATAACCAAAAACTCAAAGTGGTCATATCAAGTATTAAAGGTTATTTTCATAGCATCATTTGTTTTAATCTTTAGCTGATGGTACCCTGACCTGAGATCAATCTTGGAGAAAACTCCTACTACTTTTAATTGATCAAACAAATAATTTATCTGTGGCAACAAATACTTATTCTTGATGGTAACCTTGTTTAACTACCTATAGTCAATACACAACCTCATCGACCCATCTTTCTTTTTCATGAACAACACTGGTGCACCCCATGGTGATACACTTGGCCTGATAAAAACATTATTATAACGTCCATTAATTAGAGTCTAATTAGAATAAGTATGTGGTATACATAGGAAATATATGACAGATAATAGAGATTAAGATAGATAGAATAAATGACTAAATTAGAAATTAAAGTGAATTAATTGATTGACATGATAAATT
This sequence comes from Triadica sebifera, assembly GCA_023653625.1. NCBI lineage: Eukaryota > Viridiplantae > Streptophyta > Magnoliopsida > Malpighiales > Euphorbiaceae > Triadica > Triadica sebifera. The sequence continues at coordinate 23,157,522 of CM042900.1, forward strand.
TGATTAAATTAGACCATATAATTAAATTGTACTTTGGGTAAAAAAATTGAAAGGACTAGATATAAGTAAATTTGTAAAAAAAAAATAATTAAAAAATAATAAATAAATAAAACAGAAAAGTGCACAGCAAAAAAATGGGGGAAAAGATGAATAAAACGGGAGAAGGGAGGGGAAGGGGAAAGTCAATTAAGACTTTGCCCCATGTTATCCTAACTTATACATTTTTCTTCTTAGCATCATCATCTCTTTCCTTCCTCAATATAACAGCCCAAATTCTTCATTCTCTCCTTCATGATTTGCAAGAAATTCACTCTAAATAAATATGTTCTTTGTAAGTAATCTTTTTTCCATAGTTAATGTGTTATTAGAGCTTTTTGGGTTAAGTTTCTGCAGTGTATTTCATTCTATTTTTTATTATCCTATGAACCAAATTTGGAAAAGTGTAAAACATAAAAGTTGTTCATTTATGTCTTTTGTATCCATATGTCAAATTTTATTGAATAATTTTAAGTATATAAAGAGAAATGATCATTTGAGAGAGACTGGTCCCTAGAAGAGTATCAACAGGATACTCCACGGTTTTTGCTTAATTTGATCATCTTAAAGGCTGAATCTAAGGTGACTTAAAACATAAAAGTTGTTTCCATATTTTTTTTTAGGTCTCTACCAAAGTTCATATAAATATCTCTTGTGTATGTTGAGTTATAGTGAAATAAACTATGGTTGTTTCTTGATTGAGCTGGTTTCATATACCTATAAAGCTATAGTAATTCCGTCCTCATATTGGACCTATTTTTATATCAAATTAGCCAAAGTTCAAAACATGAAAGTTTTATTTCTATATCTTATCTAAGTTCTTGTAAAAGTATTATCTTAAAATGTTATTTCTTTTGTGAGTTATGACCTTAATAAGTGAACTGGTTAGGTTGTTATTGTATTCTGAACCAGTTATAAATCCTCTAGTATTTAAGAATCTTAGAGGCCGAATCTAGAAATGAGTTAAATATGAAAAATGTTCCAAATTTATTATATAATTTTATAAAAAGTTTCATAATAATTGAATATAGATGGTGAAAGATATAAATTTTTAATTATAGTACCACAAAACTGCCTATGGGTAGAAGATAGAGCAACATTTAAAATTATACTAAAAATTGTGTAATGGTTCAAAAATTCTGAAATTTTAATATGTTTTAGTCTTACATGTTAAATTTAATTAGGATTAGAAATCATATAAATTGGATAAGTGTAGAAAAAATTATAGATCCAATAATCCTAACAGGTCCTGTTTCAGCTTAAAAGAAATTGTAGTTATTTATTTAAACTGTATTAAGAATAAATATTTTATCAATGTATTAATTATTTATATTTTTGAATTAGGATCTCAACAAAAAGAAGAAGAACAAAAGTAAATAAGCTCTGAGTTTATATTTTGGAAAAGAAAAACACTATTGAGGTTTGTACATATATGTATTATGGTTTGCTCTGATGCATATTTGTGTGTGCATGACATAAATTATATGTCAAAATGATGAAATTATATATTATGACATGTTTTAACATTATAGAAATGTTTTTAACTATGAACTTAACATTATGCTAATATTGATAAAATATCATGCTATTACATGGTTTTGAAATAAATTGTGAGTATTGATTATATTATTATGTTAATATAAAATAAGTATTGGTTATAGAAACAAGTAATTAATGGTGTTAATTGCTCATTTCTCTACCTGATGATAGACATATGATAGATGGTGCACCATTAAGGGAAATTATGGTATCGATATTGATATGATTCATGGAGAGAGTGACTATAGCTCCGAGAGCGCCCCTGATCCTAATTACACATAAATAAATGATTATACTAGGTCAAGGTGGCTAAAGCTTTGCGAGCGCCCTTAACTTGAGATTATAGTGAGTAGGACAGCTTAAACTCCACGAGTGCCCCTATTTCACACCCCGTATTCAGACAGTCCGGAAACAATATTTTAGGCTAATAAATCATAGAATAAAATATAAAAATTTATTAATTGATATAAGTAACAAAGTACAAAATGCTTACATGAGGTGGTGCAAATTTAATTAATGAATAAGGTTATTATGTTATCCTTTTAAGTTATGTATTTATTTATTTTATGTGACCAATACATAATAAAATTTGATGTACCATGATTTTATTTGAGACATGTATTTGTGTGACTACCTGGGGAAAACTTTTATACTTATATGTACTACTAAGCTATAGATAGCTTAACGTGAGTTCTTCTCACACAGGAATTGGAGTTGTAGCTAGTAGATAGTGAAGTTGATCAAGAAGAAATTCAAGCCATATCAGCGAAGGCACAAATGACATAGTTAGAGGGTTGGTTACTTATTATATTTTTTTTAGTTTGACCATTTATATGGCTTGTGGTAGACATGTTTAATATGTTAATATTGTATATGTAAACAATTATGTAATATAATCGGGTGCCATATGTGTATACACATAATGATAAATATATATTGTTAATTAGAACGACTTGCCTAAACCAATATAAATAAATAGATTAAGTTTATTTAAAATAAGAAAGTTTTAATTTGAACAAATTTATCGAGTTAAGCTTGTGGCATCCTTCTTATATATGTGGGATTATCCCTAATATATAAGTGGGGTCTCACACTTATCTAGTAGCTCTAGTAACTATGCTTTTAACTCCAAAGGTGTCATTCTATGTGGTGCAATTGATATTAGTGTTGTACCTATAATAAGCTCTACAGAGAACTCAATCTCCCAGTTTGGAGGTAAACCTAGTAAATCATCGAAAACACATTAAGATATTCCTTCACTATTGAAAATTTTTTTAAATCAAGTGGTCTTTTTTTTTTATATCAATCACGTGAGCCAAATAAATTTCACACCATTTTCTAACCATCTTCTAAGCCCTTATCATGGAAATGATTTGTACAAGCTATGAAAATCTCTCACCTGTAACTAATATCTCTTCTCGTTCTACAGTTTTAAGAATCAATTTCTTAGGTCAATAATCCACTACTGTCTCATGTCAAGAGAGTCAATCCATGCCCAAAATGGCATCATACTCGTGGAAAGACAACTCAATCAAATCTGCAAAAAACTCATTTTCATGCACAATCAATGGACAACCCTTGTATACCCAATTAATAATCACACTGTGGCTTAGAGGATTTGTGACTTTAATCTCATATTCTAAGCTCTCAACTATCATTATATGTTGGCTAGGTGTTTTATGCAAATATATGAATGTGCAGATTTTAAGCTCTCAACTATCATTATATGTTGGCTAGGTGTTTTATGCAAATATATGAATGTGTAGATTTTAAGCTCTCAACTATCATACTGTGTTAGATAGGTGTTTCCATGCAAATATATGGATGTTTAAATCCTAGATCAATCAAAGCACATAAACATAATTCATGGAGAGAAAACATACCTACGATGACATTTGTGGTCTTATGATCCTCTCTTGCCTTTATGGCATAAGCCTTCGCTGGTGTCCTATTAGGTCTTAGTCTATTGCCCGTCTCTGATGCAGTTTAACTAGGTCATGACCTATCTCCTTTGGTATGTTATCAACTCTGTACTGGAGTCGATCCCACTATTTATGTAAGTGCTAAATTGCTAAATAATGGACAATCTCTCTTTAGATGATCTCAAGACCCACATTTATAACAAGCCTTAGCAATTGACCAACACTCGCCTCTGTGACTTATATGGTAAGTCCTAGATGCTAGTGTAACTCTTATTGAGTTCTGCAACTGTGAACTGCCGAAGGTAGATGTAACTCTAGAGGGTGGTCCCATCCGAAAAGAACTCGACTATGGAAAACTCTGACTATGTCCCCTAAACTGTGACTGTCTGAAGAAGAAACGACATCTTTTGCCTGAAATTTGAGCCATAATAGTTAATGGCTTACTGGAAAACTCATTTACCTTATTCCTTTTCTTTCTTCTACACTAATAGCTACTGATACTAGGTTCACAAATTCCTCATACTGAAGAGAAGTGACCTGGTAACCAATATTGTCACTCAAACCATCTTCAAAATGTTGGCATTAATCCTCCTCATCCCTGAGAATCCTGATTGCATACTTACTATACCTAACAAACTCTCTCTTATACTCAGTAAATGTAAGGTTCTCATACTTTAGATTGAGTGTAACTCCCACTTTTTTCTCATCCATATAAACCCGTGGCATGTACTTTTTCTTAAATTCTACCACAAATAAGTCCTAAGTCAGTGGTTGTGGTATTTGTGGCTTCAACATAACTGTTTTCCTCTAATCATATGCATGTTCCTAAAACAAAGAAATAACATATCTCACCTTGTGCTCATCAGCACACTCTAGTTCTTGGAAGACTCTCTTTGTCTTCTTTAACCAAAACTCTACAGATGCTACATCATCATCACTCTTACCAGTAAAGTCTATAGCCCCATACTTTTGGAGTCTATCAATCTGTATCCATGGCTTCAGTGGTGAAGGCGATAGAGTTGGTGGTGGTACTGGCTGCACCACTGCCAGCGGCGTAGCCTGTGTCAAATGCTATAGTAAACCTGTTACCAATTGTATGAAAGGCATATAGCTCTGTTCAGCTTGACTTGTGATGTGTTGTGAAGAAACTAGTGTAGCACCTAGACCACACACAATAACAACACTAGGTTGATTCTAAGCCTCAGCATTGGAGGACTATTGCTTTCAACAACATCATAAGGTTCCATCTCTAAAACACTCACCTAATTCTATAAGTTAATAGAGAAGTAGCCTATGACAGAGTTAGATGAGACATAATGAATGTATGATAAACCTATTTAACCCATTTAGGTTCAAAAATACCTAAACCTAAGCTCTAATACCAATAAATATAACACCTCTGATATAACTAGGATAACCCTCCCAACTATACTAGAGAACGCTATAGAACCTTTTTGAGAAAACTAATTAAATTAAAACTTTTTAAATTTATATAAAGCCTGTTCAAACATTGCCATATATTTGTAATATAAAACAATTGAATTATTTAAAGCTTGATCCAATTGATCAATATAATATAATAAAAAAATGTTAGGCTTACACTAGCCCGGAGTTACAAGCTTAAAACAAAGCAATACAAGCATAACACCTAAAAGCTCTAAGATTGACCAATGTCAACCACTCCTATCAACATACAAGACATATGACATACTCATAATATGTCTTAACAACCTTAAAACACATTAACATAACAAATAATGCCATGAATACCACTCTATATCATTATTACTATAATATGCATTTTAACCCATATACCAATAAACTAGTACACCATAACACATATATCATGCCTTTTCATCCATTTAACATGCCAGAATGGATATGGGTCAAATTTAAATGCTAATATATATTAACCTTTACAAAAATTAAGCCTTAACTATCTTCAAGCTTCCTCAAGCTTGCCCTCTTTTTGTGACATGTTCCTCTGCTCTCTAGTAGGTCTTAACATCACAAAAATGTACTTATCAGATCTCTGTAACAAAAAACAAGCTCAAACTAACCCTAAAATCGAATTCTACCTCAACATTGGCAAGAACCCTCAAAACTCCATTCCTTTCAAGCTTTCTTTTAACTCAACAATGGAAACTAGGTTAAAAGAGGGTGAAAAAGATGGAGTAGAAGTCTATGATGTGTCAAAGGACCTACATTCACAAACGTGAACCAAACTTTACAGGTATGAAACGTCATTCACAACAGTGACTAAACTAAATACGGGTGTAAATGTCCTCTCTTCTCAACACTGTCCTACCACATTCAAAACTCTGTCGTTTTGAACCTTGGCAAGACTTTCACGGCGTGATAATATAATCACTGGCGTGAAAAGCTCTCTTTCATAAAATTGAAACTTCAAAACACTCAAATTCTCTCTTACAAACCAACATAACTTTCAGACCTTAAAAATCGAGTGTTACAAATTATAATTTAAGCATTTGATGGCTAAAATTATAAATTACTGTACAGACCTCAACTATCGTTTGCTAGTATCCGCCAGTTACTTTTCCCAGTCCACCCTCGGCGCTGGTTCCGTTGTCATGTCTAAATAACCAATAATTTCTAATTGTTTACAGAGCCATATTTGATATATACTCTAATGAAAATAAAACTTTCTAATCATTTTTCACTCTCTCATATATAAAAAGTTTTATACTGGTGTTATTTCTCGTTATGTGCATTCAACATGTAATCCAAAACTCTAGTTGCCCAATACATTTTCCGATGAGACCCAAAATTTCAATTAAATTTATATAATTATTTAAACACATTTTCTTTCATTTTCCATTACTAATTTTCCTAAAATAATACTCAATGATTCCCAATAAATTTTTCAATAATTTGGCCAAAAATCAAAAAATTATATTAAATATTTCTTCCACTCCAAAAATTAATTTTCACTTCCAAATAATCCAATTAAGTTCATTCTCATCAATTTAAGGTATAATTCCTCCAAAATATATTTATAAAAAATTCAGTCATAATTAGAAAATTTTCACGAAAATTCCACAAAAAATCTTTAAAAATTATTCTCATCAATTTTTTACCATATCTACGATCATTAAGTATCATTCTACTCATTTTCTATTTTTATCTAATTTTTCCATAATTTTTCTACAAAATTCTAACACATCCTCTTCCATAATTGAATCCTAATCCCAATCCCAACACAAATCCAAATTATATTTTAAAGAATCATCAAATTTGGCTTAAATTCATAGAAATTTAAAATAAAAATAAAGAAAATCTCACATCCAATTTAGTTATAATTTTCAGTCACCAAGGATTTTTCTTCCAAAATTATTTTCTTTTCCTCCCATTTAGTTCTTCTTGGCCCCTATAGCTTGAGTGATGAATTTCTTGTGAAATAAACTGAAAGAAGAGTTTCAAAAAACTCCCATGGTGCTTCAACCTAATGAAGAGGAAGAAGAGAATTTGTTTTCTTTATTTTTTGTAGATAATTCTAGAAAATCGATATTTTCCCTTTTATATAGTTTAATTAAATATTAATTAACTCTAATTAACCCTTAATCTCACACTCTATTGACTATTAAAAAAATTAATTATGTACTAATCTTAATAAGTGGCCCAGTCCTCTTATTAATAATTTTGACTTTACTTAATTCCTACCAATCAAATAATTTCTCCAATTTAATTCATGAATTAATTTAATTTTTCAAAATCCAATCTCCAAATGACCTAATTCTATCAAATTAAATATTATTAAATAATTTTCTTTCCGAAACAATTTTTTCAATTTTTATTAAATGACCTTTGGTGTAAAAAGATCATTTTTACAGTTTAGTCATTTTTCTTAGTTTGACCTATAAAAGTTCATCTGAAGATCAATCTTCAGATTAACAGTTTTAAAATTTAGAATTCATTTGCAATCACATCGGTACCATTGCAATCGTGAATACATATCTCTTACTCCCAGTCAAAAAATTGAACTGTAAATCCGCATCGAGGACTGTATTTCCTTAAATCGGAACCTTTAATCTCAAAATCTCATCTTATAACTTCAACTATGACCTTAATATTATTCCCTAAATTTTAGTATGATTAACTCAAATTCTCACAATTGGGCAAAAACCACGAATATCGGCTTAATCTATTGCCTCAATTTGCGTGCATATCATAAAATAACAACATTTTATCAAATCAACACAATATTTATATTAAAAATTATATCATATTAAATTAAAAAATTTCATATTTATTTTTCTATATTTAGACTTTGATTGATATACCTTTATATTGCAGAATAATGATAATAATGCGTGTATATGATCAAGATCTAAATCGCAAGCCAAGATAAGTCACCAATCATAGTTGTGGCAAAAGTGAAACATGTGAAATTGGCTAGAATATAGGATAACAGTTTGGGTTTAAGTCATTAATGGCCTTGAAACTTGTGAAGATCTTATCTGTCCATTAAATTTTATTGAATCACACTTCTCACAATCAAATTCTCACTACGATAACTAGGAAAATGAAAATGAAATCATCAATTAAAATTTCAGAGGTTTTAAGATTTTAGAATTGTTGGCCTGTTGAACTCTCAGGAAAAAGATCAGTGAAAGAAGTCATGGTGCAGAAACAAGAAAACCAATAAGAAAACCTGGTGGAATCCCAAATTGGCACTAACAGAGATCTCTTTGTCTAGGAACACATTTTTAAGGAAGCTATAAGTTGGTGTGTTGCCTTTAAGGGTAGTTTAGAATTTATAATTTTATAAATATAGGGATTAGTAAAGACATGAGAGAAGTATATTTTAATTAAGATTCTAAGGGTTAAGTAAGCCCATGAGATTACTAAGTCAAATATAATTTTTTTGAACAAAAATTGGATTAGTGATTAATCCTATAACTTAATCAAGTAATTTCATGAACCAAATGACCAGGTGATAAACTCTTAACAATATTGATGGATGGTGACGATGAGATTCGAATTCGAGACCTCCCACAATTTTTACAAGTGAAGATTATCAATCAAGTTACCATTTGATTGATAAAGTTTGTGAAACTTTAAAGATATATATTTTCTAACTTATTCCTATATTTTCTCTTAGCACGTATAATAAATCAAACAAATTAACTCATGTTATGGTCACTAAAAAAACTCATAGGGATCTAAAAGGGTGTGGATGAAATGACATGTATTTCTTCCAGTTTAATTAGAAATCTTGAGCTCGAGTTTTGGGTATGCAACTACATTAAAATTCATAAGAGAGTATTTTACAGCATTTGAAATTCTACTTGACACGAATATGATTAATCTTACTAAAATTTTAGTTAATTGATTGAGAATAATGTGCTAAGGTAAACTCATAGGGAATTCAATGTTAAAAATAGGCAAAGTCGCTTTGAATTAAAACTAAATATAAATATAGAATTTGCATGCAATAGGAAGCGATATGTTTAAATAAAAAAAGTTCACAAAATTAGTATTGGGATTATAAATAAATTTAAATAGAAAGTAAAAAACAAAGTCCAAGCCAATATCAAATGGTGTGGAAAGCAAAAAAGACCCACTTAAGTTGTACACACTAAATGCGACATTGATCCCACCAAGGGTACTAAATGCCACAGTCTAAGATTTCTGAGTTAAAAGCCAGTGAACTAAAAAGTTTATTACAGATGGTGCTTATTATGGCTGTAAACGAATCGAGCCGAGTCAAATATTGGTGAGGTCGAGCTCAACTCATTTAAGTTTATTATAGACTCGAACTCGATTCAAACTTTTATACTTGACCTTAAGGTTAGTTCGTTTGAAAATTATCATGTTCACGAACAACTTAAGCTCGACTCGTAAAAAACTTGTTTATTATGCTTAACGAGCTTAGCTCGAATTCGGCTTGTTAACTAATAATGATAAAAAATCGAGTTCGGTTCGCTAACTAATAATGACAAAAACTCGAGTTCGGCTCGTTAACTAATAATGACAAAAACTCGAGCTCGACTCATTAACTAATAATGACAAAACCTCGAGTTCAGCTAATTAACTAATAATGACAAAAATTCGAGTTCAGCTAATTTACTAATAATGACAAAAGTTCGAGCTCGATAACAAAATATAACATAAATGAGTCTTAAATTAATATGTTTGCGAGTTTTTAAATGAACACATTTGCGATCTTTTAAATGAATACGCTTGTGAGTTTTTAAACGAATACATTCGTAGAATTTTAAACGAACACATTCACGAGTTCGTAAACGAATACGTTCGTGAGTGTGTTCATGAGCTTAAAAATGAATATGTTCGCGAGTTAACGAACAAAATAATATTAAACTCGAGTTTAAACTCGATAAAATTTTCAAACTCAAATTTAAGTTCAAACTTGACTTGTTAACAGTAATAAATGATTTTGAATGAATTTTTTTCGAATCGAAATCCAGATAATTTACAAGCGAATTGTTTTATTAGTGCCTATAGTGCATAGAGTGACACCAAAAAGTACTATTTTAAATTTTTTGTACATGTATATAATAAATGTTCGTGATAAAATGATGAGGCCTTAATATTTTTGGGTTATATATATATATATATATATATATATATATATATATATATATATATATATAATTACTTGTAAATTCAATTGATACATTAGAATATTAAAAGTTAAAGGATAGTATTTCTGATTTTGAACTAGTCAATCTCTGCTTTACAAATAACAGATCTAAAATTTACATTTTTTATAAATATATATATAATTTACTTAATTTAAAAAAATTGCAAATTACTTATACCTTCTCTGACATTTAGTGAAATTCACACTTATACCCTACTTGTTTAAAAGTCAATTAAATAATCCCTAACATTTTGGAGAAAAAAAAATCTAACATTTCATTCCGTCAACATTATATTATTTCTAATAGTTTCCGTTAATGGCATATATTAAATGCTCCCTGACATTTGATTAATATTTACATTTATATCTATGAATTTTTTAAAAATCAATTAAATAGTCACTGATATTTAATTATATCAACAACCAAATATTTAATTAGAATTTTATTTTATAAATATATTTAATAATTTTATCTCATTTTTATTTAAAATGTTAATTTTAGGCGAGTTATGTCAGCAATAAAATATTTTTGACGGATCATGAAGGATAAAATAAAAGTGCTTAAATTTGACCACAAATGTACTAATGATGAGATGGGCATAGTGTTTGTGGCCACAAACAACAAAAGATAATATGGGCATAGGGTTTGTGATCACAAACAACAAAAGCGTGTCAAAAGCATATTTGGGAAATACAAAGGATTTGTTTAGAATTGCATTTGAAAACAAAAAAAAATGAAAATTGTTTTTAAAAAAAAGTAGATAAATAAAATATTTTTTTTTTCTAAAATAAGTTTGAAAAAAAGTTTATAAAAAATTAAAAAAATTAATTAATTCAATTATTATTATTATTATTATTATTATTATTTTACGTCTAAGAGTCTTAAACATCCCAAATAAGATTTGATTTGTAATATGAAATAAGTAGTTTACTCTCACTATCCCATCCACTATGAATTTCTGATAAGGTATGTGTGTTGCTTCTACCGTCATTTCACTTTCGCTTTTCTCTCAGTATTTTTTTTCTTATACTGGGAGGTGTTGTTACCATCTATGCAGGTGGAATTGAATCTTAGAATCCGAGATCTTTTATCAAGATTAAAGTTCCATATGCTATTAGGGTAGAAGTCCTTTGGCTTTTCTTTCTGTCTTTTAATTAACTTATCAGATTTCTGTAATTATTTCTTTGAAATAGAATGCCCGAAATTCTAAAAAGAAAATATTTAAACGATACCAGGAATGAAGTTGGTAAATTGAATACTAACTTTACTTATTATTGAATACTGAGTGGTAATAAATAATTTTTAAACATTAAAACTTATTATTTTGAATAACACATACTAAGAAAAAATTTCAATAAGACTGATACTTAAATTATATTTGTCATTAGCTCTTCTACAAAATAAATCATATTAAAGTATTAATTTCTGATGAAAGAGTGACTTCTAGTTAAAATATTCTATATATTTGCTGGATATAAGAAATAAATGATTCATATAATTATTTTAGTTCTTATATTACTTTTGACTTAAATTAAGAGTGTAGTTGCTGTGAAAATTTTGCAAAATTCCATTAATAATTTTGTGAAAAACTGGAAAGAAAACCAAACAGTAGCAGCGGATTCGTAAAAGAAGGTAATTCTGCTAAAATCTCCAAAATTATCATCCAACATGTGCCAGTTAGATTTTAAAATAATTTTTAATAAGCCATCAAAGCTGCTAATCTTGGGATTAGAGGTTACAAACTTCGATTTAATTGAAAAAATCAACCTACAAATAACTAATTTAGTTCAGTTATTAGTTAAGACATTTAGAGGAGTTTGGTTCGGTTAATTTAACGGAATAATGAAAAACTATATCGAAACAATTTGTATTAATTAAATCTTTTTTTCAAAATTCCCTTCTACAATTTATTTTCAGTTAAATTCCTTTTTTTTTCAACTGCCTTCTTTAACTTTTTGTCTTCAATTTTATCCTTTATTTTCTTTCAATAAATTTTTTTCTGTCTTTTTTTAAAAAAAATCCGTCTTTAATTTCTTTTTAATTAAATTCATTTTCTTTTTTAATTTCTTCCAATTAAATTTCTTTCTCATTTCCAAATCTATTCTTTAATTTCTTTTTAATTAAATTCCTTTCATTTTTCAATGTTCTACTTTAACTTCGTTTCAATCAATCCATTTCTTAGTTTAATTAATTTTCTTTTTTAATTAACCAAAAACTGAACCAAATCAACCAAAAATTTTCCCTTTATTTGGTTCGGTTGACCTATAAGATAGGTTTAATTAATTTCCTTTTTTAATCAACTAAAAACCAAACCAAATCAATATAAATTTTTCGCTTTCATTGGTTTTGTTCAGATTGATTTTCGGTGTAACTTATTAGCTTCTATTTTTATTTATTTTAGATTGATTCAACTAATAAACTGAATTGATCTATCCTCACACTTAATTTTGGGTCACCAGTCTTTGCCCAAGTTAGATAGTTCCGAGTAAAACTTAGAGGGTATTCAGAATTGTTGTAGGATATATTTAAAATTTTTTAATTTAATTGATTGATTTTTTTAATTTTTTATAAATCTGTTTTTGAAAAAAAAAAATATATTTACCTTTTTCTCTCAAAATTTAAAATAATTAAAATAATTTTTTTTTTAGAAAAATGCAATAACGGTTGGTTGTAGCTTCCTGTACTTGTTCATATTTTTCATTTGCCCCCCTAAACTGTTTGTAGTCCACTTTTCCTCTTATTTTTTTGTTTTTTTTCCATCTTGCCCCTAAAAAATACAAAAACATGCCGATGCTGGCTACTCTTGTACTGACGTGATAAGATAGTGAGTTGTGAACAAAAATATGATGTGCTTGAAAGAGTTTCTTTAATTAATTTATTTTTTAATTAACTTTTGTTCAGCAAAAAATCTAACCGTCAAATGCCCTAAACCTATTGTTGGCCGTTCAAAATGAGATTTTTAGTTAAAGATGGATCTCAAATAGATATTTCCCTACTCCTGCTCGTACTCCCATCTCTGCCACAGTCAATTCTGAATCTTAAAAGAAATTCAGATTCATTTAGAGAGAGTATATCTTAACAATTTCAAAATGAACTACGTAAAAACTCTATTTTATAATTAAGCTTTTTTTACTTGAAGAAAAATTAAGTTTCATGACCAAGTTTTATCTCACCAATACCAACCTAGAAGGCAAAAACTACAGGAGCTTGAGAGTTGATTAAAATAATAATTATTATTATTACGAATATAATTAATACTGAAATAAATATTATATTATTATACAACGTATACAAACAATAAACAACAAAAAATGAATTTCACTCATCCCATTATAACATAGTATAAACTTCAAATTAAACAATAAAATTATAACAAATCTAATCCTTTAATAGGCCCAAAAGAGAAACTAGAAAAGAAAATCCAATAATAGCACTAGAAACCGGCAAAGAAAATCCAGCTCCGGCGTCCATTCCAAGAGCCAACGCAGGCACTTTCTGAGTAGAAATCGTAACGAAAACATCCATCGAAAGAATAACTGACAATGCCTTGGAGATGCTAACTTGGGCCATGGCTTAAATGTAAGATATTTTAATTTTAATATCTTATATTTATGGATTTTTAATTGAGATATCAGGACAAATTATAAATAAAGGGTCTTAAGAATTTGATCAATTCTTTATTTAGGTATGACTTCATTTATTAATTAAGTGTGAGAGAATTAATGTGGGCTCAGATAATAATATGGGTATGATGAATAGCCCATGATTGTTATATACCGGTGAGCTAAGTCTCTCTTGTTACTGACCCTAATGATTAAACTCTTCTATATAAAGGATGATAGAGGATAAGAAAAAAATACGAGAAAAAAATTCTATCATTTTGGGGTTAGAAAATGAGAGAAGATCTTGATGTAAAAGCTTCTCGGATCGTTTCTAAGACGATGGATTCGGCCAAATCAGGTATACATCTTCCTCCTACTCAATTAAACTCATTTGTTTTGTGTTCTAAATAGCATGTAATGGATCCTGGGGGAGAGATCTGCCAGATTTCCACTATAGATCTTTCTATCAAGTTGTATCAGAGACTAAATACATGTTCTTAGAACCATATTTGAGCTTTTCTCATCAGGATCTAGAGAAAAACTGAGTTTAATTGAGTTTTTGAGAAATTTTTGATTTGGTTAATCACATGTTTGATTCTCTGATTTTATTGATTTTCGGTAAATTTTGCTTAATAAAATCAGAATAATATGTTGTTGCATATTGATTTAAAGCAAAAATTTGAAGAAATTTCGGATTTTGGAGTGAATTGAATTTTTTGGGAAATTTTCAAAGGAAAAAAATTGCAGGTCGAGAGGAGGAAGACATCACACTCGCCAGAAGCGCGCGTGTCGCGCGGCGGGAGCTGGGAAGGATTCAGTCTGGCGCGTGCGATATACGCGCCAGATACGCGCGTTGGCGCGTCTAGAGAGAACAGTGTGAGCTGATACACACGCCAGACCGACAGGTGCATGCGCGTGTGATACACGCCCAAGTGTGTCAGGCGCGTGCAATGCACGCGTGCGCCGCTGCTCCATCTTTCCAAGTTTTCGATTTTGCCCCTGAACTTTCTGAGCTTTTCAATTAAGTCCCTAATTCATTATTTTTCACTTCATAAGGCTATTTTGACCCGATTTCTTTTGGAATTAATTTAGATTTTCTAAATTAATTTTTAAAAGTCATAATTGAGAAATTTTGTGACATTTTTAGAGATAAATTGTTATCTCATTATTTATTTTAATTTATGCATTGACATAAAATGTCACATATGAAATTAATTTTTCTCAGGTAAAATTGACGATGTAATTTTATTTTTGTGATCATAATTTTTCGAGACATTTAAGCCCCATGTACATAAGGAATGAAAAATTATATTTTTTCCAAGACAATAAATAAGGTATATCTCGATATAAATATTTCTTTTAAAATTGGATAAAATGTAGTTGCCAAAGTGACATTTTTAGCTGAGATTTTAAGAAATATACAGACTTATATGTTTTAGGGATATCTCATATTTGGTTTATAATTATTCGGCCCAAAGGTGTTTATTATAAATTCAAATTTTGATATGATAATATAAGACATTTGATTGGGAATGAACTGGTCTGAGTGATTTATTCTGCCCAAAAGTGTTTAAATTTACAAAGATTGTGTAAATTCCTAGATCGTTCTTATATTGAAAAATTATCTATTGCATGTTATATTTTCTGCCCAAAGGTGATTATATAATGATGTGCTGAAATTCTTCGGATTAATACTCTTTTATGGCTTTGAGTATTATTATTATCTTGAACTAAAGTATTACATTGTTGATTTTTCAGTCACCTTCTCAATTAATAACTGCACTGTTACAGTTCAGACATTAACAACTTCTAATTTCAAGGAGTGGAAAAGAGATGTTGAAATGGCTATGGAGTTGGCAGATATTGATCTTACCATGACTACTCCTAAACCAGCTGACTTGACTCCTGAGAGTACTGATGTGGAAAAAGAGTTACACTCAACCTGGAATAAGATGAATCGCATGTGCTATTTGACCCTTAAAAGGTCAATTTCAGAGCGTCTGTTGAGCGGTCTTCTTGAGACTCATATAGCAAAAGAGTTTCTTACAGCTTTGTCTCAGCGTTATAAAGTGTCAATCAATGCTGAGATTGGTACCCTTCTGAAACAGTTATACTCCATGAAGTATGATGGACTTGGAGGTGTTAGGGAGTACATTTTAAAGATGGTCCATATACAGAATGAGTTAAAGGGTATTGACATTATTCTCCCTGATGCTTGTATTGTGCATCAAGCTCTCAATATTCTACCACCTGAGTTTGAGATGCTTATTACGGCTTACAACTCTAGGGAGGATCCTTGGACTATCAATGCTTTCATTGTCGTTTGCGTTGCTGAGGAAGAGAAGATAAAGGCGAGACAGTCCAGTGTCGCGCTTCTTGTATCCGGACCTCAGCATAAAGGTAAATTGAAAGGTAAGAAAGCTAAGACTAATGCTTTTTTTTCTGTTCAGAGACATGATTCTTCCCGATCTAGTGCTGTGGGTGATTTTAAAGGCATAGAGAAAAAGAAATTTAAATGTTTCTTTTGCAAAAAGAAAGATCATAAAAAGGCGGATTGTCTTAAATATAAAGCTTGGTTAGAAAAGTGTGAGCCTACAGGTAACTCTTTTGGTTTTGTTATTTGTGAATCTAATTTAGCTGATGTCACATCCATTTCTTGGTGGCTTGATAGTAGAGCGACTAAACATGTTGCCTTCACATTACAGGGATTCACAGACATGAGGAAGCCAAATAAAGAAGAGTTAATGCTCACAGTTGGCAATAATACTACAGTTGATGTTCAACTAGTTGGAAATATTTGTTTGAACTTAGATAGCGGTTATGAACTGTTTTTATCTAATGTATTGTTCATACCATCTTTTAGACTGAACTTGGTATCTGTTTCTAAATTAAACAAAATTGGCTATGCTTTTGTATTTAAAGATGGAGTTACTAATATAACTCTTAATTCAAAGGCAGTTGGCCGGAGTATTTTTTCATATGGTTTGTATCAAGTTTCTTTAAGTTCAAATGAAATATATTCTACATCATGTAATATTGAACATATTGTTGCCAAAAGACCCTTAATAAAGGAAAAGTCATCCATGTTGTGGCATAAAAGACTTGGCCACATTTCTAGGGAAATGGTAGATAGGCTAATTAAAGACAATATTTTGACTGCCCTTGATTTCAGTGACCTAGAAACATGTGTTGATTGTTGTAGGGGTAAGCTAACCAAAATTAAAAAAAAAAGGATCTATCAGGAGTTCAGATCTCTTAGACATAATCCATACAGATATATGCGGACCTTATTCACCCACAATATGCAATAATAAATATTTTATAACATTTATTGATGATTTTTCCCGATATGGCTATCTGTACTTGATTAAGAAAAAGTCTAAATCTCTTGAGAAATTCAAGATTTTTAAGACTGAAGTCGAGAAACAGCAGGAAAAAGTTATCAAAATTGTTAGGTCTGATATGAGTGGTGAGTATTATGGCAAATACGGTATAACAGGACAATTAAAAGGTTTTTTTGCCAAATACTTGGAGGACTGTGAAATAGTAGCTCAGTTTACTATGCTAGGAAGTCCTGAATAGAATGGTGTGGCTGAAAGGCGGAATCGCACCTTAAATGAAATGGTTAGAAGAATGATGTCAAGATCTAATCTCCCAGACTTTTTATGGGGTGAGGCTATTAAAACGGCATTATATATCCTTAATAGAGTACCCAATAAGTCTGTGGCTAGAACGCCATTTGAACTGTGGACTAATAGGAAACCTAGCTTAAGTCACCTCCGTGTTTGGGGTTGTCCTTTAGAAGTACGCCTTTATAATCCTACTGAAGGTAAATTGCAATCTAGATCTACTCATTGCTATTTTATAGGATACCCATATCATTCTAAAGGCTACAAATTTTATTGTAGAGAATGGGGTTCTAGAATTGTAGAATCACAGACAGCTAAATTTTTAGAATTTGATATAGTTGATCAGTATGAACACTCTGAGATCACTAGTAAGGAACAACAGACTAAGGTTATACATATACCTGTTCCCAAGCAACCTGCAATATTGGTTCCTACACCTTTGATTAATCCAGTATTAAGGGATGAGCCTATACAGTTTAATTAGGCTTCATCATCACAGAGTGCAGTTGCACAGATTTCTCTTAGGAGGTCTACCAGGGAAAGGAAATCTGCTATTTCATCTGATTATGTGGTCGATCTAAGAGAGAGTGATTATGACATTGGTCATGTTTCTGATCGTATATCATTTGAGGAAGCTGTTTCTAGTACCCAATCAGATCTGTGGTGGAAAGCAATGAGAGATGAAATGCAATATATGGATTGTAATGACGTGTGGGAGCTTATTGAATTACCTGAAGGTTGTAGACCTATTGGCTGTAAATGGGTCTATAAGACCAAGAAAGACTCCAAAGGGAATATTGAGAGGTTTAAAGCCAGATTAGTTGCCAAAGGTTTTACTCAGAGAGGAGGAATTAATTACAGTGAAACATTTTCTCCTGTATCCTCTAAGGATACATTTAGAGTAATTATGGCACTAGTAGCTCATTTTGATTTAGAGCTACATCAGATGGATATTAAAACCGCATTCCTGAATGGAGAATTAAACGAGCAGGTCTATATGGAACAACCTAAAGGTTTTCATAAAGATGGTTAAGATCATCTTGTCTGTAGAGTTAAAAAGTCTATTTATGGTTTGAAACAAGCCTCACGACAATGGTACTTAAAGTTTGATGATGTAATCACTTCTTTAGGCTTTGTTGAAAGCAAAGTTGATAAATGCATATATCTCAAGATCAATGGGAGCAAATATATCTTTCTGATATTATATGTAGATGATATTTTGCTTGCATGTAATGATTTAGGTACACTGCATGAGGTTAAGCAGTTGTTATCTAAATATTTTGATATGAAAGATCTTGGAGAAGCATTTTTTGTCCTGGAAATTGAAATCTTAAGGAATATATCTCAAAACCTTTTAGGTCTCTCTCAAAAGGCATACATAGAGAGGATATTGAAGAAATTCAATATGCATGAATGTAAATCTTGGGATGTGCCAATTGCTAAAGGTGATAAATTAAGCTTGGCACAGTGTCCTAAGAATGAGGTTGAGAGAGAATCAATGAAAGTAATGTCATATGCTAGTGTAGTAGGAAGCTTGATGTATGCTCAAGTATGCACTAGGTCGGACATTGCATTTGCAGTTGGTATTCTGGGTAGATATCAATCTAATCCTGTAATGGACCATTGGACTGCGGCTAAAAGAGTTTTGAGATACCTTAAGGGGACTAGTTATTATATCTTAACATACAGAAAGGTTGAGCATCTGGAGTTAACTGGCTATACAGATTCAGATTTTGCTGGTTGCTCAGATAATAGAAAATTCACATCAAGTTATGTTTTTATGTTGGATGGTGGGGTTGTATCTTGAAAAAGTGTTAAACAGTCCTTAATATCTTCTTCCATGATGCAGGCTAAGTTTGTAGCATGTTATGGTGCAGCCACACAGGCTGTATGGCTACAAAATCTCATTGCAGAAATGTCAATTGTTGATTCTATTGACAAACCCATAAAGTTGTATTGTGATAATCTTCCAGTTGTTTTGTTTGCTAAAAACAACAAAAATATCACAGGGTCTAAGTATATGGAAGTCAAATATTTGACATTGAAAGAGCTAATAAAAAAAGGTGACGTTGAGGTGGATCATATCAGTATAGAAGATATGATAGCAGATCCTCTTACCAAGGGACTTCGACCCAATATTTATGTGAGACATGTCAGCAGTATGGGTCTAAAGTCTGGTTTTGATCCTTTGGATTAGTGGGAGGATTTTATATTACTTTATGTAATGTTTGTACGTACTTTATACATTAGTATAAATGTACATTATTGTAATTTTGATGATTATCAATCCATTGTTATATTTTCATTGAAAAATATTATGTGATATATCAGATTAAATGTTTGAAAGTCTTAAAATTAGTGTCATATTAAGCGAAGGCTTGGGGCATTACTGTTTATAGCCTTGGTGTATGTCTTGTGACACATAAAGTATATCGAGATATAGAGTTTTAAAGACATACAGACTTCAATTTGAAGTAATAAAAGATTTCTTATGAAGTAACTATGTTAGATAAAAATAAGAAATCTGGATGATAAGAAAATCAACACATAAAGTTTTGATCCTAAAGTTAGTGTTGAATAATTCTTACCACATTACCACACTGATGCTCATTACGATTGATAGGGTTATTGGGATATGTGACTATGGAAGGTGTCATGTTCTTGATTATGTGGTTTCCGCCATGATCCTATGTTGAAAATCTTATTGAATCGAGCGGGAATGTGAAGTCTTTTGTAATATATTCTCAATTCATACGCCCAAGTGAGAGAATGTAAGATATTTTAATTTTAATATCTTATATTTATGGGCTTTTAATTGAGATATCAGGATAAATTACAAATAAAGGGCCTTAAGAATTTGATCAATTCTTTATTTAGGCATGATTTCATTTATTAATTAAGTGTGAGAGAATTAATGTGGGCTCAGATAATAATATGGGTATGATGGATAACCCATGATTATTATATACCGGTGAGCTAAGTCTTTCTTGTTGCTGACTCTAATGATTAAGCTCCTCTATATAAAAGATGATATAGGATAAGGAAAAATACGATAAAAGAATTCCATCATTCTGGGGTTAGAAAACGAAAGAATATCTTGGTACAAAAGTTTTTCGGATCGTTTCTAAGACGATGAATTCGGCCAAATCAGGTACACATCTTCTTCTTACTCAATTAAACTCATTTGTTTTGTGTTCTAAATAGCATGTAATGGATCCTGGGGGAGAGATCTGACAGATTTCCGCTATAGATCTCTCCATCATTAAATTCAATAAAGAAAAATGATATATTCTTGCTCTATTTTCTATGATTACTTGTTGAAACAAAAGGTGTGAGGAGGTGCTTTATTTTGAAGGATTTTAGCTGAGAGAGTAGTATTTATAGAAGTAGAACAGGTAAGATAAAGAGTGTTAGTAAATGAATTTTTCAAAAAGGATTATAGAAGTGAAAATTCATTGGCAGTCTGTTGGTAATGTTGCTCATTCCCTCCCCAACCGTTGATCTTATGCCACTCGCAGGTGCATTGATTTTGTTTTTTAATCTTCTTCTTTTTCTTCTTTAAAAAAAATCAAAAAATAAAAAAATTATAGAAAATGAACCCAAGAGAAAACAAATCTAGAAAAATGATAAAAAATAAATCAAAAAAATCCAAATCTAGAAAATGAACCAAAGGAAAAAAAACAAAAAAGATTAATAAATCAGAAAAAAAATAACTAGAAAGAGCTATGACAAATTCACAACCGCTATCGGAATTAATTAAATGCTGCCCCACCATCAGGTAATTAACTTTCCACCATCAATTACTCTTTTTTCTCTTGTTCATTCAGAATTTAATTAAATATATATCTTCATCTTTCTTAAAATTTCAGGATCCGATGTTGTATTTTCTGGATCTTTCATGAATAACCCCCACGTATTTATGTATATCCTTTTCATTTTTTTCTAATGGAGCACCCAATAGGGTTCAAATTTATGATTCTACCTTTTCTAGATTATAAGGTCCCCATTTAATTAAGTTTTAGATATAATCTTAGCTTTTGATAATCAAAACTTTGCTTGTAAAATTATATTAACATATGAACTATATAATTATTTTTTACAATTTCAAATTTTTGTATATTTTAACGTATTATTTTGTGAACTTATAATTAACTATTTTTTTGAAAAAATATTTTAATGTTTTTGAAGTAGAAATTATATAAAATTGAAAAAGGCAGCTGATTATTTATGTATAAATTTACACTTTATAATCTCATCAATATTGAATTCGGAAGACAGAGTTAAATTAGTAAGGATGCTTTTGAATTGCGACTTGTTAATAATGGAAACAGAGAAGCAAAAAGATTGGAAATGGGAGGCAGGACGAAGAGTTGGAAGATTATTCAGAATCAGGAGCCAATAATAGACACACTCCTGATCCACCTGCTGCTGGGGGAAAATAAATAATTTTCTTTCTTCTGTAGATTATGTGGAGGGAATAAATAATTATATATCAAGCTTGGGTTGGAAGTATTCACATATATATTGAGCAAATAATTTGATGGAGCAACTGATAATGGTTTTCCATGTTTTAATTGTGTTGATAGATTCCAGTTGCTTGTATTTTCTTGGTCTCATTAGGCAGAAAGGCAGAAAATAATCATCATTATATAATTAAATTTTCTCACTGAGTAATTATATACTTTTTTTTACTCTTTCATAATAAATACTCTTTAACTAATCAAATAGTATGTGTTTGATTGAAAGAATTTATCAATTATAGGCATATTATTTTTGTTGAATAGATTATAAAAGTATATGTTTTTTTTTATACATTTTGAAGATATTAGGTATTAAACTCACGAACTTCCATTTTTCCCATAACTATTTCATAGTTGGTGATTATATACATATCATTAATCTTCTTAACACAACTGCACTTTCATAAGATTATTAAGGTTGGTTTTGAAATATTTTATTAATAAAAATTTTATAACCCTACCCTTTCACCTTTTCCCTTTCCTTCCCTTTTTCTTCTTGTTTTATCTTTAAAGGTTATCTTCCAATTTTTATATTAATTTTATATTCAATAATATTAGATTTACTATTAATTGTTAGAGAAAATCTTACATCGAAAGTTAAAAGAGATAAAATAATTAATTCTTTAGGTTTAAACAATTATAATATAGTATTAAAGTCATAAAAAAAAAATAAACTAAACACTGCATGACTGTTGACATTGTGAATAAAATTCAGAGGCTTAAGAGATAGAAAGAATCATATTAAATATTGAGCAAGTAAGTAGCTCAAGAAAAGAGAAAAAAACTCAAGTAGATAAAAATAAATAGATTAAGTGGATTAAATAAGTAATAATTAGGCCAAGACAAAATCAATTGAACTTTAAGAAGAATGTTAGAGATAATCTCACATGGAAAGTTTAAGAGATAGTAAAAAGAACTTATAATAGTAGTGGAGTTAATTTCATATTAGTTTAAGTTTTTTTGAAACAATAGTAAATCCACAAATATAAGTTGATTTTTATGTCTAAACAATTCTCATATTAATTAGTTATTGCAAATTTATGGTTGATTTATATGTTTTTATTTTTTTCATTTTTCTCTTAGTAAATTTTAATTTATTTTCTTTATAATGAAAATTTATGTTTCCATCTATTATGAAGTATGGTAGCCTTTTGTAAACTTCATTTATTATTTCATATATGTACTAATATTTTTTACTATAAATAAATATCATTTTTTCAAAGGAAAAGATTGATTTTGCACTAAGACATTATGTTGAAAAAGATATTTATTAAGTTAATGATTTATTTTCTTACACAAGATTAAAGTCTATTGTTTGTTTTTTGGTTAGCAAGTGGTAAAAGGAATGTTAGGTAAACTCATTTACATGATTTAAAAAGAATAGGAATGAATAGACAATTTAGTGGAGAAACTAGAAAAGGGGATGAGGTGTGAATCACTTGCATTAGAAATCTTGAACTTTCTTAAAAATAAAAATAAAAAATCTCATCCAAATGGGCAAAGTAATTTGTTTTTCTTGCTTGCTTTGATTCTGATTGGGTAAATTCGTGTAGGATTAGGGTATTTTATCACAATGGTTTCAGTCCATAGCTAAGATTAGAAAGGGGAAGATACTTTTGATTTGGTATTCTAACAATTTTACAAATATTTTATCAAATGAAAAATTACAAGTTTTAGCCACTCCATAAAGTGGGTAAAGTAGCTATCCACCAATAAAGCTGTAAACCTTTTTCAATTATAAAATTCTCTCACAACTTGACCAGTTTGAAGAAAGTTATCCTTAGTTGAGATTCAAAATATACAATGAATAGTTTCACCCAAAAAAATAAAAATAAAAACTATGGATTAAATTGGGAAGACATGACCAATAGGAAAAAATGGATTTTATTTTCTAATTTTTAACAGGAAATAGGAAATAATATGTTTTACAATTTTTAATTACATCTGTGACAGAGAGAGAAAATTCAAATTTTACCCACATCAGAATAACCACATTATCATTATCATCTAATGAAATTTTGGAAGAGGTACATTTCACAAGCAAAGAGCAGGCTTGAGCGGCCCAGTCCAGAAATCAAACTGGGCAGCCCTTGAATTCGAAGCCCAATAGTTTAAAACACTGTATATAATATTTAGATTGTTATATCGTGAATTCCGGTTGCATTATATACTTCATTTCTTAACACGAGGAAAATAAAATTAAGTGTGTGCTTTTTCGACATTAAATTTTAGTGAATTAGTGAATATATAATATATTCATTAATTATAATTTATAAATTTATCATTTTGAATTTACAAATTTATTATTTAGAAGTTATAAATTTATCGTTTAGAATTTATAAATTTATTATTTGAAACTAGTATGTTTATTATTTATAACTTACATGTTTATCATTTAGTGCTACAAGTTTATCAGTTGGAACTTATAGGGTGTGTTTACTTCTAGAGAATTGTTTTCTATTTTCATTTCTCAATTTTCATAGAAAATAAAATTCATTTTCATATAAATTTTATAAAACATGTTTACTTGTTAAAAATTAAAAACTGTTTTTCATTTTTTTAAAATGAAAAATGTGTTTACTTGTTGTCATATAAAACTTATTTTTCATTTGTAAAAAATGAAATTGAGTTTACTTGTCAGTAAAACACGTAAAAATATATTCAATTTAAAGTAATAAAATAATTTTTTTGAGGTTAGAATTATAGTCTACTGTGTTTACTTATGTATTATTAATAATTACTTTTTAAGCATACATTGCTTATCATATACGACTTGATTTATTAATAGGAGATGGGTAAAAAAGATGGGTCTAATTTAGGATGGGTTTGTGAAACAACGATTAATAAGTGTGACTAACAGATTTTTTTTTTTTTTTTTTATGAATTTGGCTTATGAGCAAATAACATGTCTGGAAATTGTACTCAGGTCTATGAATCAGATAATATTTCTCAAAAAAACAAGCCACCTAT
This sequence comes from Triadica sebifera, assembly GCA_023653625.1. Taxonomy (NCBI): domain Eukaryota; kingdom Viridiplantae; phylum Streptophyta; class Magnoliopsida; order Malpighiales; family Euphorbiaceae; genus Triadica; species Triadica sebifera. The sequence goes on from CM042900.1 coordinate 23,182,366, forward strand.
TATAGATGATAACACACTAAGTGTGTGTTTGAAATTATTATTGAGTGTCCAAAAAATAGGTTAATTTTTTATTTAATTAACTGATTTTTTTAATTTTTTATAAACTATTTTTCTCAAATCTGTTTCTGAAAAAATACCTATTTACTTATTATCGCTAAAAATAATTTTCCAAACTCAAAAAATTTAAAAAATAAAATTTTTTTTTCCAAAAACTTTTTTTTCAAACTCAATATCATACGATCCTAAATGAAAGTGTTTCAAATGTATCTGTTCGTGTAGCACAATTGATGTTAATTCTTGAGATCCAATACTAATATTTTATAGTTTAGGCTAAGCAACTAATATATTAAGATTTTTCAGTAGCAAAACAGAGGAGGACAGAGTTTTCTTTTTCACTAGCCTTATAATTGAATTTATTTTAAAATAGATGAGAACAAAGTTCCAATTTATGGCTAAAGCCACTCAAAATTAGAAAGCAAACACATCAATTTTGCTAGCAAAGAATTAAAGGAAAACACATATATGTAAATATACAACAAATCAAATCCACAACAATTAACCCAGCAAGGGAAATCCCTTGCTCAACTAGTGAACTGAAGAAGACTGAAGGGGCACCGGCAACACGATGATAGTAGTATAGGAGCACTGGTAGTCATCATCCAAAGAGAGCTAGCAACGATGCGACAATGGTAATACAAAAGCACCAGCAGTCACCGACGAGTAAGAGAGACAGAGAAAAATTTCCTTCTAATAATTTGCATTGAGTAAAAAAAGAAAATAAAAAAAGTCGTAATAACAATGTGATTTCAGAAAACGTTGAAAACAACGTGTTTTTAAAATTGAAATTTAATAAAAAAAAATTTGGAAAATGACTATAAAAGTACTTTTACACTTTTTTTATTTTTGCGAAAATGTATAAAGTAAACACAAAATTCTATTTTCTATTTTTATTTTGAAAATTTTTCTAAAAAATAGAAAATTCTCTTAAAGTAAACACACCCATAGTTTTTAAATGATGAAACGGTAAATTTTAAATGATGAAACGGTAAATTTTAAATAATGAATCTGCAGCTAATAAATGATGAACATGCAATATTTAGACGATAAACTTATAAATGTTGAACTTGTAAGAATTAAATAATGAATATATAAGTTATATACGATAAATCTATAAATTATAAACGATGAACTTGTAAGATATAAATTATAAACCTACAAGTTTTAAATAATGAATTTGTATGCTTTTAACAAATTCATCTTCAATCTTTAACAACTCAAATTTCTTTCTCTAGAACTCTTTTTTTTTTAAATATCTTCATTTTCAACCATTTTCATCTACAAAATATATCAAAAACTAATGTCTTTACATCTTAAACAATAAATAACAATAACTAAAAAAATTCAAAAATAATAAAAATAAAATCAAATATGCAAATTAAAAAGTTATATCTCTCTAAAACAGTTCTGTAATATAGAAATGTTTTTTTTTAATTCTCTTTGAAGAAGAAGAAGATGATGATGATGATGAAAAATAATAATACGATAACTGAATAATAAAAACACGTTGTATTTAAATCAAAACATATATGAATCATTTAACTAAAATAACAACGTGATGTCATTTTGAAATTGGAATTACGATGCATAGTGAATACAGATCCAACCCTGACTATGGTTTAGAATTGTTGACTCTACTGTCCTAAAATTATGGGACCAAACCAGAATTGGGAAGATATATATTCGGAATAGGCCGGTTCCAATATTTTTTATTTTTTAATAAAAATTATACAATTATATAATTAATACAATAAATAAATGAATACAATTAAAATTATTAAAGTTTAGAAATTAAACTTAATTATTAGGTGAATTTGAAGAAAAAAAATTAATTTAACATATCAATTTATTTATAAATGAAACAAAAAACATTAAGTAAAAAATATTGGAGAATTAGTTAGTTAGAAAGAATGAGAATTTAAGAATGAAATATTAACTTATGAAATATTAATTTGTGTAAATTATAAATTTTTACAACTGATAAATTATATAAAAAAATTGAAAACTTTGAAAAAATATTTAACTTATTAAATATTAATTTGTGATTTTTTGTAATAAGTTAGATTACTATAAAAAAAAAGAGGAATTTCAATTTGAGAAATTATAAGTTAGAATTTAGAAAGGATTATTATATTTTATAAATTAATAAATAATAGAAATTATAATTGGGCTAAAAATCTAATCAATTTAATTTTTTATTTTAAAAAATAATTTAATTATAAATGTTTCAATTTATATTTAAAAAATAATAATATTAATAATTGAGTTTGAACTTATTTTTTTCAACTCCTAATTAAGTTGTCTACCTATCTTTTTAGGGTTTAGAAAAATCAAAATTTACGTAGTTCTCTTACCTTTTAAATTTTAATTGTTGATCCCTTTTATTTTTTTTAATCAGAACTGTCAATATCATATGTGTCAGTCGTTCATTTGGTGGTGAAATCATATTAATCCTCAATTTTATTTTTCTCTATTTTTTATTATCTTAATGCCGCTATTATCAACACATGTTTGAGTTTCTAGTAATTTGGGAGTTAAACTAATTCGCATCTCATATAAAATATTATCTCCCACATTAAAAACTTGTTTAATCGCAACTGTTGATAGTAGACTTGAAAAAATTTATTTTACAATTTGGGAGAGTACCGGATAAATATTTTGATATCAACTCTACCAATCAATGACTAGAAAAATTTTACATATCTTACTAGCACCCAACTCAAAAATAATTGTTAGATAGATGTCAAATTTAGGTGAATCAAATGATAATGTTAGTTTTTTTTATTTTTATATTTTTGCACCATCAAATCATTCACTTTAATTTTTATCGATTTACCTAAATTTTGATTAATAATGTCACTACTACTAATAGTAAGAATATTATAAATCAAACTAAATTTCATAAATAAATCACAAATTATTTTTTTTTACATTATTAATTATAGTATCAACACTAATATCATCATCTAAATCTAAATATGAATAATAAAAAATCAAAAAATCATTTAAATTATCTATTCTACATCTAGAATAAAAAATATAATATACAAGATTAATCAAAAAAATAAATTTAAAATAATTCAATTATTTATTTTTATCATACAAATATAATCATACAAAATTGAATTATTAATAAATTATTAAAATACATCAACAATATTAATACATTTACACAATAATAAATGACATATTGGATATTAAATACTACTTAAAATATACGTTGCATCATTAAAAACTTTTAAAATATTTAAAAGTTGCTCACAAACATTTTAATATTATGGATAAAAATTAATTTGTAGCATATTATTGTAAATAAATATGCACAATAATTTTCTATATCTATATAACTCGTTAAGTAATTCATAAGTTGAATTCCAACGTATAGGAACATTCATTAGAAATCTTTTAAGTTTTTTTTTTGTCATTTTCACAATAAAATCAAACTCATAATTTCATTGTTTGTGGATTTGACCATAAAAATAAAATTGTTACTTTAGTTGGAGTAATTATACTATTCAAAGATTTCAAACTATTTCGAGCATATAAATTTAATACATGACATGCATATCTAATATGAACAAATCTTCCTCTAATATGAAATTGATATAATACTTGAATATATTGAATTCAAATGGTGTTTGTCGTCGCACTATCAAAAGAAATTGAAAATTTTTTTATGAATTAATCCATATTTTTCAAAATATTTTTTTATCATTTTAAAAATATTATTGGCGATATGTCGATAATCAAAAATTCTAAATGCAAGTAATATTTTTGATAATTGTCATTCATCATCATCCAAAGACATGTAAGAGCCATGTAAAAATACAATTGCCAGTGATCACTCCAAATATCACTACAAATACAAATATGTTCATTCAAAACAACAAATATTTTGCTCAATTCTTTTTTATTTTTTATATAAATTAAATAAAATAAGTTTAAGGATATTCTATGTGCATGTTTAGCATATGAATTTAATGTATTTTGACAATAATTAACAAAATTTATATTTTCACTAAAACTAAAAGATAAATGTTGCATACTTATCATTTTTGCTAATTGTTTTTTAATTTTTTAATTATTATATTGAAATAAATAAGAAGTAGAAAAAGATGTGTACCCAGAATTTTGACTTTGTTTTTTCCCTATTCCAATTTAAGTAGCATATTTATTTTGCAAGTGTCCTCGAAATGTGTCATAACCATATCCATCTTTAAATTTGTATATTTGTGCATAATAATTGCACAAAATATCAAATGACTCATATTTTTTTTGAATTTTCTTGAAATGAATTTGAAAAATATCGAATATTTGAATTTTTACTTCAGATGATATTGCCATAACGCGCCCAAACTTGGTTATTCATCATCTCTATTTTTTTGGCTTTCTTCAGTTGGAATTTTGAATTCTCCATCTCCATCCACATCTTCAATAAAAAATTTCCATATCATTAACATTTTTACTAAAAACAATTGCTCATTCCACTATGACTTGCAATTATTTATGATTAATTTTTGTAAAAAAAATTGGAGAATATTAAAAACAATTGTAGAGAAAGATAATTAAAAAATAATTGTAGGATTAAAAAAATGAGAATTAAAGAGAATTAAAGAATCAAATAAAAAATTGAGATTATGTAGAGATTATAATTAGAAAAAAAAAATTAGACAAAAAAATAATTGATAGTGTAATTAGAGAGAAATTAGAAATATATGTAGAGAAAATTAAGACTGAATTATAGAAAAATTGAGAGAAATTGAGAATTGAGATTGTATAGAAAGTGAAAAAAGTGAAATGAATTTGACATTTATATAAAAAAATTGAAAAAAAAATTCAATAATATTATTGAAATATAACTATTATTTTTTCTATCATGGGGATATTTTTATCTTTTTATTATATTTAATATATTTAATTAATTAAATAAAAGAAGGTGACAGTGACACACCTGCTGCACTGCACGAGGGAAAAAAATTGAACTTCACACGTCGGAACTGCGAACCACCAATTCCGATTCTTAGGAGAAGTGCTCGGACCAAACCATTCTTCCATCGAGGTACAGTCTAGAACCGACCTAGTTCGGTTTGGTCTGGATTGGACCGAGCCCATTATATGGGTCCAACTAGCCTATGGCCAGATCTACATAAATCCATGGTATAATTTGCGGCTTGCGGCTATTGGCTTAATTAATCACTTTGTTTTCGCTTAATTTATTATTTTTTCTTTTTTGGTAAATACATATAATCCTTTATCCTTATTGGTCTTGTTATTTGATTATTATTAAATATTAATAAAATAATAAAAATTTAATCTTATCTCGAAGTTTTAATTATTAGGAATCCGGATGGACAACACATGAATTATATTGTAAAATTTGGATCTGAATGTCAAAATTAACCGATTATAACTTTGTTAATTAAAGATTCATGCTTTCTATTGGTAAAAATGGCAACACCTTTCCTTTTCTTGTTCGTATTGGTGGTTTTGATCAATGTCCAAAATTTTCATATGGATAAGTCACATTCTCAATCACAATGAAGATTACATTTCTTAATACTCCAAAAATTTATTAAAGTAATCTTGCTAGTTCGAAGAGGTTGAATGTGCTTTTGTACTTCCCTTTAATGTTAGTATGTAATGGCCTGTTGATATATCAAATATGTGATGATTATAGCATAATCAGTGAATAAACTATAATTAATTGAAATTTATTAGAAATATAGAATGGTGATATAGGTTATTAATTCAGTATAAGGAAACAAAAACAAATGAAGAAGATAACAAAATGAAATCTGAAGTCTGTGTTTTACACAATATCCTTAAAATAAATTCGCCCATACCACAGGTGTTTAAGGATGAACGACATTTGTCTCATAGGATATAACAAATTAGGGCCTAAGTTGAACACCACAATAAATGTCACAATGAACTGAATATGTATAATTACTCCATCACAGGTCAGAAAGGAAAGAGGAAGAGGAGAAGAATATTTTCCAAAGCAACACTTCAAAATGACTAGATACATCTATTTATACTAAATGAAAGAGAGAAAAAATAATTGTGGTTTTAATTTCCATTATGGATGCAATTTAATCAAAATTAAATAAGTAACATCAGCCACATAATTTATGTAACTCATATAACAGCAGAAGCTCAAGAGATAAATTTCTAGAAACATCTATGGTGGTCTCACTATTGCAATGCGACATAATTTCACAATTCACTGTCACACGCACGACAGTAGCATACGACCTCCTATCACGGGCATGACCAAATGTTACAGTCGTGACAGCTTACCTGTTGCAATGTCCTTTAATTTTCCAGAAATAAAAAAAGGGTAAAAGTTGGCTTGGCTTGGACCATGATATTTCGGCTTAACATTCGTGTGTGTAAGTTATACATTTATGTATTGGCCTCGGTTCGGTCCATGGATTTGCACCCCTGCACCTATGTACGCAAGAGAGAGTCTTCCATGCAACTCACTTAATAATGGAATGATAAGTTTCTATATATAAACTTGTCTCCAACTTCCAATCTTTCCTTTGTGGGATTCCCCACATTTGAATTTCTTTTTCTTTAAAAAGAAGCTTATTTTGAGTTTCAATTTCTTATTCATATATTCAATATTTGAGAATATTAATATCATAATCCATAGTCCTTATATCAAAGAGCACATATTCGGGTTATCCTTCTAAAATCGAGTTAAGGGATCCATCCAAATATCACTCTCAAAATGACTCATTAACCATAATTTTTCAACAATCTCCCATATGAATAAAATTGGACGAGAAGTAAGATGAACAAATCCTTACTATGTGATAGAGTTTGGCATCGAAATCTGCGTAGGATAGGTAGGTGTTACCCTTTGATCATTTCCTTATGAAAATATATTTATTTACTTGCTACCAATTTGACATGATGTCATTAAACTATTGAACTATTTAAATAAATAATAATATACTCCACACAGGCATATCTCTTGACACAATTCAGTTCTCATTGGTATATTCATTTTGGCCCTGAACATCTGCCTAGTTCTGTAAGAGTTTCAGAGAATTGAGCTTCACACAATTCACCTTTGAAGCGACCCCATTTCTCTCTCACATAGGTGATATCTTATTTATAAGTATCATTAAAAGCATAGATTAACTTTTCCATCAACAACATCATTAGTTTAAACCCATAGTGATCTCACCACGTCTTTACAATTAGATTATCTTATTGAACCTAGATCTTAGGATCTCTAGTCAACAAGGTTAGGTTTTCTTTTGTATTGACTTGTTACTATCTTACTGGTTTAAGTCTCATTCCTCTTGATGATTTATCAATTAACTCTCTATTTAACCATTTGTTTAGTGGATTTATAATGTTATCATTTAATTTTACATAAACAACAATGATGACCCTAGTTGAGAGCAGTTGTCTTATAGTATTATGTCTACGACGAATGTGTCTAGACTTACCATTATACATGTTACTTTGTGTCTTTCCAATTGTAGATTGACTATCACAATGTATACAAATTGGAGGCATAAGCAATATCTGATCTTGTATAACTCGTTAAGTACATGAGACTGCCAATCACTCGTGCATATTCTACTTGAGAAACATTTTCTCCTTTATTCTTAGATATATAGAGACTCAAGTTCAATGAGGTTTTGGCAATACTGTATGATTTTTATTGAATTTACCAAGTATTTTATCTATATAATGTTTTTGAATCAATGTAAGTCCATTTGATCTTCTTGAAAATTTTATTCCCAGAATCACATCTTCTAGTCTCATATCTTTCATATCAAACCTTTAGTTTAACATATCCTTGGTAGATTTGACCATTTTATCATTACTACCAACAATAAACATGTCGTCAATATACAGACAGAATATGACATAATCATCACTAGTATCTTTAATATAAACACATTTATGATACTCATTGATTTTAATATTATTAGATAATATTGCACTATCAAACTTTTCATGTCATTACTTTGGTGCTTGTTTCAATCCATATAAAGATTTAACCAATCTCTAAACCCTCTTTTCTTGTCATGGGACAATAAAACTTTTAGGTTGTATCATATAAATTTCTTCATCTAAATCTCAATTTAGGAATGTTGTCTTTACATCCATTTGATGTATTTCAAGATTGCACAATACAACAATCGCAATAATCATTCTAATAGAATTTATTCTGGTTACAAGAGAATATGTATCAAAATAATCTATGAATTCTCTTTGTCCGTAACCTTTAGCCTATCTTTATATTTATCAATTGAACCATTTACCTTCATCTTCCTTTTGAAAATCCACTTGTATTCTAGTGGTTTACATCCTGAAGGTAAATTCACTAGTTCCTAAGTATGATTTTGCATTATAGAGTCTACCTCACTCTCAAAGGCCTCTTTCCATAAAAGATTTTCTAAAGAGTTTACAATATCTATGTAAGTTTGAGGTTCTGCCTCTAGCATGTAAATTATAAAATATGCTCTAAAGGATTTTTCCATCCTTGCTCTTTTACTATACCGAAACTCTATTTCAGCTAGGTCAACTTCAAAATCAAGTTCTTCTTCTTGAACTTGATCTCGATCTTGACTATCTTCAGTAATAGTCTCAAGAGCTCGTTTGGATATATTTGCCTCTTCTGAAGCTTTACAAGGAAATAAATATTCAAAGAATGATGCATTGCTTGATTCCATTATCGTGTTCTTGTGTATGCTAAAAATTTCTGATTAATGCACAAGAAATCGATAAGCACTACTGTTATGTGCATAACCAATGAAAATGCAATCAGTTGATTTTGGGCCCATTCTTACTTTCTTTGGTATTGGAATAACCACTTTAGCAAGACACTCCTATACTCACAAATATTTATAGGAAGACTTTCTCCCTTTCTATAATTTATAAATGCTTTTATCTTGCTTACTACATGGTACTTTATTTAAAAGGTAATTAACCGACAAAATAACTTCCCCCCATATGTTCTGATGTATCCCAGAACTTATCAGCATTGCATTCATCATTTCTTTCAAGGTATGATTCTTCCTTTCAGCCACATCATTTGACTGAGGAGAATAAAGTATTGTAGTATTGTGTATAATCCTATGTTATGCATAAAATTCTCCAAATGGTGCTTCATAGTCACCACCACAATCACTTCTCAATACCTTGATTTTCCTATTAAGTTGATTTTTAACTTCAATTTTATAGAGTTTAAATTTCTCTATAGCCTTATTCTTGCTTTTAAGCAAATACACATAATAATATTTTGTGCAATTATCAATAAATATGATAAAAATATTTGTTACCGCCTCTTGTTTGAACAAATTTTAAATCATATACATCACTATGTATTAGATCAAATGTTTCAATTTTCCTTTCAATCATTTGAAAAGATGAATGTATTAATTTTGCCTTAATGCAAATTTCACATTTATGTTTTAAATCTCTATGGAAATTAGGTATATGGTCTAAGTTAATTAGTCTTCTCAATGCATTATAATAAACATGTCATAGTTTACCATGCCATAAATTGGAAGACTCAAGCAAATATGCAGAAGAGGTACTTTCATTCGTATATTTCACAACAATTACATTAAGCTTAAAAATCCCATCAAGAGCATACCCTCTTCCCATATGCATTCCATCCTTAGATAAAAACAACTTTATCTAACTCAAAAACTATTCAAAATTAGTGCTTGTTTAGCAGTGAACCTCACATAAAATTCTTGCGAATATCAAACATAAACAAGACATTATTCAGAGTCAACTCATTTCCAGAAGTCATGTTCAACACCAATTGTCCTTCACAAGAACTTTAGAAGTGGCAAAATTTCCCATAAACAACTTTCTCCGCTCTTCGGTTTGAAGGTAGAGAACATCTTACGTTCTAAGCAAATGTGCCTTATGCCTTGTGCCCTAGTATCAATTCACCATTCCTTTGGGTTAGACCCAACTAGGTTCACCTCTGATATGACAGTAGCAAGATTAATATTAGAGACCTCTTGAGTAATATTCTGTGAGAGATTATCTTCATTGTTCTTTTTTTTGGAGCCTACAATCAGAAGCCTTATGACCCATTTTCTCACAATTAAAGCACTTTCCTTGGAGTTTCTTTTTAGAAACTCCACCTTTGGGTCTTATCTTAGATTCTTTGTTTTTTTTTTTCTCTCGGAACTTTGTCCATGTTCAATAATGTTCGCCTTTGCCTTAAAATAATTCAATCCCCTCCTATCTCTTTTAAAGCTTATATTGTCTTCTTCAATTTGAAGTCTAACAATTAGCTTTTCAATATTCATTTGCTTTCGTTTATGATTAAGGTAGTTTTTGAAATACTTCTAGTTAGAGGGTAACACTTGGAAGGTCTCACTCAAATTCATCCATTTCGCATGAATATCATGAAGGACAACTTGAAGTTTTTGTATTTGACTCACTACAGTTTTGGAATCCACTATTTTATAGTCAAGAAAATACCCACTATAAAATTTTTTCCACTGACATCCTCAAATTTATATTTTCAGTCCAAAGATTTCCACAACTATTTTGCAGTCTTAATTCCACTATACACATTGTACAATGAATCATGCATACCATTCATGACATAATTACGACATTGAAAATCAGAATGATGCCAACTATCATAGGCCATCATCACTTGGATATCTTGCTCATCCTCCTTTAGAGTATGAGCATCATTAGTTAAGAACAGTGCAAGGTTCAAGGTGGTCAAATAAAATAAGATCTTTTACTGCCACTCTTAAAATTTACACCATTAAATTTTTCTGATTTCTCTCTATGATTCACATGCACTGTACCAGGTACAATAAGAGAGATAACCCATACAAAAATAACTGATAGTCATTGGGAACCATTCTGAACATTGGTAGCAATTACCGTGTCCTTCATTTTTGAAATAAAACAAATGACATATTATATTTCAGCAAAAGCAAATACTGAGGCTAACAAGTCAAATTTGTCTTAAGATTATTAGAAACATAATATGGTGATATAGATTGTTAATCCAGTATAAGGAAACAAGAACAAGTGAAAAAGATAACAAAATGAAATATGAGGTATGTTTTCACATTATGTCATTAAAACAATTTTTTGTCTACCACAGATATTTAAAGATGAACGACGTTTGTCTTTCAAGATACACTAGATTAAGCCAAAAGTTGAATACCATAACAAATAACACAACGAACTGAATATGTGTAAATAATCTCCATTATGGCTGGAATTTAATCAAAATTAAATAAGTAACATCAATCACATAATTTATGTAACTCATATAACTGTACAAGCTTAGAGATAAATTTTTTGAAATATTTGTGGTGGTTTCACTATCGCAAGTGCGATATAATTTCACAATTCACTGTCGCAAGCACGTTATAAAAAAATATAAAAGTTGGATTGGCTTAGATCATGGTATTTCAGCTCGATATTTGTGTGCACAAGTCATGCACAAATCGTGCGCCCATGCATTGGCATCAGTTCAGTCCATGGATTTGCAACCCCCTATGCGCGAGAGAGAGCCTTCCATGCAACTCACTTAACAATGGAAGGATAAGTTTTTATACATAAACTCTTCCTCAACTTCTCATCTTTCCTATGTGGGATTCCCCACATTTGAATTTCTTTTTCCTTAGTAAGGATATTACTTTGAACTTTAATTTCTTATTCACACACTCACTATTTAAGTATATGAATATCATAATTCATAATCCTTATATCAAAGAATACATATCCATGTCATCCTTCCAAAATTGAGTTATGAGACTCATTCGAATATCACTTTCAAAATGAATCATTAAGCACAATTTTTCAACAAAATTGTTGCCCAGATATTAAACCAAGAAGGGGGGTTGAATTGGAGTTTCAAAAAAAATTAAACTATAAGGTGCGGAAATAAAAGATTAATTTTAGGAGGGATAGAGAGAATTTGACACAAGGATTTTTATAGAGGTTCAGGTGTTAACAAACCCTACTCCTCTCCCCAATCGCAATTGAGAGTTTTACTAACACACTAAGTGTTACTATGGAGTTTTACAAGCTCACTCCCAACTATGGTGTTTCTCACAATGACTCACACCTAACCCAGAAAATCCTTGTGTTTTAATGGCTCACACAATAACCAATTCCTTGTGTTTTACAGGCTCACACAAACAACCTTCACTTTGTGTTTTTATAGGCTCACACAAACAACCTTCACTTTGTGTTTTTTACAGGCTCACACAATAACCTTTTGATTTGTGTTTTGAGGATCACATAACTAACCCTTACAAGTGTTCTACTTTTAACCCAGAAATACCCAAAGCTCACTTGAGTAAATATTACAGAGAGAACCACTTACAAATATTAATTGCTCAATAAATGAAGAGCAAAAAGATTTTTACAGAGAATAGATTTTGTTCTCAAAGTATGAATGTACAAATAGCTTGTAATAAGAATTAAATTCAAAGTATATGCTATTCTATTGTTATTCTTTTTTTTTTTCTGAATGCATAAATGACTTCCATTTATACTCTCATGGCTGAATATAGCTGTTGGGGTGCATTAAATACGAAACTAGCCGTTGTACCAACCAAAAATTTGCGCCTGACATTTTTCTCTTTCATTGTTCACGGGCGTGACTATGTTTGTCACAAGAGTGACATTTCTTCCCAAGTCGTGACTGAAGTGGTGACCTTGGTCGTGAAGCTCTCTGGATTTTTTTGACACATTGAGTCACGGACGTGACATACTCATTCACGGGCGTGACAAACTTCCCAGCCGTGAATCAAGTGGTGACTTTGGTTGTGAAGCTCTTTGGATGAAAGTGCATGATCATTCACGGGGGTGACATTTTTATTCACGGGAGTGACTGAAACTGTCATCTTCACGATTTGTTCTTCATTCATGGCCGTGAACTTGAAATGTTGGTTTTGGTAATGGTTAGCTTCTTTCACAGGCGTGACACATAGAGTCACTGCAGTGAACATGCTACTTCTTGAATTTTGTCTTTCAAGGATTATTCTTCCAATCTCCATTCTTGCTATTTTAATCCATGTCCTGTATAATAGACTTAGAAAATAAGTATGTTAAATACAATATTGCTATTATATTTGTTATTATCAAAATGACAGAAATACCCCTCAAGGTTTAACAATCTCCCCCTTTTTGATGGTGACAAATAATCTAGCAATATGTGATTTTGAGAAGTCTCCCCCTCAAAATATACTTAGGATAAAAAATTTGTAAAGTGCAAGACTTGTAAAGAATCATGTAGCATTGAAATAAACTTACTAGATTTTAAGTATATGCAACTTATATGAGAAGTATATCCAATATATACCATAATTCCTTTTTAAGGCATGAAGTATATGTAAGGTATACTTAAGGTATGTCATGGAATATTTAATTTTGCAACTTGCATGAATGTATATGCAAAGTATACTTCAGGTATATCTTATGTATATAAAGCTCAATTTTTCAATTTTATACTTTGCATATGAATTTTTGAATCAAGGTTTCTAATCCCTTTTAATCTATTTCAATGTCAACTCATAATTCAATTTTAATTTTTGATTCAAAATTCATTTACCTTAATATATATTGCTAGTTTCTTCTTATATTGCTAGTTTGATACATTTTCCCTATAATATATTGCTAGTTCATTCTTCTCCCCCTTTTGTCATCAATCAAAAAGGATAAAAAAATATATCAATGAGATAAGCAAAAGCAAATACATTAATTAAAGGAAAAGATACACACAAAGGTAAATGTTCAAAATGGAAATTGAAAATTTCCTACACAACAACAAACATAAAATAAGAAATAGACAAGCAAAACAAGTAAATTTAGGCTACACTCTAGCCTAACTTCTAGCCAGACATCCTATCACGAAGCCTAGCTACTTCAGCCTCAAGGCCGTCCATCCGAGACTCCATGAAGTCTTTGAGGTTCTCCATCCTCTCATCCATCGAAGTCTGCAGCTGCTCAAAATGTGGTGCCAAGAGGTCAACCACCGGCTACGCTAAGGTCGGTGTGGAAGCCGAGGACTATCCGATGTCCTGCTCAACTACTGGAGGTGCTTCCTCAACCCGAGCCCTCTTCTTCTGCTGGACTCCCTGGAGGCCTACTTTAAAGTCCTCCATGTCATTATCTTCCCAGATGATCTCCCCAGTAGTGTCAGTGAAGCGGTAGAAAATATCATTATGGAAAACGATTCTGACAGCCGCTCCCATATTGATGAAGGACTCGACATCCAAGCGATCTCGAGGATATCCAGGGATAAGGTTGAAATGATGCTCATCCAGCTTCAGATACCTTAGCTTCACAGCTATGTAGGTGACATATGCCCCAATCAAAATATCTCCAGTAGGCTTGGTGGTAATGGATAGAAGATGGTTAGCAAACCATTTAGAGAGTGCCACGGTGAGTCCTCTGCAAGCGATCTCAAATAGGAAGAGCTCTGACTTTCTGATAGTCCCGTTGCTTTCTCCTCTAGCAAATATGCTATAGGTTAGAAACCTATGCAAATATCTGTGCACTGGGGATACGAGATGAATGCTCTTTGTCTTCTTGACATCCCAGCTACAATCATGCCCAAAATGTGTCCAAGCTCGAGGGGCAGAGAATTCTACCTCAGTATCATTCAGGATTCCATCAGATGGTAGATTGAACAATTCTCCAAATTCAATGGCACTGAGGGTGTTGGGATTGTTGCAGAGTTGGAATTTTACCACTCCAGTAGGTGAAACCTGCAAGGTGCTGAGGAATTGCAGTGTTGGTTGGTGAATTTCCACAAAGTCTTTCAGATGACAGGCTTGGAGTTGCTCTATCATAGCTGTCTCGAGTCTGAGACTTTGGACTGTCTGCCATTCGAAGGACTTTGATGACAGTAGAGGTCTCTTCTTCAAAGTTGCGTACCGAGGATGACATTGCTCCAGAATGCAGTTTATGAGGTAATCTGCATGCCTCCTAGGAGCATGAGACTTCTTTCTCTTTCCCTTGGATAAGGCAGTCTCCATTTGTTATGAAGAATTCGGTTTGTGATGGAGTGGAAAATTTTTGACATAAAATCTTTATTGAAACCCTATAAATGTATGATCTTTGATGAAGATTCGAACTTTTGGTGGTATTTATAGGAAAAGTTTGAGTCTTGGGGCTCAGAATCTTCAATGTCTCAATGAATGTGTGTAAATGAGAGTGATTTTGGGAGTTGGAGAGTTGAAATGAAAAATATAACCGGCTGTTCTTTTATATACTCGATACATTCACGGGCGTGACATTGGTGTTCACGAGCGTGAATGGTCGTGTTCACGATTTGCTGAAGGAGTGTTCCAGCCGTGAATGAAGGCGTGAATAAGTTCACGGGCGTTATCTTTGAACATCACGGGCGTGAATGATCAACAGTCACGGGGGTGAACAAATAGTCACGGGCATGACAGATTGAATTTCATTACTTATGCCCATGAAGCAAGCCGTGACTCAAGGCGTGAAAGCCTCTGTGAGTTTTGGGGTGTTAAGGATCACAGGCATGAAGAATCGTCACGGGCCGTGAAAATAAGCTTCACCACTTGAAGCCGTGAACCATGTCGTGAACCAAGTCGTGAACGACATTGCCTCTTTTGGCCATTTAAGTCACGGGCGTGAACCTGTGTCATGGGCGTGACTCCCTTAAAATTTTCATCAAATAAAATTAAGTCCTAAAACAAGACTAAATCATTTCAACAAAGATTCTATTCCTTAAAACATAAATTTTCATCAAAAATTTCTATCTTATATCTTGTGATATGAATTAAGATCATCAATTAAAATTTCATAGTTTAGCAATCACAAGGTTAATCCATCAATCATACCAAGTTCTCTTCTAATGAAATTAAATCTTTCCTCATTTAGAGACTTAGTGAAAATATCTGCTAGTTGATTTTCTGTACTTATAAATTCTAATGCAACATCTCCATATTGAACATGATCTCTAATAAAGTGGTGTCTAATGTCAATATGCTTACTTCTTGAGTGTTGAATAGGATTCTTTGACAAATTTATAGCACTTGTATTGTTACATTTAATAGGTATATGGTTCATCTCATGACCATAGTCCTTAAGTTGTTGTTTCATCCAAAGAATTTGTGTATAACAACATCCAGCTGCTACATATTCTGCTTCAGCAGTTGAGAGAGCAACTGAAACTTGTTTCTTGCTAAACCAAGAAACTAAGTGAATCCAATGAAGTGATAAGTACTTGAAGTACTTTTCCTGTCTAAAAGACTACCAACATAGTCTGCATCTGAATATCCTATAATATAAAAGGATGAATTCTTAGGATACCATAAACCTAGATGCAAAGATCTATGTAAATATCTTAAAATTCTTTTTACTGACATGATTGAAATCGAGCACACAAGCAAACACTATACATTATATCAGGTCTAGAAGCAGTGAGATATAAAAGTGATCCGATCATACCTCTATAAAGTTTTTCATTAATGCTCTTACCCTTTTCATCCTTGTCCAATTTTGTTGATGTGCTCATAGGAGTCTTAGCATTCTTGCATTCTTCCATACCAAATTTCTTAAGTAAATCTTTGGCATATTTGGATTGGTTGATGAATATGCCCTCATTGCTTTGCTTTATTTGTAGACCAAGGAAATACTTAAGCTCTCCCATCATGCTCATTTCAAATTCCTTAGTTATACACTTAGCAAATTCTTGATAAAGCAACTCATTAGTAGAACCAAATATTATATCATCAACATAAATTTGAACAATTAGTATATCATGCTTATGCTTTTTGATGAATAATGTAGTGTCAACATTTCCCTTTGTAAAGCTATTTTCTAATAAAAAAGAACTTAGCCTCTCATACCAAGCTCTTGGAGCTTGTTTTAAACCATACAAAGCTTTTGAAAGTTTAAAAACATGATTTGGCAAATCATAGCTTTCAAAACCTGGTGGTTGTTCTACATACACTTCTTCATCTATATAACCATTTAGAAATGCACTTTTCACATCCATTTGGAAGAGTTTGAAATTCATGTGACATGCATATGCTAAAAGTATTCTTATGGCTTCTAATCTAGCTACAGGTGCATATGTATCATCATAATCTATACCTTCTTCCTGATTATATCCTTTTGCAACTAGTCTAGCCTTATTCCTGGTTCTTAACCCTTGTTCATCTAATTTCTTTCTAAATACCCATTTGCTACCTATAATTTGATGATCCTTGGGTCTAGGTACTAGGGTCCATACCTTACTTCTCTCAAATTGGTTGAGTTCCTCTTGCATGGCAATTACCCAACTTTCATCATTAAGAGCCTCATCAATATTTTTAGGCTCAATTTGTGAAATAAAAGCTATGTCAGTGACTAGATGTTTGAAATGAGATCTAGTACTTACTCCCCTTGATAGATCACCAATTATTTGCTCTTTTGGATGATCTTTCGTCATTCTCCATTCTTTTGGAAGTTCTTAATCATTTTGTTCTTGATTTTGAGGTAGAGAATCATTTTGCAGTAAATTTTCTTGATCATTTTCTTCTTTCCCATTTCTAATATCAAGTCTTTCCATATTACCTACAACATCATCAAGAACACTACCTTTCACAAGATCAAGTTTACTAGATTCATTAAAAACAACATGCATGGATTCTTCAACCGTTAGTAATCTTTTACTAAATACTCTATATGCTTTGCTAGTTGTAGAGTACCCTAAAAAGATACCTTCATCAGACTTAGAGGCAAATTTTCCAAGATTGTCCTTGGTGTTCAATATAAAACACTTGCATCCAAATACTCTAAAGTATGATATCAAAAGCTTTCTTCCATTCCATAGCTCAAATGAGGTTTTGTTTAAAAGAGGTCTTTTGAAATATAACATGCAGTGTTTGTGGCTTCTGCCCAAAAATAAGTTGGTAATTCATATTCATTGAGGTGTTCTAGGAGATGAGAAATTATGTGAAATTCCATGTTCAAGACAAAAGCTTTCAAAGTTTTCATTTTCAAATTTTTTCCCATGATCACTTCTTATTTTTGAAATACAGTACCCTTTTTCATTTTGAACTCTTTTAGCAAAGTTTTTGAAATTTTCAAAAGCATCACTCTTTTGAGCTAAAAAAATTACCCAAGTAAATCTAGAGTAATCATCTACGATGACAAATGTATAATGTTTTCCTCCTAAGCTAGCAATTCTAGTAGGTCTAAATAAGTCTAAATGCAGGAGTTGAAGAGGTTTTGATGTACTTACTATGTTTTTGGATTTGAAGGATGACTTATGTTGCTTTCCTCTTTGGCAAGGATCACATGTCTTGCCTTTTTCATATTTAACTCTTGGCAGTCCTTTTACTAGTTCTCCTGTGCTGAGACTTTGTATTAAGTCCATGTTAGCATGACCAAGTCTTCTATGCCACAGCCAAGATTCATCACTAGTAGTCACAAAACACTTAGAGGAATGGTTAGATAGTTCAAGTAAGTTTATTATGTATGTATTGATATCTCTATTTCCTTTAAATATCTTTTGACCATCGATAGAGATCACAAGACATTCATTTGAAGTAAAGATTATTTTGTTTCCTCTATCACATAATTGACTTACACTTAACAAGTTATGTTTCAAGTCATCAACAAGTAAGACATATTTAATAAAAGTAGTACCATTAATACCAATAGAACCAATGCCAATTACCTTACCCTTTGCATTGTTTCCAAAGGTAACTTTACCTCCATCAATACTTTTGATTTCATTGAAAAGTTCTTTGTCTCTTGTCATATGCCTTGAGCATCCACTGTCTACTAGCCAAGCATTTTTGTTTATTGTGGACTTGAGGCATACCTATAGAATCATAATTCAAGTATGATTTTTAGGTAACCAAATGAGTTTGGGTCCTTGGGGGTTAGCACATGAAGGTTCCCAATGAGCCTTCCTTATCCAGCAATATTTATTTAAGTTACCCATTTTCATACAATAATTACATTGTTTTGGTCTTACAATGTTTTTGAATACCATTTTTCCATCAAATTTATTTTGAGAATGATGACATGCACAGTTATGATTAATTTTAGATTTTCTAGATGCATGCTTCCTATATATAAAGGCATGATTATTCTTTTTATGTATAGAAGGTTTAACATGCTTATTTCTTGGGGCTGTTCTAACAGGTGTGGAGATGTGAGGTTCTTTAGACTTAACAAATATGGTTTTGTGAGAAGATGATGATGTGTCCTTAAATCCTAGACCATGTCTAATTAAGGGTGATCTTTGAGACACAATGAGAGTATCTAAGCTCTCTTTACCTTTGTGAAATTTAGAAATGGAATTTCTAAGTTCCTCAACTTCATTTTTCAAAGTATTATTTTCTTTTAACAATGAAGCTGTTGAGGGTCTTGATGAGTATTCATCTAATGACTTTTGGAGAGATTCATTAGATGATTTAAGCTTTATGTTTTCCTTTTCTAAACCATCTATTTTATTTTTTTTAAATTAGAGATATTATTGTTATAGGTACTAAATTTAGTTCTATATTTCTCTAATTCTAGATTTAATTCTTCTATTAGGCTTTGCTCATCATCATCATCATCATCACTATCATCATCATTATCACTGTAACGTCACACCTTATGCATTTAAGTATAACCTATTTATGTATAAAATAATCACATACTGCATGTTGGAAAGAGAAAATGCCCTGATAACAGTGATAGTAAATTTTTCTTCCATATCATATCCTGTAAAATCAACTAATGCCTTTATAAGTCTTATATCCTGTAATTGTATTCAATGACTTTGCAAGTCTCATATCCTGTAATATCACTCAATGACTTTTCAAGTCAACATTAAAAACAACAATACTATAAATCACATATATTAAAACATAAACTTCCCATCCGACGGATTACGGGTTGTTTCCATTTATACATTTCAAAACTAATCTAGAGTGATAATACATATTCAAGCATATAAGTCCAAAATACAGATGACATATTTTCATGCTTGTGTGGAATGCAAGGAGAGAGAGTGATAAGGCTCGGCCAATGACCTGTGCTCTATGTCTTCTATACACTACTCAAAATGAGCTATCACTTTTCTTTACCTGAAAAATGATGCAAATTGATGAGTTGCGGCTCAGTGAGAGTAATCATCCAATGAGCTCTAAAGTACCAAACAACTCATAGTAATAAATCACAAATCCAATATATAACATATATTCCATTCCATTCATCAGTATCATATATGTATCAATAAAGTTGAAACATATAATCATTACTCTTTATGTATGCAAATGCTTTGCTTATTTCATTTTGTTGTGACTAAGTTAAACAGACATTGCCCCGGGTTTCCATGTGAACATTTACTAGCTAGCTTGATCATTTGTTTCATTTGCACATTTGTTGGGCCATAGGCCTCTTCTATTGCTTTACAATATCGATTAACTAGTCCCAATGCCTTTTTAGTCCATATGCATATGCACTTGTATTTAAGCATTCATCAACCATTGTATCTTACAACATATAATATACATATACCACATATATACCTCATATGCCACACATATACCTTGCATATACTCTACATATACCATGTATATACATCACAAATGTCAAACATATACTTCAAATATACCATAAGTATACCATTTATATGTACCACAATGTCACAAATTATCCATCATTACATTATCAAGGACCAATCATAACAATCATATGAATCACATAGCAAGCAACATTCATTTGCACTAAAGAATTCAATCGATAATTAGACTCACCGTTCTCCTTTGATTTCGACCCCTAACTTATTATCTATTCGCTCCTTGTGGGTCTCCAATATGTTGCGAGCCTAATATGAAAACATAATCGATTAACTCATGATTAGGGAGACTTAATGTGGCTTAAACAAATTAATATGCATTGTTCATGTCAATAGTTAAGATTTTTCCTATAAGGCAGTGTGACCTTATTGGACTGTTCAGCCTATAACTTTTTCTATACTTGACCAATTAATATAATTTTTATTCCTAATTAAAACTAACATATAATTATAGAACATATTAAATTTTCAGACCACTTGGATCATTGTACAATATTTTGTGGAATTTCTAAGTGTGTTCTATTTTCTGCCTTGTTTTATGCCTTTAGTCAGTTTCAGGGTACTCATTTGGTTTCATCATAACTTATAATATATAAGTCATATTTTAATGAAAATTTACAGAAACTTATATGGGTTCATAAGGAACATTTTTCTAGTTTAGAAATTTTATCAATTATGTCTCTAAGGTCTTAAAATTATAACAAACATGTTACTGGTCTAGAATAGAATTGACTTTTGGACCAGTATTACTTCCAAAGGCCATAACTTAGTCTATAAATAACCAATTAAGCTGAACTGAGTACCAAAATTTAGCTAAGACATAGAGATATAACTTTTCTGTTTTAATTCTTTACAGAATCTAGCCTTAACAAGCTCAAATTAGCTAAACCATTTACTGGATCTGCTCAGGGCACTCAGTAAGCAGTTCAAACTATGGACAGTCATTGTTCCATTTACCACCACTCAACATTTACAAGACCTATGAACCTGAAATTTGGTATACATATACCAAAACCATATATCTACAACTTTTATGTTTTGAGATACTTCAAATAATGACTTTAACATATTCTAAATCAAAGCACACAGTAGCTAACTTGGTTAGGGTTCACACCCTGACCAGTTTTAGTACGAAGAGGATATCGCATTCTATACACAACATCTTGCAAAAATATTTATATATACATAAATTTAAGACATAAAGGAACAAATTTTATGCTTTAATCTTTTCCAGAATCAATTTATATGGATATAAAAATAGGGGTGCAAATCAGTGCCTATTAATTAACCTTAGTAACTCAAATCAACCTTATAGCAATAAGAATTGATTACTTACCAAGAAAAAACTTGCAAGGGATCAATTTACCTCAAAACTCAAGTGAAACAAGGATGAATTAAAGTCTGAAATGGAGAAAGTTGAAGAAGAAGTCGGGCTGAAGAAGAAGGCAGAAATGGGGAAGAAAGATGAAGATAAAGCCAACTTGTTTTTTGTCATTTTGTCATTTTCTGTTTTTCTCTTCTTCTCTTCTCTTTTCTCTTCTCATTTATCTTTTCTCTTCTCTTCTATTTTGCTTTTGTGTCATTTTCATTTTATTTTGTCTATATTATTATTATTATTATTTACATATATTTATAATTCCACTAATTCACACAATAATACAGTTTAATTATTTAGCCCGATTTAACTAAATTAACAATGTAAATGTTTATTAATCTTAATCTAATCATTTTTCTTACTTTAATTTAGTCACCTTATTCAATTCATTTCTAATACAAGTGCCAAATACTAGGACACATAACTAGTGCATGTCATAAACTTGTTCCTAAGAAAATACATATAAAATGCACGTGTTCAATTGAATTGTATGCAAGATGCTTATGTTCAATGAAATGCATGTGGGGAAGGTTGAGGATGTTACAATTCTCCTCTCCTTTTAAAAATTTCATCCTCGAAATTAATGCCTGAAAACAGGTGTGGATATTGCTTTTTCATATTTTCTTATGTTTTCCATATTGCCTCTTCTTGTAAATGGTTATGCCATAATACCTTAACCAAAGGTATTTCTCGATTACTTAGCTGTTTAGTCTTATATCCAATGATTTGCACTGATTCCTCAACATAACTCATGTCCTCTGCAATCTCAATGGCTTGATCTTTAAGTACATGTGTAGGATCTGACCTGTATCTTCTAAGCATGCTCACATGAAACACATTATGTATCTGAGCCATCTCGGGTGGTAAAGCCAACCTATAAGCCAATGAACCAATCTTCTCAAGAATTTCATAAGGCCCTATGTATCTTGGGCTCAATTTACCCTTCTTGCCAAATCGGATTATCCCTTTCCATGGAGATACACGAAGAAACACCTTTTCACCTAACTCGTATTCCATCTCCCTTCTATGCTGATCAGCGTAACTTTTCTGCCTATCTTGGGCTGCCTTTAGCTTGTTCTTGACAATCTTGATCTTATCCACTGTGTCTTGCACTATCTCTGGCCCTTCTAATGCACGTGCTCCTTCTTCATCCCAAATGATGGGGCTTCGACACTTTCTGCCATACAATGCCTCATATGGTGCCATCTGGATACTGCTATGATACTGTTTGTTGTAAGCAAATTCAATCAATGCTATATATTCATCCCAAGCACCTCTGAATTCAACAAAACATGCTCTGAGCATTTCTTCTAATGTCTGTATAGTCCTCTCTGATTGTCCGTCAGTTTGTGGGTGGAATGCAGTACTGAAGTTCAATTTTGTTCCCAATGCATCTTGTAAACTCACCCAAAATCGTGAAGTAAACCGTGGGTCTCTATTAGACACAATGGACACTAGAATGTCATGCAATCTGACTATCTCATTCACATATAATTTGGCCAAACTCTTAAGTGTACAGCCCCATCTGATAGGTAAAAAGTGTGTTGACTTGGTTAATCTGTCAATAATTACCCATACTGCATCATTTTTCCGTGGGGTTCTTGGCAATCCATAAACAAAATCCATCGTTATGCTTTCCCATTTCCATTCTGGCACTGGCAATGGATGTAACTTACTAATTGGTGCCTGATTTTCAATTTTAATCTGTTGACATGTCAAGCATTTGGAAACATATTCTACTATGTCTTTCTTCATTCTTGGCCACCATTAATGAGGCCTTAAACTGTGATACATCTTTATCATCCCTGGGTGCATTGCATACGGTGCATTGTGTGCCTCTTCCATTATTTCCTGACGCAAGTTCTCAGTGTCTGGAACACATATGTGTGACTTTAACATCAGTGTATCATTCTGAAAATGAAACTCTGTATTATTTCCCTGCCTTACCACATCAATTTTCTCACATAATTTAGGATCTTTGCTATGTGCTTCTTTAATTCTCTCCTTTAACATAGGTCTGACTTGAAGAGTAGCAATCAGTGATCCTCTATCATGCATATTTAATTCAACATTCATGGATCGTAATTGAATCAAATATGGAAAAGAGGATACTTGCAAGTGAGCTACACTACTACTACCCTTCCTACTCAATGCATTTGCTACCACATTGGCTTTCCCTGGATGGTATTCAATTGTACAGTCATAATCTTTCAATAGTTCTAACCATCGTCTTTGCCTCATGTTTAACTCCTTTTGTGTCAGCAAATAACCTAAGCTTTTATGGTCTGTGAAAATCTGAAATGTCTCACCATACAAATAATGCCTCCAAATCTTCAATGCAAATACAATTGCAGCCAATTCTAAATCATGCACTGGATATGAGATCTCATGTGGTCTCAGTTGCCTAGATGCATAAGCTATCACCTTACCATGTTGCATTAATACACATCCCAAGCCTTGATGAGAAGCATCACTATATACTGTAAACCCACTTGTACCTATAGGGATAGTTAACACTGGTGCTGAGGTTAGTCTGTGTTTTAGTTCATCGAAACTCCTCTGAAATTCTGGAGTCCACTTGAAAGGCATATTCTTTCTCAACAATTTAGTCAAAGGGCTAGCCATTAAGGAGAATCCATCAACAAATCTGCAATAGTATCCGGCTAAACCCAGAAAACTACGTATTTCTGAAATATTTTTAGGAGCTTCCCAATTTACCATGGCCTCAATTTTCTTTGGGTCAACCTCTATGCCCTTACACGACACCACATGTCCAAGAAATACCAAATGATCTAACCAGAATTCGCATTTACTCAATTTGGCATATAATTGTTTCTCCCTCAAAATTTGCAACACAATTTTTAAATGTTGTTCATGTTCTTCCCTGTTCTTTGAATACACCAATATGTCATCAATAAATACTATCACAAACCTATCCAGATATGGTTGGAACACATTATTCATTAACGCCATAAATGCAGCTGGAGCATTAGTCAACCCAAATGGCATTACTAAAAATTCATAATGTCCATACCTGGTTCGAAAGACAGTCTTTGGAACATCCGCTTCTGCTACCTTCAGCTGGTAATAGCCTGATTTCATATCAATCTTGGAGAATATTTGGGCTCCTTGCAACTGGTCAAACAAATCATCTATTCTAGGCAATGGATATTTGTTCTTCACCGTCATTTTGTTTAGTTGCCTATAATCGATGCACAATCTCATTGTTCCATCTTTCTTTTTAACAAATAATATTGGAGCTCCCCATGGTGATACACTAGGTCTAATATATCCTTTGTCAAGTAACTCCTGCAATTAGGCCTTCGGTTCTTTCAACTTAACTGGGGCCATTCTGTAGGGTGACCTTGATATTGGTGTTGTTCCTGGTACTAGTTCAATAGTGAATTCTATCTCTCTATCTTGTGGTAAACTAGGTAGATCATCTGGGAATACATCAGCAAATTCCCTTACCACTGGTATATTTTCAAGCAAGCTATCAGTGGTTCTAGTATCAGTCACATATGACAAATATGCTTCACATCCCCCTTTGATCATTCAAAATGCCTTTACAGTTGAAACTAGACATGTAGGCACAAGTTTTCTTTCACCTAGAAATACTACCCTTGGTTGGTTTGGTGATTCCAAAATTACTTCCTTAGTAAAGCAATTCACTATTGCATGATGTCTAGTTAACCAGTCCATTCCCAGTATCACATCATATTCATATATTGGCAATAAAATCATATCAGCTATTAACTCAGCTCTGTCAATGCATATCAGGCAATCACGACAGACATTATTCACAACTACCATTGTTCCCAATGGTGTACTCACATTTATGTCAATCCCCAAAGGCTCATGCATTTTATGCAGTTTAGATGCCATATGCAATGATATAAATGAATGAGTGGAGCCTGGGTCAATCAATGCATATGCTAACATATCATAAATGTAAATATTACCGGTAACTACTTCGGGAGCATCCACCGCCTCCTGTCTAGTCATAGCAAACATCCTGGCCTGAGTAGGGGGTCTAAAACTCTGACCTTCAGATCTGGTCACTCCTCTGCCCATCGTACTAGTCCTGCCCCTGCCTCTTCCTCTGCCCTGTGTCCTACTAGTAGGGTAGACCCTCGGTGCCTCAACTGTAGTCTCAGATACTCCTCTACCTCTGCTAGTCTCTGCTAGTTTGGCTCTATTTGGACAGTCTCTATACATGTGCTCCATCGATCCACAGAAATAACATGCTCCTATGAGCCTTCTACATTCGCCCGTATGCTGTCTACCACAATGACTACATGTGGGCCTCTGTTCAACATATTGGCTCTGCCCTCTGCCTGGGTAAGAGAAAGTCATGCCTCGACCTCTAGAACTGGAGTACCCACTTCTGTTATCAGACTGTGCAGACAAATATCTACCTCTTTTTCCTGACCTTCTACTAGACTCACCAAAGAACTCATGTGCTGCCCTTTTAATTTGTTGTTCCTCGGCTTCTTTCATTAACCGTTCAGCTCTGATTGCAGCAGCTCTGAGTCTGACATAATTATCAAGATTAGTAGTCATGATTCTATTTCTGATCTCATATTTGAGGCCCTCCTCAAACTTCTTGCATTTGTCTCGTTCAGTAGAGACCATGAAGGTGGCATAATGAGAAAGTTTATTAAACTGTACTTCATACTCAGCGACAAACATATTCCCCTGTTTCAGATTCAGGAATTCCTCCCTCTTCTCATCTTTATATGTTTCATGCATGTAATTATTCTGAAATTCCAGGAGGAAATCATTCCATGTCAACACCGGTGGTTGTGCATCACTGTCGGAGACTGTCTCCCACCATTCATAAGCATTTCATTGCAGCAAGGATACTGCATAATTGAATTTCTCATCTAGGGTACATCTCATCATATTCAGTACCCTCTGTGTCCTTTTTAGCCATGTCTCAACTTCTGCTGGGTCTGTTGTGCCATTGAAATCAGTTGCACCATGTTTCCTCAGCTTGTCATAATGTCTTTTCTTGTACATTTCAGGACCATATACTTATTGTTCTAGGTTTTCATGGGGTACCTCTGCATGAGATGACTGTGATGCATGTACTGGAGCTCTAGCTCCTAGTGCTGGTTGATATCTATGTAAATGAGTTGATGCCTCATGAGAATGCATTTCAGCCGACCTCTCCCTCCTTGATGAATTATGTCTTATGATGTCCCTAAAATAAATGAAATTATGTCACTACATAATGTTTTCATGCTTGTGTGGAATGCAAGGAGAGAGAGTGATAAGGCTCGGCCAATGACCTGTGCTCTATGTCTTCTATACACTACTCAAAATGAGCTATCACTTTTCTTTACCTGAAAAATGATGCAAATTGATGAGTTGCGGCTCAATGAGAATAATCATCCAATGAGCTCTAAAGTACCAAACAACTCATAGTAATAAATCACAAATCCAATATATAGCATATATTCCATTCCATTCATCAGTATCATATATGTATCAATAAATTTGAAACATATAATCATTACTCTTTATGTATGCAAATGCTTTGCTTATTTCATTTTGTTGTGCCTAAGTTAAACAGACATTGCCCCGGGTTTCCATGTGAACATTTACTAGCTAGCTTGATCATTTGTTTCATTTGCACATTTGTTGGGCCATAGGCCTCTTCTATTGCTTTACAATATCGATTAACTAGTCCCAATGCCTTTTTAGTCCATATGCATATGCACTTGTATTTAAGCATTCATCAACCATTGTATCTTACAACATATAATATACATATACCACATATATACCTCATATGCCACACATATACCTTGCATATACTCTACATATACCATGTATATACATCACAAATGTCAAACATATACTTCAAATATACCATAAGTATACCATTTATATGTACCACAATGTCACAAATTATCCATCATTACATTATCAAGGACCAATCATAACAATCATATGAATCACATAGCAAGCAACATTCATTTGCACTAAAGAATTCAATAGATAATTAGACTCACCGTTCTTCTTTGATTTCGACCCCTAACTTATTATCTATCCGCTCCTTGTGGGTCTCCAATATGTTGCGAGCCTAATATGAAAACATAATCGATTAACTCATGATTAGGGAGACTTAATGTGGCTTAAACAAATTAATATGCATTGTTCATGTCAATAGTTAAGATATTTCCTATAAGGCAGTGTGACCTTATGGGACTGTTCAGCCTATAACGTTTTTTATACTTCACCAATTAATCTGATTCTTGTTTCTAATTAAAACTAACATATAATTATAGAACATATTAAATTTTCAGACCAATTGGATCATTTTACAATATTTTGTGGAATTCCTAAGTGTGTTCTGTTTTCTGCCTTTAGGCAGTTTCAGGGTACTCATTTGGTTTCATCATAACTTATAATATATATGTCCTATTTTAATGAAAATTTACAGACACTTATATGGGTTCATATGACACATTTTTTTATGTTTACAACTTTTATCAATTATGTCTCTAAGGTTTTCACAATATAACAAACATTTTACTGGTCTAGAATAGAATTGGCTTCCAGACCAGTATTATTTCCGAAGGCCATAACTTAGTCTATACATAACCAATTAAGCTGAAATGAGTACCAAAATTTAGCTAAGACATAGACCTATAACCTTTCTATTTTTATACATTACATAATCTAGCCCTAACAAGCTCAAATTAGCTAAACCATTTACTGGATCTGCTCAGGGCACTCAGTAGGCAGTTCAAACCATGGACAGTCATGGTTCCATTTACCACCACTCAACATTTACAAGACCTATGAACCTGAAATTTGGTATACCGATACCAAAAACATATATCTACAACTCTTATGTTTTGAGATACTTCAAATAATGGCTTTAACATATTCTAAATCAAACCACATAGTAGCTAACTTGGTTAGGGTTCACACCCTGACCAGTTTTAGTATGAAGAGGATATCTCATTCTATACACAACATCTTACAAAATTATTTACATATCCATAAATTTAAGACATAAAGAAACAACTTTTGTGTTTTAATCTTTTCCATAATCAATTTCTATGGATATAAAAATAGGGGTGCAAAGCAGTGCCTATTAATGAACCTTAGCAACTCAAATCAACCTTATAACAATAAGAATTGATTACTTACCAAGAAAAAACTTGCAAGGGATCAATTTGCCTCAAAAATCAAGTGAAACAAGGATGAATTGAAGTCTGAAATGGAGAAAATTGAAGAAGAATTCGGGCTGGAGAAGAAGGCAGAAATGGGGAAGAAAGATGAAGATAAAGCCAACTTGTTTTTTGTCATTTTGTCTTTTTCTCTTTTTCTCTTCTTCTCTTCTCTTTTCTCTTCTCATTTCTCATTTCTCTTCTCTTCTATTTATCTTTTGTGCCATTTTTATTTTATTTTTTCTATATTATTATTATTATTATTTACATATATTTATAATTCCACTAATTCACACAATAATACAGCTTAATTATTTAGCCCGATTTAACTAAATTAACAATGTAAATGTTTACTAATCTTAATCTAATCATTTTTCTTACTTTAATTTTTTCACCTTATTCAATTCATTTCTAATATTTTGTTATCCTCATTTAGGTTATAATTACACAAGTGTGATTCGATACAAGTGCCAAATACTAGGACACATAATTAGTACGTGTCATAAACTTGTTCCTACGAAAATACATATGAAATGCACGTGTTCAATTGAATTGTATGCAAGATGCTTATGTTCAATGAAATGCATGTGGGGAGGTCAAGGATGTTACAATCACTACTATCATTGTTCAAAGAGTATGAGTGTAGTGATCTTACCTTATTCGAGACATGATCTTCGATAGCCATGAAACATAGGTTGACCTCTTCACCTTCATTATCATCTTTTTCACTTGAAGAGCTTTCGTCATCCCATGTGACTTTATGACCTTTCTCCCCATTGTCTCTTTGGTATTTGCTCTTATGCTTCTTGAGCCTTGGACATTCTGGTTTGATATGTCATTTCTTTCCACACTCATAACACTTTACCTCTTCCTTACTTCTATGTGTGTCATTAGAAGTTTGTTTGAGGTTTCTTTGCCTGAATTTTCTTTAGTTGCTCATTTTCTTCTCAATGATTCTTTTTAATCTTCTTGAAAGCATAACAATGTCCTCATTTTCATCATCACTCGTTTCTTCATCATCTTCACTTTCTTCTTGAGATTCTGAAGTAGAGGTTCTGATACCAATTGTTGCCCAGATATTAAACCAAAAAGGGGGGTTGAATTGGAGTTTCAAAAAAAATTAAACTATAAGGTGTGGAAATAAAAGATTAATTTTAGGAGGGATAGAGAGAATTTGACACAAGGATTTTTATAGAGGTTCGGGTGTTAAAAAACCCTACTCCTTCCCTAATTGCAATTGGGAGTTTTACTAACACACTAAGTGTTACAATGGAGTTTTACAAGCTCACTCCCAACTATGGTGTTTCTCACAATGGCTCACACCTAACCCAGAAAATAGACTATAATTAAAAAAGCTTGACCTTGTGGGAGGCTCCGTATTTATTTATTTAAATATTTTTTTATAAAGGAGGTTGTTTCTACTTACTATAGGTGGGGTTGGGTCTCGAACTCGAGACCTTTTAACAGGGGTAAAGCCCCATATGACACTAGGTTAGGAGTCCTTGGACCACATTTAATGTTTAAGTGATATAATAAAGACTTATAATTATACTTATCTAACTTCAAAAAGTTTTAAGTATTCTCTATACTCACACAATTCTAATTCTAATAAATTGAGCATAAATTTTTATAATTAGTTGTCAAAATAATAGAATTGATATTTACTTGGATTTCATCTCACTTTTCTTTAGGTAAAAACATAGAAGTACTTTTATAATATGCATGTTTTGTCATGCTATGACATGCATTAAAAAATATATGCAGTCATTTTTTAGTGTTTGATGCCCATAAAATGTAATTTGGCTGCTTATGTGTGATGGGATATGCCTTCCAGAAGGCATCTTCTTTGTATATGCAAGGCTTGGATTATTCTTTCTCATGTGTTCTATGGTTTGAGTTTCATCTTTTATGATGAATATTTTATATTATAAGAAGTTAGAATCTTAATTATGACAGTAATTCCGAACCTAATCATCATAGTGTTAGGAGTTATTGGCCATTTCCAAATATTCATTGGAAGCTACAGTGTCTATGATTGAGCACTTTGTTTCAAACCCATTAGACAGTGTGCTTGGCTTGCAGTTGTGAAGTCTTAATTTGCTTTGCGTTCGTCAAATTTTTAGAAATTGTTTTCATGAAGTTCCCAAGAGTCTCAATGCCATTTTCAATAGGGAAGACTTGCTCAACGCAGAAAAGGATCTGTCTTAAGACAGAAGATTTGTTAGCTTCAAGTATTAATGATTTTCTATTCATATATAAGAATATATAAATATAGAGTTCAAATGAACAAAAGGCTAAAAAAATGCAAAATAAGAAGAGAATAACTTATTCCATTGAGTGGAGAGGAAAATAGTTTTGAATAGTATCATCATCATTCTTTTCCTATAATGTTTGCGGGAAGCGAAGAAAGGGATCTCAAAATGAATAAACTGCAAAAAGGAAGAGAGATCACCTCAAAGAAAGCAAGAAAGAGCAAAGAATTTAGCTTCAAGAATGAGTTCACAACGCATTTCAGACCTGTATATGAAACTATGAAGAACTGAAGTTAGAAGTTAGCTTCTTGTGACTTACAACTGTACGTTGTTCTTCTGTTTTCTCACGGTTAATAATAAATAGTTATTAATTTCTCAATATATTGTTAGGTGCAGAAATTATTGAAAATTTTGGTGTGGGTCCCACCACATATAAAATAAAATAAAAAGTCAAAAGTTATGGTAATTCAATTTCAAATTGAATTCCTTCAGCCAATATTTTTGACTTTTTTTATATGTGTTCATACTGAATATTTTTCCTACAAATAGACAGATATCATTTCATTTGAATTATAACAAATCTCAATTCATTTGAGAGAATTTGAGAGAGAGTTAGACTTTTGAAATATTTCCAAAAATTAAGGAGTGACAAAAATAGTGAGAAAAATATTTTGGGGTGTTTTTGGAAAACACTTGTGTGCCACTATTTTTGGGTTTATCTTAAAGTTATTCTATTACCTCTAGCCTGTGTCTAGGGAAGGCTCTCCTCTTGTACCCATTAATTTTTATTAGTGGAAGAAAAATATTCGGAGTGTTGTCCGTGGACGTAGCCAAAATTAAAAGGTGAACCACGTTAAATTGTCAGTGTTATTTTTTTTGCTGATTATTTTATTTTACATTTATTTGTATTATTTTATTCGCTGTGCCCAACAAGTGGTATCAGAGCCTGGTTGTCAGTCTTATAAAATTCTTAGTATGCTCTGTGGTTGCAGTGTCAACTGATCTTTCACATCAGAAAAGATTTTATTAGTTTACTGTCAGCTGAAGAAGTCTCATTTTGTTTTAAAATGGAGACAAAGGGCACCAAAATGATCAGCTTAAATGGCATAAATTACCACATATGGAGAAGCAAAATGAAGGATCTCCTATTTGTGATGAAAATGCATCTTCCGGTGTTTACTACAACTAAACCCGAAGGCAAGACAGATGAGGAGTGAGAGTTTGAGCACGAGCAAGTATGCGGTTACATCCGACAATTTGTCGAAGACAACGTGTACAACCACACCTGTAACGAGACTCATGCTCGGACGCTGTGGAACAAGCTTGAACAGCTTTACGCGTCAAAGACATGTAACAATAAATTGTTTTATTTAACAAAGTTGACGCAGTCGAAATACAAGGAAGGAACTTCCATAGCAGATCCTCTGAATGAGACGTAAGGGATCATGGACCAGCTATTCAGAATGAGCATAAAGCTGGATGATGAAGTATTTGCTCTGCTAGTATTAGGCTCTCTGCCAGAGTCATGGGAGACTTTGAAGATTTCAATAACCAACACTGCACCTAACGGTGTAGTCAATATGGAGTCTGTAAAAAGCAGTATCCTGAATGAAGAAATGAGAAGGAGATCACAAAACTCATCTTCTTCATCACAATCAGATGTTCTGGTTACTGACTACAGATGAACGAGTCAGTCTAGACAACAAATGTCTAGAGAAAAGAGCAGAGGCAAATCAAACAAATATGGCAATATTGAATGCCATTACCACAAAAAGAAGGGTCATATCATGAAATACTGTCGAAAGTTCAAAAAGGACCAGAAATGCAAGGAAGTAAAACGAGATGACAGCAGTGATGATGACATAACAAATACCATGAACGAATTCAATATTGTTTGTGATGATACTATCAATTTCACATCCCATGAGACCAGTTGGGTAATTGATAGTGGCGTTACCATTCATGCCACGTCTCAGAAGAAATTTTTCTCATCTTATACAGCAGGAGATTTTAGCACTGTGAAGATGGAAAATGATAATTTGTCAAAATTTGTTGGCATAGGAGATGTTTGTCTGGAGATTGTGAATGGTACCAGATTAGTCCTGAGAGATGTCAGACATATTCCAGATATTCGTCTGAATTTGATCTCTGCAGGAAAACTCGATGATGCAGGTTTCTGCAGTACCTTTTCAAATAACCAATGGAAGCTCACCAAAGGTTCCATGGTGGTGGCTAGAGGCACAAGGCATGCTACCTTGTATGTGATGCATGCAAAGCTCTCTAATGACACTGTGAGTGCTATGGAGAAAGACAGTGCTATTGAATTATGGCACAGACGACTCGACCATATGAGTGAGAAAGGGATGACTACCCTTGTCAAAAGGAAGATGTTGCCTGGAATGGATGAAGTACATTTGGAGAAATGTGCTGACTGTTTAGCAGGAAAGCAAAACATAGTTGCTTTCAAGAGTTCCCCTCCTTCCAGAATGAAGAATGTGTTAGATTTGATCCATTCAGATTTATATGGGCCAATGTCAAAGTCACTGGGTGGTGCTCAATATTTTGTGACTTTCATTGATGACCATTCGAGGAAGACATGGGTGTATACTTTAAAGACAAAAGATCAGGTGCTAAATGTCTTTAAAGAATTTCATACCTCAGTTGAGAGACAGACTGGGAAGAAGTTAAAATGCATCCGGACAGACATCGGTGGAGAATACATTGGACCGTTTGATGCCTACTGCAAAGAACATGATATTCGGCATCAGACAAGGCCTCCAAAAACACCACAGTTGAATGGCCTAGCTGAGAAGATGAATAGAACTTTGATGGAGAGAGTCAGATGTTTGCTCTCACATGCAAAGTTATCTAAAACATTTTGGGGTGAAGCTTTACTCACGGCTATGTACGTATTAAATCTTTCACCTTGTATCCCTCTAAAGCTAGATGTTCCAGAGAAAGCGTGGTCAGGAAAGGATGTTTCCTATGATCATCTGCGGGTATTTGGTTGCAAAGCCTTTGTACATATTCCAAAAGATGAGAGGTCAAAACTCGATGTCAAAACACGACAGTGTGTTTTTATTGGCTTTGGCAAAGATCAGTTTGGCTACATATTTTATGATCCAGTAGAAAAGAAACTTGTCAGAAGCCGTGATGTTGTTTTCGTTGAGAAGGAGACCATTGAAGATATTATCAGGACAAAGAAAGGTGTTCCTGATTCCAATGGTGACTCAACAGATTTAGAATTGATTCCTCCAATACCGGTGCCAATACAAGTTGGGGATGGAGATCGTGTTGATCTGCTTGAAGAAAATAATGCTCCCATCGATAATCCAGAAGATGATGCTGAAGATGATGATGTTCATCATCAACCATCACTTGTGCACTCCCCAGTTCCTGTGAGAAGGAGCAATAAAGCAAGACAACCGTCTTCGAGATATCCAGAAAATGAGTATGCGTTACTCACTGATGGGGGAGAACCAGAAAGCTTTGAAGAAGCAATGACTGATGAGAACAAACAGAAATGGATTGAAGCCATGCAAGATGAAATGAAATCCTTGCATGAGAACAATACTTTTGAACTGGTGAAGCTGCCAAAAGGCAAGGGAGCTTTGAAAAATAAATGGGTGTTCAAAATCAAGCATGAAGAGAATAGTTCCCATCAGAGATTCAAAGCCAGATTGGTCGTCAAAGGATTCAGTCAAAGAAAAGGAATTGACTTTGATGAAATTTTCTCACCAGTTGTGAAAATGACATCCATTCGTACAATGTTGGGGTTAGCAGCAAGTCTTAACCTAGAGGTTGAGCAAATGGATGTCAAAACTGTCTTCCTACATGGTGATTTGGAAGAAGAGATATACATGGAGCAACCAGAGGGTTTCAAACATAAGGGAAAAGAGGAATATGTTTGCAAATTGAAGAAAAGCCTCTACGGCTTGAAGCAAGCACCAAGACAATGGTACAAGAAGTTTGAGTCTGTTATGGGGGAGCAAGGATACCATAAGACTACTTCAGACCATTGTGTTTTTGTACAGAAATTCTCTGATGAAGATTTCATCATTCTTCTGCTTTATGTGGATGATATGTTGATTGTTGGTCGGAATGTTTCCAGAATTAACAACTTCAAAAAGCAGTTGAGCAAGTCTTTTGCTATGAAAGACTTGGGGCCAACAAAGCAAATTCTTGGCATGAAGATTATCAGAAATAGAAATGCCAAGAAATTATGGCTGTCACAGGAGAAGTACATTGAGAAAGTATTTCAGAGATTTCAAATGGACCAAGCTAAAATGGTTAGTTGTCCTCTTGCTAATCACTTTAAGCTGAGTTCTAGATAGAGCCCCTCTATAGACGAAGAGAAGGATGAGATGGACAAGATTTATATGCTTCAGCAGTTAGAAGTTTGATGTATGTCATGGTGTGCACATGACCTGATATCGCTCATGCAGTTGGAGTAGTGAGCAGATTCCTTTCAAATCCTGGAAAGGAACATTGGACTGCAGTAAAGTGGATTTTCAGGTATCTTCGAGGTACTTCAAAAATATGTTTATGTTTTGGAAATACCAAACCTGTGCTGGTTGGATACACAGATACAGATATGGCTGGCGATGTTGACTCTAGAAAGTCAACATCAGGTTACCTGATCACTTTTGCAGGGGGAGCTGTGTCATGACAATCAAAGTTACAGAAGTGCGTTGCACTATCTACAACTGAAGCAGAGTTTATTGCAGCAACAGAAGCATGTAAAGAGTTGTTGTGGATGAAGAAGTTCTTGAAAGAACTTGGATTGCAGCAAGACATATATCAATTATTTTGTGATAGTCAGAGTGCTATCCATCTTGGAAAGAATACCTCCATTCACTCAAGATCAAAGCATATTGATGTGAGATATCACTGGATCAGAGATGTGATAGAGAAGAAGCTACTACAGCTTGAGAAGATCCATACAAAAGAAAATGGATCAGACATGTTAACGAAAATTCTACCAATATCATATTTTGAATATTGTCGATTAGCTGCTGGAATGGTGGAGCCTCCACATTGTCGGAAGAGGGAGATTTGTTAGACGCCGAAATTATTGAAAATTTTGGTGTTGGTCCCTCCACATGTGGGTTCCACCACATATAAAATAAAATAAAAAGTCGAAAGTTGTGGTAATTCAATTTCAAATTGAATTCCTTCAGCCAATATTTTTGACTTTTTTGATATGTGTTCACACTGAATATTTTTCCTATAAATAGGCATATATCCTTTCATTTGAATTACAACAATATCAATTCATTTGAGAGAATTTGAGAGAGAGTCAGACTTTTGGAATATTTTCAAAAATTAGGGAGTGACAAAAATAGTGAGAAAAATATTTTATGGTGTTTTTGGAAAACACTAGTGTGCCACTATTTTTGGGTTTATCTCAAAGTTATTGTATTACCTCTAGCCTGTGTCTAGGGAAGACTCTCCTCTTGTACCCATTAATTTTTATTAGTGGAAGAAAAATATTCGGAGTGTTGTCCGTGGACGTAACCCAAATTAAAAGGTGAACCACGTTAAATTGTCAGTATTATTTTTTTTGCTGATTATTTTATTTCACATTTATTTGTGTTATTTTATTCACTGTGCCCAATATATATTTGGTTAAGATTAATTTGGATTGAAATTTAATCTCATTGCTTACTTGAACTGAGGTATCCTTATTTTTAAGTATCCTAATATTCTAAGCAAATACTGCTCATCCCAACCTGGTTTCCCCCCTCTCTGCATAAAAGAATGTTATTGTTGTTCAGGTTGAGTCTTGTGAGCCACGAAATGGTACATCAGATGTAGCATTTTATCATGAATGAGTAGGTCACTTAGTCTTGGCTGATTATATGAGGGAATATCATTGCATGATTCCATTTTGTCTATGTCAATCAAGTCATGGGATATTGGACAAAGATGTACCTCAAAAAGATTCTAGAAATTGTTAATGAAGCAAGTATGATATTTACCACATCTAGTGAAAAATGCAATTACATCTACCACTAGTAAGCTATGTGCTGGGTCAGACCGTTTTTTGTTGATTATACAGCTTTACTATAAAGCCAAGATGCGAACGAACATCAATTTTCGTTTGTTGATTTACCGTCATGCCCATGTCAGTATTCTCAGAGGTTCAATTATGATTCTGAGAGTGACGTGTCCATGTTAAGTTTACTTTAACCACTTGAAAATAAAATGAAAGACAAGCTAGGTGATTTACAATTGTAAGAGCCAAGAACCAATACAGACATTAGACTGTTTGGTTTAAACTCTGCATCATTCAGCTGATTTGATTCTTCTTTTTCTAATCGCTCCACTTGATAAAAAATTGAAACTTTAATGCTTGACAACTTGTGAGCCATTTAATTTGAAGTTAGAATATGGCTGCTCATGCGGTCTGGTGGAAGATCATTTTCTAACTTTTCGTTGTCTTGAAGAGTCTATTTATTCTTGATGCCCTTATCCAGTATGGTGACATTTCAATCAGGATAGAATTGCTTGTATTTCACCTCTAAAAGAAAAGTCTGTTTGTTGTCTTCATTTATGTGTTTTACTTTATCTGTACAGGAATCTAACCGCAGCCATAGCACTTCGTGCATAGTACTGAATATCCTTGAATTAGCTTCAATCCTATCCTGCACAGAGGTACCCCTGCAACTGAACCGGTAACGCAGCTGCAACCTTGCCAATAGCTCTGTTTTAAGATGCTGGGAAATCTTGTATGAAATGGGCCTGCACGAGAAACATGTAGCATTTTTGCTTATATTGTAAGATCGTGTGTTCATTTTTTGCAATTTTAGATTTGCATTAACTTGTGTACAGTAATTTGCTAGAATTATGAGGCTTTAATAGAACGGCTTAGTGCGTATTCTTTTCTCTTTATGAATCCTGCAATCACTTACTCATATAACGTGTGTATATAGAAATAAGTAGGTCAGTGACATATTGCTGCCATCATTTTCTGCGCATATACAAACCTAAAATTGCAATAATTAATCTGATTAATATTTAGTGGGATGGTGACTGGTTCCTTTTGTTTCTCTTTTCTTGATGCCTGAGGCCATATTCTTCTCATCTTCTTTGCTTGCTTTTGGATATGTGAGATCTCCTTTAATGGGCCCTTTTTAAAGAATAATAATTGATGAGGCACCTTTACTTTTGATTCACCGGACCTTCTCCTACTGATCTAAAAAAATACCGGGGCCGGTGGGCATAATCCTAGAATCTCCTTTACCTGTTATGGAATATATTAAAGCAAGAAAGGAGCCTTCAAGTACAGCAGCTGCTTAAAGAGAAAGGTACTTCAATTACTCTTCCTTCTTTTCTTGTTTTTCAAACATTCGGGCCACATGCCATGAAGACCTGTTAATAATTTTTATTCCTTTCTTTCAATATGTAACTATGAGCTTGCCACTAAGGAATTGTAGTTTTAGGACCAAAGCTGATGCTTGCTTATGAAGAACTTGCTGTTAAACTGAACCTACTACTAGTTGGGTCTACTCAATTAGTCTTTTAGTTAAAGTTTTTATCTGAGAAAATGGTGATTCCACAGAACTTTTCGCTCTATTTTGACTGTCATGTATCCAACTTGCAGTTGATAAAAATTGGAGGTAGAGTCCACTGATTGAAATCTTTCATTACTAATAATATATTGTAGGCTATGTTAAAAGACTTTCACGCAGATTTCCTCTATTTTCTTTGTTATTTAAGTAGGACTCTTATTATTCCAATTTGTCTGTTTAAAATGTTACTTAGTATCTAATCTTCTCCACTTTTGAATATTGGGACAGGGCATGCATCAGACCAAATAAATGTATGGCACTGAGACGGCAATTATTTGGGGGATCAATCATTGGATTTTGATTCCATTTGATCAAAATTCTTGACCGAAACCCGAGAAATCTGAAGATCGATCTGATTCAACTGACTTTTACGATTTGTTGTTGGCCATTTTGGCTTCCCTTTTTCTTTTTCATCTTTTTTTTACTGGGTGAAAATTTTTTTCATTTTCGGCATGGAGATGGATTACAGAGTTAAAGCTAACATTTCCTTTGGAATATATAGGGAGTTGATTTCTTTCACACACACACACACTATAAAAACTGTGCAGCCAGAAATATGTGGACTTTTTGTCATTTCATTATGTATACACTATACAGTTCTCTGCTTCTCACACACAAAAATGCACAAATACATACATATATACATATAACCAATCTTATTACTTACTGTTACCAACTACTTAAAAGATTTTACCCTTCATTGTGGTTAAAAAGCTCAAATTCTCAAACCTCGATTGGACTTGAAAGATCGTTGATTTATCTCTTAAATAGTAGTTGTGTAGCTTTGTATCCCAACCACCATAAGTTGCTGGTTCAGATTCAGCTGTTTCTGTTTTTACAACATGAAAATGTAAATTTAGCTTGTTATGTACTTAAAACTTACCATAAATATATAATCAGAATATTGTGCAAAAGCAAGTTCGATTATTATTCATGATAATGAAAAAGAAAAGGGAAATTAGAATTGAAAAAAGTCCTTAAAAGTGTATCAAAGGGTGGAGGGTGGATGGGATGATTAACTAAGCAAGAAATTCACTTTGATTTTCATCAGATTCCATTACATATATTTGATAGAAGATAGAGTTAAAAGGGCACGATTTTCATTAGTGATTGATGTTACATGTTGGTGGCATTAGTGCGCGTATATTAAGCTGTATCATGAGATAGGGCCAATTGACAGTCTGTGTTTGAATTTGGAAGCCTGCTGTGAGTGGATAATCTTACACATATGTCTCTCTTTTTTTTTTTGTTCAATTTCCAGAAAAGAATTTGTGTATATAGACTAATTCTTTTATAATAAATTAAGAGCAAGTTTGGGTCCTAAAATCTAAGGTTAGATTCTTTGATTCCTCTATCCCTGCAAAGAACAAAAAGAATCTGCCAATCACACGCCACACCCTGCTCAAAAAGAAAATAGAAAAAGAAAGAATTTTGTATTTTTCTTTTCTTTTTTTTTTTCAAGAAAGAAAGAAAATTCCTATTTGGTTTTCCCTTTCAATCACCAAAGAAAAATATCCATTAAAGAATTTCCCATCAAACTTATAAAATATTTATTATTATCTACTTATTTATTATTTTTTAATTTATTAGACTGCAAAAACAAAAAGTTTTTCATTATTTATTTGTATGGAAAGCTTTCTCATATATAGTGTTAGGAAAGTTGCACCCATTACTCATCATGGTGGGGCAAACCTAACTCGGAAGGGAATCAAGGAAAGGGAGAGAGGGAGAGAGGGAGAGAGGGAGGTGGGAAAACAGCAAGATAAAAACAAACCATACACTTTTCCTCTTTTCTCTCTCTTTGAGAAGCTCAAAATTGAACTTGTGTTTTGCTTTTTCAGTTTTTGCTGCATCATAGATTCTTTCTCACCCCTCTCTTTTCAAGTCAAAGAAGAAAGAAGAAAAATTTAAAAACAAAACAAAAGTGAGTATGAAATTGGAGTTGTAAGAAAGGAAGAGTCACACAGCTCATTGGCATATATTCTCCAACATAACCCCACTTATGTTTCCAGATATGAAGTGAGAACATAGGACACCCCAACTACTCAAAAAAATTTATAAAGAAATAGCATTCACTTATTGAACCATAGCCTTTAAATCAAAAAAGAAACAAAAGATCTTTCATTAGTCATTACCCATAATTTTTATGTTTCTGTCTTCTATTGGTTTTTCATCCTCAAAACTGAAAAAACAAAAATGGGTAGTTTTCAAAATTTGCAAAATAAAAACATGAACTTGGTTTTGTCCACTGATCCTAAGCCTAGGCTTAAATGGACTCCAGAGCTACATCTGAGGTTTGTTGAAGCAGTTAACCAACTTGGAGGTGCAGACAGTTAAGTATCTATTTATGTACTTAAATCACCTTAATCATTTTCTTTTCAAAATAGCAAAAAAATTGTAATATTTTCCATGATTTTGTATTTGGCAGAAGCAACACCAAAGAGTCTGATGAGGGTGATGGGTATTCCTGGGCTTACTTTGTACCATCTAAAGAGCCATTTACAGGCATTTTCTCTACGCAATAATTGGATCATTCTTTTTTGCTTTTACCATTATAGAGATGCAAAATTTTGATTCTTCTTCTTCTTCTTCTTGTTGCAGAAGTTCAGGCTGGGTAAGAGCCTGCCATCACAGTCACAATCACAGTCACAGTCACAGTCACAGTCACAGGCCAGCATTGAGACTAAGCAAGAAGGTGAGTTGAACCATATTTAGAAGCTACAGGAATTAGTTTCTTACTCATTTATATTCTTATATTTGACTTTAAGGTGTTCATTTATAGTTCTGTTGGATGCAGATTTCAAAGAGATTCAGAGTAGTAATTGCGATTTAGGGGAAGGAATCGCTGAGGGAATCAACAATCCAGTTAACGAGTAATAGTTGCAAAAAAATTCTTTATATTCTATTGGATTGATATTTGATCATAGAAGATAAGTTCTTATAATGGTTTTTAATTGTGTGTTGATCAAAAGCTTTCAAATTGCTCAAGCTCTTCAAATGCAAATGGAAGTGCAGAGAAAACTGCATGAACAGATTGAGGTAGCATCAACAATATCTCTATTTTCTTCTGCTCATCTATGTTATCCATACCAGTAAAATCACCAATAATCAATTTCAGGTGCAGAGACATCTACAGCTTAGAATTGAAGCTCAAGGAAAATACTTGCAGTCAGTATTAAAAAAGGCACAGGAAACACTTTCTGGGTGTAATTCTTCTTCTGTGGGAATAGAACTTGCAAAAGCTGAACTCTCACGATTAGTCTCAATGGTTAACAATGGATGTTCGAGCCCTTCAATCTCAGAATTAACAGAACTTGGAATTTCAAGCTTAGAAGACACGGAGAGGAGATCAATACAAAGAGGCACGGTATGTTCAGTGGAAAGCTCCTTGACATCATCTGAAAGCTCTGGAAGAAAGAAAGATATGCAACAAAAGAATGAGACAGGTGATACAAATAAGTCCAGTACTGCTTCTATTGAGCTTCCTTTAATGTACATTCACCCTCAAACCGATCAAGCAAAGAAAAGAAATGGCAGCACAAAGACCGTTGGAATCTGTGTGGAGCAGCCGCCTGCAAAAAGATCAAAAAGTGGTCACCAATTGAAAATATTTGACCTCAATAGGCAATATCAACATGAGTTTGAATCGGGCTCTAAAGCAATAGATTTGAATTGCAAGGGAAATTGAGCAAAGAATTGGGGATGCTGGAAGTTTTACAGGAAGGATTTTAGTCATATAATAGTCTATAAAGCAGCAAAGTTTATTGTTAGTAAAAATCTTTGTTTATAAATTATATGTATATTGGCATATGTATGGACCCCCTGCAGGCTGCAACTTTCAAAGTATATCCATATCCAAAAATGTTATGATATATATTACGTGGATTCATCTATATGCTTGTGGTAGTTGCATGTTTTATGTTTGAAATGCCTAATTCTACCAAGGAAAA
This sequence comes from Triadica sebifera, assembly GCA_023653625.1. Classification (NCBI taxonomy): domain Eukaryota; kingdom Viridiplantae; phylum Streptophyta; class Magnoliopsida; order Malpighiales; family Euphorbiaceae; genus Triadica; species Triadica sebifera. The sequence continues at coordinate 23,225,333 of CM042900.1, forward strand.
TGCTTATAGTGGACATAGATTTACAAATGTTACTGAAGAAAATACGGATTCATTTTTGGCCGATTTAGGAATATTTTACTGGTAAAATTTCCATGTGATTTATGCTTCCCATTTTATTGGAATCCTCGAGGGGTCATCTCACAAGTTCAATCTTGTAAATTACATGTTTACAACAATTTCATCAGCCATTCTACAGTCGATTATTCTAGTATTAGATAATTACATGGGACTTCTGCCAACTTTGCCATAACATCCTCCCATTCTCTCAAGCGTGCGTACGTATGCATACACATAAAGAAAGAAAAGGAGGTATAAAGAAAAGGAATGTAAACTTAAGAAAATATTTAAGTCAAAAGAAGCAGAAGTAGAATGCTGGAGGAAGAAATCATCATAGCAGCAAATCATTAAGCACCCAACAAAGAGTGAATCATTAGTTAAACCAGGCGTGAGGCTAAATATATTAGTTTTTAAGGAACTTCGATCAATTTTGGTAGCTAGGCCTGCAAGCTCAATTATTAAAGAGAATATAATGCTCAATATATACAGCCAACCCTTTTATTATCTTAAGCAATCCTTTTGGACAGAAATTGGAAATGCAAGAGATGGATAACTCACTAATCATTCCCCGTCATTGGGTTCTTGCAGCTTTTCTTTTTATACTCGTCAACATGTCTAGATCTTCTCCCCTGATTCAAGGTACTGCTGTTTGGCTGTTGCATATATAGAACCTGAAGTATTGATTCTAATAGCTTGTATCTTGTTATCTCAATTGTAGGAAAAAGCTTTCCTCACATTACTTCAGATGTGAATGAGATCTCAGGCAAGTCCTTTGATTACATTGTTGTTGGGGGAGGCACCGCAGGCTGTCCCCTAGCAGCAACCCTTTCGGAGAGATACTCTGTGCTCCTAATAGAACGAGGAGGCTCGCCTTATGGAAATCCCTTGATATCACATAAGATGTACTACGGTTTTTCATTACTCCAAACTGATGAATTTTCATCGGTGGCTCAAAGTTTCAATTCCAAGGATGGAGTTAAGAGCCATAGAGGACGAGTGCTGGGAGGATCGTCAACCATAAACGGAGGCTTCTATAGCCGAGCAAGTGATGATTTTGTTAAAAAAGTTGGGTGGGATGAAGAGCTGGTGAAGGAAGCTTATGAATGGGTGGAATCAAAAATTGTTTTCAAACCTGACCTAACCATGTGGCAATCTGTTGTTGAATTTGGTCTCCTTGAAGCAGGGTTTCTTCCTTATAATGGGTTCAGCTGGGAAAATGTTGAGGGAACAAAGATTGGCGGGACAACATTCGATGAATTTGGAATAAGGCATACCGCAGCTGATCTTCTGGGGGCAGGAAACCCAGACAATATCACTGTTCTTTTGACGGCAACTGTGAAGAACATCATATTCCATAACAATGGTAAGTAGATATTATAATCAGATAGTGTTAAGTGTTCAGTAGTACTCATTGAGCTCTCACTGATTCATATTTAATAAGATAATCAATCTCTTGATGCTCATGTCTCTTCACATCATGCAGGTAAAGGGAACGAGACGATAGCTCTAGGCATTAGGTTCATAAAGAGCGATGGCAGCACCGGCCAGATATATGAAGCTTACCTCAACCAACCAGAGAATGCAAGTTCTTGGGGAGATGTTATTTTGTCAGCAGGAGCATTAGGCAGTCCCCAAATCCTAATGTTAAGTGGTATTGGACCAGAAAAGCATCTTAACAAATCCAGCATCCCACTTGTGTTGGAACTGAAAGGGGTTGGCCAAGAAATGAAAGATAGCCCTGCCATTTCCATGTTAGCCGATACAGAAGCAGAGTACCGGTTGCCAGATACGCCTCAAGTTGCAGGAATTTCAAAAGACTTCAAATTCATAGTAGAAGGTGGAATCCTGCCAATAAGCTTCAATGCTACAAGGATGCCAATTGCAGCCAAGCTAGCATTTCCACAATCTAAAGGGAGGCTGGAACTGTACAATACAGACCCAAGGCAAAACCCTTCAGTGCAATTCAACTATCTAGCAAAGGAAAAAGACTTAGATGAATGCGCAGAGATGGCTCAATTGCTTCAAAGGGTATCAAGATCTCAGTCTGTCCTTATGTTCCTAAGGACAGAACCCCAGAACAAATTGATATCCAGTCCTAATGAGCTGAGAGATTTCTGCAAAAAGAATGTAAGGACTTACTATCACTACCATGGTGGCTGCACAGTTGGATCAGTTGTTGACGGTGATTATAGAGTATATGGTATAAAAGGTTTGAGAGTAATAGATGGCTCAACATTCTTGGAATCCCCAGGTACTAACCCAATGGCAACCCTCTTGATGCTAGGCAGGTATCAAGGGATCAAGATTCTAAGAGAAACGCGGGATACTTCTGTGTTTAGCGGTCAAGAAATCCCCTAGCAAATTATATATGTACAGAAGAAATAATGTTAAATCTCTTTTCTTGGCAAGCACAGTTGTGGGAATCAATTCAACATAACCATCAATTCCTGAAATCTATTACTTGACTGTAAACTTTAGATAGATGTGATGTAATAATATATTCCTTTCATACTTGCTGAATGAATGTTTTTTTCTGTGGCTTTTTTTTTCCTCCGTACAAGAATTGAATGCATCATAATATCATATCATCCAAATAACAGAAATCCAGGACAGAATCTTATGTTCTTTATTCAGGGGCAACATTAAGGGGGGGAAATTACTTTATACACAAGCTAATTAAGAAAAAAAAACTTCTTACAAAAATTTCTCTAATTCTGCATTTCTTGATCAGGAGTTGGAGTTTCGGTATCATTATCAACATCATTAGAATCAGTTGAAGGAGTTTGATTTGAATTTTCATTTCTCCTATTCCTATTAAAAGAAAAACTAACCCAAATCTCTATTTCAATTCTCCTCCTCTCTCTCCCTTCTTCTTCATCTTCCTGATCTCACTTCTTGCCCAACTCTCCCTCATCAACAGGCATCTTATACCTACAAACAGGGCATGACCCATGGATCCCCAACCACTTCTCTATACAATCACCATGAAACCTCTGCTTACAAGGCATCTCTTTCACCACTCGACCCAGCTCCCATTCCTCTAAGCAGATGGTACACTCATCATCTTCATCTCCAATTTCACCAAGCTCCACACTAGGCATGGCCTCTACGGATGCTTTAGACGCGGAAGGCTGGTCGTTCTTCGCAGCAAACTCACTAAGAAGAGAATCCAAACTAGCTACCCCCTTCAATTACTACCATCCCTTGAGTGAAGGGTTGAGAAGAATGATCCTTTCATGTTGGGTATTCGTTCTTGAAGTTTCTCAATCTGGGTTTTCTGAGTTTGTGTTTTCTCTCTGGTGGGTAGTTGAGGAAGAGGTGAAACCTAAAAGAAAAGGCAAAAAGAAAGAGAGGTCTCTGTGCCTTAACGGCCTCTCAAAAGCAAAAGATAATTCAGGTGCTTGAGTGCCCGAGGCCATTACTAGTTTAATTAGATTCTTGAAGAAGAGCGGCGGAGATGAAAGAGCAATGAAAGATCAGAAATTAGATATTAACACAGAGACCAATGGAGGAGAAGAATATAAGAGGAGGCGAAGAGATTTAATCAGGGTAAGTCTTAATCCTACGGTTTATAGAGACCCTCTCCAGCCTTTCCGTACCTATTGGGACGGTTGGGGAGAAATACTTTTTGCATAATAGAAGACGCCGAATGGGAGTATGAGATTTTAGTGATTAATTGGTTAGGGCATGATGTGAGAGTTAATAAAGTATATAGGAGATGCTCAACGGAAGTTGCAGAGGTGAAAAGGCAGGACAAATAACACAAGTGAGCAGCAGAAATTTTGACAGTGAAAAGTCCGTTTGAAAAATAATAAGAATAAGGGAAAGAATGATATATCAAAGTCCATAATAGATAAAAATGAATGTGACTTTTATCTACAAAATGAACACTAGAAGAAAGCTTGTTATAAGTTGAAAAGTAAATTTGACAAATATAAAACTGTTGTAGATTTAAATGTAGTTGAATGTAAAAATTCAGATTTTTCATTAGCATTGATGTCAACAAGTAGTTCGACTGCTTGGATTGTAGCACCAACTCACACGACCAGACAAACCTCGTTGTACAGGTGGACGCCATATGACTAGATTTAAATTTATTTGTCAGAATTCAAACTTTTTAACTAAGTATGAATATCATCATATTATATACTATGCAAAATTTTAAACATTCATCCAGCATAAACTGTGTTAACACCATTCTTGTAGCTCGATCACATTCATAGTCATATCAAAACTATCCTAAGAATTTAAATATTTTATTATAAAAATTCATACTTAATGAAACATAACTCAATTATCTGTTTCTAATCCAAAATGTGCAGAAAACAAATAGAATGAATGAAATGATAACACAAACCCAACATGAGACATTCTGACTGGCTCTTTCTGCTCATCACTCAAGAGTCTACTAGCTCCAAACCTGCACGTAGAGAAACTAATATGCTAAGCTACTGAAAGTTTAGTGATACATATAATTATTTGAATTCTAACATGCATTTACATATAACATAGCATTGTGTGTTTGACTAGACCATCATATACATAACACATCTTGAATTACTTTATTCTTGCTAACTTGTCTATATTATACAATACTATCATAATATTCAAAACATGTAATATCAACATCCTCAGTCATACCATATATATATCGAAGTAAAACATCATGATCTAATTACATGTGTAGCATAATTATTATAAGTGAATCTATATCATATAGTCATACTGTATATCAATCATAGTCATACTGAATTTCATCATAATCTGAAATAACAAGCTTTAACATCATTCATATGATTACTAGTTTTCACAATCCTTTTTCTAGGATGTGACTGTATTCTGATTAACTGAATTATGTGTATCTTTGTGCCAATGCTTTGTCTTACAATTTTTGTATATTGTATTACCAAATTCCAGTTTTCTTAGCCCAATACTTTAGACCTGGACTACTCGGATGCGGGTTGTGAAACAAGAGTACTCTAACATGAGCTTAAGCCACCCTACACACTACTATATATGTCTGTATTGCTACCACTGAGCTTCTCAAATTAGGAGCGCTCTAACATGAGCTTAAGCCACTCTGATGAGCAATGACTGCATACATATCGGTACAATGACGCTCTGACACGAGCTTAAACCACTTTATCCCTAATCTGGATATGCTACCACTGAGCTTCTCAAATCAGGATGTATAAATATTCTACAGTATTGTAACTCCCACAATGACATGTCACCTATCCTAGCTAGTCCTCGAATAGAGAATGGGCATATTTATTCATTTTTTGGATAATTAATATCATTTATGTTATATTTCAAAATTCTACAATATCATTATGATATTCATAACACCTAGTGCATTCACAAGTTTCATAATCATAACATCATATTGCAATTAATCTTATTCGATCATGTCAAGTGTGTATTTATATCATACTCAATTTGTTTCATCCCATAAATCAATTTAATATTTTCTGGAAATATGGTATTTACGAGTGTGAAAACTTATATCACGGGATGTCTACCAGTGACTCAACCATGACTAGCTCTTGATCATTCACGGGCATGAACATTTATTCACGACATGAAATTCATACTTTCACAGATGTGAAGCTTGGCTTTACGGGCGTGAAGCTTGGCATCACGGGCATGATACATCATATAGAAATATAATTTCTATCCCTGTTTTCAACCATTTTCACACACAATCATGCATAATGCTAAAGCTAACACCATATTTAATCAACCATAAACATACATAACACCATATTTAAGCATTCAAACTAGGCTTCATGCCTTATTTATCAAATATCCCAACATCAATCATTAACACCTCAACATTATTGTGCATCATAATGTCTTACAGACCATTTAACTCAATTCTATTATATATCATATTAATATTTCTTGTCACTAACCACATTAGAATTCATAATTTACATTATAAACGCATTAAAATTGAATAAAAATGACTATATGTACACAACTTAATATTATAGCTCTAAAACTCATTTCTTTCTCATCTACTGCCTCTAGTGGGGTTCTCCATCGTTAGTCTCAGCCCCTAATATTAAATAGAGACCATAATTACATTTTTTATCTGCCATTTAACCTATTTATACCATAAATTATCAAAACCTTAACTTTTCATTGGTTTTTAAGCCTATAAACCTTACTTTCCCCTAAAACCAAATTAAATCAAATCAAAAGACAATGGTGACATGATTTCTTACCTATGTTTGCAAAAACAAATTGATTCAAGAGTCTAAAACGTGTTCTATAACTTTTTAAATTCCAATTTTGATAACTATGGTAAAACCCTTCCTTTTAATCCATTTGATTCTCTTTTATGGTGAGGATTTTGTGTTTAATCATCTAACAATGAAAAGGATTGATGGAGAAGGGTTTTCTAAGGTTTCAAAGTGTTAGTAGCTGAGGTATTGAGATTGTGTTTTTGTGAGTTTTCTGCCAAAATACAAAATTGTCATATATAAACTGCAATGTTTCACGGGTGTAAACTATAATGTCATAGGCGTGAACCATAGTATCACGGCCGTGAAGCTATTCAGCTTCAGAATATGAATTTCACGACATTCACAGTTGTGATTAACTCTATCGCGAGGGTGAACATTGGAAACTTCATTTTTTCCTATTATTTTCATTATATTAAGATTCCTACCATAACCACATATATACTTCCCATATAGGCCCTAACTTGTGGGCGTTACATTTCTCTTCCCTTTAAAGAATTTTGTCCACAAAATTACCTAATGCACTATTTTTGAAGATTGTGGATATTGGACTTTCAAACCTTTTCATTTTCCCATATAGACTCTTTTGTTGCATGATTTCTCCATAATACTTTGACTAAGGGTACTCATTCGTTCCTGAGTTTTTTGATTTCTCTAGCGAGAATTTGAACTGGTTCTTCCTCATACGTCAAATTCAATCTCACCTTATGTCCTCAACTGAAATAACATAAGAAGGATCGAATATGTATCTCTTCAACATCGAGATGTGGAACACATTATGGATCTTACTCAACTCTGATGGTAGGGCAAGCCTGTAAGCAATTGGTTCCACTCTCGCTAGTACCTCATAAGGCCTAATGAATCTCAAGCTCGATTTACCTTTCTTCCCGAATCTCAAAACCTTCTTCCATTGAGAGACTTTAAGGAAAACCTTGTCTCCCACTACATACTTGACTTTTTTTGTTTCTTAAGATCTTCATATGACTTCTGTCTATCAGAAGTTGCCTTCAATCTTTCCTGAATAACTTGTACCTTTTTCTCTGTCTCCTGTACCAAGTCCTGCCCTACTAGTCTTCTCTCACTAAGCTTTGTCCAATACAAGAGTGTTTGGAACTTCCTTCCATACAATGCCTCATAAAGAGTCATCTCTCTACTAGACTGATAACTGTTATTATAAGTAAATTCTATCAACGAAATATATTGATCCCAACTACCTTCAAATTCAATCACACAACTCCTCATTATATCCTCTAGAATATGTATGACCCTCTATAATTGCCCATCTGTTTGGGGGTGAAAAGTTATACTAAAACTGAACTTAGTGCCCAAAACTCTCTGCAGATTATCCCAAACTGATAAGTAAATTTGGGGTCCTTATCTGAAATAATGGAGATTGGCACTCTATGAAGTTGTACTATCCCATTGACATAAAGTTCTGCTAACCTAAGAAAAATCCTTCTTGATAGGGAAAAAGTGAGCTGATTTCATAAGCCTATCCACAATAACCCATATGACATCATATTTCCAAAGAGTTATTGGTAACCCTATCATGAAGGCCATAATAATCTGCTCTCATTTATTCTCGTACATTGATAGGTTGCAAGAGTCCTAATGGTACCTGATGTTATGCCTTGACCTGTTGATATGTCAGGCATCTAGTTGTATACTCTGTGATATCTCATTTCATACATGTTTACCAGTATTTACTCTTCAGGTCATTATACATCTTTATATTTCCAGGGTGTATAGTATACCTGGTCTCATATGCTTCTTCTAATATCTTTTGTCTCAGCTCAACAACATCGGGCAAGCATAAAGGCCCTGATAGTATATTCCTCCATCAGAATCAACTATATAATCTGATATCTCTCCCTTAGAGACCGACTCAGCTATCTCCACAAACCTACTATCCTATCTATATATGTCAATAATGTCTTGATTAAGTGTCAGCTGGATGTGCAACTCAGCCCTATCTTCCTACTCAATGCATCATCCACTACATTGGTCTTGCTTAAATGGTAATCAATAACACAATTATAATCTTTTATCAGCTCTAACCACCGCCTTTGTCTAAAATTGAGATCCCTTTGTGTAGAAAGGTATTTCAGACTCTTATAGTCTGTTTAGATGAAACATTTCTCCTCATAAAGATAGTGGCACCTATTGCCTACACAATGAACCAAAAAGGGGGTTGAATTGCTTAGTAACTAAAAATTGCTTAACTTGAAAATGTCGAATAACTTAAAATAGAGTAAGAAATGAGAGATATCACACACAAATTTTATAGAGGTTCGGGTATTAACAAACCCTACTTCTCTCCCCAATCTCAATTAGGTGTTTCACTAACACTCTAAGTATTACAATGGAGTTTTTCAAGCTCACTTCCAACTATGGTGTTTTTCTCAATGACTAACACCTAACCCAGAAATTCCCTTGTGTTTTTCAATGACTCACATAAAAGACCAATTTCTTGTATTTTATGGCTCACACAATAAACTCTTACAAATGTTTCACTCTTAACCCAAAATACCCAAACTCACTTTTAAGTAATTGGTTATAATGAAAACACTCACCAACCTACAATGCTCAGAAATTATGAGCAATGAGGTTTTTACAAAGAAAAGAGGTTTGTTGAGAAAAATAATTAATGTACAAGACTACAAAAAAAATTAATGATTCAAAGTAATTGTTGTTCTTCTTCTTGAGATTCATAAATGGCTTGCATTTATACCCCCTTTGTGAATTATAGCCATTTAGGTGCATTTAATGTGAAAATAGTCGTTGAACCAACTCTTAACTTTGCATCTGACATGTTTCTCTGTCTTCATTCACGGGTGTGAATATATGTGTCATGGTCGTAAATGTTCTTCCAAGTCGTGGTCCAAGTGATGACTCTGGCCTTGAAGCTAGCTGGAAGAATTGGAAATGTTTGATCATGGGCATGAATATTCTTCCAAGTCGTAGTCCAAGTGGTGACTATGGCCGTAAAGCTCTCTGGAAGTATTGACATGATTGATCACGAGCGTGAATACTATTTCATGGGTATGACTGTATGATCATTCATGGTTAGTATGATCCTTCATAATCGTGAACTTTGAATGGTGGAAAGTTGGCGCTCAACTATATTCACGAGCGTGACATAATTAGTCACGGGCGTGACTTTGCTATTTTTTTGATTTTAATCTTCAAAAGTTCTCTTTCAATATTGCTTCATATTCTAATCAAGATATATCATGTTTAATACACTTAGAACAATATATTATTGCTATTTTATTTGTTTTCATCAAAATAACGGAAATACCCCTCAAGGTTTAACAATCTTTCCCTTTTTAATGGTGACAAATAATCTAGCAATATGTGCTTTTGATTGGTCTCCCCTTCAAAATGTGCTTAAGATAAAATAAAAGAGTGTAAGATTTGAAAGAGATATAGCGAAAATATTTGTAAACTAATAAGGTATATGCAAATTATATATTGAGTATATATCATCAATTAACACATGTATTACCAAGTGTATTCAAAGAATATGTGAGATATATGTTAAGTATATAACTTTTAAGGTATATGCAAGGTATATCTTAAGTATATCTCATCAATTAACACATATATAACATGTGTATTCATAGTATATGTTAAGTATATCAAATAAAATAAGTTAACCTTGCAAAGCATATGTGAGGTATATCTTATGCATATTATCAATTAAAGAAAAGTTTACATATTTCATACCACGCATTGCATAATAATGTATAGATCACATATATTGCTAACCACACATTGCATATATTACTAGGTTCTCCCCCTTTTGTCATCAATAAAAAGAATTGAAATGTTAATAAGATGATTGTATTAAAATTAGAGGAGAAGAATTACATTAAAAAAACATAAAATAAAGTCCTATAACAGCAAAAATAAAGCTACTACATGAAAACTAGGACTCTAGTTAGGCTTCAAACCTGACAGACCATCCCTAAGGCGTGCAACCTCCACCTCAAGGCTGTCCATACGAGATTTTATGAAGTCTTTGAGGTTTTCCAACCTCTCATTGATGGAAACATGCATTATGTCAAGGCGAGGTGTTATAAGATCAGCAACCTACGCCAAGCTGGATGTGGTAGAGGCCGCTGATTGACCAACATCCTCAGTTACTGTCGGTGTTGATGTCTCTTCATAGGCTCACTTCTTTTGCTAGACAAACTAGAGACCAACTTTGAATGCATCAGAGTCATGGTTTTCCTAGTCAATTTCACCAGCTGGAGTGGTAAAATGGGAGTAAACATTATTTTCGTAAATAATGCGGACAACTGTTCCCATCTTTATAAAGAACTCGACATCGAGTCGATCTCGTGGATGAGCTGGAATAAGAGTGTAAATGTGCTCATCGAGATTTAGATACCCTAGCTCAATGGAAAGGAGATGATTTGCAAACCTTCGAGACAGAGCTACGGATAGTCCTTTTCGTGCCATTTCCAATAAGAAGAGCTCTAATTTTATGATTGCCCCGTTGTTATCTCCTCTAGCAAATATACTATAGGTGAGAAACCTATGTAAATACTTATGCATAGGAGACTAGAGGCGGGTGCTCTTTGTCTTATTCACATCCCAACTACACTCAGAGTCGAAATATGTCCAAGCTGGAGGAGCATAAAATTCAACTTCACTCTCGTTAAGGATGCCATTGGAAGGAAGCTTGAAAATAGTGCCAAACTCCACTGCTGTGAGAGTGTTAGGATGCTTATAGAGCAGGAATTTGATAGTGCCGGTGGAAGAGACTTGCAATGTACTAAGGAACTCGAGAGTTGGTTCCCTTAGCGTTGGCTGATAAATGTCCATGAATTTTTTGAGATGACTAGCTTGTAACTATTCAGTCATGCTTGTCTCAATACTAAGAGTCTTAATATAATTCCACTTGAACGATCTAGATGAGAGTAGGGGTCTTTTCTTGAGAATGGCATATCGCGGATGGCAATTGTCCGGAATGACCTTGAGAAGATAATCGGCATGGATTTTTGGAGCATGTGATTTCTTCCTTGTGCCTTTTGAAGAACCAGGTTCCATTTTGATAAAACTTTAATAAAGGATTGGAAAAGAAATTTTTTTGGAACAAAAGATTGAAAAACCCTTAAGAGAAGTTGTGATTCTTCAAAAGAGAGAGATGTTTGAAAGGGTTTTATAGATGGAAATGAATGTGATGAGGCAGGAATTTGTGAGAAATATTGAATGAGAGTGTTAAATGAGGGAATTTGTAGAGATAAAAATGAGAAAATGGTAGAAATTTCACTTTATAGTCGATAGATTCACAATCGTGAATACTCAATCACGGACGTGAATAATCGTGGTCACGGTTTGTTAAAGAGGCACTCTAGTTGTTAAAAAGAAGATGAATAGAGTCAAGGTCATGACATTAAATAGTCACGGGCGTGACCCAGGACTTGCACATGAGTGACATAAACTCGGTCGTGAAGAATTAGGCTTCACCACTTCTAACCGTGAGACAAGGTGTGAATCAAAGCGTTAACAGTTTTGTAATTATTTGCCATCTATTTTTACTGTCGTGAAGATATGTCATGAGCGTGGCTATTCACGGGAGTGACAAAAATAGTCACAGTCATGAAGAATTAGGCTTCACTACTTCTAACCATGAAGCAAGTTGTGAATCAAAGCGTGAAAGCTACTGGAGCTTTTTGCTATTAAGTTCACGGTTGTGAATATATGTCACTAGGTCTAAAACAACATTCAAGGTTAATCACCTCAAATCTTCAAAATATAAAATTAAGTCTAAAACAAGACTAGAAGATTTCTAAAGAAGTTTCTATGCCCTTAAACATATATTTCCATCATGTCAACCACTTCATATTATAAAATTAGTCAAGTAAAGAGCATCATATGAAGGAAATAACATTCAAGGTTAATGATTCATCATGCAATTGGTAAGAAAATAATTAAAACAAAGTTGATCCATCAAGTATACCAAGTTCTCTTCTTATGAAACAAAAACTTTCTTCATTAAGAGGTTTGGTAAGAATGTCTGCCAATTGATTGTTTCTATCAATAAATTCTAACACAACATCTCCATATTGAATATGATCTCTAAGAAAATGATGTCTAATGTCAATATGTTTACTTTTAGAGTGTTGAATGGAATTCTTAGATAGGTTGATGACACTTGTATTGTCACATTTGATGGGTATATGGTCCAAGCTATGATCATAATCCTTTAGTTGTTATCTTATCCATAGGATTTGAGTGCAACAACATCCTGCTGCCACATATTCCGCTTCAGCAGTAGATAAGACAACTAAAACTTATTTCTTGTTAAACCAAGAAACTAGGCATTCACCAATAAAGTGACAAGCGCCTGAAATACTCTTTCTATCCAAAAGACTACCGGTATAATCCACATCCGAATATCCTATGATATTGAAAGATGAATTTCTATGATATCATAAGCCTAGATGCAATATTCCATGTAAATATTTTAAAATTCTTTTTATAGCATTCAAATGTGATTCTTTAGGACAAGATTGAAATCTAGCACATAAGCATACACTATATATTATATCGGGCCTAGAGGCAGTAAGGTATAAAAGTGATATGATCATACCTTTATAGAGTTTTTCATTTATGCTCTTACCCTTCTCATCTTTGTCCAATTTTATTTATGTGCTCATTGGAGTCTTAGCATTTTTGCATCATTCCATTCCAAATTTCTTGATTAACTCTTTGGAGTACTTGGATTGGTTGATGAATATTCCCTTATTGCTTTGCTTGATTTGTAGACTAAGGAAGAACTTAAGTTCGCCCATCATGCTCATTTCAAATTCCCTAGTCATACACTTAGCAAATTCTTGACAAAGCAATTCATTAGTAGACCCAAATATGATATCATCAACATAAATTTGAACAATCAAAATGTCATGCTTATGCTTTTTAATTAGCGTGGGAGTTTCCTTTCACACAGATATAAAGAGGTAGCTGAAGTAATAAATAAAGCTAACGTTGTTCTGGTTCAGTAAAGTAGCTGACATTGAAAATCGTGGGTCACAACTTTTTGTATTTATATTTCTTTATTTTGGATTTATAAACTATATTTTATAGTTTTGTAATTAACCAAATGTTTTGTAAATATTATCTTATGTAAATAAAATGTATATTATCTCTTTTATATCATTGAGCTTTGAGTTTAAAAGAATAATAATAAAATAATATATGACTTTCTAGTATTTATTAAAATAATGATTTGAAAAAGTCAGTGTAGCACTCTCTTATTCAGGCACGTACTGCTAGAGTGAGGGCGTGTTACATACTACCATATATATATCAAAGTAAAACATACATATTAAATATCATGATCTAATTATATGTGTGGCATAATTATTATAAGTGAATTCATATCATATAGTCAAACTGTATATCAATCATAGTCATACAGAATTTCATCATAATCTGAAATAACAAGCTTTTAACATAATTCATATGATTACTGGTTTCCACAATCTTTTTTCCAAGATGCGACTGTATTCTATTTCATTGAATTATGTATTTCTTTGTGGTAATGCTTTGCCTTACAATTTTCATGTACTGTATTACCAAATTTCAATTTGTTTAGCCCAATACTCTAGACCCGGACTACTCGGATGCGGATTGTGAAATAGGAGCACTCTAACACAAGTTTAAGCCACCATGTTCATTACTACATCTGTCTTTATTGCTACCATCTCAAATTATGAGTGCTCTAACACAAGTTTAAGCCACCCTGATGAGTAATGATTGCATGCATATGGGTACAATGACACTCTGACATGAGCTTAAGCTACCTTGTCCCTAATCCAGATATGCTACCACTGATCTTCTCAAATTAAGAGTGCTCTAACACGAGCTTAAGTCATCCTGATGAGCAATATAATAATTGCATGGTTAAATATTCTACAGTACCGTAACCCTCTCGATGACATGTCACTTATCCTAGCTAGTCCTTGAATAAAGAATGGGCATATTTATTCATTTTCTGGATAATTAACATCATTTATGTTATATTTCAAAATTCCACAAAATTCCACCTAGTGCATTCACATGTTTCATAATCATGATACCATATTACAATTAATCTCATTCGATCATGCCAAGTGCATGTTTATATCATACTCCATTTGTTTCATCACATAAATCAATTTAACATTTTCTGAAAATAGGGCATTCATGGGCATGAAATCTTCCATCACGGGTTGTCTACCAGTGACTCAGTCGTAAAATCCACCATAAACATGCATAACATCATATTTAAGCATTCAAACTAGGCTCCATACCATATTTATCAAACATCCCAACATCAATCATTAACATATCAGCATTATTATGCATCATAACATATTACAAACCATTTAACTAAATTCCAGCATATGCCATATTAATATTTCTTGTCACTAACCACATCATAATTCACATCACAAATGCATTAAAATCGAATAAAAGTGAGTATATGTACAAACCTTAATATTGGAGCCCTAAAACTCATTTCTCTCACATCTACTGCCTCTGGTGGGATTTTCCACTATCGGTCTCAGCCTTTAACATGAAACAGAGACCATAATTACGTTATATATATGCCATTTAACCTATTTATACCATAAATTATCAAAATCTTAACTTTTCATTGGTTTTTAAGCCTATAAATCTTACTCTCCCCTAAAATTGAGCTAAATCAAATCAAAGGACAATGGTGACATGATTTTTTATCTATGTTTCTAAAAACAAATTGATTCAAGAGTCCAAAACATGTTCTATAACTTCTTAAATTCCAATTTTGATAACCATGGTAAAAACCTTGCTTTAAATCTGTTTGATTCTCTTTTATGGTTAGGATTTCGTGTTTAATCAACTAACAACACAAGGGATTGACGAGAAAGGTTTATAGGGTTTCAGAGTGTTGGTGGTTAAGGTTTTGAGATTGTGTTTTCATGAGTTTTTTTCCAAAATATGAAATTGTCATATATAAACTACAAGGTTTCACAGGCGTGAACTATAGTGTCACGGGCGTGAACCATAGTGTCACGAACGTGAAGCTCATCAGCTTCAGAATCTGAATTTCACGACATTCATAGCCGTGATTAACTCTATCACAGGCGTGAATGCTGAAAACTTTACTTTTTCCTATTATTTTCATTATATTAAGGTTCCTAACACCCATAAGCACATATATACTTACCATATACCCTTAATACACCTTTATTTAATATATTGATTTCAAGCCCTAACT
The DNA here is from genome assembly GCA_023653625.1 of Triadica sebifera. Taxonomy (NCBI): domain Eukaryota; kingdom Viridiplantae; phylum Streptophyta; class Magnoliopsida; order Malpighiales; family Euphorbiaceae; genus Triadica; species Triadica sebifera. The sequence continues at coordinate 23,240,894 of CM042900.1, forward strand.
TGCGGCCGTTACATGGATCCTAGATTCTGGATGTAGCCACTATATGTGTCCTAATCAGGAATGGTTTTTAGAATTTCAAGAAATTGAAAGTGAATTTGTTTACATAGCAAATGATAGCTCTTGCAAAATAATTGGAATTGGTTCAATCCAGTTGAGAAATCGTGATGGATCAATCAAAACCCTAACATATGTAAGATATGTGCCCACTTTGATGAAAATCTAATTTCTATAGGAGTCCTTGGGAGAAAGGGTTTCACATAGTCATTAAAAATAAAGTAATGAAGGTTATATCTGGAGCACTTTTGGTGATGAAATGAGTTCAAATGAGTAACAACTTGTATTACTATAAAGGTAATACAATCATTGGAACTGCAGCAGCAGTTTCTAGTGATGACCATGAGCTAGAAACAACTAGATTGTATCTTATGCTTTTGCGGCATGCAAGTGAAAAATCCTTAAAATTTTTGGTGAATCAAAGATTATTCCATGGAGTACAAACTTGTAAATTAGACTTTTGTGAGCATTGCATCAAAGGAAAGCAAACGAGTGTGAAGTTTCGCACTGCAATCCATGATGCCAAGGGTGTTATAGATTATGTTCACTTAGATATATGAGTTCTTTCCAAAACTATTTCAATGAGAGGTAAATATTACTATGTTACCTTTGTTGATGATTATTCGAGAAGAGTATGGGTGAATACATTGATGACAAAGGATGAAGTGTTGGGAGTTTTTCTCACCTGAAAGAAGATGGTGGAAACTTAAATAGGTAGAAAGATTAAGTATCTTTAAACAGACAATGGCAGAGCGTATACAAGTGACCCTTTCATGAAAGTTTGTAGAAATGAAGGAATTGTTTGACACTTCATTGTCAGAAATACACATCAACAAAATAAAGTGGCTAAACAGATGAACCGAATTCTACTGGAGAAAGTTCGGTGTATGTTGTCTAATACTGGGTTGGACATATAGTTTTGGGCTGAGACTGTAATATATGTGTGTCATCTCATTAATCTTTTTCTATCAACTGCTATCAATGGCAAAACACCTTTGGAGGTATGGTATGAAAAACTACTACAAATTATAATTCCTTGCATATGTTTGGTTTCACTGCATACTATTATGTTAATGAATCAAAGTTAGATCTAAGGGCAAAGATATCTATCTTTATGGGGATATCTTCCGGTATCAAAGGATATTGTATATAGTTCCCATAAATGAAGAAAATAATTTTTAGTAGATATGTTACTTTTGATAAGTCTACCATGTTAAAAAAAGGTAATAAAGGAGCAAACAGATGGTTCTTCATAATAGGTGGAGGGAACTCCCAAACATATGGAGTTTGATAAAAGAAGAATTATTAATCCAACAATTGTAAAGTCTGATAAAATTACTCCAATGGCAGAAGATGAGTTAATGGTAAAAAATGGATTAAATGAGAAAGCAGAGATTTCATCATAAAAACCTCTACAGCAACTTGAGCCAATTGTACTATGAAAACCAAAAAGGAATATTAAGAAACCTATTCAACTTGAAGATATGACTACTTATACATATTCAGTAGATGATGAGATTCATTCCACTTATTGTGAAGCTATTCAATGCTCAGAAGAAGAAAAGTGAAGAAATGCTATGAAAGAAGAGATGTAGCCTCTTGAAAAGAATCAGACATGGAAGCTATCAAGTCTGCCAATAGGAAAGAAAGTGATTGAATGTAAATGGATTTATGTAAAGAAATAAGGATTTCCTGACACAAATGATATCCGCTACAAGGTAAGATTGGTAGCTAAAAGTTATGCTCAGAAAGAGGGAATTGATTATACTGAAGTATTTTCTACAGTTGTGAATCATTCCTCCATTAGAATACTGTTGGCCTTGGTAGCACAATTAGATATGGAACTAGTTCAACTGGATGTAAAAACTGCATTTTTATATAGAGACTTAGAAGAAAAAATCTACATGGCTCAGCCAGAAGGATTTAAAGTTGCTGGAAAATAAAATTTGGTGTGAAAGTTGAGCAAATCATTGTATTGATTGAAACAATCTCCTAGACAGTGATACAAATAATTTGATAAGTTTATGATAAGACAGAAGTACACAAGAAGCAAATATGATCATTGTGTATATTTGTGCAAGCTACATGATGAATCTTTTATCTATTTTCTCTTTTATGTTAATGATATACTTATAGCTTCAAAGAATGAATGAGAGATTTATAAGTTAAAAGCTCAACTAAATCAGAAATTTGAAATGGAGGATTTAGGAGAGACTAAGAAGATTCTCGGTATGGAAATATGAAGAGATAAAAAAATTGGAGAGATTTTATTTGACTCAAAAATAATATATGAGAAAAGTACTAAAGCATTTTGGGATCAATGAGAAGACAAAACCATTTAGTACTCTACTTGCACCTCATTTTACATTCAGTGCATCTTTATTTCTAAAAATTGATAAAAAAAAATGAGAATATATATCAAATGTTCTATATGCAAATGCTATTGGTAGCTTGATCTATGCAATGGTGTATATGAGACTTCACATTTCATAAGCAGTTGAAGTTGTGAGCAGATACATGCATGATCTTGGTAAAGGATATTGGCAAGCTATGAAATTGATTATGCGGTATATTAAGAATACTGCAAAATGTTGGTATAATGTTTGAGCAAAATGAAAAAATTGGTTAGTATATATTTGATATTGTGATTCCAATTATGCAAGTGATTTATACAAATGTTGATCTACTGTCAGTTATGTATTCATACTTATAAAAGTACCGATTAGTTGGAAGTTCACCTTATAGTTAACGGTTGTTTTATTTACAATAAAGGCATAGTATATAACAGTTATAGAAGCTATTAAGAAGACAATTTGGCTTCAGAGGTTGCTGAATGACTTGGAAATTGGACAAAAGTATGTCAAAGTGTATTGTAACAATCAAAGTGCTATTTGTTTAGAAAAGAACCAAGTCTATCATACAAGGAAAAAGAATATAAATGTTCGATATCATTTTGTACAAATTTTTTTTGAAGATGGTGAGATGTTATTTTAGAAGATTCTGACTACTAAAAATTATGCAGATATGACAACGTAAATTGTGATAGATATCAAGTTCTAACATTATTTGGACTTGATAAATGTTCTTTGAATTTGAAATTGAGCGATTCAAAATGCATATAGAGACATTACTGAAATTTGTAAAATAAAAGTTTAGAAAATATTTATTTGGGATTGTGATATTGCCAAGGTGGAGATTTGTTGAATTTGACAACCTCTGAATCCCACATCGGAAGTGGGGAAGGGAGGAAGAAAAATATTAGCCTATAAAAAAAGAGTTTCATCCTCTCTAAAATCATCTTCTAACATTAATCCATTACTTATAAGATTGATTATATTTCTCTCTCTCTTATATTATTTCACTTTATAATATTTTTTTTGAAATAGTGAAATATTATTTTAGTAGCGTCCGAGAATGTAGCCATAATTTGTCAAACCTCGTTAAAATTTAATGTTTTCTTTATTATTTATTTAATAACTATGGTCAGGTAATTTATTTTGGTGATATATTATACATTAAATTATCTGAAAAAAAAATTTATCACAAAAATTTTAAAAGTCTAAGAAAGTTGGTTTTTAAGAAAAATTATTTGTGATTCCACCAACTCCATAAAAATTTTTATTAATCTTAATTTTTGGCGCAATTATTCATTTTGGTGGAAACTAATCCAATTTTTCCAACAAGAATGTTAATCTCAAAGTATACACACCAATGCAAATTTTGTTTCAAATTTGGATCGATTTTTTCAAACGGGTTGGATCGGGTCAAAAATTACAGGTTCTATTTTTTTTAATAAGATTAGTATGTTAATCTCAAAGTATACACACCAATGTAAAATTGCAGGTACCACCTTACCAAATATAAAAGATACTTTCTATAAAAAAAAGGGGGGATTTATATGTTCAATTTTTAAATAAAAATAACTGTTTTTTTGAAGAAAAATAAAAATAATTGGTGCGTAAAAAATGGTAGAGAAAATTATGTTTTATGGTTGCTTAAACAAAAAAGAAAGACAAACCCAAGTAGTTCCCCAATTGAAGCAGTGTGGCTATGATAGGACTGGCTTTGAGAGGAGACAGTTATTTACTGACCAATTTATGTAGTTAAAATTTTGAAATTCAAAGACAGTTGTGCTTAACTCGTATAAAAAAACACAAACTCTCAATCTTCTCATCAATATTTCTTCTTCATCAGAGTAAAATTTGTATTAAAAAAAAACTCACTTTTCTCATCAATATTCTTTCTTCATCCTTTCTTATACTCGGGCAACATGGAGGAAACAGGAAATTATAAGGGAATCAAAATCTACACTGCATCTCCTAAGACTGACCCAAATCTAATAACACCATTCTCTTCATCCTCCATTAACGAGCCCTCGAAAGAAACAGACAGGAAAAGACGAGCAGTGGCAAAGGATCAAAATCTACACTGCATCTCCTAAGACTGACCCAAATCTAATAACACCATTCTCTTCATCCTCCATTAACGAGCCCTCGAAAGAAACAGGCAGGAAAAGACGAGCAGTGGCAAAGGGAGTGCAGAGAACACTCTACAACTTCAATGCTCGTCAACTTTCTTCCCGCAGGAACCCTTTTAAGCTTTGAAATGATTCTTACCTCCATACTCTAGAATGGAGAATGTACTCGTTTCCATTCAAATGCTTCTTCTTCTTCTGGGCCTCTGTGCTGTCTTGCTTCTTCAATTTCACTGACAGTTTTAAAGGTCCTGATGGGAAAGCACACTACGGCTTTGTTACTCCAAAAGGGTTGGCTGTTTTCAAGCCTGGACTTTCTGTTGAGGGCCCTAAGGAGGAGAGGTAAAAAGTTGGTCTTTCTGATTTTGTTTATGCTATGATGTTGGTTACGGTTTTCGTGGCCATTGCCTTGTCCTGATCATATTGCTTGCTTCCTAATCATGTTAAGGAGATGGATCAAATGGACAGTTTTCCCATCAGTTGGTGTTTTCTGTAGTACTCTCTTTCTTGTCTCCCCTAATACTCGACATGGTATATCGGTTGTATGGCTAATTAATTAGGTCGTTGATTTTTCGTTCTTTTTTTTTAAAAAAAAAAAAAGAGTTTTACAACAGTTTTAGAATTAAGGATCTGGTTTTTTTCCTTTCAGGTACTATTTTGTAGTTTGGAATTTTACAAGTAATATATTGCTGTTACTCTGGCACAAAATTAGGATTGGAAACAATCAGAAGGCAGAGATTAATGCGAAAGATGAAATATCAGAAAATATGAATGTTAAAATTGATCACTATGCATCAATAACTCGTATAGCCTACTATTAGATAGATTCTATACAATGCACTAACTCTAAGTCACCGGGATGTGATGACTTTTATGCATACTATACTATAAAAAGGTAATACCTGCTCTAGTGAAAGTGAAAAGTTCAACTGCAATACTCCGGTGGACCTTTGTACGCTCAATCCAGATCAGGAAATTCTGAAAAACTGGTTAAGAAATAGCACATTCGTCTCTTAGGCATGCGGTTTTGCGAGGCCTATAAGATGGATTATGATTATCGGCGTTCACCGCAGCATCTAGCACCATTTCCTTCTTGGAGTTTCTGCCATAGACAAAGCATTTCTCTGGGACCTTGGTAGTGTGCAACAGTGTAACCATCTTTGCATCCTTCATTATAGATCTTTTCATCCTTCTCATACGTTACTTTTAATCCCTCCTTTTTCATCTGCGATATCCAGATGCCCATTGCAACATCTTCTAGCTTAAAAATCTGCATTATCAAGTTACCAAAAATTTCAAACAGAAAATTTAAGTGCCCATCTATATGTCAGTTCTCTTCTACACTACTAATTGATAATCTAACGAAATACCCACTACAGATGTTTGCAGAGACTTACAAATGGGAAGGAAAAAAATGCCGTGCAAATATTATACCTTTAAGCGACCATCTTTATATCTCCTGTAAACTTGCTTTGCTATGTCTTGTGACACCACATAACCAGGACCATGTGCCCAAGGGGGATACTTCTCTTCAGGCCATTCCTTTTTTATGCAAAACGAGACAGAATTCAGTGACAAGAACCAGGAAAATTTCATGATAAACAATCAACCAGAAAATCAAAGGCAATTAGGCATGCATCGCTATACACTAGCAATTGAAAGCAAACCTTGGGTTCCAACTTGTCAATTGTTCGTGTCTAATTTGAATATATGTGATGTCTGGACTTGGGGAAGCAACAAATTGTTGAGTGCTTTTTTATTATTATTCAAATTTTGACCTAATAGGATTCACATTGAGCGCCATTTCAGTAAATATAGAAATTGCAACCACATCGGTGCAGGTTCCAAATGTTACAAAAAAATCTGTGACGTAAGGACTTAAACCTCCTAGAACTCGCACATTGAAAGGCCATTAGGCGTGGGCATTAAACTTCCTAGAACCTTCTCACTGAAAGCCCTTTAGGCATGTGTTTTCTTTTTCTTTGTTACATTCAGTGAAAGACATCTGAGAATAATATGTGAGCACTCCATGATTACATGTGATAAAGACTTGAGGGGTTTTTCTGTATCTCTTTACTTTTACATACTTATGAAGACTAGAAGAATTACCTTAAGGCTAATATACCATTTGCTATCAGTACTCCGATGAGGTTGGGAATCGGAATTTATAAGTCCATAAAGCAGGCCAAGATTCACTTTGATCCGTTTTAAAGATGCTAAAACTTCATCCACTCGAACAAATGCATCATCATCCGTCTTCATGACATATTTTGCTGAAGCAACCTCTGTCTGTTTACGAGATGAGGTCAGTAAGACAGTGGACCCGCCATCCATATGGCTAAAGATGAGAGAAGACTTTACCCCAAATATGCAGATGGCTAATGTTTTCCAGGTGATGAGGTTGTAATAGTCAACAAAAGGCATCAGCTGTATGTCTCCATATGTTCGTGCTTCATTCCAAAGTTCCTCATTAACTAATTGATTTTTATGCTGCAATACCCTTGAAATTTTTAGTGTCCAGTAAACAGGCTTGCATGACTACTCGGACTTATTACATCTTAACTTTTGGCTTGTTGCTCAAGAGAAAGCAAAGACAAGCTAAGATGTCCACCACAAATGTCTTAGAAATAGAAAATTAGGACACAATCTTAAGAGGATGATGCCTTTGGCAACCAGATTGATTACATTGTGGTTTCACCACAGCACGCTATTTCATTTGGGAGAATTCCCTTCTAAATTTACTGCCAGAAACCATTAGCACCATAAACCATTCTGAACAAAAATTAGAAGAGATTTAATTGTAAGCTCACCAAACCAACAAAAAAGCGCACGGTAACAGTCCCTGACCGAACTTCAGCATACTGCATCCACGTTCTTCGAACAGCCATCCTGCGTTTAAAATTGTTGGCTGTGGAGAAAACGCCAATAAAGATATATGGTGGCTTTCTGGGAGAGAGATAAGGCGATATGAGTTGCTCTAGATCAATTGCATGTTCTGAATCCTCTGATGTAGGTAGACCACTAGCCACAACAGAAATTAGCTTCATGTCTCCGGATATTCTAACTTCACTGACCAGCCATGGCTCCAAGGTCTGAATCGAAAACAAACCAAGAGAGAACAAACTTAAGGAACATGACTTCTACTCCAGTAAAATTCATATAAATAACAAAGTCAAAAAAGTACTTCACGATATGCAAAAGATGTAATGTGCTTTCCATCAACTGTTGTCTGGATTCCCTCGGTTCCAACTCGGAGTGTTGCAACTGACAAATACCCTTGCTTGAAGGGAAAATATCTTCTACTTATAGATCTACCTTGAACCATTGAAGACCTCCTTGAACCTTCAGAATGAATGCTAGTCACCCGTGTATCATTTATACCCACTATCTTGTTACATCGATCCAACTCATCCACTGGCAGACAAAAACTATAAAGTCATTACTTCAAATTTGAGTTTGTAATTAAAATATAAAATAAGCCCCACAGAAGGATGAAAAATTAGAAAATAATGACAAGGAAACACATTTGTTGGTCTTGGAAAACCATCTTAATTGCGATCAATATGTTAGAAATAACATATGTTCCTAAGAGAGAGATACCAAACCAAAGTATGGGCATATCCAGCAAATGTTATGTCCCGTCAAATAAAATGAATATGTGGCTTGTGAATCAACCTTTTTTAATCTTTTCAGGAGTAGGAGATGGGCATCGTTCCTCTTCACCCCAATCGTGTGCTGCAGTCCAGGTGTTTTGAACTATTACTGGATCCTCGGTTATTTTATCTCCATGAAGCCTAACATTGTAATGCAAAATGATGGGTGGATCAGGTTCCCCAGGAAGAACTTCCCCAGTTAAGTCAATACGAAAATTTCCAAGAAGAGCATCTGGAATGCCTATAATTGTTATTGAAGAACCCTGAGTTAGGCCACAAGGAAGCCGAAAGGTAAAACCTCCACTCTCGTGCACCGTGGCATTTATTTTGTTAAGAAAATGAGGACATTGTTTCTCTTTTGCTCTCCTTTTTGAACTTTCATTTGTATAACCGCGTCTTTCCTCTTCAATTGAAGCCATAAGGTAGTTCCATGCATTTGCAGCTTCCTTAATAGCTTCTACTCCATTCGGTAAAAGCTGAGCTTGATCAATCAAGTGTTCAAGTAGATTCCATGTGTTCAAAGATGTCCGTTCTTCATCGGACATATTCCTCTGAGCAAACAAACTGAAGACCACAGCATCAGCTGAGATCACTTGAGCAGAATTCTCTGGATTTTTTACAACAGGAGGCATTGTAGCTTGCACCCATTCAAGAGGATTACTTGCATTGGAGAAGGCATTAATCAGATAACCTTCTCCAATAGGATTTTTCATGAGACCATATCTCAGGATCAGCAACATAAACAGAGATGCAATCAGAACTCCACCGTACCATTTCTTCATTCTGCTGATTATAAAAATGCATCAAGATATGAAAATTCAATTTCCGTTTTGATTATAGGAACCAATACCCCCAATCAGTAATCCTCATGTGAATAGTGGACGAATCTCTTAATAATGATTATTGTACAGAGAATCCATTGGATGGCATGCTAATAACAGTTGACATATTCAGAAAGATAGGAACCAAAGATGAAAATTTAGGACTTCCTCTTAGTCTCAGTCAGCTATCTGACAGAGCCAACTATCAAGTTCAGAAAGCACATGCTCCTGCTGCAGCAAATAACTGCTCACACACTCAGTAAACAACTCCCTTGAATTACTTCTTCATGAAATGTCCCATGCCAAACTGTTAAGCTAAATCAAAATTTTCGATTTCAGTAGTACATCAACAAGCTTAAAAGCTTCTAGTAAAACACTCTGAAACTCTGCATGTGAATAGAAAATGATCAAGCTCAAGGTTTCATCAATAATCCATGAAACAAAAGATGTATTATGAAAATGAAAGTTTAAATACAATCAAAGGAATGAATATTAGCAAAAAATACACAGGAAACTTAAATATTTCTTAACCACCAAAAATTAAAAAAATAAAAAAAGCCTGGAATACAAGGCTCTCTTGGATTGATTTGTTCGGACTTGAGTTTGTTGGAAACGTGATGGGCTAGTTATACTGCAATATTATGAGTAAAAACCAAGGCACAAAAAAATGGAAAAGGGGAATACACAAACTTATATTATATGATAAACTTTACTCAAACTCTTAAGAAGAGTTTCTCCACTCTTATGAAGAGTGTCTCCACTCTTACATTCTTATTCATAAACTAGACATATATATAGCTAACACCTAATGCCTCTTCAAATTTCAAATGAATCTTCAAATTGTATATTAAATGCTTACACACTATCTTAGGCATACTTATCACATTTATTTATGTATCACACAATCCTAAATACACTAGTTACATTCATAATTATATTCTTATCTCATCCTAATAATTCATACTTATCACATAAAAACATATTTTTAGAATATTTAATTAATTGTAAGATTTTGATAAAAAAATCACGAACTGCAAATATTGTTTTTCTTCTTGGCTGAACTATAATTGTTTTTTACAACAACTCGACTATTCAGATTCTCACTCCTCCATCTTAGTCTTCAAGTCATTCAGTTCATCAATTGTTTCATCAAAAATTTTTCTAAAATTCTTATAAGCTTGATTCAAGTCTTTAAATTTATTTTTCACTTCATACAATTTACGGTGATTTATATTTTCAATGATCACATTATAAACACACTTCAAATGCCTTTATCACATGTAATGCTACTTCATTTTCAATATCCTTCTTTGGATATACCTTGAATTCATTTTGTGTATATTTTTCACAACCTCGCTATCTCTTCAACTTGAAGACTTTCCTCGTTACTCTTGTGTAGTCCTTTACGATAGGTTTTCTCCACAAACTTAGAGATCACACAACTTATGAAGTCTTTTTGACTTACACCTTCTCAACATGAATTCCTCTCGACTTACATTTTCTCAATAGGTTTTTCTTAAACCTGAAAGATAGACCAATTATTTTACAAATAATCTTTTCAATGAAGTTTGCTTTTTACACTAGCCAACCTAGACCTTCATTTCTGGTCACCTTCTACGATCGTCAACCCTGCTCTGATACCACTTTGTTGGAAATACGATGGGTAAGTTATACTATGAAGATAGCAATATTATGAGGAAACACCAAGGCACAAAAAGGATGGAAGAGTGAGAATACAGAAACATATATTATATGATAAATTTCACTCAAACTCTTATGAAAATTTCATCCACTCTTACATTCTTATTCATAAACTACACATATATATAGCCACTACCTAATGACTCTTCCAATTTCAAATGACTTTCAAATTCTATATTAAATACTTACACACTATCTTAGGTACACTTATCATATTCATTATGCATCACACAATCCTAAATACACTAGTTCCATTCATAATTATATTTTTATCTCATCATAATAATTCATACTTATCATACAAATACACATTTCTAGAATATTTAATTAATTGCAAATTACTATTTCCAATAGAGTTTCCTCAAAAGCATTAAAAAGCTGTATCAAAATCTTCACAAGGAAGCATTAGATCATGAACTGTTTCTCTATAGAGCATCAATCAAAGGGCTTTTTCCCCCATAAAGAGTGGAAGAAGAATATTTTTCTCACCTTAGGGTGAAATGGAAAAAAAAAATCTCATCTTAGGGTAGTTAGAGTAAAAAAAAATTGATCATTTGACAACTGTTTATTGATTTCCGTTTTTTCAACAACTACCCATTTTTTCAAAAAGCGGATATTCACTGTTCATGAGCTAAAAAGTGGTTAAGGACATAAGTTACCTGCTTATTAAAAAAGCGAACAGATTGTCACGTTATCACTGTCAATCCTAAAATAGAAAATAATTTTCAAAACATCCTAAAATTGGAAATTTTCAATTTTTTTACTCTAAGTTGGAAAATATTTTTTTCAACTACATTTTTTTGAGAAAAAATCCTCAATCAAATGACAATAATCACAGTTTCTTCTCAATTAAAGAACTAATCTAACCATCCCCTTTTACATTGAGAATTCCCAAATACAATCAACTAAAAAATTAAAATAACTAAATAAGTCTGGGCAATCAATGTCGCACCTAGTAAGTTACCACTTGGTCATATTAGAAGGAGAGAGTGAGAACTAAGTAGTTACTACCCCTTTCAATGTGTACTATTTCCATGTGACTATATAAAATTATGTAATGATTTCATTACCTAGAACCATCTAGTGGAGTGTAAAGTGATTAAATGGTACAAAAACTTTTGCATGTATATCAAATTGATATCAAAAATTTTTTTTTATCAAATTGGTACTAATTCTTTAAAGTTAGTTTTAGATCATGGTATCAAAAATTTTTCCGGTTGATTCATGTTGATAAAGACACCACCAGATTTACTAATGTGGATGCTAGATTTGGTGACGTTGTCACCGAATTTGTTGATGTGGACAACGGAAAAATTTTGGATACCATGATCTGAAACTCAATTTCAAAGTTTTTATACCAATTTGATACAAAATAAAGTTTTGGTACCAACATTCAATAATTTTTGTACCAATGAAATATTTTACCTATATAGTGGCAAACACATAAAATATTTCAGGAGGATACAAGTTAGATCTACAAAACTAATATGGTTCACTTTAAAATAAATGTTGATTATGCAATAAATAAAAAGAAAAAATTATAACAAGTGCAACAGAATACAAAGTAGAGTTCTGAAATAGAAATTTGTCAAAAAGTCTGCGTGCTTCAAATGCTTCAAACTGTTGAAATCCATTCATTACCAAAAATAATAATAATAATAATTAAAAAAGATATCAACGCGCAATTTCGTTTCTTTCTTTCTCTATTTTTTTTCCTCGGGTCATAATTTTCTGCTTAAGTAACTTCAAAATACCATCGTAATATCTTGACCAAAATAAATCAATTCGTCACCATATATATATTGACACGGCAATGTGATTCACAAAAGATTAAGAAAAAAAACTCAAATATTCTTATATATACTGAAAATAAAACTTGAATAAATTTGTTCTATTGTTTGAATGATTCCGAGAAGAAACAAGAAGAAAATAGAAAATTAAATATATAAATTTGTACTCATTCAAACACAAGAGACGGCACTATAGCTTAATGCTCGACTCCAATTATCGAAATTCAAAAAAACAAAAATAAAAACAATTTTATTGTAAACCAAACACAATTGCACATAAATTAAAGCCAAAAAGACAACAAAAACAAAATCAATAGCATTAAAAAGTCATAAAAAAGATCCGAGCACAATACATAAAACTCAAATTCAAACAGACAATCGATGAAAACAGAAGTAAAAACAGCTCTGAACTTGAGAAATTTCAAAGGAAAAACGGACACTACTGCGAAGTGCGAAGAAATAACAGCTTAAGAGAGGGAGTTTAACTTCTCAAAGAAGCAAGTAGATTTAGAAACGGAAACTGAAAGCTAAGGTTAAGACACCAACCTTTCGACTTCGAATACAGAGGCATGAATATGGCGAAGCAAGAAAATGAGAGCAAATGATATTATGTTGCTATCTTTTTCTGGATCTGTTTGGATTTTGAACTTGTGCTTGTGCTTCAATGGTGGGAAAAGCAAAGGGGACACAAAAACGGTTTCCTTGCATCTGATTATTAGTATACTCCGCAGAAAATTAATAAATATAAAATCTTTTTAAAAAAAAAAAGAAAGGAAAGGAAAAATTATTATTGTTTTCTTTTTTCTTTTTTTTTTATAACTTAAATTATTTATGAGGTGCGTCTTTGACTATGTCCGTTTTTTTGAGTAATCACTGTCTGGTTATTTTCAGTGATTGACGATGAAAGCCGACATGGGGCCGCATTACGTAATTCAAGTTTACTTTTTAACCACGTGGCTGTTTTTAATTGGCTAGTATGAAATTATTTACCGTTGTAAAGCATCTTGTTCCTTTCAACCTTTACTTTCTTTTTCTTTTTTCTGTTTTTTTTCTTTTTTTATTTTCTCCTTCAGTCTTCTCTTTAATATGGTAATATTGCTATCTTTACAGCCTGTTCAAACAATCTGTAGAATTTGCACAATTACGAAGGAAGAGCGTCAGCGTTAAATGCAAATATGACTGGGCTGTGATTAGTATTTGTTACAGTGTCGTTATTCCAGAAATGTTCTTGTTTCATTAGGAGTGATTCTCGTTTTTAATGTGACTTTTGTCTGGACCCAACTAGGCCAGTTGAAAGCTGTGAGCTACCCTAATACTCCATAAATTGTTTAAATTCGGCATAAAAGTTAATACATTGATTTTTCAATAAAATTATATTTATTCATTTTTCCCGCTTTAAGATATTGATAAAAAATGAATATATAAATTTGTATATTAAAATTATTAAAAAAATTCAAATTTAAAAATTATTATTTTTGTGAAATTTATTTTTATAAACTAATTTGGATTTCCACAAGAATCTCAGCATTAAATGTTTCAAATTTAAACTTTGCCAAATGATACCGAAATTGAAATATTTTTTTATAAGGGGTAAATTATACTGATTTCTAAAATTTAATTGAATATATTAGCTAGTGGCTCTATATTTTGAAATATTTTATAAAATTTTTTAATTTTAGTTTTTTTAACTAAAAAGACTATATTATTTGTAACGATTCATTGAGCAACAATAGTCGAACAGTTCCATCATGCCAGTCTATTGATATTAGCCCTAGTCCAACATGATGCTAGTTGTTGGTTTGGGGGTCGTGACTTATCTAATGGTCATTCTTTTTAGGGCTTCACTAGCTGCTGCTTATAGATGTAGCCCAAGCCTCCAATATCCATATGACCCCCGTTTATTAAATAGCCACACAATCAATTGCCACAGGCTGCTTTTAAAAATAATTGCATTGGAGAAAGCAAAGGCGACCCATCATATTGATCAATATGACCAAATCAAATCAAAATACTGATAAAAATTAAATTCGATTTGTTTAAAAAATATTTTAGATTCGGACTCAATTTATAAATAATTAATTTATTATATTTAATAAATTTAGTTTGAAATCGATTCGTTAATTAGTAATAATAAAAATTTGAATTTGGTTTATTAATTAATAATGAAAAAAATTTAAGTTTAAATTTTATAATAAAATTTAATATAAACAAATCTTAAATGAATATATTTGCAAACTTTTAAAATAATATATTTTCAAATTTTTAAACGAATATTTTTGTAAATAATTAAACAAATATATTAACGAAGTAACAAATCAAACAATATTATATTCGGACTCATTAAGATTAACAAATAATTTAAAATGAATTTTTTTTCAATTCAAGTTTTAAATAGCTAGCGAAAAGTTGCGGTTTACATCCCTACTATCAAATGTGGATCCAACCATCATTATTCTGAGGTAAGTAACCGCAGATCGCTCCCATGCCTTGAATTTCAAAGCGGTCATCATTCTTTTTGAGTTAAGTGACCGTAGGCTGATACTCAGTGTATTGCATTCGTCTCTTGTTTGAGACCTTGCATATATCTGACCAACAGACCTTATCTATATATACTTTTGTTTGGATGTCATTCGGTTTGAGAGTAAACATCACGTATGACATATTTTTGAGAAACTAATTTAACTGCAGATAAGTTGACTAATCAATGATCATAATTTTTCTTACAAGCATCAATTTTTAGCATTTATATATATGTACCGCATCGCAATTATATATTTTTTGTGAATTCGGAACGCGTTAATGTGACTGTGTTGATGCGGACCCAAAAGTTAAGGCCAATATAAACAAGCAGCTTTAGCCGCCCCAACAAAAGAGCAACCCATGCATACCAGAATAGGGCTATAGCGATGACTTGTTAATTTAAATTTTACCCTTATGAGAAATTAGGGTTCCTCATTAAGGATTTTTTTTTTCACCAATTTATAAATCGGACAGCATTTATCGTAAATGACATAATTTCTATCTTGGAATCTTTTATTTCTTGTTTTAATTTTAAGCTTTCTTTATATTTCTCTTTAATCTTTTCTTTTACATATAGGTTTTAATTGTATTTTAATGCAAATTTTATTTTAATTTATTAGTGATATCGATCTCTTTTTCAAGTGTTTTATTTATTAAATCATTTTTATACTTAATCCACCGATTAAGATTTTTGCTTTCCTTAACATTTAGACTAAGCCCAAAATCTTTAGTGAAATATTAGTTTTTTTTTTTCCCTTATAATCGACCATCATCGCGAATTTCTTTCAAATAAACGCTTCCAAATCAGCTTCTAGCTGGAATTTATCAGTCAGACCACGAATTCATTCCCATCTATTTTTTAGCTTCGCTGATTGAGCTCGAACAAACATCTTTATCTGGCAATTGTTATCTCTCCCACATGGCAATTGAGGCTTTTTCCAAGATATAATTGAAATTTTTAGTCAAGTGAATTAAATTTTCATTTTATTGCCAATACAAAATAAAAAGCTAAAGAAAGGATGAAAAGTACAAATGAAAGTAGCAAAAGAAAGGTCCTAAAACTTAGGAAACTGAACTCGGGAGGCACATCTTCCCTTTGGAAGCAGAGGACATTCAATGAATTCAGAGGCAGAAGTGTCCACACACATGTAAATCTGATAAAGCTGGCTATTTTTGGACCCATCCACATTGCACTCTATGCCTGCACTATACCCAGTTGCCTCTTTTATTGCTTCTTCTATCCTCTCCAGTTTATAGAGTTCATCGTCTGGTTTGATTCCTGTTACACAATAAATAAAAAAAATTAGAGCTTTAAGTATAATTAATGAGTTAATTTCGGGAAATTAAATGTATACCAGCACTCTGGAGGATTTGGAGAAGGTTAAGTTTGTCTTTGAGCTTGAGTGCAGCTTCGAAGTAATCGTGCTGGTCGAGCTCAGACTCGGCGCAGGTTCCATGCTTGACCCACTCATGTGACCAGAACTTGTAGCCGTCGCCGCTTGGGCATGATAGCGTTGGCCAATTCTTTTCTAGACTGCTCTTCAAGTCCGATATCTAAATATATACCATTTCAATATATTCAATATACCAAACCAAAACTGTCAATGATTTCTCAACATTAATTAATTATATCCAATATATTCAATATATATTTTGTTTAAGCAGGTTTTTATCCTTTTGTTTTATCGTAAATTGATTAATTTCGTAATTTGTTTCCTTCTTTGTTGTAATATTGATGCGTTCTTCTTTGATTTAAAATAGGAAGGAAAAGCAGTAGATTAACGTTATAAATAAACAACACTTGTTTTTTTTTTCTTAAATAAGAGTGTTCTAAAATGAATTTTTATTATTAAACAATAAACAGCATTTTTATCTAAAAAAAGTATTATAAAATGATTTCATTTACTGATTTACTATTATTTTTTTAAACTAATGTTTAATATGCAGTCTGATTTAATTTTATTAGATCAAAAAATAATTTATTATAATATTCTATATACATTATTTTTAAATCTGAAATACTCAAATTTTTTTATTTCTATAAATTTTTTTAGTATTTGGAGGAACATATAACATAAGATCTTCATAATACATTAAATATAATAATTAAATTAGTCACTTATTAATTAAGACAAACTGTCAAACACATTGGTGATAAATAATATTAGGCACTTATAATACATCTAGTTAGCTAGCAGCAGCTACCTTTCAAAACTAAACATGAAACTTATATACAAAGCCATAAAAAAGTGAAGGGACCCTCTAATTGAAAATTACTCTAAACATAACTTCAACTAATTGAAACATAAAAAAAAAAATACAAAACAAAAATTATAAGTGTTATAATTAATCACCTGAGATTTATCTAAAACAGCATCAGGATTACAGTTGGAAGGATATCCTCCATCCTTGTAATTAGGCCAAAGTCCATGAATCCCAAAATCTGCAGCAGGTTTTCCAGTCTTTGGATAGCAGCAGCTGTGCCTTGTATCGCAGTATGATCCTGGCCACTGTGTCATTGGTGGAACAAGTATCAAACAAGAAACTTGATTCTTTGAAAAAGATTTTAAGCATGTAAACCGATAATGAAATAATTTCTTTTAGCTACCAACCTGTACAACGAAGTAGAAGAAATCAAAATCTTGAGAATGGCCAAGAACCCAAAGATATTGGATTATCAAAAGCTTCAAAAAGATTGAAAAGTTTGGTTTCATCTTTTAATGATTATTTTGGGTTGTTAAGCTAATGAACTCTTTGTACTTCGTAGGGTCGCTTGATGTGGGAAGTAAGATATATAATATAAGGAATTGAATGAGATGGATAGAATATGGGGTTTACTTCTGATTATATATAGGCAACTAAGAATATGATGAACAGAATATCCAACACAGCCTTTTAATTTATTTATTTATTTTTCTATTTTTTATTTTTTTGTATTAAATCATTGAGTGATCAATGGCCTCCCCACCTTCCCTCGGATCTTACTTCTCATTGTTTGTGTGTTTTGTTTTTCCATGCACGTTACTTTAGCTTTTATTTTTAGCATTTTTAATTTGCACTTGTATGTTTTATTTAAGAAACACAACAATTTTGATTAAAAGACCCATATCACTAAATTAAAATTATTGATATTTGTGCTATTTTGTATTAATATTAAATTATATTAATTCTAATTAGGGTGTGATTATATATATATATATATACTCTAAATATTAAAGCTTCTCTGCTTTTTGCATGGAAATTTCCAATTAATTAACATCAATTTTAAATGTATTAATTTAAGATTAAGCATGACCACTTGAAGAGGACATAAAAATTAAAAGACATTATCATAATCTGACATTATAAGGCCAACCTAGCTAGGTAGAACAAATTATCAGTTCGTGGTTAAGTAATGCAGATAATTGGAGTTTGGATTATCTTCCAAGTAATGATATATATGAACGCGTACAACGGAACAAAGGAAAAAACAAAAAATCCCATTCTTTAACGTGGCGTCACATTTAGAATATGCTTTCAGATTGAGGAAGATATGAGATATCATACAAGTAAAGAAGGAATAGAGACCTATAATTGAAGCCAAGACATATGTAAGTGTCGTCTAGGACTCAAACATGTATATGCATACCTCCACTTTCACTTCCACCCTTCAAATTAAATATATCAATTTCTACAAATTGATTTAAGAAAAAAAAAATTGAAAATGCATATTTAGTATTTAAATTTATCTCAAGGGGTAAAATAAGATGACAAATGTCTCTTATTAGAAGATTTGAGTTTAAGTCTTGAGTATAAAGCACTTTTAGAATTTGAAGGATTTGCATAGGTCAAACTCAAATCCAAACTAAATAATTAATACCAAAAA
Organism: Triadica sebifera; assembly: GCA_023653625.1. Lineage (NCBI taxonomy): Eukaryota > Viridiplantae > Streptophyta > Magnoliopsida > Malpighiales > Euphorbiaceae > Triadica > Triadica sebifera. The sequence goes on from CM042900.1 coordinate 23,259,772, forward strand.
ATAATTATCTATTTGTATAATTAAAATTTTCAATTAAAAAATTATTTAATTCACTCTCTTAACTATAAATTTTATTCTATTCTTAGTTCATAAAACATTTAGAATCTCATTAAAAAGTGATAGTTAAAAAAGTTAATTAAATAAAATTTCAGCTAATTCTATTTCTAAAATATAATAATTGAAAAATATTTTAGGTGAGCAAATTCATAAAGTTTAAGGACCCTTTTTTTATTAATTTATTCTCATTAAACTCTTACTTCCTTAATTTTATATGACTTTTAATAATACAAATGAAGTTTTAACAACTTTCGTTCTGGCTTCATCAGCCAGTATCGTTTTGAATTAGAATATCTTGAATAATGCTATTTATTTTAAAGAATATTTTTAGTAGAATAAAAGTCACCGTATAACATCTATTTTTTTTACAATAGACTATTTATATTTTTACTGTTCATTTTATTTTATCTCATATAAATTAATATTTATAAAAAAAAGTAAATGATTTTTATTATAAATAAAGAGAAAATTATTTTAGATAAACATACCAATACAAAGATAGAAAATGCATAGAAAGTAGATATGCAATAATTAAAATTAAAATAGAGAGTAAAATTTGACTTTCTACCTAGATAGTCAAATTCACTTTTTACTTTGAATTTTAAAAATAGAGAGTTTATTGAATTTTTTTTTAATAAAATGACTCTTTAAAATAAAAAGTATAATTCAAATAAAAAGTCTATTACAGATCCTCTTAGTTGTTTATTTGATAGTATATGAAAACAATCTTAATCTTAATATTGATTAGAAAACCACGCCATTTCCATTTAAAAAGTAAGTTCGTTTAGGTATTAGCACATGGACTAAGCCAATAGCAATTAAGATGACATATTAGATAAACTTAAAAAAATAATTTTTACATTAAAATAATCTAGAACACTTATTTAGAAGAAAAAAAACCATAGCTAGATAAAAAAAAATGATAACCACACCAATAAAATCAAATTTTAAACACTTCAATTTTTTATCGAATCAAATACTACTAAAAATATTCAAATCATACTATTTAAATTCAGTTTGTATACTGGTTTGATAAATAAATGAATGAACAAAATAAAAAAATAAAAAATTATAAATATTCACTTAAAATTATGATCAAAATAACAATATGAAAATTATTTGAAATATAAAAATTCAATACACCACTTTAATTTGTAAAAAATTTAAAATTTAATTTATAAATTAGTAAATAAATTAAGCATCTAAAAAATAAAAAGAATTAGTTAATACACACTTTATTGATATGAAGAATACATTAAGCAAAGAAAAACTTCACTTAACCGCTACTATAAAGAAAACTATCATGATGAAAAGGTGGTAAGGTTAAAAGTTAAGATGTTTCTTTATAAAGAATTAAAAAATAAAGTTGAAAAGTGTAGATAATTAAAAAGTTTATAATTTTAGAAAACTAAAAAATAAATATTAATGTACTATATATATATATACTAATTTCTTAAGCTTGACTTTACGTAAACTTAATTTTTTATTTTTTTTATGGCTGATTTCACCGCCTATTAAAATTTTGAAGTTTAAAATTTCAAAGTAGCACCTAACAAAAATATGCCTAGAGTAATCTGGAAATTGAAGAGACATTTTTAAATTCCTATTTTTAAATTTCTGCACTTTAAATTTTTACATTTAATTTTATGCATTTAATTTTCTGTATTTATTTACTTTTTCTATATTTCTAGTATTTATTTCTTCTTCTACTCCTATTTTCTATTTCTTTGTTATTTTTATCCCTTGTGATCTTTGGGCGTGTCATGGTATCAGAGCCTGGGGGGATAGTATTATAGAAAATTTTAATTTATTTTATAAAGATTTGAGTTTAGATGTTAAGATCTCTTGAGTTTTCTTTTTTAGAAAGATCCATGAGGTAAGTGCTTAAGTGTAGGCAATAATACCCAGAAATTATTTAGGATTATAAAGAGTTCTTATTTTCTTTATAAAAATATTTATAACATAGATATTATTTTCTGTAGAACTACATTTTCAAACTCTGCTTTCATCTTTTCCAATGATTCCAAGAAGATAGTAAATAGTGAAGAAATAATAATAGAAGATTTTGAAAAAAGATTATATAATTGAAAAATACCAAAAGTAAATAGATATCAGATTTATAAAACTTCTAAATACCAGTTTTTTAGAACAGATTTCTTAATCAAAACTAAAGAACACAACATACAACTGCCAACACCTTTTAAAACAATCCAGTAGTTTTTTCAAAATTCCTCGAAAAAGTTATAGATAAAAAATATAAATACATTCATATAGGCTTAGTCCAAATAGGAATAAAACCTTTAACCAAAGAAGACTTGAATACATCTATTCTTGTTGTTCTTAGAGATGATAGATTCACAAACTTTGATTATTTCCTTTTAAGTTCTGTCGAAGCAAGCTTATATATGAGTCCAATTTCTTTTTATTGTTACCCAAATTTCTTTGTTTCTTTGAATGATAAAAATATTTTGAAATCCATAATTTTACAGTTTAAAACTCATAATTATCAAATGCTTGAAGGATTAATTCCTGTCGCTTTAGTTTTCAAAATTCAATATAAAGCTATAATATCTGTTTTTGACACAAGCACTAGATTCCACAGTAAAAAAGGTGAAACCCTTCTTTTACAGACGAATTCGACTAAAGCTAATACTGTCACACTTAAAAGTATTCAATAGGGAGAAATATCTCTTCCCCAAGAATGGGTCTTTGAAGGTATTACCAGATCTGAGCCCATTGAACTCATAAAACCTAATATCCAAATAAGACAAATAACCCAATTTCAAGATGGAAGAGTCAAGCTCTCTTTTGATAGGAAATCTACTAGTAATAGATATTTAGATGATTTCTCTACATCAAATACTATAGATTTAGGAAAATTTTCACAAATTTCTTCAGTTATTAATATACCATTTAGAGAAATGCATAGAAATTCTACATCAGACATACCTAGAAATACCATTTTAAGAAATGTATATTACACCTCATAGATACCCAGACCAGTTTATGCCAATCCCAGGACAGATAGTTCCTCAACTCATGTAACGGCTACTGGAATCGCGGTCTCAGCCGTTTGCCACAGTAGGCCCACCCACCGTCTCACTGAGACCAACGGGCTGCCGGGGTCCATGGCCCAATACCTTCAATCCATCACTGGAGTCCTAGTCCATACTGGCTGCCACAGTAGGTTGTTGGAGGCAATGGTCGACCCTTGACCTCCCTTTAGCCTCAGTAAGAGACTACCAATTGTACCAAATGGAGGTCAAGGGTTCGACTCTTGCCTCTAACAACCTACTGTGGCAAACACCTTGAGTGTGATGGGTTGAAGGTATTGGGCCATGGACACCGGCAGTCCGTTGGTCTCAGTGAGGCGGCAGGTGGACTACTGTGGCAATAGGCCAGGACTCGGATTCCAGTAGATCCAGCCGTTACAACTCAAGTCCAAGATACCTCTTCTGTTCAACTCCAAACTGAACCTTATCAAAAACATACCAGTTTAACTTTTTCAGCCATTACGGAAAATTTAGCACACGAGTTAAATGTCATGGAGAAAGAATTTCAAATTAATAAAAAAACATTCCTTCATGATAATTTCTATAAAAAATATAATCTTGAAAAAAGAATGTGGTTTTTCAAAAAATTCCTAAATACGAGAAAATAAATTCAAGAAAAGTTTTATGAATTTGTTTATAAAAATAAAATTCATATTCTATTTTTTTATTGGTTAGAAATATATGCTTCTCAAAATTCCATTGAGTATCCTTTTAAATTTGTCAATCCTGTCACCAATAGAAATAAAATTCCTAAATGGGAAACCATAACAGACTCTAGAAAAATCCAATCCACTCATCCATCTTTTCAAGACATAAAAATCCCTTTCCATGATCAGGTTGTGAGTGTCACTCCTCTCAAAAATCCTAGTACATATGATAAGGTCAACACAAAAAATTTTATTACCCAAAATAATTTCTCGAATTCACATCTCAATATGATTGGTAAACAATTAGATCATATAGAAAAACAAATAGGGAGACAACATATAATTTCATTAGATTCCCAGTCAAGTCATGAAAATTCAAAAATAAAAAATCTCATTTTTGAACCTTTTCAGATATCCAAAACTAGTACCAAAAATTTTCAAGATAATATAACTGAGTTTATTAGAGCCATCCAAGAACAGTTAAGTTGCATTGGGCCTAATACTAGTAGTTTTAGTCCGCCTATACATTCTAATCAAGTTGCCCCTAACACTCCAACTTCTAGAATAAATGCCATAAATCAATATTCTGAGATTAATGAAACTTTAGAACAATTCCAAAATTCCACGCCTGAAATCAACAGGATGACTTGAAGACAATATTTACAATTCCAACCTTTACAAATGATTCCATCACCAGACTTAGGTATGGTTAAACCAATAGAACAATCTCGTTTTAGTGCCTTTTTCTATCTATGATTGGAACATAGATGGAATATCTAAGTATGGTATTCTTCGTCTCCTGCAACAAATGACTATGGCTGCCACTGCTTACAAAACTCAAATAGAAACTATTGTTGAACTCCTTATATTTGGATTTTCAGGTTAGCTTAAGGATGGTGGGATTATTATCTCACTCCTCAACAATAGAAAGATATCGTCAATGCTAGGGGTGAGCAAAACTGAACCGAAACCGAAGACTGAATCGAACAGAATCAAATTCGGTCTATTCGGTTTGGTTTATTCAGTTTATTCGGTTCGGTTTTTTCTAACATTTCGGTTTATTCGATTCAGTTAGGTTTTTGAATATTAAAAACCGATAAATCTAAACCAATCAAAATTTTATTTATATATATATTAAATATATTTTATAGTGATTTATTCTAATTTTAGTTAAAAAAATTATAGTTTATGATAATTTATTTTAAATTATGGTAGAAATTTATAATTAATTATGAAAATTTATTCTAATTTATGTTAACTAATTTAAATTTAGAGTAATAAATAAAGTTATAATAATTGATATTAATTTATAAAATTGTGATAATTGAATTTAATTGATAGTAATTTATAAAATTATATTAATTGATTATAACTTATATATTATAATTGTTAAAGTTATGATAATTGGTTTTTTTAATCTATTATAATTGATAAAATATATTAATAATTATTATAATTTATATTAATTAATTAATAAAACCAATTAAATCGAACTGAACTGAAATATTTCGGTTCGGTTAGATTCGATTTTTTATTATTCTGTTCGGTTCAATTTTTAAAAATAATAATCGGTTCGGTTTTTTAAAATTCAGTTCGGTTTTGAATCAAAATGACCAATGCTCACCCCTACTCAATGCCATCAAAGTAGATGAAATATGGACTCCAATTCTTGATGTTGTAGCAACCTTAATTTTTAAAATTTTTATTTTACAATTCATAGAAGTTCCTACTCATTTAAAAGACAAAAATACTGACTTGGTTTCAAATCTTAAATGTAAAAAACTTGGTGATTTCCAATGGTACAAAAACACGTTCTTAACTAGAGTCGTGCTTAAGGAAGATTCTAATCAACCTTTTTGGAAAGAAAAATTCATTGTCAGTTTACCAACTCTTTTAGGTGAAAAAGTTAGAAATAAAATTAGAGAATTCTTAGGAAAACAAATACCCTATAGTGACTTTACTTATGACAAATTAATCAGATTTACACAACAAGGTCTCAAAATCTATGAAGACCTAAAACTCAAAAAATATTTAAAATGTGAGTTAAAATGAACTTAATAAGAATTAGGTTTTTTTATCAACAATTTGATATCCATTCCAACAAACTGCCTACTTCTTGCACACAAAATTGTACAGACAAATCATACAAAAATAACCATAAAAAACCTCACAAAGATAAGAAATCTTTCAAACCCATTAATAAGTTTTACAAAAAATCTAAAAAACATAATTCTAAAAAACAGAATTCCAGTGACAAGCACAAAGATATCATCTGTTACATATGTGGTAAAAAATGTCATACTTCTAAATTATATAAAATTAGTAAAACATTACATGAACTTCATTTAGATGAAGAGATCATGTCCAAAATTTCAAATTTGCTCTTAGATTCCTTTGATTCCGAATACAAAAACTCATTTTCCAACTCCGAAGATAGGAAACTTTTACAAGTTGATAAAATAGTTACAACAAGTTCATCAAATTCTTCAAATAGTGAATTGAAAAAATAAATTAATATTATTTCTAAAGAACAACAATTCCTCTTAGATATCTTAAAACACATAAATGATCCTTAGATTTAGAAGGAATAATAGATAAACTCTTAAATTCTCTTAGTGATAAAAAAGAAACATCAACTCTTATTCTTCCTAGTACTTCTAAAAATATCTAAAATTTTACAAATATTTTAGAAAAAGGAAAGAAAATTAAAGACATTATGTTTCTATATATAATCTTCAGGAAGAGATTAATGAAGTAAAATTAGAAATAAAAGATTAAAAGAAAAATGAGAACATGATTCTCAAATTATAAATTCCCTTTTATTTAAATTCTTATAAAAAAAACTCTACTTCTACAAATTCCTTCGATAATGAAAATCATGATACTCAAAATCTTGAATCTCTTGAAATAGCTTCAGAAGATTTTCTTTTTATTTTAAGAGAAATCACTTCAAGAAAAATATTTTATAAAAATTACCTTCGTTCTTTCATAAAATTTCCAAATTGATACCATTGCATTATTTGATACCGGTGCTGATCTAAATTGCATCAAAACTGGTTTAATACTAAAAGGTTTTCATGAAAAAACTCAAGTAAAACTTTCTTTTACAAATAATTCTAAATTCAATGTAAATTCCATGCTTGATGCTTCAATTCTTAATAATAATATCTCAATTACAACTTCATTTATTTTAGTTGATGGTATACACCATACAGTGATTCTTGGAACACGTTTCATGAATTTAATAACTCATTTTAAAATTTCTCAAGATCATATTTCTTTTAAATACCATTATAAAAAAATTAAGTTTTCAATTCATAGAAAAATCTAAAACTAAAAGTTTGGAATTAATAAAAGCATGTTTTATACACGAAAAATACCATTAACATTTTAATTAAAGAAAAACATTTCCAAATTAAAAATTTCAAAGAAAATGGTCCATTTAAAAGACTAGAAATTTCTAAAATTATAAAATACTTTTTGGAAAAAGAAACAACACATCATTGATCTTCCTTATGAAAACAATTATGATGAAAAAAATTCCTAAGCCAAAAATGTTCTTTTTAAAATTAAAAATTTTCTTTTTATAATTTTTACATTCATGCATAAAGTTCTAAACGTGTTTCATTTATAGCAGATGACTTCAAATAATGAAATATGGATGAAATTTGGAATCAATCAACTCTCAATTAGATCCAAAAATCATATAACATTCAAGTTAGACAATTTGTTTTACAGTAGATCAAGTGCAACAGGTTCTTGTTGATGGAATTTGGAATATTAAGGTAGATCCAAAGTCTTTTACTGTACAAAAAATCCACATGATCAAATGCTTGACCCATTACTTTTCAAAAAATCCATCATGCAGTTCTCTACAATAGTTTTCCACAGGTTTTATGAGAGTTGGACAACCTTCAACCAATTTTGATGTAAACATGTTCAACAATTCTCAACAGTATTTGATGCTAACATGTTTAACAATTATAAGTATTGCCCTTTAATGGAAAACGCGATCAAAAAATTAAACATTACCAATGCCGAACATACTGATAAAATATTTTTTCTTAAAACCAAATATAGAGAAACCCATAAAGAGTTTACAAATACTATTTCTCTCCTTGAACAAGAGCTTAAAAAAATCAAAACCTTGAACAAAAATAAAGTCTCAGCTTCAAAGACAAGAAAACCTAACTACACACAGTTTCATTACATTATAAATATAAACCTTTTTAAACTAAATCCTTTCAGATATCCTACCCAAAATAGGCATTAGTTCAGATATAATTCTCAAAGTCCGATCCAATACTAAAACACAGTTTTATCAACAGTTCCAAATATTTTTTCAGTATTTTCAAGAAATTGGTCAGAGAACATTCAAAGTTCGAGGTCTTAACATTTATGTCGCTCATTATTACTGCTATCCAAAATTCAAGTGCATAGAATATGAACCTGATAGCATCCCACTCCACATATCATATTGCATCCATAATATAGCAGCAACAATCTATGTAACACATCAATTTAGATTTTTTCAATAGTTTTGTTTGCAGAGATCTAGAAATCATTGTTCCACTACTATTTAAATTAGCTAATTCAACACCTGAGGCTATCAGATTGCGCGACAATTGAAAAATATTTTGGCAACAATTTCAGAAAATTCAAAATATACCTTAAAGAAATGTTTGATTTAATTGATAATCAACACTCTAATTACAAATTTATTGAAGCAAGTCCTCCTGAGATCATAAAATCTGATAGATGGGGATCAAATTAGCAAGATCTAAAATTTGGATCAGTGGTCAATATTCTATAGATTATAGATGTTTTCCTTTGAACTATGATGAAAATTGGAAGTTTATGAAAAATATAGATTTTCAAATTAATCATTGGAGGACATATATTCAAGTAGAAGATTGGGAAGACATAGTTCATCACCCATAATTTAAAAAAAATAATTTTATCTTAAAGCTGAGTCTATCCATTACAAAATCTATGTTTCCAAATATGTTAATTTTGACACAAGCTTTACTGTTGACACACAACAGTATATGCTAATGTCATAATATGAAGATCTTTTGGCAAAACAATGATCATTGGGAAAAGACAGCTCAAATGAAGAAGATATCTTAGGCGTTAGGCGATGAGTTTATGGAAAGAGAGATTATGATTCAGCTATAAAAAAGTATGAAAAATAAAGTCATCACCAAATGCTAGACCACGAGTTACTGTATTGCATTGTTACAACATGCATCTACTCTAGCAGTACTATTTAAAATTCCAAAAAACTTCTGGTTACTGTTCATATTTACAATTTTTCCCTTTGGATGCCTATATAAGAAGGTTTTTAGAAGAAAGAAAGGGGAACTTGGAAGCAAGACTTTTGGGAACCAAGAACAAAAATTCTCTTTCTCTCTTTCTAAAAGCTTTGTATATCTCTCTCTCCATTCTTGTAAATACCTTGTTTTGTAAGCACTGTACCCCAATTCCTGGTAACTGCATCTCATATCTTATTACAAATACCTAGTAAGATTTATATATTTTTGTAATTTAAAATTCCATATTTAATTTCATTTTTAAATATTCTATTTTTCTATGGCTGACTTAGCCGCCTATTAAAATTTTTAAGTTTAAATTCCAAGCGACGTCTTATAAAAGTATGCTCATAGTAATCTGGTGACAGAAAAGACACTTTTAAATTCCTGTACTTTAATTTCTACATTTAATTTTATGCATTTGATTTTCCGTATTTATTTACTTTTTTTGTATTTCTAATATTTATTTCTTCTTCTACTTCTTCTATCTTCTATTTCTTTGTTATTTTTATCATTTGTGATCTTTGGACGTGTCATGGATTGACAGATTTAAAAAGATACTTTATAAAATTTTGAGAAGCATATATTTTAAACAAATCAAAAAATAGAATATGAATTTTATTTTTACAAATAAATTCATAAAACTTTTCTTGAATTTCTTTTTTTAATTTAGATTGAATTGAATCAATTCATTTTGATCGATTTGGTTAATTTTTATACAATCCTAACATGGATCATGTTATGGATTAAATTTAGCTAAAAAAAATTTCCTTGAATCGGAGAAGAGAAATTATGTAATTGATAAGAACAAATTTTAGAAAAAAATTTATTTTTACCACGAATAATTGCAAATTTTAATATAGAGAAATAAAACCACAAATGGACAACCCTTACTATTTTGATTCCATTGAAAGATTACAATTTAAAGGGACTTAGAAACAGATTAAGAGGATATATAAAGGACAATTAGTGAACAGAGAAGAAAGGAAACATAAAAATCAAGAGTTGTAAAAGAAATCTAAAAGGAAGGGAACTCAATATCTGAGGCACATTTTCCAGTTGGAAATACAGGGCATTCAATGAGGTTAGATCCAGAAGTATCAACACATAAGTAAATTTGGTAAAGCTGGCTGTTGCCAGAAGCATCAGTATTGCACTCTATCCATGGATTTAACCCTAATCCTTGTTGTATAGCACTCTTAATGCTGCTCAAGCTGTATGTTCCCCCATTTGGTTCTATTCCTGTAATTAACATTTTTTAATCATTAGTTGGAAAACCGGATTAACCGAGTCGAAATTTTGATTGGTTCGGTTTAGATTCTTTTAGGGGGCTATGTTTGTAGTTTGGGTTCGGGTTGGGTACCCGACCTTGTTTATCCCAAATCATTAGAGCGGATGAGAAATTAATTTAATTGATAGAAAATTAATTAACCAATTAATTAAGAAATACCTGCAGTTCGCAGAATGTGGAGGAGGTTAACTTGGTTCTTCAAGTCAAGAGCAGACTTGAAGTAGGCATGTTGGTCAAGGATTGACTCGGAGCAGGTACCATGCTTTTCCCATTCATGTGACCAAAAGCTTACCCCATTGCCTCTTGGGCATGCGAGTGTTGGCCAATTCTTTTGCATCCTGCTTGTTAGGTCTTTAACCTGTGTATTCCATTAAATCAACTGAATTATTGAATTAGTGCTACTTGTTCCACAAAATTCGTATGTTATTTTTCATTTAGTATATCATATATTTTGGTGGTCTAAACATTATAAATAGTTATTGATTATTGAGGGAGAAAGAATAATAATAATAAATAATAAGCCGAATGTTTGGATAATTTTTCAAGGAAAATATTTTTTTTAAAAAAATTCAAATATTTATAGTTCCTTTTAACGTAATTTTCCTGTTAGATTTTCATCTATTTCTGAATAAACATATTATTAGGACTCACTTTTCATCTAAAAATAGATTAAAAAAATTAACATGAAAATACTGTTATAATTCATATTTCATCTAGATTAGCTATGAAACATGGGTTCAACAACATAGTCACGTCAGATTTTTATTAAGAAATTGATGAAATTTAATGAAGGGGTTGAACTTAAAAGAACTGCAGACATCACGATTAGAATTGTAATTAAAAAAAAAAGATTTAAAGAGTCAGAATTTCATCAAAGATGAAAATTTAACAAGGGGTTGAACTTTAGGAATTGTGAAAATCATGATTCAAATTGTTAAAAAAATAATTAAAAAACGAGTTTTTTTTTTTAAAATGACACATCATATAGAAAAAATTTTATTCAAATCACGTTAAAATATCCACCTTTAATCATGTGATTCTCAATTTGAAGAGGTCCATTAAAAAAAGTAGAATTTTGACAAAAATTAAAAAGAAAAGGCTTATTACGTCAATAAATATATATTAATCCCTTATAAGAAGTATTATGTTTGAGAAAAAAATGTTATTTAGAAAAAAAAATTATTTTTATTTTGAAAACTGTTTTAAAAAAATAGATAAATATATATTTTTTCTAAAAACAAATTAAAAAAATAATTTATAAAAAAGTAAAAAAATAAATAAGTTAAATAAAAAAATTTAAATCCATTTTTTTATCCAAACTGCAATTTCAAACACTCTAAACTCTAAATAAATAGTTGCATATAATACGTATGAAATGTTTAAAATTGTTGTTTGATATTTAAAAAGTATGTTTATAATTTTTTGATTTAATTTACTGATTTTTTAATTTAAAAAAAATATTTATTTATCTGTTCTTTTCAAAAACAGTTTTTAAAATTAAAAATAATTTTTTTTCAAATATACTTTTTCCAAAGAAATACCAAACGGATTCTTAAAAACATCACTTATTTACATACCGTGACAGTTGTAACAAGAAAACAAGTTTTTTAGCATTTACTTTTTTTTTTTATCGAAATTTTGGCATTTACTCTTTCCCCATATTTATTGCTTTCTTCTATATATCAATTGTCAAAGGCAACCTTGACAAGAAAAGATTACCTAATATAATTCATAAAGAACAAAGTGACAAGAAGTATAATTTTTTATTTTTTCTTCTTTTATTTTTCTTTTTCTTTAACCTCTACTAAAAAAAGAAGCGGCAATCTCGTGCGTGGTACAAGTAGTGCAGAAACAAAAAGAAAAAGCAAAATCTGTTGAGAACCATATTTAGAATAAGGTTTCAAAACCAAAACAGTAGTAAATTTAGGATATATAGGAAGAACCTGATTTTGATCGAAAGGGTCAGTGGAATCACAATTTGAAGGGTAAGAGCCATCATTATAATTAGGCCAAAGTCCATGAATACCAAAATCAGCTGCTGGTTTTCCAGTGGTTGGGTAGCAGCAACTTTGCTTTGTGTCGCAGTATGATCCTGGCCACTGTACCATCTCCAAATCATTATTAACAATGGAAAACACAACTTCATATATATTAATAAATTAATTAGGCAGATCATTTAAATTACCTGTTGAACAAAGTAGAAGAAATCAAAATCTTGTGATGTACAAAGGACTAATAGTGATAGGTACATCACCATTAAAAGTTTGATAGAGAATGATTTCATCTTTTTTCTTTCTTGCCCTCTTCCTCACTCTTTATGGGTTTTTATTTACTTTATAAGTGAGAAAGGGTGTGATAGTGCTGTGAAGTCTCTAGCTGTATTTATAGGCCAAAATGGAAAGTGTTATGGACAGTATCCAGGACAGCATATGCTTACCATTCTCTATAAATCCACAATCCGTGTAATTATTTACGTGTGTAAGCATTTACTCATGATTGTCATATGTCGGCTCTCTCTTGTCCTAACTTCTGATTGAGTTTTCTTCACATAATTTCATTCATTATCATCATTTTAAATTGACCCTAATCTTGATTCTTTTGCCCAACATTAAGAATCTTGTATTGTATTTGTTTTAAAGTCCTCGCTTTGGACACATAAAAACCAATTAAAAAGATGGTTTATCGTTTTGTTTAATATATTGGATTAGAAAATCCAAATAGCTACACCAATTAATTAAGGATTTATTATTGGAGAAAAAAATTATTTTAATATTAGTAAGATCTGAATCTTGATAACCTCTTATACAGAGTTTCATATATAATTAAGTTAAATTATGTGAATGTCAGAATTTTCATATCATGTAGAAAAGCTTGGGGGTAGTATAACGTGCAAGTCAAAGTGATTTGGTTGTACTAAACTTGGCGCGGCATAGGCTATGCTAACCAATTTAATTAAATGTTCTATAACTTGTATTATTGGCTTCACTGATTTTGTGGACTTTCACACTTAAAATCTTAGCTATGCAGGAAGTCAGCAAGTACACACCATAGCTCAAATTATGGAATATCCTATAGTTTCTGCCTATGATTGATCTCTTTGAGTTCCTATAATTTTTATAGGAAAATAAGAGGTTTCACAAATATGAATATAAGGCAGGATTACAAGATATTTTGTTCATCCGGGTAGCAAGATTGCTTACGAAACCAAAGTCTAAAGCCTTCCTAGCCAACATGTGAGCTGCTCCTATTACAATGCCTATGCAAAAAATGGAAATGAAAATTATGATCTCCTTCAATTGATTTAAACTCAAGCACAATAATATATTCCTATGAATAAATTGAGGAGAAACAGGGGTGGTGCTTCATGAGGGTATGAAGGGTTCATGCCTTCCGCCCCAAAATTTTGAAATTTTTTTTATATAATATAATTAAAAATTATAAGAAATATTTTTTTTATGTATTTTTAGTATTTAACCCTTCTGTAATAAAATAAAAGTAGATATGTACCAATATTAAAATGACATATAGTTACTAATTTTTATTGAATTCTTCATATTAAGTTATAAGCATATATGATTAGAGCTTATAATAAATTAGGTATTTTAATATTTCAAAACTATGTAAATATTATCAACTACATGTCCCATAGAAAAATAAAAAACAGTATGAATATCTCTCAACCCTTAAATTTTTTATTACTAGTGCATAGAGTATTCCAAAATATTAGTAAAAGGGGAATGAATCTTCTAATTTTTTAATCTATTTTATTATCTGAGGTAAGTTCAAGTTAAAATTAATATTTTTTTAATTGAATTTGATTAATTGTCAATTGCTTATTTATTTAATTTAGATAAATGTTTACATAATTTTTATTTAATTTTTATTGATTTTATTTAATTTCAACTTAGAATTCAACTTCTTCTTTATTGTTATTTTTTCATTTTACTATTGTTATACTTTGAGGTCAAGTACTTTCCTTATTATTTATTAAATATTTTAGGTTTTGTCATAGTTAAACATAGAAAAAGAATGTTGATGATTCTAAAAGTTTAACACCTTTATCTTTAATGCAAATTCATTATTTTTCAAATGAAAATGAACACCCACTGGAATTTAAAAAAGAATAGATTGAACCTGAAGAACATCTTTCTAAGTTTCAAATAGTATAAATTAAACAAGTTAATATCAGTTATTTATAATGTGATCCAAAATTATATCATCAAATTTGCTTTTAGCATAATGGTTAATATACTTTTAGTTTGTCCCCCTCCCCCTCCCCTAAATTTTGGAGTTAAGATTCGCCAATGAGGAGAACACAACATATATTAGATGTGGAAACCAAACATCAGAATCAAATACTACTGAAAAAATTACAAATTCAATCAAGGAAAATATCAAATAAGAAATAAATAGCCAAGTGTAAAAATAATTGTAAATCACAAACAACATCCTAATGAAAGCGATCTAAGCAATATAAACAGAAAATCTCCACATTATTGAGATGAACCTAGAAAAGAAAAACCACTTAACAGGAATAGCCAAGATAAGATGATATTAACATAAAATAATCAATTGAGGGAAAAAAAGCCACAAAAAACTTTTAAAAGTAATAAACCACAAAACAATGTTTTTGCGGTTGATGATGAAGAAGGAACAAAAACAAAAAAACAAAAAAATCCACCAAGAATAAGAGATAAAAAAAAGTCATGGTACCATAATCAAATTCAGAGTCATAAAATTAACCTAGAAGCCCAAAAAAAAGGAAAGATCAAAAAATTGAGATCAACTACTTACCTAGTGCCAGGATCTTTAAGATGAACAATTACTTCCTTTTTAGACAAACCATCTCAATCAATAACAAAAATCTATAAAGTTGAAGTGCCATCTTGGGAACAATTTTCCAAGGGCGAAGAATTGAAATTTTCTAGCCGTCTTGTATAATTAATGTGAAACAGAGACAACTGAACTGAGACTAAAACCCTAAAACCGGGGGAGGGGGGAATCAAAATCCCTTTTCCGTAACGCTCAACCAACCAATTCGCAAACACACAACATACAAGTAGAACTTTATAAATTGAAGCAGTTTTGAAAAGATAGGTTCTTAAAAATTGTCACAATACATAACAACACAAATAAGGATAAGATTGCAACACAATTTTTACTAAACCTCCTTTTTAAGGGAAATCAAGAAACAAAATGGCTAGATGATACCTTGAAAGAAAGCAGTTGCTTTCTGGGTGTCGTACAGATGCGGGGAACATTACTACAAGAAGAATATATTATAAGGTAAAACCCTCTTATCTGAATTCAAATTATTACTATCTTGAGTGGGTGAATCTCCAACAAAATCATCATAAAAAAAGTTAAAGTTTGAAATTTCAAAAAATTTTAGCAACTATCATAACCCATAGATTCACCTTAGATTTTCACACTCTAGCAATGTAGATTAATGACATTAAAACCGTTGGAGTTTAGGATTACGTAAACATTACTGCATTTCCATCATATAGAATAATCTCAAAAACTAAACACATATTAACTAGGAAAAAAATTGAAAAGTGCTTTTCTTGAGACCAGGACAATGCTATTATCCTTTGAAAACAACTGGCACATCAACTTCAATGTTGTTCTGCCATTAGCCCAAACAAACACCAAATTTAGTAATTCCCCAGCCTCGTAATCCGTAAGGCATTTTTCCAAAACAAGATGGTTGTAAAAATAATTCCAAGTTAGGGTGAGAATTTAGAAAATTTCAAATTTAGGGTGTATTAAAAAATATTTTCTATTTTAGGGTGGAAAAATATTGACATGGCAAGGAGGCAAGTATTGTTGGGAAATAACGCTAATTTTCTTATAATCAGATTTATAAGAAAGCAAAGAAAATGCGGAATAATAAGACACAAATTGATAACGGAGTTCGGACAATTATGTCTACGTCTTCGGACCGCTGCAGATCTTTTACTGAAGGAAGAGAAATTTATAAAGTGTTTACAAACACTCACAACTCACAACCTCTCACTAAAACTTATCTCTTACTTTTGGATGAAATGCATTACAAATGAATTTCTAAGGCTATATATAGGCTTACCCCTTCTCAATGAATGACCAAGATTAATTCTCACATACTTTGATGAATGGTTGAGATCACTTTTCACGTACCATCTTACCAACCAAATAAATGGTCAAAATTAATCATCACCCACCAAATGGATGGTCAAGATTAACATTCACCTACCATCTTACCAACCAAATAAATGGTCAAGATTAATCCCCACCCACCAAATGGATGGTTAAGATTAATCTTCAACTACCATCTTATCTACCAAATATTTTGTCAAAAAAAGATGCATCGTCCATCTTTATTGTCATTTATTTCTAATGCATGTGTAGTTTGACCAACAAGTATATGGGACAAAGAGAGAAACATGCAGACATATATTAAATTTTTTTAACTTTTTCGCCTTTTTTTTAAAATAAAAATAATTGTGTCCTCTTCTTTGTTCATAACGTTTTCTTTTTAACAAAATTGAATATGATAAACATAAAAATAAAAAACAAGTCATAAGGAATGCGATTGTGCACTATCACTAGATACTCAATCTTAACAAAAAATTGTTTATTTGTTGCGTTATATCTATCTTTTCCATATAAAACTAAACTACTCTTTGTTGTGTTGTATTTAAATACTTTGTTAAAGGCACATTGTAATCATTCTTCAGTTAATAAAATTCAGAACATTTTCCCTTGTCTTTCATTCTTTGACTTGGTATCAAAGTCATATATATGACCAATTCTTTCTCAACATCCACTTTTTCTTCTTCATCAACCATGGCTGTCACTAATAATCTTCCTTCTATTTTATCATCTTCATCTTCTTTAGCACCCATTCATATTCATTAAACCTTTTCTATCAAATTAACCTCCAAAAACTATATCCTTTGGAAGCTTCAGTTTACACCACTCCTAAATTTCTACAGCCTTCATGGTGTTCTTCATGGAATTGAAAATCCACCACCCAAGGAAATTTTTAATCCCTCTTCTAATCAAACAGAGATAAATCCAGACTATTTCAATTGGTTTAACAAAGATCAACTCTTAATTTTATGGCTCATCTCTTCCATCGCTGAAGAAATATATCCTCATTTAATTGGTTTGAACACAATTGTACAGGTCTGGAA